>CANSZD010002913.1:5765000-8165000 GCA_947648045.1 Beta corolliflora
TGGATACACCCCGTATCTCTCCCAACAATCCACAAAATATTTTTGTTAAATTAAATAGGTTGGGTTGAAACATAGTACCATACCCACAACCTATGGGGAAGACAATTTCGGTGCATAGCTACATGTCAGTATTTTTTAATCAAAACTTTCGAAGATAAAGGAGAAACACTAGTTATGGCATTTTCATTTTTTTTTGAATGAAAAATATAAGACAAAAATATGCTACCTAATAATATGAAAATGAGTTTTTAATTTATTGAAAAGTTATGCATCAACTGATGCAATAAATGATCAATTAATACATATTTTTTCCATTTTGAGTTTGTTATGCAATAAATGATCAATTAATACATATTTTTTCCATTTTGAGTTTGTTATTTGCAGCCCTTAGGGCTGCATATAGCTTTTCGCGGAATGAAATGCTTTATAACTATTCTCGAAATATAATGCTTTATATGAATAGAAATTAGATATTCAATTTTTTTTCGTTTAACATTATGAGAAGCTTTTCTTACCTGCCACTGCCAAACTTTTAATGGGTCGTCATCTAAACCAAATTGAGATCCGAGAGGTCAAGGATAGTTCAAGTCGTTGCATTGGTTTTCAGTCACCGTAGCAACAACATCAGCTACTTTTTGTACAATATTGTCAGCGGGTGAATTTAATATCTTACCACACACGAGATTGATCTAATAGCCAAACCGACCATTATTGTATTGTGCTAAAAACGAGAATAAATTAGTTAAATAATTGTTTACTTTTTGGACCGACAACAATGGTTTGCAACGAAGTTATTTAATGTTTTTAAGGATATAATAAACAATTTGCTGAGTTAGAAACTTATTCAAGTGAGTTCAAGTCAATCAAAACTAACTCTTACATAAACATAGACAAAATCATTTAAACAAGTTTATAAATACTTTTTTTGGCCATAAAAGCATTAAGCTTGAAGTATAACACTATAAATTTATTTCGTAAGTTTATAAATTAGTAATTGAATATCTAAAACTTTAAATTGTGACAAATAATATTAGATATTTATGTTTTTATATTATTGCATATATATATTGCACATATATTATTGTACATATAACATACATATATTGCAGTAGTATAAGTATTTGTATCTTAAGTTGGGTCAATAAACCTCGCTGCTTTATATATATATATATATATAGAGAGAGAGAGAGAGAGAGTTGAGACTTAGATTACATAAATTCATGTATCAAGTATACTTTTTATCAACTTTATTTTGGGGGGTTAACAGTCAAATGCACGCTGAACAAAGGCTCATTTTCACACATTTACATTTGACAATATCAGTTTTACATAAAGCATGGCAATTGCTGGACAAAGGTTCATTCTCACACATTTACATGTACATTTGTCAATGATGGTAGTCCACCCTTGCAAACTTTGACAAGTATGTTCACTTCATATTACATCGTAAGACACTAATGTATTACTGCATAAAATTAATACTAAGGCCACAAATCAATTGGGTTCAATTGAACCCAGTTGTGTGATAGTAGCTCCACCCCTGGTAATAAATAATGATAAAATTATATTTCATCTGTTCTAAAATAAATGAAACATTTTTTTATTTTATGTGAGAGTTTTTTGAGGAAAGCGTTTCATTTATTTCAGAATAGAAGAAGTACTACATATTAATCTCTTATGAAAACATACTCACATGTATCAAATATGCGACTAAAATTCCTTAAACCGCGCAATTGAAAACCAATATCATCGTAAATCGGCCATGATTGATCAGCAATGTCAAAGCATTTTTGGTCATAATCCTAAATCAAAGAAAAAGTATGGATAATTAGAAATTATATATATATATATATATATATATATATATATATATATATATATATATATATATATATATATATATATATATATATATATATATATATATATGATTGATTGATCAAGCATTAACTTTTTTGGATTTGGTAAGTTTTAATTTTACCTTGAAATCTTGGCTTACTACTGAGCAATAGTGATCCTTAGGAGGGACGTCTCCAAAATTCAGCATTGGGCGGAATGCCAACGCTCCTATTGCTATGTGTGGGCACCGAATATGAAACTTAACCGCCAACACTAGAAGATGACAACCCACACAACAAATTAAAAAATAGCCAACAATTCAATTTCTAGTAGCGAACAGGCAAAGCCTTCTGATACTTTTTTTTTTTCTTTTTCTGGTGAAATGGTTCAATTGAAATCTTCTACTACTTACTACATAGAACGGAATTATGGAAATATGTATTTTCATGAGTAATTGAAAATCATGATTGGGAATCTTATATTTTGATTGCTCTGATTTTTTTTTTCATTTCTTTCTACTCGTGAGATTTCAGGGTTTAATACTTGATGATCGATATGGGATAAAACCAATTATAGAGTTAATTCATTATACATCCTAGTGTACCATATGCATGGTACACCCAAAACTAATTTTTGCTCATTTGGAACTCTCCTTTTTAATATATTTTGCTCATTTGGATGATTTCAAACGAGTAATGAGTAAAAGAATAGATTTGGGTGTACCGTGAGAATGGTATACCCGGACGTGTATGATAAAATTAGCACCAATTATACCATCTAAATTGGTATTCTATTCATTTTTGTACATAAAATAAATAAACGGCAAAATATCATAAACTTTGCACATTGCATGAGCTAAAGTTCAAAGTCCAAGCAGGTTTTAATCAGGTTGATCAGGTTTAATCAGTTGATTTCAGGTGAAGAGAACGCACTACTTCTAGAACATAAACAGTTCCACTTACCGAGGTCGCTCTGTGTGAGTAGCTGAGAAAATCTTTTATGGGAAGTAAGTTGCGGTTTTTAAATGTTTCCTAAAAAATTGAACTTAGACATGGATATACATTAATCAAACAACTAGATTTTATGAATTAGCAGCAGAGAAGCATAAAAAAGGAACGCCCACCGTGGGGCTCGAACCCACGACCACAAGGTTAAGAGCCTTGCGCTCTACCAACTGAGCTAGACGGGCTTTTGATTGTACATGGCAGATATTGTTATAAATAATTAATGTTTGATGGTGATTGGTGACCATATTAAATCGTGACACGAATCTGTAACTGCTGTAAACTGGTGAGGCTGAGCTACACATGTTCCTTTTCACATTTGTAAGTTGTAACAGATTCTGTAGCAATTACCAATGTAACAGACTAACAATATAATATTAGCTTGTCTCGGGAAAAAACTTTTTCTATCGAGTGGATAATCCACCTACTAGAGATAAGCTTTTAATAAATGATGTAATAAAATTGTCTATTTTTAGTGGGTAGATGTATCAGTTTCACTTGTCTTTGACTTTTGCGTGACACGTATAAACCGTTATTTTTTCTAACTATCCATTACTCTTTGAAATATACAATCACGTTAGGTATGAATTATGAATATGAAATAGGAGGAAAGTGTTTATTTTGTTCATCCAACACACCCAAAAAACATAGATTGAAATTTTAATTGTTGAAAAAACATAGATGTACATGTATATATATAATGCAATCCACCACTAGACCCTTGTTGAAATGTATATATACGTTTCACACACTAATACTATGTAATCCATTATTGAAATTTCAGATGTTGAACAACTTAGGTGTATATATATTTGACACAGTATAATGTAATTCATATACTTTTGCCTATACAATTAACCCTCAACTTGAGAATCACAAGACAAATGTGACCCTTTTCTTATTCATCCAACACAGCAAACAATCATAAAACACCAACCTTGTGAAGCAAAATCACAAGACATACATTCACCATCACAAAAAAATATCAAAGGAAAAAGAAAAAAGAAATCCCCCCACCATACATATCTCCATCCATGGAGAACCAATCAGAAAGCTAGGAATAAAGCAGAACCCACAAAAGCACCAAGAGAACCCACAAAACTCATGATATTGGAGGCAACACCATTATGAGGAGGGTTAGACTCAGCTAAGGGAGCTTCAATGGTGGTGCCATCGTCCATCGGCGGGGACGCAACAGGTGCCTGTTCATGTTTCTGACTGCTGGTTGGGGCAGGGGAAGCAGCAGCGGGCGAAGACGAAGGTGGTGGAGAAGGTGGTGAGCTTTTGCTGCTTCTGTCAGCCATGACCACTACATGAAGTTTCTCATTCTTGTTGCAGCTGTCTTTGTTGCTGCTAATGAAGTAGTATGGGCCTGATTTGCTGAACTTGAACTCTGTATGCCCATCTGTGAACTTGGCAATTGGTGAGCTTGTGGTGCAGCTGTCATAGTCTGCTTTTGTTACTTGAAGCACTGAATCGCTTGCTGCTGGGTACACAAACACTACAAACACAGAAAAATCCACTGTGTCAGTAATCAGGAATTCAGGATTGTTCATTATATACCCCTTTCGGCCAGTTTTATTATCCGTGTTTGCTTTTTCACAGTTTCCAATGCATATCTTTAGTAACTGATATCAAATTGATATAGTGAACGATCAAACACATCTAACAAAATCTCATATAATAATATTTTTTGCATTGTACTAATAAAAAAATACAGTCAAAGTTGATGAACTTTAACTTTGACGAAGCAAATGAATACAAATTTGCTAAAACTTTTTTCTTTTATACAAGCTCTTTTAATAAAGAAAATGAAGTGGACTTACATATTGAATCACCAATTTGGAAACGCATTCTCTCAGCCCATTGATTGAAAGCAGGACTGTTATCAGAAGGAACACACCAACCCTTTGAACCACCTACTGTAAATGTAGTTGCTTCACTTCTCTGCATGAACAGTACAAGACTAACGAGGCCGAGCGCATGCAGTGCATTGACAAAGTTACCCTTGGCCATGGTGATGGAAATGACAAATGAGGAAACTTTTCACTGTCTGCCTCTTCGGTTAGCCGGCCGGCGAAAGGGCAGTTTAGGGAAAGAAAATAAGAGAGGCTGTTATTTTGGATGAAGTAGTGATAGTACTCTTGATGAAGTGAGAAGGGTTAGAATGGTGGATGGGTTTATGTAGAAGAGATCAGATATGCAAAGGGTGCACTTTACAAGCTGTGGTAATGAAGCTTTTGTTTCTTTTACTTATTATATATTCTGATTCTCATTTGGGGTTTCTTAGCATTTAGAACAAGGCATAAGGGCACCTTTATACTAAAACATGCAGTTTTGGCCACGGCTGTTTTCCCTCTTTTTCTTGCTTTTCTGTTAATGACTTTGGATGGAGGTTAATACTTTGCTTTGACTGCCATCCAGAATATTCATATCTTGCTGCTTAGGTCAGATGGGTGGACACACCATTCTCAACAAAATCTATTATACACTTTCCCCTGTTTTTACCACTCGCAATGTTTTATATTTTAGAAAGTTCTGTATTACTTGCAACCTTGACATTTTTGTCAATATAATCTCTCTTTCTCTCTCCTAGATAAGGGTGTTATTTTTTATGTCTTTCTCCTATCCTCTGATCCTCTCCCTAGTCCTTGTGCAACATTTTAATGTTGTGAGGTATTAGTCAAGTATTTAGCAAAATTTGTCACAATGAAATTAGATTTGGCAAAATCGATCCAAATTATCAATCGAAATGTCAGACAATTTTTTTAGGCATGTTCAATATTGTAGTCAATTTCTATATTTTTTTACCTTTTTAAAAGTTTTTAGGGGGTGTTGATAAAGGAAAAAAAAAAAGGGTGACTAGTTAAAAAGTGCCACGTATTTTATTTCACAAGTGGAACCGAATAATATAATATTACGACTAATTTGGGATGCCTAGGCCAAAGGTGGGATTATCTATTGTAAACAAAATGAGTTTGGTATAGACATGAGAAACCACCTGAAACTTGGTTATTATTATCATATTGATTTTTCGTGAATTTTTCCCATACTTTAGTTTTTCAACCACGAATGAACTCACATCTTTTCTCAACGATAGCATGGTGATTTCATGGTTTTTCATAATGTGAAACATGCATGACATATGTCAATTACTATGAAATGTCATCATTTTAATTAAGATATATATGTTGGACGATCAGTTTTGAAACCATTACCTTTTACGTTAATCTCTATTATATAAGCCAAGGGGGGAGCAATGGTGTCCCCCTTTGAATTTACTTAATTGTCCCTCCACAACAAAAATATTACATTCCAAATACAACCTCTAGCAGTTATTCTAAACCAAATCCATGCATAAACTTGCCAAAAAAAACAATCAAATCTCCATTAAACCCAATCAACTCATATAAAGATCAATCACATAAACTTGCCAATAAAAAGGATTCATAATAAAAAACTTATCAAACATTACTACCACAAACAATAACAAAAAAAATACATGTTATTTTCATTACAGAGACAATTCAAATTCAAACTCAAATAAATTCTTTTACAAGCACAAATTCCAAAAAAAAAAATCAGTTCTCCTCATAGATTAGAGGTTCACGACATTCTCAAATACAACATTCTCAAATATGACATTCTCAAATTTGCGGATATTTTACTGTTAATCAGGTACGCAGTTCGTTAATGAAAATAAAAGTATGTGTAATGTTTTATGTTTAGTAAATCTTAAGAATATATACTATGTTCGAGTAAATTTAAACTCAAATTATACGTGTTAGAATTTTTTTTAAAATATAAACTCAAATTACTGTTTATTTAAAATTTCATTCAAATATAGTTGAAATTAAAATTAAAATTACATCAGAAATGGTCAGAAAAAAAAAACAAAATTCGTCAAAAATAACTTCAAATCTGTGCCTATATATTAAAAAAAATTGCGAAAAATTATTTTAACTCGAATTGTTTTTGTGCCCAGATATTAAAAGGAATTTAAGAAAAAATACTTCAACTTAGATATGAAAATCAAAAATTTGTGCCATAATCGAATTTCAGCCCATCAACTCGATATTCAAAAATACCTTATCGACGACATGAAGAGCAGCGCCATGACCGTCAAAGCCAGCTCCAATGATGACGATATCATAATCGAAGGTTTCAAGAGAGTGAACTCGATGGCTCTGGAGCTGAACTCGCACGAGAACTCACTGAGAAACTCAGTGCTTCTCTTTGAAGTCCACAAAAGCGGAGATTGAGAGGTTTAGCTAAGAATGCGGAGAACTCGAGTATGTGTGGTTTGATTTGGGGGATATTGAGGAAGATGATGAAAAGAAGAGAGAAAGTGAGGACTGCATTGTTTCAGTTGAATAGAGAGAGAAAAATAATTGTGCGAAACTGAGAGAGATGGGTTTGGGAATTGAGGGAGTAGCTAAGAACTGGGGAGAGAGAGAGAAAGGACTGCATTATCTCTGTCTCTTTTTGTCAGGGTCCATGGGCTGTTTAGATCTTTGACAAAAAAACATTAGTTAAAGATGCAATTTCATTACTTATACTTATTTATTAAAGTGTTTTTAAATAGTATTTGTAAGTATTGCATTCTTACTTATTTACAGAATGGAGGTGAACATAGATATGAACTTTTGTTTTTTGGTTTGTTTTACTATTGAATAAATGTTTTGCCCAAAATATCGCCGCACGCATAGCGTGCATAAAAAGCTAGTACTTAATATACAATGCTCAAACCATTGTGCCACATGCTACTTTGATATAGAGTTTTTGTTGGCAAAAAATCTATAACAACGCACTTCCTCCATCTTTATTTTCTAGAACTCTACCAATTCTACTTTGTACTTTTGCTATTGCACAACTTTGAGTGTTAACATCTTTAGTTATATATAAGTAAAAAGTTGATATTTTGAAAATATACACGTAAATCAAACCATATTCCACATGGCTGTGATTTCCACTTTTCATTTTATATAGATGATAAGATGGTGAGATCGAATGATACAAATCCAATAAGATTCCACTTTAATATACTCGAGTCATCTATGGTTCTATGCTATATTTAAAAGCGTTGTCTTCTGGCAAAGTCTACCATGCACGAGATCAACAAAGTACCTCCCCCTCCTAAAAAAAATGATACAAAGTAATCAACAAAAATATATGTGTGAAGACTCGAACACATAACCTCTCATTTGAAATACAAACACACTAACCAACTAATCTACAATTTCCTTTTGGTTTTTATAGGAGAAAAAATGGTATAACATACATCTCAGAAAAGCATTAAGAATATGGAAACTTACATCCCATAATATACCCCATAATTATTGAGGAGATCCAACATTACTTCCAATTATCTCAAAAGTTATGGCCCATAATTTCTGGCAGCTCATGTAGCCCATCAACATTGTAGGAGTAAAAGTGCACACTACTATTGCTAATAGTCCCTCCTTCATTTGCTTACTCCATACCCATCAAAAGATCCAGACCAACCATTAAATACACACTCGGGTGACTAATCAAACTCAACATTCTTATAGAAGTAAGAAGTACAACTGCTAATCTTCCTTTCCCCATTTAGGTATGATACCCATGATGTCACTTATACATCCTCCCATCCAACAAACGATACAAAGTAAACAATAAAAATATATGTGTAAAGACTCGGACATGCAACTTCTCATATGAAATACAAACACACTAACCAACTAATCTACAATCTCATATTGGTTTGATGTGGAAAAAAAGTATTTTAAGACAAGATAGCATACATCCAAAAAAAAGTATTTAAAAACATGATAAGAATCCCACAACTATTGAGTTCAGTAACTGCTAATATATGAACAAATAGAAAACCCACATTCTATAATATACCACATTGTTGTGCTTGTGACTTTCAGAGGGGAAAGAAAAGATAAATAATAAGAACAATCAACATTTTATAGGAGAAGTTGGATAAGATTAATCAACATTTTAAAAAATGAATCGGATGAATCAATATGTTAGTGGATAAATTAGTTGTGATGCAATCTGCAAGTGAGAATATTTACCTTATGGTTGATTGGTAGTAGACCCTTTTGAGGAATGAGGATTAGAGTTGACATGCAATTAATAGTTGCCACTCATGGTAGTACCCAAAACACTGTAATCAACATGGATTGACAGTTGACACATAGTAGTAGCTTCTTGTTTAGGTCTTCAAATGATTTTTTGTTCATAAAAAAGTAATGACACTTGTGCGGGCACCCGGTTATTTAGGGTTGAGTCGTGGGCTGCTTTTCTAGATACCCGCAAATGCGAGTTCCCACATATTCTGGTACCCGCATATTTCGGTACCCGAATAATTAGGTAATCGGTTATGAGCACCCCTAAACAACAAACTCTCATTAATCGGATACATCTTTTAAAGAAAAAAGAAAAAAAAAAGACATTAATTATCTTAAATAACTAAAATGTAATGCAAAATATATATTAATCTCGGGGCATCTCCCGGGTCAACAACTAGTTGTGTTCTAACCACTAATCCAATTAGTAAAGTGATAACGTTCAAGGCAAACTAATCTATAAACTATAAACAATAATAGTGATTATCAAACTCTTGACAATATTGCTTGCACGAATAATTGGTTCTCTAACCTCTTTTTAAACATTTATAATTCATTTGACTCATTGTTTTTATAGCAATCATGTCAAAATTATAATGGTAAATCACAAATTAGATCTCAAAAGCTCGTGTATTGTGTGAAATAAAAAAAAATTAGTATTATTATATTGAAAGAATCGTTATAAATAAAAGGAAAATGCCAAACTATTCTCCACGTGGCGTTCTCCCTCTTTCAATGAATTATACTTCATGTCATCAAGTATGAACACTCATAAGTTTACCATTAATCCAATGTAATCTTTTAGTTCTCCTATCAGAAAAAAAACCACAACAACAAATGATAATATGAGAAAGAAAAATTGAAAAGTAAGGATTCAATCATCAGTTTTTCATAATTTCAGTCCTGCACTTTATCGGTAATGATATACAATATTGTCGACCCAACAACACAGACCATTACATAGCCCCAAAAACTAGTTTCTAAAGTTCAAATTGAATTGTATAATTTTTGCATATATCTGAATTTGTGTTCGGTTAGTAAGGTCGAGTAATTTAAGTGGAGTTCGTTTTATCCAAGGGTAGACTTAGGTTATTACACATATCTTAGTGTTTCTAAGTGGTCATCCCCTCATGGGTGACAAATGCATCCACAATTCGGTGCATGTACTATACACACGCCAAAACTAGTGCATAATTGCATATAGCTATAGTTGGTCATGGACCGGGTTAGCCGAGTTTGATTCGACACAGGCACACAACACAAGTCGCGTACTAATACGACACGATACAAACATCATTTTTGAAATTCAGTATGAACTCGACACGAGTACAATGGGTTAGTCCCTTAGCTAATGCATGTAGCTATAGTCATAGGCCGGGTTGGCCGAGTTTGATTCGACACAGCACGAGCCGCCTGATAATACGACATTATACAGACATCATTTTAGAAATTCAGTATAGATTTTACATGAGTATAACCTGTTGGCCCCTTCATTTTCTACCTAAAAAGAAAAAGAAAAAGAAAAATTCGCAAGCGAAGAATGCAACCACAATATGACCAAACAAGATAGATAGGCTCTTTTGAAACTTTGACATGATCTCTATACGATACGACTATTTTCTTAACCTGCTGTTCAACTCGGCCCGTGCCCAACTCTAATTTATCACCATTTACCTCCGACTCCGACCCTAGGCTAGGATAAGACGTTGGGAGAAGTAGGGGTGTTCGCGGTTTGGGTTGGTGCGGTTTGGAATGTAACCCAACCCAAACCGCAGATATACGGTTTGACATTTTTCCAACCCAAACCGCACCGCACTTTTGCCCAAACCAACCCAAACCGAACCGCACGAAACGGTTTGGTGCGGTTTGGTTTGCGGTTTAACCATTTTTTCCTCCGCGACATTAATTTTGTAAACTAAGAGTAAAAAAAAATTTGTTAATAAATATAAAGAGTCCAAATAAATATGAAGTTGACTTCATAATTGAAAATATATAATAATTTATCAAAAGTGTCCAAGTTCTTTACCTCAAACTTATTTTTTCAGTTGTATACTTGTATGCCACCTTGTCAAGTGTATTTTAAAAAAATCAAAATAGATAAATTTTTTTTTAAAAAAAATCATATTAAATTGCGGTTTACGGTGCAGTTTCGATTTGCAAAAATTAAAACTCAACCCAAACCGCAAACCGCGGTTTGCTTGAAATCATAACCCAAACTGCAATTTTGAAACCGCAAACCAACCCAAACTGTAATTTTGAAACCGCAAACCAACCCAAACCGCGAAAAAATAATTTGGATTGCGGTTTGGTGCGGTCCAGACTGCACTCTGAACAGCCCTAGGGAGAAGGCATGGACTTTTTGAGTTTTGACTATTGAGATTTGAGTCAAATTGATATGGCCAGAATCCAGATAGAAAAGAAAATGAAAAGCATAGAAGAAAAATAAAAATAAAAATAAAAACATACAAATGCCCGCGAAAATGGCGAGTCAATGAGCGGTCTCAATACTCTGACGCCACTATTGTTCTCTTTCCTAGTCATTTCAATGAAAATATATCAATAATTAGTCAAAACCCAAAAAAATAACCATAAATTTGACTAAATTCTCATAATCAATTACTAAAAAAACTTGTAATAACAAATATTATATCCATAATAACCATAGATACAGAAGAAAAGTCACAGAGAGAGAAGGGGAATCAGTTTAGGACATCCTCCCATTCTTTGAACAATTACACCCTAAAAAGAAACATCCCGGAAATTATACCATTGAGAAAAATCATTTGCCTAAAAAAGGAAAAATATCGTTTTTTTTCTAAGAAAGAGAGGATTTTTTTGTTGTATTTTCTTTAAAAATTTTGTCTTTTCACCCAACTCCTGATCTGGGTTCCCATAATTTTCTCAACCCATTTGTGGGATTTGAGGTTTTTGTGATTCTGATTGTTGGGAATTCCAAGCTCAGGGTGTTGGGTTCAATGCAATTTTTCTGAGCAGAAAAAAAAAAAGAACTGATTTTTTTATTAAAGGTGTAAAAAAACCAAACTTGGGGTTTGATTTTTTTGGGTTTGGTTCATGATGATGTGGAGGGATCCTGGGCAACCTGCAGATTCTTATTATGAAGTTAGACCTGAAATTACAGATGCTCCAAAGACCAAGTTCAGGATCAAGGTTTGTTGATTTTTACTTCATTTTTTCATTATTAGCAATTGAAAATGCTGTTTATTTGATCTGGGTATTGTTTTGTGCTCAAATTATGTGATCCTGCTAATTGAAATGGTTGCAATAGAATTAAAATTGTGGGTAGTTGGGGCAATGTTGAATGCTGCCATTGTTTTGTTAGGTAGATGTGTTGATGAAATTGTTTTGCTGAGTTTGTTGATGATTGAATTATTGGGGATTTGTTGTGTTGTCATTAGTAAAAATTACTTTAGAATGTGATTCTTATTATGCACTTCTTGTCCATGTATTTGGGCATACTTCATTTCATTTAAATGCAATGGCAGTGGTTTTATTCTTTGTATTCGTTTCTTTAGATTGTATTTGAAGTGAATGATTAGTGTATGTAGAGTGTTGTCTTTCTTACAAACTTTGGTGTAGAAAGCATGATTGCTTCAGCAGGACTTGTGACTGATTAGTGTCGACGAGTACTTATGTCATGGTTTTTTTTTTCAGGCTGGTAAGACATTGAGTGTGAGGAAATGGCAATCAGCTTTTTCTCCGGATGGCCAACTTGATATAAGCAAAACACTTGGTAGGATACATCGTGGGGTAAGTTTAATGAGAAGCTTGCATTAATTCTATGTATGCTGCTGTTATATTCAGCTCACACTTTGTTGAATTATAGTAGCTCTAAGACTTATAGCCCTTTCAAGAAATTGATCATTTTTTTACATTTACAAGGTCATTTGCACTGAAAAGTACTACGTTTTAGGCCTTCTGTGCGTCATTGTTGCATATCTGCAAAAAAAATACTGTTCTTATGTTTCATATATATTTGCAACACTAAATTATAACTTGTGATTAATCATCCACCCTTTTATATCAAGAAAAGAACTTGTGGTCAACTTCTTAGGTTCTGAAATTTTTGTTTCCTCTGCTGACTATGTCCTTCTTATAGTAAGCATCGAGGAATTCAACATGATAATGAGACTTAGAGCATCTTAAGTTTGGTCTTATTTTATTAAAATTTCCATGGCAACGATAGTGTAACCTAGGGTATCTTATCTGTGTAATTCTGCTTATCAGGGAGTCCATCCATCAATTAGGGGGGAGGTTTGGGAATTCCTGCTTGGATGTTTTGATCCAAGGAGCACATTTGATGAGCGATCACAGATACGGCAGCGGAGGAGGTACTTCTTCACCAATGCCTTTTAAAGTACTTCTTCTAAATATGTATTATATCTTATTGTCTCTTGAAAAAAGTAGGAACTAGAAAGTTTGTGTTTGTTGCATGAGAGAAATTAGCACTTTAAGGAGCTTACAATATGCGTATTACTTCCTATTGCGGTAGCACATAATATGTAGGCTACAGTGTCTATTTACAACAAATTAGATGTGAGCTGCACATGTTGTACAATCAAATATCTAAAATCTAGATTCTGGACCAAGGATTTCTATCTGAACTGATACTTTAGATGTGATATCTGACTATGTTATGGTGATTACAATTTTTTACAGCCTATTGGTTGGCTTAAGTAAGTCTGAGGTTGGTTTAAGGATGAATTTGCAAGAAGTCAAATCACACAAGTCTTTCTTGCATATACATAATTTGTTGCTAGCGATCCTTTATTCCGTTGGCGATATGGAACCAGGACCTGACTATATGTTTGGTTCATGCTTCTCTTTTTATTACTATTTGTGAGTTGTGTTACCAGAGTCTTATGATTCTGGCTCTTGTCTGACGTTTTATCAGCTTTTCTCGCACTTTTTCTTTAGCATTCTTTTTAGCTGTTGCAGATATCATTCAACCATAATTGTATCTTTATGTTTATGATATTAAAATTTGGCTTATCATAACTCACTTCCATAGTTCCATTACAATAGGTCTGTGCCTCTGTGGTGTCAACAAATGCCTCACCCCTACATCTGGAGAATTCCTATGAATCTTCTAGATTTTGGCTATGCTCAGTTGAACTTATTGCCTGTATGCTGCTTGAAAAAATTACTGCTGTGCACTTTCTAAAATTCATGCTCCAGCTCCTTTTTTTTGCTGTTGAACTTATATTCTGATTCTTTTTTTTTACTTTCCGCTTTGATTTTTTTAAGTTTCAGTTTCCAAAACTTGCTATTGATAGTCTACAGCCCTGTTTGGTACAAAGGGCTTTGGGAAAAAAAAAGAGAAGGTTGTAGTTTTAGAGGCTTGTGTCAAGCCTATAACAGCTGGTCTTGGTTGATTGGTATGGAGGTTCAAGTTCAATCCTTAAATTTTCCAAGAAGATAAAGGATAGTAACTTTGGGATTGATATGACAAGTTTATCCCAAACTAGCCGAACTTTTTGGAAAAATGACAGTTGGCCATAATTATCTCATCGTTCTTAAATTTCTTTCATTGTAATTAATTAGCTAATAGCTATTAGCTATCAATTGTACCAAATATCTTTATAAGAAAGCTAAATGCATTAGCTGGCTGAATAAGTTAACTGAATGAACTATCAGCTAATTAATAGCTATTTGCTATCTGCCAAATATATATTTTTCTACCACTTCTTTCTGGAGGATACATGCTTCAATATGTAGTTTATGTTTCATTTTTGTTATTGTATAATTTTATCTTATTGCAATGTCATGCGGAATATAGTTTTGTGGAATTGCTGCTCAGCTAACATCCGTTTGTGTGCATTTGCAGGGTGCAGTATGCTCAGTGGAAAGAGGAGTGCCTTCAGATGTTTCCCCTTATCGGCAGTGGTAGATTTATAACAGCCCCCATAATCAATGACCGTGGAGAGGCTATTCTAGATCCATTGGTACTCTTAGAAACAAATCTAGGAGATGATGCTGGTGCTGGGACTGCTGCTGGCGATACCAGTGGCTCAGGAGTGAATAATGCAGCAAAGAATGATGTTCCTATGTCCAAGAAAGAGATTCAATGGAAGCTCACTTTACATCAAATAGGTTGGTGCTGTATAAAATATGCTATTTTATGAGAAATGTTACCAACTTGTTGGTTAAATTGTCATAGTCACTGGAAATCCAAGTTTACTGTCAGTTCTAAATTATAAGTGCCAATAGGATTTATGTGAAGACCTCTGAGAGTCTGCACCTTTGGAATTACATGGACATGAGAATTTTTGTTTTGACTCTATCATATTCTTGATATTCAGTATTCCTCTGGCTAGAAGGCGAAAACCATCCAAAGGCATTAGAAAACCTATTTTACCAATACATTTCTCCTTTCATTAAATTGCTTTGTTCTCGAATGGTACTCCCAGACAATCTCAAATTTGTGTAATCGTTCTAGAAAAGTAACTTCTTCATGCTTTGTCTCTATGCTTGATAGCCTGTATGTTCATATATGACTAGACATATATTCCTGAAGGTGGAGACCATCAAAAGGCTTTGGAAAATCTTGCTTGTTAATATGTTCCTCTAATTCAATTGTTATAACGAAGTAATACAGCAACGAAGAATTAAAGAACAATCAACACACTAATTTAAAGTGGTTCACTAATCACTAACAATGTGTTAGCTACGTCCACAGACAGAGGAGAAAACGATTTTATCATCTTAAGGAGAGAGAGAGTTCAGATTACATAATAATAGAGACACAAGTTGATTAGAAAAACAAATAGTTCCTTGTAATTAACCTAAAACTGGTATAGATTACAGAATAATAGAGGCAGACTGAGTTAGACCCCCGTGCTTGGTTTAACCTAGTGTCAGATAATTGAAGACACATTTCAACATTAATTGCCTCTATCTTGAGATGTTTTTCCATCACAATCTCAAAATTGTGTCACCACTCACCAATTCTATGTTGCAGTGGCCTTTTTTCTTTTCTTTTTTTTCGAACTGACTCAATAATTTGTTCGCTAGCTCAGATGATGAGATGACATGTAGTGCTTGTACTAGATATGAAAATATTGTCATTACTCCCTTAGGTCTGGATTTTTTTTTTTCTATTTTATGATTTATTTCCTTGTAAGTAGTTCCATAAATGAACCTTTACCTTATCTTCTAGTGTCATGATTCCTTGAAAAATATTTATGCTAGGTCTCGACGTGAAACGCACTGACAGGGCTCTCGTCTTCTATGAGAAGCAAGAAAATCTTGCTAAACTTTGGGATATATTGTCTGTTTATGCCTGGATAGACGGAGATGTTGGGTACTGCCAAGGTTAGTTATTATCTAACTCCTCTTTGTTTGAGCCTAGCTGAACTGAAGGTTGAATGTTTGAGTTTTATGTTAAGCTTTATCTGTGTTATATATTCCATTTGGTGGCTTGAGTTACAGACATGCAGTGACATCTGATATACCATTTTCATCAGAAAGTTGGCTGGAACTTGAGCATTATAGAAATTTCTTAGTGTTGTTAGCAAGAAAGTGCTTAAGCCGAACTTTGCTCTGCCTACATAATGAGCTTTGCTTTGAGGATAATGATTCAAGATCCAGAAATGAGTTGTTTGTTGTTACGTCAATAAAGGGATCACATGCTAAGGTGCTCTGGCATACAAGTTGATGGTTTATGCATGTTGTGCATTTGTCATATTTTTTACTTCAGGCCTCCAGACCTCTTAAAAGTTACCAATGTTGTCTCAATGTACACCCATATCCAGGAAAATTTGTCTAATTTTAGTAAAATTTGAGGGTTTGGTCTTTGGGTGTGAGGTTGGTTGGGCATGAGAGCCAATCACATATATGTTGTACCTGATCTAACAGGATTAGCTCACAAATTATTTCCAGGCAGTATGAGGGCTGAGTATGAATGAAGGTGCTGAACTGCTGATACCTTTTATTATTCTGTCCTAGAACATTAAAGTTTTATCATTTAAACAATATATTTTCTCCTCTTTTTTGGTTTTGAGGGGGTGTGGCCGTGTGGGTGTTGGAGGGAGGGGGTAGCGGAGTTTAGTCTATGGTTGTTTTCCCGGGAAACGTTTTTGATGGAAAATGATTTTCCATAAAATTACATTTTTCACTGAAATACACTACTTTGTTTTTCTTTGCTTGGTTGCTCAAATAGAAAAGTTAGGGAGGAAGGATAAAATGAGAATGTTGGAAGATGATAAATAAGAGAAAGAGGAAGGTAAGAAATAGGGAGGAAAATGTGGCATTAAGGAAAGTGTTTTTTGTCCTTGGAAAAACAAATTTCCACTCATCACCGAATCAACGAAGAAAATGAGAAAAACCACTACTCTAAGGAAATATTCTCTTGAGATAAGTAATATAGCTGAAGCCAGGCATACCCTGGGGGCAATACAAGAAATTAGTCCTTTGAATCAGGCGACAAATAGTGATGTTCCTGTCACTTGTAGAAGGTGCACATTCTGATATTTTTTTATCTAAGTGCAGGAATGAGTGATCTTTGCTCCCCTATGATAATTCTCCTTGACAACGAAGCTGATGCCTTTTGGTGCTTTGAGCGCCTTATGCGGAGATTGGTATGATTTCTTCTTGTTCTGTTTAGTACTTTAAAATTAGTGTTTGCGTAAATGCTTACAAACAGCAATCAGACACCCTAATGATTTTAAAATTTGTGTTTGCCTAAACAGCCAAATCTTAATCTTATGCTTACAAACAGCAATCAAACACCCTAATGTGGGGAATCCTCTCTTTTCTTCCCTTTCCTGAGCCACCTCTTAAGAAAGCATGTGCCCTTGATAGTGGTGCCCCTTAATCATTTCAGGAGGTCATGTCTTTTCAGTTCAAATGTCATGGAATTTTGTGCAGTTGCTTACAAAATGTTTTGTAATTTGAAATTTTAAAGCGAGGAAATTTCAGATCCACTGGCAGATCTGTTGGGGTAGAGGCACAGCTTAGTAACCTAGCAACAATTACTCAAGTTGTTGATCCGAAACTTCATCAGCATTTAGGTACGAGTAATTTTTTTATTGTTATGCTCTATCTTAAAATCATTTAATCAATATATTTGATTTCCTCAACATGTATAGTTCTTCCAGTGCTGCATAAATTATCAACCTTCAGCTCCTTTTCCTCTCTCATGTAGAGAGTTATCAGTTTACTGAAAAGAAGAGGTGTAGAGGAATAGCACATTTCAGTGGACAGATCACGGATCAGTTATTTTTGTTATGAAAATTCTAATTTTACTTAAATCTAATTTGGGATTTTGTATTATCCTTTTCTCATGCTAAATGCATCGATGAAATGTTTCCCAGTTATGATTTATCAGAGGGAAAAGTTTCCTAATTATGATGACATATTAATGAAACTCCCTTTTGATAACAGAGACACTTGGTGGAGGTGACTATCTATTTGCCATTCGAATGCTTATGGTTTTGTTTCGCCGAGAATTTTCTTTTGGTGACTCTCTGTACCTTTGGGAGGTATGCCTGTAACATCTATATCTTGATTTCTCTATGCTCTGAGCTTATTTGGTAGAGTATAAGATATATACTCTAGAATCCTATCTTACCCACTAATATTCTCAAGTGAAAGTTGTTATATCATGTTCCGGTTTCTTCCTGCATATTCCACTATGATTGGCACTTTCTTTCAACTTGCTCACACAAACATGCTACTAAATAAAATCGTTTCTTGTATCACTCAATGATTTAAACTTTAAAGAACTTTCAGTTTTGAAAAGCTCTAATTGTGTCAAGTCTTTTTCCTTCTCTTTCCTGCAACTGAGCAATAATTCCATGACCTCTGCAGTCAATAAGAATTTTGAGTCTTTTGATAAATAAATTACTTAACTAGCAAAGCTAGTTGGCATATGGAACAAAATTTACAAAATCTCATATAAGGCGCCTTACAATAGTTTATGGTAAGTTGGGGGTAACTTTTTGTCCTAAAGGGGTCACTTATAGTAGAAGTGACCCCTTTAAGGAAAAAGGTGACCCGTGGTATAGAAGTGATCCCTTCAGCTTAAAAATTGGCCCATTTATCATAAAAAGGGACCCCTTTAGGATTAAATTTGAGGTGGTCTACTATAAGGAAGCTCAAGAACCCATCACAACTTCCTCTTGGTAAGTCAAGAGTCAACTAGTTTGTTTTATATAATTGGCTAGCTTCCCAATTGTAGAGGAGAGTGCAACTCAATTTCTACATTTCCAGTGGAAGGCGATTTAAATTCCTTATTTTCAGAGCAGAGAAAAGTAAAGAGAAAGCAGGAGAGAAGCATG
This sequence comes from Beta corolliflora, assembly GCA_947648045.1. Classification (NCBI taxonomy): domain Eukaryota; kingdom Viridiplantae; phylum Streptophyta; class Magnoliopsida; order Caryophyllales; family Amaranthaceae; genus Beta; species Beta corolliflora. Next base: position 5,784,258 of record CANSZD010002913.1, read on the forward strand.
ACCTGAATTACATAGCAAATGATGATATTATGGTTGGGGAGTTATATGCATTGTTCATGATGTGTTTTTCATGGAGAATAGGCAATGACCTACCCTCTTGTAAGGCAGCAACTTCTTGTACGGCACAGTTGGTCAAAGAATAAGAAAAGTTGAAGATCCAGGGAACTTCACCAACCAAACGCTGATAGTTTGTTCACTCCGATGGAACCTTATGCTGACTTGCCATGAATTAAACACTGCCTTAGACTCCTCCTAACTGCACCTAAACAAAGATTGGACTTCTGAGCATGAGATTGTGTACCAGACTGTGCTAAGTGCATGTCTAGGAGGCCAGAATTTTTCGATATTTAGTGTCAAAATTTCAGTGAACTTAGGAAACACGCAGAAATATTCCTTTTCAAGAATATATAAGACAGGATAACTCATATGGATACTGAAGGATCTAGTTGTTCTTAATACAAGGGTTCTTGGTGGGAAAAGAGCAGTGTTTGATGCAGATACCTAAACTTCTAGAGAAATTCCAGTCCTGTTTGTACAACTGGGCTCCCTAGCTTTTTGGCATTTCTATGGTTGCTTGCTTAACTTGTTTGTTGTACTAAGAGAGTGTGGTTTGGCGGAAGGCATTTTTTTTAAACAAATGAAGGATCGGCACATATTTCTCCATTTTCCTTAGTCTTTACCTTCCTCTTTCTCTCCTCCGGTCGATTCTCCACCTTTCGTTTTCATTCTCCTTTTCTCTCTACTTTTCATGCAGCGAACCAAACAAAGGAAAATTAATCTATAATCTTGTTTGCCAGTAGAAAATCATTTTCTTTTAAAAAATGTTATCCATCAAACCAAAGATAGTCTAAATGGGAAGATACAAATTATAGAAGATGGATATAAATATTGGAGTGGCTTCATGGACATCTGTGTATTTGTATCTTTCTTTGTGTTAGTTTACCATGGATTATCTTGTTTAGATTCTAAATTGAATTTTTTTTCGAGGTCTTTTTTTGTTGTTGTGGTTTCTAACTGAAGATTACTAATTCTGTTTTTCCCCTTTCCTCTTTTTCATTTTGTTTCACATTGGAACTTTTTGTTACTATAATGGTACGGCTCTATTCAGACTCAACTTTGTTGGTGTTAAATCTTGTTAAACAGATGATGTGGGCTTTAGAATACGATCCTGAACTTTTTTTGGTGTACGAAGAGCCTGAATCCACTAGCGAAAGTGCCGAGGGGTCGAAAGGGAAACCAAAATCTATTCGGCACTACGGAAAATATGAACGAGAAATTCTAAAAAGTGGAGCAAAGGACGATGCTCCCCTCCCCATTTCTGTGTTCCTTGTAGTCAGTGTATTGAAAGAGAAGAGCCCAAAACTTCTTAAAGAAGCTCGTGGTCTGGATGATGTTGTAAAGGTTAGTCTCTGTAAATTTATGAGTATATGAACATAGAGAGATCAAAGATAAAGAACCAAAGACTTTTGTGTACACTGACAACTTATAGTTAGCATTAATGTTGTAAAAGGAAGTTCTTTTAACAAACTTGAGAAAATTTATTTTGTCTTGCATTTTTCAGATTTTGAACGACATAGCTGGAGATCTAGATGCCAAGAAAGCTTGCGCCAATGCAATGAAGCTACATAAAAAGTATCTAAAACAGGTAACTTTCTTTCCTTGAGAAGTCCTGGAACTACACTGTTTTTTACAATTAGTAAATGAAAATAGCAGAAAGGGAATGCAAATGATAAGCTATTGAACGTAATCTCTTAACTATGCATTTGAATGAGACACATTGTTAAGACTGGCTTATTGTATAAGCTGAACTATAAGCCACATCATGAGGCCATGATTGAGTAGATGTCAGAATCTTCATAAGCTCAGCTCAATCCTATTTATTTTTAATGTCAGCATGATGTCACTCGAAAATCATCCTATCAACAAGTAAAAATCATTTTCTAGTTAGTCTTTTCTTTTTTGAAGCGAAAAGTAAAAAAAAAATTCAAAATGTATAGTCATCTTAAGATACACTTAAGATGCACTGATACTTGCGTGTGTACTTAGCTTTGGGTACACTTCAGCTATTTTCTTGCTCAATTGTTCATGTAAAGAGCTCCAAATAAGTGGAAATTATCCAGGGACACCCGGGTTTATGATGAAGGTTCTAATGTATTTCCAATATGATTAAGTTGCTAATAATTTTGTAACGCATCTAATATAGTGATTTCATCTAATCAACTGCATCATTGAGGTTGAATTTCATCTTTAGATGTATTTGTTAGACCTGAAAATGTGTTGATTAATTTCTTTTTTAATGATCAATTTGTTGATGTAAAGTTTTGTATCGTTTTCAGGCAAAGAGGACATAGCAAGAAAAATGTACAATTTTTGGTCACGGTTGAGAAAGAACCTACCAATACGGACACATTTTTTTTCAATTTTTTTGGGTGAAAAACAAATAATTGTATCATAGAAATCTCATGGCTGAATTAGGCTACATGTAATCCATACAGGATTGATGTCTGTTGTGTACATCTTGAGCATTCTTTGTATCATTACAATGTTTATGAATATATACTGCCCACTGCTAGTGGATTGTAACTCTGTAAATCAGTGAAAGCTCTTGCAGAACCACTTTCAACATGAATGCAAATTTCTTGCGCTCTTTTTTTTTGTTTTTTTTTTTCCTGCTGTCCTCCAAACTTAACTTCCCTTTCCCTCACATAAAACTTCTCGCCTTGTGTGAACAAGCCAAGCTTTATGAACTTATTCATTTATTAAGCACTTGAAAGATTTTCATTTTATGAAATTATTCACATGAAGCATTTTAAAACATCTAATAAGAGAAGCATGGCTTAAAGTAGACCAATGAAGAGGAGATATGTGTGTATGAAGTAAAGTGATATGTGAATAGTAACATATTATAATGGTGTTTTTGTGTAGTGGGGAAAATTATGGGTATTTTAGGAATTTTCGAAGAAAATAGGGGGTATTTCAAGTAGTAACTATTTAGGGCAAATTTCACACTAAGGCTAATTTGCTTGGAGAGAGGGTTGATAATTAACTTGCGAATGGAAATAAATTGCACAAAATAAAGTTGCGAGAAATAAAAGAAAGAACACAACAAGTTTTTACGTGGAAAACCCTTTGGAAATGAGGAAAAAACCACGAGAGGATTTGTATCCTGCCAATTCACTAAGTTGCTTGAGTCTGTGAGAGAGTACAAGTATTAGCTAGAGAGAGAGAGAGTTGAGAGAGCAGTGAGTAGTTGATTTACAATGCAAGGCATGAGCTAATGAACTATTTATACTAATTTACAAGATGAACGTTGCAGCTATAGCCGTTTTCTTCCTCGCTCCTTATTGGTAGAGATCCTATTTTGATGGCATTGCCCAGAATATATCTCCAAGTAGTTGAACTCTTATCCCACGTTTTCTTCAACAACGCGCATATCTTCCTAAGGAGTAGGAATCCCTAAACTGCCTAGCCACGTCATCCATCCGCCCATCCCTCAATCATCCTCTTGAACGCTGCCACTTCACCTGAACAAACTAACACAATATGACCTTATCACTTGTTGCCACGTAAGAATAATTCACCCCATAACAATAGCCCCAAATTTTTTCTGCTTGGGCGGTAAACTAAGGACGGAAAATTTCCAAGATTTAAAAGAAAACTGCTTCGAAGAACGCGCGCAATTATGACGGTTACTTGCATGGATTGATTAGACATCTAACTTCTCCCTTCTTCTATAAATGCAGGACATCGTTTCAAGATAAAATTCCTTTAGCTTTCTTGCACAATTCAACTTCTTCCTTCATCCAGGTAAAGTCTCATCTTCTCTTCTGGTTTCATTTGCGTTTTTTCTTCAAGTTATTTTTCGATTTTGCAAAATTTTGCCTTTGTTGTCTTTTTCTTCCTTTTTCGCCATGACTAGAGCAAACCCTAGGTCTTCTTCAAGAAACAGTTCCTCCCCTGAAGGAGCAAATATCTTTCGCCCTTTAGAAATTATAGAAGACAAGAACCTTTACCCTAGCGTGCTAACTGCAGCCGATTTGCAAACCGTTAGGAAGAACTATGGTTTTCCCCCTGGCGTTGTGATTAGGTTGCCAATAAATCAAGAAAGAATGGATTGGGTTTGCCCAGGCTGGTTGGTTTTCTATGACTACCCTTTTGCCAAATTAGGACTGAAATTCCCCTTTTCGCCTTTTATCCGCCAATTCTTTGCTGCAACTGACATGGCACCTTGCCAACTTCTCCCTGGGGCATGGAGGGTTTTGACGAGTATAGAAACTCTAAGCAAGAATTTGGGTATTGACTTCACAATAGATGATTTGGCCTTCACCTACCAAATCAAAACTTTTGGGAAAGGGAGATTCACCCTCAAAACTAACGAAGGCAAAGATGCACTGGTAGAGAAAACCGACAAGGGTCGAGACAGGGGCTGGGCCGCAAGATTCTTTTTTTGTAAGAGCAGATTATGTGGGTGATTTTGGTGGTTTTTTCAAGGATACTTGGAGATCTGAAGGTAATTTGCCTAATTTGTTGTGAATTTTGCATACTGATTTTTGACAATTTGCTTGCACTTTTTGTTGGGCAGGCGTTTCTCTGCACTCTTCTGGGCGCGAACAATCGATCGGCTTCACGGACTTGATCTTGGCTCTCAGTGCTGAAGATAGAACTTTCCCTATTGTTCCCTCGCATCCTGGTGCCAACTTGCTTGCACAAGCAGATTCATCCAACTCTCCAAGAAGAAGAAGTACCAAAACTCGCTCGACCTCTAACATGTCTTCTGGTTTGCGAGCAACTTTCTATTTCCTTGCACAGTTCTCCTTCATAAGTTGCTTATTTTTTTCTTCTCTTGTTGGTATAAACTTCTGCATCCCAGCGAACTGCTCCAATTTCTAACTCCGAACTGATTTCAAGGATGCGCAACAGAAGTGGAGTTTTTTCTACCCCTCCTGCGTCTTCTGCAACGATCCGTCCACCTGCTCCTCAGATCCTTCGCTCAATTGCAACGCCTGCAGCTTCTACGTTGGCTGGGCAGAAGAGAAAGAACATGGAAATCGAAATTCCTGAAGACTTCTGCACTATTTCTGCTGAAGCAACTCCAATATGGCCAAGTGCTAAAAACTTGTGGTTTCCTGCTGCCAAGTCACATCATGAGACTATGACACCTGTTGCTATCGCATCTGAGGGCATCAGCTTATCTATCCAGATTAATTTTACTCCCATCTCTGACTATTTCCTTGTTTTTGCTTCATAATGACTTCTGGCGCATCTTACTTTCAGTGCATGCAATCCTTCATTGCCACACACCAAAACCTATCTGACTTGACCACTAAATTCGCCGCTCTTACCAAGGAGAAAGAAGAGGCTGAGGGAAGATGCCAACATTGGTTGGACCAGCTGGCGAAGGAGCAAGAAGAAGTGCAGCGTTTGAAGGTAGAGGTGGAGAAGGCTGCTGAGGAAGCCGAGGTGAAATTTAACGAACTTCTTGACAACACTGGCTTGCAACTGTGGTTGGCCAGGATTGAGGCTATGGAGGAGTATGCTGCTGGCAAGCACTTGGAATGGAACCCTGTTGCGGAGAGGTTGGCCTATGAGGAGGCCAAAAAGAGCTAGAATATGAAGACTAAAGCCACTCTCGAAGATGTTGCTGATGATGCGTCCACTCATGCAGCAGCTTCTGTTGTTGGCGCACACTCCCAGCTTATAGATGTTGATGCCGACAAGCCCCAGGATAATGCTGCTTGATGTTTACTGCCTTTTGCTTAGGATTTAAAAACAGTGATTTATGTTGCATGTTGCTTTACTTGCTCATGGGAGCAAGGTTTAAGACATTAGTGTGTTTGGTATTTGCTCATAGGAGCAACTTTAATTTGCGTGCTTCTTCTGCTTGCTAGGAGCAAAATGTTTGGAACTGACTTATTGTTTTCCCTAAGGGAGGCAACTTTTATGAAATTTGCTTTATTTTGCTTACTGCCATTCTGCTTTTGAGAATAGCTTGTGTTTGGCTGATTTTGTCTCATGCATGCATGTTGTAGCAAACTAAAACGTCGACCCGTTTTGAAGTTGCTTTTTGAAACCATTTGTTTTGCAACTGCCATGTTATAACCTTTTCAATAATTGGCATAACTTGCAAGAGGACAATAATTTGGATTTGGACAATTTTGAATGAATTGCGTGTTTTATTAATAGAACTCGAAAATTACAAGTAATGAATGAAAGAAATAACTTGTGAATGTTCTTCAAAAGTAATGGCGAAGTGCCTCGGTTAGGAATCACGATCTAGTCAATCTAGCATCTTGTTCCTTAAAATGCCACTCTGAAGTCGCTTGGCCTTTGATTGCACATATCTGACTAAGATCCAATCCAAATTACTTTCTTCGTTGTTGCATTCATATCTATCCAAAGGGTTGCTGGAAAGCTCGCCAAAGGAGTTGTTGTGAAGGTCGCTTGCTAAGTTGTTGAGGAACTTCGCATAGGAAGTTGCTGGAGAAGTTGTTGGAGAAGTTGCCTAGGAAGTTGCTCCTGATGTGCCAGCCCCTTGCAAAATGGTTTGTTACACCTAGACCGTTGGCGTTTCGTCAACGGCCCTCCGATGCTTAAGTCATTATGTGTTCTTGTAAATTAGCTAGATAAAGTAGGTGCGACAAAAGAATGGTATTAGGAGATGTTACCATAAGTGTTCTTGCCAAGCCCTTTGTATTTAGATGTTACCTGGGTAACTGCCAAGTTGTGTTTTGGCAGGTTGTAGTCCCTTGCGAGGTGATCTGGCAAACTTAAACCGTTAGCGTTTTGCCAACGGCCCTCCAATGCTTGATTCAGTAAATGTTTATGGAGGAAAAGAAATAAATTGCAGAAAAGTAAAATGATAAGTTTAGAAGTGATACTGTTTGAGGTGAGTTGCGTTCCAACTGCGTGGAATTTGCACACCATTTCTTGTGACCAGCATGTATGCTCCGTTGCCTATTACCTTTTTGATTTGGTATGGCCCTTCCCAATTTGCAGCAAGTTTGCCTACCTTTGGATCTTTGGTATTTTGAAATGTCTTTCTGAGGACCCAATCTCCAACTTGGAATTGCTTGACCTTGATATGCTTGTTGTAACTCCTGGCAACTGCTTGTTGGTAAGCTGACATCCTTACCTGGGCGTAATCTCTGATTTCGTCAATGGTGTCCAAGTCATGCGCCAGTTCCGTGTCGTTCCTGTCTTCTGTCATGAGCCCATACCTTGCAGTTGGCATGTATACTTCAGCTGGGATAACTGCTTCACAACCAAAAACTAAAGAATAAGGAGTTTGATTAGTTGCATTTTTGGGAGTTGTCCTGTCTGCCCAGAGGATTAGAGGCAATTCGTCTGCCCATCTGCCGTCTGCTTTGTCGATTCGCTTCTTGATGTTGTTGACGACGATCTTATTGCTAGATTCAGCTTGCCCATTAGTCTGCGGGTATCTTGGTGTTAAGGTGTCTAGCCTGATGTTCAGAATTTCTTCGTCTTGCCACTTATGAATTGCGATCCGTTGTCGTAAATTATCTCTGAAGGGATGCCAAACCTGCATAATATGTTGTGTTTTATGAAAGATATTACCTCAGTGTCGGTGATGTTTCGATATGCTTCTGCTTCGATCCATTTGGAGAAGTAATCTGTCATGGCTAGCATGAATACGCGTTGCCCTGAAGCTTGCGGAAGTTTACCGACGATATCCATCCCCCACTTCATGAATGGCCAGGGTGCCAAGATTGGGTGAAGTTGCTCAGTATGTTGGTGTGAAACTGCAGCATGCATGTTTCTGGCAAGCGTCGCATTTTATGGCATACTCCATGGCATCTTTCCTCATAGTAGGCCAGATATAGCCCATCCTCAGTGCTTTATTAGATAGACTCCTGCCTCCAGCGTGGTTGCCGCATTCGCCGTCATGTAGTTCGCGCAAGACAACGAGTACCTCTTGTTTTCTGAGGCATCTTAGGTAGGACCTGCAACTGACTTGCGAAACAGTACGTTATCGATTAAGATGAAGTGGGATGCTTTTACCTTAAAAGTCCGAGGATCTTCGAGTTGCTGGGGTAAGATGCCTTCCTTTAGCCATTGAATGTATTCCTCTGTCCAGTCTGTGTCGTCGCAGGCAACTTCTGTGCTTGTTTTATTTACTTGGTGCCTGTCTATTGTAGGTTGCAGGATGTGTACAATAGGAATATTGCTCAAGTTGAGTGCTGCTGAAACTGAGCCTAGGTTGGCTAGGGCGTCCGCTTCTACATTCTGCTCCCTTGGTAATTGCTTTATGGTAAACTCATCGAATTTGCTGGCAACACTTTTGACTATGTCCAAGTATTTCGCCATCTTCTGATCTTTTGCTGCATAAGATCCATTAAATTGGTTGACAATCAGTAAAGAGTCGCAACTTACCTCGATACGCTTTACTTTGAGTTCTGCTGCGGCATTGAGGGCAACGATCAAAGCTTCGTATTCTGCCTCATTGTTGGTTGCTTTGAATTCGCAGTGCACAGCTTGGGCTATGATGTCCCCTTGTGGCGATTTTAGTACAAATCCAAGTCCTGCTCCATTTGTGTTTGATGCTTCGTCAGTGCATAATGTCCACGTGGGACTTGCAGTTTGCTCTAGTAGTTGCAAGAGTTCTTCGCCGGCTTCGGTCTGCAGATTTGGACTGAAATCAGTCACAAAGTCTGCCAAAGCTTGCGACTTAATGGCTGTCCTTGGTTCGCACTTGATTTTGTAGCCACTTAGGTGCACTAGCCATTTGGCCATTCTCCCTGACAACTCAAGTTTGTTTATCACAGATCTTACAGGGTAGTTAGTTTTGACGCAAATGAAATGACATTCAAAATAGGGGTGCAACTTAGTAGAGGCCATAACTAAAGGAAGTATAAGTTTTTCTAATGAAGTGTACCTTATTTCGGCGTCTACAAGAGTTTTACTTACATAGTATATGGGAGATTGAATTCCATCTTCTTCTCTTACCAAGAAGGTGCTTACAGTTGCATGTGCTACAGCTAGATAAAGTTGCAGCTCTTCTTTGTCCTTTGGTTTTGCGAGAAGTGGTGGCGTCATCATGTAAGTCTTCAAGTTTTGGAACGCTTCTTCATGTTGGCTGGTCCATTATTCGAATGATTTGTTCTTCCTTAGCACATCATAGAATAGTTTGCACCTGTGTGACGACTTGGATATGAATCTGTTAAGCGCTGCAACTCGCCCGGTCAGCTTCTGCACATCTTTGACGCATCTTGGAGACTGCAAATTAACAATGGCTTTGATCTGCTCTGGACTTGCTTCGATGCCTCTCTGGGTTACAACATACCCCATGAATTTGCCGGAGGTGACGCCGAAGGAACATTTGCTGGGATTCAGCTTCATTTGGTAGCGCCTTTGGATTTCAAATGCTTCTTCAAGGTGCTGAATGTGATCGCCGGCTTTTTTGGACTTGACCAACATGTCATCAATGTACACCTCCATGGTGTCCCCAATCTGCTTTTCAAATATATTTACTAACCTTTGATAAGTTGCGCCAGCGTTCTTCAAGCCAAAGGGCATTACTTTGTAGCAGTAGATGCCTCGATCTGTGATGAATGCCGTTTTTTCTTGATCTTCAGGATGCATAAGGATCTGGTTGTACCCGCTAAATACGTCTATAAAGGTGAGCATCTCGTGACCAGCAGTTGTGTCCACCATGGCGTCGATGTGAGGCAGTGGGAATGGATCCTTTGGGCATGCTTTGTTGAGATCTGTGAAGTCAATGCAAACTCGCCACTTCCCATTCTTCTTCGGCACCACTACCACGTTTGCAAGCCAGTCAGGGTATTTTGCTTCTCGTATCTTGCCTGTTTCTAAGAGGTTTTGCACTTCTAATTAGTTGATGACTTGGTTGCGCTCAGGTGCAAATTTCCTGTGTTTTTGCTTGACAGGCAAGTGATCAGGATTAACATTTAATTTATGCGTTATTACCTCAGGGTTGATGCCAACCATGTCCTCATGGGACCAAGCGAAGCAGTCGGCGTTTTGCTTCAGGAATTCAATCAAGCGCTCTCGCAGTTTGCCTTGCAAGTCTGCTCCAATCCTGACAGTTTGCTTAGGTTTAGACGGATCAAGGATGATTTTATCAATTAGCTCAGCTTCCGGTTCAGCATATTCTTCGATGGTCAGTCGTTGTTGTAGTTGCTATGCAGGCATCTTGCTAATTGCGGAAGGCTTCAAGGCGGTTTTGTAACATTCTTTCGTCAACTTCTGGTCACCTTTTATCTCTTGCACTCCCCACTTGGTTGGGAACTTGATGGTTTGGTGATAGGTGGATGGCACCGCCTTCATGTCATGAATCCATGGCCTGCCAACAATGACATTGTAGGAAGACAAGCAATCAATAACTAGGAGTTTTACCTGGACGTTGACGCCTTGCGCGTAGGTGGGCAAGGTGATTTCGCCAAGTGTATGCTTAGCTTCGCCGCTGAATCCTACGAGCACTGTGGATTTTTTGGTGATATCGCTTTCTCTTAACCCCATATCTTTGAGGGCATCTAACATAATGATGTTTACCGAGCTACCATTGTCCACGAGCACTCTCCTCAGGAGGCAGTTTCCAATTGTGAGTGAGATAACGAGTCCGTCATGGTGCGGATCTGCCAAGTCTGCTGCATCTTCTTCATCGAAGGATATAGGCATGCAATCTGCCTTCGCTTTTCTGCACGTGCCGACGGGCCTTTCCATGGTGCTTTCTTTGGCATGACGCTTTGCAGCTGAATATGTTAGGCCGCACACGTCCGATCCACCTGAAATAAGATTAACAATTCTAGAAGGGTGAGGGGGAGCTGGCGGCCTTTCTGAAGTTGACGACTCGCGCTGCATGGTTGCTTTGGCCTTGTCAGTCATGAGATCTTTCAAGAATCCTTTCCGGAGCAAGTGAGTAACTTCTCTTCTGAGGGCAATGCACTCGTCTGTTGTATGGCCAATATCTGCATGAAAGTCACACCATCTTGATGAATCCTTCTTGTTTGAGGGCTTGTCTGACTTCTTGGGCCACCTAACTGCATCTCCTAACTTGCCGAGGCTGTTGATTAGTCCTGCTGGACTAACATTGAAGTTGTATTCTCGGATTGCTGGAAGATGATTTGAATCTGCGACGTTGACATTTTGCACAGCATCTTTGTGATATGGTTGATATCGGTTGTCCCGACGATTGTTGTTGCTTGGGGCCTTCCTGCCGCTTCGATCTAACTCTGCTGCACCTTTTCTGGTATCAACATCTTCCTCGAATCTGATTTGGGCGAGGGCCTTTGCCTGGGCATCTTCAAAGGTCGGGCAAGGATACTTCGTCAGCTCCTTATACAGCTCCGACTCTTCTAGCAAACCTCTTCGAAAAGCTTCAATGGCGGTAGGAGCATCGCATCTTGGGATGGAGACTTTTTCGCGGTTGAACCTGTTGAGGTAGTCTCGCAGCGGTTCACCATATCTTTGCACGACTCGGTAAAACTCGCTGGTTTGCTTCTCCAGGCGCCTGCTGCTGGCAAATTGGAGATTGAACATGTCTACCAAACCTGCAAAAGTCAAAATTGCACCATTAGGTAGATTAATGAACCATTTAAGAGCGGGACCTGATAAAGTTGACCCGAAGCCCTTGCACATGCAAGCTTCACGCATCTCGCGCTGGACTGGGATGGTGATCATCCTTTGCTTATACTGGGCGACATGCTCGCTGGGATCCGTCGTTCCGTCATACAACTTCATAGCAGGAACGGTAAAGCGCTTCGGGATCTCGACCAAGGCGATGGCATCTGCAAATGGCGAGTCAACATAGCTGGTCAGGGCTGCTTTCTCTACGGGTCTTGGCACTCCAGGGATCTTGAGGATCATCTCTTCGACCTGCCTGAGACGCTCGTACAAGGGATCTGCGTTGACAACTGAGGATGCAGCCTTTGGCATGTTGGGCACCGGCTGCTTGCTTCGAGCATCTGGCATCGGCTGAGGCTGCTTCGCAGCTACTTCGAATCGCGGTTCCTTCTGAGACGGCTGATCTTGCATCTTGCCAGTATCTTCTTCGAACGGGGAGACCCACTCATAGGCGGCCTGACGGTTTAAGCTAGGATACTTGCCGACAGCTGGCGATCCTTGCTCTGGCATGGCATCTTCGTCATCTTCATGGATGGGATCCTCCATACCAAGTTGCTTGGCTATGCTGCCAATATCACTCTGACGCTTGCGAAAGTTGGACGCGTTGGACAGCATTTGGGACCGGAGCTCCTCGGTTTCCTTTCTGAGTTGGACCCCTTGAGCCGCAATTTCATCGCTGAGAGATTGCTTCATCTTGTCAATGGCCCCCATGATTTGGTCCATGGCTTCTAGCCCTGGCACATCGACGGGTGACTTAGGAGTTGCGGGCGACTCATCAGCATTGTTTCCAGACATGTTTCGTGACAAATTGATAGAGTGTTAGGATTGCTTTTTAATTACCAGCCCCACGGTGGGCGCCAATTTGTTTAGGGCAAATTTCACACTAAGGCTAATTTGCTTGGAGAGGGGGTTGATAATTAACTTGCGAATGGAAATAAATTGCACAAAATAAAGTTGCGAGAAATAAAAGAAAGAACACAGCAAGTTTTTACGTGGAAAACCCTTTGGAAATGAGGGAAAAACCACGGGAGGATTTGTATCCTGCCAATTCACTAAGTTGCTTGAGTCTGTGAGAAAGTACAAGTATTAGCTAGAGAGAGAGAGTTTAGAGAGCAGTGAGTAGTGATTTACAAGGCATGAGCTAATAAACTATTTATACTAATTTACAAGATGAATGTTGCAGCTATAGCCGTTTTCTTCCTCGCTCCTTATTGGTGGAGATCCTATTTTGATGGGATTGCCCAGAATATATCTCCAAGCAGTTGAACTCTTATCCCACATTTTCTTCAACAACTCGCATATCTTCCTAAGGAGTAGGAATCCCTAAACTGCCTAGCCACGTCATCCATCCGCCCATCCCTCAATCATCCTCTTGAACGCTGCCACTTCACCTGAACAAACTAACACAATATGACCATATCACTTGCTGCCACGTAAGAATAATTCACCCCATAACAGTAACTTTCTCTTTTTTATTCTTAAAAATGACAAAACTGGCATTGCGTTGTGATATGCACTATTCACAAATCACCTTGATAATCTGTTACTTTCTCAAGTCTTTCTCTTTCAATTGTCTCGTCTCCGATTTTCTAATGTAATAACTTCAAATATATTACAATCAGAAATCGCAAAAGTTTCACCAATTTGTATTCAGTTAGTCTTACTTTAGATATCCAACACAACAAACATCGTGCCTTTATAAACCTTGTTTAAAGTGGGAGATTTTGTGAACGCATAAATTTTGTTCTTCCCCATTCCTATGTAACACTATATGATTGCATTATACAACGTGGTATTGAACAATATGACGTGGTTCAGGTCAAAGGATGAATAAAAAAACTAAAGATCATTTCTAAATAACCAAACCCATTTTGCCTTATTAACAATTTGGAAGAAAAAAGAGTAAAGTATATCAATGAGCAGACCCTAAACTATAAGAATGATATATAGTGTCATTTTTCAATTTATATAATTTTTTCCATAAGTCATGGTGTAACATGTTACACACACGACACTTTTATTTAGAAAACCTAGCCTCACTAGGGAAATTGTATTATGAATAAATTCCTGAGGAAAGAGAAAAATATAAGGGAATTGTAGTATGAATTAATTAATGAGGAAAGAGATAAATATTAAATACTCTCGTATTGGAATACATATTTTTCCATTATTTTGTATAAATATAATACGTTCAAAGACCACTACTAGATACTTAATATAAGTAGTTAAGTATAAAAGTATATTTCATATCTAGTGCTAGCTCGTTTTTATTTTTGAGGGGAAAAAGTGTCAATTAATCTCTATTATATAAGAGAAGGGAGGAGGAAAATGGTGTCCCCTTCTGAAAATACTAAATTACCCTTAATGATCTAATGGAATTTAAAAAATTACAAAAGAAAATAATTTAAAAACCCTTTCTCATTTCAACTTGCCATTTTAAACAACTTTAAAATGTATATGCATCAAATATTTCAATCAACAAATTAAATGGACAAAATATCTTGACCTTTTTTTTATAAGAGAAGATGATATACATGATATCCACATGAAAAGTTTAAAACACTCGCTACCTTTTATACTTATTCAGTCAAACCAACTCATTATGTCTATTCTTTTTATTAGTTTTTTACATTAGCGAATTAATATATTCTCAAATTCATATAACTATTAATCTTTCACATTTTAAGTGTAATCACAACTATAATATATTCTAAAAATTCAAGTTTTGAAATTAACACACGCATCGCGTGCATATAAGACTATAACTAGTTATTAGGCCCGGGCTATGCCCCGGGTAAGAAAAAATTTCATTTATTAATATAATACTTTATGATAATAACACTAAATACAACTTAGTCTAGTGGTTAAGACTTTAATATATGTACTTGAGGTCTCGGGATCAAATTCTATACTACGCAATTTCTAATTTTTTTTATTGTACATGGATTACATGAACTAAAACTCCCTAGGAAGAGCGCCACGTGGCACAGTTTCTTGTTTATGCACGCCTTTTAATATATTTGTATAGATATAAGTATGAAGTTGGACTAGGTGAATTAATGTTTAAACTTTAATGTACATCGAACTCGGAAAGTTGCGCAAAAGCATAGTTGTTTTTCATGAAGACACCAAAGACTCCAAGTTGGACTATGAAAAGACCAGCAAATTAATTGGTCTTTGTGATAGCTAACAAACTTTCATCTTTTATAACATCCCCTTATTTCTCCCTACCATCAAATTAGTAACCAGATTTTATAAAAGAAATCCCTCCGTTATGTTAGTTAAAAACTAGAGGAAGAGAAAAGACTTTACTAAATTTTGATATTACAAGAAATCCCAAGTGTCATATCTCTCCTCCTCTCCCTAGAAAAACCAATTTCTCACCTTCACTTTGGGGGGTTTCCTTTGAACTCCCCATTTCTCACCATTTCCACCTCCCTCAACCCCCCCACATAACCAACCCCCCGTCCCCCCATTTGTCCTTCGGCGAGGTGACCGGTCTCCGGTACACCATCCCCTTGCATGTTTTCAACAACGTACAAAAACTATTAACGACCTCTTACGCACATCCCCTAGGATACACAAGAGGTGGTAAGGCGATGAAAACGAGCCTTAAAACTTCAACAAGACTACCATGGAGGACATTATTATTGTTAGCCATAACAACTATTTTTGTATGTTCATTAGTTGAGGTATGTCAAGCCCAAGACAAAGATGTTGACGAGTTTGGGGACCCAAAAACTACAGGGTCGGATGCCTTTAACACAGGCTCAGGCACAAGCACAGACGGAGGTGGTGCACCTCCAAAGATCCCTAAGCAAGCCCAAAATTGCGATGGTATATATCTCTCCTACGACTTCTTAGGGCGCGAGAAGGAGTACCCCCATGTCAAGAACACGACAGCCCAATCGTGGGCCTTTAAGGCACAAGTGCAGCTCGTGAACATGGGGAGCACCGAGCTCAAGACATGGAAGGTCTTCATTGGGTTCCAACATAAAGAGCTATTGGTGTCAACTAATGGAGCTGTTTTGGTGGATGGGGATGAATTTCCTGCACAAGTGGGTGTCAATGGTACCACAATCGGAGGGTATCCACAAGCCGATCTCAAGACTGCCATCGACACAGCCGGGGACTTTAACCAGATTTCGGTGAAGGTTGGTCTTAAGGGCACGCAGTTTGGGGTCAAGCCTCCAGGAACGCCTATGCCTAAGACCATCAAGCTTCAAAATGATGGTTTCAAGTGCCCCGCTCCCTCTAAACGCAGTAAGTTAATATAGGTCGCTTGTTATGATATCAAAATGCAATGTGTGATGCGTGACATATTCTATTTAACGCAGAAATGCACAACTTTATTAGTTACCAATACCATCATGAGCATCAAGAACGATAGAATACAACAAAGAACGATAGGATACAAGTCAAAAATTCACATGTGTATACATCTCATAGACTCTTACGAAATAATTGAGAATAATCTGTGCTTCTTCAAGGATTTTGAAAATCCCAGGAGGCAAATAAAATTTGCTAGCAATTGGGAGGCCATTTGAAGAATATCAAGCAGCATCATTTGTCGATAGTTTAACCCCATATTATCAATTTCGAATCTTATAATTGACCCTTCGAAATTAAAGTTTGAATCCACCAATGCTTGCTAATCATTTTACTAGTTTTGTGAAAAGGAAAACTCACCCTCGAAATTATCTTGGTGCATTGTTTTTGTTTTTTTGCTAATATGTTTAGGTGCGGTGTATTTTGGTGCATTTTAGATGTTACCTTGTTCATATTAACCCAATAGATAAAGAAAATCATCTTTCTCCAACTGTAGAGTATTCCCTGTCTGTCTATATTTACTTGCTACATTTGTTATTTCATGGTCTTCAGTACCAAATTTAACCATTAATATAATTTATTTATATAATCCTAAATTATAAAAAGTTGATATCATGTATATACACATTGCAATGAAAATCTAACATATCACATAACATTGTCTCTGATACTAATAAAAATAAATCGAAAGACAAATGTAACAAGTTAAAAGAAGGTCAAGGTATTTTTCTTACCGCATGAATATGAACTTTGATATGGGGCACTCCTGACATAGAGACTAGAGTAACCCTCACACTCGAAAGATTCCAAATTTCCATTCTCGTCACACTATTTTCAAATGTAATTCACAACTTGTGATTTTCATCACCTTTACCAACAACATCTTGATCATGTGTCATATAATGCGTTTCAACAGAGAGCAACATCTATGTATGCTGCCGGAAGGACAAGAAGTTCAAGCTGAACCCCAAGCTGAAGTTCTCAAGAAAGAAAAAGGGTGACCTCAACATAATGTACGACGTCTTACAAGCCTACGGTAACAACTACATGGCTCAAGTAACAATGGACAACGATCATCCATTGGGTCGCCTAGACCACTGGAACTTGACCTGGGAGTGGATGAGAGGAGAGTTCATCTCCACAATGCGAGGTGCCTTCACCCACCTCAAGGACCCTGCTCAGTGCATCTACGGACCTGCAGGCCAGTACTACCAGGATATGGACTTCACGCAAGTGATGAACTGTGAGAAAAAGCCCGTGATGTCTGACTTGCCTGCTGAGAAAAAGGAAGACGAGAAGGTAGGCAAGTTACCCTATTGTTGTAGAAATGGCACTGTATTGCCCAAGACAATGAATGAGGGTGAATCAAGATCTGTTTTCCAGTTGCAAGTGTTCAAGATCCCTCCTGACTTGAAACGTACTGCCTTATACCCACCGCAAAACTGGAGGCTCACCGGTGTTCTCAACCCCGATTACAAATGTGGGCCTCCTATGAGGGTCGAACCCTCCGAGTTTCCAGACCCCAGTGGATTGCAGGTACTTCAATAAACATAATTTTCCAACTACTATAGATAACTGAGTAAATGCTAGCAGATTTTATAAAGTAAATGCTTTCAATTGCATCCTAGACAAGCTCTAACCAGATATGCAACTTACTTGTACGTTGTAGGCCAAGGTTTTGGCAGTAGCAAGCTGGCAAGTGGTATGCAACATTACTCGTCCAAAGGAGAAGCAAAACAGATGTTGTGTGTCGTTCTCAGCCTACTACAACGACTCAGTCGTACCATGCAACACCTGTGCCTGTGGGTGCGACAACCTCCCAGAAGGAAGCCGATGCACCCCCAAAGCTCCCGCTATGCTTCTCCCACCTGAGGCTCTACTTGTGCCTTTTGACAACCGGAGTATCAAAGCCGTGGCATGGTCAAAGATCAAGCACTATCCCCTATGGGACCCAATGCCCTGCCCCGACAACTGTGGGGTGAGCATCAACTGGCATGTTGACGCGGACTACAAAAACGGGTGGACAGCCCGCATGACCCTCTTCAACTGGGGTGACACCGCTTTCGAGGATTGGTTTGTTGGAATTCAGTTAGGCAAGGCATCACAAGGGTACGACAAGGCCTATTCTTTCAACGGAACAATGTTAAAAGACGTTAATGACACCATATTCGTGCAAGGTTTAAAAGGGTTAAATTACCTGATTGCCGAGACAAATGGGTCCAAACCCCATGATCCACGGGTGCCTGGGAAGCAGCAATCAGTACTTTCCTTCAAAAAGAAGCTAACTTGGCATCTCAACATTCCAGCAGGTGACGGGTTCCCAAAAAAACTGCTCTTCAATGGGGAAGAATGTGCGCTACCTACTATCATTCCGAAAAAGAGTGGTGGCATACGATCAAAGCAGATGAACATTCTAACTACTTTCATCTTCACTTCCATCATCACCTTGTTCTTGGTGAGATGACTGCAAATGGGTTCCATTTTATTTAATTGATTGGACACAAGTCCATCAAAAATGGGTTTTCTCTGTGACTAATATTATTGTCCACTTAAACCAAGAGAAAGCTAGCATATGCATTATGCAGAGGAGAAATCTATTTTCCAGTAGAATTATGTATGTCAAACGAGTGAAGTGGTAGTGGACTGGTGAATGGTAAATGGTGGTAAATATATGAGGCGAGTGAGAACAGGAATTCTTAAGACTTGTAATTAACGTAATTTGATTATTATACAAAACAAAAATTACAAAAAAGAGAAGGAAGAGAACAAATAGCAGCTCGAAATTTTTGTAATAGGGGTAGATATATTATGATACATTTTACCCCTCTCAGTTGCCTGAAGCCTCGAAGGTAAAGGTCAATATATTTCCCTAAGTAAGTTTCAAGCTTGTTTGGTTCATTAAAGAAAGTATAACACCCCATGAAATTTCAATACACAAATTGAATTCCTGTGTTGAGTTCATGGGAACCAAGAAATGTTGTTTGTCTATAAGGAAAGTGACTTCCCACATGAATTTCTACTTACCTAGGGAAGAGTGAATAAGCTACTTTCCCCCTAGAAATTCATGGGAAGTTCTACTTGCCTCATTTTGTAATTTTTTTGTCAACCAAACAACAAACCATTTTAACACTTCCTAGGAAATGAAACTTCCCGTTATTTCTTTTGCCAACCAAACAAGAGTAGACTTGAAGCAATTCCCACAAAGAAATTACTACATGACGAAGAAGACCCAAAAAGATAAATTAGCATCATCTCCATTTCCTATGACAGAACTCGAAAGAATATATAATCCCCCCCAAAAAAAATCCCCTTCATGCATTTCAACCATTTGAATATAAAGATATAGATCATTGGTCCAGCTACACAAAGATGTGGCAAGTAATATGAAGCATGGAGCGGTGGAGCATCATCCAAGAATCAGTGGTCACATTGTCACCCCTTGTGAACTGTGATGATAGTTTATCTTGAGTACTCTAAAAGCATGTTTGGTATGATATTTTAAGTGTTGAAAAAGGAAATAAGAAACCAAACTCGTGAATGTTGTTTAGTATAACGCGTGGGGTAATAGTTTCCATTTCTTGAGGGTAACTATTTCCACCCAATTATCACCTCCTCAACCCTATGGTAACACATACTTACACTCTCAAGCCCACACTTATTAATAACAAGTATTTCCTTTCCACAGTGGAACCAAACACCTAATAAAGGCACCAATTGATTCTAGGAGTACCAAAAATGCAATAGATACAATTTACTAAACAGCTGAAGATGCACTAGACTTGCAAAATGACAATATAATAAACACAACCAGAAGCATTCCCTTGTTAGAGTTATTTATGAATTAGGGGAAGAGCATATCTAAGTTGGTGTTACATCAAGAAGTTGAGTTTATATATAAAACCAAAAAAAATTATCCTCTATTTTTCTTTCTTCTGGTGGTGTAATTCTAGTCCAGCTTCATATTCACATCATATAAATCACATAAGGCCACATACTAAACTGAGCAAAGACGTCACGTGAAACAAGTTAGTCACCTATTTCCTTGGATGTTTGCAGCTGCGCTTCTTCTGCTATCATCTAGGTTGAGCGACATGATTATAAAATGAAGTAGGTGTGAAATTAAGCAGCTACTATTTCATCTACACCAATGATCTCCTCATACTGGACTTTGGTCTCCAAATCAATGAACTGGTTGGATTTGCTAGCCAAATGCGAGATGCTAACCCTGCCTTGACGCTTAATATAATCAGCAACAGCTTTCATTTCCTCAAGTGAGATATATATGTATTTTCCTCTATCGTCCATGACTCCAGAAAGTCTTCCTGCAATTTTCAGAGCAAAAAAACAATTTCTAAATATAGAGCTATTATTTGATCTTGAGCAAAGCAAAGAATTTTACTTTCAATTTTGCTTGTAAATAACTGCAACAGTCATGGATTCTGATAAAAGACAATGGAATTAGTGGTCAATGATAGCAAGGTTGTCGTGGTTTATAGGGTTCAGAGTGTTAGACAATATGAGAACGGCTGTGGTGGTTACAAAAATGAGGGGATGTGAAAAAAACTGTGCCATTGAAATGATCGTAAAAAGACTCCTTGTTTTTTTCATTAGGTAGCACTTATTGCTAAATTTATTACTAAAAACATCAATTTTTTCATTAGCTTGGTGGTTGAAGACTTCAAGTATGTCATCATACGAAGTTAAAGGTCTTGGGTTCGAGCGCTGAATTACCCTAGCCAACCTATGTGATTTGGACCCCCTCACTAACACATACTCTCTCACAAAAATTTCCTAAAAACATCACTTTTTCCTTGACTTGGTGGTTGAAGTATATCACAATTCAGAAGTTAAAGATCTTGGGTTCGAGCACCGATTTACCCCACTCAACCTATGTGATGGGGGGGAGTCACTAACACAGTAACACTCTCTTCACACACGCTATATTTCTCTATCCCATGTGATGTGGGAGCCCTCTACTAACTCTCTTTCACAATCAATTTCTTTATTCTTACACCATTTACAGAAAAGCCTACTCCCTACTAAGAATTACTATTAAACTGCATGTCCAAATTCCAAACCTAATTGAAAGTTTGTCAAGAATGGAGAGAGTTTCTTTTTTTTATCTAAGACATAATTCACAACCTCCACCTTACTCAAAGGGGTGAACCAACATATACTACCCAGTAGCTAATAAGCCAAAAGCTTTTAAGCATCAGCCGACCATAAAAACTATCAGCTGCAGTACTGCAAATTTATCTTTATAAACAAAACCAAAACAGTACGGGCTAATACAAAGGATAAATGGGAAGACAAGCGGGGTCGTCGGGGATCAAAGTCCAGACATGATGTACTACAATAAAATTAGCTCATAAAGAAAATGGCAAGTGCACTTATCAAAATTCTATAAACCAGCTATTCAGCTGCCTTTGAAATATCAATATGCAATCAATCAAAGCTGGTAGGAAAACCAAATTTACAATAAAAATGAATACATACCCATTTTTTCTAGCGCGGCTATACGATTAATGCACTCCTGTGTAGAGCACAAGTTTGCATATTAGCAAGTTGAAAATCAAGTGTACAGAGCTACAAAGAATCAAAAACTAGATAGCAGATGGATACCCTGTCAAACAGGGCATGCATTTATTAAAGATAAAACTGCCTCACTTGGACTCTTCATTATACCTTATTAGTTATTACCCATGTCTGATCCTCATAAATCCAACATAAGGATACTTTACACTTTACTTTGGACCAAAAGCATGGAAATTTTTTATAAAAAGACCAAGTACTTGAGCACGTACTTGTGCCCAACTCAAGTACATGAGTCTGAATAACAGAGAATCCACTACATATGGTAACAAAAAATATTCTATGTTCAAACTATATGATGCCATTTGACAAACTAAAATCTTGAAAATTCAATTGATATCTCTTACTTCCTACCCTCTTTCCCAGTATGCTTAAGAATTAGGAATTTCGAGGTAGCCAGAGAAGAAAATTGATATACCTGAGTCCTCAGCCTAAACTCTGCAGCCAGGTCTTCCAAGGGTACACACTTTTGCTTCTGCAACAATGAGCAATACTATGTAATGTACTATGAAGCAATATCATAGATATGGCTGTTAATCATAAATCTAAATAACACGTTTTCAGCACGTGCTTTAAATATATACAGTCAAACTATATGATATCATCTGTGCAGCAGCATCAGACTATAATCTCAAAATGACCAAGGTCTTCGGGGCACCAGTAAAAGAAAAAAGGGAGATTGGATATGATTAGTAAGGTACCATTTAGGAGTTAGGACTAGGTTCTCAACTTCTCAGACACATCAAATTTCGAAATGTAATAAAAAAGTCAAATACTATAGTCCTACCTTAATGTATTCCACAAAGTCAGAAAGTAGATCCTGGTTCTCTTGCGCTTCATTTTCTGTGGTGCCTTCAGCATCAATTGAGAATGCCCCTTTCCACTTTTCAAACTCTAGTGCAGCAGCTGCTTCTTCCTTAGCTTGCCGAGCCTTAGCTTCTTCTTCCTAGAAACATAGGAGTCACATCATCCAAAACGTGACCAATTTGAAACGAGAGAGAGAAAAAAATCCAAATGGTTAAAAGTGAAGCATACTAGTCGACGCTCTTCTGCTTCATGTTCCTCATCTTTCCTTCTTCGTGCTTCTGCATAACGATCTTGCTTAGCTTGCCTTGAGTCCCGTGTAGCTTGTTCAGCCTTCAAGAAAGATCAGAGTAGAGGGAAATGAATGAATCAGTAACTTTGACAAATAACTGAATAATAGCCGGATATCAACAGCTATAAACAAATAGTAGTGGAGGAAAAATATCGCAACCCTTAAGCTTCCTCTTCTCTTTGTTACTGGTAACCAACTAGCAGTTCCCTGCTATATAAAGCAAATGAACAAAGGTCGCAGCTCATATGAAAAATGACAACTAACACTTAGAAGCTGGTAAAAAATAACCTCTCTAATATATACACCAATATAAGTGTCCTATTTAGCTTTTGCACACAATTGATACCAAAGGATCCAAATATAATGTTATCAAGCACATATGTTTGAAGATGCTAATTGGTAATATCTTACATAATAATGATTGTTTAGATAAGAGTTAGACAAAATGATGAGGTCATTTTTTTGCATCATATCACAACAGTCATTTATATATTATGAAAACAAGGGAGTAAAATTCATTTTACCTGTCTTTGTGCTTCACGCTCTTGTCGCTTCTTATCTCTTTTTCTAGTTCCTCTAGCTTCATAGTCCGCCCCAGCACCATCATCATCACTCTCATCATCTATATCTACATAAACAACATTTATAAACCATGGCATTAGTCACTAGCCAATAGAAGAACTACACCAAATCAACCTCACATCCATCTAATGATCAAAACAGACCCTTCCGCAAACAAACGAAGCATAGAATCAACCAACAAGAACAACAGTAAATAATACAACATAAACAGTGATCTCAAAAAGATTAAAACCTTCAACAGCAGCTGCAGCTGAAGATGTACTAGCCCTCGCTGCAGGCCTCCTGCGCATACGACGAGCCCCAGTAGCACGAACCACATTCTCCCCCTGAGCAGCCTGAAATATTACACCATAAGATTGTAACAATAACATAATAATACAAGATTTTTAACATAATAACATAATCAGAACCTGAGGCTCTTCATCAGGTGTTTCAGCAACTCTAGAATCGTGACGACGTTTCCATAAAAATAATGGAACTAGAGCAAATATAAGCAGCAGTGAAAGTACAGCAACCAAAGTATCATCCATCTTCAAATTCTAATTACTGCACAATCAAGAATATTTGAATTACTCCATCAACTAAAATTCAACATTGGGCTGTAATTTGCAGATTAAAATTGTAGCTAATGCAACACAAATATACTATGCTAAACTACATAATTTAGATCTTATAACTTACGATATATAGTAAAATTAGTCCTAAACAAACCTTCAATATTTTTGGAATGGTCGAAAATTTTCTTCAATTTCTTTCCTGCAACTTGAATTGATGCTGGAAATCGAGCTTTGTAGGTAGAAAGAAAAATTGAATGAAATCAGCAAAATGTAATCTGTAGAGAGAGATAGGAATTTCCTTGTAATCGCAGCAAATTCTACGAATTGGAATTTGGAGAGTTAGGGATAGAAACTTCCTCTTTTTCTTCTTTTTCTTCTTTTTTTTCTTTTTTTCTCTATCCCTTGACCAGTTGACCTTGAGTAGTAAAGTAGGGCCCGCTCTTTTGGACTGGGAGGAACTGAACTGAACCAAACTAAATTGGGAGAACATAAAATGAATTGAACATAATTGAACTGAACTCAACTGAACTGCAAAGAGTAACTGAACTGAAAATAAGTCCAAAAGAACAGCGTCGTAATCTAACTCTTGCTCCCTCCGATTTTTTATATGTTTATTGCATATTGAACTATTTGGTGATCCGGCCTCCGAGCAACCCCAAGTTTTTTCTATATGTTACATTATATTTTAGTTATTTAAGATAACTAGTGTCGTTCTTTTTTGGCTTTTATATGTAAGGAATGCAATCGAATTGTGAGAATGTGTTGTTTAGGGGTATTCTTAACCAGGTACTTGGTAATTCGTTACTGAGATATGTGAGTACCCGCATGTGCGGATAGCTAGAAAAGTACCGATGAATACTACTAATTGTGCTAAAAATATTTCATGGGTTCTTATTTCGTCTTCTAGTGTTTTTCGTTTTTTAGCTAATTTAATGTACTATTTTTTTTGGGCCCCCTTTCGGGAACCCGTGGTAAGATGAATTTCCTCTGAGCTGCCCTCGCACAGAGCCACTCACCCAGAGGGCCAACAAGCCCCAAACACCCCCTCCTCCCAACAATATTGAAATTTTGCTTCCACCAAGATTTGAACTTTGGTCTCCCATGTGGGAGATAGGAAGTCATACCATTGGACCCAAGGGTCCTTGGTAATTTGATGTACTTACTTGCTCACATGCTACGTAGAACTTATAAGCTTTGTTACTCATGATATGTGCTATTTATTTAAAAGGAAATCTATTATCTTTATATGTATTAAGTTTAGTTCAACTATCTAGCGTTGTTACTTTTCACTAAAAGTTACCTACATCATATAGTATATAATTTTGTGGGTTTAGTAATTAAGAAGTTGCACTAAGTGTTGGTCAGACGTTTGTCAGCCCTTGTTAAATCCATTGGTCAGCCGTTAAGAGGAGAAAAGGTGGTCCCGGTAAGGGTGGTCCCGTTGGTCCCATTTATATGCATCTACTTAACTGATTTATGCATTAAATTTTTATCATTATATGATCATGGCTACTTTTGTTCTCACATGATAGTAGTAACTCAAACATAGTATATAGTAAAGAGATATATTTCTCGATTAATTTTCAAAACTGGATTATACCTAAAAAATATGTAGACATTATCTCTATTCCTTCTATCAATGTTATTACAAAAAATAATAACGAGAAAGAATTTTTATTTGAACTTAATTATATACAAGATTAATGACACATATATCAAAAAAGAATACCTTTTAAAGTTAAAAGATATTATTTGCAAAGAAGAAAATCCCACTAGAACTGAACCAGTTACTTTATCAAAACTATTTGACCGATATCCAACTCCTAATATTTTCAAACAAATTACAACTAAAGATTTACAAACTGAAGTTAATACCCTTAAAACACAAGTAAAAGAGATTAAAGAACAATTACTAGAATTCAAAACTAAAGATTTAGAACTTCAAACTAGAATAGCTTTATTAGAATCAAATAATAGTCAAAAGGATCAACCTTCTACTTCAAACTTACCTCCTATTCAAATTTTATCTCAAGACCCTAATGACGATCAATTAAATGTTATAGATAGAATAAATTTTCAAAAATGGTATATTCTCATTTCACTTAATTAAAATAGGTAATGACTTTCATTTAAATACTATAGCATTACTAGATAGTGGAGCTGATCAAAATTGTATAAGGGAAGGACTAATTCCTAACATCTTTTATGAAAAAACAAAAGAAAAATTACATAGTGCTAATGGTGAACCATTAAAAATAAAATATAAACTTCCAAATGCATATATTTGTAATCAAGGTTATTGTTTTAAGAATACATTCATTTTAGTAATAGATATAAATAATGAAATAATACTTGGTACTCCTTTTATTACTCAAATTTATCCTTTTTCAGTTGATCGTACTGGTGTTCATACTAATATTATGGGAAAGAAAATATCTTTTCAATTTCTTGCCCCAGTATATCAAAAAGATTTGGCCATATTACAATCCTCATCTATATTTCAACAAGTAAATACAATAACTAATAAGAAATCTCAAATATCTCTTTTACAACAAGAAATATCATACTTAAAAATAGAAGAACAATTTAAAAACCCTTATATTCAAAAGAAAATATGTGATTTAGAACAAAAATTTAAAGAAGAAGTTTGTGCAGAATATTCCTAATGCTTTTTGGGAAAGGAAAAAACATATGGTTTCATTCCCTTATGAAAAAGAATTTTCAGAAAAAACTATTCCTACTAAGGCAAGACCTATTCAAATGAATCAAGAAATGTTAGAATTTTGTAAAAAAGAAATTCAAACCTTATTAGATAAAAAATTAATTAGACCATCTAAATCTCCTTGGAGTTGTGCTGCTTTTTATGTTATGAATCAAGCAGAAAAAGAAAGAGGAGTTCCTAGATTAGTAATTAATTATAAGCCTCTTAATAAAGTCTTACAATGGATTAGGTACCCAATCCCTAATAAAAAAGATTTATTAAGTCGTCTTTATAATGCAAAAATCTTCTCAAAATTTGATATGAAAGTGGATTTTAGCAAATTCAAATAGAAGAAAAGGATAGATACAAAACTGCCTTTAATGTTCCTCTTGGGCAATATGAATGGAATGTAATGCCTTTTGGTTTAAAAAATGCTCCATCTGAATTTCAAAATATTATGAATGATATTTTTAATCCTTATACTCAAAATATTATAGTCTATATTGATGATGTCCTAATATTTTCATATACCTTAGATCAACATTTCAAACACCTTAATACTTTCTTACATGTTATTAAAAGGAATGGTTTAGTCGTCTCATTTCCTAAGATGAAACTATTTCAAACTAAAATACGATTTTTAGGACATGATATTTTCCAAGGTACTATAAAACCTATTAATAGAGCCATAGAATTTACTGACAAATTTCCAGATGAAATTAAAGACAAAAATCAATTACAAAGATTTTTTGGATGTCTTAATTATATTTTCGACTTTTTCCCTAATTTAAGACAATATTGTTCATGTCTATAACCAAAGATTACGGAAAAATCCTCCAGCATGGTCACCTAAACATAGACATATAATACAAACGTTAAAACAAAAAGTCAAGTCTCTTCCATGTTTAGGTCTCCCAAATCCCAATGCATTCATGATAGTAGAAACAGATGCATCTGACATGGGCTATGGAGGCATTCTAAAACAGAAATTACCTGAAAATAAAAATGAGCAAATAGTTAAATTTCATTCGGGTCTATGCTTAGGTTCTCAAAAGAATTACTCAACTATTAAAAAAGAAATTTTATCTATTGTTCTTTGTATTTCAAAATTTCAAGATGATCTCTATAATAAAACCTTTTTACTAAGAATAGATTGCAAATCAACAAAAGAAATATTACAAAAGGATGTTCAAAATATTGTTTCAAAATAAATTTTTGCCAGATGGCAAGCTATATTATCAGTTTTTGATTTTCAAATAGAATTCATAAAAGGAGAAAATAATTCTCTTCCTGATTTTTTAACTAGAGAATTTTTACAAGGAAAAAGCAATAATAGTAATAATTAAGTTCAATTGTTACAGGAAATAAAATGAATCAAGATTCTGATAAATGCAAAGGTATTCAAAAACCAGAAGATTATGTGATGAGATTTCATAAGCTCCGCCCATCAAGTGAGAAAACATCTTCATCAGATAAGCTTGACGCATTTTCCGATTTTCTACCTTTATCTTATTCTCAAGCAGTCAAATATCATTCAAACTCAAAACCAACTATTCAAAAGTCCCAATCTTCAAATTTCGAGACCCACAAATACATCACCAAACCTCATAAAGAAAATCTACTCCTTACCCGTTTTAGAGAAACTCCTCAAATTCCTAAACTTATCAAATTCACTAATTCTCTTTTTCCAATGTATTGTCAATACCTACCTGAAACATCTTATAAAACTCAGAGGTTTTATGAATTCATACTTGTTGACACCAAGTCTGTTGAAATTGAGCATACTGAGAAGGGTAATTACACAGCTTATTCAAAGTGTAAAATCAAGAAGATCATCCCACAGACAGAATGGGTATCTACTTATGTTCCGAAAGAATTCTCAATCCCTTTTCAACCATAAGAATATAATTACATCGATTATCAGATGGCATGGTTTCGAGCATTCTTATTCAGAGCATTCAATCACTCATGGTTCTTTAGCATTTGTCCTCAATGTAGAAATAATTTCCCCATATGGTTTTATGAATGGTGGCTCTACTTTGGAAGCTCTCAACAAATATGGCCAATGGAAGTAAAAAAATCCTATATTATGAGTTCTTCTCCACACATGTACAAACCAACACTCCATATTCCACATAACTCTTATTTCATAGAGAGTTCAATGTCCCATGGATAATGTGTTGGTCCTATAACATTATTCAATGGTACCCAGCACCACTCCCCATGTCTTTGGTACGTGAGTTCAAGATCAAGTGGTGGGAAAAATTTACCATTGGTAAATTTTGCTCATTAAAGACAGTCCAAGATCAAATGGTTGCAGATAATCAACTTATCAAAGCAATCAAAGATATTCCTAAAACTCCTATTCCACAAAAAGAAAAAGAAACAAGAAAACCAGAAATTCAAGAGTCCGAAATTGAATTACTCAAAAAGGAAAACAAACTTCTCAAAAGACAAACTCAACTCTTAATCCGAAATTAAGATGATTCATCCGGCTCATCAGTCCATTCCTCACCTGACGACCCATTCGGAGGACCTTGTGCTCAAGATCCTTATTTACAATGAAGAAAAGGTTTTTCTTTTTAAATTATTCAAATAAAATAATAGAAAGTAGTCCGCAGGATCTTCATGGCAAAAGTTAGGGCAATAAAAATAAAAAGATCTCGCTAAGTGATTATCACTTAGGCAAAAATAAGGGACATATTTTACTAACGATTTCAATGCAGGTATTCAAATGATGACTCATCAAATACCAGGTGTACCACCTGATTATCCGATGAATCCTAAGTACATCAAACAAATGCATAAAACAGCAAAGATATCAATTACAATAAAGACAAAAGGAAGAAAAAACCAAAGATACATATATGTACTTCATCATCCGAGGTTTATCGGCAAAGCACACATCCTTCTACAACAAGACAAAGCTTTCAATCAAAGAAAATTACAAAGTTCAAGTGCTGTTGCAAACTCAAAAGAGTACACTTATCTATTCCAAGCGGCAATGTCTATCAGAAATGTCTCAAATAACTCCAAAGCACATGTACTGTAAATAGGGACATGTAACTCCGTAATATAGCAAGGTTTTTCATAACAAATCTCTGATAGAGAAAATTTTAGGAATCCTGTACAAAAGCCTCACGCTCAAAAATAGTTATTACTCAATCCTTGTAAAAGTTCATTCGAGTTCAATCAAAGTAAGTTATTATTCATATATGCGTTTCAATATTATTGTTTTTAATATCTGTTCATATTTTCAAAACTGATTTCGTCTACCTATTAATCCAATAATAAGAAATCATCTTTTCAAATTCAGATACAAATATCAATAATCTTATTTTCAAAAATTTAACAGATCTTTTGACGAGATTAATTACCTACCAGACGGTCCCCCTTTTGCTAAACACAGTCTAGACGGTCCTAAACCCGTCCAGTCCTGGGGTCATTTTTTAGAATGTTGATTTACCTTATCTAACTTCTCATATAAAATGTTGATTCATCTTATTATCTATCCTTTTTTTCCCAGCTAAAAGTCACAGACAACAATAATGAGATACTAATGTAGCTAATAAGCTAGTTCAATATAAATATCACAATTGTTTACAAGAAGAGATTAGTGTTACTCTGAAAAAAGAAAGAGATTTTTTTAAAAAAAAAAAAATATAAAGACGCAGGTATCTGGGGTACCAACTGAACTAAACACAGTCAACCCAATACCCAACACAGTGGATTTTGGCCATTGACTACTTTTTTTTTTCCGGTGTTGACCTTTTCTTTTTCATTTGTTTTTCACTTAATCTTTATTGAAATTTGCCAAACTAATGCATCTTTATACCAACTTTTGCTCATTTTATGAAATATGTTTGATCCCTAAACATTAAAAATATGAGGTAAGAAGCGATGTCACTACTCCACACTTCAACCTCTATATCTATCAGATATGTTAGCTCAGTCTCATAAAGAAAAAGTTTATACATAGTACCCCATGGCCCAACATATGAAAGATCCAATTTACAAAGGCCTAAGAGTAGAGGCCTAACTTTCTTAGTTTCTCTCTCCAACCGACCTAACCCACCCCCATAAACTCCCAAGTCCCACCTCAACAACCCATTTCCAATCCTGTTTTTATCACTTGCAGTTGTCGTCGATTTATATAATCCCCTCATTTTCTCTCTCCTAAACCTTTGCTCAGACTTATCCGATCTAGGGTTCGTAGTTCTTGTTCCCTCTTTTATCGGATCAGGTATTTCTCTCTCTTCAGATCTTCTTTACCTTCTTTAGCTTTTTTCTTCTTTTATTTTCTTATTTTTGTTACTCTCTCTCATAAAATATCTTTATTTCGTTATCTTCTGATTTTGATTCTGTTTTGAAGGTTCGTTTATTTTTCTTTTTTTGATTGATTTGGTTATGATTTTTTTTTTTGAGTTTTCGTTCTTTTGTTGGATTTATTATGTGTAGTTGATTTCCTAGATCTGTTTTACGCCTGTTTTTATTTTGATTCATGTCATTGACTTTTGTGAATTTGACAGATTAGGGTTTTGATACCGTTTCTTCTCTTGTTTTGCTTGTGTGAATTTAAGATCTTGTTTTTATGATTTAGATCGAATGAAATTCGTGGCTGTTTTTGATTTATTGTCTAATTAAGCGTTAATTACATGGTGTAAGATGTCTAAATTTGATTTATTTCATAGTTGGTAATTAATTTGACCCCAATTAGTTGAGCAATCTTGATGTTTATACTCTGGGTTCCTATCCGTTTTGGTGAATTGGTTGAAATGTATATTTTTAGTGTTGGGTTTATATTATATTTGTGTGTTTGTGGGATTGATTTGGTGTTATTTTGGTGGAGAATGGATTGGTGAAGGGGAGGGGTTGAATTTGCCCGAGGCCGAGCGCTTCCCTCTTTAGTGAGGGGTGGCGTGGTATTCCACGGGAGAGGTTTAAATCGTGGCGCACGTTAGTGTGATGGGCAGACAGTAACATTGTTGGACTCCGTGGCTGCTCGACTGTTTTAGTTTTCACAGCATGAGCGAGGGGATCATCCTACATGTGTCTTTTGTTGGTTTTTTTTCTCTCTGTTATTTGATTTTGGTGCTATGTGGGATGAGTTTATTCGCTCGTAACCTAGTATCATTGGTGTTTCTGGGCAAATAGGGTTTGGCCCTTGCGTTGTCAACCACCAATCATATGTGAGGAGAGAAGCTGAATTGATTGTAGCTGGTTTACAGTTTTTTTATGTGGATCTGGAACGGTCGCGCTCTAATTGGCCTGTGAATAGTTTTTTTTTTCTAACTTAGGTGGAGTAGTTGTTTATCTAGGAATTATATGAATAGTAATATGTCTTAACTTCTGAGGTATAAGATTATCTTTCTCTCTGTATGTTATTGTTCTATCATGAGATTGCAAATTTGTTTATTTGTTTTAAAAGAGCTGCATTTATGCCTATTTCTCTTGATAATTTTTCTGCTTTTTCCCTTGGAATGCAGGTCTGAGCAATTTGTTTTTGTATCAACTTTCCGGTCCGCAGATCCTTATCTACAAGCCTAGTTTTCATGTCGGATATCGACGTCCAGATTCCTGCTGCGTATGGTAAGTTGTCAAGTTAGTTTAGTATTGTTTTTTTCGCGGTTGCACACGAGTGTTCTGGGATAAGACTTACATTTGTAATTTCTTGATGCCTTAGTTTTATTTTGTTACTGAAGATTTTCAAAATGCACATTAGGACATACTATTCAACTTGAAAATTGGTTATACTTTTTTTCTTGGGGCAGGGTGTGAGGGTGGCCTTTAAGGTTCCATCAATTTGGTTATTTATCATGGCTGTTCATGCTGTTATTCAGATCCTTTTGCTGATGCAAATGCTGAGAACTCTGGTGCTGGATCAAAAGATTATGTGCACATCCGTGTACAACAAAGGAATGGTAGAAAGAGCCTGACAACAGTACAAGGATTGAAGAAAGAATTTAGCTATAACAAGATTCTAAAGGACCTCAAGAAGGAATTTTGCTGTAATGGTACTGTGGTTCAGGACCCAGAACTAGGTCAGGTGATCCAATTGCAAGGTGATCAGCGGAAAAATGTGTCAACCTTCCTGGTTCAGGTATAGTCTACAGTTTGGACACATACATATATCTAATTATTTTGCTCATTATAATAGAGGGTCTCCATTTGGTAGATTATCCTGACTTGGTTCTTTTGCTTTGGTTGGTCAAACAGGCTGGCATTGTGAAGAAGGAACACATCAAGATACATGGTTTCTGAGTTACGGCTTCCTACATCTGTACTTGTGCCTGTTCTGTGTCACAGTTCTATGGTAGCAAAGTTGTGGACTCCTTTTCTATAATAACTCTGGTGTCTAGCATATATGTGTAGTGTGTTATAATAACTCTGGTGGTTAGCAAATATATGTGTAGTGCTTTAGTCGCTGTGTGATGCAGAGCAGCACATGGAATGTGAGACGGATATTAATGTCTTTGACAATAATCGTCGATATCATGATATAATGATGAAAGCCTTGCTGTTTTTAGTGTTTGTTTGATGTAAAAAGCTTGTTCTATTGTTAAAGTTAGAGGATTCTGATGGCACTATTGTTTCCAGGTGAGCCTTTTGTGTGTTCTGTAAACCGCTAAGGGTTCTGTACCTTCTGTGAATTTTATCTGTTGTGTGAATTTTTATCACAGTGATCAGTTGGCCTTGGCCCCAGAAAACTTCCGCATTTCTATTCTTGAGGACCATTGTAAGCCCAATTGACTTGTTTTGTGTGGATGATCATATAATGGCTGTTTGATTAGATACCGTTAATGCTTGACTTTTGAATCGAGGGACGCGTAGATCTGGCTTCCTTTATGTGGGGGTACCTGAATGGTAGTAACGCACTTTTATCGAAGGTCAGTGTCTGGTGTATGTGTCTTGGAGAATTGTGATGATCAGACAAGCAATAAGTCGAGTGGGAATCAAGGACTTGATTTTAGAATTTGAAGTTGGATAATTAATATGTTAGACAATGCTATGTCTACATGTGTGTTGATGTTCTGCCCAGAATTCTTGTGGCTGAGTGTATATTAAGGATTTTCTTGAGTGGTATGGGCGGTTGGACTTGTGATGCACGTTGGAGGTTTAATCGTTTACTAATATAGTGGATTGATTTGCATGAGATGTTGGACTTGAGCAGATAATATCTTTGGGACTAGTGTGGTTTGGTTGCTTGGTTGCTTGGTTGTAGCGAGGTGTTATTATGTATGTAGTCTGGTTTTGCTTGCGTAGCTGTGGCAATGATTGAATTGTAGAGAGTTCTTTCAAGTTGTGGAGAATTGTTGATTGTTGAGTTGAATGGCTGGGTAGTTCTGATCCTAGTCTGTCGATGCCCTGATGTTAGTTTTGCGTTCCAAGATTTTATCCGGAGCCATATCTAGTGTTGTGTACCATTTGTTCTTGAGTGCCCAGGGGGTGGGGGGAGTAGTAGAGAAGTGATTTTGAGAAGCTATGATATATAAGAGAGATTAGAGTGATTAAACGATAGGGATATAAACCAAAGGCAAAAGGCGCGAAATTCCAAAGAGAAGGGAACAATAATGACCCTTAGAAAAACGCATAGGGTCTTTTTAAGTACTCAAGCTGACTTCCATATCCATCTTTGTTTTTTGGGAGACTTCCACATCAATCTATATATTTTTTTTTAGGACTTTGCCGTGTGTTATCCGTTTTAGTTTATTTTGAAGGGCGTGTTATCCGTTCTAGTTTAGGAATCGTCTGTAAATTATAGTCTAATTTATGGCCGTCTCTGATAGTTTGTTTGTATGGAATTGAGAAGGGAAAATAATTGGAATGACATTTTTTACTTCCGCTCTTAATAAACCCGATCTTAATGGTGGAAAGATTTGGAACTTGGAAGAGGATTATACACAACCCCTTCTTCTTCCCCCTCTCTCATTTCCTTCTCTATCTTTCACTTTATTATTGTTATCCAAATCCTTCTCTATCTTTCACTTCATCATCTATACAAATATATTAAAAGGTGTGTTTGACAATGTCTATGCGTCACGTGGCACCCTCCTTCTCCCACTAGAATTTTGCCACGTGTACAATTAACCAGCAATAAGTCAGATGATCGTTATTTAAAAAAATATATATGCTTAAGCCCAAGCTCGAACCCCTGACCTTAGGTAAGAATTTCTAAAGACTCACCATCTAAGCTAACACCTTTTAATGATTCATATTTCCACGTACATAATAATAAATATGCTTGTAAAGAATTTAGTAATGTGGCAGTCAACACCTACTTGCAGCCAAGTTTATTTTTCTTATTTTTTCCCCATGCAGTTATCCCCTTTCGAAATTCACCATGAATGTTACACTCCTCTACTTCGTAATTAATGGGCCGGGCTAGCGGTACAAATTATACTTGCTGCTAATCGAACTTTATAATTGTTTTTGGAGAACACGAATTAAGAGATGGAATTCAAAGGTCAGACGACAACGCCCGTGAAGAAGGTCAGTGAAACTGTTAATCTTAGCACAAATTCGCTGATTGCCTATATAATTTAATTCGCTAATCACTCCTAAATCCTGTTACTATTCTCATTGCATATTGAAGTTCAATTATCAATTCAGTAATTGCATAAGTTCGTAACTGAAATCTACCCCTCTCTCTGTATGTATATATAACTAATAGTTATGGTAATTGTATGGTTCCAATGGGTAATGGGAAAGCCTATAACTCTTAAAAGGGGATGTGATTTAGAACAAATGGGTGTCCAGCATGTGAAGGACCTACTCATCCCAGGATTGAAGATGTGGAATGTACCGCTAGTTTGGAAAATATTTTCTAAGGATACAGCCCACAGGATTCTGTCGATCCACCTTCCGGAAACTGATGTAGAAGATTCTTATGTTTGGAATAGAACGAGTAACGGACTTCTCACGACTAAAGATGCATATGCTATGTTGCAATCGTCATCGGAATTGCATTGTTCACCGGAAGTGCAGAACAGGCCGAGTGTCGAAAGTAAGTTTTGGAAGAAGTTATGGGCAATGAATATGAAGCCGAAGTGGAAAGTCTTTGTTTGGCGCATTTTAATGAAGGCCCTGGCATTAAACAACAACCTTAAGAGGAGAAAAGGCAACGTTCTCGAAAAATGTTATCCGTGTAAAAAGACAAAGAGAGAATGAAGCTCACTTATTTAGAGATTGTCCAATCACTTGCTAGAATCGGTGGGGATCATGGTTGACTATTCAGGGTGCAGAATACAAATCATGTCTCTATTAATTACTTGGATTACTAACTTCATGGAAAAATTCCGGAAGGATGACGGTCCCCGAGTTTTAGAGCAATGAGTTTTTGTGCATATTTGTGGGCCATATGGAGACATAGGAATAATGTGGTTTTTCGTAATAGTAACCCAAATCCATTAGACATTCGCGTATGGCGGAAGAGTACCAGAAGGAGGAAGAAGGCAGGCTTAATTATCAAGCTATGAAGAATAAGAATAAGAATCATCAGAAAAGAGATCTGGTGGCTAGTTTTGGTAGGCAGCAAGATAACATATGTAATGTAAAAGTGGATGGGGCGTGGAAGAAGAATGTTAGAAAGGACTGTCCGTCTGCGGGTATTGGATGGCTAGGGATGCTGGCAAATAATTGTGAATTTAGGGGAAATGATCAAGTTAAAGCAGTTTCAGTACTCCAATGTGAAGCGTTGGCTGTGTTAAGAGGGCTAAGGGAAGGATTGAAGCATGGTATCTCAACCATTAGTGTACTTACTGATTCCAGCTCGGTGGTATGTATGATAAGTAGACATCAATTTCCTTTTCATCTATGTACTATAGGTTATGATATACTAGATATCTGTAATAAGTTTAGTTATTGTGAAATTAGGAAAGTAGCTAGGGATGTAGTCCAGGCTAGCCATGACTTGGCTATAGCGGCTAGGAACGGTAATCTTGTATAAGGCTTCTTTTTTCTTGTTGTTTGTTCTTGTTGTCAAAAAAAAAAAAAAAAAAAAATTGTATGGTTCCTAAACTTTTGTTGTTCCTCTTCAAGAAGGTATTACTAATCTTGCATAATTTTTTTTGGTTTTTGGGATAGATGGAACTTTATTTTTCAATTCTCATTTGTTTATTTAACTGATTCATTTTCTCTTGGTTTTATGTTCATCTTCTTCTCTTTTCCCTTTGGTAATTTAATAAGAATACATGCACGTTTTATCTTTTATTTGTTTTCTAGATAGATTATACCTCAAGAGTTCACTTTTAGCAAAAATGAATGTAAGAGGAATCGAACACTAGACCTCCTTAAACATAAATCTCACCCTTTACCATCTTAGCTAGTAATAAGTTATGATACATCTCTCCATATTAATATATAAAACCCTCATTAGAATGAAAAAAATAAATAAATAAGGGTAAAAAAACAACTTCATAAATTTTCAAATACAAATGAAAAAAACTCTCAACATAAGAACTCGAGGCATCGCCCGAACCACATACTAGTTACTATCCAAATAAGAGCTATAATAAGTTTCGAATCTTTGGCTTCTCACTTACATTTGTATGACACAATCTCGACCCTAAGCCACAACTGAACTTTGATTATCTTGTCCCCAATGATGTATGTCTCAACTTCATAACCAAAATTAAAAATTTAATTTATGTCCATGCACATGATATGTAACGGCATATCGATAAATTAAGGATCCCTTAGTTTCCCATTCATTAATTCCCTATAATTTTCCAATTTTCTCTGGACGTATCCCTTTCAGTTGATGAGATACTATCGAATATTTCAAGGTGAAGTTAATGCAAGTCATATATAGTATATACAATTATGCTGCAATAGCTAACAACTTAACATCATTATGCATATGTATGCAATGTTATTATATATTTGGGTATATCATGCATGAATCTGTTGCATTGTGTATAAATTGTAATTACCGTGTTTGCTTATATATGTATTAATCAAATTAACATAAATAATTTAACTAATATGTTAAACCTGTATAAAACAAACGTGAAATGTCAAAGACGTACAATCAAGGTGATATCCAAAGATTCCAGTGAGCACATCAATAACACTACACACATTAGCACATAAAAACAAAAAAGAAATATTCTGCTTCTATCCTCAACGTGTAAAACCATATCCTAATTCTCAATATATGTCGAACCAACCACATCAAGCAAAAAAAAAAAAAAAAAAGTTCAACAGCCACGTACTTAACATGCAAGATTGCAAACATCACAACAACTCGATAATAATCCAACGGCCAAAACTAAAACACCTTGTAAACGTTGAACCCCATGTTTACCTGT
This sequence comes from Beta corolliflora, assembly GCA_947648045.1. Taxonomy (NCBI): domain Eukaryota; kingdom Viridiplantae; phylum Streptophyta; class Magnoliopsida; order Caryophyllales; family Amaranthaceae; genus Beta; species Beta corolliflora. Next base: position 5,822,025 of record CANSZD010002913.1, read on the forward strand.
AAGTTGTTACACATTGGAGAAAGAGGGGAGAAAGCACCACAATATAAGCTAGAGCCTGGAGGAGTTATTAGAGGAAAGGTAGAGGAGTTACTCCTATTATTGCCAATTGGTTTTTATTTAGTATGCTTGTCCAACAAGTAAGCTACAGGCTGAGCTTTTTTGTCTAGCAAGTAAACTAGTATTCCTTAGATGTTCTTCACTTGGAGACTTGTGCAACAATGTATGAGTCTGCTTGGTCCGAGCCTGAGCTTCGCTCCCAAACCTGTAAAAAGGTACCCACCCTGGAGGTTTGGGTGGTGCTTCCCCCTCCGAAGCTTAAGTCAGATATCAGGAGTAAAAGTAGAGATAGAGAGAGAAAGTGAGAGAGTAGTTTTTCAGAGTAACTTTGCACTGTTTGCATTGAATAATCTTTCTCCTGATTTCAGGGGTATTTATAGTGATTGTAGTATGACAGCTAACCTTAAAAATTGCCCTAGAATAGTGGCATCTGATTGGCTAAGCAATCAGATCATAACACTTGGCAGGCCAGGATTTGTGAGAGTTTATCATCCAATAACTTGCTTGCAGCCACCTTCAAAGAGCTGGGCTCTGACTAACTTTTGGGCCAGAAAGGTAAGCCCTTTCCTCCCAACTGGATACAAACCAACCCAAGGGTTTAAATCTTTTTTCCTTTATTTGTTATAAGAGGACACGTGTACGACCTTGATGGACCCAAGTGTCTCTAAAGGAGCCGTAGATCTTCTAGGCTACAACAGTTTTAGTATGGAGGGAGTAGTCCCTTTGCATTATAAAATAGCTTCCACATAAAAACCATATGGCAATAGTATGAGTAATTCCACTAACTTATATTGTAGTATTTTCTCTCCTCTTTCTCCAAGTGGAACGATTCACATGTACACAACAAACATGGGGTTCAACAGTAAATAATATACTATAGTATTTTGCTGTTAGGATTTTTTTAGTTGGACACTCTTGACTTTGGCAAGTTTTCCCCACGTCTTTAATTATACATTTAACATTTTATACGTTATAAAGCTTGATACATTTTGAAAACACAGCTTACGGCAAACTACATACGATGTGATATGAATATATATGATTTTCTCCATATACCCTTGGTCTAGAAGTAGTTGCACTATTTACATGGTGTTTTCTATTCATATCTTACACTTCGATTATCTTTGGTGGTTTACATATATTTTAGGTAAGATATAGTTATATGAGATCTTGTTAGATTCGTATCAATATATATTTTTGTATCAATTTTTTATAATTTTTACTTATTGATAATTAAAGATATTAATGTTTGAAACCATTTATCGGCAAGCGTAAAAACAAGAAATGGTGCGACTGTCGACTATTTCTAAACGTAGGAAGTATATAATACAAAATGGTTAACAAAGAGTGACGTATATTATCAAAAGAGGCGAAGAAGGGACCAAATTCCCCATGCATATAATATACCATATGTCCATTATCTTCACAAAAGGACAATAAACCAAGCCTTGGTGGCTGCTGCTTACTATCATTTGTTCATCACCAACCACGTTATCTCCATGCAAGTTACCGCAATTCCTTATAAATGATTCACTACTCTTTGATCTCCGACATCCTCACTAAGCTTAATCACCACATCCTCAAGTATTTATTCACCTAAATTAAAAGACTATCTATACAAATGGCAAGCAAGCTTGTACTTCTAGCTGTGGCCTTAGCCGGCTTAGTGGTGATGACCCATGCCACCATCATAACCACCGAGGTCGAGACCGAGACCGAGGTGGAGGACTCAAACCAAAGGATCGGCACTGGCCGGTGTCACCGCCAGCTCCGATCGCAGTGGCCGAACCACTGTGAGGAGTTGTTGATGCAGGGCATGGGAGGCACAGTGATGATAATCAAGGGAGTCAGTACTTTGAGCAGTGTTGTGATGATTTGAGGATGATGGAGCCACAATGCCAATGTGAGGCCATGAAGATGATGGTTGAAGATATGAGGATGAGGCAACAAGAGAGGGGGATGCACCAGATGATGGAAAGAGCTATGGAAATCCCCATGATGTGTGGCACCATGCAACGCAAATGCCGCATGTCTTATTACTAATTTGCTAGCTAGACGACATGCATGGAATGCATGCATTGCATTCCCCATGCTTGCATGGGCATGGGGATGGTCATCATCATGATCTTATTATCATGATGAAGAAGAATAAAGTTAGGTGGAGATCATTGCCTTTTAATCTTCTTAAGGGATAAGGGATGATTTTAGGGCACATCGTCGTGTGCTTTGTTGTTTTCATTTTAGCTTTAATTTGTCCTTACTTTTTAAGTTTCAAATGTATGGTTCGAGCTATATATAATAAATAAAATTTGGCTCCCTGAAAACCAAGATTAATCTCTATCTGTGACGACTTATTACCTATCTTTGATTGTAGGACTTTACAACTAACTTTGACAATATGCAGAATAATAGAATATGAATACCGAATACGAACACTAAACTACGTACTTTGAAGTACTAATCATCTAGCAGATGCTTCATTTCTTTAATTTCAAATGTTTTATTAAGTAGTCATACCTCTTTTTTGTCACACCATTTGGCATTTGTTAGACAAGGAACTAAATAAAAACAGTAGAGATAGCACGCAGATTATGTGAACCAGTTATGTTTACAATGACAATTGACCGTTGTTAAGATGTTCTAAACCATTGTATTGTGGAGAATTACATGGGATCTTGTAAATGGTTTTGGGTACGTTCTCTTCATTTGAATTATGCTGAGCTAAACTTATCTGAATTTTACTAGTTCATTTGAATTATGCTGAGCTAAACTTATCTGAATTTCACTAAGCTAGCTTGACTTGTCGGCAATATATTTTACAACTTAAAGCTTATTGGAATTTATGAACTAATTTTCCCTGAAACTTCTTCTTTAAGATAAAGAAAATAATGCACCCTTAAATAGTCACACATATATGTTCCTAGGTGAGAGTGAGGGATAGATAGCTCATTAATTAGAGCATTTTTCCCGTTCCAAGAGATTTAGGGATCGATTCTCACCCTTGACAAGTTGGGATCCTGGTTAAAAAAGGGTCTTAGGAGGTCCAAGCCACTCTCACAACAACCAAGGCCGCCGCGTTCAAGGTTGCCGTGGTATATATGGATCATCATCAATATATAATCTTGTGAAAACACCCATTAAGCTGAAAACTGAAAACAAAATATCTGGCCAATCTGGGCCATTAAATAATATTGCTTAGATGATCTAACGGCTGGAATAATTTCTCCCTCGCCACATAAAACCCTGATTCCCCCTTCTTCTCTCTCGCTCGTCCTTTTCCCCCCAAAAAAACAACCAAATTCTCTCTCCTCTAACAATGTCGATGCTCGAAAACCTAACTAAAGAACAGTCTGTTTACATGGCGAAACTCGCCTAACAAGCAGAGTGCTACGAAGAAATGCGAAATACATGGACAAACTCCTCGTCACAACTCACTCTTCCGACGCCGAACTCTCCGATCGAAGAGCGCAACCTTCTCTCCGTCGCATAGAAGAATGTTGTCGGCACACTTCACACTGCTTGGCGTATCTTGTCTTCGATTGAGCAGAAATAAGATTGTCGCAAGAACGACTAGCATGTCGTTGTTGTTAGAGATTACCATGGAAAAGTTGAATCTGAAATTGTTGATATTTGCGGTTGTATTTTGAACTTCTTGATTCCAATCTTATTACTATTGTTGTCTACTACTACCAGTGAATCTAAGATGTTGTACTTGAATGATGTTTTATTATGAGATGATTTGCTATTTTGGATTTGGAATTATGCTTAGTTCATAAAGGAAAATTAAAATGTGTTTCTAGCCATGAAGATGACAAACTCTGCTAAATTTCCTGTTTGAATTTGAAATTTTTTCTCTCTCTTACTATATCTTCCCAAAATGTTTTTCTTTTTCCTCTTTATTTTGAGATGTAATTGTATGGACATAGTTTTGTATACTGTAGTTTAAACAGAGAAAGTTTGGGAAAGAAAAAGAAAGGAGATGAAGGTTGAGGAAGAAGGAGGTAAAAGTTACCCTTGAAATATATAAAAGTTACCTTTAAAATATATAATGTTACCCTAAAAGTCTTAAAAGTTACCCTTGTTTTTAATTTTCAGAACTGGTAAAAGTTACCCTTAAAATATATAAAGTTAACCTAAAAGTCTTAAAAGTTACCCTTGTTTTTAATTTTTAAAACTGGTAAAAGTTACCCTAAAAGTCTTAAAAGTTAACCATGTTTTCAGTTTTCAGATTAAGAGTTGTTTTCAGCGGATCCCACCCATATATATATATATATATATATATCAATGTATTAGAAAGAATTTGGGCTACTTGGACCATTTATACAGCTGCTTTATTTGAAATACTGAGAAGTAATTTGAAACTGATCAAATATACTTCTATCTTTCCATAATTCATGTGACCCTTGTAATTTTAAAGTCAAAATTTATAAACTTTGACCATATGACGTAGGGAGGTTAGCTGCACAGTTTATTACTTGTAAATCTGAAGTCAAAATTTATAAACTCTGATTAATAATACTTTGAGAGTTTATCTCTTTTCTGATGGATTCCGAGCCTTTGATAGATTTATCGCTTGTAAATCTGTATGTTTGTTTGTACTAGGAATTGCACTTGTTTTTCCTTCAGTAATTCCGACTGCGTCACCATGAATTATCACCAGGCCACTACATAAAGGAAAAAATAGTCATATGCGAACATAGCTTGTTGGACTCATTTTAATCTACAACTTTTAAGTATCAAATTTTTAGAATTTTTATTATTAAGATATAATTGAAGATATTAATAGTCAACTTAGTGCATTAGAGACTGTGAAATTACAAGTATTGCATAAACTAAGGTTTGAAATATGTAATAGTAGGATCAAGGCAAAACGGGAAACAAATGAAGTGATGCAAGCTAAGACTAATTAGGCGGTAATTATTTTTCCAAAAAAAGTTATGTACAAAAATTCAACTACTTCACTTATTAGTCTACCAAATTGCTCATATAATTAGCTATCTTAATAATTTCACCCATCATCTTTGAATTTCAACTAATTTATCAATTTTAATTCCATTTTGTCTGGTACAGTGTTACCAACGGCCTATATATACTTGAGTCCAAATCTTTTATCTTATATTTTGTGTATCACTTATGTGTCATTATACATTTTCCATTGTCGGATTAGAAAATACTTTTAAAATTTAATTATAAAGTGGTGGACCATAGTAATTATAACAACCAATAAAAATTATAAGCACACAAATGATACACAAAAACTAGCTCAGATATAAGATTTTAAATCTATAGATATCCAATAACATTGAGACGGAAGAGTTTGGGGGCTACGTTCGTTCTTTTGTTGCAAGTGGCCACATTCTAAGTAATACAATGACAAGATCATGCGTTTATTATCCACGCACAACACACAACACACAACACTACCTATTATGCAGTGGCCACATTCTATGTAATACAATTACAGTGTCCTCAAAGATTCAAAAAACTAATTTATGCAATTATACACATCATCACATCTATTGATCCACAGTGACACCCACAACGTGTAAGCTATCTCAACATGCACATCCACACCACACCAAAGGATAAAAAATATTATGAGCCACGTACTTAGCATGCAAAACCCAACAACCTCTATAATAATAAACCAATCAACCCCCTACCCCAAGAAAGTCCCACATTAACTTAACCATCCCAAAATTCAACCCATCCAAAAAAAATGGCAAACACATTCCCACTCCTCCTAGCAGCCATACTGGCCTCCCTCCTCCTCATCTCCACCTTCCAAACCACCGGTGCCATAGCCAATGAGGCGCGGCTGAGCTCGCAATGCGAGCGACAATTACGGTGGGAGAAACTAGACCACTGCCGGCAGTATCTCAAGAGCGAAATGGACGTGCTTATGCTCCCGAATTCGGGGAATCAAGCATGTTGCCTAAGGGAGTGTTGCGACATGCTCCAAGAGATGGACGAAGATTGCGTGTGCGAGGCACTCGAAAGCGTGGCCGAGGAGGAGAAAGAAAGGATGATGATTAGGGGAGGAGATCAGGGGCGTCAAATGGGGAGGGTGGTGCTTAGGAAGGCAATGCAGCTTCCTGGGAAGTGTGGAATAAGTGCACGGTGTGAAGGTAGTCGTATGTACTAATAATGATAGCTTAATTACGTACTTAGGTAATTGTGCATGCATGCATGTTACTAATGTACTACGTGGTTGATAGGTAATAAAGGTACATGATCGTGTGCTTTTCCCTTTTGTAACTTTGATTTTTTAGTTTTGGCGTGTGTAGAATTAATATTTTTTAGATAACTAATGTACCCTATCGAACTAATGAATAATCATGTTATATTTATATATTGTCTTTTTCTTGTTTTTTTTGGTATATTTACGATCGACTCTTCTTGATTATTATATCTTTTCTCTGTTTCTTTTTAGGTGCAACACTTTAACTTAACTTTTGCACTATTCACACATTTTACTTTAACTGTATTTTCTTACTAAGAAATAAAAACAAAGATGATCATATAATATGTTGTTGGATTTGTTTCAATAAATATTTTTATAATATTAACTTTTTATAATTTTTACAAATACATAATTAAAGATATAAATAGTCAAAGTTAAACTGTTGCACTAATTTAGAAACGGAGGTTAGTATTTATTTTAGGGAAATGATATATTAGCCCTTAGACTTACATATAAGCATTAAATACATTTAATGAAATAGTATCATTCGTTAATGAAATAGTATCATTCGAGAAATTAATGACACAACCACACGTTAATAGATATAATTAAGGCATATTTATTGCTTAATATTTCTATTTTTAGCTTTTTATATGTAATCCTAGGGTTATATATATCATTTTCCCTTTATTTTATCATCGCAAAAGAAAAAAAAAACTGTTCTCCTTCAGTAGTTCAGTTGGTTTAAAATGAAGTAATTAACTAGCCATTAACCCGTTCAATCGTTCATGGCACCCGTATGGATATTATTGCTAGTCCATTAACCATCATTATTGCCGAACACATGATATATTGTCTCCAACATATAAAATCCATATAGACGATTGAAGGTGGTTGGTGGCAGTGGATATGGTGGTGTGTATGAGGTTGAACGATGGTGGGTGTTGGTGCGTCACACTAGGAGCAACTTTAACGGTGCAAGTTTTGGACTTAGTAATTTTTACTAAATGTTTAGCTATATTGGCTAAACCACTAAATTAGCAACATTTGGTAGGTTTGCTAAAGAAAGGTAAGCAAATAAATGTGGGTCTCATCCCAAATAAAAGTGTAGAGCAATATAAGTAGTGTAGTGTACAGCATGGAGACTCACCGTAGCAACAAACAGTTTAGCCAAATTAATGGAGGGGTGTTCGCTTAAAAATAGATCTGGGAGGGGTGTTCGCTTAAAAATAGATATGGCTAAGAAAAGCGATGGGATTTACCTAAACAACAATGATGGATTTAGCTAACCATTGTTGTTATTTTAATACTTCATCTGTTTCTTAATAGATGTATTATATTGACTGGGCACATTTGCTAAAGTACAACTTTGACCATCAATATCTTTAATTATAGATTATTAAAAATTATAAAAAAAATAATATTTTAAAAATATATATTGAGATTAATCCAATAACAATTAAAATAATATTGACAATTATCTTTATAAAATAGTAATTATATATGGTCAAAGTTGATATCCAAATAGTTCAAAAGTCAATATGATACATCTATTAAAAAATAGAAAAATAGTAATTATATATGGTCAAAGTTGATATCCAAATAATTCAAAAGTCAATATGATGCATCTATTAAGAAATAGAGGAAGTAATAGTAAGTGTCATGTACCAACCTGGGAACATGTACCACTAAATAATTAGTTTATTTGAAAATTTTCCAACAATAAATTAAAATTATTGTGATCTTGGCTAAGATGGTAATATGTTCTTTCAGTCATGCAAGGAAGTTCTATCATTCTATGTTCAACTCCTCAGCCTATCTTATGTGGACTACCTTTATTATTATTTTCAGTTTTTCACATTTCTTCTTACTTCAATGTCTTTCGTTTTTCCTTATGTTCTAATTTTGAAAAGCACATCAACATTCCTTTTCTGGGAGGGGCTTCGACTAAAGACTTAACCTGATAACCTCTGTCGAGATTTTAAAGGCATTTAATTAGGGGATTCTAAATAGTTGCACTCTATCAATTTCTAGTCATATTTTCTGCAAATGTTATCATGAACACTATTCAATAGTACTAATATAAAAATATCATTTGAGATATGTTTTTTTTTCTAATCTACACAAAGTATTATTGACTATTTTTTACTTATCAAAAAAAAGTGTCGACTTTCACACTTGATAATGTGGAATTTGACCATTATTGTATCTAATTATCAATAGGTAAATAATTGTTAGAATATATGAAAATATATTCTTGTATAATGTATTTTTGTGAAGAGGAGAAGAGTTATCCGACAAAGGAGAAGCAACCACCATGGCGGTAGCAGACCCAGTGGCAGCTTCCTTAGCCAGCCCGGCTTCCTCCAAGGTGAGCATTGATCTCGCTTTATAAAACGGAGGGAGGGGTGAGCTTTGACGAATTAACGTGCCTACATTCTTGTAAGCCACCGAGAGACCGGAAACCAATTGCAACACCAACCGACTATCATATACGGGCGCCCCAACATTCTTCAACTGGTCAGAAAGGCTTTTGAGTCTTTGATGAAAGAATACTTTCCGTGAGTTTCTCATTCATAATTCCAAGCTATATTATACAACCTTAGCCAACTCGATCACTATCCTATAATCAAGGATATGAAATAGGAAACAAAATATACACAAGAGATATGCACAAAAATACATTATACACGAATATATTTTCATGTATTCTAACACACCCCCGCAATCGAAGCGGGAGAATGACGAACGCTAAGACTGTCCCGGAAGTCTTCGAATAAGATGAGAGGAAGACCCTTGGTGAAAATATCCGCAATCTGATATCTGGATGGGACATGTAAGACACGAACCTGACCACGCGCCACCTTTTCATGGACAAAATGAATATCCATTTCGATGTGCTTGGTGCACTAATGCTGAAATGGATTACCAGAAAGATATATGGCACTGACATTGTCACAATAAACGAACGTAGCTTTAGAAACATGACAATGTAACTCAAGAAGAAGGTTCTGAATCCAGCATGACTCAGAGACAACATTTGCTACTCCTCTATATTCGTCCTCGGCACTGGATTTCGACATAGTAGGTTGGCACTTAGCTGACCAAGAAATCAAGTTGTCTCCCATAAACACACAATACCCTGATGTAGAACACCGTGTATCGGGACATCCACCCCCAATCAGCATCAGTATAAGAAACAAGAGTGGTAGAAGAGGAGGGGTAGAGATGTAACCCATGATCTAGAGTACCTTGTATATAACGGGACATATGGTAAAAGTGAGGTACTGAAGAGCCCCTGCAAGACTCCGATATTGAGTGGGTTCATCATAAGGAGTACCGACACTAGCACTGAGTTTCGGTTTGCTGTCAACAAGGGTGAAACTTGGCTTACAATGAGTCATACCAGCACGATCAATAATTTCTTCAGCATATTTGCGCTGTGACGGAAACAGACCGCCCTTGTGGCGAGTGACAACAATGACAAGAAAATAATGCAAAGGACCTAAGTCCTTCATAGCAAACTCCGAGTTTAGATGAGACATGATATAACACCGAAGAGCATTAGATGAAGCAGTGAGTATAATATCATCAACATATAACAACAGATAAGCCATCTCAGTGCCCTTACGATAAATAAACAAGGAGTTATCAGATATGGTGTTATGAAAACCAATAGAAGCAACAAAGTCGGCAAACCTCTTATACCAAGGCCGCGGAGCCTGCATACGGCCATATAATGATTTTTTCAGCAAGCAGACATGATTATGATGATCAGGATCTCGAAAGCCCATAGGTTGATGCATGTACACTGTTTCTTTAAGCTCACCATGAAGAAAGGCATTTTTAACATCTAGCTGATGAAGAGGCCATTTCTTTAAGAGTGAAAGGCTCGGAACAGTGCGAATGGTAGCCGGTTTAACTACCGGGCTAAAAGTATCTCCACTATTAATGCCAACCTGTTGAGTTTTGCCATCACCTACAAGACGGGCTTTATGCCTCTCAAAATCACCATTAGATTTTTCTTTATGAGCAAAAATCCACATAGACCGAATCATTTTCACATTAGGCGGACGAGGTACTAATTCCCACGTCTTATTTTTAATTAGAGCATTAAATTCATCATCCATGGCCATTTTCCAATTCGGGTCACGTAAAGCAGCAAGGGGAGTGCGAGGGAGAGGAGATTTCGTCACTGTAGTGTGGAAATTGTATTTTGGGTTTTCCACCGAATCATCGGGGCTACAAATGTTATGATCTCTCATCTCATAAAATCATCATTTGTCGTCACATGGTGTTTGAAGAGTCCGTTTTTCCTTTTGCTAAGTTGCATTCCCCCTCTTCTACATCATATGAATTTTTGGATGAAGGTTTATCACCTTATGTGGTGCATCATCTCACCCAATCCACTCCCTCTCTTCCGGCCTAGCGTGATATATCTCCTCACGTGGCCCAGCCTGCTGATTCACCTCCCGTGGCCCAGCCTGCTGATTCACCTCCCGTGGCCCAGCACAACCCACTTCCCACTCCTCCTAGTCTGGCCCACATCACTCCCCAGACCCGCAACACTCTTCTGCTCTCCCTCTTGATCCCCGCATGCACCAGCCCACTCCTCCAGGCCCATTATCTCCTTTGCCTCACATTCCTCCCACTGGCCCATCTTCCTTACAGCCCTCTTCCACTCCCACTCAACATGTTGTCACACGCAGCCAGCGTGGAATTTTTCGTCCAAACACAAAAATACATTATACAAGAATATATTTTCATATATTCTAACATTTGACAATATGCTGAGACATTCGGGAAGTCATCCATATGAGTAGTGGAGAACTCATGTTCAAGCGTCACGGCTCTCGAATTCTGATTATCTTGAAAGATTTACTAAGGCGTTCCCAAGCCGCCATAGCAGTAGAATCCGGTTCAGTAATGGTGGTTAAGAGGTCATTCGAAATAATCTAATATATCCATTGAAGAACGGTCGCGTCAAGAGTCGACCAAAGTTCTTTCTCATCATCTGTAGAAGGAGCCTTCGGTCCTTTATCAGCCTCGGGTTTGATGATGTGATGGATAACTCGGTGAGACCGAGCATGAATTTTGAAAAGTTCTGCCCACGTTCCGTATTGAACGTTTTCTATCTCAAGAACAACAGGTATGAAGTTTTTAATACTAGAGACAGCAAGTGTGTAGACACATAATCGTGTCTCCCCATTTAAGGATCCGATGATGAAACATACCGTGGTCTTAATTGGTCCGATCCAAGGGCAGAGCAGTCTGAAAAGCTATTCAAAACCATTTCGAAAAGTGTTAAAGTCCTATTTTAAAGCCCAATTAATTATTCATGATAATTAATTGTATTTGAGCCCAATTCTTTGAAAAGCCCAATTGATTGATAATTAATTTATTTATTTTAATAAATAAATATTTTCAAAAGATATTTTTTATAAGTCAAAATCGGATTTTATCCCGTAAAATCAGATTTCCGGAGTTAAAAAATAAAAGAAAATCTTTAAAACGCGTTTATATCAAAAACAAGGCGGTGCACTGAGCGTTGATTGGCTGTCTTGGCCTGATGTATCTTGTAGCGCTATTGATCCGTGCCGAGCGCAGTTGATCTTGAGCGCACGTGTCCTGCCATGTGGACTTCCACGTAGGCTGCGCCAAGCGCACCAGAACCGCCACGTAGACTTTTGTTTCATGTAGAGTCCTGCGTCAAGCGCAATTCTCTGCTTGAGACGCGGAATTTCTTTCTTATCTTTTCTAAAAGCGCGTACCACGTGTACACTTTTTATTGGTCATGCCGTGTCATGCGCTTGCCACGTCAGCTGCGCCAGACGCAGCCAGCGCGTGAGGCGCAGTGCAGTTTTCCCTATAAATAGGCCTGTTTTCCGTACAGATTAAAAGGACGGATTTTTTTACATTAACACACTTCGAACTCGACGAATACTTTACGAATCTCTCTACAAACTACAAAATCTCCCTACAAAACTCATACTTTCAAACACAACTATATTCAACCTACATACTTTCAGACATTCAAATTTTCAGGCTTCACGATTGCTCGTCCCGAAGGTTGTCAATCTCTCAGACCCAAGCCACGGTATAATCCTGAGGGTCCTTGAATCAATTATTTTTATATTGAAGTTACTAACAGTTTTATTTCATGATGTAGATCTTTAATATAAAATCGCTATACTGTATATTCTAAACCTTTCTCTTTCTTTTTATTTATTTTTCATATATTATCATACTTGCCTGATTATTCTATGCATATTATATGATTGTCCTGCATTATTGCTTTTATCACCCACATGATATTTTTGCTAATCAAAGACCTAAATAAATGTTCTAACATTAATCAGATTAATTTGGACAACCTATTAGGTTCCATGTAATATTGGTTGCCTAAATAACATATCACTAAAAATTAGTCTTTTTATGTGTTTCCTGAACCAATTTAGACTAAATATTTTTAGGGTGTTTAAAACATTATGTGGTTATTCTTTGGCATAAAATCTGCAATGAATCGGTATTTAGTAGAGGCCAACTCTGGGCGAATGTGGTTCATTATGACTATATTCGTACCCTCACCCCCAAACTCAATATTTGGTTCATTTAGACCATCTATGGAGTCAGGACGGAGAAATCTACATTGGATAATTTGTCCCTATGTTTTTCCCATATCCAATTAGGTTTATGATTCTTCCTAAAAAGAATTGTTGGCGACTTCTTTCAAAACAATTTTCAATAAAACCATAACAGTGGGGTAGTCAAATTTAATACGCGCTCACACCGCGTAGGCGAAATAAAAACACGCCTACAATTTGGCGACTTCACTGTGGAGGATTTTAAAAAATTAATTTTTTTAAATGAGTGGGTGAAACTTGAAAAATACGATTCATTCTTGTTTTATGCCTTTGAATAATATACAGTTTGGAGGGGAACCGTGAGTTGCTGACACTTTGACAACTGCAGTTCTTGGCTGGGATCATTGAAGGTGATTTGTTGTGGGGAGATGGTTTCGGGAGAAATTAGTGATATGTGGGAGTTTTGGGCTTGGGGTAGATGGGTGTGATGGAAGGGGCGAATCGTGTTGTTGAACTTGATGGGATTGGATGTGCTGGGGATGGGGGATTGCTGACCACAGGGTGTCAATAGTGGTGAATTGTTGATGGGTGGTGGTAAGTCACTGGTTCAGAGTGTTGGTGGTAGGTGACAAGTTGTGTGAAGAGGCAAAACTAGACGAGGAATTAAGTGGTGATGAATAGCCTGGCAGTAGTGGAATGGGAGGAGGGAGAAAAAGGGGGGGTTGTGGAAGGGTAGTGGTGGTCGGTGCACGAGGAGAGAGAAAATGGGTGGTGGAGGGGGAGGATAGATAAAGGTGGCGGTGTAATGGGAGGCAAAAGGTGGGTTGTGGTGGCCAGTAGGGTAGAAGAGAAAGAGGGGTTTTTTTAAAATTAAAAGTAAAGTTACAAAAATTGTCTGACCAATGAGAGTGTGACACATGTCACACTTGACCTCTTGTATCAGTCACAAGCAGGTCAATGACTATTATGAGAAGACACCACCAAAAGGTTGGATTATTGAAAAATAACTCATAAGTGGAACTGTTTTAAGAAAACTGCTTAAAGGTTGGATTATTAAAATCCAATTTTACTAGTTATAATCGCTACAATAAATTTGTAGCCATTAAATAAGGGTTAAATAATCATCCCAAATGAACCATGTGTAGCATTTAAAGAACGGTTAAAAGATGAAACAGACGAGTAACACTTCGTTTGGTATTTTTTTAGTAAAGGAAGGGAAAAGAAAGGAAGAGAAAGGAAAAGAAGAGAAAAGAAGGTAGTTGTAGTTTCCAATATTTGGTATAATTGGTGGATTTGAGAGGAATCACGTGTTTGGTTGTCATTAGTAAAGGAAAGAAAATGGAGGAAATAAAGTAAACATAGGTAAAAGCTTGTTAACTTTCTTTCCAGTCAAATTCCTCCGATTTTGGGAGGAAAGGAAAACAAGGATTTAAGAGTATTCTTTTCCTTCCACTTCCTCTCCTTTCCAATCAAACCCCTTTTATTTTCTTTGACCAAACATGAGAAAGTTTATTTTTACCTTTCCTTTCTTTTCCATCCAAATCCTTCCTACCAAACAAAGCCTAAATTGCCAACAAATTTTTTCGACCTCACCGTATCTGCAGCCGGCAGCCCACCACCACCACCATATCCGCATTCTGCCTTGCCTTCCGCCACCATATCCAGAGTAGTCCTCATTTCGAGGTTCTTTCTCTTTTTTTCTGTTCTTTATATAATTTTTTTTTCTGTTCTTTATACTTTTCTTTTGTTTCTTTACATGCATAAGTTTAATTTCATAACCGAACTAGTTTGTTATTAGTTGAATTTTATGAGAAATGCCTAAAACAGAATCGTTCTGAACATTTTTTGTTCTAAACAATTTTCGTTGCTATATCAGCAAAAAGTAGTATAAAGTTGTTTATGAAAACTCAACATATGACTTGATTATAGGTATATTATTATTCCAGTGATGCTATTCGTTAAGTGTACTACTTTTTACTAGATATACTGTTTTTTTATGATCTGAACAAAAATTGTATAGATTTGTTTTAGATTGGGCAGACAAAGCTCGAATTTTTAGTTCATTCTTTACTATGAAATGCATCTTTATATTGGAAACGGCTGTTGTATCAAATGGGGGAAAAAGTTGAACGTTTTACTTAGAATGTGCTGTTGTACCAAAAATATGCCCTTGCTGTTAATTTATTTAGGGTGTTTGTTGTGAGATCAGAATATTCTCACTTGAACGATTTGTTTCTTATTTGGTTTAGAAAATTATTGGTATGTATGTAATCTTTATGCTTTTGATGTATAGCTGATGTGTGATCATTGTAACTGGTTAGAAGGTGGAGGATTGGATGTCAGTTCAAAGTGAAATGCATCAATTCCCTGATGAAATAATATCTGAGTTCAATACACTGATATAAATGTGTTTCAAAATGTTGGAATTCCATCATCCACCCTGAAATGGGATCCCCAATAGCTGGAGACAAAAGATTCATATGAGAAAACATAAGTAAATGGGCCTCCGCTTGAGCCTCCAAAGATAAAGGTACATGAACAGCCATTTGATCCCCATCAAAGTCTGCATTGAACCCTTTCGCAAACTAATATTTATCTCTTCTTATATACTACTATCTTTTTATTCTCCTTCATGGGTCGCCATTATGGATAGTATAATTCGAGTGAACACTGAGCCAAATGCAGTAGTAACTCAGCTTGACCTTCAATATCCCCCCAAAGTGAGCATGTTTGAAATTGCCATTTATCAAATGGCTGAAGAACCAATTTTCGAATTCTCGATGCAAAGGACCCAGCTATTATGGATAGTAGTAATGGTTTCTTCCTCCTCCATTTCAGAGTCAAGAGAGATCCTTGTAAACACAAGCCTATAAAGCTTAATGATCAACCATGTTTTGATCTTAGATTCGAGGAAGATGCTTTTGCTATGGCGAATCTGCTTACTAGCTAGTGGCTCTCAATTTCTAACCCCCCTTATGTCATACTCCACAGCGATTGTGTTGGGTTTATCACTCAGGTTGACTCAACTGGGGTTTTAGAGAGGTTTATGCCTTATGGT
Organism: Beta corolliflora; assembly: GCA_947648045.1. Taxonomy (NCBI): domain Eukaryota; kingdom Viridiplantae; phylum Streptophyta; class Magnoliopsida; order Caryophyllales; family Amaranthaceae; genus Beta; species Beta corolliflora. The sequence continues at coordinate 5,837,908 of CANSZD010002913.1, forward strand.
GGTTAAATAATGAATATGAGCCGCTTGATGGGTCTGACTTTGCTACTTTGATGTGTTATTTGAAGGAAATGGGAAATGGGTGACAAAGTCTGTAAATTATATGTTTTTCCTACATGAATGAGCAAGATGGGGTTTTAGAGTTTGATGGGAACCTGTTTTGGGCTGATATGCACTGTGGGCTCATGGCTCATAGTTTGGGATGACCCTTTTGGTGGTTTGGAGAACAAGGAGGTTCAATGCCGGTTTTGTTCAATTCCCTTTGCCTTTTCTTAGGGACGTGGGTGGAGAGTTTATACCATGCTTGCAGATGATGAAGGAAGAAATGAGACTTCTTGGTGGACTAAAGTTTGTGGAGGACGAAAAATATCAGGGTGAGGGAGAGTGGAGTTTGGCACATATAGTGTCATTTTTGGATATGTGGTCTGATGAGAGTTATTTGGCCTGTGGGTTGAATAAAGTAAAGCCAGAAAGTTGTTTTATACTTTTATTCACCCCTGGGAAGCTATTTGTCTTCTCATATTCAAGGCTGGATTTTTTTGTTGAATGTTCGGACAAGAAAGGTAGAGAGTTGTGGTGAATTGGTGATGGTTACTCAAGCATTATTAAACAAGTATTTCTTATGCCATTTGTGCTCACAAGTTGGCCAACTTCACTTGCTCCATGCTTGAGTAAGCTATTGAAATCTCTTTATTGTAGCTTCATGCCATCATTTATACTTATCGTTAATAGTGCTGAAAGTTCCCTTATGATTGCAACACAATTGTACTTTGGCAGTGATCTTTCTGTTTTGAACTCTTGTGCATGTCTGGTATTCTTATCTCTTTGCATTTGGTAACGTAATTTTGTTATCTTTTATTACTCCAGAGGCCATATAGTTTGTATATAAAACTTGCGCAATTTTCTTGATTATGTTTTAGAAAAGAAAACCTTTAATATGTCATCTCAACTGGTTTTGTGGATGAGTCCCTGAGGTGCTACTGATCCTAGACCCTCTGCAACATGTGCTAGAGGGGTTGATGAGTTGCATCTTTCTCTTCACTGGGCCTGTCCAGATTTGATTGCTTTATTTTTCTTATGTTTGGTGGGAGTTAGTTTGGAGATAGTTAAGAATGAAATTGGTCTCAGACTACAACTCATATTAACTTTCTGGAACCACCTATTAGAATTAATCTTTGTCTATGGCATCTCTGTAAGTTTGTTGGTTGAATGATTGTAAATTGTATGAGTTTAGGCCCTCATGGAAGTTACAACTCCTTTCTTTCCGATACTAATTTCCTCTATCGTTTTCTGTTGAGTTTTTACTAATCACATGAAATTGAATTACTTCCTCCATATCCATTTGTTTACCCCATTGAGATTTATTACTTCTTTTAAAAACTTTTGGCTGGGTGGAGTTGATGAAAGACAAAAATGGTGGGACCAAATATATGATGAATGTGAGCATAAAGTGGTGCTCCCTCACATTCATTTTTTATTATGGGGCAAATTTTTAGGAATATCCCGAAAAAAAGAAAAAAGGGGTAGATTAAAGGGGGACAAGTGGAGTAGTTGCTTATCAATGGAGTCCTAGCATAGGTGCATAGAGACAAAAATGATTTTGTTGGGGAGAAGAACTTGATTACTATTCCATGTTATGAACAATCTGTTGTAAACCTTCTTTATTAGAATGACCTAAGAAGCATTTGTCTCCTTTCAATCTTGTAATCTTTGCATCTTCCAGATGTTGCAACAGTTGATATTTGAGATACCACTCCAGACCCAACTTCCTCTCCTGCCACCTCTCTGACAAGCATACGTGCTAAGGAAAAGGAAACAACATTATTGTCCTTGCGTGTCTATCTCAACTGAGCATTGGTATCAAGTTTTATTGTTAGCCAAGGTAACTGGGACTCAGGGAGGGAATAAATAAAAATTGTTAAAAATAAATGTTAGCAAAATTGTTTCTATTGACTAGTGGGGCTTCCTGTCCCTGATGAAAAGTAGATGTTATGTCTGCTTCTGTGAAAAGTCCATGTATTCGTAGGTTATAAGGTTCTTCTTGCAAACCCATCTTCATGGTTATAGTAACTCTGTAATTCCTAGTTGGTGACAGCCGTTACAGCAAACAAAGATAAGGTGTTTTACGCCTGATGAGTAGAATTTTCTAGTAAGTAACCACTACCGGGGCACCTATAACTATGCATGCTTGAGGTTTATTGGAACTCATTAAAGCCTTAAGCTACTAAGCTATAAAGCTTGATTATATATGCCTTCAGTGGAGCTGTGGAGGTGCTAGAGTTAGTAACAATTTAGATTTTAGAACAACAAAATGGAGCTTTTTGGAAGTTTATAATTGTTGCAAGTTTGCAAGTGTCACATTATTTACCGTATTCTCTGTATAAATATGGTTTACAGCCTTGAACACCATTTTGGACATTGAGGCCATTTCCTTATGCCACCTTTCCCTCTTAAGTCCTTCCCCATCCCAACAATGTTTATTTTCTTCCCTCATTGCTGGCTTTACCTTTTAAGCTCACTAATTATGTGTGCTTCCATTGCTCTTGTAGCTGCTGTTTATGCAAAAGAACAGGGAGATGAATATTTCAAGGCCAATGAAGCTTTGAATTGCTATTCCAAGATCATTGCTCTGTCACCAAGTGCTGTAGCTTAATAGGGTGATGGCATATCTCAAGGTCAGCAGATTTTGCGGGGCTGAGGATGACTGCACACAGGCCTTGAACTTAGACCCGAAATGCTTAAAAGCTTATGGTCACCAAGCATTAGCCAAAAAGGAACTTGGTAATCATGAAGATTGGCGCCACATAATCAAGAAATGAAGAAGTAACATGCTGAACTTAAGACCTTGCTTGATGAGAAGGTTAGAACTTTTATTCTTAGTTCCTCTTATACCAGATTGCTCTTTAAAAGGAATCTTCATGTTTTAAACCACAGTTCCATTTTTTTTAGCTTTCTTATACATATATTGTTAAAAGTAACTTTTTTCATGTCACTAAAATGGATGCCTTTGTTACTGTTTTTGAATGTGACCCTAATCATCCAATATCTTATGTAAAATCCATGTCTTAGAAAAGCTCCACAATTTTAAGTATGTCAGCTATTCAGAATTTCAGACAATGGATTTTCAAAGATAAGATATTAGAAAAGCTCCACCATCAGAGGTTGATGGAGTACATGTTCCCAAGACAGGTCCTAAGGTTAGTGGTAACTTAGTATTGTGCTGAGGAATAGAAAGTCTTCTTGGAGTTTGACATTCATGAATAAATATGGGTCTGCGTAAATGAGCTGCTATTTTATCTTTCCCTTTTCACAAATTTTGGGTCTCACTATTATCGGCAGGTGAATTATTGCGTTATTTGACAACATTATGCATTCCCTGTGAACTGTGGTTCCTATATTTGGATCTTTCTGTTATCTCCTGTGTCTTCATTCTTTTCTAACATGAGAACAATTTCTGGAAGATTTGGCATCTTGACCCATTTCCTTTTAAAAAAGAATTGAAAAAATTGCCGGGCACCATACCTAGACTAATCCATAATTGGATACTTGGATTTGTGTCTTAATTATGTCTTCTGTAAAAACAGTTAGTATTTCCTTTGAGCTTAACTCCTTATAAATCACTTGCTATTTATAATCAAAGGCTGAATCGCACCCATTCTTCTGCAGCTCTTTTTCTCCCCTCGCATTCTGTTCTACTCCAAAAATTACTTCCTCTTTGTATTATTGTATGTAATTAGGTAACTGTTGCAGAAGATGGATATATGCTCAAGTAGGCATAGAAGATGAGGTTGCAGATGGACTTTGCAGTGAAAGATGTTAATGTCACATACTAACTCTATACAGGTTGCTGGTTACGTTGCTGATTTTTGTTCTCCCTCATAAAGACGAAAGCCGTGTACCTCAACACGTAGATTATTTAGATGTGAATCGTGTCTAGATGCTCCAGTTAAAAGCTCCACCATCAGATGTTAATTACCCAAAAGATGTAGGAGTAGCTGTTTTGTCAAATAGTAGTACTAAAACTTAGTTAATGTAATGGTGATTTGGAGCTCTTGCGAGAAAGGTTGGAATTTGGAAAATACACTTTGTTCTGTGATGCCTGCTGTGGAAGTCTGAAGTCTAAACAAGGCAACCAGCAGCATGGTAATTGATTAATTTGGTAAAGATGAGAAAGATAATTAGCCATCACACTTTCTTGAATCTTGGACTTTGCTATTTTGGGAGATAGAAGGAATCTTATTGATGCATGGGAAAATAAATTGTCCTTTATCCATTAGAATTAAATATTCTCTTTGTTAGACTTCAAGTTTCATTATCATTCATTTATTGCATAATGCGCATTTTATATAAACCCGGGTGCACAACACTTTCCATGTATGAATCAAAGAGTGATGGAGCTAATTTGTTCTTGTTATACATCGCGATTATGAATTATGATGGATCAAAGAGTGATGGTGATTTGGAGCTAGCTCAAGGTGCACTAATTTGATTTCCAAATATCATTTATTGAATAAAACGCGCATAAAATATGCTCCTTGGAAGTTGTTGGGCCCATATTCTGTATATGGGTCAACCCATAATAAGCATGGTCCACCATCAACATTCTAGAACAAATTGAATTTTCAGTTACAAGACGTAACTAGTCAATTAAATGAGTTAAGAGGATGATTTTGAATTGCTGATAAATCGGAAACCGTTTTGGCAATTGATTACGAGTTCAATTTGTCGGTCAAATATCGTAGCAATAGATCCCTATGATGATGGAGAAGATCAAGTTTTAACCACCACAACAACAACCATAGCTTCACTAAGGAATCATGTTCAACAAGGTAGAATTAGATCGAAAATCGAAACTAAAAAGTATACGGCGCTATGAATTGAAATCTGTTAGAGGAGATCCCCAAAAAAATGGAATTGATCAAAACAATCCCAACAAACTGAAAATGGCTCTTGCAGCAGCTTTAAGTAGCTTATTGAATGCGTATAAATAGCTCAGGATAATCGTTTGTGATGAAACAACATCAAATGATCTACACATATCATCACATTCTTACTCATTCATCTCTTCTCTAACTTCATTCATAGTTATTTCTTATTTCTACTTAATTAACTGATTACAGATTCGTCCCATAAGCTGTATACGTATTGTACTAGAAATTCATGAATCTTTACTTACTTGACTACTTTTGTACTCCCAGGTGTTAAATATTTTAATAATTATTCTTAGCATTATATTCTTCTTTCGTTTTCGCATTCCATATAGTGATGATTATCATACTCCTCAAACCAACAAATTAGGCTCCATGCAAAATTCGTCCAAAATAGAGGTAATTAAGTTAACTCGTTTATGAAAACAATAGTAACAAACTTAGTTTAAGGGGTAATGAGAAAACTCGCGAGCTATTGCCTAGTTGAGATCAATTCAATAAATGTTCGACTTGATTTACTTCGTTGAAGATAATAATTAGTCAAGTTGCATGATACTTGACTCAAAATGATAGCAAGAATCTAAACTGATTTTGATTTTCTTTATGTTTTAATTTAAATATATAACACTTTTTTGATAAAATTTAAATTCTATTATCTAAAGATAAATATTCATTTCTTGATAATAGATTAATATATAAGCAACGATAAGAGATCATATTTGAGTACGTTTCAAACCTAAAAGTAGAGGTTTTGAACTTGAGTCAACATTAGTATTGTGAGTCGAGTCTAAATTAAAAGTATAAGTTTTGAACTTGAGTCAACATTATTAGTATCGTGAGTCAAGTCTATAAGTAGAGTTTTCGAGCTTTAGGGTTCGAGTTCAACCTAAATGTTGATTTTTTTAAGTTTGAATTGAGCTTTAGAACTTTGAGCATGCTAGTTCAAGAGTCAAGATGAGCTTGATTCACATCATATCATTGGTATGTACAAAAACTCTAAATTAATACTCGAATAAACTCTTATATAGGACTTCTCGATACATATAAAACTTTCTATATTCAAACCATTACAAGCCACTCTACAAGTGATCATGGGTCGAAATTTTGCCCAATAAGTGGTATGCTTATGCTATAGCACGGGAAAAACATGTCTATAAAATAGAAAACTTGAAACTGAGATTCAAGTCATTGTGAAACCCATAATACAATTTTGGTTGCAAAAGAAATGTTTGTTTATCTTTTCTCACTAGGGGTATCCTTTGGGTTTGCCAGAGAGATGATACACATACATTCGGTGTATGTGGGCCACACATACACTGGATGTATGTGTTACTACTAAAATGTATACCTTTTGTATGTGTTACTATTAAAATGTATATTGTCACTAAAAAAATTACAAACTTACAATCATTTGAACCTGTTTTGTTATTCAACGATATTTGAATTTACATAATACATAGACGATTGAAATACTATATTTCGAATTGAATTTTATTACATGGTAGGGATGAAAATATAACATTATTTTTCTACAAACAAATTAAATAATTGAAAACGACAGGAAAATTTAGTAGAAATCAATAGTAGAAAAATGGTGAAGATGAAGCTAATATATGAATAATCTGAAGAAAAAAATTACAATTCTTTTTTTTAGTTTTAAACAAAGGATTCATACAAATCTAAACAAAGAAAATTTCATAAAATAGATTTTTTAAACAAAGATAAAGAACAAATCATTAAAAACAAATTTATTTGTCGAAACATTGTAAATTTGTAATATTTTTTAGTAATAATATACATTTTAGTAGTAACACATACACAAGGTATAAATTTTACTAGTAACACGTACACCTAGTGTATGTGTGTCCCACATACACCCAATGTATGTGTAGCCTTTGCGGGTTTGCCATAGATTAAAAGCTTTAATAACTTTTTGAAAGTCAATATACAAAGTTCACTTAGGCTATGTTCAGTTCACCTTCTTTTTACTTATTTCAAATCAGATCAGATCAGACCAGATTAAATCAGATCAGACCAGACCATATCATATTAGATCAGATCAGATCAGAAAAAATAAGTTCAGATGAGATCAGATAAGTTCAGATCAGATAAGTTCAGATTATGCTTATATTTAAAAACTTATTATTATTGTTATTATTATCATGATTATTATGATTATTAGTATTACTAATGCTATTATTGTTATTGTAATAATTATTATTATTGTTGTTGTTGTTGTTATTATTATTATTATTATTATTACTTTATACGATTACTATTACTATTAATATTACTATTTACTAGTACAATTGTTCAAAAAGATTATTATTATTGTCGTTGTTGTACTTATTAATTATTAATATTGGTAATTATTATTAATGTCGTTGCTATTATTATAAATGTCATTGATATCACTATTTGAAGCTATTTGTGTTCAAGAAGAAGAATGTTCTTTTGGCATTTGTACGTGTTCTTTTTTATATTTGTTCTAATTAATAATTTTGATATGTGATGTTCTTTTTGATGTTGTACATGTAACGAACATGACAATAGTATATGATGTTTATTTTTTAAAATAATTTTGGTAGAATAATATAAATTATATATTACTAGTTTATATAAAACATGATTAGCATGGGATGTCATCACGTTCAAAAATTTTCCTACAAAGGATTTCAACTTATCTTTAAAAACAAAGTTTATATAGAACAAGACAACGATATAAGAAGAATATTTGACAATTTTGTTCAAGATCATATGATTATACATATTTATAGGTTTATTTATAATAAAAAAGAATAATTTATTCATATAACAAAGAACATGTTGTTAGTTAAATCCAAACATGTCATCAATATAAAAATAACATCTATCTTTTATTTTTAAAATGTGTTCTTTAAATAGATCTTGTATGCTCTTTCAGTATATGTTCTTTTTTTAATATCATTATATGTTCTTTTCATTACTACCTAAATTCTTATTATTAACGGACCTTGAACATGAACAATATGTTTTCTTTACCATGAACAATATGTTTTTTTTACCTCAAATGTGTGTTCTTTTATTTTTATTTTTTTTTGGGCCCCTTTTGGGAACCCCGTGGTAAGATGAATTTCCTCTAGGCTGCCCTCGCACAGGGTCACTCACCTAGAGACCCAACAAGCCCCAACCCCCCTCCCCCACCCACAACAATATTGAAATATATGCTTCCACCAAGATTTGAACCGTGGTCTCCCATGTGGGAGGTAAGAAGACATACCATTGGACCCAAGAGTCCTTAGTCTTTTATTTTTAATTGTATGTTCATATACTAATGTGTTCTTTTTTCAAAAAAAAAAACTAATTATGCTATAATAATAATAATAATAATAATTATTATTATTATTATTATTATTATTATTATTATTATTATATTATTATTATTATTATTTTATATTATTATAATAATAATAATAATAATAATAATAATAATAATTATTATTATTATTATTATTATTATTATTGTTTTGTCCCTTGTCCAACAAGTAAGCTGTAGATGGTGCTTTCTTATCGAGCAAGTAAACTAGTATCCCTTAGATGTTCTTCTTTGGAGACTTGTGCAACAATGCCCGAATCAACCAAGTCCAAGCTCGAGCTTCGTTCCCGAACCCCGCAAAAAGGGACCCACCCTGGAGGTTTGGGTGGTGGTTCCCCCTCCGATGCTTAAGTCAGATATCAGGAGTTGTAAGAGAAAGTAGAGATAGAGAGAGAAAGTGAGAGAGTAGTTTTACAGAGTAACTTTGCACTGTTTGCATTGAATGAATGTTTCTCCTGATTTCAGGGGTATTTATAGTGATAGTAAGTTGACAGCTATCCTTAAAACCTGCCCTAGAATAGTGGCTTCTGATTGGGTGAGAAATCAAAACATGACACGTGGCAGATCATGACTAGTGGATATCTATTAACCAATCTCCTTCAGCCACCTTACATTCTTTGGGCTCGACCGCTTGGGCCGAATTTAGACCTTTTAACTCTCGCCGAGTGTAGCCCAAAGATGCAAGGCGTTTCTTCTCTTTAACTAAGGTGACACGTGTACGGCTCTGATGAGCCCAAGTGTCTTAAAGAGAGCCGTAGATGTTAGACTACAACATTTGCCCCTAAAAGGGCTTTTACTGTTGGCCCATCTGACGGTTTAGGCCCTTTTACCCTCAAGGTAGTTCAAATTCAGGTGAAGTGGTGCGCCTTCTTCTGGGTTCTACCGGTCATATTCGACCGTTGTATTATTTTTTCGGTCATTCTTGACCGGCTCCACCGGTTTCTTATTCCTCTATAAATAACCTTGGAGCGAAGATATTGAATCATTTAGCACTTCGAACAAATTTGTCTAGAGAGCGAAACTCTGAGAATTTTCTAGAGAGAGATAGATAGATCGTCCAGCTTCAGCATTCTTCACCGAATCGCCCAGACGTTCTTAGCAGGTATCGTTTCTTTGAACTCTTCATTCTTTATTCTTTATTTTTTCTTAGAAAATCAATAAAATGGAATCATCTTCTTCAAATAATCTTAGCCAACCAAGAGCTTGTCTTGACCCTAGAACCGATACTTCTTCTTCGGCACATTCTAGAGTTGGGTCTCTTCTGGCTGAGTATATATATTTTCATAGTTTTGGCCGAGAAAGTCGGACGACCCGGTCTTTACTCGTGCGGGGGTAATCGGCGCACGTCAAGCAAACGGCCCGTCTAAGACGAAAAGCAATAATCCCGTCAAATAGCTCGGACATGGAGGAATCCACTGGACGGGTGCCCGATGAGGCAAGAGAGGTCCAAAGTGCTCAGTCTTTGGACAGGCATCCTTTTGACCATGAGGCAGAAGACTCCGAAATGAAACCTGAAACCAGTACTTCTGGTAGAGACGCCGAAATGGTAGAGATCGGCGAAGGCAATAACGGTAGCAATTCTGAAGCTGCCGAAGAATCAGACGAGGCCTCTACTACCTCGTCGGAGATTAGAAGACGTTTAGGTCCCCTTTCTGATCCAGGTTTCATTTTAGTCAACCGTAAGTGGTTAGAGAAACTAGGACCAGACCCTAATTACTTATCGTCTTTCATGCCCATGCCGGGCTTTTCCTTTGTCATTCCTAACAAAGACACGACGATCCTGAGCGCTCCTAGGAACCATTTCGCTATCTATAAACTAGCCTTAGACGCTGGATTGAGGTTTCCCCTCCATGACTTCATAGAACAAGTGCTACAGCACTACCACATCGGCCATAATCAGCTGGTTCCCAACGCTTGGCACAACGTCCTGACGTTTATCGCCGTCTACGAGCTACGCGGCCTAGCCCTTTCTCTTCAGGCCTTTACCCACATCCACTATGCGGCCAAGGTACCCGGGGCCGTGGACGGGACATGGCTCAGTATCTGCAACCGCCCTGGCTTCCTGACGGCTTGGGGGAAGCCTTCGAAAATGCATGAATGGAAAGTCGACTTCATCTTCTTAAAGGCGGCCAATGATTCGGCTACTGAGAGCTATAGATTCTATAACCGGTTCGTCACGAATACGGGACGGAAGCAGTCCTGGCTGGAATTGGAGGACAATTTCGATGAAGAAGTTGTGGAGTACTTCAGAACAAAAGAGTACTCCAGGCCCGGCCGACGTTCTATTAAAGGGCCATCCAACTGGATACCTTTTAAGGAAATGTTTTACCAAGACGACTTCTTGGTTCTTTGCTGGCCATGCGGTTGGCCGATGATAAAGGTATATATTTAAAATCATCCAACTAAAACTCTTCGTCTATAGTCCATTTGACGAACACATTTTTGTTCTTTGCAGACTCGGCCAGACAACGCCTCGAAGCATCTTGGACGGGGGAGATTAGCATGTCCCAATTTACCGCCAACCTTTGGAAGGAGTATGCAAAGAGAAAGGCTCGAGAAGAGGGCAGAAACATTGGTAATAATATTTTTTTTTTTTTTTTTTTTGCCGAGGATCATATGAGCTCGTCCGAAATTGGCATCCAATTTTTGGACGAGGGTCACCCAAAGAAGGAGAACGTCCAGACTTGGACGGTCACCTTCTTGGTGCCAAACTCGTCCGAAGTTGGCATACAATTTTCGGACGAGGGTCGCCCAAGGAAGGAGACCGTCCAGACTTGGACGGTCACCTTCTTGGCGCCATACTCGTCCGAAATTGGCATCCAATTTTCGGACGAGGGTCACCCAAAGAAGGAGATCGTCCAGACTTGGACGGTCACCTTCTTGGCGCCATACTCGTCCGAAATTGGCATCCAATTTTCGGACGAGGGTCACCCAAAGAAGGAGATCGTCCAGACTTGGACGGTCACCTTCTTGGCGCCATACTCGTCCGAAATTGGCATCCAATTTTCGGACGAGGGTCACCCAAGGAAGGAGATCGTCCAGACTTGGACGGTCACCTTCTTGGCGCCATACTCGTCCGAAATTGGCATCCAATTTTCGGACGAGGGTCACCCAAAGAAGGAGATCGTCCAGACTTGGACGGTCACCTTCTTGGCGCCCTACTCGTCCGAAATTGGCATCAAATTTTTGGACGAGGGCCACCAAAAGTATGAGAACGTCCAGACTTGGACGGGCACCTTCTTGGCGCCCTACTCGTCTGGAGTTGCACAATTTTTTGGACGAGGGCCACCAAAAGTATGAGAACGTTCAGACTTGGACGGGCACCTTCTTGGCGCCCTACTCGTCTGGAGCTGCACAATTTTTTGGACGAGAGTCTTCCATAGAACGTCTATATTTGAACGGTCACCTTCTTGGGGCCATACTCGTCTGCATATTTGCAAATCATCTTTAATTTCTTCTTTCCGACGAAGTCTTTGTAATAGCAGTTATAACTTTTGTTCCTAGGACGACCAATTTGATGACTTGTTTACTTTTTTCAGAAAGATGCTCCTACCAACAAACTTCCACCTGGGAAGTCGTCCTCGTCCAAAAAGAGGCCAACTACAGCTGCTGACCAGCCTTCAGCGAAGAAGCCTAAGGGCTTCACAAGGAAGAAGGCAGATAAGACGGCTCCAACTGGCGAGGTTGGGGAGAGAAGTATGCCTCCCCCACCAGCCAAGGTTCCTAAAAAGGAGCCTTCGGCTGTTGCCCCGGCTGAGGAGGGAGAGGGTGCTCATGCGGCTGTTCCGCTCAGCGTGTTACCGGCCGACTCTACTGAGGTCAAACCGGAGGCAGCCTTGGCTTTAGTTGTACCAGAATCTGGAGCTGCGGCTGAGAACTATCCAGGGTTCAGCGGCTCGGTGGCTAAGCTGGTGCCACAGATGCCCTTAGCTGTTAGGACGGCATTAATTTCGTCCGGTGAGTCGTATTACCCCAATATAGTTAGAACGGTGCGGGTCGGTGGACGGTCCATGAGTCCGTCCAATAGACAAGCCATCATCTTTCCTATCAAGATAACTGACTCTCCCCCTCTTTCAGATAAGGGCAAAGGCCCTGCTATTCCCCCAACTCCTCCCCTCGCTGATTCGGACGAGGAGTCTTCTCCTGCTTTCGCCAAAATGTCGAAGCTGGAGAAGGAGCGACTTAAGCAGGAGCTCTTCAAGTGCTACCCTGAATCCTACATTAAGGGATTAAGGGGGGCGTCTGCTGGGCATGTGGGCTACATGTCTCAGCTTGCTGCCGAGGTATTGCTTTTAGCCTGCTTTATTTTATACTTGATACAAATTTTGGTTCTTTTACTCGTCTAATAACTTGATTTGTTTTCATTGTTCCAGCTTCTGGCTCGCAGCATGCTAACTGAAGAATGGGCGAGGGAGCTCAGAAAAGAGAACAAGCATCACCTCGTCCATCTTGCTACAACGGTCGGTGACAAGGCCATTCATGACATTGAGATGGCGAATACTCTCCATCGTCAGTCACTCGATGCATTGGAGAAAAGGTCGGCAGAACTTGAATCCAAGAACAAGAAATATCTTGTTACCATCAATGATCAGTACAAGGAGAGAGACCATCTGAAGATGATCATCAACACTCTCTCTACTGATCTTAAGGGTGAGAGAGACGCCGCCCTTCTTGTCGCTGCTCAGCTGAGAAGGGAGAATATTCTTCTAAGGGCGAGAAACGCTCGTCTGGAAAAGACGGTTTCCCAAACCTTCGATGATGCCAAAAAGGGCCTTGAACATGTTATAGAAACGTCCAAGGATTGGGCCGTCAAGGCCTTCGAAATGCTGGCTGAAGCCGAGGAGGTCCCGAGCTTTGTCCGTCGCCTGGAATACCAACAGAGTGCCCATAGGGCCATGGTCTGTGCTGAGGAACCTCCGGAGTTTATAGAGTCAGGCGACGAGGCTTCAGCCGAAGATGAGGAGCCCGAGGACAACCAAGAAACTCATGTTGAAGACGAAGCCTAGTTTTAGGTTTATTTTTCTAGTTTCTTTGGTTATCTGCCGTTGTAGCCTTAGTCCTTCAGTAATCTTATTTTGTAAATTTTACTCATGATATATATGAAAGACTTTTGCCACTTGCTTGCCTCTTATTTTCATCAATTCCCATTTGACTATCACAAAAGTTGACTCGTCTTGAACATCGTAGACGATCTGCATAATATGATTGAAACACTTGTTTTGGACGACCTTGGGTGGTCTTATATAATCACAAAGGCATCTATTGCCTAGGTCCTCTTGGTTTTGGACGACCTTGTTCTCTTGAGCTCGTCCTTTAGGCTTCTATCATTCCCCCCCTTCTTGGGCTTAGTTCAACCGTACATGGTGGGCGAGCCAAAGGCCAAGAAGGAAAGCGGCCATCTTTGACCGAGCCTGCTGAAATTATCGGACGAGCTTGTTATATATGCTGGACGCATGTTTTAGCCGGCTTCCTTGAGGGAGCAACACTCGTCATTAAGTAGCGATCCCTTACTAGGGTCTAGGCTACTTAGCTGGTCGTGCTTGTGAAGATAAGTATCCTTTACTAAGGACTTATTTCAGGCCAGCTTTCTCTCAGAGACTTTGACGTTACTCTTACTAGAGGTTTTGTCAGTTTGACGGCCTTGTATGTGCTATACTTTGGCCGGTCTCTTCGATGGAGTGATGTTCGGCATAAAAATGAGTAATTGTGACGCTTTTCTTTTTTATCCAAGTTACTGTCACTTTTAGACGAGTAACTGATTTAATGCCCCAAAGTGAGTTAACTTGTTGAAAATAAACAAGGAAATAAGAAAGTAGGAATTGTATTATATGGATTTTGCTTGACGGAATGCCAAGATGCATGTATACAATTCTTTTTTCTAACATGTGCCGCGGCACTTTGGATTAACTACAAACTACCTCATAGATATTCGACGGTGAATTGAGTTAGACGTGATACTTTTTCAAATTATCAGAATTCCAAGTACGCTGTATTGGTCGTCCATCCAGATCCTGAAGACGAAAAGTACCACTGCGCAGCTCTTGGATAATCATGTAAGGTCCTTCCCAATTAGGTGTTAGCTTCCCTAACTCTTTTGCTCGTCCAACCGCTTCCATCTTTCTAAGGACAAGATCCCCTACTTTGAGCGGTCGTCTAACAACTCTTTTGTTAAACTCCCGAGCCATACGCAGTTTGTACAATTGCATTCTTAGCAAGGCATTGCCCCTGACTTCTGGCACTTGGTCCAAAGCCGTGCGTAATGCAGCCCAGTTGGCATCTTCAGAGTACAACATAACTCGCAAGGTGGGTTCCTCAATCTCAATGGGCAAGACAGCTTCTGTGCCGTAGACTAACATGAAGGGCGTCTCCCCAGTAGAGTTCTTGGCGGTTGTTCAGATGGACCATAACACCAACTACAGCTCTTCAACCCATTGTCCCTTGGCGTTTTCTAGCTTCTTTTTGATTCCATTTGATAGAATCTTGTTGAAGGACTCTACTTGCCCATTTGCTTGTGGGTAGGCAACGGCAGCGAAGTGTGCTTTTATTTCTCTTTCTACCAACCACTCCTTCAGTTTAGGTGTTTCAAATTGGGGGCCATTATCAAAGACGATGGACTGTGGTATGCCAAAACGGGTTATAATGCTTTTCCAGATGAAGCCCTTGACGTCGTTTGTTGTTATTCCTCGCATGGCCTCTGCCTCTATCCATTAAGTGAAGTAATCAACTGCCACTATCACAAACTTCTTTTGTCCGGCGGCCACTGGGAAAGGTCCTAGGATATCCATGCCCCATTTGGCAAAGGGTAAAGGGAACAAGATGGGGGTTAAGTAGTTGGACGACTTCTGATGCACATTTCCATGCTTCTGACAACTGTCACACTTCTTTGCATAGACTAGAGCGTCATCCTTTAAGGTAGGCCAGTAGTACCCCGTCCTTAAAGCCTTCTCTCCTAAAGCTCTTCCCCCAATGTGAGAAGCACAAGCTCCTTCATGGAGTTCTTTCAGGACCTCCAGACCATCTTCTCTGGTGACGCACTTGAGCAGAGGCCGGTTGAATGATTTCTTGTAAAGCGTCTCGTCCCATAGCTCAAACCACTTGTCCCTAGCCTTCACATACTTAGCCTCTACGGGATCTGAAGGCAATCATACCGTCTTCTTGTATTCTATGATCGGCTCCATCCAGACAGTCCCGCGGCTGAGAAACATAATCTGCTCTTGATTGATGCTCTTTTTGGGTTTGACTTCCCAAAATACCGTTCTTGGCACATCACCTTCAGCCGAGCTGGCCAACTTCGAGAAAGCATCTGCTTGATGATTTTCTGACCTTGGTACTTGGTCGAGGACAAATCGTTTTAATGGCTCTATCTCATCTTTGATGAGTCGCATGTATTTGCTCATTGATGCTTCTTTGCATTCAAAATCTCCATTAACCTGGCTGACCACTAAGAGGGAGTCCGATTTGGCCTTGATCTCAACAGCTCCAGCCGCCTTGCACATTTTGATTCCTGCTAAGAGTGCCTCATATTCAGCTTCGTTATTGGATGCTCTGAACTGGAATCTTAATGCATATTCAAACTTGTCCCCTTCGGGAGATTGGCAAATGATTCCTGCTCCACATCCATTGACTGTGGACGAGCCATCAACCATGAGCGTCCAATGCCTTCTTCCTCTTGCTGGATCAGATATCGGCTCTATGGCTGGCCGAGTAAGCTCGACTACAAAGTCTGCCAAGGCTTGCCCTTTAATGGCTTTCCTTGGTTCAAAGGATATATCAAACATGTTAAGCTCCACCGCCCATTTTAGCATTCGTCCAGCAGCTTCCATCTTCAGTAGAACTTGCTTCAAAGGCTGATCAGTGTAGACGATTATACTGTGCGCCAAAAAATATGGCCTCAACTTTCTGCTGGCCATGACTAGGGCCAATCCAAACTTCTCGACTGGAGTATATCTGTTTTCCGCATCTTTGAGCACGTGACTCACAAAGTAAATGGGAACTTGGACGGACTCTCTTTCAGCCAACAGGACGACACTCACAGCTTGAGTGGATACATCCAAGTATACAAACAACTTTTCCCCCTCAGCAGGATTGACCAACCTAGGCAGCTGTTGAAGATGATCTTTGACGTGCTGAAGGGCTTAATCCGCCTCGGCTGTCCATTCGAACTTGGCTCTTTTCTTGATTGTTGCAAAGAAGTGATGGCACTTGTCGCCTGACTTAGACAAAAATCGTCCAAGGGCGGCCAAGCAACCCGTCAGTCGCTGTACCTCTTTTACCTTCGAAGGAGACTTCATGTCAAGAATAGCTTGAATCTTTTCAGGGTTGGCTTCTATTCCCCTTTGATCCACCAAGAAGCCTAAAAACTTCCCCGACAAAACTCCAAAGACACATTTGCTGGGGTTCAGCTTTAACTTGTATTTCCTGAGAGTTTCAAAAGTTTCTCTCAAATCACCAACATGATTTTCTTCTTGACGGCTTTTGACTATCATATCGTCAATATATGCCTCCATATTTCTTCCCAATTGTGGCTGAAAACAAGATTGATCAATCTTTGAAAAGTGGTCGGGGCATTGCGCAGCCGAATGGCATTCTCAACCGGCCCATACAGTCCTTTTTCGGTAATGAAGGACGTCTTGTCCTGATCCTCAGGCCACATTGGGATTTGATGAAAGCCGAATAAGCGTCCATGAAGCTCAGCAAAGCATGACCATTTGTAGAGTCTACCGGGACGATCCAACTTAGGCAAGGGGAAACTGTCCTTAGGACAAGCCTTGTTGAGGTCGGTGTAGTCCACACACATCCTCCCAGTGCCATTGGGCTTTGGCACCATGACCACATTTGCTATCCAGTCTGGGTAATAGGTTTCTTTGATGAACTTGGATTCCAACAACTTCTGAACTTCTTGGTCAACCGCCTGATTTCTAGTCGGTCCCAAATGCCTCTTCTTCTGACGAACAGGTTTTAATTTTGGATCAACATTTAGCCGATGGACGGCTACTTCTGGATCAATTCCAGGCATTTCTTCAACACAATAGGCAAACACGTCTTGAAATTCTTTCAGCAAGCTGATTAAGAGGCTTCTCAAGCCCAAAGAGAGTGAAGAACCAATTTTCAAGGTTCGTTCTGGACGAGCCTCATCCAGACAGACGTCTTCTGGGGCCTCGACTGGTTCTGGACGCTCTATTGTTAGTCCCATGATGGCCATCACTTCTTCAGGCAAGGGAGGCTCTTCCTTGATGATTTCATATTTTCTCTTTTTGCTGGGAAGATGCTCAGACGCCTTCCTTGAGGGAGCGAGAGGCGTCTGAGGGCTCTCAATGGCCATCTTCAATGAGGCCAAGTGGTCCTTGACTATCCCGGACGTTTTCCTCTCGCTAACCACCTTCGTCTTATCTTTCTCTATTTCAGACGTTTTCCTTTCACCAGCAACCTGCGTCTGATCTTCATTGCATATCTTCCATGATGACGGCTTGAGGGTAGTCAGATAACACTCCCTAGCCACCTGCTGGTCCCCATATAATGAGCCAATCTTGCCATCATCACACTCATACTTCATCAACATCAGGTGAGTAACTATTAGGGCTTTGACGTGATTCAGAGTTGGTCGACCAAGAATGACATTGTAGGCTGTCAAATCTCGGACTACCAAGAACTTGATAAACAAAGTTCTAGCGGCATCCTTTTCTCCCACTCGAACGGGCAAAGTAACAGTTCCCATTGGGTGGATGACTCCTCCCCCAAACCCTATGATGGGATGGTGAACGGGAACCAAGTTCTTTTCATCAAATTTTAATCTGGACAAGCGGCAAGACCGATGATGTCCGTCGAGCTTCCAAGTGTCGATCGAATTCTTCTTACTCTCAAGTTTGCTATTTTCATTTCTACAACCAAAGGATCATCATGGGGAGTCCTCAACTCCGCCCCGATCTTGCTCACTAACTACCACCCTTGGGAAGGGCTCGGCCTTTGTCCGATCGGCCTAACAAAACTTGGCCAAGCTCCCTAAGGTAGTTTTTGTGTCCTCTATTGGTTGGTCCTCCAAGAAGAAACCCTCCGAAATTACGAGAACAACATCCTCGTCTCGTGCTCTCACTTTCCTTCTTCTTAGTCTGCCAATTGTCTTTTCTTTGAAACTTCCTTCCCCCTTGAGGCATATAGGAGTTCATCTTTCCCTTTCGAGCTAGCTCCTCCAAAGCCTTCTTGAGGTGCTTACATTCATTAGTTTCGTGACCGCAATCCTTGTGGAAGTGGCAATACTTGCTCTTATCCCTATTTCTATAAGGGGTTTTCATCTCAGCTGGGGCCTTCAACTCATATTGGTCCTTAATCTCCATGAGAATGGAGTATTGGTCCTTGTTAAATTCAATAGGATTGGATGAGGATGGCTCAGCCTCTTTTCTCTTGCTCCTTCTAGATGAAGTGGTGGTGGAGGTTATAGCCCAAGTCTCGGCCTTCTTGGGGTTGCTCTTCTTTGGCTGAGCAACCTCTTCAGGCTTCTTAGACTCGGGATGCTTTACCTCAGCACACACTTCGGTAGCGTGAATAAACGCTTCAGCTTCCCTTAAGGCTTCGGCAAGAGTGGAGATTTTCTTTTTAACAAGATCAAACTTAAAGCTTCCTGGCCTTAGACCCCTAATGAAGGCATCAAAGGCCACTCCAGCATTAAGATCTTGGATCTGAAGGGCTTCAAGGTTGAATCTCTTAACGAAACTTCTAAGAGCCTCCTTAGGTCCCTGGACGACCTTGCCTAGGTGCATGCTTGTTTTTTGTTCTTGCTTGTTGTCAACAAAGTGACTAGTGAATAAGAAACTGAGTTCCGTGAAATTATTGACTGAATTGGGTGGAAAATTGTTAAACCACTTTTGAGCTACTCCCTTCAGAGTTGCTGGGAAGTTCTTACACCAGGTAGCATCATCCACTCCTTGGACGTACATCTGATGTTTGTACGCAGATAAGTGATCATCGGGATCTGTTGTTCCATCAAAAGGTTCTATAGTAGGGAGTTTAACCTTTGGGAAGGGGGGCGCCTCCATTATCCTGGCCGAGAATGGAGTGGGCCAGTTAATCTGGAGGGCTCCCATCTGTCCCTCAATGGGTATGTACTCCTTACGATATTCCTTTAACACGGATCGGACGACGACGTGTTTGCGGGCAATGGACGCCTATAGACCATGGGTTGAGCCACTTGTCTTCTCCTCGTCGTGGATGAACAAGAGAGTGACTTAAACTTCGTCCCTCCCCTCTGGACGACAACCTCAAAGGAGGGTCTCTCAGGTATGATGTAGAACCTGTCGCTGATCGTTGTATTGCTGCCGCTCTCTTTGCTTCTAGATATTCTCTGGCATCTGTTTCCATTCGATGCCCACTTGGACGAACATGGTCCTGGGTCCTTACCACCAGGTTCCAGTCCATCCTCCTTCGCTGATCATTATCCTCTGGCTGCTTTCCTCTTGCCGTTCTCCTAGAGGGTTCCTGACGAACAGGTCGACTAGGACCTGGACGATCGTCTTGGGAACGTCCCCTAGGGGGAGGTGGATTGTTAGCGGTCGCTCGGGGTTAAGCGGAAAAACAACATATTGCTCTTGATTCATTCTGGACGACTGCAGCCATCTTTGCCTGGAAATCATTCAAGGCGTTCTCTAGATGGGCGGCAGTCACCGGACGTTCAAGATTCTCTTGAATGACAGGTTGCTGGCTTGGTCCAGTAACCTGGACGATGGACGGGGGTCTATCCCTTCCTCGAGGTGGTCTCTCATGTTCTACTGTGTCTTCGACATTAACCTGAAGACTTCGGTTTCTGGCAAGGTTGGACGATTGACAATCAGTCATCGTTGCGTCTCCCCACAGACGGCGCCAAATGTTTTGTCCCTTGTCCAACAAGTAAGCTGTAGATGGTGCTTTCTTGTCGAGCAAGTAAACTAGTATCCCTTAGATGTTCTTCTTTGGAGACTTGTGCAACAATGCCTGAATCAACCAAGTCCAAGCCTGAGCTTCGTTCCCGAACCTGCAAAAAGGGACCCACCCTGGAGGTTTGGGTGGTGGTTCCCCCTCCGATGCTTAAGTCAGATATCAGGAGTTGTAAGAGAAAGTAGAGATAGAGAGAGAAAGTGAGAGAGTAGTTTTTACGAGTAACTTTGCCTTGTTTGCATTGAATGAATGTTTCTCCCGATTTCGGGGGTATTTATAGTGATAGCAAGTTGACAACTATCCTTAAAACTCCGCCCTAGAATAGTGGCTTCGATTGGGTGAGAAATCAAATCATGACACGTGGCGAGATCATGACTAGTGGATATCTATTAACCAATCTCCTTGCCACCACCTTACATTCTTCGGGCTCGACCGCTTGGGCGAATTTAGACCTTTTAACTCTGCTGAGTGTAGCCCAAAGATGCAAGGCGTTTCTTCTCTTTAACTAAGGTGACACGTGTACGGCTCTGATGAGCCCAAGTGTCTTAAAGAGAGTCGTAGATGTTAGACTACAACAATTATTATTATTATTATTATTGAAAGTTGTGCATAGTAATAAAATGATAGTAATAGTAATACTAGTAATGAAATACAAAGTAATAATAATATTAGTAATAACATGTTTTGTAAAAGATAAGTTCAGATCAGATCAGATCAGTTCAGATCAAATCAGATCATATCAGAAAAAATAAGTTCAGATCAGATCAGATAAGTTCAGGCCAGTAAATTTTAGGTGAACTAAACATAGCCTTACTTGGCAAAAGAAAAAGCACGGGGAAATCGAGTCAGGTTAGTCTATCCCAAGATTAATTTAGGCAAACAATTATATTTTGGGCCTAAAAGTTCGTGCACGAAAGCTTAATCTTAGCCTAATATTTTTCCCAAATCCATTTTTTTTGTTGGGTTGGGTCAGGCTAGGCTACATTTGATCAACTTTAAGTTGCAATTAAACAGATTAATGCACCAGGCTTGTGCTTGGAATTTCAAATCTAATCCGACTCGTTTAATTAATGGGTCATGTCGAGTTAATCACTTGCTTAAACAGTTAAAAACCTTAATCCAAAATTTGCTAATATGGTTTCAAGTTTCAATCGAATTTACGTGTAAGTACCGTGCTAATCGAGTCGAGCATCTCGCAAGCAACTCGAGCTCGACTCTGTCAGCGCTCGGTCAAAACTCGACTCGAGCTCGGCTCGGCTCGGCTCGAAAACTCAATGAGCACGAGTTGAGCATGACCCTGCTCGACTCGTTAAGCTCGCGAGCAGCTCGATAATTTTTTCTTAAATATTATTTTTCTAAAAAATTATTTTATTTAACAAAAAAATTTATTAAAAATTTGAGATATATGGACCAAGCCCAATAAAATTTTAATTTATGGTCCATGATCTTACTTCATAAACTAGTAATATTTGGGATTTTGAATGTTTTAAAATTGTTTTGTTATAGTTTGTTTGTTATGTAAGATACTAAGAGTTATGTAATTGTATCTTTGGATCATATTGTTGTTTTAGAGATAATTTCTATCATTTGTTTGTTTTAAATATTCAAATGGAGGCATGGAAGAACCTTGAATATTTTTTAAATATTTTGGTAATTGTAGTAATTTTAATGATTTTTCATATATAAAAAAAAGAAAATCAAGGTAAAACTAATTTTACATTATTTACTCTTAGCGAGCAATCGAGCCGAGCTCGAGTCGAGTTTCGAGCCGAGCTGGGAAAAAATTAACGAGCACGAGTCGAGTAAGGGCTTAACGAGCTTAACGAGTTTTCGAGTCGAGCAGAGTTTGCGAGATTTCGAGTCGAGTCGAGTAGGGCCTTGCTCGGGATCGACTCGCTCGATTAGCACTCCTACCCCTAGTATTTACCAAACTTCTCAACTTTTCTTTAAGAAACCAAACATCTCTACTAGTAGTTCGTGCTAAATGAGAGTAATAATCAACTCTAATTTATGCAATGGTACA
This sequence comes from Beta corolliflora, assembly GCA_947648045.1. Taxonomy (NCBI): domain Eukaryota; kingdom Viridiplantae; phylum Streptophyta; class Magnoliopsida; order Caryophyllales; family Amaranthaceae; genus Beta; species Beta corolliflora. Next base: position 5,860,115 of record CANSZD010002913.1, read on the forward strand.
AACAATAAACTCATACTTCATCTGTTTTTTTTTTATTTGCTACATTATTATTGCGCGGTTTTCAATACGTTATATAATCCCTAATATCTATTATTTCGTTTAAGTAAAAATTATAAAAAATTCATATTATGAATTTACACATCGAGACGGATCTAACAAGACCACACTTATAGAATAATCAAAATAATCGGTCAAAGTTAGTGGTTCATTTCCTAAAACAACAAAGTAACCAAAAAAAAAAAGTGGAGGGAGTAATTGAAAAGAGTAAAAGTTTTGAATTGTTTTTTATAAAAACAGGTAAGAGAAAGAAAAGGTTCGGTTAAGCCAGCTTCCTATTGGTGGAAACGAAAGCACACGGATCGCAAACAAACACATCCTAAACCGTAGATACAAACTCCAATCCAACGGTAAAAACCCATAAATCACCACAACCCAAAAAAAGTAAGCCCACTATAAAAGCAAACCATCCATCATCATCCATTTTCATTCATCTTCCATTTACACTCAAAATTCTTACACATCTCCATTTTTCCAGAAAAATTTAGGAGAGAGAAAAAACAATGGATACAGCAGGAGGTAAAGGAAAGAAGGGTGCAGCAGGAAGAAAGGGTGGTGGTCCGAAGAAGAAACCAGTTTCAAGGTCAGTTAAAGCTGGGTTACAATTTCCAGTTGGAAGAATTGGGCGTTATTTGAAGAAAGGTCGTTATGCTCAACGTGTTGGTACTGGTGCTCCTGTTTATTTGGCTGCTGTTCTTGAGTACCTTGCTGCTGAGGTTGGTATTCTTTTGTTTGTGTTTTCTCTCTCCTTTGACTTTTTTATTTGACCTCTCTTGGTGTTTTTGTTGTGTGTTTGTTTAGGGTTGTGATTTGGTTGTTAATTTTCTGTTTTTGTTGATTGATTTTGGTTTTATGATGATTTTAGATTTAGTTGTTGAATGTTAGGGTTTCCTCGTTTTTTTAGATCTGTGGTTGGTTTTTTTTTCAATTTCAGCTTCGAATTTTGAGTTAGATGATTGAATTTGGGCTAATTTCTTCCCTAATTTGAAGATGATTTATGCGTTTCGCTTGATTTTGAGTAGTGTTGTAGCAATTTCTGTAATGTTATTTTGGTGATAATGTGAACTAACGGAGTTTAGGGTTTGATAATGAAATTGTGAAGTTATAATTCTCTTCTAATTTGAAGATCATGTTTGTGTTTGGCTGGATTTTGACTGTTTTTGTAGCAATTTATGTGATGGTTTAAGGTGATAATGTGAATTAATGGAGTTTAGGGGTTTGATAATGAAATTGTGAATTTAATTTTCTCCTAATTTGAAGATGATTTCTGTGTTTGGCTTGATTTTGACTGTTTTTATAGCAATTTCTGCAATCATTTTTGGTGATAATAATGTGAACAAGGGAGTTTAGGGTTTGATAATGAAATTGTTCAAGTTATAATTCTCCTCTAATTTGAAGATCATGTTTGTTTTTGGCTTGATTTTTAGTGTCCTGATAGCAATTTCTGTAATGAATTTTTGGTGATAATGGGAATTTAGGGTTTGATAATGAAATTCTGAATTATGTTGGTTGAAAATGAAGGTGTTAGAATTGGCTGGAAATGCTGCAAGAGATAACAAGAAGAATAGAATCATCCCAAGGCATGTGTTACTTGCTGTTCGGAACGACGACGAGCTCGGAAAGCTTCTAGCTGGAGTTACCATTGCTCATGGAGGTGTTCTTCCAAACATAAATCCAGTGTTGTTGCCAAAGAAGACTGCAGAGAAGGCGGCGAAAGAGCCTAAATCTCCTAAGGCTGCAAAATCCCCTAAGAAAGCTTAGAGATTAATTGTGTTTATTTTTAGTTTGCGTTTCTCATCAAATCTTTGTATGTAATGTCACTAGATGTTTTTAATTAGGCTTTTCTCTAAAACAAAGATAATTCCTACCTGATTGCTTGGGTGGGGTTTCTAGTTCAGAGTTATATTGTGTGAATTCAATCATAATTACTTTGATTGATTTCACTTTCTCTGTAATGTTGTCAATCTTAATGAAACTCTTTCAATTTCTCCTCCAATTTACTCTTATTTACTGAAATTTCGGCAGTTTAAGTTCGATTTGGGTGCGTTTATATCGAAATTTAATGCCTCTTGGCTATCTGGATATGGGAATATGGAATTGTGATGTTTTGAGAAGGGTGATTGTTGTGCCAGCGTTCATTTGTTGATGCTTTACATTGGATTGAAAACCATTGCTGTACCTTGAGTTTATTCGTGCTCTAGATTGCTTAACATTATTAAGTTGTCCCACATTAGACATGTCCGTAGGGCTGAGAGCTTCTTCAGATTTTTAATTTGGGGAAGTGTCTTGCTGCAAGTCTGCAAAACCATATGGAGAATGGATGCGAAGCAGGGGCGAAGCCAGGACTCTAACTGTCTAACATAAAGGGGGCCAAATAACAGTACTAGACTTTAAAAGATGTAGCAAATTGTCTCATTTGTCACCATTTTGAATGAAGTTTTGCCACATGGATTGCTGTAAAGCCAGTTGAACTACTGAATGATATACTCTGAACTCTGAAGAGATGAAGCTGGGAGAAAGGAGGCGTGATCGCCGGAGCGCATTCTGAAGAGATGAAGCTACTCTGGAACTGAAATAATCTGTATATATATCTGATGGACTTGAAGAACTGGGGGCATCATGGGGGACTAGTGTAACTGGTGTTTTGGGGGTGTTTCTCCTTCCATGAGATCTACCAATTTGGTGGCAGTTCCAGGGTGATAATTCTTTTGAGAAGCCGGTATGCACTGTGTGTGGTTGTTTTCGGCGGGGTTTCCATAGAAGTGTTGGAGCTCAGGTCTGCTGTCCTAGCAAGGGGCGAAAGAACCAATCTTTTAGAGCTAAGACTTGTGGGTTGTGGCCTTTTCTGGTCAAGACTTAAGCCATGAAGCTATAATGGTGTATTCTGTCAACCAAATTATTGCTAATAACTATATTTTCACCTGGTGACATAATGTGTGTCCCATCATAGCCAGTTCAGTTACTGCGGTCTGCGTAGAAGATTTCTCAAGGACTTTCACAAGTAAGAATCCGGACATATATATAATTAGTGCTAGAGCATTTGGCTACAATAAGTCAATTACCATATTAATAAGAAAAAATTGTTTTAAATAAGTTAACCTTTGCGTAGTCTTCCAATTTTAAGTCTAACTTTTGATTATTCCTAGCCAAGTCAACTTTGTAGCACCATTAACTTTAATTAGGCTAAATAACCACTAACCTGATAAACTGGTAAATAAAAAAGTTTGACTTTAAACAAACCCATTGACCCACCCATTAACCCACCCAAAACTGAAAACTCACCCATTAACCCACCCAAAACTGAAAACCCACCCAAAAAAACAAACCCATTGACCCACCCCTGCAAACACCCCTTCCCCACCCCGCAAACACCCCTTCCACACCCTCTCCCCGCCCCCGTGAACACCCCCTCCCCCGCCCCACCCTTGCAAACGCCCCCCCGCACCCCCCTCTTCCTGCGACCTCCCCCACTGTTGAGATAGATAGCCCTGTTGGCCTCTTGGCCCATTATCTTTTTTATTTTCTCTGCTTAGTCCTTAGTCCAGGTGTCATACTGTGATTGAGTCCTAGAATCATGACCTAGGGATTGCCACTTGACGGCTCAGCTATTTAAGGCAATGTTGCCACTTATTCTGTAAGAGAGAGAACACTGGAGAAATCATTGAATGAAATAGAAACAAGATGAGAAAGTTATTGAGCTAAAGTTCTTCACTTTATTTCAGCATTCATGACATTTATAAATGTCTTCATGGTATCAGAGCAACCAGGTTATAATCGTCTTCCTACCTTGTTGCACTAGAATATAATCTCGTAGAATATGTGTAGTAAAGTCTGCAGTTTTGGTGTTTGTTTAAATGCTGCTGAGAAAGTGAAAACAGATCCTGTTAACCTATGAGTGAGTAGTAATCTTGAGTAGAGTGTGTTTGTTTTCTTAAAACTCTCTTATCATTTTTGAAACCATGGTGCCTGGAATAGACTCAACCAGTCCTCTATATTTGCATCCCTCAGATGGAACTAGTTCCATCAGTGTTGAGAAGTTGGAAGGTGCAAATAACTTTAGATCTTGGAAAAGGTCATTTGAAATTAGTCTGGCCTCAAAGAGAAAGTTGGGGTTTGTGACTGGAAGTGTAAAGAAAGAAGGGACTGACAATGTGAAACAAGAAGCATGGGATACATGCAATAGCATGGTTATCTCATGGATTCTAGGTAGTGTAAACGAGTCTATAAAGAAGTCTGTCATGTTCCTGCCTACTGCAGCTGATATCTGGAAACAGTTGGAGAGAAGGTTTTCAGTTAGCAATGGCTCTAGAAAGTATAAGCTCAGTAAAGAAATATATGAAACAAGACAGGAAGGGAAAACCATCACAGACTATTATACAGAGATGAAGAGTTTGTGGGGAGAATTGGAAGAACTAGGAAATTTACCTCCCATTACAACCTTAAATGAGGAGATAAATGCCTTTATTAGAGCTTTGGACCAGCAACAGGAAGAGCAAAGGCTCTTTCAATTCTTGAATGGTCTAGACAATGTGTATGCTGTTCAAAGGAGTCACCTGCTCATGATGACACCCCTGCCCTCTGTTGATACAGCATGTAGTTATCTACATCAAGAAGAAAACCAGAGAGACATCCTGAAACCTGAGAAAGATGATGTAGAAGGAGCAGCGATGATGACAAAGAATGTGGAAGTGATTACTTGTGTAGTATGTGGTAAGATTGGTCACAGCAAGGATAAGTGTTGGAGAGTTGTAGGATACCCAAGTGGTCATCCTAGGGCTCAAAGAGGAAGAGAGAACACTGGCAACAGCAGAGGGGGAAGATGGAATAGGGGAGGAAGAAACAATAGAGGTGGAAGAAGTGCTGGAAATGTTAGAAGCAACAATGAAGGAAGTAATGGTGGTGGCAACAGCTCTAGTAGAACTGCCCTCACAGCACAACAATTAGAGCAACTTATGAAGTTGCTGCCAACACCCTCAAAGGCTCATGGGTCTGATACAGAAGATGAAATGGATTACAGCTATGCAGGCATGGTAAGTTGTAATTTTGCAGACTCAGTAAAGAATGAGTGGATAATTGACTCTGGGGCTTCAGACCACATGACAGGGACCATGGGTGTGCTCAATCAACCAACTCAGAGTGAGAAAGAGTTGAAAATTAACCTTCCCACAGGTGAAACCTCTGTGATATCCCACACAGGTCATGTGAAGTTGAAGAATGGACTGAAATTGAAAAATGTGTTGTACATACCCTCATTTAAACACAATCTTCTCTCAGTACAAAAATTGACTGAACAAGGAGGACTGAAGGTAGACTTTCATCCTGGATTTTGTATAATCAGAGACAGCAAGAATGATGATGTGAAGGGTGTTGGGAAAGCTCTTCATGGGCTGTACTTCCTGATTGATCAACCAGTTGGTGAATTACTGAATCTGGGAGATCAAAAACACAACACTGGTGCAATGTGCACAAAAAAAGGGGAGAGTATGCACACTGCTGCTATGCATGCTGATCATGAAATTGAGATCCCAGTAACCATACAAGATGTTCCAAAGAGCTCTCTATCAACTTTATGGCACATGAGGCTTGGACATGCTCCTATGCAAAGAATCAAGAAAATAGCCAAGTTGGTGAAGCTGAAAGAAGAGAACTCTGGAGATGTGTGTATTACCTGTCCCCTTGCAAAGTTCACCAAGTTACCTTTTACTCAAAGTGAATCAAAAGCTAAAGATACATTTGAGTTGGTGCACATTGATATTTGGGGTCCATACAAGGTACCCACTAGGCACAACCACAGGTTCTTCCTCACCATGGTTGATAACCATAGCAGGGTGACTTGGGTGCAGCTGTTAAGACACAAATCAGATGCCTATGAAGCTATACAGTCATTTGTGAACATGGGAATGACTCAGTTCAACAAGAAAGTTAAAGTGATTAGGTCTGACAACGCCCTTGAATTTGATGATAAGCAGTGTAAACCATTCTTTGCCAAGCTGGTAATCATACACCAAACATCTTGTGTTGATAGGCCAGAGCAAAATGGAAGGGCAGAGAGGAAGCACAGGAATATCTTGGAAATGGCAAGGGCTCTAAGGTTTCAGGCAGGCCTTCCATTACAGTACTGGGGAGATTGTGTCTTGTGTGTAGTACATATCACAAACAGGCTTCCTAGCATCATCCTGGAAAATGTTACTCCATTTGAGGTACTTCATAAAACTCCTCCTTCTTATACCAAATTAAAAAGTTTTGGCTGTTTAGGAATGGCAAGTAACCCTAGTAGGGTTAAAGACAAGTTTATAAAAAGAGGGGTACCATGTGTTTTCCTAGGGTACCCTCACACACAAAAAGGTTACAAGCTCCTGAATCTAAAAACTAACCAAACCTTTGTGAGTAGAGATGTGAGGTTTTATGCAGACATCTTTCCCTACAAGCTCTTCCATAACCAACCTAAGCATGCTCAATCTACACCTGCCCTAACTCATATATAGTGAGAGTGATGGTGAGGATGAACATGGTGAGGGGGAGCCTGAGGTCAGAAGTGAGCAGCCTGTGAGACAGCCTGAAATCAGAAGGTCTTCTAGAACCCATCAAGCACCTGTGTGGCACAGAGACTATGTTACTGATGCCAGCATCTCCACTCACACCTCCACAAATTCTGCATACACAAATATCACTGAACCTGTTCCTATCACTCAAACCATTTCCACCACACCTACATAAAACTTCTCCTGCTTTATGAGTCAAACCATAAACCACCATGAACCTAGTTACTTCAAAGAAGCTGTTACTAAACCTGAGTGGGTTCAGGCTATGAATGAGGAGCTAGATGCTCTGGAACAAAATCACACCTGGGAAATAACTACATTACCACCTGGAAAACATGCCATAGGGAGTAAATGGGTCTACAAGATTAAACACAACCCTGATGGAAGTGTGAGTAGATACAAATCCAGGCTGGTAATAATGGGAAATAGACAAAGGTTTGGCATAGATTATGATCAAACCTTTGCACCTGTGGCCAAAATGGCTACAGTGAGGTCCCTCCTTGCTGTTGCCTCTCTTGAAGGGTGGCATTTACATCAGATGGATGTTAAAAATGCCTTCTTGCATGGTGATTTGCAGGAAAATGTTTACATGAAGTTTCCTCCAGGATATAAAGGGCAAGGTCACAGGATTCAAGTTATGTCTCAGGGGGAGTTGCAAAGCAAAGGTGAAAATTCATATGTGTGCAAGCTAAAAAAATCCCTGTATGGGCTCAAGCAGGCACCAAGGCAATGGTTTGCCAAACTCAGTTGTGCACTCAAGGATCATGGTTTTGTTCAGTCAAGGAGTGACTATTCTCTCTTCACTAAAGCTCAGGGAGAAGGTCTCACAGTCATTCTGGTGTATGTAGATGACTTGATCCTTGCAGGCAATGATGCCAAACCTATTGAAAGTGCAAAGCAATTCCTAGCTGGGCAGTTTCACATGAAAGACATGTTGACCACTGTAAAGAGGGAATTTTTCTCTCTCAGAGGAAGTACATCCTAGATCTGCTCAAAGAATATGGGATGAGCAACTGCAGACCACTCAAACTTCCCATGGATAGCCATGTGAAACTCACTCCTACCTCTGGCAGTCCTATTCCCTCTCCTGAAGTCTATCAGAGGCTAGTTGGAAAACTTATTTATCTCACTTTGACCAGGCCTGATATAGCCTTTAGTGTGCATGTCCTGAGCAAGTTTATGCACAATCCAACTGATGTTCACCTGCAAAGTGCTAAAACAGTGCTGAGATATCTTCTTGTTTCCCCTCTTCAAGGTATCTTGCTTGCTAATCACTCAAGTGCCAAGCTCCAAGCCTACTGTGACAGTGACTGGGCAGGGTGTCCTTCCACAAGAAGGTCTACTTCAGGTTTTTGTATCCTATTGGGTGCCTCTCCTATATCGTGGAAGTCCAAGAGACAAAGTGTGGTGTCCAGAAGTAGTGCTGAAGCTGAATATAGATCCATGGCACTGGCAGTGTGTGAAGTCATGTGGCTTAAACAACTCTTGAAGGATCTAGGCTTGAAAGACATTGGCAAGACTCCTGTGTACTGTGACAACCAAGCAGCTCTTGCTATTGCTGCCAATCCTGTCCACCATGAGAAGACTAAACACGTAGACATTGATTGTCACTTTATAAGGGATAAAACTCAAGATGAAATCATAGCCCCTACCTATGTGCCTTCCAGTGAGCAACTAGCTGATGTCCTGACTAAGCAGCTTCCTACTCATCAACATCAATCTCTTCTTTTCAAGCTGGGAGTTCAGAATGCTCCTTCTCTCTCAGCTTGAGGGGGAGTGTTGAGATAGATAGCCCTGTTGGCCTCTTGGCCCATTATCTTTTTTATTTTCTCTGCTTAGTCCTTAGTCCAGGTGTCATACTGTGATTGAGTCCTAGAATCATGACCTAGGGATTGCCACTTGACGGCTCAGCTATTTAAGGCAATGTTGCCACTTATTCTGTAAGAGAGAGAACACTGGAGAAATCATTGAATGAAATAGAAACAAGATGAGAAAGTTATTGAGCTAAAGTTCTTCACTTTATTTCAGCATTCATGACATTTATAAATGTCTTCACCCACCCCATGCGAACACCTCCCCCCACCCCTGCGAACACCTCCCCCGCCCCACCCCTACAAAACCCCTCCCGCACCCCCCTCTTCCTGCGACCTCCCCCATCCCCTGCGAACACCTCCCCTGCCCCCCTCTCTCTCTCCTATTTCTCCCATCTCTCTCTCTCCCTCCGCCACCTTCACCGAGCGAGGTTAGTGTTGGGCGACGGGGCTTTGGACTGGGACGAAGGGAGATGATAGGGGAATGTGCGAGGGAGGCGAGGGGTGGGGGTTGGAGTGGGGGATGGGGTGGCAGCCTGCGGGGGTTGCGTCGTGGGCTGGGAACACATCTAGCAGGGGAGGGGAGGGGTGAGGTTGGGGTAGGAGTGCTGCTGGTGGAAACGCAGCAGGGCGAAGGGAGAGCGGGGGTGGGGTGGAGTGGTGTGGGGTGATCTTTTTGGTGGGGATGTAGGGGCAGGGGATGGGAGGGGTGGTGGTGGGGCTGCGAGGGGTATGGGTAGGAGGGGTGGGGGTGGGGTGGTCTTAAGGGAGAGGGAAGAGAAAGATGATAGGAGGAGGAGGGGAGTAGAGAGAAAATAAAACAAATAAAACAAAAAAAAGCAAACCAATTATATGGCGACACGTGGCACGTGTAACCTACTAAATAGGCCACAAACAGGTTAAAAACTCAATAGAAGAAAATAGCCCTACAATCCAAACTCAAACAGAAATAATTAAAAGGTAGACTTAAAATGGGAAGACCGCACAAAGGTTGACTTATTTAAAATAATTTTTCCTATTAATAATGCTAGAGCTAATTATATGATGATATTCATAAGTCATCACTCTCTCCTACAAAGAGGCAGAATAATACTCTAGTAGAAAAGTTTTAGGCATATATTTTAAAATTTTGAATTCAATAAGAAAGATAAAAGTAGAAGGGTTTAAGAAAAAAAAGAGTGGTAAGTACAAGAGTTTGAGGAAAATCTAAACGCTAAGGGTCCATTCTACTCAACTTATTTGGACTTATCAGAACTTATCTTATCTTATTTTATCTTATGTGAACTTATTTAATCTGAACTTATTAGACTTGATGATGTTTGTATTATTAGACTTATGTGTTCTTATCTGAATTATCTTATCTTATAGGAACTTATATCATCTTATCTGAACTTATCTAATATTTTCTAAACTTATCTTATTCTGAAATAAGTTAAAATAAGTTGAACAGAATAGAGCCAAAGTTAGAGTACAAAAGTTTGAGAGAAATCGGAAAATAAGCATTCGAGCATTCAACCTTGACGTAAGTAGAAAACTGAGTATTTAAGGTTATAAGAAAAAAATAGGTTATAAGAAAAAAATAGGTTACAATTATTATAATTATAATACGTTGATTATATTATTCTTATTCTGACATTCATAATATTCACTGCAAACATTTAGCGTGATAACTCCTGTAAAACAATATCATCAAATAAAAATAATAAATAAAGCATCCAACCTTTTTTTTTTTGAAAGAAATAAAGCATCCAACCTATGCATCACACGAGTTTTATAAAAACTAGTCTTAAAAAATTTTGAAATGTCACAAGCCACGCTAATTATATTGATACTAGTTTTTTTTAACTATATGGACTATTGTGTTGGGTACTTGTTTAATAAATGCACCGCATCAGGTCAATTCACATATTTAAAAAGTTAAAAACCTAAAACAAACACGATAATATTACATTGAATTCAAATTGAGTCAATAGATTGTATAAGCATTTTCCCCCTCTACTATTACAATTTGCAAACTATCTGTGGCATTATTCGCTACTAATAATCTACTGTGCTTCTTATGAAAAAAATAATATAGTCTACTTATGCAAATATAAAATTCGAAATCCTGACGTTTCAAAATAATTAAACCCACTCTACTAGAGTATGAATCTATATGATCACTGATGTTTTCTGACTTTTCTCGAAAGCAAAAAAAATTGTAGCTTTATAATAAATCCATGTCACAAATTACACGTGGCAAATAGTGGTTGGACACTTGGACTTACGCAATATATTTTCCTTTAATTATGTGTTATGTCGTAACAAAGTCCTTACTCCTTAACTAGAGAGACTCTTCCTGTATACTCCGAGTGTTCTCATTTTTTTTTCATCTAAAAGACTAAAACACTTCAATTTTAATCCATACCCAACAAAATAAAATAGAAACAAATAATAAAAAAAAACATAACAACATTTGATTTTTCGGCGCCACTCTTATTTATCAAAATAATCATCTTCAATTGGAGTTAATCGAGTTTCTCTGTCTTTTCCCCCAATTTTCTCTCTCCTAGGGTTTTCAATTATCGTTCTCTCGTCCTCCAATTTCTGCGCTTTTTAATTCTGATGAATCGTAGTGGTGATAGTGAAGCTTGATATTGGTTCATTATTCATTTTCCCCCTTTTATCAGTGAGTTCTTCGATCCGATTTCAATTTTTAGTTTCATTGATCTGAATTATTCTGTTTGAATTGTATTGTTTCTAGGGTTTGTTTTGTTGTAATTTGGATCTGGAGTTTGGTGATCTTTGAATTTATTGCAGAATTTGGGGGTTCAGTAGAACTAGAACCCACTGAACCCCCTTTGGAAACGTTACTAAGTGGGGGGGATTGATTGTATTTGATGCTTGTGTTGTGGTTTGGCACTGTCGGATTTCGGGTCGATGGCCAATCCGGGTGTGGGCAACAGATTTACACCAATGGATCTGAATAAATCATATGGGCAGTCATTGCACTCTAATCAATCAAATAATAATAGTAACCATGGATTGGGCCGGGGAAACCGGTCTAATGCCGGTAGGGGTGGTGGTATGGTGGTCCTTTCTCGGCCTAGGAGTGCGCACAAAGTCGGGTCGAAGCTTTCTGTTCCACCCCCCTTGAATTTGCCTTCTTTGAGGAAGGAATATGAGAGGTTTGATTCGTCTGGTTCTGGTGGTGGAGCTGCTGGTGGTGGTGCTGCTGGTAGTGGAGCTAGACCTTCGTCGTCGGGTATGGGCTGGTCTAAGCCTAGTGTGATTGTTGTAGGGGGAGAGAGGGAGGAGGGTGCTGCTGGTGGTGATCGCCCGTTGTCTAGTGAGGGTGTTCCAAGTGTTGATGTGGTTAATAGAGGAGGGGGTAATACTGCTTATATGCCGCCATCTGCTAGAGCTAGAACTGATGTTACTGTGAATGTGATGAGTGCTGCGGAAAAAGCTACTGTTTTGAGAGGTGAAGATTTTCCTTCGTTGCGAGCTACTTTGAATGCTACAAATGGGCCTACTCACAAGCAAAAGGATTCAGCTCATCAGAAGCATAGGCAGGGGATGAATGAAGAACCTACTGCTGGACACAGGGAGGATTTCAACTTGAGTTCCCGTGTTGATATGCGTCCCCAAGTGCAGTCTTACCAGCATTCTATTGGTAATGGTCATAGGGTTAATGGTAGAGAGCATCGCAGTTCAGCAAATTTCCGCCCTCGAGAGCAGGGGCGGAAGCAGGATGATTATTTTCCCGGACCGCTACCATTGGTCCGGCTGAGCCCGAGGTCTGATTGGGCAGATGATGAGCGTGATACTAGTCATGGGTTGACTGAGAGGAGCAGAGATTTTGGTTTGCCAAGAAGTGCAGCTCATTGGGATAGGGATTTTGATTTGCCGCGTAGTAGTATGCCACCAATTAAACCAGCTCAAAATTTCTTTGATAGGAGGGGTCAGCGTGACAATGATGTTGGCAAGAGTTCGGTCAACGAAGTCTCTAATGCAGACCCTTATGTTCAGGACCCTTTTTTCGGTTTTGACGGACAAGATCCTTTTCCTAGTGGCATCCTTGGGGTGGTGAAGAGGAAGAAGGATGCAAATAAACGGCTTGATTTCCATGACCCTGTCAAGGAATCCTTTGAGGCTGAACTTGAGAGGGTTCAGAAGATTCAGGAGCTAGAACGACAGCGTATCATTGATGAGCAAGAGAGAGCTATGGAAATGGTTCGCAGAGAAGAAGAGGAGAGAAATAGAGTGGCTAGGGAACAGGAGGAACACCATAGAAGATTGGAAGAAGAAGCACGAGAAGCTACTTGGAGGGCAGAGCAAGAAAGGTTAGAAGCCATTCGAAGAGTAGAGGAGCTCAGGATATTTAAAGAAGATGAGAAGCAAAGAATGATGATGGAGGAGGAGAGAAGAAAGCAAGCTGCCAAGCAAAAACTTCTAGAATTGGAAGAAAGGATTGCAAGGAGACAGGCTGAAACAGGAAAGGGTAGTACCTCTGCTGCTATTCGAGGTGACACTATGCTGCCTGGTGTTGCCAAAGAAAGAAATGTCACCCGGGCCGATGATTTTGCTTGTTGGGAAGATGGAGAAAGGATGGTGGAGAGGATTACAAATTCTGCATCTTCTGATTCCAGTCTTACTAGATCTTTTGACATGGGTTCCAGGGCTATACCAGCTAGAGAAGGTTCTTTGCCCTTTACAGATAGAGGAAAACCTTTTAATTCTTGGAGACGGGATATGTTTGAGAATGGAAGCATCTCATCTTTCTTTTCTGCAGATCACGAGAATGGTCATCAAAGTCCTAGGCGGGATGTAGCTGTGGGAGGAAAATCATTTCCACAGAAAGACTTGTATGGTGGACAAGGCTACATGCCTACCAGGGGTTACTACAGAGGGGGTATTCCAGAACCTCACATGGATGATTTTCCTCATGCAAGGGGACAGAGGTGGAACAATTATGGGGATGGAGATCTGTATAGTAGAAGCATGGAGTTAGAAGCAGACTTTACTGATAATGTTGCTGATAGATTTGATTTGGGGTGGGGTCAGGGCAGGGGTCGTGGAAGTTCTCCTTTCCCAGAACGTTTTTATCCGAATCCTGATCTGGACGAGCTATATACTTATGGGAGGTCAAGGTATCCTGCCAGACAGCCTCGGGTCTTACCCCCTCCATCAGTACCTTCAACACATAGGACATTTTCTAGAGGAGAAAGTGAACGTACTGATGCCTCACCATATGAAGATGAAAATATTCAATTGAATCAGACATTACAACGTAAATCTGCTGGACCAAGCTATCAAAATGCTCATAACGAACCTTTACAAACAGTGGATGCTCCAGAGCAGAGTTTGAAAAATGGGGAGCAGGAACCGAATCGAAGCACTACACCTGGGTGTGACTCACAGTCTTCACTTTCTGTTTCAAGCCCCCCTAGCTCTCCTACTCATTTGTCTCATGATGATTTGGAGGAATCTAAGGAATCTTTGGCAGTTCCCTTTAGGGCAGAAGGCGAAGATATTTCCTTCTCGGAGAATGAGGCTGTACACTTAAATGCTAAAGTGATCAAGGGTAATACAATGACCACTACAAGTTCAGTATCAGAAGGTGATGATGAAGAATGGGTTATAGATAACAATGAGGAGTTACTAGAGCAAGAAGAGTATGATGAAGATGTAGGTTACCATGAAGATGATGTACATGAAGGAGATGATGAGAATGCTGAACTGAATCATGAGTTTGAAGGCATGAATCTGGAGGGGAAAGACTCTCCTCATACAGACAACTTAGTTCTTGGCTTTGATCAAGGTGTGGAAGTTGGAATACCAAATGAGGATTATGAAAATAGTCCAAGGATTGATGAAAGTTTATATGCGGGACCTCAGGCGTCCGTCAAAATGGTGGACCAGAAGGAATCTTTTGATGGCAGGAGAGACGGACATAGCTCAGAAGCTGTTGATGTCTCGCAACTTGTGAGCACTGATGGTTCTTGTGTGATGGTTCAAGAGACTGACAAAGCTGTTGAGCCAGCTAGTGCTTCTGCGTCAGCGGATTTGCTGAATGCTGGAGTCTCTACATCTGCGGCCGTTTTAAGTGCTCACCAGACGGTATCATCTCCTGTTGGGACAAATGCACCATCATCTAATCAGACCATGCCTAGTGTAGCTGGTTCCCAGGGCCTTTCTGACTTGTCTGTTAAGCTTCAGTTTGGGTTGTTTTCTGGTCCTTCTCTAATTCCTTCGCCTGTGCCTGCTATACAAATTGGTTCCATTCAGATGCCTCTTCAACTTCATCCACAAATTGGTTCCCCCTTAACGCACATGCATGCTCCACAGCCACCCCTCTTTCAATTTGGTCAGCTCAGGTATCCATCTCCCATTTCTCAGGGGATTTTGCCTTTGGCCCCATTTGGCCAGCCTGTTCAAGATCCTTCTCACAGTTCTGTGAAAAGCCATCATGTACAGCTTCCACATCAGTTGAATGCACACCAGGATACTGAGTCAAAAGAGGCAAATTTGCTAGCTACACCAGGTTCAGCTTCAAACATGGACCATAATAGGGCGGAATTATGTCAGCAAGCTCCCCGCTTAGGGCATCCTCGCAATGTTATGAGAAATTTGAAGCCTTCATTGACTAATAGAGCATCAGAAAGTCGAGGTGGGCCTTCATCATTTCATTCTGCTGCTAATGTAAAAGATTCTAGTGGACCTTCAGCACCGGGTCAATTCTCGGGGAGCAGAGGGAGGAGTTTTTCCTTCACAGCTAGAAATCATGGCGCTAGATCGTCCTCTTCGGCAAATGGGGCATCTCGTTCAGATACTGTTGCGTTCCAGAGGAAGCCACACCGTGGTCCACAGAGATTTGAGTTTCGGGTACGCCAGACTGCTGATGGAAATCAATCTTCTGTCCTGCCTTCTTCTAGTTTATCTGGGCTGGATGCCAAGTCGAATTATGATGGAAAGGGTTCAAGGACAATGCCAAAAAGTGGGTTGAAGAAAGAACTAACTTCTGATATACAGAAACAAACCACTGGTTCAGAAAGTTCAGGCTCAACTCCGATTACAGTTCAGGAGGCTGGTTCTAGGATTGAAGAAGACACCAAAGCCCTAAATGAAGCATCAGCGACCAGTGTGCTAGACACTTCACAACGTGCAGAAGGAAGCTTGAAAAGAAACATTAGTTCTGAAGATGATGTTGATGCTCCCTTGCAAAGTGGTATTGTGCGCGTCTTCAAGCAACCTGGTATTGAAGCCCCTAGTGATGAAGATGACTTTATTGAAGTAAGGTCAAAGAGGCAAATGCTGAATGATCGCCGTGAGCAGAGAGAAAAGGAAAATAAGGCGAAATCAAGCAACATGAGAAAGGTTATATCATTTGTATTGTTTTAAATGATGGAATATTTCATATATAATATATATGTATATATATAATGCTTAAATTGTTAACTTACTCTCTTGGACTTCAGGCTCAGCGGAAATCTCGCCCAGCGGTTCAAAGTACTTCCACTGCCAGAGGCACAAGCAGAACTACTTCATTGACTTCTCAAGCACCAAAGAGTGTTGGATCAGCTGTCCCATCGAAAAGAGGCTTGCTGAACAATGAAGTGTCATCAGCACTATATAATGCTGTGTCCCAACCATTAGCTCCAATTGGTACTCCTACTGATTGTCAGACTGATGGGAAACATCATCCCATGAAGTAAGCATTATTTGTGGGGAAACAATCCCTTTCAATTTCAAGTTTATCCAGCTTGCTACATTGCTAATTACTAAAATGTTTTCAGGTCACCACAAACTAATTCCTATTCAAGCAGTGGGCGTATGGTTGGACCTGAGGCCCTTGACCCAAATCTTGATACTCAGAGGAAGGTTGCTGATGGAATTCAGTCCTCTTTAGGCTCCTGGGGTAGTCCAAGCATTAATCAACCGGTATGCTTTATTATACTTGTTAAATGCTAGCTTCGTTGTTTTTGTGCTCTTGCTGCAGTACTAGTTTAGTTCTCATTCTAATGTGGATGTATTCACCTAATCTTGACCTGCTAGTCTTGCCAGCTTTGGAAGTGATTAGAGGATTATTTTATTTCTTGGGATGAATAAGCTATGTTGCCACATTGAATTATTTTTGAGAGTTAAGAATTGAATATCTTTAGTTTGGCGCGAACGCGCAATCATTAAGCTGCTTAGGCTTTTCTGTGCGAGTTCTATTTTCCGTTGTTTGTTCGTTGACTGTATAACTTATTTCTGCCTCAGAAATGTGCTATACAGTGATGATGAGGAGTCGTTAAGTGTACTCTTTGATTTTTGGCAATGGATCCATTCGAATTTTAAATTCAGTCTTGTATGCTAGGTGGATGTCTGCTGCCATCCCCCCTTTCTCATTGATAGTGGCAGATAGGAACTAACTCACTCTTGCTTTTGTTTTTTATTTTTATTTTATTTTTATCGAACTGGTAAGATTTTTGAAATGCTTGATTGAATACTTGTAGGTTATGGCCTTGACACAGACCCAACTTGAGGAGGCTATGAAGCCTGCTCGTTTTGATACGCATATCATATCTGTTGCAGATTGTGGTAGCTCAGTAAACGACTCAAGCATGCCATCGTCATCTGTCCTTGCAAAAGATAGCATATTTTCTTCTACAACTAGTCCGATTAATTCTCTCCTTGCTGGGGAGAAGATACAGTTTGGTACGTCTCACAACCATGAGAGTCTGATGGCCATGAGTTTCGATCTATGTTCTGTATTCACTCTTTTGAATGATCTTACTTGTTGCTCTCCAGGTGCAGTCACATCTCCGACAATTCTCCCTCCTAGCACCCGTGTTTCACATAGCATTAGACCTGCTGCTTCTCTCCCGTTGGATGTTCAAATACCTCAGAGTATGCCTGCATCACAGAGTAGTGCTACTATTTTTGAGAAAGAGAAGCATCTTAAAGACTCTTGCCCCCCTTTAGAGGATTGTGAAGCAGAAGCAGCAGCTTCAGCTGTTGCTGTTGCAGCTATTGGCAATGATGAGGTTGGGAATAGGGTGGGTAACTGTTCAACTTCCATCTCAGCTCCCAAAGGCTTCGGTGGTGCTGATATAAACAGGATTACGACGGGTAACAAAACTTTTCTTTTGTTTATTTAGCTGTTTTTTGGATAGTGCAATCATCAATGTTCAAACTTTTTCTTTTTGCCACTTCATAATCGTCTCTCTCCATGCAGATCTATCTGTAGAGACACCACCAATTTCAATATGGCCAGCTTTACCTAGTCCTCACAGTTCTTCAAGTCAGATGCTTTCACCATTTCCTGGAGGCACAACTTCTCATTTCCCATTCTATGATATGAATCCTATGATGGGGGGTCATGTCTTTGCCTTTGGTCATGAGGAGTCTGCGGGCCCTCAGCCACAGCCCCAGAAGAGCAGTGTATCTAGTTCAGGCCCAGTGGGAACTTGGCAACAATGCCATACTGGCGTAGATTCGTTCTATGGTCCTCCTGCTGGATTCACAGCACCTTTCATCAGTCCTCCTGGAAGTATCCCCGGGGTACAAGGCCCTCCACACATGGTGGTTTATAATCATTTTGCCCCTGTAGGGCAATATGGTCAAGTTGGCTTGAGTTACATGGGAACCACATACATCCCTTCTGGAAAACAGCCTGATTGGAAGCATAATCCCGGATCTACCTTGGGTACCAGTGAGGGAGAAATGAGCAATACGAATATGGCCCCTGTGCAGCGCAACGCTCCCAATGTACCAGCTCAGCTTCAACATTTAGCTACTGGGTCTCCACTGCTATCCATGCCATCGCCGTTAGCCATGTTCGAAGTGTCGCCTTTCCAGGTAATTTGACGTAGTTTACATGAACAAACTTGCTGCAGATTTTGTCGTTTCCTGTTCATTTGTCTACTGCATTGGAAGTTTGTTTATGTGAGGGTGGGGGCATCCAGTTGTATGGTAGAAAATGAGAAATGTAGCTATCCTTTCGGTTTCTTCAGAAATCAGACTGTCTTTAGATATTATTTTTTGCTTTTCATTTAAAATTTATACTGTTTGATATTTGGTTTTCTTCACTTCCATAGGATTAACTGTCGGAATAATGTTTTGCAGTCCTCACCTGATGTCTCTACGCATTCTCGCTGGTCCCATGTCCAACCATCATCCATTCACACAATTCCACAATCTATGCCATTGCAGCAGCAAGCTGAGGGTCCGATACCATGTCAGTCAGATCACCATTCATTAAATGCAAATGGCTTCTCCAATCCCCAAACTTCACCATCACTTGAAGATGGTCAATCTTTTGCTGTGGGTTCAAATGCTGCTGCAACCCAATTTCCTGACGAACTTGGTTTAGTAAATCCATCAATTCCCACTGGCTCTGAAGCTATGGCTCTTAATGTGGGGAGTAAGAGCCGCTCTGGGGATTCTGTAAAGATTGATGCTGCTGTTGCTGGTGAAGGTTCTGGAAGAATAAGGAACCCATATGCTGCTGTTTCTGCTCCCAACAAGGTCCAATCAGCTAAACAAAAGAATCTATCAGGGCAACAGCAGTACAATCATTATCAGAGACCGGGAAGTCAGAAGAATGGTCCATCTGGGCCGGAATGGCCCAGCCGTAAAACAGGGTTTCATGGAAGGAACCATTCTTCATCAGGAGAGAGAGGCTTCCTTCCTGCCAAGGTCAAGCAGATATACGTTGCTAAGCAAAGTAGTACAGGTGGAACTGGACCTGCTATATAAGATTATAAGCTTGTGCAGTTAATCCAGGATTTGGATAAGAAACGACAGTGTGATTCCTCAAGAAGGTTTGATAGGGCTAATTATGGTAATATTCTTTTTCTTCAAGCAAAATTATACCGGAAAATGTTGAAGATATTGTACTTTTAGGTGCGTTTAGAAGTTGTAGCATGTAGTTTTTTGGTCCATTTAGCCCTTGAATGAGGTGTAATTTGAATCATTAATTGAATTTTGGCATAGTACGTTTTGTTATATGATTTAACTTAGATTCGCTGTTGCTTTCTATTAGTACTTTGAAGTTTGATCATTGCACGTTCTTCTTTCCACACAATTTTGTGTTGAGACTTGATAGTAATAGATCACTGTCTTGCAATTTTCGCACCACCATGGGTAGTTTTTGCTGCCATTTGCAACCATTGCCACACGGTCGCTATTCATTTCATGGTCGAACATGAATCTATCCTTGACGAATGGCCATTTTATTAAAATTTAGTTAGATGTACCTGTGACATTAGGTAGAATAGATTGCAATGTCTTGGATTCATTTGCAGCTGTTTGTTTAGCTACCTTTCTGAGAAGGAAAAGAAAAGAAAACAAAAGGCTAGCTTTTGCAGAGCCTACTAGGCGCAGCTTCTAAACTGGCCAAAAACTGTTCTCAACAGATGCACTTTCTCTATTATAATAACAATACCACCATTAGATCTATATGACTTATCTTAAGTCGTCAACCAAATTATTGCTAATGTAATTGATTAGGATTTTCTCTGGGTGACATAATAAGTGTCATTGTAGCAATTTCAGTCACCTGCACAGAAGAATTTTCAAGAACTTTTAGCAATTGGCCTCCAGAGAAGTTGCAAGTGCTGAGCATTTGGATACAATAACCATTACATGATGTTCATCACTCTCTCCCAAACAGAGGCAAATTGAACGAAGTACTCCTACATGAGATGGAAAAATCCATTTTCTTTTTAAACTTTTAGGAGTTACATATATAAAATCATGGATAAATTGCCTTTTTACATGTAAGTCTTTGTTAGGAAAGTGCACATGATAGTTGATACATGTGCTTTATAAGATGCAGGCCTGGTTATAGGACGGCCCATTTGGATATATGGAACAGGATCCCAAAATTGAAATTAAATTGATATCTGAATATTCTATACAATAAAATTCGATAATTTACAGTATTTACTTAATTAATGTATATTGTAAATCTTTGAATTTCGATAATTTATATTTTGATTAAATATATTGCACACTCCGACATGGTAGATACTACATCATAGCAAAACACTATTTTCTCAACGTTGGTCTTTTTTGATGAAAAGTCAAACAAATTGTCGGTTTCCCCCCCAATAATTTAGGGAAAGTGGAAGGATATAAGGTTTTGATGTTTTCTTTAATACTTAATAAATTCCTTCATTAATTGAAGTTAACTAGCTAGGAGGGTTTTATTGCTTCAAAAAAAAAAAGACAAAAAAAAGCTAGGAGGGTTGTTTGGTATTGTTATAGTCAATTAACATATTTGGTCATTGGAATTTACTTTTTAAATAAATTTTTCTATTTTAAGTCACGATTAAGACATTGTTCACTTCACTTGTCTACTTAACACAAATCTTTACTACATACGAAACATATTATTATTATGATTCTTCCTCCGATTGGCAAATAGCTAGGTTGTTGCTCCCAAAAAGAAGGATCGTTCATGTTCACCTCTTGAGCATGCCAGCTTGTTGGAGTTTCTCGAGCTTCGTGTGCCAAGTAGGCTAAATATTCCTCTCGTGTGATTAAAGACTTGTTGGGACAATTCTTGCCAACATGACCAAGACCTTAACATCTAAAACAAACGATTCTTTTTCCCTTGTTATTCGATTTTAGGTGGATAAGGGGAAGACACTTATTTTTCCTTTTCTTTGGTCGAATCTTGAAATAGAGATTGCGGCAAATCAGTAGCATTGGACTCGGATTTAGGCCAATAAATGCGCTTGAAGCGGAAGTCCTTTTGTTGACGCTTGACTTTGGAGGCGAGGTTACAAAGGTCATCAAAAGTCACGAACTGTTGGAGCTCTACATGTTGTGCAATAGATGGTTTAAGGCCAACAAGAAAACGAGCATTTTTTTGTTCTTCATCCTCCTTAATTAATTTCACACGCCATGTGCAATCTCTTGAACTCATCAATGTATTGTTCCAGAGACAAGAAATTTTGTTGCAAAGAATTCAGCTTGAGGAACAAATCTTATTTGTAGGAATGTGGGAAATACCTTTTTTTCATCTTAGCTTTGAGCGAACTCCAAGAATCAATGGGAAGTTTGTGTTCTCTCTCACGTCGGACCTTCATGGTATCGAACCAAAGAGAGGCATACTTGGTCAATTTGAGGATAACATATGAATAGCGTGAGCCATCATTAAGCTTCTTATGATAAAAAAATGGCCCATGCGTCTCTTTCAATCCAAATACGCTTCGGGGTCTAGTTCACCATCAAAAGTAGGAAGGTCCGCCAATTTTATCTCCTTTTCTCTTCGTGGTTTTCGGGTTGATCAGGTTCACGTTCAAAGTTGAAATCTTGACGCAATTTATTTGGTGAATATATCAGTGAGGGTTGTCACTTGTGCCTCTAAGTTGCTTGCGTCGTGCGTATTCTTCATATTTCTCGCTCACTTGATCAAGGCAGGTTTCAAGATCGTTAGGCATGGTGGACAAGAAGAATCAGCAGCCACACCGTACCACTTTGATGTGTTTCTTGTAGCAGAAATTGCGGTTTTAAGGATCGAATTGTTGTAGTTTAGCTTTCTTTGGTTTTCTTGGCTTATTTCGTGAGTTTCTTGAACAATCTTTAGGTGGAATCAAAATCTTTTTTGGTGTTTTTGATTTTTATAAGGGACGAACATAATAAAAAAATAAGAAGATGTTCAACTTTAATTTTACGGTTGAAATATCAATTATAGTGCTTTCACGGCGAAACGTAGCTTTCCAGCAAAACTTTAACTAACAAAGGATTTAACTTTAATCAAAATTCTCTATATTATTAATGATGGCTGAAAATAATATATATAGGATATATAATTCCTAAACCAACTCTGAGTAGGAAAGCTTAATAGATAAACATAAAACAACTAGTTAGAGATGACTGGGCAGCAAGCCAAGTCTTCTTACACACCTAAACTACTGCTAGATAAACATAAAGAAACCTATTAATAAACAAACTCCAAATTTATATATATATATATATATATAACCCAACGCAAAAATATACCATGTTACCACATGTACTCCCCCTCTCCCACACAATCAAATGAGACATACCAAACAATAAAAATGTGTTTTAAGACTCGAACCCAATAACCTCTCATTAGACACACAAATGCACTAACCAACTACTCTGCAATCTCATGTTGGTCTTTGTGGGGAAAAATTATTAAAAGACAAGATAATATTTCTATTTTTAAAATACAAATGTATATATTAAACTCATTATATTAATGTTAATAATAACATATCCTATTTTTCAATACTCTTATATTAAAAAAAAGCTCTTCAAATTTTTATAACCTCCGTAATTAACACTATTACACCATTTAATTACATCAGTTATATTCTTACACATTAACCTAAATTTTAAGAACAAGATTGTATCATATTCGTTGTAAGTAATTATACATATATGTACTCTCTTGAAGCCAAGGGTTACATTTATAAATAATTCATATTATAATGTACAATGTAGAAAGTTTAAATTGGAACTAGAAGATTATTTTCTGAGCACAATTAAACGCCTATAACTCTTTTTTCCAACTTTTCTCCAAGTGTTTGATTTAAGACTTCAAATTCACATTGGTAAATGACTCATCCCTCGGACCAACTACTGTTACACGACTAAACCAAAGTAAGTAAATCAAATAATTCCTAAGGCTTAAATAGGAAAACCCTCTCAAATGAAAGGTAAAAACCTATAGGCAAAAAGCATAATGCAGAGTACATATAAAAACAAAGGACTATCTTTCTCTCTCTAAACCTTTCCTCTACAGAAAACCCTAAAACTTTTCCGCCGCAAACCTTCACCCTAGAGGGGCTCGACTAGCGCGTGAGCCGCCTCGGGCTCCTCACGACGACAATTGAGCCCTCCTAAGCCCCCTTTTTTGTTCCTTTTTCCGGTTCAGATTTCTTTGTGGTTTATTTTTTGTTAGTAACGCCGCCCTTCCGCCGAGGCTTGCCGCCGTTGGTATCTTTTTCCCCACGCCCGGTTCGTCGTCCTCACTTCCCCATCCCCTGTTCGTCGTCCCCCTCCTTCACCCCCTGTTCGATCGTCGTCCCCTTCCTCCATCCCCTGTTCGTTCGTCGTCTCCTTCACCCTCCCCTCCCCCGCTTCCCTGGCGCCTAGTTAATTCCCCTCCCCGTTCCCCGGTTCTCGAGGTATTTAGGTTCTAGGTTTCCCTTCCCCGCTCCCCTGTTCTAGTTTCGAAGTGATTAGGTCTTAGTCCTTTTCTGACGCGCTCGTTGTAAACACGTCAAAAATACCTAAACTACCCAATATAGGGCAAGTAAAGGGTCGAATCCACAAGGACTAAGGAAAGCACCAATAAGTATCGATTTATGATAAGCTAAGCAAACTCTATGTTTTTGAAGATTTATAGATGAAAGGACAATAAGAAAAATGGCTTTGGGAAGGGGTATCCACCAATCAACTCATTCACAAACCAAGCAATCACAATGGGAATCAACAATGGGGATCAATTGAGGGGAATTGTTCATCCATTGGTACTCTAACCACTCTCTCGAGCTAGCTAGATTGGCCTAGTCTCTTACCGAAGACCTATTCTCATGGCTAAGGCATTCAACCAAGCATATCCATAAACATGATGAACTTAAACAAGCAAACTAAATCCCCTAGGCTAGGTAGTCCCTATTCTCATGGTCCTTCAAGCCTAATAATCGATTTGAGGCAACCCCTTAACTTCATCTCTCGATCCTTCACTAAGGGTACCTAAATAATGCTCCTATGATGGCCAATGACACAAACATTCATGAAAATGCCAAATCAATTAACCAAAATTATCCCAAGTTAAAGCCCAATGTTGGATTTAGAGGTTCATGAACTCATTAATGGCTTCAAACCCTTCCCAAAGAAATAGCTACTCACAAATCATGAAAAATTATAAACTAAAAGACATTAACAACAATTAACATAAACTAAAACAATAATCTAGGATGAACAAGTAAATAGAGTGAAAATGACATGGAAATATGAAAATAAAGCAATAGAATATGAGAGAGAGTAAGAAATTCTCATTAAAGTTGCAAGGAGCTTCAAAATCTTTAAGTTTCCTTCTTAGATTCTTCAAATTCCAAGTTTTCAACAAGTTTCTCTCACTTCTCTCTCCTAGGGTTCTAAGAATTTCAAATCTCACTTTATTAAAATATATTGTAAATTAGTCTAAGTTAAAATAAGAGGAGTCCCTCTTAAATAGTCATAAGAAATAAAACAGAAAATTACAAAACAACCCCCGCATTAAAGCAAACAAAGTTGCAAAAAGGTTTCCGGAAAAATGACCCGACCCGGGCGGGTAAGATGACCCGAGCCCTCGGGTGACCTGACCCGAGCCCTCGGGTCACCTGA
The DNA here is from genome assembly GCA_947648045.1 of Beta corolliflora. Taxonomy (NCBI): domain Eukaryota; kingdom Viridiplantae; phylum Streptophyta; class Magnoliopsida; order Caryophyllales; family Amaranthaceae; genus Beta; species Beta corolliflora. Next base: position 5,884,866 of record CANSZD010002913.1, read on the forward strand.
CCCGGGCGGGTCAGACCAACAGGAGTGAAAATGAGTTTATCGTAGATTGACCCGGGCGGGTCAGTTGACCCGAGCGCTCGGGTCAGTTTTCAGTTTCGTCAGTTCATTTTCAAACGGCCATATCTCACTCGTTTTGCATCGGAATTGAGCTTGTGACCACTTGTTAGAAAGCTATTGAGCCAAAATTTCATCTCCAACTTGAATCTCTCAAAAATGTTTTGTGTGCTGAAAGTTATAGCCATTTGAAGTTGACCCTTGTGCGCAAATCCTTCCAAAACTTCTTATTTTTGTCCCCATGAACTCGGTTATGCTTCCTTGAAGCTTCCTCGACCTTCGTCTTCGATCTTAATATCCGGGGTTGTGCAAGTATCCTCCAAGCATGCTCCTAAGTCCTGAAATGAAACAAAGCGCCCAAAGAAAGTGCATACGAGGAGGAAAATTGCACAAATTAAGGAGATAGCTAACAAACTAGCCTAAACTAACTCAAAAACAACTATAATACCAACTAAAAGAGATCAAAAAGTAAAGCAATAAACAAGGCATCAAACTCCCCCAAGCTTGGTCTTTGCTTGTCCCCAAGCAAAATTAAATAAAACACAAGGATAAGAGAATGAAGATTATTAGAAAACAAGATCAAGAAGAAAGAAGAAAGGAAAAAAAAAGGATAAAAAAAGAATTTACACTAACTCATTGTCGTAGGAATCACGATTGCATTTAGCACATGCAACAAGCTCTTTAAACCCCTAGATCGCTCTAGAGGGCGAGTGGGATCTCGCGAGGGTTTCCAAAGAGTTTTCAAACCCACAACTCTAGTTTTTCATCAACCATTTATTCAATCAAATTCAAAATTAATGCCCAAGTCAACTATAAATAAAATGGTTCACAAGCAAAGATAGAGAGCAACTTTCAAAACAACTAATTTCCAAGTGTACTCATAGGTTATGGTAGAGGAAGAAACTAATCAAGATTGCAATAGGACACCTAATTAGACTTTTTACTCGCTCATTAGAGAACACCTAGCTATCCAAAAGACTTAAGGCCCTTCAAGTGTTATAAAAAGCTCAAACCACTAGTCCACCATCCCTAGACACACAAATAGGCCTTAGACTCCACTCTACTCGAAACTTTAGAAAAATAGTACTAAGTGTGGGAGGCATCCACAAATTGACCTCTTTTATTGGAATTCTTCTACTCTTTTTGCTTTTCGTTTTTCTTCACTTTTTTTTTTCATTTTTCACGCCTTTTTTGACTGTTTTTGGCTTTTTATTTTTCCCTTATTATGGGAATTTTTGCTATACAAATGTGAAGTTACTCACTAAAGAGAGACATAAGAACTTGTGGCTTTTTGTGTCACTTATTGGATACAAAGAGAAATAAAAACTAAGTTTCTTATAGAGCTTTTGTTTCGGGACATGATGAGTACATCTAGGGACACAAGGGACCGCAAATTTGAAGCTAAAATTATCCAAGCATGAGCAACTTAGTCAAGATTCAAGACTAGGCATCCAATTGATCATTCATTAGTTTCATTTTGGTAGATTCTAATGCAATCAAGATTAATCAACTCCTAAAACACCTTAACCCATGCTCACACTCTTCCAAAAGAAGCCTCTAAACATATACTCAAAGTCAAAGCAAGGAATCCACATCATATCATTACTAAGCATCTTCCTTGGGCAAGCAAACCAAATTTTTATTTATATCTAACGCTTCTTTTGTTTCTTTTTTTCTTGTTTTTTCAATTCATTCATTTTTTTTTTCATTTTTTTGACTTTGTTTGAACTAGAGGGAAGGAAATCAAAACTCGAAAGAGAAATAAATGAAATGGAAAGAAAGAAGATAATTAATTTTTTTTTGAAAATGGAAAAAATAAAGAAATAAACTATACACGCCTCCCTCAAGCTAGCAAATAGCTACTCCCCCAAGCTAGAATAAAGCATTGTCCTCAATGCTTGAACAAGACGATCAAAGGGAAGGAGGGAGGGAAGAAACATTCAACCAACAAGCATATGTTCCACAAATCATAGAGCATTGAAGAAAGAGCAAAAGGAAGGAAACTACCGGATAGTAAGTGGGTGCAAATACCCGCAAATGACCCAATATCTCCTTTTGTAATCAACTTTCTTCAAAACCATTATCTGCTTTCCATGTACCATTGAGAACGAGTGTTATTCTAATTATGTACCTAAATCAAAAGTAAAGATAAAATAAAAATGAGTAAAATTAAAATAAAAAAAATGAAAGCAATAAATCACGGGTTACTTCCCGAGAAAGGCTTATTTAAGGTCCTAAGCTTGACCTTTCTAGTAAATAGCAATTCAAAGATCGCAAGAGTTTGTCAAATGCACTAGCGCACATTTCCATTATTATAGCATATGCAATACTTAAATAAAAAGCATGCACAAAATATAGTGTAATTCTATGCAAAAATTGAGGAGGGGGATGCCTAAAAGAAGTGGAATCAAAAGAAAAATCAAGAAAATAGGAAGAAGAAGACTCAAAATAATAAGAAAATGAACAAAAAGTCGGTAAATTCTCCTCGACAAACTCTTTTTGCTTGGCAATCTCACTCTTTTCCTCAAAAACAACCAAATTGGGTACTTGAATGTCAAAAGAGGCAAGAAACTCATCAAGAGGTGGAGTTTTGAGAGATGAAAATGGATATGAAATGGGAGTAGAGGGAATAATGTCAATCCTTCTTGTAAATGGAATATGAGGGGAAGAGATAGAAACAATGCTTTCACTAACCACTTCACTCACATCGCAAGACTTAAGAAGGGAGACTTCTTCCACCAATGAGTTATTATCAACAACATTTTCATTATCCATCAAAACTTCAAAATCATCACCAATCACCAAATGAGGTATCTCACCCTCAACTTGACCAAGATCTTCACTCAAGTAAGAAGGGGTAGGAGAGGATGGATGCTCTAAAACACAAGGAGGGAAGGTAAGGTCCAATCCACTAGATGTAGATACATGAGACTCAAAAAGGGTATGTAGAGACTCATAAACATCCTCACTTTCAACAATATCTTCAATAATGGGCCTTTTCTCCTCAAAAACATGCCCCTCATCGTCACTACTCCAAAAACCATCATCAAGATCATGGGGTTTTTCCAATTGATTTTTATTTTCAATATACCTCGAATCAACATAATCAAACTTGAGAATATCATTTTTGCAACCCCGATTTTTCCCAAGCGAATTCAAACCACTTTTCAATTGTAAAAAGAGATCCTCAATGGGTTTGGAGTCAACTTTAGGGAGAGGTTCATAATTGGCACTAGAATTTGCCCCAATAAGATATCGCTCAAGAGTCAGCTCCAATTCGGATTTCGATGATTCAGAATGCAAGGAACCTTGAAAATCAATTTTGGGGGAGGGATTACAATCAAGCATATGAGAATCAATATTGGGGACATGTGACACATCATTGAAATTCATGCACATATTAGAGGAATCATGACAATTTGCATAAAAGTCGGAATCATAAGTGTCCTTAGCTAACCACAAAAAAAAATTCCAAGCTTCATCCGAAGATGTCGCTCGAAAATCACCGTTAAACATATTTTCAACAACTCCTCTATTATGCTCATTTAGTCCCCAATAAGTAATCTCACAAGATTCCTCAATATCATAGCCATGAAACTTTATAAATTCCCCAAGTCTCTCAAAGTAAACCCAAAAAGACTCATTTTCGTATTGAGGAAAAAAAGTATTTGCCATTTTTTTTTTCAAAACAAAAAGAAAGAAAAAAAAAGAAAAAAAAATATTCACAAATAGCCTAGACTTATCTAATCAACACGAATCAATGCAAGCCGAAGTCCCCGGCAACGGCGCCAAAATTTCACGCGCTCGTTGTAAACACGTCAAAAATACCTAAACTACCCAATATAGGGCAAGTAAAGGGTCGAATCCACAAGGACTAAGGAAAGCACCAATAAGTATCGATTTATGATAAGCTAAGCAAACTCTATGTTTTTGAAGATTTATAGATGAAAGGACAATAAGAAAAATGGCTTTGGGAAGGGGTATCCACCAATCAACTCATTCACAAACCAAGCAATCACAATGGGAATCAACAATGGGGATCAATTGAGGGGAATTGTTCATCCATTGGTACTCTAACCACCCTCTCGAGCTAGCTAGATTGGCCTAGTCTCTTACCGAAGACCTATTCTCATGGCTAAGGCATTCAACCAAGCATATCCATAAACATGATGAACTTAAACAAACAAACTAAATCCCCTAGGCTAGGTAGTCCCTATTCTCATGGTCCTTCAAGCCTAATAATCGATTTGAGGCAACCCCTTAACTTCATCTCTCGATCCTTCACTAAGGGTACCTAAATAATGCTCCTATGATGGCCAATCACACAAACATTCATGAAAATGCCAAATCAATTAACCAAAATTATCCCAAGTTAAAGCCCAATGTTGGATTTAGAGGTTCATGAACTCATTAATGGCTTCAAACCCTTCCCAAAGAAATAGCTACTCACAAAACATGAAAAATTATAAACTAAAAGACATTAACAACAATTAACATAAACTAAAACAATAATCTAGGATGAACAAGTAAATAGAGTGAAAATGACATGGAAATATGAAAATAAAGCAATAGAATATGAGAGAGAGTAAGAAATTCTCATTAAAGTTGCAAGGAGCTTCAAAATCTTTAAGTTTCCTTCTTAGATTCTTCAAATTCCAAGTTTTCAACAAGTTTCTCTCACTTCTCTCTCTAGAAGATGAGATTTTCTCTCTCCTAGGGTTCTAAGAATTTCAAATCTCACTTTATTAAAATATATTGTAAATTAGTCTAAGTTAAAATAAGAGGAGTCCCTCTTAAATAGTCATAAGAAATAAAACAGAAAATTACAAAACAACCCCCGCATTAAAGCAAACAAAGTTGCAAAAAGGTTTCTGGAAAAATGACCCGACCCGGGCGGGTAAGATGACCCGAGCCCTCGGGTGACCTGACCCGAGTCCTCGGGTCACCTGACCCGGGCGGGTCAGACCAACAGGAGTGAAAATGAGTTTATCGCAGATTGACCCGGGCGGGTCAGTTGATCCGAGCGCTCGGGTCAGTTTTCAGTTTCGTCAGTTCATTTTCAAACGGCCATATCTCACTTGTTTTGCATCAGAATTGAGCTTGTGACCACTTGTTAGAAAGCTATTGAGCCAAAATTTCATCTCCAATTTGAATCGCTCAAAAATGTTTTGTGTGCTGAAAGTTATAGCCATTTGAAGTTGACCCTTGTGCGGAAATCCTTCCAAAACTTCTTATATTTGTCCCCATGAACTCGGTTATGCTTCCTTGAAGCTTCCTTGACCTTCGTCTTCGATCTTAATATCCGGGGTTGTGCAAGTATCCTCCAAGCATGCTCCTAAGTCCTGAAATGAAACAAAGCGCCCAAAGAAAGTGCATACGAGGAGGAAAATTGCACAAATTAAGGAGATAGCTAACAAACTAGCCTAAACTAACTCAAAAACAACTATAATACCAACTAAAAGAGATCAAAAAGTAAAGCAATAAACAAGGCATCATTTTCCCCGTCCCATGTTCTAGGTTCGAGTTTAGTCTTAGGGTTCCCTTCCCCGTTCCCCGCTTGTGTTAGTTGTTGTTAGTTTGTTTAATTCGCCAAGGAAGCATTCGTTAGGTAAGTGAAGGTTACGTGTAGTTTGAATGTAGTGCGGTGTTGTTGTAGGCGTGGTTTTATAATTCGGGAGGTCGTTTGCTTAGTTTGTTTCGTTTATGTTCTCTTTTTTAGCCTTAGTTTAGGTTTATCCGGATCCCATTACCTTTCCCCTTGTGAGTAAGGTTAGGTGGGCAATAGAAGGTTCTTGGATTCCTAGGAGAGGAGGTTCTCAATCTAAATCTGTCGTGGTCCGATCTTCTGGTTTAGATATTGCAAGGTTGAATCTTCGGATCCGTAGTTTGGGTGAATTACTTCATCATAATTCGCCCAAGTTCTCTTGATGACTTCCGGAGTCATCACACTTCAAAAATGCATCTTGTGGGAGGCTTCCAATTTAATTTGGGGCAAGTTTCGACCTCCACGCATTTTGAGTTTCAGTCTTGTGAGACTAAACTCTAGAAACCCTCGCAGAAGGGTCAGAAGTCACCAAAGGACGTGACTTCTTTGTTACTTCAATAAGTAGAATCCCAGGAAGATATTTCCGTTCAAAGACCTTGGGATTTATCGTCTAGCAGGCATTGGCGTAAGCTAGCTGAGAGCCTGAGACGTGGCAACCTATTTCTGAAGATCGTCTGGGTTTCATCTATCAACAAGTTCCCTCTCATATCAGGTCTTCTTTAACAAGACATACAACCCCACCCCACCTACCATCGCTCGAGACAAGTTTAATTTGGACTGGACATGTAATAGTTTATTTTTGTTTCATAGCATATGTAAGAGCAAATGAAGCTCCTTTAGTTTATGTTTGCTTTGTTTTATGTTTGGTTGTATTAACATTAGGTTGTACCTCCATTTTTAATTAATGCAAGTTTTCTCGATGTAAAAAAAAATCACAATGCAAATAAAACTACTAAATTATATAGTTTATTAACATAACTAGGAGATTACATAAGAAATCCTAACAGAACTAGGATTTGTTGCAAGGAAGCCACTCGTGCACACATCACATATACACCCCATAGAGATACAATACATATTTAATTTCAAAACCCCCCTCCCAGTAAGTGTATTTATTATACTTTGCATACAAAGCATCACACCAGAAAATTATTGTACATATATAATATCTTGTACTATATAATGGGACACATAGTGATATAGAGGATTTCACTATCCTCATCTTAAGTTGATTAATCCTTGAGATAATAGGCATCAACATCTCTTGTTATTCCAATGAAGAAGTCCATGTAGTCGTTTGGATAAGGCCCATAATCATTAACCCTTTCATACTCCACAACCCACTTTGCTGTAGTCGTTTCCCCTTTTGTCAGAACCTGGGTAATTACTGTAAAACTTTTATACTCTTCTAAAACTGATCCTTGAAGGACTTTGAAACTCACTAACTTGTTCTCCTCATCTATATCAATAATGGTCTTGGAGTAAAGCATTTTCCCATCAGCTGTAATATAAAAGCAAATTAAACATTTCGGAACAATCAGAAAGATATTGCTTAACAAGTGTTACCTAATGGATTGAGACTAACATTCCCCTCATGAGAAGGGGTTCTGAAGCTATTTTTGTTGTATAAGCAGCCACAAATGAAGTACTTTAGACAAAATTTGGTTCTCAAGATTTCTCAAGTCATATCCTATGCCAATATTTTATAAACAAAGTGTGTTGATAAAGATATATCCATTTGGGAAAAAATAGGAATATGGAGATTTAACTTCAATATGTAAGATGGTTACCACCTATATACTTCATCTGTTTTTTTAGTTGGAACAATTTCCATTTATAAGTGTTTTTATTTAGATGCAACATTTCCTTTCTTGGTAAAGGTTTTGGGGCAATTTGACAATTTTATCCGCACTTTAACTACCCCACATGCAAAAAATATGGCAATTGGGTCAAATGTTACTCTCTCTCCTCATTCCTTAATATATGTGCAAAAAGGCATTTGTTGCAACTAATAAAAAACAGAGGCAGTACAACATAAGCAATCTTTTCGCTCGCCTTGAGCATGGCATTCGTCTTATCTGTATTATTTGTGTCACGAATTTATAGAGTTGGTAAATGGGTTGGGTTATTTCAAATTTGTGTCGGGTTCATCAATAAATAGGTTGAACCTCCCTCAATTCTAATTCGGCCTGTTTATTAAAGATCAGTCGACAACCTTCAACCCTAATCTGGCCAGTTTACTCGAGTCGTTTATCAAGCGCAGACATATATATAAACCAAAAAAAACAACCTCATATATTTTTCTTAACCTACTTCTTATATACTGGTATCTTACTGAAAAAAAAGCAAATAGAACAAGTAAATTATAAATTTTATATAGTTAAAAAAATTCAAAATTTCACAATTAAAACTAATAATATTAATAGTAGCATAGGAATTAAAGGGCTTATTGTGTCATGTTTGGGTTAAAAAGTTCAACCCTAACTTAGCCTATTTAGAAATGAGTCTTGTCTGGTCAAACTGCTTGCTCAAATGAGTTGAAACCTCAATCAGAACCCGCTATTATCATATCAGGTTTGGGTCAAGTTGACGGGTTGTGTGATTGTGTCAGTTAATACCAACTCCATAAATTTATTTCGGAATTTTGTGGATTGTATAAAAATATATTTGATTAGCATATTGTTTATGTCAATTTCAAATATTCTTTCGTTTCATCATGAAAGATGTTATAAATATAATTTGTAACAATGATATTATTTCTCTTATAAATGATATCAGTTTGTGTGATAATGATAAGGTATATAAAGAGTTGAAAAATAATAATGAAATAGGGAAAAATGATACAAGTTTGCTGAAAAATGACATAGAAATCAGTAATAATGATATGAAACATACTAATAACAATGTGGAAAAGTTTTATAAATGACATGAAACAAATTTAAAAAAAGACATGAAACAGATTTAGTAAAAGACATCAAATAGCTTCAAAATGATATAAAATACACCAATAATGACATGAAATAGTTTTATAATGACATAGAACAGTTATATTAATTCACACATGTAAGATGTTACGCAATAAGTTATGGTGTAACATGTTACCCCTAAGACGCACTCATAAATATATGTAGTTTTGAGAATGATTTACTTTTGAAAAGATAAAAAAAGGGTAATAAATTTAAGACAATCTTAATCTAATGAGGAGATTATGTTTAATGAGATATAGATCAAATTTAACGGATTATGAAATATCAATAAGGACAAAATTCCATGCAAAGAAGTCTCTTTTATTTTTTTTTATTTTTTTTTGAAAGAGATCTTTTAGTTTTATTTAAGAACCATGATTTGGAAGTTGATGAAATATTTACTTAAATTGTTCCACTTACGACGTGCATGGGATACGTCAGTGGCCCTTATATTAATAGAAGGAAGGGATTAACTCCTAAATCCACTAGTTTTCGTTGTTTTGTGTTATTTCGACTTCTACTCAAATTTAAGAATAATTAATCAACCAAAAAAAGACAAAAAAAAAAATGATATATTGTACAGGCTTCAGATATAGTATATCTTATTAAAATGCTTGGCCGAAAATTGCAGCCCACTATGTATCACCCGACACCCGCCCCTGAAGTGTGAAAAAAATGAGATAAATTCACCGCTAAACTGCACTTTTATTGCTTATTTTATCAAAATTAACAATGATACTATGAATTGTTAATGGAAATCAAGAGTGAAGCTACTATGTTTTTTTGCATACAAAATGACTTATTTCCTTCTTTTTATTGACATCTTTCCACGCCAAATAATATTATACTATGCATTGAACTACTAAATAATACTCCCTCCATCTTCTTTTACTTGCCACATTTTCTATATATAGATATCTCTTTTACTTGCTACATTTATTCACGATCCACCAAAAAGTATCATATTTCCCTTTAATTTTTGTCATTTCTATCTATACTTCTGAAATATTTGCCATTTTCGTATAAAGTTATGGTTTCCACCATACCTTTTGTCATTTCTTAAACACTTACGTTCATAACAATGGAGTAAATAATTAAAGACAGAAGGAACAACAAACAAAATATCTTGAGGCATCGTACAGGCACAAAAACTAGTAAATAGTAAAAATCTATAAGCATAAATTTTTTACCGAGGGTGTAAATCCATAACAATACAGAACCAGGCTGCCCAACTTTACCCTCAAGCAGTTCGCAACACTGAATTTTCTGAGGGGTGATGTTGGGGGTATAGTATGGTTTACTGGCCCATAATCTAAAGAACTTATCTCCAGATAACTTAATGTCAATGTCAACTTCCATCTTCCCTAGCACACCCATTTTAAACACCCTTACAAAATGGAAGCTAAGATGAAACGCAAATAGTTAGTTCTTGATTTGTTGCCAAGTTTTATTTGTAGGATGCTCCTTTTATATATACAAGGTTGGACTGAATAGTAGTGCGTGATTGAGAATACGACAAATGCAATCTCATTTCATTTGTTTTGGTGGGAAGTTTGAAAGGATAGAGGGAGTGTTTGTTTTGTTTTCGACAACTCTCAAAGTCTCAACCAACCGATTCAGTCAATCTGATTGAAATGAAAACTCAGGTTTTGGATGTATTGTAATAGCAGCCTAGGCTAGCAGGTAAGTGGTAACATGTATCAGGGCGTAGATCTCTAAAAATTATGGGATTTTTTTTTGTCTCATTTCGAGTCCTAAAACCAAGTCATGCTCCTTCAAAGTGTATAACAGACCAATAATTCCCATGACTTCTTAATGCAAATATATGTTTGACATGTAATCAGTGTCGCCGCGAATCTAGGATTTTACGAATAGTTGGTCACTCTATAGTCCACCAAACACAATATAACTATAAGTCTACAACCTAATCCTTTAAAAAAGTTTCATAAAAAAATTTCCATTTAAAAGTAATAAATATTTGTATTATAACCAATGAAACAAATAGTACTTAGAAATTATTATAATTGTTCACGACGACTTTTTGTAAAGAAACTTGAAATATCTGGCGTATTTTTTTTTTCTTCTGAAGTTGACATTGACATTAAGACAAAAGAAAAAAAAAATCGATGTTTTGGAGGGAAAAATAAGTCAACACCGGAAAGTTGACAAAATGGCCTGAGAATCATAAAGTGGTGTTTAGTTGCCAACGGAAGTATTTTAATTGGTCCTTCCCTCCAAAATATTTTTTAAGTGGTGTTTCCCCACAAAAAGCCTATTTTAATTGGTCATTCCCCACAAAAAATCCTAGAAATTATTATAATTATATTTTTTCACGACGACTTTTTGTAAAGAAACTTGAAATATACGCATTTTTTCTTTTTCTTCTGAAGTTCAATTTGCAATTTGGATTAGATTAAACGAGCCAATTTTATCAAACCATGAGATTTCACAAATGATAATTATCAAAGACTCAATCAACTTTTATATTATAAAAAATACAATATACATGTCTTGTCAAACAATACACTGATCATTAGTAACAATACATGTAATCAGTGTCGCCGCGGATCATTAAATGCATCAAACATAAGAGCATGTTAAATTTTTAATTAATAAATTGTAAATAATTTCAATAATTAGGTAGCCATTTCAATCGTGATAGAAATTGGCCCAACTCAAAACTTGGTCTAAAAGGAGTCCAGCTAAATGACGAACGGTTCACCAGCAAACAGACGATGTGGAAAGTCTCTTATCGTCCTAAATTTCTCCATTAGACATACATTCAAATCATCCTTTTTTTTTACAAGAAGAAAAAGGATTTCATTGATAAGGGATAGCCAAACGGCACTTACAATCAATTCCTGAAAAATCGAAAATTCTAACGCAAGTATATAACACCTTAGAACTAGATACATCGCAGATTCGATTAAAAATAGCCTTAATAAAAATCTTCATTCGAAGCAATACAATCTGTGAGTTCGCTCTGATTCGACTTAACTTCCGATGATGCATAGTCGTTTGGGTGAAGACACTTCCGCGGTCTTCTAGATTCTTACAGATAATAGAGATTGTTAGATCTTCCTCCTTCATCAGACAAACAAAAAACGAAATTGAACACCCTAAAATAAATACAATCTTAAGGATGGGCTATACTTATTTGAAGCAATTAAAGGAGTTTTTGGGGCTTACCACCGGTACGAACACCAGTGGAAGCCCCTACAAAGATTCACAATTGAGGCCAAGAAGAAAAGAAATGAAAGAGAAAGCAGGGTAAAGAAGGAAGAAAAGACCTTCAAGAAAACAGATTAAACCTAGCGATTGAGCTAGGCTAGGAAAAAACCCTCCCAATGAGAAACCCTAGAGAGAAAAAACCCTCCCAAGGAGAAAACCTAGAGGAAACTAACATTCAAATCATCCTAAATTGTTTTTTATACGGCATAAATTGTTTATTTAAACCATCATAAATCAATAGACACATATTTGATAGTTCGATACCATAATTTGGACAAATAAAATCTCCAAAGCTATGATAGTATTTTTAGAACACTTTCATCCTCATAATTATATACCTTATATAGTTATATTTGATGCGTGTGAAATCCTAAACGTTACGGTTTTTATGCTTCTTTATCATTAATCTTAAACAAAGGTAAACTAAAACACTGCAATTTAACAAGATTTGGATATGAAATAAATTGCAAAATCGGGTGCACTCATTCGATCAAGGCGGGATCTTGGTTAGACATATGATAGTAAAACTAAATAGAATCATACTTCAAAGCCTACGGACTACGGTAAGTTTGTAAGGGTTGTTTCGTAGTCCATCGAGCATCATGAGGAGGATGCTGAAATGTTGTTTGGGTCAACATTTAATAGATGAGATACTAAAAGGGAATACTTAACTAATAGTAAGATGGTAATTTGCACCCAAAATATTGCAACATGAGATGCTGAAATGTTGTTTGGGTCAACATTTAATAGATGAAATGTTGGGCCTTCGTTAATGGGTATGGGAGCCAACCTGTGTTCATGGAAGCCTCTAAAATGTGGTCTTGGTCTCTTGAAGGCTCTTTTTTAGAAGGTTGAGGAAGTTCTAGAAACAAATTCTGGAACATTCATGGGTAATTAGTAGAAGTATATAGTAATTTAAATGGGATTAGAGCCCAAAGTTTTGAACATGATCCTAAAGGACTTTACCAAATAAGCTATATAGATATGATTTGATCCCAAGTTTTGAATACGTCCATATAAGATTTGACCAAAAAAATTAGATTACATCAAACATGTAGAATATTTTAGAATAGAAACATCAAACATGCGCACTTTGCATAGTTTTAGAACTTATTCCCTTCTATTGTTAAAATTTTAAGTACTGACCATTTGGATACAATAACCATTGTTACTACTAGCTCATTATATGATGTTCATCACTCTCTCCCAAACAGAGGCAAATTGAACGAAGTACTCCTACATGAGATGGAAAGATGCATTTTCTTTTTAAACTTTTAGGAGTTACATATAAAAATCAGGTATAAATTGCCTTTTCACATGTAAGTCTTTGTTAGGAAAGTGCACATGATGCATGTGCTTTATAAGATGCCTGGTTATAGAACGACCCATTTGGATATATGGAACAGGTGCTCAAAACTGAAATTAAATTGATATCTAAATATTCTATATAATAAAATTCGATAATTTACTTAATTAATGTATAGTGTAAATCTTTAAATTTCGATAATTTATATTTCGACTAAATATATTGCACACTCCGATATGGTAGATACTACATCACACTCAAAACACCATTTTCTAGAGGTTGGTCTTTTTTGATGAAAAATTAAACAAATTGTCAGCCCCTCCCCCCAAATAATTTAGGGAAAGTGGAAGGATATAAGTCTTTGATATGTTTTTTAATACTTAATAAATGCCTTCATTAATTGAGGTTAGCTACTAGGAGGGTTGTTCCTTCAAAAAAAAGCTAGGAGAGTTGTTTGGTATTGTTATAGTATCTTTTTTTTTGTCAAAATACATATTTGGTCATTGGAATTTTACTTATTAGATAAAATTTTTCTATTTTAAGTCACGATTAAGACACTGTTCACTTCACTTGTCTACTTAACATAACTTATCTGTACTAAACTGAACTTATTTTAACATACGGAACATATTATCATATGATTCTTCCTCCGGTTGGCAAATAGGTTGTTGCTCCCAAAAAGAAGGATCGTCCATGTTCACCTCTCGAGCATGCGAGCTTATTGGAGTTTTTCGAGCTTCGTGTGCCAAGTAGGCTAAATATTCCTCTCGTGTGATTAAAGACTTGTTGGGACAATTCTTGCCAACATGACCAAGACCTTAACATCTAAAACACACGATTCTTTTGCCCTTGTTATTCGAGTTTAGGTGGATAGGGGGAAGGCACTTCTTTTTCCTTTTCTTTGGTCGAATCTTGAAATGGAGATTGCGGCAAATCAGTAGCATTGGACTCGGATTTAGGCCAATAAATGCGCTTGAAGCGAGAGTAATTTTGTTGATGCTCAACTTTGGAGGCGAGGTTACAGAGGTCATCAAAAGTCACGAAAGTGTTGGTTCTCTACATGTTGTGCAATAGATGGTTTAAGGCCAACAAGAAAGCGAGCTTTTTTTTGTTCTTCATCCTCCTTAATTTCACACGCCATGTGCAATCTCTTGAACTCATTAATGTATTGTTCCAGAGGGAAGAAATTTTGTTGCAAAGAATTCAACTCGAGGAACAAATCTCATTTGTAGGAACATGGAACAAACCTTTTTTTCATCTTAGCTTTGAGTGAACTCCAAGAATCAATGGGAAGTTTGTGTACTCGCTCACGTTGGACCTTCATGGTATCGAACGAAAGACAAACATATTTGATCAATTTGAGGATAGCATATGAATAGCGTGAGCCATCAGTAAGCTTCTTATGATAAAAATAACGGCCCATGCGTCGCTTCCAATCCAAATTTGCTTCGGGTTTGAGTTCACCATCAAAAGTAGGAAGGTCCGCCAATATTATGTCCTTTTCTCTTCGTGGTTTGTGAGGTTGATCAGGTTCAGGTTCACGTTCAAAGTTGAAATCTTGACGCAATTTGGTGAACATATCAGTGAGGGATGTCACTTGTGCCTCAAGTTGCTTGCGCCATGCGTATTCTTCTTCATATTTCTCGCTCACTTGATCCAGGAAGGTTTCAAGATCGTTAGGCATGGTGGACGATAAGAATCAGCATCCACACCACTTTGATGTGTTTCTTGGAGAAGAAATCACGTCTTTAAGGCTCAGATTGTTGTAGTGTAGCTTTCTCTAGTTTTCTTCGCTTATTTCGTGAGTTTCTTGAACAATCTTTAGGTGGTTTCAAAATCTTTTTGGTGTTTTTGATTTTTATAAGGGACGAATATAATATAAAAAAATGAAGATGTTCAACTTTAATTTTACGATTGAATATCAACTATGGTGTTTTCACGGCGAAACATTGCTTTCTAAGCAAAACTTTAACTAACAAAAGAAATTAACTTTAATCAAAATTCTCTATATTATTAATGATGGCTGAAAATAATATATATAGGACATATAATTTTCTAAACCAATTCTAACTAGGAAAGCTTAAAAGATAAACATAAAACAACTAGTTAGAGATACCTGGGCAGCAAGCAAGTCTTCTTACACACCTAAACTACTACTAGATAAACATAAAGAAACCTATTACTAAACAAACTCCTAATCTACATATCTATCTATAGAAATATATTAAAAGGTGTTCCTTAGGAAGCCTATATGCCACGTGGCACTCTCCATGCTTTCCATGCGAACTCCTCAATTAAAAAATATAAATATTGTGTAACTGCAAGGTATCGAACACGTGACCTTTGAAATGATAAGTGAGAGCTTTGCCTTCAATACACTAAAACTTCAATGTCTAATGTTTCAATTAAAATATGATAAAGTCTTATATTAATTATATATATTTAAATAAAAGACTTAAATAAGTATTCAGATCTCTAACACACTCTTATTATAGTACGTACTACCGAGAGATTGTTGATGACATATTCTATTACTCCAATTCCTTTTAAGCTATTATTTTCAAACTCAAACCTTTAAGGGGTTTTTTTTTACTCATCACGTCAATTTTTCACTAGACAAAAGAAAAGTAACAAATGAATTATGAAATTTATGAATAATAACATTTTTTTATTTTAATTGACCCGAGGCATCGCCCGGGCCAAAATACTAGTATATATCTAAATCCCAAGGCAAAAACATGCCATATTGTCATGTTGCCACATGTACTCCACCCTCCCCCACACAATCAAATGTGACATACTAAATAATAAAAATGTGTGTTTTAAGACTCGAACGTTACCCTCTCATTAAACATACAAATGCACTAACCAACTACTCTACAATCTTATGTTGGTCTTTGTGAGAATTTTTTATTTATTAAAAGACAAGATACTATTTCTATTTTTAAAAAAATTAAATACAAATATATATGTTAATACTCATTAAGTTAATGTTAATAATAGCATGTCGCCATGTCCTACATTTCAATACTCTTATAATTAAAAAAAAGCTCTTCAAATATTTAGAACCTCCGTAATTAACACTATTACACCATTTAATTACATCAGTTATATTCTTATACATTAACCTAAATTTCAAGAACAAGATTGCATCATATTCATTGTAAGTAATTATATATATATATATATATATATATATATATATATATATATATAAATATATATATATATATATATATATATATATATATATATATATATATGTACTCTCTTGAAGCCAAGGGTTATATTGATAAATAATTCATACAAAAGGAATTGGAAGATCATTTCCTGAGCACAATCCAATGCCTATAACTCTTTTTTCCCACTTTTCTCCAAGTGTTTGATTTAAGACATCATATTCACATTGGTAAATGATTCATTGCTCGGGCCAACAACTGTTAAACGCCTAAAACAAAGTAAATAAAGCAAATAATTCCTAAAGCTTAAATAGGAAAACCCTCTCAAATGAAAGGTAAAAACCTATAGACAAAAATCATAATACAAATGAAACTACTAAATTATATACTTTATTAACATAAATAGGAGATTACATAAGAAATCCTAACAGAACTAGGATTTGTTGTAGGGAAGCCACTCGTGCACACATCACATATACATCCCAAAGAGATACAATACATATTTAATTTCAAACCCCACCCCCCAATAAGTGTATTTATTATACTTTGCATACAAGTATCATACCAGAAAATTATTGTACATATATAATATGTTGTAGTACTATATAATGGGACACAGTGATATGGAGGATTTCACTATCCTCAGTCTAAGTACATTAATCCTTGAGATAATAAAAAAAACTAATATGAACCCGGTGCACACTAACTTAGTGTGCACCTGATCCATCTCACGTGAGTTTTAATGATTACAACTTTTCGTTTTTCCGCGTTCAGTCTTCCACTCTTTTCTCTCTCCTCTGATAATTTCTCTCTCCTGATAGTGTATTTTTGAAATGATATAGTGTATTTTGAAATAATATAGTGTATTTTAAAATGATATAGTGTATTTTGACATGATAGTGTTTTGCTGTGTTTTTTGACATGATAGTGTTGCATGATAAGTGTATATTGGCATGATATAGTGTATTTTAAAATGATATAGTGTGTTTTGACATGATAGTGTTTTGCTGTGTTTTTTGACATGATAGTGTTGCATGATATAGTGTGTTTTGACATGATATAGTGTATTTTGAAATGTTATATTGTAGCTTATTTGTATATTACACAAAATTATCATAATCGATCGTTATAGTGTTTGACATGATAGTGTATTTTGACATGATATAGTGTATTATAAAATGATATAGTGTATGTTTGTTCTGAACAACTGTTTTTGTTAAAATTTTAGAGCGAGAGAATCTTATTGAGAAAAGAAAAAATCGCGCGGATTTTGGAAAGCGGGAGTGACTAGTTTGTAGTGGGGCACGTGTCTAGACCTGGTGCACACTATTTTTAATGTGAACCGGGTCCACGCAAGACGGATTGTTGAGATAATGGGCATCAATATCTCTTGTTACTCCAATAAAGAAGTCCATGTGGTCGTTTGGATAAGGCCCATAATCATTAAACCTTTCAAACTCCACAACCCACTTTGCTGTAGTCATTGCCCCTTTTGTCAGAACCTGGGTAATTGCTGTAAAACTTTTATACTCTTCTAAAACTGATCCTTGAAGTACTTTGAATCTCACTAACTTGTTCTCCTCTTCTATATCAACCATGGTCTTGGCGTAACGCATTTTCCCATCAGCTGTAATATAAAAGCAAATTAAACATTTCGGAACAATCAGAAAGATATTGCTTAACAAGTGTTACCTAATGGATTGAGACCAGTGGCGGAGCTAGTTTGGGTCACGTGGGGTCACGTGACCCCGCAAATTAAAAAAAAAATTGAAGGATTTTTCGGGGGGTAACAAAAAAAAAATTAAACCAGTCGCAACAGTAGCGCTAGAAAAGAGGAGTTCAGCGCTATTTTCAATTCCCCTTCCTTTCCCAATACACCTCAGTATCTCACGCTCCTTCCTAAGCAAACACCAAAGCAATCAATCCACATTCTCTCTCATCTCTCATCGCGAAATTTCTAGGGTTTTTTCTCAAGGTGCATCAATGGCGGACGTAACAATGGGTGAAGCTGAGACTTTCGCATTTCAGGCATAAATCAATCAACTTCTGAGTCTCATCATCAACACTTTCTACTCTAACAAAGAGATTTTTCTTCGTGAAATCATCTCTAACTCTTCAGATGTATGTCGAATTTCTCAATTTAGCTCGTTTTCTCTCTGTTTTTTTTTTCTTTTTTTTCCTGCGTTTGGTTGAAGATTTTTTTTGCTCTATTTTATTAGGCGTTGGATAAGATTAGGTTTGAGAGTTTGACGGATAAGAGTAAGCTCGATGCTCAGCCGGAGTTGTTCATCAGGCTTGTTCCTGACAAGGCGAACAAGACTCTGTCTATTATTGACAGTGGTATTGGAATGACCAAAGCAGGTAATGTCTTCTAATCTTTTGCAGTTTATCTCATGATTTTTTTATTTTAGTGTTTTAGAAGAGAATCTCATATGGTGAAGTTTTGTGTGCAACTTTATTGTTTGAATTTGGAGAACTGAAATTATGGCAGATTATTGATTGAACTTTGCATGTGTAATTCTGTATTGAATTGATGTTTTTGTTTGTACTTGTACTGTGTTAGCTCATCAGTTTAAGAATTTTTCGTGGAATTTGATTTTACTTTTTACTTGTTTTCATCTGGTTAGGATTTTTTGTGTTTGTGATGGTGAAGCGACCAATCATGCGTATAAAAGATGTGGGTCTTTCATTTCAATGGTGTTTGTTCTTCTGTATTGGTCTTTTTTGGGAATGATCCTGGAAGATAGGAAGGTGAAATGTGCTTGTGTTTTTTGTTGAGCTTATTTGTTTATGTATAAAAGTTTTGGTATATACTGTTCTTTCATGTGAATAAGTTGTTCAACTAGATTAGAGATGCTTGTGGAGCTGTTCAATGTCTTATTGTTATGTGATTCATGCATATATTTGCATTTTTATGAGTGCATTGTTCTGTGACTCATGCATATTTTTGGTATGAAATGTGTTAATTTGTATTAAATAATGAATATAGGAAACGATGAGTGATACACCTAGATAAAAAAAATCAAAGGCAATGGGAAAACAACCCGATCTTCGACAATGTTTCTTTACGTTGTAAAATTTTTAATATTGAATATCTTTTGTCTTTTTTTGTGACCCCCCGATTTTGAAATTAAATCCTGGCTCCGCCACTGATTGAGACTAGGGCTATGTTCTTTTCAACTTATTTAAGCACTCTAGTGCTTATTTCAGATCAATTCAGATCAGATCAGATCAGATCAATTCAGATCAGATCAGAAAAGTTCAGATCAGATCAGAAAAAATCAGATCAGATCAGATCAGAAAAGTTCAGATCAGATCAGATCAGAAAAGTTCAGATCAGATCAGATCAGAAAAATTCAGGCCTTATCCTTAATTCTTTTTCTAATAATAATAATAATAATAATAATAATAATAATAATAATAATAATAATAATAATAATAATAATAATAATAATAATAATAATAATAATAATAATAATTATTATTATTATTATTATTATTATTATTATTATTATTATTATTATTATTATTATTATGTAAGAAATGACATGACACGACAATACGACCAGAACTCAACACGAAATAAATGGATTCAGGTCAAAGTTTGTGACACGTTTTAAGTAAATGGGTCAACATGACACGCCTTTTTATGAGATATGTGTACCTATATTTTATATAAAAAAATTAAAACTAAGTCATTAATTTAAAGATGCATTGCAAAATCACAATGCAAGTTGTCCAGAAGGCATTGATGTTGAACCAAGATCATATTGTGATATGTTTAATAATGTCCGTAAGACACAAATGGATTTGGTGCAAAAGAAATAGCAGAAGAAATTTGGCGTTCAATTGAAGAAGAAGAAGAATATTGTCTAAGTGACAGTAAATGTAAGTGATGTAATTAATGATTTCAACAAGTCCATAGACTTGGAACTTTGGAGGCATTCTATTATTATTGTTGTTTTTTGTTGGTTACAATTTTTTTTGATATTATTTACTTTTATTAGTAGTAAAAAGTAGGTAATGCTACAATAGAATGTAGTAGTTGTTGTAAGTGCTGGAGTTGTAAATTTTAATGATGTTGACAAAAAGTCTGCAATTGCTGAATAATAATAATAATAATAATAATAATAATAATAATAATAATAATAATAATAATAATAATAATAATAATAATAATAATTTCTTGGACGTTAATAATAATAAGAATAATAATAAGAATAATCGAACAGAAAAGTTCAGATCAGACCAAATCAGATAAGTTCAGATCAGATCAGACCAGATCATAAAAGTTCAGATCAGATCAGACCAGATCAGATCATATCAGATCAGAAAAATTCAGATCAGACCAGACGAAAAGAACATAGCCTAGGGGTTTGCAATGGGTAAGGTCGGATCGGAATTTGAACCGGACCGGACCGGACCGGACCGAGGATTCCGGTCCTGTCCCCGGTCCGCCGAGAATCAGGATTCCGGTTCTCCTGTCCGATTCGGTCTGGTCCAAACCCGGAAAATTCCGGTCCGGACCGGTGGACCGGAATTTCTGTTTTTTTTGTAAAAAAAATAGTTTAAAGGTTAAAAATAATTTCAAAGTTACAAAATTAGAAATCTAAAAACCTACTCTTTATTAACTTTAAGATTATTGTTGTTAGAATTATAAATATGTATAAATCTAAATAAAAAAGAATTTTTAAAAAAAAATTCCGGTCCAACATGTCCAAAATCAAACTGGACCGGGAAAATTCCGGTTCCCGTCCAAAAAAATTCTAGATTCCGGTCCGCCGATCCAACCGGTTCCGGTCCGGTCCTGGACCGGTGCACACCCCTAATTGAGACTGACATCTATACTAATACTCCCTCCGATCTTTATTAGTTTACCCGTATTCCTTTTTGGCATGTTCCTTATTAGTTTACCCATTTCTTTTGTTTCAATTTTTGAAATGGGACCACTAACTTTCCATCACACATACTTTCAACTTTAATATAAAATAATAGTTTCTCTTTCTTTCTATGTCCCACAACATTGTTTCTCCTAAAACTCTGTGCAAAAGAAACGGGTAAACTAATAAAGACCGGAGGGAGTATATGAAAAGATGTTCTTAACCAAGGAACGACGCCACATAGCGCTCTTCCGTAGGTTGTTTTACTACACATGATCCATATACAACAAAAAAATAGTAAATGCATTGTATATGATTTGATCCCATGACTTCAAGTTTATATACTAAAGTCTTAATCATTAAAACAAAAGATATTTGGTGATATCATTTTAACGTAAATTAAATATTAATAATGAAAACTACAAGTACCCGGGGCATAGCCCGAGCCTTCAAATTAATTCTCCTCATGAGGAGGGGTTCTAAAGCTATCTTTATTGTATAAGGAGCCACAAATGAAGTAGTTTAGACAAAATTTCAATATCAAGTTTTCTCAAGTCATATCCTATGCCAATATGTTATAGACAAAGTATGTTGATAAAGATATATCCATTTGGGATAAGATAGGAATATGGAGATTTAACTTCAATATGTAAGATGGTTACCTCCTATATTCTCCCTCGGTTTCATTTTAATTTACTCATTTTACTTTGGGGGAGAACCAAGGAGGAAGTATAACAGTATGAGAGAAAAACTGCAAAGGTGGAGAGAGAAACTGAAAAGTGTGAGAGATAAACTAAAAAGTGGATCAATATATTAAAAAGTGAATGACATGGGTGGAAAAAGAGGAGAAAGTAGACGTGATATGTTACCAAGAATAGAAAAAGCAACAGTGTGTAAATTAAAAAGAACACAGACCAAAAAGGAAAGTGAGTAGATTAAAAGAAACGGAGGGAGTACAACATAAGCAATCTTTTCGCTCGCCTTGAGCTACATGTATGGCATTCGTCTTATCTGTATTGTTTGTGTCATGAATTTATAGAGTTGGTAAATGGGTTGGGTTATTTTAAGTTCGTGTCGGGTTCACCAATAAATAGGTTGAACCCCCTCAATTCTAACCCGACATGTTTATTAAAGAGTCAACAACCTTCAACCCTAATCCGGCCAGTTCACCCGAGCTGTTTATCAAGCGCGGACAAATATATAAACCAAACAAATCAACCTCATATATTTCTTAACCTACTTCTTATATACTGGTATCTTACTGGAAAAAAAGCAAATAAAACAAGTAAATTATAAATCTTATATAGTTAAAAAAAAATACAAAATTTCACAATTAAAACTAATAATATTAACAGTAGCATAGGAATTAAAGGGGTTATTATGTCGGGTTTGGGTTAGAAAGTTCAACCCTAACGACTAACGTAGCCTATTTATAAATGAGTCTTGTCTGATCAAACTGCTTGCTCGATCAAATGAGTTGAAACCTCCATCAGAACCCGCTATTATTATATCGGGTTTGGGTCAAGTTGACGGGTTGTGCCAGTTTTTACCTTCATAAATTTATTTCGGAATTTTGTGGATTGTATCAAATATATTTGATTAGCATATTGTTTATGTCAATTTCAAATATTCTTTCGTTTCATCATGATAGATGTTATAAATATAATTTGTAATAATGATATCATGTCTCTTATAAATGATATCAGTTTGTATAATAATAATAAGGTATATAAAGAGTTGAAAAATAATAATGAAATAGGGAAAAATGATACAAGTTTGCTGAAAAATGACATAGAAATCGGTAATAATGATATGAAACATACCAATTACAACGTGGAACAGTTCTATAAATGACATGAAACAAATTTAGTAAAAGACATCAAATAGCTCTAAAATGATATGAATTACACCAATAACGATATGAAAGAGTTTTATAAGACATAAAACAGTTATATTAGTCCACACATGTTAGATGTTACGCAATAAGTTATGGTGTAACATGTTACAGCTAAGATGCACTCATAAATATATGTAGTTTTGTGAATGATTTACTTTTGAAAAGATTAAAAAAAGGGTTCATAAATCTAAGACAATTTTAATCTAATGAGGAGATTATGTTTGATGAGATATAGATCAAATTTAACGGATTGTGAAATATCAAAAAGGACAAAATTCTTAACTCAAATTTAACGGATTATGTCATGAAATATTTACTTAAATTGTTCCACTTACGACGTGCATGTGATAAGTTAGTGGCCCTTATATTGAAAGAAGGAAGGAATAAACTCTTAAATCCACTCTAAGTTTTCATTGTTTTGTGTTATTGCGACTTCCACCCAAATTTAAGAATAATTAATCAACCAAAAAAAGACAAAAAATGATACATTATACGGGCTTCAGATTTTTTTTTTTTTATTCAGGAAAGATAATTGGTCCGAAGACCAACCCCTGCTAGGCTACTAGCCTGCAGGGCACACCAGCTCATTGACTGGGTAGTGGGGATTTATACCCACAAGTAAACATTTTTATACAAACTCCCCAAATTGGGGAGTGATGAGAGTCGAACCTCGATACGGGCTTCAGATATGGTATATCTTATTAAAACGCTTGGCCGAAAATTATAGACTATAGTCCACTATGTATCACCCGCCCTTGAAGTGTGGAAAAATGTGATAAATTCACCGCTAAACTGCACTTTTATTGCTTATTTTATCAAGATTAACAATGATACTAAGAATTATTAATGGAAATCAAGAGTGAAGCTACTATATTTTAAATGCATATTAAAGGAAATGACTTATTTCCTTCTTTTCATTGACATCTTTCCACGCCAAATAATATTATACTATGCATTGAACTACTAGATAATACTCCCTCCATCTTCTTTTACTTGCCACATTTTCCGTATATAGATATCTCTTTTACTTGCTACATTTTTATATTTGGTAATCACGGTCCACCAAAAAGTATCATAATTCCCTTTACTTTTTGTCATTTCTACCTATACTTCTGAAATATTTGTCATTTTCACATGTAAATACTTATACTCACAACAATACATTAAATAATTAAAGACAGAGGGAATAACAAACAAAATATCTTGAGGCATCGTACAAGCACAAAAACTAGTAAATAGTAAAAATCTACATGCATAAACTTTTTACCGAGGGTGTAAATCCATAATAATACAGAACCAAGCTGCCCAAATTTACCCTCTAGCAGTTCGCAACACTGAATTTTCTGAGGGGTGATGTTGGGGGTATAGTTTGGTTTACTGGCCCATAATCTAAAGAACTTAAGCTAAACTCTAAACTCTATTTGCCAAACAGGGCCAATGTCAACTTCCATCTTCCTTAGCACACCCATTTTAGACACCCTTACAAAATGGAAGCTAAGAAGAAATGCAAATACTTAGTTTTTGAGTTGTTGCCAAGTTTTATATTTATATAGAAGAAAATTCGACTGAATAGTAGTGCGTGATGAGTTCACTCATGGTACACCCGGGTGTACCATGCTCATGGAACACACAGGGGTATTTTTGTAATAAATTAGAACTTCAGGGGCGCGTAGGTAATTTCCGCGGCATTAAATGACAAAATCTGGTTCGTCTTTGACATTCAGCCATAATTGCTCATCTTCACTACTTTCTTCGCCGATTCCCCGCCATTCTTCACCACAATCACCGAATCTCTCTCCTCTTATTCATATCTGCTTCTGAAATTTCCAGATCTGATATAATTTCCAGATCTGAAATATTGTTTTCAATGTTGTGAATT
Source organism: Beta corolliflora (assembly GCA_947648045.1). Taxonomy (NCBI): domain Eukaryota; kingdom Viridiplantae; phylum Streptophyta; class Magnoliopsida; order Caryophyllales; family Amaranthaceae; genus Beta; species Beta corolliflora. The sequence continues at coordinate 5,909,803 of CANSZD010002913.1, forward strand.
AAACTCATTTTGGAGTGCTTAACTTCATTTTAATCATCTGGGTTTTAATTATCTTGCAAATCTAGAGATACCCAGTTGGATTTTTTGTGGGTTTTTTCATTTTTGTGTGAATTTGTAGAGACCCATTTGATCATTTTAGCTCATAGTGTAGAAATAAATTTGTGGGTCAGAGAAAAATGGGTCATGATTCTTTGTTGAAAGAGGAAGATAATGTAATGGTGGAAGTTGTTGTGGGAAAAGATGCATATAATTTCTTGATGTCTACATCATGTGATGATTCACTATCAGAGTTTAATCCCCCTGGTGATATTTTGAATTTGCAACAAGGATATGATATATGTTTCTTTTTTTGATTTATTTCTTAGTGACATATATATTACAGGATTATTTGTCATGAATAACATGATATAACATTATAACTCTTTATTTTGCATTGTTGCTTTGGTTAGTTGATGAGCAAAATTATGGGTGCTCATTTTGAATTATCATTGTAGGAATGAGCAAATGTATTCTGCAATAATTTTGAATTCTAATGTTCAAATGAGTCAAGCATCTATGCTCATTTATAATGATTGAAGAGCGAGAAAGAAATGAGCGAATTGCTGATGAGCAAATGACAAAGTTTGCTCATTTGGGCAAAAGTGTTTGCTCATTTTCTTAAATGAGTAGAAATGAGCATTTGCTCATTTGCTTATTTTTGCTCATTTTGCTCATTTGCTCATTTGGAGAAAATACTCTTGGGTGTACCATGAGCATGGTACACCCAGGTGTACTATAAAGATTCCCGTGCGTGATTGAGAATACGACAAATGCAATCTCATTTCATTTGTTTTGGTGGGAAGTTTGAAAGGATAGAGGGAGTGTTTGTTTTGTTTTCGATCACTCTCAAAGTATCAACCAACCGATCGAGAACTCAGTCAATCTGATTGAAATGAAAACTCAGGTTTTGGATGTATTGTAGTAGCAGCCTAGGCTCGCAGGCATTGTTGTTAGAATCGCGATCCGGATCGTAGGATCGTACGATCCTACGATCCGATTTTGGCAAAACAATCCAGATCGTAAGCAGAATCGCAAGGTTGGTAGAATCGCAGCAGGATCGGTCAGGATCGTAGCAGGATCGGTAGGATCGTATAGGATCCTGTTTTTCACTTAAATTGTTGCAGGATCGATCAGGATCGGAGTAGGATCGGTTAGGATCAGTCAGGAATGGATTGGATCGGAATATCATACTTCTTTACTTATTAAAATGATCCATAAAGCAACTAACTTTTTCTTTAAACCCAATAAATGATAACCCAACTGCATACACTCAAATATTTCTCTTCTGTAATCTTTATGAATCTTGCGATGCCATATTAACTTTGAAAATATCAATATTATGTGAGAAAAACTAGGTATTTAGCATTCATATTGTTTGAAAGATGTGTATTTATTCACTTGGAAGCATTTTTGTTACTCTTTTTTGCAATTTGGTTGGATCTTACGATCCTACGATCCGAATCTACCGATTCGATCCTACCTCCCTTACCGATCCAAAGTGGGATCTCAATCCTAACAACCTTGCTAGCAGGTAACATGTATTGGGGCGTAGATCTCTAAAAATTATGGGAAAATTTTTGTCTCATTTTGAGTCATGCTCCTTCAAAGTGTATTCTTAAACAGACCAATATTTCCGATGAATGCAAATATATGTCTTACAAGTAATAGTGGCAGATCTAGGATTTTACAAATGGTTGGTCACTCCATCGTCTACTAAACACATTACAACTATAAGTCTACAACCTGATCCTTTAAAAAAGTTTCATAAAAAAATTCCCATTTAAAAGTAATAAATATTCGTATTATAACCAATGAAATAAATAGTACTTAGAAATTATTATAATTGTTCACGACGACCTTTTGTAAAGAAACTTGAAATATCCTACTCATTTTTTCTTTTTCTTCTGAAGTTCAATTTGCAATTTAATTTGGATTAGATTAAATGAGTCAATTTATCAAACCATGAGATTTCACAAATGATAATTATCAAAGACTCAATCAATTTTTATATCAAAAAATACAATATAATACTAAATCTTGTCATTTGTTACTAATAAACAACATCTTCAAATTATAATTCACATAGATTGAAACTTGATGAATTTACTAAACTAATTAATCTATTTAATAAGAAAAACTAAAATTGATTAGGTTGCCCATTTGAAAGCTGAAAACTTTGTTTGAGACACCATGAAATAGGCAGCGCCAAACCCAGCACATTAGAACACAAGAACCAGAAATGAAATGTTAATTTTCAGTCTTCTAATCACTGTCTTCTAGATGTAATGATGTACCCATTTTAAATTTAATTGATTAACTACCACGTCTTCAAATGGTTGTTGCAAAACCGACGTCTTCGTGAAGACGAGGCCTCTGATTCCTTCACCAAACTCAACAATCAAATCAATGAATTCATCAACAAATTCAGGAATTCTCGAATTAAAATCATCTAATTTCAAGAAAATGACATAAGACGAAAACCCCAACTCGAAAAAGATGCGGAAAAGAGGAGCGTCAAGATCTTGTGTAATTTTGCAATGGAAATTTTGTTAGAGGATACTTAGAGACATGGAACATATTAATTTAGTTCAAGTGAAATAGTATCAATATCAAACCTAATTAGAGACCTAAGAATTTTTTCTAGTTAATTAGTGACCGATTTTGATTTCAATAGCTAATTTATTTGTCATTGAATATGTTGGTATCTAATTAGTGACGAAAAAAATTCCGGTCATTGATTAACGAATGATTTTCTTGTGTAGTTACTTTGCAACGGAGCACTTGTGACTGAAATTGTGATAGTATCAATTTAGGGACTGAATAATTTTCAGTAGCTCATTAGTGACATATCTTTTTGCAGTAGTTAATTTGTGACTGACATTTGCGACTGAAATTGTGTCAGTATCAAATTAGGGATTGAATAATTTTTAGTGGCTAATTATTGACTGATTATTTTTCAGCAGTTATTTTGTGACTGATATTTGCGACTGAATGTGTGTTAGTAGCTAATCCGCGACCAAAATTTTATCGGTATCAACTAAGTGACGGACATCAGATCCTTAGTCAGTTAGCAACTGATTTTTGTTTATTTGGTCGCAAAAATCCGTCGCTAATGGGGCTCTTTCTTGTAGTAAGAGGATGTTTCGAAGAAGAACTTCGCCGAATAATTACAAAAAATTAATTTTTCTCTCTCCTAAACTTCTTATTTTCGATCTGAATTCTGAAGGTACATCCGCAGAAAGAGAGAGAAATTTAGAGAGATAAAAGAGATATTGACTTAGGAGAGAGAGAAACTGAGGAAGTCGAAGAGATAGAATGCTGGGATTGGGCCAGGACACGCGTGCATAATGAGATTTTTTAAAAAATAATTAATGGTTGGACAAGTGATCAACCAGGACCATGAATAGCTCCGCCACTGTATATAATGAGTGACATATGTCATCAAAAAACAAAATCAAACTTCCCATATTTTTATGAAAGACTAACATATATGAAAATTATGAATTTCTAAAATTAAATAATTATACGATGAAGAAGAGTGGAATGTGAGAGGTGAAAGATAAAGGGCGGAGGATAGAGTTCAATATATATTTACGGCAAAATGCGGTAAACTTAGGACGATATTGAGCATCTCACTAAAAAGTTGTGATTAGAAACCCAAAGTCATCTGGCCAGACTCCAACAACCCAAAACTCCACTAAGAGCATCCACAACCACGGTCCACGGTCCACGGGCTACCCATATTTTCTCTCTCCTCACCTCATTCGTTCACATCAATTTCCACTAAATAATCGAATTAATTTGCTAATTGTAGTTACGTTCACAAAATCATTACTTTTAGTTAAGATAATTTAATCGATAATTGCTAATTACGCTAATTTAATTGATAATTTCTAATGCGCTAATTGAATCGATATTTTCTAATTACGGTAATTTATTAGGCTAAATGGAAACATGAATTCATTAAATGCATCAAACATAAGACCATGTTAAATTTTTAATTAATAAATTGCAAATAATTTCAATAATTATGTAGCCATTTCAATCGTCATAGAAATTGGCCCAACTAAAAACTTGGTCTAATAAGAATCCAGCTAAATGACGAACGATAAATTTGGGTGCACTCATTCGATCAAGGGGATCTTGGTTAGAAATATGATAGTAAAACTAAATAAAATCATACTTCAAAGCCTAGGGACTACGGTAAGTTTGTAATGGGTTGTTTTCGTAGTCCATCGAGCATCAGGAGGAGGATGCTGAAATGTTGTTTGGGTCAACATTTAATAGATGAGATGTTGGGCCTTCGTTAATGGGTAGGGGAGCCAACCTAGGTTCATGGAAGCCTCTAAAATGTGGTCTTGATCTCTTGAAGGCTCGTTTTTAGAAGGTTGAGGAAGTCCTAGAAACAAGTTATGGAACACTCATCGGCAATTAGTAGAAGTATATGGTTTTTCGGTGTGTGTTGGTGAGCGACTAAATATAGTGATTTAGACGGGATTAGAGCCTAAAGTTTTGAACATCATCCTACAGAATTTTACCAATCAGCTAGATAGATATGATTTGATCTCAAGTTTTGAATACGTACATACCAAAAAAGTTAGATGACATCAAACATGTAGAATATTTTAAAATAGAAACATCAAACATGCGCACTTTGCATAGTTTTAGAACTTATTCCCTTCTATTGTTAAAAAGCTCAACTTTCTTTTTAAAGGTCAAATTAACAAAGACATTAGTGTAATAATGTTATTAAAAACAATCAACTCAATTAGTCCATGTACATATCCATGTCATGTTCTCATCTCCTATGTTGAACGAGATTGTAATAGTATTATGTGCTGCGCGCATTATTATGTTTTGAAAATCGTAGTACATTGGTAACATGATACTTGCATATATATAGGTCCGTTTGAGAAATTCAGTCAATTTTACCATGATTTTGCCATTGACGGGACAACAATATTCAGAAAAGGTAACAGAGAATTGTATTGCTTTTTGGAAGGCTATTGGAGTATACTCTGATGATGAAGCTAAGGCTGTTGAAAAGTTTCTTGAGGCCTTTAAAAATGAGAAATTTCCACCAGGACACTCGATTTCCTTTACTCAATCGCCTATTGGATCACTAGAGGTTAGTAGGAAATCTTATTAAATAAGTGTAAGTATATGCAAGTTAGATTCAACTAATTAAGTTTGCTTCAAATGAGTTAAGTTCAAACATAAATTCAGTTACAAATTACTTCTTCAGTTTTTTAATACTTGTAAAAGTTGACTTTTACACTAATCATCTATTAACTTTGTTTATTACCTATTTATTATAAAATAAAAAATGTTTTAATTAAGATGTTGTTTCAATATATACTTCTTCTGTGTTTTTAGTTGCATCATTTGACATTTAGGCATTATCCATCAACCAACTTTGACAAGCTTACTCTCACGATTATGTATCAAAAAAAATATTAAGTGAGATCTTGTTAGATTCTTCTCAATGCGAGGATTCCAAATATCAAATTTTTGAAATTTTTTACTTATATGCAATTAGAGACATCAACGCTCAAAAAGCGCCTCGACAAACTTGAAAAAGAAAATCACGCAACTAAAAAAACAAAGGAAGTATATTTTAAATATAATCTTTTTATAATTTTACTAATTAATGAGTAACGATATTAATGGTCAAAGATGTGCATTGACAAGCGTTAAAGTCAAACATAGGTGAACTTTACAAATTTAATCACTTCATCTTTATTTACTAATAAAGTCGTATGCACTTCATCTTTCAATGTAAAACTAGTTTATAGCCCAGGCGATACCTCGGGTTATGCATATTTGTAATTTAGTTTATCAGCCTTTTTATAATGAATTTTCTGATCATTTTATGCTATCTAACAATAAATTAATATGAGACATTGATGTAAACTTTTGTTCCAAACTTAACTAAAAAGAGAAACATTATCTAAAATCTTCTTAGACCAACATTTTGACTATGGATTAATAAGTTATATATCGACTCTAAACAATCTTAGATAGAATTCAGACTATTCGCATCGGCTTCACAACACTTGTTCTTGCCTTCTTGAAGTTTACCCCGGTGCAAATGGTTGAAAAGAAATTTGGTTGTCTTTGTGTCTTCACTCTTTCCTATACGTATGCTTATGTTGAGCAATTTCACCAACCATCTATTATAAGGGCTTTTTATCTTGTGTTTTGAAGTCACTTACCTAAAAATCCTGCAATAGGTAGTTATTTTCATATCATTAAATAAAGGGATATTATCTCAGATAACCCTGACTTATAGGCCTTTTTCCAATATAACCCTGACTTTGGCAGGCCTGTCTCCGATAACCCTGAACTTGGTTTTTGTCATTAAATTGGACGGAATTTGTGACGACGTTAAATAGACCCTAACTATGTTTGACTTTCGCTTTGGTTGGCGCCAGTTTTATAAGTAGTTGGTGACCCTCATTACGTTCTTCAACCTTTGTCCAAATTCGTGCCCTAATTCCAAAATGAACAGGGAAGTGGAAGGTATTTTAGCAAATCTGAAGTACGAGAACAAGAGATGCAGAATCGCGCGCAAGGCTGAGTTGAGGATTTCAGAATCTAGGGATAACCCTAACAAGCTTTATTATCGTTGCAAAGAGTGCGATTTTTTCGAGTGGTGTGTGCCACGACTAAGGGAGGAAGCAATCAGTTTGGATGGCAATGGGGAGCAATTTCGGTCTGATTATGTTGAGATGCGAAGGGAATTATCTTGGGTTATGAAGAAAGTTGACGAAAGCATATTTCAGTTGGTGTTAATGGTGAAATGTATGGGTTTGGGTTTATGTGTTTTTATGGTTTTAGTTCTTCTTAAAATGTAAGGAAATGTGTTAGAATTAGAAATGTGATGGAAGATTATGAATGGATTTGATGTATTTTGTGGTTTAATATGTAAATATGCCATTGGCAAGATTATGAATGGAAAATAGTTTTTTGTCATTAGCATATTGTTGTTGCAAAAATTTATTGAAGACCATAAATTATGTCATTCAAACAGAAGTACTGCTTCCAAAATATGTGTATTTGATATATAAGCAATGACACCAAAATATTAGTCAAAATACAGCATAACAGCACTACTTGTTGGTGAATAACAAACACCATACTTCTAGGCACCATTACATAACAGAAGTCAGTTCATACAAACCCAATAAAAAACCCCCTAAGTTGCTAACAAACACCTACTGAATCTTCTACTTCTTCTTTCCCTTGTCCATTTGTGATCCCAAAGTTTGTGTGGTGCCCTGTGTTCCTCCTTCAGAGCAGCTTGCCTGAGCTTGTCTCTAGGAGTGTCTTGTTCCCATCCTTTGAGAGGTGCTTGGCCCTACTGCATTTTCCACTTTTGCAGCTTCTTTTTTTTGCTTTTTTGTCAAGCCACCCATACATGTTTTCTTGTTATGCCCTAACTCCTTACACTTTGAACACCTAATAGTGACCTGCCTCTTTCCTTTCTTTGGTTCTCCCTTCTCTCTTCTCCTATTTCTTGGTGGTCTCCCAACTGATCTTTTGAGGATTGGGGGCTCAATTTGTGGAACATCAAATGTAGGCCAATGAGTGTGGTCAGTTATAGGAAAGATGTTTAGCCCATACATGTCCTTGTAATTTTGCACAGAATAGTAGTGGCTCACATAATTCCTAGGTTGATCCCTCCTGTGGTGAATTACTCTTGTGGCATGTCTACAAGGAATTCCATTCAACTGGAAGCGTCCACACATGCAAGTCCTAGCCACAAGGTCAACAGGATATTGGACATTGTCTTCAAGCACTTCAAACTGACCCCTTCCACTGGCAAATATCTTGCAGAACCTGCTATCATCATTCATCAATCTCAGTTGTTTTTTGCAATAAGGAGTGATGTCACCATCAGCCCAACCTTCAACCTCCTCTTGTCTTTTTGCAATCCTTATCATGCAACTTCTTCTCACCCCTGCATGTATAAACAAGAATGAAAGTTAGAACATGTCAAAAAAAAGATGGGAAATAAATGTGAAGGTTCTTTCTAACCTTCTGCAAGACTGAGGATAGGCCTCACTCTGTCAAGCCCAAGTGTGGCATTGAAAGACTCAGTGAAGTTGTTAGTGTTGTCATCAGAAGCTAAGGTTGTATCAAATTTAAACCTTGCCCACATCTTCAAATCAATATTCATCAAATATTGATATGCTTCCATGCTCAACTCTGCAATCTTCCCCATTGCCTTTGAGAATACATACTCATTGTATGCATCACATGCTTGCCAAAAATAAGCCTCATAATGAGGTCCAGAGAACTGACCCTGTTACACAATTACTACATCACAAACTGGGAAGAGTAGAACACAATATTGACAACAGGGAGGGGTAGAGACTTACTGAAACATTCTTGAACAAATGCCTGTTGCAAATCCTCCTCTGGCAATCTGGGAAGAACTCTGCTAAGGCTGACTCAACCCCCTTCTGCCTATCACTCATGAAGGTCCAGTCTTGCCTTTCACTCTCCCTTAATGTGAACTTCAAGCAGTTCATGAAATACCTCCAAGCCTCCTTTGTTTCATCAGCTGTGATGGCATATGCAAGAGGGAATAGCTCCTGGTTTCCATCCAAGGCAACAGCAGATAAGAGCACACCATTGTGACTCCCCTTCAGATGACAACCATCAACCCCAATGAGAGGTCTGCTGCCAGCTATGAACCCCTTACACTGGGCATCAAAGCTTATAAACATCCTCTTGAAAAGCAGAGGTGGATATGGTCCCCTTTTCAAACTGTGCCAGCTGATGAATGCATGAGCATGAGGGTGTGTTTTTTTCACCATTTGAATGTATGCAGGTAGCCTAGTGTATGACTCATCATGGTCACCTTCAATGATACTCACAGCATGGGCTCTTGCCTTGTACAAAGTAGGCCTTGGAACTGTCACTCCAAATCTCTCCAGTGCTAACTGTTCTAGTGTTCTAATAGGCACTTCTGTGTTTGCCCTGATCTCATCCATCAACTTAGTTGCCAACCATTTAATCCCTGCCATTGGATTTCCTTCTAACCTATCACAAGTGTGGTTTTCAGTCATGGTCTTGATTGCCCATGTAACCCCATCTGGGAGCTCACTAGCATGGATCCTCCATGGACACTCAGCATCCTTACATGAGGCAGTGTACCTATTATTTTCAACCTTCTCCCTCAGTAAATCAAACCCCTCCTGCACACAATAGTCATTAAAATAGAGAGAAAATGTTCTCTGTCCAAAAAAATATGCCAAACATGCAGCTTAATCTTCCTCCATCCCATATCTTCATATATCACTCCATTCTTGTAAACCCTTTGTAAGTAGTTTGGGTTAATCCCATCTCCTTCATAAACCCATTCCTTAGCCCTACTTGGATCAAATTCAAGAATGTCCTCAGCCTCCAAATCACTCTCATTCACCAGACTTGTATGCTCAGATTCATCATCATCAGTAATATCTTCCTCATGGAATGACACATCATCAGTCTCTTCATCTTCTTTCTCTGATTCACCCTCACTCAACCCTCTGCTGGAACACTCAGCTCTGCCTCTCCTCTTTGCCCTCACCCCTTCAGTTTCTTTAGCCTGTGCAACAGTTTTTGTGTAGCTAGGGGTGAAAACTACACCTAATTTTTTGGTTGTTGACCTAGACACTTTTTTAGGTCTCTCATGCCTCTTGCTTGTTTGATAAAAGCTGGTCTGGGTTGGGGGTTCAGGAGTGGGATTGGGCTGACTTGGGTTCTCAGTAGAAAAGACTGGTTGAGGAAAGCTCTGTTCAGGAAAGGGCTGCTGATTTGAACTTTATTGAGTGGGTTGGGGAGTGCTTTGTGGTTGCTCTTCAATTTCAACATGTGAAGTTGAATCAGTCTGAGTTTGGTTGGGTTGGGGAGGTTGGGCCTTGGGCTTAGGGTCAGGTTGGGTCTTGGGCTTAGGGTCAGTTTGGGTGTTAGGCTTGGACTGAGGTTGGGTGTTGGGCTTGGACTGAGGTTGGGTGTTGGGCTTGAACTAAGGTTGGGTATTGGACTTGGGCTTTGTTTGGGTAGTAACCTTCTTCCTAGCAGTGTGCTTCACTTTTGTGGGTGTTTGGGCTTTATTTGGGATTGAGGTTGTATTGGGGTTTTGGGATTTAGTTGGTGTTGTGGAAATATTGGGTTGGGCTGTAGGTTCTTCTGTAGCAATGGGCTGCACATTATACAGATCCCAAACTACAGGCCCATCATAAGAAGGATCTTTCCTCAATAACTCCAGATCCTCCAACTCCCTCTGCCTAAATAATTCCTCCTCCTCTCTGACTCTTTCAGCCTCTTTTCTCTCAGCTTCTTCCTTCTCTCTCTGCTCTCTCCTCTCAGCTTCTTCTCTCTCTCTCTGCCTTTCCATTTCAGCTTTCTCCCAAGCCTCTCTTTTTTTGGTTTCAATTGTTGCCCTAAGCATCTTACTCATCAAAACAATTTCAGTAGGACTACCTCTGTCCTCCACAAATAATGTTATTTCCTCTGAATACTTATAACACTTCAACATACTGTCAAAATCCTCCTCAGTTGTTATCTCTACCATGCAATCATCTCCATTTGGGCTATAGAACACAGAAGGATAAGCAGGACAAAAAACTCCTTGTTTTAACCCTTCATCCTCTAAATCCATTAAGTAGTGCAAAATCCCATATTCATCAACATCTTCAATTCTAACATCAAATTCCCTATTCCCAAATTTCACAAGAATCCACTTTCCCAAACCCATTTCAAACCTAAAATGACAGAAAATCAATACAAATTCCTACTAAATCAGCACATATCCAATAAAACAACAAAAACAAGTTTTTCTACCACAACAAAAATCGAATTTTGTATAATTTCAAACATTAAAATGGGGAGAAAAAAAGGAAACAGATGGTTACCTTCAACAGAGACGAATTGCGTCTTCGAAAATTCCTCTCCTGCCCCGATTTCAGTGCTTCAATGCTTAATTGTTGTTGATGTTCAGTAGATTAGAGAAACCCTAAATCGCTCGTAATTCTCCTTCAAAATTTCCCAAATCAAATGAAGTGCCTTTTAGTTCTTCGCATTTAATGTCACCAACTAACCACCTGCATAAACCTGGCGCCAAAATAAAGTTAACAAAAGTCAAACATAGTTAGGGTCTATTTAACGTCGTCACAAATTCCGTCCAGTTTAATGACAAAAACCAAGTTTAGGGTTATCGGAGACAGGCCTGCCAAAGTCAGGGTTATATTGGAAAAAGGCGTATAAGTCAGGGTTATCTGAGATAATATCCCTTAAATAAATACTCGAGTACTAGCTAATATTTAAGTTATCAATTAGACTAACAATTTGTAGAGAAACAAATAAAGCATTGACACAATAAATTTTTATGATATGAATAAAGAATAGTTAGAACTGCACATGATACCTCTATGATATAAATAGGAATGAGTTTAAAGTAGCTATTTAGTTCATGAGAATCTATATATAATCAAAATACGTTAAACCATGAAATCATTATAATCAAACAAAGTTTCTTAGTTCTAGCGCTGATATGTCATATTTATATATAGTTTTTAGGTGCATTTAGGTTGCATTTTAGAGCATTTAGATTCATATTTAGGTTCATTATTGCATCATATTCTTAAGTTATGTTATTCGACTCCTATTCGGTATGTTTTCTTGTTTTTGATGAATTTCAGGTAATGAAAACGTATTTGGAGTAAATTTATCTAAGTTTGAGGATTATGAGCACTTGGAAAGAAGCTACGATGCATAAGGATCGTATGGATATGTCATAGTACGAGTTTGAGCGAAAACGAAGCAGAAAATCATTAGAAGAAATGTGAAAAAGGAGTCATGTCTACTCTTCTGATCATAACTTTTGATGTGCTTCTTAGAATCAAGAAATTCCAGTTGGGTTGGAAACTAGACTTGAAGGGCTTTCCAACGATAGGTCACATGCCCCAAATGTACTTCTGGTTTAAGAGATACAGCCTTCGCAAGTTGACGCAAAATCGCAGTTTTCCCGCCCGGTCGACCGGGCGGTTTCGCCCGACCGGGCGAGAAGAAATCTTCTTCAGACTCCAAGGCATGTCCGCCCGGTCAATCGGGCGAGAAAGGAGCCAAAATCGTTTGCGTGCCCGACCGGCCGGCCTTGCCCGGTTGACCGGGCGAAATTGTTTCTTTGCTCGGAAGTTTAAGACAACGTCGCCGACCCGGCGGTTTGGCCCGGACGACCGGGCGGTTTTTCGGGAATGTTTTTTTTTTGCCTTTTTTAGCCGGTTTTGTAAAAACTATAAATAGGTCTTCTCTCTCTCTCCCAAGACCTCTCCTTTATCACGTTATTTCTTAGTTTTAGGTTTAGTTTAGTTTTCTTCTTTTCTCTCTCTTTAGTTTAAACCCTAGTTTTTCATGTTCTTCTTTAATTCATTAGTTTTATTATTTCATTCTCTCTCTTTCATTGATTTCTTTTAATTATGTTTTCCTTTCTCTTTCTAGATGTAGTTTTTATTCTTTATTTCATGATTGAGTAATTTTTATTTCTAGGGTTTGGGAATCCATGTTTATATGCTATAATTCTTGATGGATGTTTATTGATGGTTTCATTAGTCATTGTTATTTCTAATTGATTAGTGTTTATATTATTAATCTTGCAATCTGATCAATTGTCTGATTAAATATTGCTAATATCGAGTCATAGATCGAGAGATAGTACTCTTTAGAGGCTTACCTACAATTAGCAAATCTGATTATGTTGAGCGACCGTACTAACATATGTTGATTTGAGAGCGTTAAGGCCCGACCGTAGGATTAACATGTGCTCTAGATATCTGATTCATTGAACCATTGATGATATTTTGATAGATTATAGTTATAAACATGGTAAACCATTGCTCTAGATCATTTTTAGTTTGATTTTCGTAGTTTGATTAGTTTAGAACTTTAATTCAATATTCCTGATTTTGTTTAGTTTCTCTATACCTTAGAAGCTAGATTAAAACGACCATCTCTCTGTGGATTCGACCCTACTTACCCTACTACATTGTTAGAAGGATTGCAGGAATTATTTTTGACAGGTGTACGACAGCCTATCAAGCGCGCACACACACATACCATAATCTGAACAATAAATTCCTGATGATATTATTACACTTAAATCCCCTTTCTTATAGTCTTTCTTTATAATTTCTTGCCATGCCATTGTTTTGGAAAACAAATAAGTGCTTGAATATGAATTCATGGAGCTTTAGATATAGGCATACATCAACAAAATTTAGATCTATGATACACTACCTTCAAATAATGTGTGACAATCAAATTATAGAGAAATGAGAAAATAAAAATCTAGTATGTTCAAGAAGAAGTACAATACTTCAAAGGGATTTGTGTGTGACACTCTTTGACTCTATGATACCTGGGAGGCTGGGACAAAAAAAACTTCTATCAAAATCCTGACAAAAACCAAGCATATCGGTAGCAAACAATAAACCTAACAATTTATAATTTGGAATCCAATTTGGGAAATCAGGACCAACGAATGAAAGTGAAAATAAGCTAAGATCATTTAGCAATTGTACAGTAACTCCAAAAGTAATCAGCTACATAAGTTAGTAGAGAAGGAAATAGGATCAACATCAGTTACAAAGGATGGTAGTATAGACGATGGAATAGAGAAGGCTTCAGTTTTGGAAAATGATCGAATGCAAGGCCATAGTAGAATTAGTGGTTAAGGTTGAATAGAGGCGGAAAATCAGCTACATAAGTTAGTAGAGAAGGAAATTAAAACGACGGTATTAATGGAGGGAATTTAAAACTTTTGTAAGCTATCATATACATGATGTAAGTTATCATATCTTTAAATGTTTTTCTTAGATGTATGTTATTATTTTTTTATCCCCATAAAAACTAAAAAGATATTGTAGAGTAGTTGGTTAGTGTGTTCATATTTCAAATGAGAGGTTGCGTGTTCGAGTCTTCACACATACATTTTGTTGTTGATTACTTTGTATCATTTGTTTGAGAGGGGGTACATGTGGCAGCATGATATTTATTTGCTTTGGGTTTTAGATATATATTAGATAGATATAGATATGGGAAATATTGTACTTGTTAGCAATATACAGTTTGTTGTTTTCCTAAAATTAGTGTATCTTGATTTTCTTGTGTTATTCAGGTTGGATTTTGCTAACATAATTGCATTCCAAAAGTCGAAAATGTGATGATAGTAAACAAAAACTTATGCGAAGCACATTGCAATGTTAGGTTTCTGGGATGGCCATCTATGGCAATGGGCCATCAGCTGGGCCCGTAATTTCAGGCCCAGAGATTCCATAGAATTTTCGGCTCTTCTTTCGCTGCTTGACGAGGTTGTTCTATCACCCCATGAAGAGGATTACCTTGTATGGGCCCCCAATAAAAAGGGTTTATTCTCAGTCAATTCTGCCACACTCGAACTTGATAGGAGGACATGCCCCTCAAATTCGGACTTCATCAAAAGTGTGTGGAGTGGTTTGGTCCCTCACAGAATAGAGGTATTCACTTGGCTAGCCCTCATTGGAAAGATTAATTCCAAAGAAAAACTTGCACACATTGGAATTATACCATCTTCGGACGCTCTTTGCATATTTTGCCAATCTCACATTGAATCCATAAGCCATCTCTTCCTCCATTATGACTTCTCATGGCAAATATGGATATGGTGGTTAAACATGTGGGATCTTCAATGGGTATTTCCTTCTCATCTTAAAGATGCTTTCTTGCAATGGAAATACAAAAAATGTGGCTCTTTCTTTAAGAAAGTTTGGTGTGCAACTTTCTTTATCATCACTTGGTCTATATGGAAAGAAAGGAATTCAAGAATTTTTTGCAACAAATCTTCATCTCTTAATGAGATTCGTGATCTAATTCTCATGAGACTTGGATGGTGGATCAAGGGTTGGAATATTCCCTTCCCTTTTTCCGCAGGTGATATTATTCGAGAGCCAAGATGTCTCCAATGGCAACCTTCCTCACTTAGCTCCCATCTCAAATCATCAGTTCCCTGTCCTTTATATATGGTCTGCTCCTCCTTCTGGATGGATCAAATGGAATGTTGATGCCTCATATGACTGCCGCCTTAATCATGCAGCTGTTGGAGGGGTGCTAAGGGATGACAAAGAACAATTTATGGCCCTTTTCTCAAGTCCTATCCCTCAGATGGAGATCAACTCAGCGGAAGTTTTCGCAATCCTTCGAACTATAAAAATTTCCATATGCAGTGATCGAACAAAAAGTTGCAACATTATCATTGAGTCCGACTCAGCAAATGCGGTGCAATGGTGTTTAGAGGACTCGGGTGGTCCATGGAATCTTGCCTTCCCTCTCAATTTCATTCGGAATGCTCGTAAAACATGGCTTAACCTGAAGATTACCCACAAAGGAAGAGAATCAAACCATGTTGCGGACTGTTTGGCCAAACAAGGATTGCGAAGAGATGCCGAGTTTATTGCGTGGTTGTAGCCCATGATTAGCCAATATTTTTCAGATAGTGGGGTTCCTTTGATTTGGTTGTATGTATCTCTTTAGAGGATGAACTTCCTAAAATTCATAGTAGTAGCTCTTATTTAAGGCAAACAATGTATGGCTCTCCTCTTGGGCTTGAAGCCTTTTAATTATCCCCTAAATTATCAAAAAAAAAAAAAACTTATGCGAAGCAGTATTTAGAGTTTGTTGTCGGCAAACATGGTGTTTCTCCTCAAGCGAAGCAGAGTTTTGCTGCTAGAGTTTCAAAATTATTAAATTTTGAGAACGTAGAAGCTAATGCAACAATAGGAGTTGCAAATGAGTAGATCCCAAATTAAAGATTCATTGTTTATACATCATCCGTTCCAAAATAAATGAAACGCTAGATACATTATACAAATTGTTTGTTTACACAATTATTAATCACATACTGATTGCAGGTTTGCATCAAAAAATTAATCACATACTGATGGTTAGCTATTTCCAGAAGTCACACGGAACTTCCAAAAACATGGTGGTCCAATTAGTTTTTCATTTGTTGAAAACTTATATTTAATTCAAATAAAAAATATCAAATAGTTCTTTCTATAACTTTCTACAATCTTCAGGATATCAATCAAACATAAGTTTGGATTTTATTAGTAACAATAATAATAATTTTTTTTAAAGTACACATAGAAAATTAAACAAGATTTATATGGCATATTTCACACAGCTGGTCTTATAATAACTTAGTGTGCACCGGGTTGGTATATTAATTTCATATAGTGAGTTTTATAGAAATAGTGAACTTGTATACAATATAGTGGATTTTATTAACAGAAAACATATAGTAAATTTTTAATGTTTTAACATGCAGGTTGATATAGGTTGTGTAGTATATCGTGACACGTGCTTTAACATATAGAAAGATGTAGTTTCTGCATGATATAGTGAGTTTCTGCATGATATAGTGGATTGTTCAGTCTTGATGTAATTTATGCATGATATAGTATATTTCTGAATAATATAGTGAGTTTCTTCAATTATCAAAAAAATAAAATTATAGTGAGTTTCTTCATGATATAGTGGGTTTCTGAATGATAAAATAGATTGTTTAGAAATAATGTAGTTTCTGCATAATATAACATTTTTTTGAATGATATAGTGGGTTTCTGCATGATATAGTGGGTTTCTGAATGATATAGTGGATTGTTCAGAAATGATACGTGCTTTTGGCCTGGTGCACACTAATGTTAATGTGAACCGGGTCCACGCAAGTCGGATTGTAATAGACTCCTACTTTTGATTTAAAATTAGGCAACTACCCAAGCCCTACTTATAATAACTAGTTTAATTTATTTAGTGGCCAGTTCAATCCATTCAATAATTACATTCTTTAATCCATTTAGTGACTAGTTTAATTCATTCGTTTTGACTGTCGGGTTATTTTCTAAAATTGTTTTTTTAATTCGAGATTCAGAGAGAAACAAAGAAAGAAAAGACGACCAGCTTGGTGCGAGATGTCTAGTAGTGTATTAGAGTGAGATGGAATGAGCTAGTTAAGAAAATATAGGTTTGAATTTGACTAATTTTATGTTAAAATTAAATTGCTTATTTTAATAGTTTTTGTACTTCAAAAACATTACTAAAAATTGTAGGATTAGTGATCATTGAAAAAAATAGCAATTGAAGAATGGACTGAAAAAAGAGAGCAAATTAACTATAAAAAAATAAAGTATTTTTTATGTGTTGAGCATTATGAGCAACAAAAATGTAAAACCAACCCCAATAAAGCTAAACAATCCCTTAAAAAAAATAAAAATAAAGCTAAACAACAAACGCGAATGTCTAGAGTATTCTAGTCCCATCTCATCAGTCATCAACTTTATATATTTTTATATGGATGGCTAATAATTGGGAGAAGATTATAAAATCCCCTTAAGGGACGGCAATGGCATTACCTGGCCCACCCACCTCTCAACTTGTTACCCCTACGTCACACTAGCCGTTGGACTTAAACGGCAGAACAAACGGCGACCTAACCAATGGATAATCACCAAACAATAAACCAATTCAATGCATCAACACCTGCCCTACATTCATAACCAAGTTCTTAAACGACACGAATAATCGAATATGTAATAAATTATTGTAAGATGGGAGTAACTTCTGTCATTTAAATATATCACTCCTTAATTATTAAAAGTAATCCATTATAATTTACGAAATGCTTATTTTAGCTAAAAATAAATTGGTTTGACCATAAATTTATTGTATATCTAGTGTAAGGAATGGTTATTGACCTTAGGGGTGTAAATGATGCGAGTCGAGCTCGAGTTTGGCTAAACTTGACTCGGACGCGAAAACTCGAAATCAAGCTCGACTCGACTCGAAAACTCGCGAGCTTGAAAAAATCAAACTCGACTCGAACTCAAAATCCTAAACTCGAACTCGAATCAAGCTCGAACTCGAATCAAGCTCGAACCCGAAGCTCGAACTCAAATCATGGCTCAACTCAAACTCGAGTCAATCCATGTACCTTGAGTTAAGTACTTGGAGTAGCCTTTTATAAAGAAAAAAAAGTTGGGTGTTTCATTGTCCAACCAATGTGGGCCTTTATGAAACAAACTTGAATAGAAAAAAATGGTTTCCAACCAAAAAGTTTTTGTTCCACTTATAAAGAACACATGCAAACTTAAACTTTTATTTCCCAACTAATGTGGGACAACTTTAATTCAAACAATAAGTATAGCTATAGTAGTAACATTTTATAGAGAAAAAAGGCTATTGTTTATACTATAAACCAATGTGAGACATTTAATATTTTACATAAAATATCATTTTTAATAAATTCTAGTTTGTTCATGAGATTTTGAGCCGAGCTAAGGCTAAGGCTCGTTCAAATCTTGTGCTCGACTTGTTAACCATAACCTAAAGACAAACTATAATTAATGTCCACTATGAAAATATTTTCTATGAAAGTGTTTATTACATTTCATGGATTAAGTTCTTTGAAAAAGTTTGAGAATTATTTATCGAAATTGCAAGTATTATATATAATTTTTTTCGAGTTTATCGCGAGCTTTTCGAGTCGAGTAAGTAGTAGCTCAAGCTCGACTGGTTAGTCATCGAGTCGAGCTCGAGTTTGAATCGAGCCTACTCGAGTCGAGCTTTGACCGAGTCGATCTCGAGTAGCTCGCGAGTTGCCTCGTCTCATTTACACCCCTTTGACCTTCATAATAACTAGAGTCTAGAGGTGGCAAAAAATGACACGACCTGCTAATCCGACCCGAATTTTATCGGGTTTGCAGTAAGGTCTTCAATCTGTTTAAGTAAGTAGGTCGACCCAACCCGTTGATTAGACGGGTTGGACAAGGGTTGAAGTTTTTAGTCCGGAACTGACATGACAACCCGTTTATTAGACCGTCCGATTAAGACTATGGCTATGTTCTTTTTGTCTGGTCTGATCTGATCTGAACTTTTCTGATCTGATCTGAACTTTTCTGATCTGGTCTGATCTGATCTGAACTTTTTTGATTTGGTCTGATCTGAACTTTTCTGTTCGATTATTCTTATTATTATTCTTATTATTATTAACTTCCAAGAAATTATTATTATTATTATTATTATTATTATTAAGCAATTGTAGACTTTTTGTCAATATCATTAAAATTTACAACTCCAACACTTACATTGTGATTTTGCAATGCATCTTTAAATTAATGACTTAGTTTTAATTTTTTATATATAAAATATAGGTACACATATCTAATAAACGAGTCGTGTCATGTTGACCCATTTACTTAAAACGTGTCACAAACTTTGACCCGAATCCATTTATTTCGTGTTGAGTTCTGGTCGTATTGCCGTGTCATGTCATTTCTTACATAATAATAATAATAATAATAATATCAATAATAATAATAATAATAATAATTAGAAAAAGAATTATGGATAAGCCCTGAATTTTTCTGATCTGATCTGAACTTTTCTGATCTTATATGATCTAATCTGATTTTTTCTGATCTGACCTGATCTGATCTGATTTTTTCTAATCTGATCTGAATTTTTCTGATCTGATCTGAATTTTTCTGATATGATCTGAACTTTTCTTATCTGATCTGATCTGATCTGATCAAATCTGAAATAAGCACTAGAGTGCTTTAATAAGTTGAAAAGAACATAACCTATGTTTAGTTCACCTTATTTTTACTGATCTGAACTTATTTTTTTTTATCTGATCTGAACTTAACTTATCTGATCTGAACTTATCTTTTATAAAACATATTAGTACTAATATTATTATTACTTTATATTTCATTACTAGTATTACTATTACTATCATTTTATTACTATGCACAACTTTTAATAATAATAATAATAATAATAATAATAATAATAATATAATACTAATAATGCTAAAAATAATAATAATAATAATAATAATAATAATAATAATAATAATAATAATAATATAATAATAATAATAATAGCATAATTAGTTTTTTTTTTAAAAGAACACATTAGTATATGAACATACAACTAAAAATAAAAGAACACATATTTTAGGTTAAAAAATATATTGTTCATGGTAAAGAGAACCTATTGTTCATGTCCAAGGTCCATTTATAATAAGAATTTAGGTAGTAATGAAAAGAACATATAATGATATTAAAAAAAACATGTACTGAAAGAGCATACAAAATCTATTTAAAGAACACATTTTAAAAATAAAAGATAGATGTTATTTTTATATTGATGACATGTTTGGATTTAACTAACAACATGTTCTTTGTTATATTAATAAATTGTTCTTTTTTATTATAAATAAGCCTATATATATATATATATATATATATATATAATCATATGATCTTGAACAAAATTGTTAAATATTATTCTTATATCGTTGTCTTATTCTATATAAACTTAATTTTTAAAGATAATAGTAATAATAATAATAATAATAATAATAATAATAATAATAATAATAATAATAATAATAATAATAATAATAATAATTATAATAACAATAATAGCATTAGGCTATGTTCAGTTCACCTTATTTTTGCTTATTTCAGATCAGATCAGATCAGAAAAAATAAGTTCAGATCAGATCAGATCAAATCAGATCAGATCAGACCAGATCAGACCAGATCAGATCAGATAAGTTCAGATTATGCTTATATTTAAAAACTTATTATTATTATTATTATTATTATCATCATGATTATTAGTATTACTAATGCTATTATTGTTATTGTAATAATTATTATTATTGTTGGTGTTGGTGTTGTTGTTGTTGTTGTTGTTGTTGTTGTTGTTGTTGTTGTTGTTGTTGTTGTTGTTATTATTATTATTATTATTATTATTATTATTATTATTATTATACAATTACTATTACTATAAATATTACTATTTACTAGTACATTTGTTCAAAAAGATTATTATTATTGTCGTTGTTGTACTTATTAATTATTAATATTGGTAATTATTATCAATGTCGTTGCTATTATTATAAATGTCATTGATATCACTATATGAAGCTATTTGTGTTCAAGAAGAAGAATGTTCTTTTGGCATTTGTAAGTACGTGTTCTTTTTTATATTTATTCTAATTAATAATTTTGATATGTGATGTTCTTTTTTATGTTATACATGTAACGAACATGACAATAGTATATGATGTTTATTTTTTAAAACAATTTTGGTAGAATAATATAAATTATATATTACTAGTTTATATAAAACATGAGTAGCATGGGATAACCTAATGGTGTTGTCATCACGTTCAAAATTTTCCCTACAAAGGATTTCAACTTATCTTTAAAAACAAAGTTTATATAGAACAAGACAACGATATAAGAAGAATATTTAACTATTTTGTTCAAGATCATATGATTATATATATTTATAGGTTTATTTATAATAAAAAAAAACAATTTATTGATATAGCAAAGAACATGTTGTTAGTTAAATCCAAACATGTCATCAATATAAAAATAACATCTATCTTTTATTTTTAAAATGTGTTCTTTAAATAGATCTTGTATGCTCTTTCAGTATATGTTCTTTTTTTAATATCATCATATGTTCTTTTCATTACTACCTAAATTCTTATTATTAACGGACCTTGAACATGAGTGTTCTTTTATTTTTAATTTTTTTGGGCCCTTTTCGGAAATCCCGTGGTAAGATGAATTTTCTGCCGCCGCCCGCACAAGGGTCACTCACCTATCAAGCAACAAGCCCCCAACCCCTCCCCCACCCACAACAATATTGAAATATATGCTTCCACCAAGATTTGAACCTTGGTCTCCCATGTGGGAGGTAAGAAGTCATACCATTGGACCCAAGAGTCCTCAGTCTTTTATTTTTAATTGTATGTTCATATACTAATGTGCTCTTTTTAAAAAAAAAAAAAACTAATTATGCTATAATAATAATAATAATAATAATAATTATTATTATTATTGTTATTATTATTGTTATTATTGTTATTATTATTATAATATTATTTATATTATTATTATTATAAAATTATTATTATTATTATTATTATATTATTATTATTATTATTATTATTATTGAAAGTTGTGCATAGTAATAAAATGATAGTAATAGTAATACTAGTAATGAAATACAAAATAATAATAATATTAGTAATAATATGTTTTTTAAAAGATAAGTTCAGATCAGATCAGTTCAGATCAGATCAGATCAGATCAGAAAAAATAAGTTCAGATCAGATTAGATAAGTTCAGATCAGAAAATTTCAGGTGAACTAAACATAGCCTTAGTAATACTAATAATCATCATAATAATCATGATAATAATAATAACAATAATAATAAGTTTTTAAATATAAGTATGATTTTTTCTAATCTGATCTTATCTGATTTGAAATAATTAAAAATAAGGTGAACTGAACATAACCTAAACACTCACCATAAATTTCGTAGGTAGCGCGTACTCTATAATTTCTCAAGTTGGAGAAGTCGTGAGAATCTCCGTCTTTAGTTGAACCGCCTCAAAAGCAAAGAAAAGTAGCTTTACCCGTGAGGGCTAGGTCAAGACACGTCATATATCACACGTGTCAAACCATGATTGGTAAATAAGAGATAATTTTCTTAATTAAGTCGGTCAAACGAGTCTTTAAATACAGCCTCTTCCTTCATTGGTTTCTCATCCTTCATTTGAACGTAAACAATCTTTCATTATTCTCTCTCCTCTCTTTCAAGGTAAATACCTAATTTCCTTTTCTCTCGTCTCAATTTTCTTCATAATTCCGCTAAATTTCAGTTTTTGTGATAAATTTTCATCTGATCTGTGTTTAAGATCTAATTTAAGCGTAAGATTGATTTCATCTATGATATTTCTTTGGAATTTCGTTATTTTCGATTATCAATCTCTCAGAATTTTGAGTTTCAATCGACAAAAAATTAATCAAATTTGTGTTTTCAGTTTCCGATAGATCTTTCTTGTGTTGTTGGAATACAGATCTGATCGTTGTTAAAATTTTGAAAATTTAGGTTTAAAGGTTTCGCCATAATTTTTCGCACTTCTGCAATCGATTGATGTTCAATTCCGAAAATTTAGGGTTGAAGATCTCGCTATAATTTCTCACAATTCTGCAATCGATTAATTTTCGATTTGGAAAAATCTAGGGTTAAAGATCTCGCCACAATTTATCGCAATTCTCCAATCGATTAATTTCCGATTTGGTTAATCTATGGTTAAAGATCTCGCCATAATTTTTCAAATTCCGCAAACGATTAAACTTTTGATTTATGATGCTATGATTTGATGATTTCTGATCATTTGTTTTCGATTTTGTAGATGCAAATCTTCGTGAAAACCCTAACCGGCAAGACCATAACTCTCGAGGTTGAGAGTTCCGACACCATCGACAACGTCAAGGCAAAGATCCAAGACAAGGAAGGAATTCCTCCAGACCAACAACGTTTGATCTTCGCCGGAAAACAACTTGAAGACGGCCGAACTCTTGCCGACTACAACATCCAAAAGGAGTCAACTCTCCATCTTGTCCTCCGTTTAAGAGGAGGCATGCAGATCTTCGTCAAGACTCTTACCGGCAAGACAATCACCCTTGAAGTCGAGAGTTCCGATACTATCGACAACGTCAAGGCCAAAATTCAAGACAAGGAAGGCATTCCACCAGACCAGCAAAGGCTGATCTTCGCTGGAAAGCAGCTTGAAGACGGGCGTACGCTCGCCGATTATAATATCCAGAAGGAGTCTACTCTCCACCTTGTGCTCCGTCTTAGGGGTGGTATGCAAATCTTTGTGAAGACTCTCACCGGGAAGACGATTACTTTGGAAGTTGAAAGCTCGGATACGATCGACAATGTTAAGGCTAAGATTCAGGACAAGGAGGGTATTCCTCCAGACCAGCAGAGATTGATCTTTGCTGGTAAGCAGCTTGAAGACGGCCGCACTTTGGCTGATTACAACATCCAGAAGGAATCCACCCTTCATTTGGTCCTCCGTTTGAGGGGAGGTATGCAGATTTTTGTCAAGACATTGACTGGCAAGACTATCACTTTGGAGGTGGAGAGTTCCGATACTATCGACAACGTCAAGGCGAAAATCCAGGATAAGGAAGGTATTCCCCCAGATCAGCAGAGGTTGATCTTCGCTGGAAAGCAGCTTGAGGATGGGAGGACTTTGGCTGACTACAACATCCAGAAGGAGTCTACTCTTCATTTGGTGCTTCGTTTGAGGGGTGGTATGCAGATTTTTGTGAAGACCTTGACCGGGAAGACCATCACTTTGGAGGTTGAGAGCTCGGACACGATCGACAATGTGAAGGCGAAGATCCAGGATAAGGAGGGCATTCCCCCAGATCAGCAGAGGTTGATTTTTGCTGGTAAGCAGTTGGAGGATGGGAGGACTCTTGCGGATTATAACATCCAGAAGGAGTCTACCCTTCACTTGGTGCTTCGTTTGAGGGGAGGAATGCAGATTTTTGTCAAGACCTTGACTGGGAAAACCATCACCTTGGAGGTGGAAAGCTCGGACACGATTGATAATGTGAAGGCGAAGATCCAGGACAAGGAGGGTATCCCACCTGATCAGCAGAGGTTGATCTTTGCTGGGAAGCAACTTGAGGATGGACGTACTTTGGCTGATTACAACATTCAGAAGGAGTCCACTCTTCATCTTGTCCTCCGTCTCCGTGGTGGTTTCTAAGCTCGTGCTGGTTCGTTGAAGGTTGTTGGCTAATGGAAGGCTTTATGGCTCGCTGGGTGTTTATACCCCTATAATCTGTGAATTCATCTATCATCTAGTTTATGTTGAACAATTTTAATTTCTGGTGGTTACCAATTGTTGCTTTTATGTCGTTGTTTGTCTGTTGGGTTACTATGAACTTTTAAGGTTCAGTTGTGAATAATATTTCTCTGTTCGTGTCTACTTTGTTCTCCCTGTTGCAACTATGATTGTTTTTTTGTTCAACTTTATTTACCTGATTTCTAATAGTAGCTTTGTCATGGCTTGCCTTGGAGAATGTCTGATTATATACTCCAGATTATCTTATTTTTTGTTTGGCCTTTTATGCTTGTTAAATGTGCAAAGAGGAGTCCATTAATCAACTCATCACCCAATCTGTCTGGGGTAGGTGTGCTTTATTGGTGTACAACAGGTTGTTCACAAATTTTGTTTACAGATTGTGCGCCATTCATCTCGCTACTCTTGTTATGGTTTTTTTTTTGTGTACTCGGTTCTCATTTGTGGATTTACCTATAACTGATGTGATGATTTTGATTAGAGAATATGTAAGATGCAGTTTTAGGGTGCATCTCTGATTTTGTGGTTGTGTGTATGGTCTTCTTTTGATGATCCTGAACGGTGGGGTTGATGTATTTGAGGACCAATGCTTGCATATACGTTGTGTCTCTATTGTTTTGGCTTGTGTACACCGTTACGGTATGTCTTGTGAGCTATTTGAAGTATATTTCTAGTTGAACATTGATCTTAGAGTTTGGGCTGTTGCATCATCCGTTCCTACCAACATTACAGCATTATAGGAGTTCTGTTATTGCGTTGCTGATCCTTTTTAGTGTCTTTGAAATGTGATTCATAACATAATTGCCGATGAGGAAGGAAAGATATTTAGTGTTGAATCTAAATGTGAAAAGTTGATATGAGCCTCATCTTTTCTTCGTAAATCTCACTTTGGTCATAAACTTTTACGAGTCCTACTGTCGAAATTTCAGTGCATTGAAATTTTACTTAAATTTATACTCGCTGTGCTCACTTTGTTTACCTTGCTGCTTGTTTAATCACACTTATAACTGTTATGGTGTTTAGAATGTAGAACAAGAAGTTTAATTCAGTTCATGTTATCACTAAACACCGTACACATTCGTAGTCGCAGCACTTACTCTCTTTGGTGCTGTATAATCACGTGCAAAATTTTTGATCAGTCTTCACCAGTGTTTGGTAAGTTCTCTTGTATAATATTTTACTGCAGATAAGCTTTATGAATTGTGTGCTAAACTCTTCTGGCTGCCCCCGGGATACATGCAATCTCGTTTCTGTTTTCTTTTTTCTTTTAAGATTGCTGAGGACAAATTATTTGAAAAATTGTGAGCAGGGTTGTCTGGTGTATGTACAGTGGATTGACTGGATTATTCATTTGTGATTGTCTGGTTTCAGTGCATTTCGTCCATTTATTTTTGTGTGGTAACAGAGATATGTGTGATCTATTGATCCCTCCATGAATATGCAATTCAGTGAGGATGACATGAAGATCCAGCAGGTTCAGCGTCATTTCCTTGGGGAATTAAATCCTTTTATAGTATTAATTGCTTGTGATTCTTTGGTGATCTAGATTCTGGGGATTTGTGACTTTAGCCTACTTCTTGTGTAGTTGACCAGCTTGTCAGCTGAGTTGTTTCTCTCCTGCACCAAAGTGAGTTCGCTTCTGGAATTGACTTAAAGCAACTAAGAGAAAATAGAAGTATACATCTGCTTTCAGGCTCAGGTGCGCCATTGATTTTGTGTTCTGTGAAGATTCAATCTCTGTAAATTCTTAATTGCATAGCCTGTGTAGGAATGAAGTTTCGACCCTGTTCACGTCTATCAGTCTGTGTACCATCAAATCTATTCTCAATTGGTTGATGTTTGAAATGTAGTGAGGTCGGTTTTCACCATTGGGCTTGGGTACTTTTCTTGCCTGTTATTTGAGCTGTTCAATAGAAACTCTACTTGGTTCTGAGGTGATTAAGTGAATCAAGTGCTGGGGAAAAGGGAGCTCTGATCTGTTCGAGCTTGTGCCTTACTTTACACCCGAAGAAAAATATATTAGATCTGTGGTTCTATGCTGAGATATACTGATTCAATATTCGCCAGTATATAGAGGATTTATGATGCTGTATTTTGTGCATTATGTTTCACTAGGCTGAGCATCATTTTCTTATTGGATCAGTTTATTGTAAGTTCCTCATTTAGTCATCTTGGATTAGTTCCTTCTCTCAAGTTAAAATAGATTACCAGGCAATATCGTTTGTCAACGACATGTGATAGGAAAAGAATTCTTTCATCTTATATTTGTTGATAAGCTCTTTTAAGGTTTTGCATAATCTTTCTGGGCGTATGACCTTGCGGATTGTGAGGCTCGACTGATGGTAAGAATGATGATGTGTATATGACTTTGGTTTTCCTAGATCTTGGCATATTAGGTGTTCGTGGTAGATGTTTGTGTGGTTGATATTTGCCTCTGATTTTCCAAGATGTAGGACTTTGCATATTAGGTATTCGTGGTAGATGTTTGTGTGGTTGTTGTTTGCTTGTCTTGTTGCCTGTGCATGTGTTGCTGCTTCTTAGTGCTAGAGAAACATTGATATGTTTTGTAGCCATGCTTGGGGGGAATGACTGCTTAGTTGCATGAACGTATGTTACTGCCCTCATCTAATGTGGTGATGGAAGCAATATGATTTACTATTTCTGAAGGTTTGGAGCTTTTTTTTTTTGGGTTTGATGGTAGAGCTATTGACTCCATTTAGTAGGTATGGACACGAATCTAAGGCACTAAATGATTCCAGGTTGAAAGGATAGAGTCGTATAGGTTGCTGGTTGATTATTTTTTAGAGTGAGTTGCATTACAAGCTTTGATGTGAGATTTACTTTTTATGGATTTATTTGTTTATCTAGTGGGTAGATGATCCATTTCAAATACAAATTTAAAATTAGTTGATTACAACTCAGCATTAGAAATTATTTTTTAACCGTTTGTGTTTAGTGGGTTATCTACCCAGTGAGTTTTTAAGCATTTTTTCCACACGATGAATTGATTTATGTACTCCCCTTTAATACTGTTTTTGCCTCGTAATATACTCTTTTACTGAATGTACTTTTACTTAATTTTAACAAAATGTTGTATTATTGAAATTTTGTTGATGTACAAGTCCATACTAGGCAAGTAAGGTGTAAGGAAGGACTAAGGAGTACAAGTACTAGGCATGTTAGTGCATGTGACAAAATCGAAAAAAGGGTGTCACATTTTTTTTTTTTTATTTATTTATTAAGGTAAGGAGAAACCTTGACAAATTGGGGGAATAAATGGGATCCCAACTTGTCAAGGGTGAGAATCGATCCAGGGGCCTCTGGAGGCAGGGAGGAAACCTATGTTTCTAACCACTGGCGCACTCCACTCTTAAAAAAAAAAAAAAAAAGGGTGTCACATAGGTTCTAGGATGTGGGCATGAACCAGTATACGAATATGCTGAGAAGCGTTGGTGAATGTTATGAGAACCTGAACTGTTTTTGATCCAAATTGTTGCACTTTCCCCACACGGTTACACTAGCGCTAGGTAAGGGCATGAATTGTGATCTCTGGATGGTCTACCAAGAATTCGTCAAACAATTATTGTCGATTTGTCTTTATTCATATGGAATAGTAATACGTTTGCAAACTTTCCATTGAGAATTAGAAGTTTAGGATTTATAACAAAGTCGTGTCTGGATGTTATTAATGTTCTATATTTTAAAATTTTTACTTGACCTTTGACTATTCATGAGGATAAGTTTTTAGCATAATAAGGTTTTAGGAGAATTATTGAGATTATTAGAAAATCCATTGTTGGGTTGGTGGTAGTAAGAGGGTGTTTGGTTGAGGGGTGTTAAGAAGAGGAAAGGGTTTTTAAATTTATGTTTTCCTTACTTGATGTTTGGGTGATGGGTTTTCTTTTTCCGTTACGCATTTTTCAGTTTAGGATTACCTCATTTCCCCTTAAATTGATTCTCTAGCCCTACTCTCACGGTTTTCAATCCCTTCAAATTCCTCTACACCATAACACCACAACTGACTACCATACCACCACCTCTAGGCGGTCCCCACCCCGTTCTACACTCAAGCCACCACTCCTCTACTTGAGCCGCAACCACCACCCTTTACCTGAGTCGCCAACCCCCGCAACCCCAACCAGCCCTTGAAACTCCACCGCACTCCCGACAACACCACCCCATTCCTCGTAACTCCACCCCACCCCCGCATCCACCGGCCACCAGCCCCTAAAATCCAAAGCACCACGTTTACCCACCCAGCTCTTGGAAACCCCACCCATCGAAACCCCACCCCACCCGCAGAACCACCACCTTACCAAATGAAACCCACATCACCTGCCAAAACCAACACCTTTACCCACCACCTCCAACCATCGAAACCACCAACCTCACACCCAATTACCCAAAACCATCGGATCTACAAGAGAGAGGAGAGAGAAAGAAAAGAGATGTCGCCTACGCGTGGTCGAAGTCGGTGCCGGACGTCATGAGAGAAAGAGTTGGGAGGAAGGGAGAGGGTTTAACTTTTGTGACCCCTTTCTTTGTCTAACCAAACATATTGGTAAATTAGGGGGTTTAGGGTTCCTTTCCTTTTCCTAACCCTTATTTGATTCCTTTCCTTTTCCTAACCCTTATTTGATTCATTTCCCTTTCCCCTCTTCTAACCAAACGCCCCTTCAATCTATCAGAATCAATATTTTGGGGTAAGATTTTCTTTCTTCTTCTGAAGTTACTAAGGTCTTTTCACATTTTTGGCAAATTTACCCTCTTTTGGTCATTTTTCTATCTAAGCAAAATGGGTAATTGATGCTAGATTGCTAGTAGATAAATGGTGGCTTGATTAAGGAAGTTGCGATGATGATGAGAGTAGAAGGAATGTTGTTCTATTTATGTGCGTGGTGAAAGTAAGTTGTGGCGGAAAAAATTGCTATTTTTTTACATCGAGAAAACTTACAAGAAAGGAACTAAAATTGCTATCCTTTCTTTTACAATGATTATTGGCTCTTACATGAGATACATTTATCAAAATTACCTTTTACAATGATTATTGGCTCTTACATGAGATACATTTATCATTTAATGAATGTCTCAATTTTCTATGTAGTCTTATATCACTTATGTCTTCTCATGAAAATGAACGATATTGTATGTAAATTTGATACATCAATTATTATTGAAGGCAAATTTATATACTAAATGAATTGAGTAATCTTATGTCCCGATATAAACACGAGATATGTATAATTTTATCGAACGTAATTATTTAAGATATTTATAATATTATATTTAATGTAATTAATTATAAGTACATCATAATTATGTGCCATGACAAAAAAAAAGAGATGTGTTTTTTCAATTTTTTTGGGTGCAAAGAAGATGTCAAAAAAAATATAGTCGTACTAAGTTTACATTTATAATGCAAATTCACCATTACTTTGAAGAAAGGGACTCCCCCAACAACTCTAAAGCATCTCTTTAGTCTTTAACACAAAAGCTTTAATACTTTACTCATTATCAATATCCTAAAGGCATCATTTGTGTTGCGCCCTCATTTGGGCCACACTCCCACATCAACGTCGACTATCAAAAATCAATAGAAAGGAAGCGCGTTTAACATTGTATATACCACAAAAGTACAATTATACTCGGACTAATTCCTCATTAGTGATTTAGTTCATCGTAATTTTCAAGAACTAACCACATCATCCAACTAGGCAACTAGCTTAATCCACAAATAGTATTTTAGTATACTAGTCTAAGGTAAATTATAATTTTATTTTCTTAAGACTAGGATACTTGCCTACTTGGTTGGATGCTAAGGGCTGTAGTGTAATTTTTCTCACCCTTTTCCTTTATCTTGGAGAAATTATCTATCCATTTGATAAACTAGTAATTATATATATATATATATATATATATATATATATATATATATATATATATATATATATATATATATATATATATATATATATATATAGAGAGAGAGAGAGAGAGAGAGAGAGAGAGAGAGAGTAAATGCCTAATAGATGGATCGCCCATTAAATTTTATCTACTGGATAAATGTAATATTCGCTCATTATTTATGAGGGATCGAGAATATTAAAGATCACTTAATTAGGGCATCTGAAAAAAAGACATATTTCGCTTTATTATTGTAACAGTTGGTCGTTGTTATATAACTTAAAGTAAAATATTTTTACTTTATTGTTAAAATAAATTAGAAATTAAGATGCTGCATTGGTTTTAGTAATGCAAAATTTCAAAACATTAAAACTTTTCAAAGTAATTTTTATTATTTAATCATTAAAAATACAAATGATTTAGGTATAAACGTGAAGGTTAAGATGTTGCATGTAAACAAGTGTACAAAAATACATTTATGTTCTAAAAAATCCTATCTATAAATATTATTACTCCCACAGTCCTACTACTATTTAGAACCACACTTTTATCGCATTAAAACGAACCTTGTTCCCACCATTTTTCAGCTCAGTCCGATCATTTTCAACCTTTACATCAACACTTCTCTCTCCTCCCCTCTTACATACAAAAAAAACCACTTTTCACTCACCAGAAAACCACTCTTAAACCCCACAAAAACCACCCTGAAAAACTGAAAAGTGAAAACCAGTTATATATGGCAGAAGAAAGTAGCTGTTGCAGGTGTTGCATCAGCTTCATATTCACTTCAGGCTTAACAGCTCTATTTTTATGGCTAAGTTTACGCCCTTCAAACCCAACTTGTTCCATTGAAAACTTTGACGTTTTTATCCTCAACAAAACTGCAAATTCCACCTTCCAAAACAACCATACTATACGCTATGATTTGAAGCTTAACAACAAAGAAAATAAAGATAAGGGTATTTACTATGATACCCTTAACCTTACTTTTTATTATAATCCTAATCTCACCTTATTCAATACCATTGGAAATGCCACTTATGTCCCTTTCTATCAAGGGTATGGTAAGAACACTCATCGTATTGGAACCATTGATGCTAGAGGGGTTAAATGGGAAAATGCTACCGCGACGACGGCCGTGTTTAGGGTGGAGCTTAATACGTCAGTGAGGTTTAAGATTGTGTTTTGGAAGACTAAACGACATCGTTTGGATTTGAGAGCTGATTTATTAGTCAATGAACAAGGGAGTTTGGTTAAGAGGAAGAAAAAAAAAGGGATTAAGCTAACTTCAGGAGTTGGGGGTAGTATTATGAGTTGTAGTAAATGTATGTTGTTGGGTGTGTTGATTTTTATTAATTTTTGGTGAGTTTTAATATTTCTTAGATTTGATTCATCAATTATTGTTATTTGTACCTCCATTGTGCAATAGTAACAGGATATTCATTCGTTACAATTTCATACCTTAATTAAGATTGTATTAGGGATAGGGACCAACCAGTCCTATTCATAATTATTTATAGATAGGCAGCAGTAGCATCTTCCTTTACAAATGCAAGTCGGTCAAAACTCAATATTAGTCACTTCAATAAAATTGTATCACAAAGTCTTATAAAAGGCGTCTCTGCCCACATTAGTGTTAACGTAGAGGCCAATGATGTAAATCGCCGACGTCGCGTTGACATCACGCGGGTGCATCATACCAACAGTGGTATTAGTTAAGTCACAACCTATTATTAGTTATCTTATCTTAAATTCTTACGGATGAATTAGTTAAGCGGTGAAAGATATTAGTTAAGCGTTGAATTATATTAGTTAAGCGGCTTTGACCTATTAGTTATCTTAGTAAAACCATCTCATTTCCCTCAATTTATATTTTCTCTCTCTCGCCAACTCTAATTTCTATCTCCTATGTGTTATGGCCCTCTCTTCTATCAACTCGCGTTTCTCTCTCCTCTACACTGCCATTTCCCTCTCCTCCACCCAACTTCCATTTCTTTATGAAGCTACATCTCTTTCTTTTTCTTTCTTTTCTTTTTTAAACATATGAAACTTTCAACTATATAACGTCCTTTTCCGCGACTTCTTCAATCTTGATGATGAGATTTTCTCAATCTTTCTTTGTTTCCTCCAATGGGTCTAAACTCTAATAAATATCTTATTATGAGTTACAAACAGGGACGTCTCGCACAATTTAGAGTACATGTGCCATGCATTAAACATGGGCCCTATAGGGATATAAAAAGGATCTCTAATCCCGTATTATTAATAACTAATTTAATTTTTTTTTATTAAAAATGGTTGAAACATGAATTAACTTTCTTAAATGCTTCAATGTTATTTTCATTTTTAGCAAGGAGATAGCTTAGATTAAAAATATATATAGTAAAGATATACCAAGGATAAAGCTAGAATAAGCTATGAAATATGAAAAAAAAAAGTATATAGATTAGCGGTAAAAATTTTGGATTAACATATGTATTTTCCATCTAAACTCAAAGAACCTAAAAAGTAAGAAAATAAAAAGTAAGAAAATAAAATAAAGTAAGAACCTAAAAATATTTTCCATCTCGCTCATGTGTTCGAGACCCTGCTCATGTAACAACTTTTAGGTAGAAAGTTACATTTTTTTTCAGGTCAGTAGTTATGGTTTTCTGGTGACTAGTTATCGTTTCCAGGTAAATAGTTAAGCAACTGGGTAAATAGTTATATTTGTAAGGTTAATAGTTATGGTTTTTAGTTATTAGTAATTGTTTATTTATAGCTTATTAGTCATTGCTTTCATGTTATTAGTTATAGTTATGATTCCGGATAAATTGTTATATTTGTAAGGTTAATATTATGGATTTTAGTTATTAGTAATTGTTTACACGTTATTAGTTATAGTTTTCATATTATTAGTTATAGTTATGGTTCTGGACAAATGGCAATATTTGTAAGGTTAATAGTTATGGTTTTTAGTTATTAGTAAAATGCGTTATAATCTGGTTTCTATGATATGACTAATATACTTCAACGCTTAACTAATATAATTCAACGCTTAACTAATATACTTTGCCGCTTAACTAATTCATCCAGAAGCAATTTAAGGTTAGCCTAACTAATATGTCCAACCGCTTAACTAATTCCGCTGCTGGTTTGATGCACGCGCGTATGTCAGCATGACAACATTGGTCTCACGTTAGTACTAACGTGAGACCGTCTCTTCAAAAACGGACTCAAATTGTATTTCTTCCCTTTTTTTGTTGTAACAACATTTTTCTGTTTCGGAGTTGCAACAATATATACTTACTTTTTTTGGTAGATTGATTTTCGAATTTCCTTTTTTTTTAATCATATATACACTTTTTCATCACTATGTATCTCTCTCATGTCGTATAAGTTTCTTAATTAGCGTACATCCTCCTATGTTGCAACTGAAAAATTGGAAGTATTATAATTTGAAGCTAACATAATATTTGAGGTAGAACCCTTATTTATATGTTTGAAAAAATAAAGAACACAACATTATGTGAAGTATCTTTTAAATATACCTAATGATATAGTGGCCAAAATATCTAATATATTAAAATGTTGAGTCACTTGAGTGAGTAAAATATTGTAAATATTTTTCTCTCTCCACTTGATAATATTTATCTATCATACTCTTAAAAAATTAAATGACGGGCCTATAAAAGAATTATTTTTATTTTATTTTGAGTAAAATTTTGATTTTGCAAAGAACTAAGGGCTCTATTTCATAAAAAGGTTATTTTTATATATATATGTAGTCCGAAGAGTTATATAGAATATATGTACTAATTCTTTGATAGGTGTTGTCCAATATTTAATAGCAGTTCTATATAAAATTCATATATACTAGCACTTGGTATACCATGTGATGAATGATATTTGTATCACTCAAATACCTAATTTTCCTCATGTTTAGAGTCATTTTTCCTCTTCATTTATCATTTTCTAGCTTATTTTGCGTAATTTATAATAATTGAGTTATTTGTACCTTATTTGTGAATATTAGTTATTTGGGCTATTTATATAGGGTTTGGTAATGCTTATTTGTGTTTGATGTTGTAGGATCAACCTTAGAGGTCTCCATACCACACACCAAGCATAGAGTGGAGCAATTTTGCTAAAATAAGAGCTTTTGGAAGGATTTGTGCATAAGGGTCATATTCAAACGGTCATAACTTTCAGCACACAAAATATTTTTCAGTGATTCAAGTTGGAGATGAAAGTTTGGCTCGATATCTTTCCAACGAGTGGTGAGAACCCCAATTCCGATGAAAAATGAAACGTCAGACGCGTCTGCTGGCCCGCCCGAGCTGTGCCCAGCCCGCCCGGACCCCTTAGCCTGCCGGAGCTACTACCTAGCCCGCCCGGGATGGTTTGCTGGAAGTTCCTACTCGCTTCGTTGAAACAAGGTCCACGCCCGGTGGAGATGTATGGACCCGACTACCCTCTCCCGCCCGGGCTTCGTCAGTCAGCCCGCCCATGCCATGTGCAGCCCGCCCGGGTTGTTGTCGTCTGCGGTTGTTTTGTCGGCTCGTTTTTGTTTTAAAACGTTGTAATTGGGGGGAGTATAAATACCCCCTTAGCCCAAGTTTTGAACCAGGTTTTATTTTATTCACCACTCTTAGGTTTAGAATATTTTTAGGGCTTTAGGGAGGATTAGCCTCCATAGCTTAGTTTAGGGAAAAAGTGAGAAAACTCAAAGAAAGATTGAAGATTTGGAGATTCAAGGGTGACAACTTGTATTTAAAGATTCAACAAAAGATTCAACAATTTATCTCTGATCATGTCTTACTCTCTCTTTCTTCTTTTATTGTTTTATTTTAATTGTTTTCATTGTTTAATAGTTAATCTAGATTAATGTTTTCATCTTTTCCTTGTTTCTTCTTGTTTGTTCACAAGATTTTATTTTATTTTTGCTTTAAAGTCTTGATTTTTGGTTTTTGCTATTTTTGAATTGGTGATTTATTGCTAGTTTTTCCATGTTTAGGATGTTTGGTAGTATATAATGGGTAGTGAGTAGTTCATTAATTAGGATTGGGAGTAGCCCAACCATTGTTTGCATCTTATTTTCATGAGTAGAGTTTATTGGGTTGGTTATGCTTGGGATTTGTGCAATTTCAATCTTTGATGTTGATTGGTGACTTAGTTGATGTGAGCTCCATCACCTTTTAATCCTTTTGTTGCCAATTTAATGGTTTACTTTTATGTGGTTGACCTTCATGATTGATTAGTTGTTACACATCACTTGTTGATTGATACTCCCTCCGTCCCATAATATAAGTTCCGATTCTATTTTTACACGGGAATTAAGGTAAAGTAGAATCTTGTTTTATTTGAATAAAAAGATTCATTTTTATTGGGAAACACGTATATTGTTTTTTTCTTTTTAACAAAAAATAAAAATTGAACATTAATGTTGCATGGTTTATTGTGTAGATGAGTTCAATGGGGTAAAAGATTCTATTTTATCATTAATAATGGTGCATTGGAAGCTAAAATTATAAGGACTTTTTGGGAATTAAATTATTTTCATGAGGGTATTTTGGACATAATTATTGATTGAAAATAGAAACAGGACTTATATTTTGGGACACTTTAAAAGGAAAGGGGACTTATATTATGGGACGGAGGGAGTATTAACTTGGGTTTAATTTCAATTCCTAACTTGGCCTAGTTAGGTGATAGCACCTCGAAATATAAGTTTTGTTACCATAATTAGGACTCTAAACTCCCTAACAACGATATTAGAGGTGTTTAGGTTTGTTTATTACCTTTGCATATCCCCAATACGTGTCAAGCTCTATATCTCTACTCGGTTGTTGGATGTGAATTATGATTGTGGTGTTTTCCCATTCCTAGTGCTTTTCCTAATTTGATTTCTATAGTTTATACCCTTAGTTTAACCAAAACTTGACGATTTCAAAGACATGAGAGTCTAGAGAGAGATTCTCCTCCTTCTCTCTAGAACTGTAATTCATCACTTTTGTTCATATTTTGAATCTCAGCAATAGCTGAAGCAATGGCAAAAGGTTCGAAAAAAGGAAATGGTGATAAGAAGAAGAAGAACAATTCTAAGCAAGCTCAGAAATCAAAATTGAAATTGATCCGAAGACCTCAATCAGGAGATGCGAGGAAGATGAAGAGTGTCAATGATGTGCAGGATGTGCCAACGTTAAGCTGGAATTCTGAAGAGGATGAGAATGAATCTCATGAATCCCTTGCTATGGATCTATCGAATCAAGATAAGGCGAATTTTGAGGCTGCTCGTACTCGATTATCTAATTGGATTGCTTCTGTGCAAACTCCGGTAAGACAATCTGGTCCTGTTCAAGTTCAACCATCCCCTCACCCTATGCAAAATTTAAATAGTAATCCAGGTAATGATTGGAGTAAATCGTTATTTGGACATATTAGAGAGGAAGGTCTAGACCTGTCACAACCTGTTAATAATTTGAATGGTGGAACTGATGAAGTGGTGAAAATTACTAGTGAGGATGTTATCCGGAGATAGAATACTGGAATTATGCAATTGTTTGTTATATTCTAGGTGTGAAGCCTCCTTTTAGGATTATTGATGGGTTCATTCGTAGAGTTTGAGGTAAATTTGGTGTGGAAAAAGTTTCAATAATGCGTAATGGTGTGTTTGTGGTTCGTTTTCGAACTAAGGATGAAATGATGAATGCTCTGAATGATGGTCCAATTCTTTTTGATCGCAAACCTGTGATTATGAAGGAATGGTCGCCTGAACTAGACTTGTTGAATGCTGATGTAAAGGTGGTGCCAACGTGGGTTCGTTTACCAGGGTTACCCTTGAAATACTGGGGTGCTAATACTCTGAATAAACTTGTGAGCAAGGTTGGGAAGCCTATCAGGACTGATAGGGAAACTGTTCAAAAAGACATATTAGAGTATGCCAGAATCTTAGTGGAAGTGAAGGTTGATCAGGTTTTTCCTGATGTAAGTTCATTTGAGAATGAAAAAGGCATTCTGTGGGAGATTCAAGAGCTTTGTGGAGATTAACTGGTCAGATGATGATAAATACTGGTTTCATCACCTTGTTAACAATTGTCTGAGCTAGATTGGTGTCTTTGATGTTTCTGTTTTGAGGTTTTTTGTTCTGCTGTTTTGGTGCTGGGTTGTATTTAGCCTGTAGTGGTTTGTTGTTCCTTGTTGTATTGTGATGGTAGTGTGTGTTCTGCTGCTGTAGTGTTCTGTTCTGCAGTAACTTAGGATGTATTTGGTGGTTTTATTTGCGCTAATTTTGGCAATACACTTACATTTTACCAAAAAAAAAAAAAACTAGACGATTTCTTCGGCCTAGCTTATTGTTAAATTAACACATATTGGTGCTCCTTAGTCCTTGTGGAAGAATGACCATTGCTTGTCACTTTACTTAGTTTAATGATCTATTAGGTTTTGTTTGACTTTAGGAGACTAGTTCGACCTAGTTTTCCCTATGTCACCATGCTTACAACTTAAAAGTCACAATACATCCAGATTTATGATAGAAATCGTACTTATTATTCACGTAGATATTTGGTTATGTTACCAATATTCTTGTTTAATTGTTCCGATATAGCTAATTTACATTCAAATAGATTCACTATTCCAACTGACATATGATATATTTGCCACCTTACTTCTTTAATCCTCTTTCACTTAATCACTCATATGATGTATCAATATGACAATATGATCACCCCTAAATTTTCCATTCTGAAACTGAGAGATAATACCCCCTGTCTATCCTTCTAGGGGAATTCGCCAAGGGAACCTCTATTCTCATATATTTTCGTTTGTTATATGAAACGCTATATATTCTTTTTGGTTAAGGAAAAAGTGAAAGAAAAATCCTGATCTCACCTGTTTTATGCAGATGGTTATTCTCTTTTGGGAGAGCCAATCTGGATAATACAAAAATCATTCTAGATAGCCTAGAGGAATTCGTGAGACTTTCAGGTTTAGGCCTTAACTCTTCTAAATCTCTAGAATCATTATCCCTCTTCAATGCATCACAAATTTAGAAGATTAATCGCATTGTTCCCGCTGCATGTTAGGATCAAATTCCTTTTGGACTTAATTGGAGATTAGGATTAGCCTAATAATTTAAAACCTAAAGATTGCATTGAGATGTTAGAAAAAGCAAAAGCTAAGAATCTAGGGATGGTAAGCCAAACTTTTGAATATGGCAGACAGAACAACTCTTATTGAATCCATTCTAAGCGCCATCCCACAATACCTTATGCAGTCGTCCTTACTCCCAAAAGAAACCCTGAAGGAGAAGAGAAATCTAGTAGAAGGTTTATTTGGAACAAAGTGAACAATTTTTCAACTACCTCCCTCGAATGAGTCGGGAAAAAGTTTGTGAACCAATAGTCTTGGGGAGTCTTGCTATGCAAAACCTAAGCGCTTGGAACCTGGCCTTCATGGCTAAGTTAAGATGGTGCTTTCTCTAGGAGCCAGAGAAATCATGGGTTCACCTTCTAATAGCCACATCACTAAAACAAAGCTTCCTTTGTATACAGGAACGCTTCACCTTCATTTTTTCCTTGGTGGAAAGACATTATAAAGGGAAAAGACATTCTAATAAATAAGGATTAATTAACAGAGTAGGAAATGGGTGGAATACTTCCCTCTGCTTCGATCATTAGGTGGGAATTGCCCCCCTTTTACTAGCTGGTGCCTTAATTAGCTGTTATTGGACAAAATAAGGAGCAGCTAGAGAGTGGGGGAATTACAAAACAGGTTCATTGATATCTAAGGAGAGTCAGAAAGTTCATTCATTTTCAGCTCATATTGTTACTCTTGAGTCTTGAGTGTGCAGAGGATGCGCTAAAATATAAGTAAAGCTAAGGGGTGTCACCCGCTATGATAAGCATTAAAATCTTGCTCTTTTGTATAACTAGTGTACTTTGGCTGCTGAAGTGCCCCTTGTATTGGTTTCTTTGGGCCTATTTTTCCTTTACTGTAAGGGCCTTATGTTCTTTAAGATACTAAAGTTTTAATACATTTTTTAAAAAAGGGAAAATGTTTCTTTGTCATGCAAAATGAGTTTCTTACAACACGGGGGAGGGAGGTTTCAAAAACCACACCGGAAAATGGGAATAGGTTTCATCTTGCAAGAAAAATTAAGTTTGTGGTTTCATTTTACAAATAATGCTTTAAAAGGTTTTTTTTCGTAAAATTGAACTTTTAAAAGGTTTTCTTTGGTAAATTTTCCTTTTTTATTCTTTTGCCTTTTATTTTCACCAACCACCCCAATCCAACAGCCACCCCAATCCAACAGCCACCCCTCAAACCCCAACCCCAACACCCACCATCGGGCCACGAACGCCACCTACTGAACCACCACCCACCCACCGAACTCTCCTTATTAGCACCACCACTATTTCTCTCCTCGCTACTAGTTTACCCACCGAAGCACCACCCATTAAAACCAACTAACCACCACCACAACTCACATCAACTAACCACCGCCACCACTCACATCAACTAAGCACTAACTAACTATTGAACCTACTAACCACTGCCACCACTCACATCAACTAACCACCACCACCAGCCACTACCAACTAACCACCAGCCACTGTCAACTAACCACTAGCCACTGTCACAACCGCACCAACCAAACTCCCCAATTTCCACCACAACCTCCTGACTCTCTCTCTCTTCTTATTCTCTTTTCCCCAATTTCCACCGCTAACTCCCCACCACTACCACCAAAACAACAATAAAAAACCCCGGTGGGTAATGGGTGGGTTTCGTGGCCCAGAATCAACCCCATCAAGAGGAAAAGTAAGGCAGTGAGGCGAGGCGAGACGAGGCGGGATAGGAGAACGGAGAGGAAGGTCGTGAACAGAGGAGAATGGGACGTTGGTGGTTGTTGTTGTTGTTACAAGTCCCCACCCGTCGGGGTTGAAGGGGACAATCCCACCTCGATTTCTACAGTCACGACCATTATGGGTGGTTTTCTTATTGCTGTGATGGATGAGGAGGGTTATGAAAAGGGTTAGTTGTGAGGGTGGTGAGAGAGGGTGAGGGCCTGACGTAGTTGAGGAGGGGTGGTGGTGTTTGGTGTTCAATGGAGATGAGATGAGATAAGGGAGTGGGTCTGTAGGCGTGTTTTTATTTCGCCTACGCGGGATGAGCGCGTATTAGATTTGACTACCCGATTGTAAAGGTTTTGTATTGAAAATTATTTTGAAGTCGCCAACAATTCTTTAATGGAAGAATAATAAACCTAATTGGATTTTGGGAAATCGTAGGGACAAATTGTGGGATTTATCCAACGTAGATTTCTCTGTCCTGACTCCATAGATGATCAAAATGAACCAAAGATTGAGTTCGAGGGTGAGGGTACGAACACAGTCATAATGAACCATATTCGCCCATTGCTGGCCTCTACTAAATATCGATTCATATCAGTGTTTATGCAAAAGAATAACCAAATAATGTTTTAAGCACCCTAAAAATAATTAGTCTAGGTTGGTTCAGGAAACATATAAAAGACTATTTTTAGTGATATGTTATTATGCAATCAAATTTACAGGAAACCTAGCAGGTTGTCCAAATTAATCTGATTAATATTAGAACAGTTCTTTAGGTCTTTGATCAGCAAAAAATAACATGTGGGTGATAAAAGCAATAAAGCAGGACAATCATATAATATGTATAGAATAATCAGGCAAGCATATAATAATGTATGAAAATAAATAAAAAGAAGGAAAAAGGTTCGAAATATACAGTAGAACGATTTTATATCAAAGATCTACATCATGAAATTAATGGTTAGTAACTTCAATATAAAAATAGAGAATTTATTTAAGGACCCTCAGGATTATACCGTGGCTTGGGTATGCGAGATTGACAACCTTCGGAACGAGCAATCGTTTGAAGCCTGAAAATATGAATGTATGAAAGTATGTAAATTGAATGTGTTTATATTCGAAAGTATGAGTTTTGTAGGGAAGTTTTGTAGTTCGTAGAGAGGTTCGTAAAGTATTCATCGAGTTCGAAGTGTGTTAATGTGAAACATCCGTTCTTAAATCTGTACGAACATCAGGTCTATTTATAGGGAAAACGGCATTGCGCCTCACGCACTGACGCAGGCTGACGTGTAAAGCACATGACGCGGCATGCCCATTAGAAAGCGTACACGTGGTACGCGTTTTGAAAAAGATAAGAAAGAAAAGTCATGTCTCAAGCAGAGAAGTGCGCTTGACGCATTATTCTATATGACACAGAAGTCTATGCGGCATTTCAGTGCACTGGGCGCGGCTTACGTGGCAGTCTACGTGTCAGGACACGTGCGCTTGATAAGAGGTTTTTAGTGTGTCGTTAAGGCACCAAAAATCGCTTTTCAAACAATATTTATAAAACCTAACAAGCAATTACTAAGAACGTAGTTAAGGCAAGTCAAGGGTCGATCCACAGGGAAAATGGGATTAATCAAAGTCTATCAAGTCTAAATTACCTAATTGAGGGGTTTTTGGGGGTTTTAAATGTGATTTGGTAATAACTATGACTAGCTACTATCAAAGGACTAACAAATAACACTAGATGAAAATATCAATAGGAAGACACTAGAGTTAAGGCTACTAGTATGGATCAAAGTGGACAACGATTATTAATGCAATTGTGAATCAAAGCAACGATTACGCAAGGTTTAGTTTTCCCCTAAAATACTCGAGTCCTCCCTCGAATGGTCCTCGAGAATGATCGTTTAATCAATCAACTAAATCCTCTCTCGAATGGTCTTTAGTCAATTGATTAAGAGGTCCAATGAATTCGGAAAAACCCCTAATATAGGATCCTCTTAATTTCTACCCAATATCTTGGCCTAGAAATAAAGTTGATTCATGGGGATGATAAAATAGTTCATAATTCAATTAAGAACATTTGAATTGAAAATACCAAAGTACAAATGTGATCAATATCTATCCTAAGGCCTCAAAACACCAAGATCAATGCATAAACATCTTTAGATCATCACAATCACATTAACAATACATTTAAACCCTAATCCATACTTTCACCCTAATCCTAGATAGGAGACTACTCACTAATCACGGATTCTAAGCAATAAAACATGAAATCTATAACTAATCTAGGGCTAAACATGATTAAGAGATAATTAATTTAATGAAAATAACAATTATGAAACTATAATAAAGGAGATCTAATAATATGTAAGAACAAATTATAACAATGAAAAGAGAGAATAAAAACTGAAACTTTGAAATTAAATCGAATAAATTAAAGTACCTTCAATGTTGTAGAAATCTCAAACTATAATCTACGAATCTCCAATCTTGATCAAAAACTAAGCGTTTATCTCTCTAAAGTAAGCCCTAATAATATTCTCTAAACTCTAGAATAAAAGCATAAGTCAAAAACTAATCCTCTATTGTTATTAATAGGCACGAGCCTTTCAATTTTCTGACGGAAATAGGTGGTGCGGGCGCACCACGCAAGTGGTGCGGGCGCACCAAGGCTACTGATGTAGGTGGCCAATCTTCGCATGAATGGTGTGGGCGCACCATGTAATTGGTGCGGGCGCACCTCAGAGCTGTGCGGGCGCACCTAGCTGACTGACAATAAGATTGCTGAATCTGTGGGGTGGTGCGGGAACACCGATGCCAGGTGCTGGCACTTCTAAGGCAGTGCGAACGCACCATAGTTCTCAACTCACGCTTCCTTTCTTCCATTTTCGCGCGTGCAAACTCCTTGAAACTCCCGCCTATAACCGTATCTCCCAACTCCCGACCTTAGAAAAGGTCATACCTGCAATCAAAGTACAGGAAAACACGGTGAAACCAAATGTACTAGAAATCCAGTCAAAATTGACCGAAAATCTAGCAAAATGTCACTATGATCAACAATGATCAAGTGAATGAAATAGAGAGGGAAATAAGGAAGAAAGAGGGAAGAAAAGGGAATAAAGAGGATCAAACCAAACCAAAAGGAGATCATAAAGTGCGTTAGAAACGCACTTATCAGCGCTCGGCGCAGGTCTGTGCGCTCAGCACACGTTGGTGCGCTCAGCGTACCGCCTTGTTTTTGACACATTTTGACAGTTTTTTGATAAAAACGGGTTTTAAGGATTTTCTATTATCTTTTAACTACGGATATCTGATTTTACGGGATAAAATCCAATTATGAAAATATCTTTGAAAATATTAATTTATTAAAATAAAAACAATTAATTGGTCTTTTCAAAGGATTGGGCTCAAAATACAATTAATTATCATGAATAATTAATTGGACTTTAAAATAGGACTTTAACACTTTTCGAAATGGTTTTGAATGGCTTTTCAGACTGCTCTGTCCTTGGGTCGGACCAATTAAGAACACAATATGTTTCATCATCGGATCCACAAATGGGGAGACACGATTATGTGTCTATAGGGTCCCATTCGCTGGTGGTGTTTGGAGGTCTGAAGGGGGAGGAGAGAGAAAGATGAGAGGAGGAGGGAGGAGAGAGAAAGTGAAAATAAATTTTGTT
This sequence comes from Beta corolliflora, assembly GCA_947648045.1. Lineage (NCBI taxonomy): Eukaryota > Viridiplantae > Streptophyta > Magnoliopsida > Caryophyllales > Amaranthaceae > Beta > Beta corolliflora. The sequence continues at coordinate 5,954,045 of CANSZD010002913.1, forward strand.
TTATTTTTAGGTAAAAAATAGAAAAAAATAGCAAACCTGTCATATTGCAACACGTAGCCCTGTAACCTACTAAAACAGGTCACAAATACAAGAAAGCCGATTAAAACTCAATACAACAAAATGGCACTGCAAGCTTAACCTAATCAGGAATAATCCATAACTTGACTTATTTTGGGAAGATTACGGAAAAAGTTGGCTTATTTAAAATAATTTTTCTTTTTTTTAATAGGACAGCAGATACTATAATGAATAACCACTTGTAAATAATGAACTTTAATAGAAAGGAGATGTAATAAACGTTTTTTAGAACATGTTCTTTTGAGCACAGTTTTAGTTGATTTCAGTTTAGATCAGTAAAGTTCAGCTACTTTCCTCTCACAATTTCAACTCAGTACAATTTAGTTCAATTCAGATCAGTTCAGATCAGTTTAGACCAAAAAAAACAAAACTTTAATATAGATATATTAAATAATACTTCTTCTGTTTCAAGTTCATGCATGCAACACTTTAAACACCTCCAATTTATGCCCAAATTTGCACATACACACGTCCGTATGATGAGAACCATACGCATGATGAACATCAAAGACTAGATTATGAACACAAAGACCAATACCAATAAACATGTACCAACAGAGATGTACATATATTCATTTGGCTTGGTATCCATGTACATGTGTTCATTCGGCTTGTTATTCATGTACATTTGGCTTATTATCAATGTACATGTAAGCACCATGCTCTATGTACTAGCGTGTGTACCATCTAGGCGTTGCAATTTATGTTCTTGTTAAATGATTGTGTATATACATATCATGCACGACTGCAAGTTGTTAACGCCGTGTTAGTTCATGCTAAATGGTGTATTGACTTCATTAGATTTATCCTAATGTCTAATGACATAGACATGAAATTTGTTATACATTATAATCATTTATCAATCGTCTAAACGAGATTAAAGCCATTTCTTTTCCTCATCTCTTTCAATTCGTAAGTAAACTAGCTTTAAAAGAAGTGAAAGAAAAATGGCGACACTATGCAAGAAGTGCTGCAGCTACATCTTCTCGTTAGGCCTCACCGCTCTCTCTCTCTGGCTTCTCCTCTATCAAACAACCCCAACTTGCTCCATTGAACAATTTGACGTTTTTGCCCTCAAAGAAAATACTACCAACAACATCAACAATGCACACTACGATTTGAAGCTCAAAAACAGGATTATAAACAAGGGAATTTACTACGATGCCATTAACGTGACCTTCTACGAAAAAAATGACTTCATTGGAAATGCCATTTTTAGCCCCTTCTACCAAGGCTACCATAAGGGTACTCACCGTGTTGGAGATATTGAGGCTAGAGGGGTACAATGGGAAAATGTTACCGCCGCGATGATGGTTTTCAGGGTGGAGTTGGCCACGGCTGTGAGGTACAAGCACTTGTTGTGGAAGAGCAAACGACATCATTTGGTGGTTGGAGCTGACTTGAAAGTCAATGATCAAGGTAGTTTGGTTAAAGGGAAGGGTAATAAAGGAATTACACTTATTTCTGGAGCTGGAAAGAACAATAATAAGAGCCGTTTTGAGCTTTTGGGTATGTTGGGTATTTTGGTTTTCATTCATTTTTTGTAAATTGGATTAATTGGTTTTCTTTCCTTTTTATCTTTTAATTTGTTAAGGTGAAATGATTACCATAAATTCTAAGTTTGGATGTCCTTCAATATTAATCTCAAATTTGATTTAATTATGAATAATCTCAAGTTTCACTCATATTGGTCTCTGATGATATTTTGATCTTTTTTGCGCGAACTCACAGAGGGTATTGCTTCAGATGAAGATATTCTTTAAGGCCTTTTATGATCAAGAATTTGATCAAACGTATGATGTAATTAGTTTCTTGGGATGGTGTATTTGCAAGTGTCTGTTAATTTTTTCAGATTTTGATTGTAAGTGTCGTTTGGCTATTCTCTATTAATGAAATCCTATATTTTCCCGTCAAAAAAAAAAAATGATATTTTGATATTTTTATTGTTTTTTATTGTCGTGTTAGATTGTTAAAGGACCAGTTTGACCAAGTCGGAAAATAGCTGAATTTGAAATCTATTAGCTCGCACTATGTTGATGAATGAAATTATTTTTAATCCTTTTGTTGGCAGTTATCCCTTGTGGCTCTTTTAATCACTCGTGGCCCTTTAAAGCTAAGCTAAAATGAAAGTTTTGCATTGTTGAAGGGAATAATATTTTTTATTAGTATCATTATTCTACGTTGGATGGCTAGCTTAAAAAATTGAAGTATTTCAAGTTGCTCATATCCTGGCATATGATAATACTCATAACAGCTAGTTTTGCATTACCATTTACAGGAACTCCAAGTTTGACTTACATGGCAAGCTGACTTTCTTTTGACAAATTTCCCTTTGCTATAGAGAGCTATAAATTTAGAAAACCAAGACACTTCCCTAAAACACACAAAAACAAAACCAATCTATTAGTACACATTTACGTACGTACGTAGCCTAAAACCCAATGGCAAAGCCTAAGCACGGTTGTTGTTACGGCGGCGTATTTTCAATAACTTTAAACGCTGCCGTCTTCCTCTGCCTTCTCCTCCACCCCGCAACCGCTCTCCCCGAAATAACCCTCGAAGACTTTACCGTTTTTGCCCTTAAACAAAATACCGGTATTGCCCTCAAAGAGTCTACCAACTCTACCCAATACAACAATACTATACACTTTGATCTAAAGCTTAGAAATTTAGATAAGGAGGCAATGGACTACCATGCCCTTAATCTTACATTTTATTACAAAACTAACCTCAGCAGTTTATCCATTGGAAATGCCACTTTTAGAGCTTTTTACCAACGTAGATATGGTAGTGATCACCGAGTTGGAAATATTGAAGTTAGAGGGGTAAAATGGGAAAATGTTACAGCCGCGGTGATTTTTAGAGTGGAGTTAGCAACAGGAGTGAGGTACCAAGTTAACACCTTTTTTAAGTCTAGACGGGTGCGTTTTGTGATAGGAGCTGATTTGAGAATTAATGATGAGGGTAGTTTGGTAAATAAGGGTGTTGAATTAACATCTAGAGCTGGAAGAAATATTATTGGTCGTTTTGAGATGGTGGCCATGTTGTTGGGTATTTTGTTTTTTTCTTCATTCTTGGTAGCTAGCTAGGCTGGATTGTTGATTTTTATTTCATTTTTCCAATTTTCTTTTTTTTGAATTTATTTTGTGATTGTTTTATCGTTCCTAAAGTTGATGTATGATAATAGATATAGTATAGAAGAGAATTGATCGAATTGATTGCTTTGCTATTGCTTTTTTTTGGGATGAATGTACATATAAACACTATTGTAAACTCTAGTAAGTAAAGTTAGAACTTAGAATACGACTTTATCAAATATTATAATATTTAATTTTATTAAAGTTTTGATTTGGTCAAACCTCCAATTGTTAAATAAAAGATTGTTGTCGACTTGTCATACACGTCTCATACACAAGTATCCCCGCGTATCTATACCAACATTTTCTAAAGTAATGAACGTTGCTTAGTTGTACATAGAGGAGTAATAGATTACTCGAGGTGGTAAATGGGTCAATTGGATTAGGTCAGGTCAGGTATGTTTCGTGTATATGTGATAGGATCAAGTCGGATCAAGATCTGTTTTGGGCCAGCTTACTAGCTATTTCATTTAAATATATAATTGAAAAATAAAAATAAAAACTAAAATACAAGATTTTAAGCCAGCAATTACAAATAATAGATATATGAAAATAATAAAGTAAATAACACAAAATAAAAATCATAAGGTATTAAAATCTAGTCGTTTTATAGTTAAAAATCATAGTGGATGACTGGATGTTATAGATCGGGTTGATTTGGGACATGTAATTACGGGTCTTTGGATTAAGTTCAGATTGCGTTCGGGTCCGAATAGTTCATTTCGGATCCCGTGTCGATTTCATGTCGCCATTTTTGGGTTTGATTCGGGTCCCGGGTCGGGTTGAGTCGGTCGGGTCTATAGATTACGAATAACTATTGTACAATAGTTAGGCTTTCTTTATCTTTTAGTGCACGTGTAATAGTATATCGATATCCCCCCATTTTTCATATACTCCATTTGTTACTATTTGTTATTCATTATTTACTTTTTATATTTCTCAAAAAGATTACAAATAGTAAGAATCATGAGGAACGAGGGGAGTATACTATTACGAGCATTTCATATACTAGCTACTAGCTATCTATTATCAATAGTTTATATCAACATATATACTTGCCCTTGTACGGAGCAGCAGGTAATAGCCTAGTGGTGTTGGCATCACCTCCGATCCCAGAGATCAGGCTCGGCCCTGAGCCAGGGCATGTGGGGCACCCGCCCAGGGGCCAGGGCCCAAAAACAAGATTCAATACACTTAGTTATTTTGATCATCTTAGTAGTAGAAGTATGTTGGCAGAGGTGGCTAGAGTTTATTACCTAGCTTTAGTTTGAGGGAATGCATTGCGGTTCGAATCCCGTTGCCAGTTGCCACACTTTTCTCTTATCTTAAATATTATTTACTTCCCTTTCTTTTAGATTTTCTTTTGCAATGACTTAAACTTGTTGTAGTATTTTTTATTTTCAACCAATACTCTCTTGCCATCTTCTATTTTTTTTTTAAGGTAAGATGAATGGGACTCACTTGAGGGGGTAAGGGGAAATCGTCAAATGAGTCCCATGAGGTTTGATCCCTAGACCTCAGGGATATGAGGTGGGGAGCGATGCCACTACTCCATCACCTCAACCTCGCCATCTTCTACTGAGTATCAAGTATCAGTACATTTTTCCCAATCTACAACTTTCAATCTACCATTTACCACCTTTAAAAAAGTCTTCTACTTAACATTTTATTTTTTTAGTAAAAGATTTTATATCTTATAGACCATCATATTGTAAGTAGAGCCTATCGTAAAATATGTTATACACAACCTAAATTCTAATATTAGGAATTTTATGCTCTTAATTTTCTGTGTTTACCAACTTTAATATATATGATTGCGCTATGATATTACATGTACTAATTTAGCCTCATTAATACTGATGGATACTTCTACATATTATGCTTCTACCCTAAATTTACGTAAACTAACTTAGAGTATCATAATATTATATTTTATCAAAGTTCACACATTCTGAGAGACAAAATAATACTTATACCTTATTTTTACTAATGAACAATTAATATATCACTGGTCAAAGTAGTGTCCTAGAAGATACAAAAGTCAAGGTGGAACAACTAATTTCAGTATCAATTTTAGTTGTTGGTTGATATAATTATATTTGATTTCTAATATTCATTTTAAGGCATCCGATAATAAAGTGCATTAAGCTTTAAATTTAATTATGTATTTTGAAATTGTGATTTTATTCGTCAAGCTACTGGTTGATCTAGGTTTTACAGACGAATAGATATTAACCATGTGAAATGAATTTTTTTTGGCTGAAGAATAAACTGATGATACATGTGAATGAGTCAATATTCAGTTAGTTGTTATTCTATAAACATGCATATTTTCTTAAATTTCTTGTGTTAGGGGGCCCATTTTTTGATTTTGCCCTGGGCCCAATAATGCTCAGGAACGGCCCTGCCAGAGATCTTGAGATCGAGTCTCACCCCTTGTAAGGAGGGATCCCCAATTTCTCCTCTTCCTTGCAAGGGACTTTATCTTACCTTAAAAAAAAATACTTGCCCTTGTACGCAGTGGCGGATCCAGGATTCCGGATGAGGGGTAGCGTAGTTTTACGTTACTATTAACTAAAAAAAAAAATCATAACTACTAAATTCAAAAGGTTACAAAATCCAAATACAACCTTGAAATCAATAATAAAGGAAAATTACATTATTATAGTGTTATCTTTTGGATAATTAAGATCCTAGCCTATAGTTTCCATTTACTTTTCTGATTATTTATTTTCTTAAGCTCTTGGCAAGATTTAGTGTTGTCTTTTAGGTATATTCTAGAGTTATGATGTTGCCCACATTTTGCATTTTAATCCACTAAAATTAACAAAGAATAGGGGTCATTATCTACTTATTTTAGGAATAAAAAATTTATTTTATTTTAAGCCATAAACCATCCATCACTACTTTATAGCAGGAGTAGCAACATTAGTTATTTAATTATAATACCTACTTGGTCTTATACTAAAAGGAAAGGGAAATAGCTTGGCAAACTCTAAAAGTTTACCTTAAAATCCAATTAATAGTATATTCCTCCAAGACAAAACAAGAAGAAAAGCTACAGAAATGAAACAACGAAACCGAAAAACAAACAGCAGATTCTGAATTAAAATAGAAAGCAAAAACACACTATCCAAACACACTACTCTACTGCTACTGCAACTGGCCATCAATCGCACCCCATAGTGATAAGAGGTTTTTAGTGTGTCGTTAAGGCACCAAAAACTGCTTTTCAAACAATATTTATAAAACCTAACGAGCAATTACCAAGAACGTAGTAAAGGCAAGTCAAGGGTCGATCCACAGGGAAATTGGGATTAATCAAAGTCTATTAAGTCTAAATTACCTAATTGAAGGGTTTTTGGGGGTTTTAAAAAGGTTTGGTGACAACTACGAATAGATAATATCAAGCACTAGCAAATAACACAAGATGAAAAATTATAGGAAGACACTAGAGTTAAGGTTACTAGTATGGATCAAAGCGGATAACGATTATTAATGCAATTGTGATTCAAAGGCAACGATTACACAAGGTTTAGTTTTCCTCTAATATACTCGAGTCCTCTCTCGAATGGTCCTCGAGAATGATCGCTTAATCAATCAACTAAATCCTCTCTCGAATGGTCTTTAGTCAGTTGATTAAGAGATCCAATGAATTTGGAAAATCCCTAATATAGGATCCCCTTAATTTCTACCCAATATCTTGGCCTAGAAATTAAGTTGATTCATGGGGATGATAAAAGAGTTCATAATTCAATTAAGAACATTTGAAATCAAAATCCAAAGCACAAATGCGATCAATATCTATCCTAAGGCCTCAAAACACCAAGATCAATGCATAAACGTCATTGAATCATCACAATCACATTAATAATACATTTAAACTCTAATCCATACTTTCACCCTAACCCTAGATAGGGACTACTCACTAATCATGGAATCCAAGCAATAAAACATGAAATCTATAACTAATCTAGGGCTAAACATAATTAAGAGATAATTAGTCTAATTAAAATAACAATTATGAAACTATAATAAAGTTGATCTAATAAAAGGGAAGAACAAATAATAGCAATGAAAAGAGATAGTAAAAACTGAAACTTTGAAACTAATTGAATTAATATACCTTCAATGTTGTAGCAATCACAAACTATGATCTAGAATTCTCAAATCTTGATCCAAATCTAAGTGTTTATCTCTCTAATATGAACCCTAATAATACTCTCTAAAACCTAGAATAAAGCATATGTTCAAAAATAATAACCTCTATTGTTCTTAATAGCCACAAGCATTACAAATTTCTGGCGGAAAAAGGTGGTGCGGGCGCACCACTGAAGTGGTGCGGGCGCACCAAGGCTACTGATTCAGGTGGCCAAACTTCGCAGGAATGGTGCGGGCGCACCAAAATCAGGTGCGGGCGCATCATTTCTTCTGCTCTGGTCGGACAGTTCAACTTAAAATGTGCATAACTCTTTCATTTTAGATCCAAATCAAGCTTATGACCAGTCGTTGGAAAGCTATTGAAACAAGCTTTCACCTCCAACTAGAATTTCCTTCATCAGATTTGTGGTTTGAAAGCTATGTCTATTTGAAGTTCTATGTTCAAGATTCTATTGTGCAATGTGCTCCTTCGTGCGAGCGGACATGGGGCATGGTGCAAGCGCACCATTTCTCAACGTGTTCTCTATTTTCATTGCTTCCTTTACCAACTCTATAACGCGTAGCCAGCTTAGTAGTTCCACCTACATTAAGAACATGACAAAACAGGGTGAATGCAAAAGTACTAGAAATTCATTCAAATATGAATGAAAATCTAGCAAAATGTCACTATGATCAAGAATGATCAAGTGAGTGAAACGGAAGGGGAAAGGGAGAAGAAAGAGGGAAGAAAGGGGAGAAAGAGGATCAAAATGAGCTAAAATGAGTCCATAAAGTGCGTTTGAAACGCACTTATCAAACTCCCCCAAGCTTAGCATTTTACTTGTCCTCAAGTAAACCAAGAATAAGAAAGAAGAAAGAGAAGAGAAGAAAAAGATGAAAAAGAAAAACCATGCAACAAACTAACGTAAATGCTCTATATGCAAAGCTACAAATATGACATGCAAGCTAAATGAGTTCATAATAAGATTTAGGAGACCAACCAAACACAAGAGGAAAGATGACTAGGAAGCACAAGAGTGACTTAAGGGATCTAATCCACCGATCAACCGAGTCCCCTTGAAAAATAGGCTTTCTAAGAGTGATTTCTCACTCCTCTCCACTTCCAAGTCCCGAGTTTGACTCCCCCCCTAGGGATGCTCAACCATAATAGCTCGCCTCTACCACATTTTGATGACCCTCATCATGACTTGCACAAAATCTCACCCGCCACTACTAATCGACCAAGTCCAATCTAGAAGTCAAAAGGGACTTTGTTTAGGTTGTAACGGGGCTAGGTTAAAGGGTGTGGATAACAATTTAGAAATGTGGTGCAAAAAGGTTAAAGTGGAGTGCACAATAGGGGGTAAAAATTCCCCCAAGCTAGTCCAAACACCAAATCAAAACGAAATCTCGCACATCTTTGATTGTCACTTCGATTTACTTTTTGAAACATTGATTTCACTTTTTGAACACATAAATTTGCTCTTTCTTTCTTTTCTATAGAAATCCAAATGAAGCACTAAGAGCATTATTTCTTTCTTTTATTTCCTTTGTCTTTCCTTTCTCACAATTTTCTTCAACTTTTGCAATTATACCCACACAACAATTCACTTTCAACCAAAGACTCGAGTATCAAAATAACTCAACTCCAGGACAAACTAGACATGTACTCCACTTTGGGGAAAGTTTGGCCATGACTTATTATGAGGGTTAAGCAAAAATAGGATAGAAAGGATCAAATGGGTTGAGAAGCGGACAATTATGTAGGTATTAAGGCTTTTTGGCTTTTGAGCTCCTATTTCTAGCAAAAAGAAACGCCCTAAATCATTCTTCTATAGGCTCGGTCTTATGCAATCTTGGGGAGCTAAAATGCAAGTCACAAGTTAGGCGATCAATGGTGAGGGTTGTAAATGAGTCTTACGAGGTTCGTGGCCCTCCTTCGGGGTTCATCGCACAAGGGATTGGGCAATCCAAGCAACCAACTCGCCTAATTTCAAAAAGACTCTACCAAAAGTTACCGATCTCAAAGATCACCTAAAGTCACAATAAGGCTTCCAAAATCATCAAGTCAAATGCGGGGAAGGTCTTCCAATCAAGTTATGAACACTCTTAGCCACAAATCATGCATGCAACCAAACTAAACTAAATGCATAAAAAAAAAGTAAGAAATGAAAAAGAAAATTTTTTTGATAGTTTTTTTTTTTTTTTTTTTTTTGCAAACCTATCATGTAAATACACTAATATGAACCTAATTAACATGCAAATATACTAATATGAACCTAATTACAAAGAGGAGGAAGAAAATTTTGAGATAGAGCGAACACATGCTAACTCCCCCAAGCTTAATACAAACTCCGTCCTCGGAGTTGACAAGCAAAGAGAAAGTAGGGGTGGAGGTAAGGGGTTTGAACTCTACCTTGGGAGGAGGCTTAGAACTCTCCTCTTTATCGGTGGATGTAGTAAGAAACTCAAATGTTTCTTCATGTGCCTCCTCAACGGTAGTGCTATCAGGAAGCATGGAGAACTCATTCACCTCTTCCATGTCCAAGCTCGAGGCATCGGTAATAGAAGCATAATGCTTGTCCCCGGTGTCTACCACTTTCTCAAAATCTTCCATCTCACCCTCTACTAGATTGACCCGACAAACTTTCTCTACCATGGGTCGCTTAAAAGTCTTTGAGAACTCGAACACAACCCTCTCATTGGCTACCTCGACCGTGATTGTATCATTTTTGCAGTTTATCACGGCACCCAATGTCTTAAGAGCTTCCCTTCCAAGAATGAGAGGAGTCTCCGGATCTTCCTCCATATCCATTACTACAAAATCGCATGGCACAAACACATGCCCAACTTGTATTGGCACATCCTCCAACTCACCATGTGGCACTCTCACAGTTCGATCCGCCAATTGAATAGTCTTTCGCGTAGGAAGAAGTGGAAGATTTAGGTGCTTAGCTATGGATAGAGGCATCAAACTCACACTTGCTCCTAAATCGGCCAATGCTCCTTTAGGCTCCAAGTCACCTATCTTCACCGGCAAGGTAAAGCTTCCGGGGTCTCTTTGCTTCTTGGGCATGGCACATTGCACTAGAGCACTTACTTGGTATGGCAAGGTGATGAGCTCATCTTCTAGTTTCCTTTTGTTGGAGAGGATTTCCTTCAAAAACTTAGCATAAGCCGGCATTTGAGACATTGCCTCAAGGAAAGGAATGTTGATTTGAAGGCCTTTTATCACATTGAGGAAATTGGAGAACTTATCACTCAATTTCCTCTCCACCAACCTGTGAGGGTATGGAACCGGTGGCACATAAGTCTTAGGTGGTGAAGATGATGGCAATGAAGCTTTATCACCAACTTGGACTTGTGGCTCTTTTTTTTCACATTCTCCCCTTTCTCACCCTCCTCAACTTCATCTTTCTCAACAACTTCAACTTTTTCTTCCTTCTCTACCTCCTCATTAGGCATCTTGGGACCCTCATAACTAGTTCCCGACCTCAAATGGATGGCTTTGGCTTGATGGAGATAAGGATTAGGAATGGGTTGGCCCGAAAGTTGATTTGTGGGAGTAGAGGGGGTTTTCTCGGCTACTTGGGCAATTTGGGTTTCAAGCATTTTGTTATGGGCTTGTAGCTCTTGAAACCTTTGCTCATGGTTTTGGAGAATTTGGTTCATGGATTGGAATTGTTGGAGAATTTGGAGAGAGGTTGGATCGGGAGATGGAGTGGGTTCGGGATTTTGTCTGGGGAATAGAGGGTTAGAGGGAGGTTTTTGGGCATTGGCTCTTTGATGTGGAGTTTGGTAGACATTAGAACCTTGTGAGGACGAACCGCCTTGATTGTAGTTCTGGTTATACCCTTGCACATACCCTTGGTGTTGAGCTTGGTTGTACCCTTGTTGAGGTGGATTCCATCCTTGTTGAGGTTGTTTCCAACCTCCTTGTTGATTGCTTCTATATCCCTGGTTTCCTTGATAACCATCTCCTCTAGAGTTTATTGCCGCCACATGCTCCGAATTCGTACCTCCACAATAAGAAGTATCATGATTAGTACCTCCACAAATATAACAAGAAAAAGAATTTACCTGTGATGGAGTAGATGATGCAAGGCTGATCTTGGAGAGCTTCTTATCAAGTTGATCCATCTTAGCTTGAATTTGATCTATGGGATCTAATTCAAACTTGCCACTCTTCTTAGGTTGAGCACATCTTCGTCTTCCACCCCATGAATAGTTCTTAATTACTTCAATTGTGGACTCAAGTTGACCTTGCGGGATCTTAGAAAGTTGACCTCCCGCTCCAGCATCAAGGTTGGCACGTGATATAGGATCAAGGCCATCATAGAAGAATCGTATAAGTAGATTCTTGGTGAACTCATGGTGAGGGCATGAACGGATCATCTCCTTGAACCGCTCCCAAGCTTCCGCAAGTGTCTCATCGTTCTCTTGCTCAAATGAGGAGATCTTCCTCCTTAAGTCTGCCGTCTTCCACTCCGGGAAGTACTTCTTCAGAAAAGCCATTGTGACATTCTCTCATGTAGTGAGGGAGTTAGCAGGTAAACTCTTGAGCCATGATTTTGCTTTTCCGGTAAGAGAAGACCGGAACAAATGCATCTTGATGTAGTCTGGAGAGACGTCATTTGTGGTTATCATGGCACAGATCTCAAGAAACCTATCAAGATGGTCCAGAGGATCTTCATCTGACCCTCCACAGAATTGTTCTGCCTTCACCATCCGAGTGAACTGAGGGTGAATGCTGAAATTTGTAGTAGTGGTGGGGAGTCGAATACCACCTTGAAGAACATAGGAACCCGGATTTTCGAAATCCCTAAAGAGTTGTGGATTTGCTTCACCCATTTCTGACTGAACTTCGCTTGTTGTACTTGAGGCTGGTGAAGATGGTTCGGAACCCAAAGACAAATCTTCCAAATTTTTCCGAAGCTTTCGCAATGTACGGTCAATTTCTGGATCTAGAGGAAAGGTGGGTGAACCGTGAGATCTTCTTCTCATGTAACAACAACAAAGCTAAGTAGAGGATTAGCAAATAACAACCACAGTCAAAAAGAAAAGAAAAATCAACTAAGCAAAGCTAAACTAAAATAAACTTCAATTAATAGCACAATTTCCCCGGCAACGGCGCCATTTTGATAAGAGGTTTTTAGTGTGTCGTTAAGGCACCAAAAACTGATTTTCAAACAATATTTATAAAACCTAACGAGCAATTACCAAGAACGTAGTAAAGGCAAGTCAAGGGTCGATCCACAGGGAAATTGGGATTAATCAAAGTCTATTAAGTCTAAATTACCTAATTGAAGGGTTTTTGGGGGTTTTAAAAAGGCTTGGTGACAACTACGACTAGATAATATCAAGCACTAGCAAATAACACAAGATGAAAAATTATAGGAAGACACTAGAGTTAAGGTTACTAGTATGGATCAAAGCGGATAACGATTATTAATGCAATTGTGATTCAAAGGCAACGATTACACAAGGTTTAGTTTTCCTCTAATATACTCGAGTCCTCTCTCGAATGGTCCTCGAGAATGATCGCTTAATCAATCAACTAAATCCTCTCTCGAATGGTCTTTAGTCAGTTGATTAAGAGATCTAATGAATTTGGGAAACCCCTAATATAGGATCCCCTTAATTTCTACCCAATATCTTGGCCTAGAAATTAAGTTGATTCATGGGGATGATAAAAGAGTTCATAATTCAATTAGGAACATTTGAAATCAAAATACCAAAGCACAAATGTGATCAATATCTATCCTAAGGCCTCAAAACACCAAGATCAATGCATAAACGTCATTGAATCATCACAATCGCATTTACAATACATTTAAACTCTAATCCATACTTTCACCCTAACCCTAGATAGGGAACTACTCACTAATCATGAAATCTAAGCAATAAAACATGAAATCTATAACTAATCTAGGGCTAAACATGATTAAGAGATAATTAGTCTAATTAAAAAAATTATGAAACTATAATAAAGTTGATCTAATAAAAGGGAAGAACAAATAATAGCAATGAAAAGAGATAGTAAAAACTGAAACTTTGAAACTAATTGAATTAATATACCTTCAATGTTGCAGCAATCACAAACTATGATCTAGAATTCTCAAATCTTGATCCAAATCTAAGTGTTTATCTCTCTAATATGAACCCTAATAATACTCTCTAAAACCTAGAATAAAGCATAAGTTCAAAAATAATAACCTCTATTGTTCTTAATAGCCACGAGCATTACAAATTTCTGGCGGAAAAAGGTAGTGCGGGCGCACCACTGAAGTGGTGCGGGCGCACCAAGGCTACTGATTCAGGTGGTCAAACTTCGCAGGAATGGTGCGGGCGCACCAGAGTGGTGCGGGCGCACCAAAATCAGGTGCGGGCGCACCAAAATCAGGTGCGGGCGCACCAAAATCAGGTGCGGGCGCACCAAAATCAGGTGCGGGCGCACCATTTCTTCTGCTCTGGTCGGACAGTTCAACTTAAAATGTGCATAACTCTTTCATTTTAGATCCAAATCAAGCTTATGACCAGTCGTTGGAAAGCTATTGAAACAAGCTTTCACCTCCAACTGGATTTTCCTTCATTTGATTTGTGGTTTCAAAGCTATGTCTATTTGAATTTCTATGTTCAAGATTCTATTGTGCAATGTGCTCCTTCGTGCGAGCGGACATGGGGCATGGTGCAAGCGCACCATTTCTCAACGTGTTCTCTATTTTCATTGCTTCCTTTGCCAACTCTATAACGCGTAGCCAGCTTAGTAGTTCCACCTACATTAAGAACATGACAAAACAGGGTGAAAGCAAAAGTACTAGAAATTCATTCAAATATGAATGAAAATCTAGCAAAATGTCACTATGATCAAGAATGATCAAGTGAGTGAAACGGAAGGGGAAAGGGAGAAGAAAGAGGGAAGAAAGGGGAGAAAGAGGATCAAAATGAGCTAAAATGAGTCCATAAAGTGCGTTTGAAACGCACTTATCAAACTCCCCCAAGCTTAGCATTTTACTTGTCCTCAAGTAAACCAAGAATGAGAAAGAAGAAAGAGAAGAGAAGAAAAAGATGAAAAAGAAAAACCATGCAACAAACTAACGTAAATGCTCTATATGCAAAGCTACAAATATGACATGCAAGCTAAATGAGTTCATAATAAGATTTAGGAGACCAACCAAACACAAGAGGAAAGATGACTAGGAAGCACAAGAGTGACTTAAGGGATCTAATCCACCGATCAACCGAGTCCCCTTGAAAAATAGGCTTTCTAAGAGTGATTTCTCACTCCTCTCCACTTCCAAGTCCCGAGTTTGACTCCCCCCTAGGGATGCTCAACCATAATAGCTCGCCTCTACCACATTTTGATGACCCTCATCATGACTTGCACAAAATCTCACCCGCCACTACTAATCGACCAAGTCCAATCTAGAAGTCAAAAGGGACTTTGTTTAGGTTGTAACGGGGCTAGGTTAAAGGGTGTGGATAACAATTTAGAAATGTGGTGCAAAAAGGTTAAAGTGGAGTGCACAATAGGGGGTAAAAATTCCCCCAAGCTAGTCCAAACACCAAATCAAAACGAAATCTCGCACATCTTTGATTGTCACTTCGATTTACTTTTTGAAACATTGATTTCACTTTTTGAACACATAAATTTGCTCTTTCTTTCTTTTCTATAGAAATCCAAATGAAGCACTAAGAGCATTATTTCTTTCTTTTATTTCCTTTGTCTTTCCTTTCTCACAATTTTCTTCAACTTTTGCAATTATACCCACACAACAATTCACTTTCAACCAAAGACTCAGTATCAAAATAACTCAACTCCAGACAAACTAGACATGTACTCCACTTTGGGGAAAGTTTGGCCATGACTTATTATGAGGGTTAAGCAAAAATAGGATAGAAAGGATCAAATGGGTTGAGAAGCGGACAATTATGTAGGTATTAAGGCTTTTTGGCTTTTGAGCTCCTATTTCTAGCAAAAAGAAACGCCCTAAATCATTCTTCTATAGGCTCGGTCTTATGCAATCTTGGGGAGCTAAAATGCAAGTCACAAGTTAGGCGATCAATGGTGAGGGTTGTAAATGAGTCTTACGAGGTTCGTGGCCCTCCTTCGGGGTTCATCGCACAAGGGATTGGGCAATCCAAGCAACCAACTCGCCTAATTTCAAAAAGACTCTACCAAAAGTTACCGATCTCAAAGATCACCTAAAGTCACAATAAGGCTTCCAAAATCATCAAGTCAAATGCAGGGAAGGTCTTCCAATCAAGTTATGAACACTCTTAGCCACAAATCATGCATGCAACCAAACTAAACTAAATGCATAAAAAAAAAGTAAGAAATGAAAAAGAAAATTTTTTTGATAGTTTTTTTTTTTTTTTTTTTTTTGCAAACCTATCATGTAAATACACTAATATGAACCTAATTAACATGCAAATATACTAATATGAACCTAATTACAAAGAGGAGGAAGAAAATTTTGAGATAGAGCGAACACATGCTAACTCCCCCAAGCTTAATACAAACTCCGTCCTCGGAGTTGACAAGCAAAGAGAAAGTAGGGGTGGAGGTAAGGGGTTTGAACTCTACCTTGGGAGGAGGCTTAGAACTCTCCTCTTTATCAGTGGATGTAGTAAGAAACTCAAATGTTTCTTCATGTGCCTCCTCAACGGTAGTGCTATCAGGAAGCATGGAGAACTCATTCACCTCTTCCATGTCCAAGCTCGAGGCATCGGTAATAGAAGCATAATGCTTGTCCCCGGTGTCTACCACTTTCTCAAAATCTTCCATCTCACCCTCTACTAGATTGACCCGACAAACTTTCTCTACCATGGGTCGCTTAAAAGTCTTTGAGAACTCGAACACAACCCTCTCATTGGCTACCTCGACCGTGATTGTATCATTTTTGCAGTTTATCACGGCACCCAATGTCTTAAGAGCTTCCCTTCCAAGAATGAGAGGAGTCTCCGGATCTTCCTCCATATCCATTACTACAAAATCGCATGGCACAAACACATGCCCAACTTGTATTGGCACATCCTCCAACTCACCATGTGGCACTCTCACAGTTCGATCCGCCAATTGAATAGTCTTTCGCGTAGGAAGAAGTGGAAGATTTAGGTGCTTAGCTATGGATAGAGGCATCAAACTCACACTTGCTCCTAAATCGGCCAATGCTCCTTTAGGCTCCAAGTCACCTATCTTCACCGGCATGGTAAAGCTTAGGGGTCTCTTTTGCTTCTTGGGCATGGCACATTGCACTAGAGCACTTACTTGGTATGGCAAGGTGATGAGCTCATCTTCTAGTTTCCTTTTGTTGGAGAGGATTTCCTTCAAAAACTTAGCATAAGCCGGCATTTGAGACATTGCCTCAAGGAAAGGAATGTTGATTTGAAGGCCTTTTATCACATTGAGGAAATTGGAGAACTTATCACTCAATTTCCTCTCCACCAACCCGTGAGGGTATGGAACCGGTGGCACATAAGTCTTAGGTGGTGAAGATGATGGCAATGAAGCTTTATCACCAACTTGGACTTGTGGCTCTTTTTTTTCACATTCTCCCCTTTCTCACCCTCCTCAACTTCATCTTTCTCAACAACTTCAACTTTTTCTTCCTTCTCTACCTCCTCATTAGGCATCTTGGGACCCTCATAACTAGTTCCCGACCTCAAATGGATGGCTTTGGCTTGATGGAGATAAGGATTAGGAATGGGTTGGCCCGAAAGTTGATTTGTGGGAGTAGAGGGGGTTTTCTCGGCTACTTGGGCAATTTGGGTTTCAAGCATTTTGTTATGGGCTTGTAGCTCTTGAAACCTTTGCTCATGGTTTTGGAGAATTTGGTTCATGGATTGGAATTGTTGGAGAATTTGGAGAGAGGTTGGATCGGGAGATGGAGTGGGTTCGGGATTTTGTCTGGGGAATAGAGGGTTAGAGGGAGGTTTTTGGGCATTGGCTCTTTGATGTGGAGTTTGGTAGACATTAGAACCTTGTGAGGACGAACCGCCTTGATTGTAGTTCTGGTTATACCCTTGCACATACCCTTGGTGTTGAGCTTGGTTGTACCCTTGTTGAGGTGGATTCCATCCTTGTTGAGGTTGTTTCCAACCTCCTTGTTGATTGCTTCTATATCCCCTGGTTTCCTTGATAACCATCTCCTCTAGAGTTTATTGCCGCCACATGCTCCGAATTCGTACCTCCACAATAAGAAGTATCATGATTAGTACCTCCACAAATATAACAAGAAAAAGAATTTACCTGTGATGGAGTAGATGATGCAAGGCTGATCTTGGAGAGCTTCTTATCAAGTTGATCCATCTTAGCTTGAATTTGATCTATGGGATCTAATTCAAACTTGCCACTCTTCTTAGGTTGAGCACATCTTCGTCTTCCACCCCATGAATAGTTCTTAATTACTTCAATTGTGGACTCAAGTTGACCTTGCGGGATCTTAGAAAGTTGACCTCCCGCTCCAGCATCAAGGTTGGCACGTGATATAGGATCAAGGCCATCATAGAAGAATCGTATAAGTAGATTCTTGGTGAACTCATGGTGAGGGCATGAACGGATCATCTCCTTGAACCGCTCCCAAGCTTCCGCAAGTGTCTCATCGTTCTCTTGCTCAAATGAGGAGATCTTCCTCCTTAAGTCTGCCGTCTTCCACTCCGGGAAGTACTTCTTCAGAAAAGCCATTGTGACATTCTCTCATGTAGTGAGGGAGTTAGCAGGTAAACTCTTGAGCCATGATTTTGCTTTTCCGGTAAGAGAAGACCGGAACAAATGCATCTTGATGTAGTCTGGAGAGACGTCATTTGTGGTTATCATGGCACAGATCTCAAGAAACCTATCAAGATGGTCCAGAGGATCTTCATCTGACCCTCCACAGAATTGTTCTGCCTTCACCATCCGAGTGAACTGAGGGTGAATGCTGAAATTTGTAGTAGTGGTGGGGAGTAGAATACCACCTTGAAGAACATAGGAACCCGGATTTTCGAAATCCCTAAAGAGTTGTGGATTTGCTTCACCCATTTCTGACTGAACTTCGCTTGTTGTACTTGAGGCTGGTGAAGATGGTTCGGAACCCAAAGACAAATCTTCCAAATTTTTCCGAAGCTTTCGCAATGTACGGTCAATTTCTGGATCTAGAGGAAAGGTGGGTGAACCGTGAGATCTTCTTCTCATGTAA
Source organism: Beta corolliflora (assembly GCA_947648045.1). Classification (NCBI taxonomy): domain Eukaryota; kingdom Viridiplantae; phylum Streptophyta; class Magnoliopsida; order Caryophyllales; family Amaranthaceae; genus Beta; species Beta corolliflora. The sequence goes on from CANSZD010002913.1 coordinate 5,972,580, forward strand.
CAACAACAAAGCTAAGTAGAGGATTAGCAAATAACAACCACAGTCAAAAAGAAAAGAAAAATCAACTAAGCAAAGCTAAACTAAAATAAACTTCAATTAATAGCACAATTTCCCGGCAAGAACGGCGCCATTTTGATAAGAGGTTTTTAGTGTGTCGTTAAGGCACCAAAAACTGCTTTTCAAACAATATTTATAAAACCTAACGAGCAATTACCAAGAACGTAGTAAAGGCAAGTCAAGGGTCGATCCACAGGGAAATTGGGATTAATCAAAGTCTATTAAGTCTAAATTACCTAATTGAAGGGTTTTTGGGGGTTTTAAAAAGGCTTGGTGACAACTACGACTAGATAATATCAAGCACTAGCAAATAACACAAGATGAAAAATTATAGGAAGACACTAGAGTTAAGGTTACTAGTATGGATCAAAGCGGATAACGATTATTAATGCAATTGTGATTCAAAGGCAACGATTACACAAGGTTTAGTTTTCCTCTAATATACTCGAGTCCTCTCTCGAATGGTCCTCGAGAATGATCGCTTAATCAATCAACTAAATCCTCTCTCGAATGGTCTTTAGTCAGTTGATTAAGAGATCTAATGAATTTGGGAAACCCCTAATATAGGATCCCCTTAATTTCTACCCAATATCTTGGCCTAGAAATTAAGTTGATTCATGGGGATGATAAAAGAGTTCATAATTCAATTAGGAACATTTGAAATCAAAATACCAAAGCACAAATGTGATCAATATCTATCCTAAGGCCTCAAAACACCAAGATCAATGCATAAACGTCATTGAATCATCACAATCGCATTTACAATACATTTAAACTCTAATCCATACTTTCACCCTAACCCTAGATAGGGAACTACTCACTAATCATGAAATCTAAGCAATAAAACATGAAATCTATAACTAATCTAGGGCTAAACATGATTAAGAGATAATTAGTCTAATTAAAAAAATTATGAAACTATAATAAAGTTGATCTAATAAAAGGGAAGAACAAATAATAGCAATGAAAAGAGATAGTAAAAACTGAAACTTTGAAACTAATTGAATTAATATACCTTCAATGTTGCAGCAATCACAAACTATGATCTAGAATTCTCAAATCTTGATCCAAATCTAAGTGTTTATCTCTCTAATATGAACCCTAATAATACTCTCTAAAACCTAGAATAAAGCATAAGTTCAAAAATAATAACCTCTATTGTTCTTAATAGCCACGAGCATTACAAATTTCTGGCGGAAAAAGGTAGTGCGGGCGCACCACTGAAGTGGTGCGGGCGCACCAAGGCTACTGATTCAGGTGGTCAAACTTCGCAGGAATGGTGCGGGCGCACCAGAGTGGTGCGGGCGCACCAAAATCAGGTGCGGGCGCACCAAAATCAGGTGCGGGCGCACCAAAATCAGGTGCGGGCGCACCATTTCTTCTGCTCTGGTCGGACAGTTCAACTTAAAATGTGCATAACTCTTTCATTTTAGATCCAAATCAAGCTTATGACCAGTCGTTGGAAAGCTATTGAAACAAGCTTTCACCTCCAAATGGATTTTCCTTCATTTGATTTGTGGTTTCAAAGCTATGTCTATTTGAATTTCTATGTTCAAGATTCTATTGTGCAATGTGCTCCTTCGTGCGAGCGGACATGGGGCATGGTGCAAGCGCACCATTTCTCAACGTGTTCTCTATTTTCATTGCTTCCTTTGCCAACTCTATAACGCGTAGCCAACTTAGTAGTTCCACCTACATTAAGAACATGACAAAACAGGGTGAAAGCAAAAGTACTAGAAATTCATTCAAATATGAATGAAAATCTAGCAAAATGTCACTATGATCAAGAATGATCAAGTGAGTGAAACGGAAGGGGAAAGGGAGAAGAAAGAGGGAAGAAAGGGGAGAAAGAGGATCAAAATGAGCTAAAATGAGTCCATAAAGTGCGTTTGAAACGCACTTATCAAACTCCCCCAAGCTTAGCATTTTACTTGTCCTCAAGTAAACCAAGAATGAGAAAGAAGAAAGAGAAGAGAAGAAAAAGATGAAAAAGAAAAACCATGCAACAAACTAACGTAAATGCTCTATATGCAAAGCTGCAAATATGACATGCAAGCTAAATGAGTTCATAATAAGATTTAGGAGACCAACCAAACACAAGAGGAAAGATGACTAGGAAGCACAAGAGTGACTTAAGGGATCTAATCCACCGATCAACCGAGTCCCCTTGAAAAATAGGCTTTCTAAGAGTGATTTCTCACTCCTCTCCACTTCCAAGTCCCGAGTTTGACTCCCCCCTAGGGATGCTCAACCATAATAGCTCGCCTCTACCACATTTTGATGACCCTCATCATGACTTGCACAAAATCTCACCCGCCACTACTAATCGACCAAGTCCAATCTAGAAGTCAAAAGGGACTTTGTTTAGGTTGTAACGGGGCTAGGTTAAAGGGTGTGGATAACAATTTAGAAATGTGGTGCAAAAAGGTTAAAGTGGAGTGCACAATAGGGGGTAAAAATTCCCCCAAGCTAGTCCAAACACCAAATCAAAACGAAATCTCGCACATCTTTGATTGTCACTTCGATTTACTTTTTGAAACATTGATTTCACTTTTTGAACACATAAATTTGCTCTTTCTTTCTTTTCAATAGAAATCCAAATGAAGCACTAAGAGCATTCTTTCTTTCTTTTATTTCCTTTGCCTTTCCTTTCTCACAATTTTCTTCAACTTTTGCAATTATACCCACACAACAATTCACTTTCAACCAAAGACTCAGTATCAAAATAACTCAACTCCAGACAAACTAGACATGTACTCCACTTTGGGGAAAGTTTGGCCATGACTTATTATGAGGGTTAAGCAAAAATAGGATAGAAAGGCTCAAATGGGTTGAGAAGCGGACAATTATGTAGGTATTAAGGCTTTTTGGCTTTTGAGCTCCTATTTCTAGCAAAAAGAAACGCCCTAAATCATTCTTCTATAGGCTCGGTCTTATGCAATCTTGGGGAGCTAAAATGCAAGTCACAAGTTAGGCGATCAATGGTGAGGGTTGTAAATGAGTCTTACGAGGTTCGTGGCCCTCCTTCGGGGTTCATTGCACAAGGGATAGGGCAATCCAAGCAACCAACTCGCCTAATTTCAAAAAGACTCTACCAAAAGTTACCGATCTCAAAGATCACCTAAAGTCACAACAAGGCTTCCAAAATCATCAAGTCAAATGCAGGGAAGGTCTTCCAATCAAGTTATGAACACTCTTAGCCACAAATCATGCATGCAACCAAACTAAACTAAATGCATAAAAAAAAAGTAAGAAATGAAAAAGAAAATTTTTTTGATAGTTTTTTTTTTTTTTTTTTTTTTGCAAACCTATAATGTAAATACACTAATATGAACCTAATTAACATGCAAATATACTAATATGAACCTAATTACAAAGAGGAGGAAGAAAATTTTGAGATAGAGCGAACACATGCTAACTCCCCCAAGCTTAATACAAACTCCGTCCTCGGAGTTGACAAGCAAAGAGAAAGTAGGGGTGGAGGTAAGGGGTTTGAACTCTACCTTGGGAGGAGGCTTAGAACTCTCCTCTTTATCAGTGGATGTAGTAAGAAACTCAAATGTTTCTTCATGTGCCTCCTCAACGGTAGTGCTATCAGGAAGCATGGAGAACTCATTCACCTCTTCCATGTCCAAGCTCGAGGCATCGGTAATAGAAGCATAGTGCTTGTCCCCGGTGTCTACCACTTTCTCAAAATCTTCCATCTCACCCTCTACTAGATTGACCCGACAAACTTTCTCTACCATGGGTCGCTTAAAAGTCTTTTAGAACTCGAACACAACCCTCTCATTGGCTACCTCGACCGTGATTGTATCATTTTTGCAGTTTATCACGGCACCCAATGTCTTAAGAGCTTCCCTTCCAAGAATGAGAGGAGTCTCCGGATCTTCCTCCATATCCATTACTACAAAATCGCATGGCACAAACACATGCCCAACTTGTATTGGCACATCCTCCAACTCACCATGTGGCACTCTCACAAGTTCGATCCGCCAATTGAATAGTCTTTCGCGTAGGAAGAAGAGGAAGATTTAGGTGCTTAGCTATGGATAGAGGCATCAAACTCACACTTGCTCCTAAATCGGCCAATGCTCCTTTAGGCTCCAAGTCACCTATCTTCACCGGCAAGGTAAAGCTTCCGGGGTCTCTTTGCTTCTTGGGCATGGCACATTGCACTAGAGCACTTACTTGGTATGGCAAGGTGATGAGCTCATCTTCTAGTTTCCTTTTGTTGGAGAGGATTTCCTTCAAAAACTTAGCATAAGCCGGCATTTGAGACATTGCCTCAAGGAAAGGAATGTTGATTTGAAGGCCTTTTATCACATTGAGGAACTTGGAGAACTTATCACTCAATTTCCTCTCCACCAACCTGTGAGGGTATGGAACCGGTGGCACATAAGTCTTAGGTGGTGAAGATGATGGCAATGAAGCTTTATCACCAACTTGGACTTGTGGCTCTTTTTTTTCACATTCTCCCCTTTCTCACCCTCCTCAACTTCATCTTTCTCAACAACTTCAACTTTTTCTTCCTTCTCTACCTCCTCATTAGGCATCTTGGGACCCTCATAACTAGTTCCCGACCTCAAATGGATGGCTTTGGTTTGATGGAGATGGGGATTAGGAATGGGTTGGCCCGAAAGTTGATTTGTGGGAGTAGAGGGGGTTTTCTCGGCTACTTGGGCAATTTGGGTTTCAAGCATTTTGTTATGGGCTTGTAGCTCTTGAAACCTTTGCTCATGGTTTTGGAGAATTTGGTTCATGGATTGGAGTTGTTGGAGAATTTGGAGAGAGGTTGGATCGGGAGATGGAGTGGGTTCGGGATTTTGTCTGGGGAATAGAGGGTTAGAGGGAGGTTTTTGGGCATTGGCTCTTTGATGTGGAGTTTGGTAGACATTAGAACCTTGTGAGGACGAACCGCCTTGATTGTAGTTCTGGTTATACCCTTGCACATACCCTTGGTGTTGAGCTTGGTTGTACCCTTGTTGAGGTGGATTCCATCCTTGTTGAGGTTGTTTCCAACCTCCTTGTTGATTGCTTCTATATCCCTGGTTTCCTTGATAACCATCTCCTCTAGAGTTTATTGCCGCCACATGCTCCGAATTCGTACCTCCACAATAAGATGTATCATGATTAGTACCTCCACAAATATCACAAGAAAAAGAATTTACCTGTGATGGAGTAGATGATGCAAGGCTGATCTTGGAGAGCTTCTTATCAAGTTGATCCATCTTAGCTTGAATTTGATCTATGGGATCTAATTCAAACTTGCCACTCTTCTTAGGTTGAGCACATCTTCGTCTTCCACCCCATGAATAGTTCTTAATTACTTCTTCAATTGTGGACTCAAGTTGACCTTGCGGGATCTTAGAAAGTTGACCTCCAGCTCCAGCATCAAGGTTGGCACGTGATATAGGATCAAGTCCATCATAGAAGAATCGCATGAGTAGATTCTTGGTGAACTCATGGTGAGGGCATGAACGGATCATCTCCTTGAACCGCTCCCAAGCTTCCGCAAGTGTCTCATCGTTCTCTTGCTCAAATGAGGAGATCTTCCTCCTTATGTCTGCCGTCTTCCACTCCGGGAAGTACTTCTTCAGAAAAGCCATTGTGACATTCTCTCATGTAGTGAGGGAGTTAGCAGGTAAACTCTTGAGCCATGATTTTGCTTTTCCGGTAAGAGAAGACCGGAACAAATGCATCTTGATGTAGTCTGGAGAGACGTCATTGTTGTTATCATGGCACAGATCTCAAGAAACCTATCAAGATGGTCCAGAGGATCTTCATCCGACCCTCCACAAAATTGTTCTGCCTTCACCATCCGAGTGAACTGAGGGTGAATGCTGAAATTTGTAGTAGTGGTGGGGAGTCGAATACCACCTTGAAGAACATAGGAACCCGGATTTCCGAAATCCCTAAAGAGTTGTGGATTTGCTTCACCCATTTCTGACTGAACTTCGCTTGTTGTACTTGAGGCTGGTGAAGATGGTTCGGAACCCAAAGACAAATCTTCCAAATTTTTCCGAAGCTTTCGCAATGTACGGTCAATTTCTGGATCTAGAGGGAAGGTGGGTGAACCGTGAGCTCTTCTTCTCATGTAACAACAACAAAGCTAAGTAGAGGATTAGCAAATAACAACCACAGTCAAAAAGAAAAGAAAAATCAACTAAGCAAAGCTAAACTAAAATAAACTTCAATTAATAGCACAATTTCCCCGGCAACGGCGCCATTTTGATAAGAGGTTTTTAGTGTGTCGTTAAGGCACCAAAAACTGCTTTTCAAACAATATTTATAAAACCTAACGAGCAATTACCAAGAACGTAGTAAAGGCAAGTCAAGGGTCGATCCACAAGGAAATTGGGATTAATCAAAGTCTATTAAATCTAAATTACCTAATTGAAGGGTTTTTGGGGGTTTTAAAAAGGTTTGGTGACAACTACGACTAGATAATATCAAGCACTAGCAAATAACACAAGATGAAAAATTATAGGAAGACACTAGAGTTAAGGTTACTAGTATGGATCAAAGCGGATAACGATTATTAATGCAATTGTGATTCAAAGGCAACGATTACACAAGGTTTAGTTTTCCTCTAATATACTCGAGTCCTCTCTCGAATGGTCCTCGAGAATGATCGCTTAATCAATCAACTAAATCCTCTCTCGAATGGTCTTTAGTCAGTTGATTAAGAGATCCAATGAATTTGGAAAACCCCTAATATAGGATCCCCTTAATTTCTACCCAATATCTTGGCCTAGAAATTAAGTTGATTCATGGGGATGATAAAAGAGTTCATAATTCAATTAAGAACATTTGAAATCAAAATACCAAAGCACAAATGTGATCAATATCTATCCTAAGGCCTCAAAACACCAAGATCAATGCATAAACGTCATTGAATCATCACAATCGCATTTACAATACATTTAAACTCTAATCCATACTTTCACCCTAACCCTAGATAGGGAACTACTCACTAATCATGGAATCTAAGCAATAAAACATGAAATCTATAACTAATCTAGGGCTAAACATGATTAAGAGATAATTAGTCTAATTAAAATAACAATTATGAAACTATAATAAAATTGATCTAATAAAAGAGAAGAACAAATAATAGCAATGAAAAGAGATAGTAAAAACTGAAACTTTGAAACTAATTGAATTAATATACCTTCAATGTTGTAGCAATCACAAACTATGATCTAGAATTCTCAAATCTTGATCCAAATCTAAGTGTTTATCTCTCTAATATGAACCCTAATAATACTCTCTAAAACCTAGAATAAAGCATAAGTTCAAAAATAATAACCTCTATTGTTCTTAATAGCCACGAGCATTACAAATTTCTGGCGAAAAAAGGTGGTGCGGGCGCACCACTGAAGTGGTGCGGGCGCACCACTGAAGTGGTGCGGGCGCACCAAGGCTACTGATTCAGGTGGCCAAACTTCGCAGGAATGGTGCGGGCGCACCATGAAATTGGTGCGGGCGCACCAGAGTGGTGCGCGCACCATTTCTTTTGCTCTGGTCGGACAGTTCAACTTAAAATGTGCATAACTCTTTCATTTTAGATCCAAATCAAGCTTATGACCAGTCGTTGAAAAGCTATTGAAACAAGCTTTCTCCTCCAACTGGAATTTCCTTTATCCGATTTGTGGTTTGAAAGCTATGTCTATTTGAAGTTTTATGTTCAAGATTCTATTGTGCAATGTGCTCCTTCGTGCGAGCGGACATAGGGCATGGTGCAAGCGCACCATTTCTCAACGTGTTCTCTATTTTCATTGCTTCCTTTGCCAACTCTATAACGTGTAGCCAGCTTAGTAGTTCCACCTACATTAAGAACATGGCAAAACAGGGTGAAAGCAAAAGTACTAGAAATTCATTCAAATATGAATGAAAATCTAGCAAAATGTCTCTATGATCAAGAATGATCAAGTGAGTGAAACGGAAGGGGAAAGGGAGAAGAAAGAGGGAAGAAAGGGGAGAAAGAGGATCAAAATGAGCTAAAATGAGTCCATAAAGTGCGTTTGAAACGCACTTATCACATAGCAGGCACCATCCTAGGCCAAGCAACACCCCCATTAGAAAATATAAAAAGATCCCACACCAGTTTTGCGACCGAACTTGCGGTAGCTGATGCTTTTTGCGACCGCTCAAAGCGGTAGCTAATTTTTTTGCGGCCAAGAAGCGGTAGCTAAACTAATTTTTCTTTCTAATAATTTTAGGGGTAGCATGTGCTACCCCTTGTTACCAAGTGGCTCCGCCACCGCTTGTACGTACATAAACTTTGAGGCTTTGACCGCCATTAATATTTTAAAATAAGGGCTAATAAAAGTATAAAAGCTGATAATTTCAAAATACGTATTGTAATTGATTAACTTTGAACCAAAAGAAGGAATGAAGCAAATATTTCTATCAGTTGACAAGAGTATTCACATTGTAGATAGTGTAAACACGAAAATTCTAAAGCTAGTGTGGACCAGTCAGTAGTAATCACCACTAACATAATTATTAAATCTTTACTATAATTTTTTTTGTACAACAAAAGCGTACATTAATAAAAACAATAAATTACAAGTGAGCCCATTTACCTAGCTTCTAGGGCTAGGTTGTGGACTTCGTTTATTTTGGGACTCGATGTACATAAACTTACAAGACCAAACGACTCCATACTAGACGACCTTGACACACGACTGACATCTGGCTTGCTACTAACATCTGACTGCAGACTAGGACTTTACACATTACTGATATCTGACATATTAATAACAACACAAGAACTTGAAGCAGGCTTTTTCCTGGAGCATTGGGGGAGGATCTGCACTAAAACTAGCTTTCCTCTTCATTCCAGCACGTAACCTGCCAATGAAATCAAACGTAGGAAGGAAATAGGAACTTTTCTTGCGACAATTCTTTAGAGTTCTCCTAGAATTCCCTATTCCTGGCTGGGCTTTGCTACGCATTTTTCGGCCTGTATTTCTCTTGGAGTTTAATGCAATACATCAGTTAATTGGAAGACTAGATGAAACAACTAAACTCGCCTGGGCCATTTGGGGCCCACTAGCTGCTATCTCCTCTTCAACACCACCTTTGGACTTGGGTTCCAGACTTTCCATCAATAGATCTTCACTTTCATGGTGAGCTAATGTGGGATTAATGACTTCATCGCCTTGGCTAGGGCAACTAGGCCCGTTCACGGGACCAGAAAATTGTTGTTGCAACTGATCGCCTTGCATTTTGATTGTCCCATTTATGCCTTCTTTTGAAAATCGAGCAACTCGAACTACCATGTATGACCCTGATTTTGGATTATACAATTGCACTGATTTTTCTTTCTTCAGCAATTGAATAATGTTTTTAGACAATTGTAATGAGGAGCCCGACCTTCTTCGGTTAAGAAACCGATATTTAGGCTCCGCCTGATTTGGGTTTTCAATTTTGAAATCACTCCCACTCTCACTTACACACTTCATTTTAATATCCTTCTCTTCACAAACAACTTGGTCCTTATCCACGCCTTCCTGCAGCAAGTTTAGGGTCTCACTACTCACCCCTTCCTTCACCTTAACAGAACGTTCTCCTTCTTCCTGTTTAATGAGTATCTAAAAGAATAATTTCTACAATGACATTCAATAATAAATCTAATAACAAGTAAATAGTTATCGTACAAAATCACATTCCGATAGCCGTTTATGGACCTACTTAATGTTTATACTATAGGACAAAATTTATGGTATGATTCTCCGAACCAGGGACATTATCCGAAGTTTTACGACTTTGAACTCGTAATTTAAATCGCCATCAATAAAATCGCTTGTTAATAATGAATGTAATAATAATAACTAAAGACCTAAATGTGAAAATAAAATGAATATTAACATTTTCGATGCCTAATTTCTTGGTTAGATTAAAAGGAAAGGATATTACACCTCCCCCGGCTTCAAGATTATTAAGCAGGAATCGAGGTAACATCTATTGCTAACACCCACGATCCCCTTCGAAATGTGTTTGTGAAATGATGTTTATAATTATGTTAAGGATTTTATGATGTGATTCTTTATATGGATTGTGGGATACTTAAATTGTTTTCGAATGAGTTTCATAAATGATGATCTTATGAGTTATTGATGCTCAAGTATGATTCATGAAAGATCTATGGCTTATGTCGATGAATGCTAAACAAACAAAACATGATAAATCAAAGTGAAAGAGGTTATGGCAGTATAATGTTACGCTTATCTACTTTTTGGTCGAGCACGTACCTTCGCACCCGCCGTACACCCAACAAGGGAGCCGGGCTCCTTGAGGGGTACCGCATGTTATGTTACTACTCTATTTTGGTGCGAGTGGTGTATCCAACAAGGAAGCTGGGCTCCTTGAGGATCATCGCATGGTGGCAGACGTCACGCATGTCTATACTCGCCAGTTACCAAGCTAAAAGATGAAAAGATAATGGGAACTTATGAAGTTTCAAGACGTTACTTATAATTGGTTACCTTGCTATTATTTCATATTGTTGTGGTGATTAGTGGTGGTCGACCTTTATTGTATACTCATTCAAACAAATAGGTCGGGAAGCCTACAAGTAGCAACCCCAATTGTTGAATGTGCATGTGCCACAATATGTTGCAACACAGACATGCCATTATTCGTTCGTTGTTGCACTCGGGCTTCTTCTTGTCTGTAGCAAATGAAGCTCAAGTAAGTATCTGTTTGTTTTCTATTATATGTTTGGTTGTCTTGTCATTAGGTTGTAATTCCGTTTTTTAATTAATGCAAATTTTCGATCTCAATGTCAAAAAGAAAATCTTGTCATGCACATTGCGATGAAACAAATTTCATGCTAATCATGTCTCTAACTCCAACAATCTTCCACCTAGAGATTGAGTTATGGAGTCCTTTAATCATAATTATTGCCTCAAATAACATTGCATACATCTATCACCACCATCACATTACTTCTAGATCACCAAGGAAGCAAAACTGAGGTCTTAGTCAACCCCGAGTCAACATTAAACACTTTTACGTAGGCAAAAAAAAAATTAAAAGAATGATCTCTATTATATAAGGCAACACATGGGGGACACCAAAAAAAAAGAAAAAGGAAAAAAAAGAAGAAAAAAAGTTAACTACCTTCTTTAATTAAACAAAAAAACTATGATAACCGTTTCTCTATCTCTATTATATATGAAGAATTTTATATGCTTTTGCATATATAGCGTGCATATCAGACTTGAATTATGAACTAAGTCTGATGTTCAACAACTTAGCACCCATGACATTTAATTAAAAACAGCGTTCCCCTTCTCCATCCTAACGCCTTTCTTAAGGTCTTTCTTTATTAAGAAAAAACTTAATCTTTATACCTAAATTCTTGATCATTTGTTTTATTGGAAAGAGGACATAATGTATGAAGTATTACTTAAATCGTTAGAAGTTTTTTTATCAGGTTGATGAACCTTCGTTTCGTTTTCAATCATTTCACCTTTATTTATATTCCATGTTGGATGGCTATTATTTCAAGTTGCTGAAATCCTCCCATAAACTAGTACAAACTCTCACATGCATCTATTCTTGTTGTAAAAAACTTATCAATGTTGGATTTGCATGGCTATTCAACTATTAAATTTTGTAAATTGCTTTTTTCTACTCATATTCATATCCATTATTATCACCTGCTCTCAGCACAAACAATATAAATTCAGAACATCAAGACAGTTGCAAACATGGCATTTCCATAGAAGCCAAAAAAACACACAATAATTCAAGACTCTAATTCTCCAAAGTCATAATAAAGTTTCTTGGTACACAAGTCTGATAAAACTAATGTCGTCGAAGCTGGCTAAACACGGTGGTTGTCGCAGCGGTTGCGTACACACCGCCGTCTTACTCTGCCTTCTCCTCCAGCCAACGGCTACAAGTGGTTATCTATATCGTTATCATGAGCCCGAATGCACCATACAAGAGTTTACCGTTTCTGCCCTAAAGGAAACTCGGTCTACCAATTCATCTCATCAGTACAATAATAATATCCACTTTAATATAAGGCTTATAAACTGGGATCATGAAAGTAGAATTTTTTATGACACCATTAACCTCACTTTCTATTACAAACCTAATAAATTCGCTAGTTTCTCCATTGGAAATTCCAGTTTTCCCCCCTTCCACGAACGCCATTTTAGCCGTAACCGCGTAAACCGTGTAGGAAATTTTGAGGCTAGAGGGGTAGAATGGGAAAATGTTACCGCGGCGCCGGTGGTTTTTAGGGTGGAGCTAGCAACGACCGTGAGGTTCGAGAGAAATATATTTACAAAGACAAAACGATACCATGTTATGGTAGGAGCTGACTTGAGAGTCGATGCTCAGGGTAATTTAATTAAGAGAAAGCACCGTAGTGGAGTTACACTTACATCTGGAGCTGCAAGGAATTTTATGGGCTGTTTTGTTCGATTGTTTGGCATTTTATTTACTTTGTTTTTGTTTCATTTTTGGTAGACTTGATCATTTGATTATTGATTTTCATTTTCATTTTCATGATATGTAATCATGCATGAATGTTTTTGTATGGGTATAACCCAAGTATGATAGCGGATCCCAATGATAGGTCCGCGAGCGCCATCACGGACGCGAATACTTTAAACTGTTACCCACAGCTCTAACAAGTCAGTACATCAACATGGTCCGACAACGTTGGCGGTCGTCCAACAGGACAAAATAAGGGAATCTTCCCAGTTGTCAGAAGCACCACGACCGTACACGTGTAAAAGGATTACGCACCCTGTCAGGTGAATAGTACTTCTATAAATACCCCACTAGTACCATTCTGCAGGTACATTCTCTCACACCCAGAATTCTTATCTCTCTCTCTCTACTTTCTCTCTCTAAATCCTATTTGGACACGTGCTGACTTGAGCGTCGGAGGGGGTTTCCTCGCATCCCCCCCGAGGGTAGTTCACGTTTGCTTCTTGTGCAGTTATTCACTAGCGGAGTCCTATCCCATCCTTTGGCGGACTTCTCTCGAGGCCGCCAACCGTTTCACTACCGAAACAACTTGGCGCTAGAAGGAGGGGACTTCCATCTTTGTGAACGCCAACATGGAAAGAGCAAACAATGACGGCCGTGATCCATCTGAGTTAGACATTGGGAACGTCAACGAGCAGCAAACTCCTGGGAACAATGTGTCTCAGGTAAACACTGGAAGCGGATCATTTAACCTGGCTCAACTAAGTCAATTCTCCCCTGAGCAGCTACAAACTGTAGCGTCTTTCATCCAGATGTTACAAGCGGGTACTCAGCCTAACAATACTCCCACTCCTAATGCAAGGGCAGGTCAGCTTCGTAGGCGTATGTCGACCATGAATGGTCGCAACGTCGATGGCACCCCCGTGAGAAGGATGCAGACCTTCAATCAGGAGGGACGCCAATTGGAAAGGCAAATTGAGGACCCAGAGTATGAGGAGGTCCTCCTAGAAACTGAGGATCTCAACAATTCTGAAGATGAGGATCAAAGTCGTTCTCGCCGGGAACACAGCATCAGTGGCGCAAGCAATTATTCTGCTGGCGGACACTTATTGATCAAGCCTAAGCAGTCTCCTTTCATTCCAGAAATCTTGAACCACCCCATGCCGCGAATCAAGATGCCGTCCTGCAAGTATGATGGCACCTCGGACCCAGACGATCATGTGGCCGCTTATGAGGGGCACATGTACTTATACACTCAGTGGACGCAACTGGGTGTAAAGTTTTCCCATCCACTTTGACCGGGATCGCCCAGACGTGGTTTAAAAGCATCAGGGCCGGTAACGTTTCTAGTTTTTCTCAGCTTTCATCTATGTTCAGCACTCACTTCGTGAGTAATAGGCGCCGCGAGCGCACAACTGGCGAATTGTTATCTATCAAGCAGAGGGAAAATGAGAGCCTGCGAGATTTCGTGGGCCGTTTCAATGCTGAGGCGGTCACCATTCCCTGCCTTCAGCAGGACGTGGCCGTTTTAGCTTTGATGACCGGGCTGAGGGAAGGGTCCGCATTTAGAAGTTATCTGGGCCGTAAAACCTTCACATCCCTTGAGCCAGTCTTGAGGAAGGCAAACGATTTCATCAGGGGGGAAGAGTTTGACAAGGCCGCAAGCAGCCAAAGTCGTGAGCCGGAAAAGAAGAAGGACGATAAGCAGAAGAGAGAAAAGGGTCGCGAAAATGATCGCGGTCGGGATGAAAGAAAGCAGGAATCAAATGTGGTCAAGAAGGGAAATGACCGCGAGAAGAATGACCGTGAAAGGTTCGAGTACAAAGATAAATTCGATACGTATACGCAACTCACGACCTCAAGGGCTCAGATATATCAGATGAACAAGGACAGTGATAAATGGCAACGTCCTAAGCAAATGTTTCATAAAAATCGTGACAAGAGCAAATGGTGTGATTTTCACGGTGATCATGGTCACACTACCGAGAATTGCAGGCACTTGAAGGATAACCTAGAGGATCTGATAAGACGGGCTAACTTCACTCAATACAAGGCACAATCAAAGGACGGAGACGTGGTAAAGCCCAATAACCGGAATGTGCAATCGCGGATTGCTGAGATTCACGTTATAAGTGGCGGTCCAATTCATGGAGGCAGCGTCAATGGGGCCAAGGCAAGCCTGAAAGAATTTAGGCACCAGGTCAATTTCAATGAAAGCATGCAGTGGAGAAGGCCGCCAGTATTGCCCGCCATGTCTTTCACGGTTGAAGATGCAAAGCATGTCGTCTACCCTCATGATGACCCTTTGGTGGTCACGCTGAAAGTGTCAAACTGTTTGATCCACAGAATCCTGGTAGACGGAGGAAGTTCCGCAAACATTCTGTATTTCTCAACTTTTGAAAAATTGATGATTGGCCGGGAGCATCTGAAGCCTGTACGTTACCCAGTGATAGGTTTCACGGGGGCGTCAGTGATTCCAGAGGGCCTGATAACCTTACCGGTCAGAGTAGGGGAGGATGAGAACGCCAGGGATGTGATGGCGGAGTTTTTAGTGGTTGACGTGCCTGGAGGTTATAACGCAATTATCGGACGCCCTTTCATCCATGACGTCCAAGGAGTTGTATCAACTTATCATTTGACTATGTTGTACGTTTCCAATCTCGGGACGACAGCAAAGCTTAGAGGAAGTCAAGAGATGGCAAAATCATGCTACCTAACAGCACTGAAGCAACCGGCAAGGAGAGTGCCGGTAGAAGAGTTAAATCCGCCAACTCGGAAACAAAGGCGAGCTCAGAGGAGGGCTTTGGCGAATAAAGAAGGATCCGAGAAAGGGGGTGAGGAGATGGATGTTTTAATGGAAGAGCTGGAATCCAGGCCTGATGATACTCCAAGGCCCAAACCGGATGGAGAAACGAAGCAGGAGATGCTGGCAGATGACCCGCAAGGGACAGTGGGCATGTTGGAGCAGGACATGGACCCAAAGGTCAGGGTCAACCTGGTGACTCTCCTAAGAGAAAACGCGGACGTCTTCGCGTTCTCAGCGGATGAGATGCCGGGAATCGACCCGGCCGTGATGGTACATCGTCTAAATGTTGACAGCACTGTCCGACCTGTCAAGCAAAAGAAGCGAAATTTTTTGGCCGAAAAGAACAAAGCCATTAAAGAGGAGGTTGATAAGCTATTGGCAGCTGACTTTATTGAGCCATGCGACTACCCGGAGTGGTTGGCCAATGTAGTCATGGTAAAGAAAGCTAGCGGCCAGTGGAGGATGTGTGTGGACTTCACAAACCTCAATAGAGCTTGCCCAAAAGATTGCTACCCGCTGCCGAGAATAGACCAGCTAGTAGACTCTACTAGCGGTCATGCATTGTTAAGCTTTATGGATGCCTTCTCGGGCTATCACCAGATCAGCTTGCTTGAGGCCGATAGGAAAAAAGCTGCATTCATCACATATTGCGGAGTATATAATTATAAGGCAATGCCGTTTGGGCTCCGTAATGTGGGGGCAACCTATCAAAAGCTAGTCGACAAAGTGTTCGCGGATCAGAGGGGGACGAATATCGAAGCATATGTTGACGACTCCATCGTCAAGAGTAAAACTGACCGTGAACATTTGGACGATCTGGAAGAGACCTTCAAAACTTTGAGGAAGTATAAGATGAAGCTCAACCCAAAGAAATGTGTCTTTGGGGTGAGAGCGGGAAAGTTTTTAGGCTTCTTGGTAAGCAAAAGGGGGATTGATGCAAACCCAGACAAAGTTCAAGCCATTGTCGACCTGCCTGAGCCAAGAAGCGTCAAGGATATTCAGCGGTTAACAGGGAGAATGGCGGCCCTCACTCGATTCATTTCAAAATCAGCAGACAAAGCTTTGCCTTTCTTTGCCCTGCTAAGGGGGAATAAGAAGTTCGAGTGGGGAGAGGAGCAAAGCAAAGCATTCCTAGCGGTGAAAGAGCATTTAAAGAAGTTACCAACCATTACAAGGCCCGAGACTGGAGACGTATTACAACTGTATATCTCGGCTTCACCGAAGACAGTCGCGGTCGTGTTGTTGGTAGAAAAAGAGAAGAAGCAGCAGCCAATTTATTTTATCAGCCACATTCTTAACGGTCCGGAGAGCCGTTATCAGCTGGTAGAAAAAATGGCCTTGGCTGTGGTTATAGCCGCCAGGAAGCTCAGACCATACTTCGACTGCCATCCCATTCAAGTTTTAACCAACCAGCCGCTAGAAAAAGCATTGCAGAAGATGGATAGTTCCGGCCGCTTGCTGAAATGGGCCGTTGAACTATCGGAGTACGATATACAGTACAAGCCCAGGACCGCTATCAAAGCGCAGGCCCTGGGAGACTTTATCGTGGAAGCCTCATATGAGGAAGAAGTGGAGCAAAAGGAAGTCTGGCTGCTGGAGGTCGACGGATCATCCGCTGTTAGCGGATCTGGAGCGGGTATAGTGATGACCAGCCCTGAAGGAAATTCGTACCAGTACGCCATCAAGTTCGCCTTCCCGGCGTCAAACAACGAAGCAGAATATGAAGCGGCAATTGCCGGACTGAGAATGTGTTTGGTAGCGGGTGCTAAGAAAGTGTTTTTAAAAACGGACTCACAGTTGGTGAGCGGCCAGCTGAGGGGAGAATTCGAAGTCAGAGAGGCCAACATGCTAAAATACATTAAAAAGGCCAAGGAATTGATAGCTCAACTGAATCATTTTGAGATTCAAGCGATACCTAGGGCCGAGAACACAAAAGCGGACGCGTTGTCCAAATTGGCAAGCTCTGACTCATTTAGCATTGAAAGAACCGTCACGGTTGACATCTTGAAGGAAAAGAGCATCACAGAAAAGGTCGTAACCGTCAACAGTATAAACCAGCAGGGAGAATGGTTTAGTGAGTTGGTGGCGTACAAGTTGACCGGGACGCTTCCGAATAATCCTTCGTCTGCCAAGAAATTGAAACGACAAGCAAGCTGGTACGTCATATACCAAAATGAGCTATACAAGAAATCATTCAGCTTACCTCTGCTTAAATGCGCAACCGCATGGGAATCCGCGAAGATCCTTGAAGAAATACATGAAGGTATATGCGGCAACCATATTGGCGGAAAGGCTCTGGCACTTAAGGCATTAAGGGCGGGATTCTATTGGCCAAGTATGCTGCCGTCATTAACAGGCCAGCCAACGATTTGCAGCCTATCCTATGCCCAATCCCGTTCGCACAGTGGGGAATGGACATCTTGGGACCGTTCACCACAACAACTGGGGGGAGAAAGTTCCTAATAGTGGGAATTGATTACTTCACCAAGTGGATAGAGGCAGAGCCGACAGCAAAAATCAAGGCAAATCAGGTCAAGAAATTCATCTGGCAGAATATTGTGACAAGATTTGGGATCCCCACGGCGATCGTCTTTGATCTTGGCGTCCAATTCGATTGTCGACCTGTACAGGCCTTCTTAACAGAATTTCGAGTAAAATTTGCATACTCAGCCGTTTGCCACCCTCAGAGCAACGGGCAAGCAGAGGCCGCGAACAAGCAGATCCTAAACGCCTTGAAGAAAAAGCTAGATGAATTCAAAGGGGGATGGGCCGATATGGTACCAGCAGTGCTATGGTCAAACAGAACAACAGAGAAAGAAGCGACGGGAGAGAGCCCATTCAAGTTAGCCTTCGGCACGGAGGCGGTGTTGCCAGTAGAGGTGGGGTTACCCTCTTACCGGATCAAGCACCAAGATCTGCAAAGAAATGACCAGGCACTTAGGGAAGACCTAGACTTCTTGCCGGTAACAAGGCTCATGGCAGAACTGAGAGCAGCCGCTTACAAAGACAGGATCAGCAAGGCTTACAATAAAAAGTCATGGAGAGGCCATTAGATGTTGGCGACCTGGTCCTTCGCGAAACGCCCACCGGCAAGGCGCATATTGAGGGAAAGCTGACTGCTAACTGGGAAGGTCCCTACATCATAGCCAAGAAGATTGCTCTCGGTTCCTTCATTTTAAAGAACATGGATGGCAATGAGCTTAAAAATTGCTGGAATACTAGCGTCCTAAAGAAATACTATGTTTGAGTTATTAAATGTAATAGGTCGAGAACCACCCTTGATTGCTTAAATAATACAAACTTCTGTCAGCAGTTCATCAATTGTCTTATTATTTTCATGTACATTAATCAAAAGCCATATGACAGGCTCAAAGTACGTAAACGGTCATATGACAGACCTAGTACAAATCAAAGGCCATATGACAGGCTCAAAGTACGTAAACGGTCATATGACAGACCTAGTACAAATCAAAGGCCATATGACAGGCTCAAAGTACGTAAACGGTCATATGACAGACCTAGTACAAATCAAAAGCCATATGACAGGCTCAAAGTACGTAAACGGTCATATGGCAGACCTAGTACAAATCAAAAGCCATATGACAGGCTCAAAGTACGTAAACGGTCATATGACAGACCTAGTACAAATCAAAAGCCATGACAGGCTCAAAGTGCGTTAACGGTCATATGACAGACCCTGCACAAATTAAGCCATATCAGGCCCAGTGTGTTAACGGTCATATAATCAGACGATAATTTGACAAATAAAAAGGTTGGCGGACATACAACAATCAGACGATAATGAAAGCGACAGAAACACAAGATATAAAGTACTTTCCCATAAAATAAAAGCTACTGGCTTGGCGGCCAACTACAGGTAAAACGATGGCGGCCAGATGAAAGGCTTTTAGTTGGAATTGTACTTATAAAATTCAGAAACATTAGCGTTTACAAATGCCAACATGGGCCGAATAAAGAGTTGAAATATTCAAAAATTACAACTATAAGCTATTAGAAGAGCAGGAAGAGCTGAAAGAAGGCCGCCAAAAGTTTCAAGAGGGAGGGGTCTCCTGATTTCCTTGATCTGGAACATCTCGAGGATCCGAATCAGCAATAGCGTCCTCGTCAGCGAACTTAGGATCCCCCTCAAAAGGCGTGAGATGCTGGCCACCGGCATGAGCGTCTTCGATAACGTTCCAGTCAAATCCTGGAACCGATTTGCAAACGCATCTCATGGCGGCTGCCCATCCGCCATCATACCTTTTGTGCAAAGCTGTTGCGTATTCATCAGATTGTTTAAATTGAGCAACAGCATTAGCAACTCCTCTCGCCTCAGCTTCAGCCGCCGCATCCAGGACGTACGGCAACCTCTTTTGCAGAGTTAGCGGCCTCCAGAGCCTTGGTCAATATATTGACATTTTCCTCGGTCTCTTCCAATAAGGCGGCCCTCGGCCTCAATGTTATCAGCTCGTCAGTTAGAGGCTGTAACTCTGCCGTCTTTGCCGCCAGCTTGTCCTCCATCTCCTTCAGCAGATCCTGGCAAGTTTCCAGCGACTGCTTATAGGTATCCGCCAACTTCTGATACTCTATATATTGCTCTATCAGCTCAATGGCAGCGTTGTTGGCCTGCGAAGATGAAAAGAATATGTCAAAAAAAAAAAAGCAAAACGAATGAATGATAATAGGAGAGTACGTAAATGTACCACAAGCTGATCGTGAGCCAACCTAGCAGCTGGAGTGATCAAGGACCCTGCCGGCCTATCTACTGGCAGTTGCATGCCCTTCAGAATGCGGTAGGCAAGAATGCCACCGTTCTCAGGGATGTCGGCATATAGCGACTCATCCTCTCTGACGTCCCAGTCAGGCTGGTAAATCTTGCCAGGGATGACAGGCCGGCGGGCGAAAGAGGCCGCCATAGCATCGCTTAGCGGTACTTCTTTCTTCTCGATCCACTCATGGTACCGAGAGAATATGCCGGGGGATAAGTTAGAAAGAAAGCTGGGCATGGTAATCAGCTCTCGGATCTTATCGCGGATGGAGGAGTAAGAGCCTGATAGCCAGGAGGCGCCGCTAACATGCCCTGGAGCAGTGGCCGCGACAGCCTGCTCCCGGATCTCTGGAGCATCCGAGGTCAGACCCCCCACCTGAACATCAGGGGTGTGGTCAGAAGAAGCAGGGTCCGCCAAATCCTGCCTTTTGTTGGCAGATGTATCCGCCGCAACTTGCTCGCGGGGCCGCTTCCTGTTCCCACTTCCCCTGGCGACAGGTCGGGAGGTTGAGGACCTAATCGGGACGGCAGGGGATGGCTGGCCGCCAGGATCGGCAGCAGCGACAGTATCATTCTGAACAGGGACGCGAACAATATTCGCTCCGCCGCGACCACGGCGAATATTCTGAGGGCCGTGGCGATTCCCTCCCCATTGGTAATCCCGTGCATGGTCTCGTATTCTTGCGAGGGAGCGGGCGGTAAATTGGTTAACGGCTTGAGGTTCTCGTCCACAGATAGGGCGTCGAAGTCAAGGTAGTCAAAACCTGCGAATGGCAAGAAGCAAAATGTAAAATACAAAAAAAAATAAAAAATAAAAAAAAAAACATCAGTTGGACCAGTCCGACATCAATACTCACCATTTTCATGAGTAGGGCTGAGCAGCATGGCCGACAAGGGTTTGTTCCCCAGGATGTACTTGGAATGAGGAATCCAATATTTAGGCTCTTTAACCTTCACCTCCTTCCCATCCTCGTAGGTGACTAAGTAATTCTCCGTGTCAAAGTAGTCGAAGGCCGCTAACTCTTCCTCAGTTAGCGGAATGAGAGGTAAATGCTCCATATGCGAACGAGGCTCAGTGAAATGACGACGCACTGGATAATCCTCAGGAACTCGTAACCAAAAGAAAGCATCCTGCCAGCCCTTCAAACCAGTCATCTTAGGCTGAACTGTCATCTTCTTGTCGGCCGTAGTTAGCGACCACCAACCCGCCTGCCTGGAAGATCCATTTTTCTTCAGCCAATGAATGTGGCGGAATAAGTTCAGCGTTTGCGGAAAATCCAAGAAACGCACAACCCAGATGTACGCTATCAAGTTCCGGACCGCCAAAGGAGTCAACTGAGCCAAGCTCACGTTGAAAGCATTTAAGATCTTCACCAAAAAAGAATCAGAGGGAAGCGAAGGCCAAACTCGAAATGATGAGTATACACGGCCACGTGACCAGGAGGACATTCCGTCATAATGGCCCCCTCTGGCGGGACTATTAACCGATAACCCGACGGAAGACAATATAAGTCCCGAGCAACTCTCGAGTAACTCAAATCGATGGCGTCCTGACGCCAAGACGAATCAATCTCAACACTGATAGGACCGGCACTGAAATCATCCGGCAGCCATAAAGCATCAGAACCAGGTCCAGTCTCAATCTCCTCCATCGGATTCGAACTATCGACCCTTAACTCGCGGCAAGACGGAAGATTCCCCCGACCGCATGGGCGATTAAAGGCACAGAAACGTCAACATTTGCGTCCGCAGAGTCAATCGCATCCTCATTGACGCGGACGGCAGGACTCGCAGCAGTGCGACGATGATAAACAGTCTCTTGACGGACCATGACGGTAGCAATAGAATCGCTGTCGTCACCTAAATCAATAATATGAGGGTTAGGAGCCGCAGATTGTTGTAAGCGGTCGAAAAAGTCAACCGTTACTTCCACCCCAGCATCCGCCAAGCTATCCAACCAAGCATGCTCTCTAAGGGGTGCTACATCAAGGCCGGGAGTGGCATCGGCCGGAGGATGCCTAACGGATCGTCTAGCAAGAATCTGATGCCTAAGCTCCCTAAGCGTTTGTCGGTCACCACTCTGGCTGGCGGATAGATACCTCCTAGTTAAGTTATGCTCCTCGGGGGTAGCAGGGTCGTTTAAAAACTTCGACCTTAACTCTCTTTCCCTCTCAGCGGTAAGAGGTATGTCCGCTAACAACCTGGTCCTCCCCACCGGACTTAAGCTAAAAGTGGGTTCACTATTGGCCAGAGGGGAAGAAGGTTCGTTATCGGCCAAAGGGGAAGAAGGGTCACTCTCGGTCATGAACGCCTCACTAGGGGTATTCTGGCTATCAGACTGGTCCGACATGATGAAAACGCAAAAGAAACTTAATAAAACGCGGAGAAAAATCGAAGAAATACCTGGAAACAAAAGGTCACCGGAGAAAAATAAAGCAGAGAGCGAAAGACGCCGGAAAAGACAAATGAAACCCCCGAACGGCAAAATCGCACCAAAAAACTCGAGCTTGAGCCAGAACACCACCGGAAAAGCTGGAAGAAACACCGGCAAAAAGACAAATCTTCAAACTCAAGCAAAACCCAGAAAATGTTCGTCAAGAAAAGACGAAATCTTCAGTACACTAAAACCGGAAAGTGAAAACTAGAAAATTGAGTAACTTTTAGGAGTAATTTGAGCGCAGGAAAAGTGATTTTTAAGCAACTCAAGCTTCGGCTATGGAGGTTTTGTCAGAGAAAAATGGAGAAAAGAAGGGAGAGCTTGGAAGAATGAAGATAAAGAACTCTGGAAAAGACAACTGCTCCAATATAAGGCACGAATAAACGGCTGAGATTGAAAGACCTCTCAACTCCCCCTCCAGATTCCTGCCAAGTGTCAAAACACGGTAAACCCTAATAAAGTAATGGGCGGGATTTTCGGAAAAATAATCATTAACTTTTCAAAATTTTTCAACTCCCTACGACGACACGTGGCACCCAACAAATTAACTTCTTCAAAAATTGAGCACGGCAACAGAGATTCGCGTCCATCAACAACATCATTAGCGGACAAGACCCCAAATGATGCTGGGGGGGCTAGTTGTATGGGTACGACCCAAGTATGTTAGCGGACCCCTGTGATAGGTCCGCGAACATCGTAATGGACGTGAACTCTATAAATGTCGCCTATAGTTTTAATAAGTCAGTACATCAACATAGTCCGACAACGTTGGCGGTCGCCCAACAAGATAAAATAAGGGAATCTCTCCAGCTGTCAGAAGCACCTCGACCGTACACGTGTAAAAGGATTACGCACCCTGTCAGGTGAATAGTACTTCTATAAATACCCCACTAGTACTATTCTGCAGGTACATTCTCTCACACTCAGAATTCTTATCTCTCTCTCTCTCTACTTTCTCTCTCTAAACCCTATTTGGGCACGTGCTGACTTGAGCGTCGGAGGGGGTTTCCTCGCATCCCCCCCGAGGGTAGTTCACGTTTGTTTCTTGTGCAGCTATTCACTAGCGGAGTTTACCCTAATCTTTGGCGGACTTCTCTCAAGACCGCCAACCGTTTCAACACCGAAACAAGTTGGCGCTAGAAGGAGGGGACTTCCATCTTTGTGAGCGCCAACATGGAAAGAGCAAACAATGACGGCCGTGATCCATCTGAGTTAGACGCTGGGAACGTCAACGAGCAGCAAACTCCTGGGAACAATGTGTCTCAGGTAAACAATGGAAGCGGATCATTTAACCTGGCTCAACTAAGTCAATTCTCCCCTGAGCAGCTACAAACTGTAGCGTCTTTCATCCAGATGTTACAAGCGGGTACTCAGCCTAACAACACTCCCACTCCTAATGCAAGGGCAGGTCAGCTTCGCAGGCGTATGTCGACCATGAATGGTCGCAACGTCGATGGCTCCCCCGTGAGAAGGATGCGGACCTTCAATCAGGAGGGACGCCAATTGGAAAGGCAAATTGAGGACCCAGAGTATGAGGAAGTCATCCTAGAAACTGAGGATCTCAACAATTCTGAAGATGAGGATCAAAGTCGTTCTCGCCGAGAACACAGCATCAGTGGCGCAAGCAATTATTCCGCCGGCGCGGACACTTATTGATCAAGCCTAAGCGATCTCCTTTCATTCCGAAATCTTGAACCACCCCATGCCGCGAATCAAGATGCCGTCCCCGTAAGTATGATGGCACCTCGGACCCGGCACGATCATGTGGCCGCTTATGAGGGGCACATGTACTTATACACTCAGGTGGACGCTATCTGGTGTAAAGTTTTCCCATCCACTTTGACCGGGATCGCCCAGACGTGGTTTAAAAGCATCAGGGCTGGTGACGTTTCTAGTTTTTCTCAGCTTTCATCTATGTTCAGCACTCACTTCGTGAGTAATAGGCACCGCGAGCGCACAACTGGCGAATTGTTATTTATCAAGCAGAGGGAAAGTGAGAGCCTGCGAGATTTCGTGGGCCGTTTCAATGCTGAGGCGGTCACCATTCCCCGCCTTCAGCAGGACGTGGCCGTTTTAGCTTTGATGACCGGGCTGAGGGAAGGGTCCGCATTTAGAAGTTATCTGGGCCGTAAAACCTTCACATCCCTTGAGCCAGTCTTGAGGAAGGCAAACGATTTCATCAGGGGGGAAGAATTTGACAAGGCCGCAAGCAGCCAAAGTCGTGATCCGGAAAAGAAGAAGGATGATAAGCAGAAGAGAGAAAAGGGTCGCGAAAATGATCGCGGTCGGGATGAAAGAAAGCAGGAATCAAACGTGGTCAAGAAGGGAAATGACCGCGAAAAGAATGACCGCGAAAGGTTCGAGTACAAAGATAAATTCGATACATATACGCAACTCACGACCTCAAGGGCTCAGATATATCAGATGAACAAGGATAGTGATAAATGGCAACGTCCTAAGCAAATGTTTCATAAAAACCGTGACAAGAGCAAGTGGTGTGATTTTCACGGTGATCACGGTCATACTACCAAGTAATGCCCGCCATGTCTTTCACGGTTGAAGATGCAAAGCATGTCGTCTACCCTCATGATGACCCTTTGGTGGTCACGCTGAAAGTGTCAAACTGTTTGATCCACAGAATCCTGGTAGGCGGAGGAAGTTCCGCAAACATTCTGTATTTCTCAACTTTTGAAAAATTGATGATTGACCGGGAGCATCTGAAGCCTGTACGTTACCCAGTGATAGGTTTCACGGGGGCGTCAGTGATTCCAGAGGGCCTGATAACCTTACCGGTCAGAGTAGGGGAGGATGAGAACGCCAGGGATGTGATGGCGGAGTTTTTAGTGGTTGACGTGCCTGGAGCTTATAACGCAATTATCGGACGCCCTTTCATCCATGACGTCCAAGGAGTTGTGTCAACTTATCATTTGACTATGTTGTACGTTTCCAATCTCGGGACGACAGCAAAGCTTAGAGGAAGTCAAGAGATGGCAAAATCATGCTACCTAACAGCACTGAAGCAACCGGCAAGGAGAGTACCGGTAGAAGAGTTAAATCCGCCAACTCGGAAACAAAGGCGAGCTCAAAGGAGGGCTTTGGCGAATGAAGAAGGATCCGAGAAAGGGGGTGAGGAGATGGATGTTTTAATGGAAGAGCTGGAATCCAGGCCTGATGATACTCCAAGACCCAAACCGGATGGAGAAACGAAGCAGGAGATGCTGGCAGATGACCCGGCAAGGACAGTGGCTGTTGGAACAGACATGGACCCAAAGGTCAGGGTCAACCTGGTGACTCTCCTAAGAGAAAACGCGGACGTCTTCGCGTTCTCAGCGGATGAGATACCGGGAATCGACCCGACCGTGATGGTACATCGTCTAAATGTTGACAGCACTGTCCGACCTGTCAAGCAAAAGAAGCGAAATTTTTCGGCCGAAAGGAACAAAGCCATTAAAGAGGAGGTTGATAAGCTATTGGCAGCTGACTTTATTGAGCCATGCGACTACCCGGAGTGGTTGGCCAATGTAGTCATGGTAAAGAAAGCTAGCGGCCAGTGGAGGATGTGTGTGGACTTTACAAACCTCAATAGAGCTTGCCCAAAAGATTGCTACCCGCTGCCGAGAATAGACCAGCTAGTAGACTCTACTAGCGGTCATGCATTGTTAAGCTTTATGGATGCCTTCTCGGGCTATCACCAGATCAGCTTGCTCAAGCCCGATAGGAAAAAAGCTGCGTTCATCACAGATTGCGGAGTATATAATTATAAGGCAATGCCGTTTGGGCTCCGTAATGCGGGGGCAACCTATCAAAAGCTAGTCGACAAAGTGTTCGCGGATCAGAGGGGGAGGAATATCGAAGCATATGTTGACGACTCCATCGTCAAGAGTAAAACTGACCGTGAACATTTGGACGATCTGGAAGAGACCTTCAAAACTTTGAGGAAGTATAAGATGAAGCTCAACCCAAAGAAATGTGTCTTTGGGGTGAGAGCGGGAAAGTTTTTAGGCTTCTTGGTAAGCAAAAGGGGGATTGATACAAACCCAGACAAAGTTCAAGCCATTGTCGACCTGCCTGAGCCAAGAAGCGTCAAGGATATTCAGCGGTTAACAGGGAGAATGGCGGCCCTCACTCGATTCATTTCAAAATCAGCAGACAAAGCTTTGCCTTTCTTTGCCCTGCTAAGGGGGAATAAGAAGTTCGAGTGGGGAGAGGAGCAAAGCAAAGCATTCCTAGCGGTAAAAGAGCATTTAAAGAAGCTACCAACCATTACAAGGCCCGAGACTGGAGACGTATTACAATCGTATATCTCGGCTTCACCGAAGACACGATCGCGGCCGTGTTGTTGGTAGAAAAAGAGAAGAGGCAGCAGCCAATTTATTTTATCAGCCACATTCTTAACGGTCCGGAGAGCCGTTACCAGTGGTAGAAAAAATGGCCTTGGGCGGTGGTAATAGCCGCCAGGAAGCTCAGACCATACTTCGACCGCCATCTCATTCAAGTTTTAACCAACCCGGCCGCTAGAAAAAGCATTGCGAGAAGATGGATAGTTCCCGCTTCTTTGAAATGGGCCGTTGAACTATCGGAGTATGATATACTGATACAAGCCCGGGACCGCTATCAAAGCGCAGGCCCCGGCGAGACTTTATCGTGGAAGCCTCATATGAGGAGGAAGAAGTGGAGCAAAAGGAGGTCCGGCCGCCGGAGGTCGACGGATCATCCCATTGTTAGCGGATCTCGGAGCGGGTATAGTGATGACCACTCGAAGGAAATTCGTACCCGATGACGCCATCAAGTTCGCCTTCCGGCGTCAAACAACGAAGCAAGAATATGAAGCGGCAATTGCCGGACGGAGAATGTGTTTGGCGGCGGGGTGCTAAGAAAGTGTTTTTAAAAACGGACTCACAGTTGGTGAGCGGCCAGCTGAGGGGAGAATTCGAAGTCAGAGAGGCCAACATGCTAAAATACGTTGAAAAGGCCAAGGAATTGATAGCTCAACTGAATCATTTTGAGATTCAAGCGATACCTAGGGCCGAGAACACAAAAGCGGACGCGTTGTCCAAGTTGGCAAGCTCTGACTCATTTAGCATTGAAAGAACCGTCACGGTTGACATCTTGAAGGAAAAGAGCATCACAGAAAAGGTCGTAACCGTCAACAGTATAAACCAGCAGGGAGAATGGTTTAGCGAGTTGGTGGCGTACAAGTTGACCGGGACGCTTCCGAATAATCCTTCGTTTGCCAAGAAATTGAAACGACAAGCAAGCTGGTACGTCATATACCAAAATGAGCTATACAAGAAATCATTCAGTTTACCTCTGCTTAAATGCGCAACCGCATGGGAATCCGCGAAGATCCTTGAAGAAATACATGAAGGTATATGCGGTAACCATATTGGCGGAAAGGCTCTGGCACTTAAGGCATTGAGGGCGGGATTCTATTGGCCAAGTTGTCTTTGGCGGATTCCCGAGCTATGTTAAGAGATGTGATAAGTGCCGGAGATACGCTCCCGTCATTAACATGCCGGCCCAACGATTTGCGCCCTATCCTATGCCCAATCCCGTTCGCACAAGTGGGGAATGGACATCTTGGGACCGTTCACCACAAAGAATCGGGGGAGAAAGTTCCTAATAGTGGGAATTGATTACTTCACCAAGTGGATAGAGGCAGAGCCGACAGCAAAAATCAAGGCAAATCAAGTCAAGAAATTCATCTGGCAGAATATTATGACAAGATTTGGGATCCCCATGGCGATCGTCTTTGATCATGGCGTCCAATTCGATTGTCGACCTGTACAGGCCTTCTTAACAGAATTTCGAGTAAAATTTGCATACTCAGCCGTTTGCCACCCTCAGAGCAACGGGCAAGCAGAGGCCGCGAACAAGCAGATCCTAAACGCCTTGAAGAAAAAGCTAGATGAATTCAAAGGGGGATGGGCCGATATGGTACCAGCAGTGCTATGGTCAAACAGAACAACAGAGAAAGAAGCGACGGGAGAGAGCCCATTCAAGTTAGCCTTCGGCGCGGAGGCGGTGTTGCCAGTAGAGGTGGGGTTACTCTCTTACCGGATCAAGCACCAAGATCTGCAAAGAAATGACCAGGCACTTAGGGAAGACCTAGACTTCTTGCCGAAAACAAGGCTCATGGCAGAACTGAGAGCAGCCGCTTACAAAGACAGGATCAGCAAGGCTTACAATAAAAAAGTCATGGAGAGGCCATTAGATGTTGGCGACCTGGTCCTTCGCAGAACAGCGGCCACTGGCAAGGCGCATATTGAGGGAAAGCTGACTGCTAACTGGGAAGGTCCCTACATCATAGCCAAGAAGATTGCTCTCGGTTCCTTCATTTTAAAGAACATGGATGGCAAAGAGCTTAAAAATTGCTGGAATGCTAGCGTCCTAAAGAAATACTATGTTTGAGTTACTAAATGTAATAGGTCGAGAACCACCCTTGATTACTTAAATAATACAAACTTCTGTCAGCAGTTCATCAATTGTCTTATTATTTTCATGTACATTAATCAAAAGCCATATGACAGGCTCAAAGTACATAAACGGTCATATGACAGACCTAGTACAAATCAAAAGCCATATGACAGGCTCAAAGTACATAAACGGTCATATGACAGACCTAGTACAAATCAAAAGCCATATGACAGGCTCAAAGTACATAAACGGTCATATGACAGACCTAGTACAAATCAAAAGCCATATGACAGGCTCAAAGTACATAAACGGTCATATGACAGACCTAGTACAAATCAAAAGCCATATGACAGGCTCAAAGTACATAAACGGTCATATGACAGACCTAGTACAAATCAAAAGCCATATGACAGGCTCAAAGTGCGTTAACGGTCATATGACAGACCTTGCACAAATTAAGCCATATCAGGCCCAGTGCGTTTACGGTCATATAATCAGACGATAATTTAACAAAAATATTGGCGGACATACAACAATCAGACGATAATGGAAGTGACAGAAACACAAGATATAAAGTACTTTCCCATAAAATAAAAGCTACTGGCTTGGCGGCCAACTACAGGTAAAACGATGGCGGCCAGATGAAAGGCTTTTAGTTGGAATTGTACTTATAAAATTAAGAAACGTTAGCGTTTACAAATGCCAACATGGGCCGAATAAAGAGTTGAAATATTCAAAAAATACAACTATAAGCTATTAGAAGAACAGGAAGAGCTGAAAGAAGGCCGCCAAAAGTTTCAAGAGGGAGGGATCTCCTGATTTCCTTGATCTGGAACATCTCGAGGATCCGCATCAGCAATAGCGTCCTCGTCAGCGAACTTAGGATCCCCCTCAATAGGCGTGAGATGCTGGCCACCAGCATGAGCGTCTTCGATAACGTTCCAGTCAAATCCTGGAACCGATTTGCAAACGCATCTCATGGCGGCAGCCCATCCGCCATCATACCTCTTGTGCAAAGCTGTTGCATATTCATCAGACTGTTTAAACTGAGCAACAGCCTTAGCAGCTCCTCTGGCCTCGGCTTCGGCGGCGGCAAAGATCCAAGACAAAGAATATCCTTCTCGGTTTGAGCCGTGTCCAGAGCCTTGGTTAACGTCTGAACGTTAGCCTCAGTCTCCTCTAGAAGAGATGCTCGCGTTCTTAACGTTACCAGCTCATCTTCCTGGGCTGCCAACTTCTCCTCTGCATCCTTCAGCAGGTCCTGGCAAGTCTCTAACGACTGCTTATGGCTGTCCGCCAACTTCTGGTACTCAATGTAATGCTCTATTAACTCAACAACAGCATTGTTGGCCTGCAAAGACAAAAAGAGAACGTCAATAAAAAAAAAAAAAAAAAAAACAAGCAAATGATAAAACAAGTGCTAAAACGTACCACAAGTTGGTCGTGAGCCAACCTAGCAGCAGGAGTAACCAGGGACCCTGCCGGCCTGTCTAGAGGCAGCTGCATACCTTTCAGGATACGGTAGGCTAGAATGCCACCGTTTTCAGGAATATCGGCATACAACGACTCGTCCTCCCTGACGTCCCAATCAGGTTGGTATATCTTACCAGGGACAACAGGCCGGCGACCAAAGGATGCCGCCACAGCATCACTCAGCGGCACTTCCTTCTTCTCGATCCACTCATGGTACCGAGAGAAGACGCTGGGGGATAGGTTGGATAAGAAGCTGGGCATTGAGATAAGCTCACGGATCTTCTCACGAATCTCGGAGTAAGATCCGGATAGCCAAGTCGCCCGCCGTGATGACCCGGGGCCGGTAGTCGCGACCTCGCCACGATCTTGGCCCTCAGAAGCGTTCACGTCCACATTCTCAACATGGACGACATCCCGAGCAGGGACAGAGGCCGGAGGATCCGCTGTAGCTGGCCGCTTATTAGCAGAAGTATCCTCCGCCGTCCGTTCACGTTGTCGTCTCCTTGTCCCGCTACCCCTAACAACAGGTCGTGAGATAGAAGACCTGAGTGGGGCGGCAGAGGAAGCCGGGCCGCCAGATGCAGCGATAGTAATACCACCACGGCCAGGAGTGCGACCGGTATGAGCGCCGCGAATACGGCGGATGTTCTGGGGACCATGACGGTTTCCCCCTCTACGGCCATTTACAACGCCATGCACGGTCTCAGGACCTTGAGCAGGAGCAGGCTGCATGTTGGTTAACGGCTCGAAGTTTTCGGAGATGCAAAGGGTCTGCAGGTCTAATTGATCAAAGCCTGCGCAAGACAAGGCTAAGTTAAAATAAAAAAATAAAAAAAATTCAGACAGACCAGTCCGATAAGCAGTACTTACCATTAGCATGAGTAGGACAAAGCAACATGGCGGACAGTTGTTGATTCCCCAGGATATACCTAGAGTGAGGGAGCCAATTTTTGGGTTCCTTGACCTTAACTTCCCTCCCGTCCTCATACGTAATCATGAAATCTTCAGTGTCAAAGAAGTCATAGGCGGCCCTCTCATCATCTGTTAGCGGAGCCAAAGACAAGTGCTCCATGTGCGGACACGGCTCAGTGAAGTGACGGCGCACTGGATAGTTCTCGGGCACCTGAAGCCAAAAGAAGGCATCCTGCCAGCCCTTCAATCCAGTAGCTTTTGGTTGAACCGTCATCTTCTTATCGGCCGTCATTAGTGACCACCACCCCGCTTGACGGGCAGAACCATTTCTTTTCAACCAGTGGAGGTGACGGAATAAATTCAGAGTTTCAGGGAAGTCCAAAAAGCGGATCGTCCAGATATACGCAATCAAGTTTCGGACCCTAACGGAGTCAGCTGGGCTAAGCAGACGTTGAAAGAGTTCAAGATCCTTACCAAAAAGGAATCCAAAGGAAAACGTAGCCCAAACTCAAAATGGTGAGTATAAACGGCCACATGACCGGGAGGGCATTCCGTTACAATGGAACCCTCAGAAGGAATCACCAGCCTATAACCGGCCGGGAACTGAAATAAATGATCAGCGACTTTAGGGTAACCAAGGTCAAGGGCATCCTGTCGCCAAGGAGAATCAATTTCAACCGTTAACGGCCCGGCACACTCATCCTCGGGCAACCATAAAGCATCAGTGCCGGGACCTTCAGCGTCCTCTTCAACATCTCTTCCTGGTACGTTAAGATCCACATCAACTCTCCTCTCGCCTGCGCGAGGATTTTCTCCAACCACGCGCTCCGACAGGAGCACGCTAGTGCCGAGGTTCGCGGTTGTAGTATGTGTCGCGTCTCCGGAGGCGCGAGCCATAGTGTCGTGCAAACGGTCATAAAAATCAGCCGTTACTCCAACCCCTGCGTCAGCCATACTATCCAACCAGGCGTGCTCTTTTAAAGGGGAAACATCAAGGCCAGGAGCAGCATCAGTTGGCAGACTCCTAAGGGACCGTCTAGCAAGGATTTGGTGTCTAAGCTCCCTAAGCGTCTGTCTATCACCGCTCTCCCTGGCGACCAGATATCTCCTAGTCAAATTATGCTCCTCAGGAGTGGCGGGGTCGTTAAGGAACTTGGACCTCATTTCTTTTTCTCTCTCAGCCGTTAGGGGAATGTCCGACAATAACCTAGTTCTCCCCACGGGGCTAGAATCAGAAGAAGGCTCATCGTCGGCCAAAGGGGAAGAAGGTTCGCTTTCGGTCATAAGTACATCACTAGGGGTATTCTGACTATCAGACTGGTCCGACATAACGAAAATACAAAAAGAAACTTTAAGCTTGGAGAAGAAATACCTGGAAGAGTAAAGTCGCCGGAGAAAGAAGCGCAAAGAGCAAAAGGTTGCCGAAAAGAAAAACGAGCGAGGATTCCAAGGAGTGAGTGCAGAAAAGCCCGAGCTTGAACGAAAAGACCACCGGAAAAGTAAAATTATCACCGGCAAAACTCAAACTCAAAATCCCAGAAAAAACCCAGAAAACCTTCACGAAAAAATGGCAAATTTTTAAGCACAAGAGGACCGGAAATTGAAAACTAAAAGATTTGGCAACTTTTCAAAGAAATTTGAGCACTGGAAAGGCGGTTTTTAAGCAACTCAAACTCCGGCTATGGAAGTTTTGTCAGAGAAAAAATGGAGAAAGAAAGAGAGCTTTGTGAAAGAAGATAAAAAAATCCGAAAAAAGTTAACTGTTCCAATATAAAGCGTGAATGAACAACTAGGATTAAAAGACCTCTCAACTCCCTCTCCAGATCCCTGCCAAGTGTCGAAGTATGGTAAACCCTAATAAAATAATGGGCGGGATTTTCGAAAAAGTAATCATTAACTTTTCGAAATTTTTTCAACTCCCTACGACGACACGTGGCACCCAACGAATGAACTTCCCCAAGAAGTCGAGCACGGCAACAGTGACTCGCATCCGCCGACAACATCACTAGCGGTCAGGACCCCAAATGATGCTGGGGGGGCTAGTTGTATGGGTATAACCCAAGTATGATAGCGGATCCCAATGATAGGTCCACGAGCGCCATCACGGACGCGAATACTTTAAACTGTTACCCACAGCTCTAACAAGTCAGTACATCAACATGGTCCAACAACGTTGGCGGTCGTCCAACAGGACAAAATAAGGGAATCTTCCCAGTTGTCAGAAGCACCACGACCGTACACGTGTAAAAGGATTACGCACCCTGTCAGGTGAATAGTACTTCTATAAATACCCCACTAGTACCATTCTGCAGGTACATTCTCTCACACCCAGAATTCTTATCTCTCTCTCTCTACTTTCTCTCTCTAAATCCTATTTGGACACGTGCTGACTTGAGCGTCGGAGGGGGTTTCCTCGCATCCCCCCCGAGGGTAGTTCACGTTTGCTTCTTGTGCAGTTATTCACTAGCGGAGTCCTATCCCATCCTTTGGCGGACTTCTCTCGAGGCCGCCAACCGTTTCACTACCGAAACAGTTTTCTATGTTTGATTTATTAATTATTTGTATTGGTTTCAACTTTTCTACCAATTGTTGATAGAAAATGAAGTTTTGTATGTATGTATGCACTCGTGTAAACTGTAATCCAATTTTAAACAAAGTCTCCTAGATTGTAAAAACAATGGTTGAATAAAGAGAAAATAGTGAAGTATTTGTATGTACCTATTTGGTTCAATCAGTACAAATTAAATCAGGTGCAACAGATGGTGTTTTATAAACTTGCATTGTGCTCAATTTCAAGTACTGGATTACCTGACTTAGGACCCATATTTGACCCAATAAAATGAAATAGTACTTAGATTAAGATTATTTAATAGTAATAATAAGACTGTTGTAATCTTATAAAAATTTGTTATGAGAAACAACTTTATATAATAGTTTTTGTTGTGACTTGTGAGTGACTACCTTCTAATAATGGAATCTAGTACTTTTGTTTTAGTTTTTTTTTACTTGACTTGCAAGTGGTTTTTTTTCTCTATTTCCCTCATAAATTTCCTCTACTTTCCCTCCTTTTCCCTCATTGCTACAGTACCTTACAAATTCCATTTCTCTCGTGCTTACATTAAAACAATTAATAGTAGTGAAGATAAAAAAAAGTGTTATAATGTCATTGATAACATATCAATCAACGAAAGTAAGTTTTGTAACTAAGCTGGTAGAAAAATATATAATACTTCCTCCAATCTCTTAATTTATGCAATTATGCTCAAAGCATGTTTACCAACACAAAACTCTAAGTATTAAATCTTTAAATATGTAGAAGTATAAATTAAAAATATTTGGTATACTAAAGGGAAATTCCCACTGATAGGCTCCTATTCTTGAGAATTCCCAACTTTTCTTTTTTCCCATTGCTAGGCCTCAATTTTTCTAATTTACCCAAATGTAGTATTAATGAAGCTTAAACGTTAATTTCATGTTTAATTTTAATACTTATGTTAAGTTTTGCCTAATTCCTACTAAACATGATATATTTAGATCTAGACTCCTAACTAACCAACCACAACTGCAACATATATCATATCGATGATAGGTCAAAACAGAGCATTTTTTTTGCCAAAAAGAATAGTTGAAAACAAGTCAAGCATGATGATAAGATATGAGCCAAATGCCAGTGCTCGATTTGGTTTGACTTTCACTTTCTCATGTCTGTATTCTTCATTCCTTTTTCTAAAACTAACTCTGATGTTCAGCATTGTGAGTTTGATGCAAAAATCAAAATGCAAGCTAATTTTTTCACTGAAATATAGAAAGAAATAATATAACAATTCAACTTACAGTCCAAAACGATCACAACGATCTTGCACTTCATACACATCTTTCCATGATTTGAATTAGCCGGTGTACAAAATACAGCACATCCTTGATCAATGCAATAAAAGATCCAACTTTAGATTCACATCTTCAAATCCTGCCCCCTGCTTTTCGCCTGTAATATTAGATTATGATCTAGTAATTATTCATCTAACTACTTTCCAAATTCATTATTAAAACGTTTAAAGCATCCTAGTGGAATCTCAAACTGTTAACATAAATGAACACACCCTACAATCACCTAACTTGATCAACTTCCAGAAGGTCTAAAATAGCAAATTCATATTTTCCACTTCAGATCATCATTTTCTCAAAGTCAAACAAATTCATCAAAAATTAAAATATTACACTAGTACAAAAATGACAATTTGCGTCGGACCTGGGACCCCCATTTGCGTCGGACCCTGGTCCGACGGCACAGGTTTCGTCGCAGATGGGAAGATAGCCATCTGCGTCGGATACGACACGACGCAGTTTATTCAAATATCTGCGTCGGACCCAACAAAAGTGCGACGCACATGCCCCGTCCACCACGCATCCCACAGCAGTCCAGCAAGCACCATCTGCGTCGCATGCAGTGCAATATGCGAAGCAGATGACAAGCCATCTGCGTCGCATATTGCACGGCTGCGCGACGCAGATGGTGCTTGCCGGATCGTCGCGTGGCAGACACTTCTTTGGACATCTGCGTCGCATGCAGTGCAATATGCGACGCGAGATGGCTTGTCATCTGCGTCGCATATTGCACTGCATGCGACGCAGATATATGTTTTTTTGTTTTTTTTTCAGCTTTTTTTTTATTATTTTCAAAACTAAACAAACATTATGTTAATACTTATGAGCAGAAAATTCGGCAGAATCTCCTTTGTAATTTGGACAACCCAAGAAATCGTTGGGAAAATTTTGCATATATATAACCAAAACCTGTTTCAGTACATCTCAATTAAGCAACCAATGTTGCAATCAATCAACCAACAAGGTTCAAGCAACAAAATATTATTCTAACCTACAAATACATACACTAACCATCAAGCTTAGTTTCCTTCGTTAACGACCCATATAAAGTATTCCGCAAAAAGTTATTTGAGGTCGTTGATCTCATATATGGAGTATGGCTCAAGACTTGACGGAAAAGCCTAGAAATATATTAAACTAGTTAATATAATTTAATATTCTATAAGTATAAATAACGAATTTACAACATACATATACCTCATACAAATTCTTTGATTCATAGTAGAAGCGGATGATTAGAAACATGTATCTCATCACGAAATAGCCGCATTCCACTCCTCCCGATTGTTGAGCACACTACACCAAATTTAAGATATGTATTAGAATCGAAAAAAAACCCTAAATAGAATTATAAAGTATCAAATACAAAACCATAAGAGTTTTACCCGCATATATGTCCAAGACAATTTAGTTCCTTTATTGGATCCTTCAAGGCGCGTGAATTTTGTATATGCACTAAGTATAGAGATTTTATAACAATTAATTACTATAAACATTTATAAATTATTTAAAATATCATAAAATGCATGTAAACTTATTAACATGTATAGCAACTATGAACTTACGTATTCAATGGTATATTGATAGCTAAGGATCTATCTCTCTTGATCGAATCAAATATATATACCGTTCTCTTAGATAGACAAATGACAAGAAGAATCCAATGATCCCTAAGGCATGAAGCAAAATGTGATGTTTATATATATAACCACAAGTTCATAAAGATAAAACAAAGTAAAGATTAGTTTAACTAACATACTTTTCAATATACGGACATAGGATAAAACGCATATATTGATTCGCTTTCAATGAACTTGCCATGTAGTTAATCACGGCATCTAATTGATTGCGTATCATGGTCGCTGAAATCATACTTGGACACATGAAACCAATATTATTATCTCCATGCTCCTCAGACTGCTCTGCCAAGTACCTAGTTTCCAAACACTTATAGTTAGGGAGAAACAATAAAAATAAATATCAATGTTAATTAGTTTAGAGTTTGAGAAATCTCACATCATAAATACTTGCAAAATGGATACATTAATCCATGCTCCCGTGAGAAGTTGAAAAATATCTTGTCGCGAGAGAATGATCATATGATCTCTGTCAAAGTCGAAGACGGTAGCCTTTGGAACTTGCATATGAAAAGGCTCATCTGAGGGTTTGTCGTAAAATATTCGGTGCATCTCCTTGATATTATCATCCATATCATCCAGTGTCAAGTCAAAAAAAGGATCTACGTGCCTATGTGCAGACTCATCGGTGCAAGGATCACTACCAACTATTTTTTTCTTCTTCTTCTTCATCGCACCTTCTTTAGGTATATGTTCCTAATTCAATTTGACTTTTTTTAATTCATATTATATATATGTATATAGATTATTTCATATATAAATCAAGATTACTTAGTATATAAAATAAAGATTACGTAGTATATATAAATCAAAATTTCTTAGTATATATATTTACATTCCTTAGTATATAAATCAAAATATTAAACATAAGTTACCTGATTATCTGAGACTAAAAATACCAACTCTTTCGGCCATTCTATGAATGAACCCTCGGCTTGACTGAGTTTCACAATGTATGGAGTAGGTAGTGGAACTAGAGCTTATGCGTAGTCCGAATAAAAATCATCAACACTCACTTTCACAACCGTAGGATGTGATGATGACTCCAATTGTGGTTGTACAGTACCCTCAGCTACAATGATCGGTCCCGAGTTATCCGCTCTTACCAAACGACATGGAACCGGACTCTTAACATTCATTGAGAACACAATGTCATTAATTAAGTGTTTTAGAAACATAATATCATAATCGTAGAAGATATAAAATAACTATATACCTGCAAGTTCGCAAATGGATCATTGCCCCCCGAGTGACAGCTACTAGGATCAACTGGAGTGTGAGGACTTGTTTGATTTGGTGCTTGAAGACCAAATTGCGCTGCAAAAGCCTTTAACTTTTCTTGAAGTATTGCATCTATCTTCGAGTTCATCTCCTCCATCGTCTGTTCTCTAACTCTTTGGCTCACTCTAGCCTCGAACTCCTTCATCTCCTCATCATCGATGCCCCTACCCTTTCGAGCAGTACTACTCCGATCAGGATCTCCCCAAACCGATGTAATCCCAATGCTACGCCCAGCTGTTAACACACGCCCAGGACGGTCTTTCCTCTGTAGAGCACGTGATAGAGCATCATCCATCCGACCTGGAACAAACTCTCCTTCCTTTTCTTTCTTTTTCCAATCACCCTGCATGCGTCAAATTCAAAAAATTCATATGATTAGTTGAATTCGAGTAATTAGACAAGAAAATATCATAAAATTTGAAGAATGCTTACAATGGACTCTTTTATCTTTTGTGTTTCTTCATTAGGGAAGAAAAGATTTCCTTCCTTATCTTCTCTCGATCTCGCGAGAAGCCATGGCAAAGTTCGATCCGGCAAGGAGGAAATATATGATGATGTGGATGAGTCAACAGATGATGCTGTAGAGGATTTAGGGATATACCCTTTGTCTTTCCAAACGGGAATCATCTCCGCATATGACTTTTGACCCAAAAAATGAGGATGAATGTTGGCAGCCTGAGACTTTCTTGCTCTTTCACTTTTAGCCTAATATGAAAACAAGTAATTAGTTAATATTCACAAAAAAAAATTGATTATAACTTATTATGTGATTGTAACGTATATATTATATACCTTAAACTCCTTAGAGCTACACTTTTTCACAAATTCGTCCCAAATCTCTTCCGTGATGAAAGGATAGAGCACGTACGGTTGCATATCATTGTTAGGCCCCGGCCTCGTTTTTGTGATCCATCGACTCACTAATCTTGACTTGAAATCTCTCCACCGCTTATCACAAGTAGTCAACACATCTCGTTTCTTCCTCTCATCCTCTTGTATTCCAAACTCTTTCTTCAATATATAAAATTAACCAATAATACACGATTAGTATATTAAACATGATTCAAATTAAATTAAAAGAATGGATTTTAAAAATACATAGGTTTACTTACTTTAGCATCTTCCCATAAACTATTTTTTAGGCCTTGTGGAACATCATCCCAACTATCGTACAAGATAGATACTTTGCTTCTACTGATTTCGCCGCAATGTGTCTTATACGCACCAACATGATCCCCAATCGGACGCATCTAATCATCCCACTGAAGTACTCTTTGGACCCCGCGTTTGGAACGTATCCCTTTTGTAGGACCTCTAGGCTTGCTCACTCTTTTCTTCCTACTACCTCCATCAGTTATCTCGGCCTCAGAACGTGGGTGCCGATCATCATCGGATGTATCATGCATTATGTGATATTCCATCACTACACCTGAAACCATAAAGCATAAAGACATGTTAGATTCATCAATGAAATACTACAAAATTATTTTAACGAAGCATAAAATATATAATTGAAGATTATAAACAATAGTAGTTGCAATAATATTACATTAGTTACCTATTAATCAGTTTTTTCTTTGACAACGTAAAACCCCTCATTATGGTCTCGGTGAATGTAATTCGGGTCCAGATCTTCCCCTAATGTACTTGGAATGACTACTGACGAAGCAATGACTTTATTGAATTGCTTATCGTATTCCTCTTCATCGTGTACATCATCAATTCCAAGTATTCTCCTTTTTCCTTCAATGACAACAGACCATTTTGAATCGACAGGGTCAACCATGTAGAATACTTGTTTTGCTTGTGATGCCAATATCAAAGAATCTTCATGATGCCCTAACCGGTTGAAATTGACTAATGTAAAAAAGTCATGTTCATCCTTCTTTACACCATGACGAATATCAAACCACTTGCATTGGAAGAGCGGAATC
Organism: Beta corolliflora; assembly: GCA_947648045.1. NCBI lineage: Eukaryota > Viridiplantae > Streptophyta > Magnoliopsida > Caryophyllales > Amaranthaceae > Beta > Beta corolliflora. Next base: position 6,012,646 of record CANSZD010002913.1, read on the forward strand.
TTGAAGTCAACATAGTCAAGTTCTAATATCTCTTCAATGAACCCGTAGTAAGACTTCATTGTCTCAACAATGGTTCTTTCCCTTCTACTTTTATACTCTGATGACAAAGCCCCCAATGTAACACCACTGTTTTGCATTGTAGATTTGTCATCTTGCCGTTTAGTGTAAAATGAATAACCATTGATGTCATACCCTTCATAGGAAAGAACTTGCATCTTTGACCCATATGCCAACCATCTCAACGTATCCGATACATCATTTTTTGGGTCAGATAGTTGGTTCATAACTCGTTCTTTAAACCAATCAACGAACGACCGATTCTGCTCAATCATCAACTCACGTTCATTCTTTAATGGATACTGAACACTAAGCATCTTCTTGTGCTCATCTAAGTAAGGATGAACTTGTTTTAGATTTTCTAACACCAAAAATTCTGCTTTTATTTTCAACTCTCCATCAAGACACAATCTTTTTCTCCCAATGGTACCACAACCATCAAGCCTTCCTTCATGTCTAGATTTTGGCAATCCAATTGCTTGTCCACGTGCTAAATACTGACTTACATATTCAGATACTTCCTCCGCAACTGTTCTTTGGACAATACTTGCTTCGGTCCGGGCCGGATTCATCACTTTTCCCTTGAGAGTACCCATATGCCTTTCGAAAGGCCACATATACCTCATACAAACGGGCCCACAAAGTTTAATTTCTCGGACAAGATGAATTATCAAATGAGGCATGATGTCAAAGAACGATGGTGGGAAGTACATTTCAAATCGACACATCGTCTCTATTACATCAGCTTGCAACGTATCTAGAGTGTTAGGATCAATCACCTTGCTAGATATAGTTCTGAAGAAGAAACACAACTTTGTAATCGTGTATCTCACTTGGGAAGGCAAAATTCCTCGTATTGCAACAGGTAATAAATGCTGCATCAAGATATGACAATCATGAGATTTCAAACCAACGAGTTTCAAGTCCTTCAGTGAGACAAGGTTTCGAAAATTTGACGAGTATCCAAGCGGGGCCCTTTAACTTATGCGAGACTCACAAAAACTCGTTTTCTCCTTCTTAGACAAAGTGTAGCAAGCTGGTGGCAGATAATAGCGTTGTCCCCTCTCCTGAGGTGCTAGTTCTGGTCTTCCCATTTCAGCCATGTCTTTCCTAGCTTTAACTCCATCCTTTGTCTTCCCGGGCATATTCAACAATGTTCCGACAATGGCATCACAAACATTTTTCTCAATGTGCATTAGATCAAGACAATGTTTGACTTCTAAGCATTCCTAATATGGAAGGTCCCAGAACTTAGATCTTTTCTTGTATAAGTTCTTTGAGACACTTTTAAAGGGCTTGCCAAACACTGTTTTAATATCCTTTACCCGATTAGAAACCTCTTTTCCATGCAAGGGTACAGGGGCTTCTCTCATCTCCACTTTTCCGTTGAACAACTTTTTCTTCTTACGAAATGGATAATCTAAAGGAAGCCATGTACGGTAATGCAGGTATACATTCTTCCCACAATGATGTAACCGCTCATCAATCATATCCTCATCACAAATAGGACATGCCTTTGCTCCTTTAACCGTATATCCTGACAAATTCCCATAAGCCGGAAAATCATTAATCGTGCAAAATATCATGGCACGTAATGTGAAGTCAGTTTTCGTATACGCATCGAACATCGAAACACCTTCATCCCACAACAATTTCAGATCTTGAAGAAGTGGGTCAAGATACACATCTATGTCGTTTCCGGGTTGCTTAGGACCCGAAATAAGAAGCGATAGCAGAATAAATTTACGCTTCATGCATAACCAGGGGGGGATTATAAATGGTCGGTAGAGCTAGGCCAAGTGCTATGTTGGGTACCTAGTGTGCCAAAAGGGTTCATCCCATCTGTACAAAGTCCAAGCCTAAGATTTCGAGGTTCTTTACCAAAACCTGTGAACTTTCGGTCGATATTTCTCCATTGCGGAGAATCGGCCGGATGTCTAAGCATCCCATCTTTCTTCCTCTTGTCCGCATGCCACCTTAATAATTTAGCATTATTTTCATCCGAAAATAAACGCCTAAATCTTGGAATGATTGGAAGATACCAAAGAACCTTCGTCGGAGTTTCTTTCTTTCTCACTCCCTCATCATCCTCTTTTATCTTGTACCGAGATTCTCCACACCTTGGACACTCACCCAAATCCTTGTACTCATTTCGATACAGCACACAATCATTTGGACATGCATGTATCTTCTCATATTCCATACCTAATGGACACAACAATTTCTTTGCCTCATAGGTAGAGTTAGGAATTTCATTCCCTTCAGGTAGCAATTCTTGTAAAAAAGTGAACAACTCACTGAGACTTTTATCTGTCCAACTATACTTCGATTTCATATTGAACAATGTGAGGATGCCATAAAGTTTAGTGAAATTCTTACACCCCGGATACATAGGTTTGTCCGCTGCACTTAGAATACTATTATACATATGCGGACGATCGGTTCCTTCATCCTCCAAATTGTGCAACATCTCATCTACCCTATCATTCTCATCAACTACCCTATCATTCTCATTATCATCCTCTCCTTTTTCAATATCAACCTCAACCTCATCATCAATGTGATCAACATGCAAATCTTCACACAAGCTAGTGGAGCTCATACCCTGATCATAAAACTCTCCATGCCATGTCCACCAAGTATAGTTACTCTTAAACCCACGACGAATCAAATGATCCTTAATTTGATCCACATCACGATACCCCCTAGAGTTATTGCAATCACAACAAGGACACAAGACTAACTTTGACCCATTCTGCAATTGATGTTCTAACGCAACCCTGATAAATTCATCAACCCCTCGTAGAAATGTCGCCGAAATTCGATTACCATACATCCAGGTTCGATCCATATTCATACACTAGAGACACCAAATAAGAACACAATATATCGATCACATCATTCAAAGTGTCTTATCAAATGCAGTCATGAACATTTGGGTCCTTATCACTCCAACCTAACCCATCCTTGAGTTTCTCATCTCACTAGTGAATGAATGTTTGGTTTTCAATTCTAAGAAAAATCCTGCAGCACTTCCCTACAGTTCTCCAAGTACACGATGAAGATAGTAGGTAAACTATCAACATATGTACCCAGAGAACGCTTAGGAAAATGAGCTAGATCTTTCTTAGAATCGAAAACCAAACATTCATTCACATCCTAAGTGAGATAAGAAACTCAAAGACAGTCCCAAACCGGGGACTATTCAAGACTTACTCCTAATGAGTAAGCCTCGAACGGGTATCTAGGCAAATGATGCACACATTGCAATTAAACAGCACAAACCAATCCATTCCTTAGATTTCCCTCCCCACCCCATTAAGGTATGTCCATATAGGTTTGGTCGTAATTCAACATATACTTTCCCAATCACATAATAACCAAACAATTCACATATATACTTTCCCAATCACATAATTCAACATTATAGGGACAAATAAAACAAATAAACACAAAACAAAAGCTATAATATATACCTCTGCTCTCAAGGAGCAGCGAATACCAGCACAACGAGGTGAGCTTGGAGCACCGGCAAGCCGATAAGTAGAGGACGGAAAGTGGCAAATGCAATTGGGCATTAACCAACCCACAAATTAGATAGTGATTAAGTCATAACTCATAAACATCAACTATCTAATATTAAGACATTAACAAATTAGAGATTAAGAAACAACATTAAGATTAAAGTAGAATTGTTAAGATCAATGGTAAAAAACAAGAATGACTTGTGAATATAATTATATAGTAGAAAGGAAGTATTTTAGAGCACTACAAACTATATAAATTCATGAGCACTACAAACTACAAACTACAAACATCCTAAATTCAATCTTAAAATTCAATCTTAAACTACAAACTACAATCACTCTACTAATACAATCACAAACTCTTTGATTAAGATCTAGAAAAAATAAGACAAGAATTCAAAAAAAAAAAAGACATAAATTGTTAAAAAAAAAAAGACAGAAAATTGAGACAGAAAATTGAAAAAAAAAAGACTTACATTGCAATGGCGGCGGCGGCGTACAGAAGCGGCGGTGCGGCAAAACCGCGTGCAAAGGCGGAGCCACGGAGTGCAGCGGCGGCGCGACGTACATCAGCGGTGGGAGAAAAAGAGGAGTGCAAGAGAGAGAGAGAGAGTGAGTGAGTGAGTGAGCGACGTACAGCAGCAGCGGTGCTCCGGAGTGCACCGGAATGTCGGATAGCCCAAGGAGTCGCCGGTGAAGTTGACGGCGATAGGTAATGCCGGAGAAGTCGACGGTGCCGGAGAGGCGTCGTTAGTTAGGGCAGAATTCGCATGAGAGAGAGAGAAGTGCGAGTGAGAGTGGGAATTGAATTGAATTGGCTGGGCAGGAGACGAAAAAAATTAAATAAGACTCATCTGCGTTGGACGTGAGAAAGGATCCGACGCAGATGACTACTTCATAATTACTGGGCCAAGGCAGGATACAAAAATTACTAAGAGTCATCTGCGTCGGACTCGAGGGAGCATCCGACGCAGATGACTATTTGTGTCGCACAATAGCTTAATGCGACGCAAATGGCTGTGGGAATCTGCGTCGGATGAGTATATGGTCCGACGCAGATCAAGATTTCCATTTTGCGGACTTCCATTTGCGTCACATGGGATCTTAATGCGACGCACATAACGTCACGATTTGCGTCGTTTGCTGGTATACGTGCGACGCACAAAAGGCCTGTATACATTTTACTAGGCTATTTGCGTCGGATGTCCTTTAAGATCCGACGCACATACATCATTTGCGTCAGTTTCTCTCTCGTGCGACGCAAATAATCAGACACAAATCGTGAATTCTGTAGTAGTGTTACCATCAAATAAAGATGTAAAACTGCTATGTGCGCAAATAAAACTAAAACACCATGTAAAGAAATTTAACCAGTTCCAAGCTAAAATTTTACAAGTTTGGATGAAGGATCATTAGTTGAATGATGCGTGTTTGAATAGGGAAGATGAACAGTTTTGAAGAGGAGGATAACTGAACGGGAGTGTGGGCAACAGTAAAAAAAAAAAAAGAGAGCTAATTTAGGTTTAACATAGTTGAGGGGGTTAACAGGATAATTAACGTCAAATTCCAATTATTAACGGAAAATTATCACTAGTGCCACAATTAGCAAATGAACAATAGTTGAGGCCTAATAATGAGAAAATAAAAAAGTTGAATATACCATTGGGAATTGTAAAAAATAGGAGCCTACCATTGAGAATTTCCCATTATTAAATCCTAAATTTAGGAACTTCTCTCTCTAAGTGTAGAGTTTCTCTCTCAAGATTTTCTTCCTTGTATGGGTATAACCCAAAGTACGTTAGCGGACATCCCTGAAGGGTCCGCGAACACTATTAAGGACGCGAGCGTGTAAACGTCGCCTACATCTCCAACAAGTCAGTTCACTAAAAGTGGTCCGGCAACGTTGGCGGTCACCTAATAAAGACAAAATAGAGGAATCTTCCCTTCTGTCAGGCGCACCATAGTCGTACACGTGTAAAAGGATTACGCACCCTGGCAGAGGAATAGTACTCCTATAAATACCCCACTAGTACTATTCTGCAGGGACATTCTCCCACTCCCACAATTCTTATCTCTCTCTCTAAATCCTATTTGGTCACGTGCTGACTTGAGCGTCGGAGGGGGTTTCCTCGCGTCCCCCAAGGGTAGTTCACGTTTGCTTCCTGTGCAATTATTCACTAGCGGACACCAACTCCACTCCTTGGCGGACTCTTCTCGAGACCGCCACCCATTCTACAATCGGAACAACTAGGCGCTAGAAGGAAGGGGATTCCCATCTTTGTGATAACAGCCATGGGTGACGCAAACAACGCAAGCCGCGGTCCACCAGGATTCGAGGTCGGTCAAGGGTCTTCCCAACCCATTATTACCGGACCAATTGGTACTCCACAGTTCAATGAACAGCAGACTCCTGAGAATAATGTAACTCATATAAACACTGGAGGCGTTCCAATCAATCTGGCCCAGTTGAATCAGTTCTCCCCTGAATAACTACAAACTGTAGCATCATTCATTCAGATGTTAGCAGGCACTCCTCAGCCTAATAACACCCCTACTAATGCTAGAGGCGTTCAACACCGTAAGCGGTCACTGGCTATGGCCGGTAGAAACGCTGACGGTACGCCCGTGAGACGGATGCGTACGTTTACTCAGAAGGGACGCCAGATGGAAAGGCAAATAAATGACCTAGGGTACGAAGAAGATATCATTGACACTGAAGAACTCAACAATTCTGAGGATGAGAATCAAAGTCAGTCCCACCGAGAGTACAACACCCAGGGTGCTAGTAATTATTCGGCTGGCGGACACTTTTTGATTAAACCAAAACTCTCTCCCTTCATTCCAGAGATCCTAAACCACCCTATGCCACGGATCAGGATGCCTTCCTGCAAGTATGACGGTAGCTCCGGTCCGAACGATCATGTGGCTGCGTATAAAGGTCACATGTACTTATACAGTCAGGAGGACGCCATCTGGTGCAAGGTGTTTCCATTAACTCTGATCGGGATCACCCAGACTTGGTTTAAGAGTTTGAAACCGGGTATATTTCTAGTTTCTCTCAGTTGTCATCTACGTTCAGCACTCATTTTGTAAGTAATAGGCGTCGTGAGCGCATTGCTGGTGAGTTACTCTCTATCAAGCAAGGTGAAACAGAGAGTCTACGAGATTTCATCGGGCATTTCAAGGTGGAAGCGGTCTCTATTCTGCGTCTCCAGCAGGACGTGGCCGTTTTGGTTCTAATGACTGGGTTGGAAGAAGGGTCCACATTTAGAAGTTATCTGAGCCGCAAGACTTTCACATCTCTGGGACCTTTTCTGGGAAAAGCAAATGATTTCATTAGGGGTGAAGAATTCGATAAGGCTGCGAGCAGCCAGCACCGTGAGCCCGAAAAAAAGAAGGAAGAAAAGCAAAAGAAAGATAAAGGACGCGAGAGTGATCGCGGCCGTGATGAAAGAAGGCAAGAATCTAATGTGGTCAAGAGGGGAAACGACCGCGAAAGAAACGACCGTGAGAAGGGTGAACATAAAGAAAGATTTGACGCGTACACTCAGCTCACAACCTTTAGAGCTCAGATATATTTGATGAACAAGGACAGTGACAAGTGGCAACGTCCAAAGCAGATGTTCCACAAAAACCGCGATAAAAACAAGTGGTGTGATTTTCATGGTGATCACGGGCACTTGACTGAAGATTGTAGGCATTTGAAGGATAACTTGGAAGATTTGATAAGAAGGGGCTACTTCACTCAGTATAAGGCTCAGACTAAGGATGGAAACTTGATAAAACCAACCAACCAGAATGTTCAATCGCGGATCAGTTAAATTCATGTCATCAGTGGCGGACCGATTCATGGCGGCAGCGTGAATGGAGCCAAGGCAAGCTTGAAAGAATTCAGGCATCAGGTAAACTTCAATGAAAGCATGCAGTGGAGAAAGCCGCCAGTAATGTCGGCTATGTCTTTTACCATGGAGGACGTCAAACATGTCATTTACCCCCATGATGACCCTCTGGTGGTTACTTTAAAGGTGTCAAATTGTCTGATCCATAGAAATTCTTGTAGATGGAGGAAGTTCTGCAAACATACTTTATTTCTCAACCTATGAAAAGCTGATGATTGGCTGAGAGCATTTGAAGCCAGCCGCTACCCGGTGATAGGGTTCACGGGAGCATCGGTGGTTCTTTAAGGACTGATAACGTTGCTGGTCAGGGTAGGAGAAAATGAAGACGCTAGGGATGTAATGACAGAATTTTTGTGGTTGACGTACCGGGAGCTTATAATGCTATTGTCGGGCGTCCATTCATTCATGACGTCCAAGGGGTGGTATCAACTTATCATCTGACAATGCTGTACGTTTCCAATCTAGGGACGACAGCTAAATTAAGAGGAAATCAGGAAATGGCAAAATCATGCTACTTGACAGCTCTGAAGCAACCGACAAGAAGAATTCCGGTAGAAGATTTGAGTCTCCCAACCAGAAAACAGAGGCGAGCTTCGGCAAATGAAACATAATCCGAGAAAAGGGATTAGGAGATGATGGAAATATCGTTGGAAGAGTTGGAGTCTAGGCCTGATGACACGCCAAGACCCAAGCCTGATGGGGAAACAAAGCAGGAGATGTTAGCTGATGATCCGACACGGACGGTCGATGTCGGGACTGACATGGACCCAAAGGTCAGAGTCAATCTGGTGACTCTCCTCCGAGAAAACGCTGACGTCTTTGCAATCTCGGCGGATGAGATGCCGGGAGTAGACCCGGCCATGATGGTACATCGTCTGAATGTCGACAGCACAGTCCGTCCTGTCAAGCAGAAGAAGCGGAATTTTTCAAATGAGAAAAACAAGGCCATCAAGGTAGAGGTGGACAAACTGTTGGCAGTTAGTTTCATTGAGCCATGTGATTATCCAGAATGGTTAGCCAATGTTGTCATGGTAAAGAAGTCTAACGACCAATGGAGGATGTGTGTAGACTTCACAGATCTCAATAGGGGCGGTCCAAAGGACTGCTATCCATTACCGAGAATAGACCAGCTAGCAGACTCTACTAGCGGTCATGCACTGCTAAGCTTTATGGATGCGTTCTCGGGCTACCATCAGATCAGCTTGCTCGAGGCCGATAGAAAGAAGGCAGCATTCATCACGGACTGTGGTGTATTTAATTATAAGACAATGCCGTTTGGGCTCCGTAATGCTGAAGCGACATACCAAAAGCTAGTCGACAAAGTATTCGCATATCAGAGGGGGAGGAACATAGAAGCATACGTTGACGACTCCATCGTCTAGAGCAGAACTGACCGTGAACACTTAGATGACCTGGAAGAGACTTTCAGAACATTGAGAAAATACAAGATGAAGCTCAACCCTAAGAAATGTGTCTTTGGGGTAAGAGCAGGGAAGTTTTTGGGCTTTTTGGTAACCAAGAGAGGGATCGACGCGAATCCAGATAAGGTTCAGGCCATTATGAACTTACCAGAGCCAAAAAGTGTGAAAGACATCCAGAGGCTGACGGGAAGAATGGCGGCCCTCACTCGATTCATATCAAAATCAGCAGACAAGGCTTTGCCTTTTTTGCACTACTAAGGGGAAATAAGAAGTTTGAGTGGGGGGAAGAGCAAAGCAAAGAATTTCTGGCGGTCAAAGAACATTTGAAGAGCCTATCCACCATTACAAGGCCCGAGACTGGTGACACATTGCAGCTGTATATATCGGCCTCATCCAAGACGGTCGCGGCCGTGTTGTTGGTGGAGAAAGAGAAGAGGCAACAACCCATATACTTTGTCAGCCACATCCTTAACGACCTTGAGAGCTGTTACCAGCTGCTTGAGAAGATGGCTTTGGCGGTGATAATTGCCGCCGGGAAACTCAGGTCATATTCTGACTGTCATCCCGTTCAATCTCTAACGAATCAGCCGTTAGAGAAAGCTTTACAAAAGATGGATAGTTCTGGCCGCTTACTAAAATGGTCGTGGAATTGTCAGAGTACGACATACAATACACGCCCAGGACCGCCATCAAGGCACAGACCCTGGCAGATTTTATTGTGGAAGCCTCATATGAAGAGGAAGAAGTGGAGGAAAAAGAAACATGGTTGCTAGAAGTTGACGGATCTTCCGCTGTTAGCGGATCCGAAGCTGGGATAGTGATGACCAGCCCAGAAGGGAATTCATACCAGTACGCCATTAAATTCGCCTTTCCGGCGTCAAACAACGAAGCAGAATATGAAGCAGCAATTGCCGGCCTAAGAATGTGCTTGGCGGTAAGTGCTAAGAACGTGTTATTAAAGATAGACTCGCAGTTGGTTAGCGGGCAGCTAAAATGAGAATTTGAGGTCAGGGAGGCCAACATGCAGAAATACGTGGAAAAGGCCAAGGAGCTGATTGCCCAATTGAATCACTTTGAAATTCAAGCAATACCCAGGGCCGAGAACACAAAAGCGGATGCACTGTCCAAATTGGCAAGCTCTGACTCATTCAGCATTGAGAGGACCGTCATAGTTGATGTCCTCAAAGAAAAAAGCATCACGGAAAAAATTGTGATCGTCAACAGCGTAAACCAGCAAGGAGAACGGTTTAGCGAATTGGTGGCTTACAAGCTGACAGGGCGCTTCCAAATGACACTATGTCTGCCAAAAAGTTGAAGCGACAAGCAAGTTGGTATGTCATATACCAAGATTAGCGATACAAGAAGTCATTTAGTTTGCCGCTATTGAAATGTGCGACCGGTGGGGAATCCGTGAAAATCCTTGAAGAGATACACGAGGGTATTTGCGGTAATCACATTGGCGGCAAAGCTTTAGCGCTAAAGGCATTGAGGGCTGGGTTTTATTGGCCGAGCATGCTGGCGGATGCCCAGAGCTATGTCAAGAAATGCGACAAGTGCCAAAGATATGCTCCTATCATTAATAGGCCAGCAAATGATTTGCAACCTATCATGTGCCCGATTCCGTTCGCTCGGCGGGGGATGGATATCCTTGGACCATTCACTACCGCGACAGGAGGTAGGAGATTACTAATAGTGGGAATTGACTATTTCACAAAATGGATAGGGGCAAAACCGAAAGCTAAGATTAAGGCGAATCAAGTCAAGAAGTTCATCTGGCAGAATATTATGACAAGATTTGGGATTCCCATGGCTATTGTCTTTGACCATGGCATCCAATTTGATTGCCGCCCCATAAAAGCCTTCTTAACGGACTTTCGCGTGAAGTTTGCCTACTCGGTCGTCTGCCACCCTCAGAGCAACGGGCAAGCAGAGACCACGAACAAGAAAATCTTGAACGCCCTGAAGAAAAAGCTAGATCAGTTTAAAGGTGGTTGGGCCGATATGGTACCAACCGTGCTATGGGCAAATAGAACCACAGAAAAGGAAACAACGGGAGAAAGCCCCTTCAAGCTTGCATTTGGTGCAGAAGCAGTGCTGCCAGTAGAGGTGGGTTTACCCTTTTACCGGGTCAAGCACCAAGACCTTCAGAGGAATGATCAAGCACTCAAGGAAAATCTGGACTTCCTACCAGAAACAAGGCTTATGGCGAAACTGAAAGCGGCTGCCTACAAAGATAGAATCAGCAAGGCTTACAACAGGAAAATCTTGGAGAGGTCATTGGATGTTGGCGACCTAGTCCTTCGCAGAACAGCAGCCATTGGCAGGGCGCATACTGAAGGAAACCTGACTGCTAATTGGGAAAGTCCATACATCATTGCCAAGAAGCTTGCTTCCGGCTCCTTCATTCTAAAGGGCATGGATGATAAGGAGCTTAAGAATTACTGGAGTGCTAGTGTCTTAAAGAAATTTACGTTTGATTTGTAAAATGTAATAGGCCAAGAGCCACTTTTTGTTAAATAATAAAGACTTCTGCTAGCAGTTCGTCACTGGTCTTGTAATTTTCATGTGTATTAACGGACCATACGACAGATAAATATTAGTAAAGCCATATGACAGGCTTAAGTGCGTTAACGGTCATATGACAGACTTAGCACAAATCGAAGCCATATGACAAGCTCAAGTGCGTCAACGGTCATATGACAGACCTAGCACAGATCAAAACCATATGACAGGCTCAAGTGCGTTAACGATCATATGACAGACCTAGCACAAATCAAAGCCATATGACAGGCTTAGGTGAATTAACGGTCATATGACAGACCTAGCACAAATCAAAGCCATATTACAGGCTCAACTGCATTCGCGGTCATATGACAGACCAAGTATTGATCGAAGCAAAATAGTAGATTAAACATACTAACGGACATACAACGATCATACACAAATTAAAGCATTAGCGAAACAAGAAATAACCAAAACCGCAAAAGTACTTCTCCATAAATTAAAAGCTACTGGCTTGGCGGCCAACTACAGAAGAAAAAAGATGGCGGCCAATAGAATGGCTTTCAGTTGGAATCAAGTACTTACAATTCAAAACAAATTCATTGTTTACAAACGCCAACATGGGCCGAATTGAGTGTTAAAACTAAAATATGTAAATAATTACAAACTATTGGAAGAGCTGACAGAAGGCAGCCAAAAACTTCAAGAGGAAGGGGCATCCTGATCTGCAATATCCAGAGTATCCACATCAGCTATGGCGTCCTCGTCGGCAAACTTCGGATCCCCATCGATAGGCGTGAGATGCTGGCCGTCAGCATGAGCGTCCTTAATTACGTTCCAGTCAAATCCTGGAACGGTCTTGCCGACACACCTCAAAGCGGCCGCCCAACCGCCATCATACCTCTTGTGGAAGGCCACCACATACTCGTCAGATTGTTTAAATTCAGTCTCAGTCTCAACATCGGCATCTAAAACAGCGACCTCCTTCTCAAAGTTGGCGGCCTCCAGAGCCTTGGTCAATGCAGCCACATTTTCTTCGGTCTCTTCCAAGAGGGCGGCTTGTGACCTCAAAGTCAGCAGCTCATCCTCTAAAGGCTGCAGAGCCGCGATCTTAGCTTCCAACTTCTCTTCCGTCTCTTTCAACAAACCCTGGCAAGTCTCAAGAGACTGATTATAATTGTCCGCCAGCCTCTGGTACTCAACATACTGCTCAATCAACTCAAGAGCAGCATTGTTGGCCTGGAAAGGGGAAAGAAGAGTATGTAAAAAGGAGTAATACAAATGTATCATAATATATATGGAGTATGAAAACGCACCACAAGCTGGTCGTGAGCCAGCCTAGCAGCAGGAGTTATCAGAGACCCTGCCGGCCAGTCCAGGGGCAACTGCATTTCCTATAAAATCCGATAGGCAAGGATGCCACCCTTTTCGGGGATATCGGCATACAGTGATTCGTCTTCCCTGACGTCCCACTCAGGCTGGTAAACTTTGCCTAGGACGATACGCCGACGGGCGAAGGAGGCTGCCACCGAGTCGCTGATCATCACTTCCTTCTTCTCGATCCACTCACCAAACCGAGAAAAATACCGGGGGACAAGTTGGACAGAAAGCTTTGAGACGTGATCATTTCCCGGATCTTCTGGCGGATAGTGGAAAAGGAACCCGAGAGCCATGTTGCACCACTCTGATGACCGAGACCAATGGCCGCGGCCTCAACCTGCTGCTCATTGCTCTCAGAAGGAGCATTAACGTTCAAATCATCCACCTGAATTACTTCATTAGCGGGAACAGAAGCAGCAGCATCCGCCAAGGCCCGCCTCTTGTTGGCGGATGCGTCTGCCTCAGTAGGCTCGCGAGCCCGCCTCCTAGTTCCACTACCCCGGACGACAGACCGAGAGGTAGAAGACCTAATTGGGGCACCCCAGCCTGGGGTGCGGCCCGCTGTAGGACCACCGCGGCCACGACAGATATTTTGGGGGCCATTGCGGTTTTCCCCCCGACGGCCATTGGTATTACCGTGCATGGTTGTGTATTCTTCAGCGGGAGCAGGCTGCAAGTTTGTTAGCGGTTGGATATTCTCGTCGACACACAGAGCGTCGAGATCAAGATGATCAAAGCCTGCAAACGACAAGAAAACAGTCAAAAAAAAAAGGAGCTCATCATCATCAGACGAACCTGTCCGATAGCAGCACTTACCATGCTCATGGGTGTGACAAAGTAACAGGGCCGACAATGGTTGGTTCCCATGGATATACTTGGTGTGAAGAAGCCAATACTTGGGCTCCTTAACCTTGACCTTCTTCCCGTCCTCAAAAGTAACTATGTAGTCTTCGGTATCAAAATAATCAAAGGCCGCTAGTTCTTCCCCAGTTGACGGAACTAGGGGCAAATGCTCCATATGAAGATGAGGCTCAGTGAAGTGACGGCGAACGGGGTAGTCCTCAGGTACTCGCAACCAAAAGAAGGCATCCTGCCAACCCTTCAGATCGGTCATCTTAGGCTGAACAGTCATTTTCTTGTCAGCCGTAGTTAACGACCACCAACCCGCTTGCCTAGAAGACCCATTCTTCTTCAGCCAGTGAAGATGGAGGAATAGGTTCAACGTTTGCAGAAAATCTAAGAAGCGAACGGTCCAGATGTACGCAATTAAATTGCGGACCGCCAAGGGAGTGAGTTGGGCCAAGCATACATTAAAGGCGTTCAAAATCTTCACTAAAAAAGAGTCCAGAGGAAGGAGGAGGTCGAACTCAAAATGGTGAGTGTACACGGCCACGTGACCGGGAGGACACTCCGTCACAATAGCCCCCTATGGCGAAACTATCAATCAATAACCCTCAGGAAAATCATATAAATCCCGAGCAACTCTGGGATATCCAAGATTGATGGCTTCTAGACGCCAAAGGTCATCAATGTCCACACTAAGAGGACCGGCACTAAAATCCTCAGGAAGTCAAAGAGCGTCGGAACCCGGACCGACATCAGTCCCTTCCTCAGCAATGCCGTCCTCCATTTTATTGGCGTCCTCGACCCTCCTCTCAGTGGCATGGGAATTCTCCCCAATCACACGCTCCGACAAAGGCACGCTGGTGCTAATGTTCGCGGACATGGTATTAGTCACGTCTTCAGTATCGCGAACAACGGGAATGGCATGAGCGGATCGACGTTGGTAAACGGACTCTTGATTGGCCATGACGGTCGCAATAGAGTCGTTGTCGTCACCTATATCAATGATAGGTGGGTTAGGAGCCACAGATTCGTGTAAACGGTCATAAAAGTCAGCAGTCACTTCAACCCCAGCATCCGCCATGCTATCTAACCAAGCATGCTCTCTAAGGTGGGCAACATCAAGGCCGGGAACGACATCAGCTGGAGGATGCCTAAGGGACCGCCTAGCAAGAATTTGATGTCTAAGTTCCCTAAGCGTCTGCCTGTCACCGCTTTCCCTAGCGGACAAATATTCCCTAGTCAAGTTGTGCTCCTCAAGAGTAGTGGGGTCGTTAAGAAACTTTGATCTGAGTTCTTTTTCTCTCTAAGACGTGAGGGGTATGTCCGCTAACAGTCTAGTCCTCCCCACGGGGCTAGAATCTGATGAAGGAGTGTTATCGGCCAGGGGGGAAGAAGGTTCACTCTTGGTCATAAATACATCACTAGGGGTATTCTGACGATCAGACTGGTCCGACATGATGAAAAACGCAAAGAAACCTTAAGGAAAAGCGGAGAAGAAAAATCGAAGAAATACCTGGAATCGAAAGGTCGCCGGAGAAAAGGTAAAAGCAAGGGACAGAGATCGCCGAAAAAAGACGAGAGAAGTTCCCAAGAGCAGAATCGCGCAGAAAAACTCGAGCTTGAACCAGAAAGTCGCCGGAAAATGAGAGTGCAGCACCGATGATGAAAGACCCAGAA
The DNA here is from genome assembly GCA_947648045.1 of Beta corolliflora. NCBI lineage: Eukaryota > Viridiplantae > Streptophyta > Magnoliopsida > Caryophyllales > Amaranthaceae > Beta > Beta corolliflora. The sequence goes on from CANSZD010002913.1 coordinate 6,027,955, forward strand.
AAAATTTGTCAAGGAAGGACAAAATTCTTAGTGCACCAAAATCGAAAAGTGAAGACAAAGACTCTAGAAACTTTTCAAAGCAATTTGATTGCGAAAGGTTCAGTTTTTAAGCAAGTAAAGCTTTGGCAATGGACATTTGTCAGAGAAAACTAGGGAAGAAGAAAAGAAAGTTGGAGAATACGGTAAAGGATCCGAAAAAAGTACAACAGCTCCCATATATATGCAGCAAACGAACGGCGGAGATTAAAAAACACCTCAACTTCTCCCCAGATTCCTTCCACGTGGCAAAGCGCAATTAAACCCAAATAATGTAATGGGCGGGATTTTCGGAAAAGTAATCATTAACTTTTCAAAATTCTTCAATTCCCTGGAGCGACACGTGGCACCCAGCGAAACAACTTCTATAAACCGAACATAACATTGGCTCGCGTCCACCGACAACATCCTTAGCGGTCAAGACCCCAAAAGATGTTGGGGGAGCTAGTTGTATGGGTATAACCCAAAGTACGTTAGCAGACATCCCTGAAGGGTCCGCGAACACTATTAAGGACGTGAGCGTGTAAACTCGCCTACAACTCCAACAAGTTAGTTCACTAAAAGTGGTCCGGCAAAGTTGGCGGTTGCCTAATAAAGACAAAATAGAGGAATCTTCCCTTCTGTCAGGCGCACCATAGTCGTACACGTGTAAAAGGATTACGCACCCTGGCAGAGGAATAGTACTCCTATAAATACCCCACTAGTACTATTCTACAGGGACATTCTCCCACTCCCATAATTCTTATCTTTCTCTCTCTCTACTTTCTCTCTCTAAATCCTATTTGGACACGTGTTGACTTGAGCGTCAGAGGGGGGTTTCCTCGCATCCCCCCCGAGGGTAGTTCATGTTTGCTTCCTATGCAGTTCTTCACCAGCGGACGCCAACTCCACTCCTTGGCGGAATCTTCTCAAGACCGCCACCCGTTCTACAACGGGAACATTCCTCATATGTGATGGCTGAGCGAGGACGTCCTAGGAAGTAGCCACGCAGAAATCAATCAAAAGACACCGTCGATGATTGCTGGTTTAGAATCGACGAGTAGGAGTCAAGGAGTTACACCTGGTATTTCGATTGTTTAAAGTGGGATGGCTGACAAGGTTCCGTGGGGGGATATAGCTACAACACCAGTTGTTCCGATGTTCATAGGCGTAGGCGATTGGAGTTGCTGCACAAGGTACGAAACTTACTTTCATTGCTCCTACATTGAAGAATATGGAAGTCCTATATATATATATATATATATTGCTTAGAACAGTTTCATATAGATTCTGAAGCTTCTAAATGGAAATCTGCTATAATACTATATGTTGTTGGTGATGTGCCTTCTATTAAGTACCTTTCCACTTATATTATCAAACAACGGACATCTGTTGTTAATGAACCTGAAATTTTCTATCACAGTGGAAGGTATTTTATGATTAGATTTAAGACAATGGAGGAAAGAAATGAAATATTATTATATTTAGGTCTTTATTACAATTACCCATAGACCAGTTATTCTAAAGGCATGGGAGGCTGGTTTTTGTTTTCAGGATAAGATTTTGAAAGTTGTGCCACTGTGGGTTCAATTGCCTAGCTTACCACTTAGTTACTGGAGTAGTGAATCACTTAGCAAGATTGGTAGTACAATTGTTGTACCAATTTTTGCTGATGAATGCACCTCTTCCCAAACTAGGATTTCTTATGCTAGACTTGTAATTGAAGTGAATATGACTAAACCTCTGGTTCGTAAAGTGTAAATTGGAAAACCTGATGGTTCTGCATATAATCAGAAAGTTATATATGAGTATCAAAGTATGTACAGGAGAGAGAGAGGCTTTGCCTTCTCTCTATAAAATCCCCTTAGTTTTTCCCAATAGCAAACCCTAAAAACCTTAGCCCCAAATCAATTTCTTTAGAAATTAAAACCCTAGCATCCCCTCTCTTCTTCTCTTCCTAGATCTTGCCATTGTTATGGCTTAGTTCTTATCATTTTAGTCTAATTTCTCCTGTCCTCAGTCGGACTCTGTTCTCTATAGCCCTTTGTCTAGTTTTTGGAGTCTTTCTTGCTCAGTTCGTTTTCGCGATGGTTCTTTAGTTGCGATGATTTGTTGCTCGCGGGGTGGGTGGTGGGTTGGTCGCTCGGGTGTAGATCTTGGTCGAATATGTTTTGTTTCTATGGGTGCTGATGATTTCGAGCCATTTTCCTTCTCCCGTTTTGGCGGGGCTCGGGCTGGGGGGGTTCCATTTCGCCATCCATTCGAGCTTCTTGTCTCAAGCTAAGTTCAGTTAGTCTTTGTCGCTGGAGTTTCATTTGTGGTGGTCGTGCGCGCGTCGGCTGGTGTTTGCGTCGGCTGGTGTTTTCGGTGGATCCGGCGAGTGGTAACATTTGGATAGTTCTTATTTTCTGGGTTTCATTTCTTTTTCCTGTTTTTATGTAATATTCTGTTTTATTTAGTTCTTGTTTTTTTAGATGGTTAGCTTTGTGGTTGATCTTGTGGCCTCAAGTAATTGTGCTTCTCTTGTGAAGATTTGGGAGCTTATTCATTTTCGATGGTGTTTGTCTTGCCCCCCGAGAAGGGTTCAACTTCAGTTGGACCTGGGGAGATGGTGTGTTGCCGCGGCGGAGCATCTACTCGAGTTCCTTAGTGCTCTATTTTCTTCTATATTTCTGTACTTGAAGCTTATTGTAACCACCCTTATGGGTGCTTTAGGGGGTGTCTCTTGTGTAGACACCTCCTAGTTTTCTTTCCTGTTTAAAAAAAAAAAAGTTATATATGAGTGGGAGCTTGAATTTTGTAATAAATGCCAGGTGATTGGGCATAATTGTGAAAGTAAAGACCATGAGCAAGCTAAGGCTAAACATAAGAAGCAATGGGTCCCTAAATAGAAAGTACAAGAGTAGGCTACAACTCATATAATTACTGAAGAAAATATTGTATCTCAACCAGCTGGGGAAGTTGCATAGTGGATTGTACCTAAGAAGACAGCCAGTGGAAATATGTCAACTGCAGCTAAGGAAGTGGTGGTTGAAAACACTATACAGTGATGTCTGATGTTGATAATGTGATTGAAACAGGGGAATCTTCTTTGATGGCTGGGCGGAACATAAGGGGCAGGGACTTTATCCCTTTTGATTCATTATGAGGATGCTTCCGTGGATTTTAAGAGAGTGTAACATGCCCTTCAAACAGATAGAGGTTAGACTCTTTCTACAAAAAACTAAATTAGATATGTGTGGCTTAGCTTGTTGGAGTCTAAATTGAAAGATAATAAGTATGATAAAATTTCCAAGAGCATTTTCAAGAACTGGGAGGTTATCAATAACTATTCTCATGCTGAGAATGGCATAATATGGTTAGGATGGAATCCTAGGAAGGTTGCAACACACACCTTCTGATCAGGGTATCTGTTATAGGTTCGCTTGTCTAGGGCTCGATCTTGGTACCAGTCCATAACAATCAAAGTCGAATCTCGTACTCCAAAAAGGAAGTTGCTATTACAAGAAGTGCAAAACCTTATGGTCACCCTACTATTCTTGCCGAATTTATAGCCGAACAACTAAATAATAAGGCATCATTTCGAAAAGCAATGAAAAAAGCTATCGAATTAACTGAACACCAATTATTTCTATATCTATTCATCCCATATTTTTGTTCCGACAATGGGATGGAGAATGCATGCTTGAAAGAAACTTTCATTTCAAGTTTCTTCTAGCTAATTGTCCATCCTTTCCAAGTGTGATTTCTATGTTACGTATGGTAGTGCCTAAGGGCATATCAGTCAAAGGTAGGGCATTTCCCATTTTTATAGGAACTTCTGCAAAGTTACTTAACTGTTTGATGGTGCATAGTGCTTTTTTGTTGTTGTTTATGGGTTTAATACAATTAAACTGAGAAAAAGAGTTATGGCCATTCATGGAGAATGTGCTTGGAATTGTGAATGGACCTGTGTGTTTTTGCAGAGACTTTAACAGTGTGTTGCTCACTGAGGATAGATTTCTAGGAGCTCCTGCATCTAAAACTGAAGTACGGGGTTTTAGGAAATGTTTGCACTTTTTTGCAACATCATGATCTCAGTGTTATTAGAACTACTGGGCACTATTATACTTGGTGCGATAACCAAAGTGGTGGTAGCAGAGTTTGTTCTAGCTAGAATTGATAGGGGAATTGGCAATAGAGATGGTTTGAATTTTACTTTCTTATTGCAATTAAGGTCATGGAGAAGGGAGTATCTGACCATTGTCCTTTATTTCTTAATAGATTTTACTCTTCCTAATGTGAGATCTAGAATGCCTTTTAGATTCTTAAATGTTCTCACTGAAACATGAAGATTTCTACAAGGTACTTGGTGAGGTTTGGGCATAAACCCGCAATACTCTATTCAAATATGGCATAAACTTAAGGTGCTCAAAGGTCCCGTGAAAAACTAAGGCTTTAAGGGTACAACTGATAGGGCGACATTATTGAGAAAGCAGTTGCAAGTTGTGCAAAACTCTATAATTAACGATCAATTTAGTACTTCCTTCATTGAGGAGGAGAAAAAGAAGCTTACTTAACTAGAGAAGTGGAGTGGAATTGAGGAGAGAATTTGGCAGCAGAAATCCAAAGCTAACTAGATAGCTCTTGGTGATTCTAACACCAAATTCTTCCATGCTTATGCAAAGGAAAGAAACGGACAAAAATCTTGTCAATGTGCTTGTTCGAGATGATGGTTTTAGGTGTAACATTCAGGCTATGTTCAAGGAGGAGGTTAGTTTGTTTTATCAACAACTAATGGTAATGGGCAATGCTGCTAGCACTCTTCCTAAGATTGATCAGTAGATAATGAAAAGAGGGACTGTATCGAATCACCAACAACAAGTGATGCTTTGTGTTGATATCACCCCTGTTGAAATAAAGGCAACTTTTTTTGCTATGGATGCTAACAAGTGTATAACCACGCAATAGAGCAACGAAGAACTAAAGAACAATCGACGCAAGAATTAACGTGGTTCACTAACAATGTGTTAGCTACATCCACATGCAGACAAGAAACGTTTTTATTATCTTTAGGTGAGAGAGAACATATCACAGAGTATGGAGGCAAAAGTTAATTATAAAGTTTATATATTACCCTTCTAATTAACTAAACAGATGGGGCCTAAACTCGAAACCAGAACAGAAACGATATACTAAATTACATATACCGAAAAGCTTCGAGGGCAATGCGTCTCACCCCTGAACCCAACTCGATGACCATCAATGGGACCTTGTTGTTGAAATATGCCTTGAATTATCTGCGTTAGGACTAACCAAGCACGGAGGTCTCGCCTGCAACAACTAAACATCTGGTGACGACCCACTGGAGAATTTTTCTATATTATATAATAATCAATAGCTTATCTAGGACCTCAACTAGGGGTGTTAATGAGCGCTTGCTCGTGAACTATTCGAGCTCGACTCGAGGGGGCTTGAGTCGAGCTCAAGTTCGGCCCGGTATGCTAACGAGCCAACCTAAACTAGCCTTGGCTCGGCTCAAAAGCTAGTAAACAGGCTCGAAAATTCATTATAAGAATTTTTATGTAAAATATTATGTGTCCCACATCAGGTTATAGTGTAAACACTAACTTTTTTTTCCTCCATAAAATGTTACTACTCTAGTTATACCTATGGTTTGATCTTGTCCCACATAAACAAAAGATTAAGCCTATGTTCTTCACAAAAGGAACATAATATGTTTTATGAGTTTCCACGTTGGTCGGAAAACAAAAAGTAAACCTTTTTTTTTATATCATGTAAAAGTCTAATTCATAAAGTCACACATTTCTGGGACAATGAAACATAAAGTTTTTGTTCTCTATAACATACTACTCCAACTATCTAACTCAAGATATATGGAGTAGCTCAAGTTCGAGTGGAGCCGAGCTTATATTCGGCGATCTCGAGCTCAAGTCGAGTATCCAGCCGAACCTAGCCCGTATTCAAATTTCTCAAGCTCGAGCCGAGCAGATATTCTCAAGTCGAACCTGCCTCGGTTCGGCTCGTTAAGCCCCTAACCTCAACCGTCATCTCTCGTCATAAACTCATAAGTTGCGTTTTTTGTTTTTTTATTATTGCAAGCGTCTAATTACTAATATTCTACATTTCTAGTAGGAGTACTATCAAATTACTGTTGCTGATCAAACACGGTCACTTCAATCACAGCACATTCATCACCGTGCGACCGTGCCGTTCGTCAGGGCACAATCTTTCTCTTCCTAGCAAGAATACAACAATTACATCCAGTTTTTGGTAAATTCCGATATTTCCTTCTGATTATATTTTATGTTTACTCTTTTAATGTTGATTATAATGTTTTTCTTTGAATTTCTTGCTAAATTTTCTTCTTTCTTGTTGATTTTCGGCGTGAATTCGAGCATTGGATTTTTCTTTAATGGCGTTTCTAGGATTGTAGAGCACATTATTGTTATGCATGTTTTAATGTTTTCGGAAACTTCATTTTCGTTTTCTATGTTCTCCCAATTCTTTGTTCTTTGCCCAAGTGGGTGAATTGAAGGTATTCCTGAATTTAATGAAATTCAAAATTCCTCGTGTGAAATTCTTGAGAGATTGAATAATTAGCAAGAAATTCAAAATATAATGCATGATTTCTATCATCATGCAAGTAATTGTTAAGAAATATCTCTAATTTTAGATACAATGATGGTTCTTGAAGCCCTTTCACATGAGGGCAATTGCATGAACTTATTAAGTCTAAATAATAGATTAGTAGCTTTCTAATCTTTAAGCATGAACAAGGTTTGTTGGGGATTGTCTATATTAATGGTGTACTAGTTTTACTGCTACCCCTACTGGTGTGGAATGTGTGATCAATATAGCTCCTAGTATGGAGCTTGTGATCAGCTGGGCTGTGATGGGTGACATGGGTCATTTAGTCTTGGTGTAACTAATCCGGTATCTGCTTTGGTTTGACCCGAAATTTTGGGTCGGAATAATTCCAATCAGACAACAAGATACTGATCCGAAAAACTCCAATGAAGTTTCTTTTGTTGTCTTTGGTGCTATTAGACATAGGTACTAACTTGAGTTTGCATAGTGTTTGAGTTTTTCAAGCACAATGAATACATAAAAAATGCTGATAAAATAGAATCAGCAAACCCATGACAGTTTACGAGTTTTAGATGACCTTACGAGTGCATGGCCACCTTATATGGTATTGGTGTGTCCTTAAGGCTTAAAGCAAAAAAGTTGATTGGAATACACAAACTTTAAAACATTCTAAGGCAACACGAAATACATTACAAATTTACCATAAATATTTTTCTAAATTCTATTTATAACAAGAATCAGACTTTTCAAATATATGCCGGATTGGGTATCTACTTTTTTGAATCAGATCGACCGGATCAAAAATTTTGAACAGCCGGAAGGCTAAGAGTAATGATGAGGAAAAATGAAAAAGGTTGGATGGTAGTAAGATCAAGGCGCTATTTAATGAATTAGGATTCTCTGCCCGTTCCTATTTTCAAATAATGATACCTAAACTATTTAAAAAAATTTACCAAAACCCCCTATATTTTTTTCATTGGTGCATTTCCTTTCTCAATTCTTGATTGGGAAAAAGATTATCCTGTTAAAGAAAGTAGAGAGGATCTCCTGTATATAGCGGGTGATTACTACTTTGATAGAGAACACTCCTAAAAATTACTACTCTTCTTCTAGTATCAAATACTGTCGTACTGCTACTGAGCCACCAATACCCTGCCACTGAGCCACCTCATCCCCATGCCATTCTTAAGAAGCACACTCTTCCCAAATTCCTCATCAGTCATAACAAGTATTCAACGAAGTCAATTGGGTAAATTTCTTTAGATTTTTACCATTTACTCTTTTTAATCTTCAAATGTTTGTAGTTCTTTAAATTTTCTTGCTGAAGACTCTTTCATTATGGGAAACAAGTATGAATATCTACTATAAAGAATGCTAGGATTTTTTTAGTGGTGTCTCCGGTCACTAAGATTTAGTATATATGGCTGTTCAAATTGGATACTTGATCCAATCCAAAATTTGATATTGAAATATTTTCGGATCGGATGACTACACGTCCGAGCCGAAAAACTCCATTAAAGTTTCTTTTATCTTTTCAAGTGCTATTGTATTCGATTACTGACACATGAGTTCACTCTGTTCGAGTTTGTCAACTTCAAGGAATACGGAAAAATTGCAGCCTGAATGAAAACAAATCATCAGGCACATTGCAATATCCAAGTTTCAGATAACTGTACGAGTGAGTAGTGACTAGTGACCACCTTACATCGTGCCTCCTTAAAATAGATTATTTAATGATATACTAGTACGTTAATACAATGAAGTCTAGTAATATATTTATCAAAGCCAACAAGAAATACATTTTGTTTTTTATCATATTTTTTTATAATTTACAATAATTCGTATAAAAATTCGAAACTTGAAAATGGGATTGAATTTTCGATTTTCCAGATTGGATAGACCAGACCAGACCAGATTTTTGTACCGGCCTATAAGTTTGTTGACCACATCATCATCATGATGAAAGATTTGGTTACATAAGTGGTGTTTGATTTCTACGATTCTCGAGCTAGAAATTTTTTGTTGGGAAAGTTTAATCCCCTCTTTCCTGATGTTGTAATTTGTTTGCTTTTGTGCTCAAGTGGAAGAGTAAAAGTCACTTATTTTTTTTGAAAGAGAAATGTAGTTTCTGAAATAATGTTACTTTAGTCTAGTTCATCTCTTTGAACAAGTTGGTTATACGTAGAAATATTAATTGCATGAATTTTATTGCCACTACCTTAATTAAAGCGAAATCTCTCTTCTAATTTGTAACTATATGGCTCCCAAAGCCCTTTCAGGTGTGGGCAATTGCATAATGTTTATTTTTTACTAAAGTATAATTGAGAATTGGACATGTGAAAAAGGATGGTTTGTACATTTAACCAAAACTTAGGAATAAATTAGTGTCTTTTTAATTTTTCATAGCTTGAGCAAGAATTGTTGGGAAATTGTTTGATCTGATGGAGGTCAATGATAAGCTCTCCCTTTTTCATCCTCTCATTCATAATAATGATCAGTTTCTGATACTCTTTGTGGCATAATTTACATGTGCAGCAGACTGTTACTCAACATTCGTTTTGTCCAAGATAGCAAGAATCTCAGAGAGAAATATGTATTACAGCAAGAAACTTCACGATGAAGTAGATTCGGACTGGATCTCGGAATTGCCACAGCAAATAATCCACCATATACTATCACTCCTTCCCATAGAAGATGCTACTCGAACATCCGTTCTGTCCAAGACCTGGAAAAGTGTGTTCTCTTCATACAACTTTGTGCAATCGTTGCATTTCGACCAGAATTTATTTGCTTTGGAACTACTAGTTTCTGCTGAAAGTGGACAAGAGCCTACAATCCAGGAAATAAGGGACAGCTTCATGAAGTTTGTGCATAATCGCTTGTTAACAATAAAGCAACAACATTCACCAGTTCTAAAATTAACATTGAATGTGGTTGTTTTTAATGCTGAGTTTTCTGATCTTGATAGGTTGATTAATCTAGTTAGACAGATTAAGGTTGAGGAGTTGTGCATTTTTGTTCAAACAAAAGCCTCTTGTTGGTATGATTGGTATGATGAAAGGCATGAGGAGGATACATGTTATGATTTTCCGTACACGGAAATAGTTTTCTCTTCAAAATGGTTGCAGTCTCTTACTGTACGAGGTTGTCGATTATCATTGACTGCTGGAAATTATGTGGTCGGGATGTATTCTTCTCTGCGACACTTGTGGCTCTCACGTGTTATGGTGCCGGATGAGGAAACATTAAGCAACTTGGCAAGTAGTTGCCCCAGGATTGAAATTATAGAGTTCGAATCTTGCACTTTTGGGATGGAAACTCTCACGCTTTCAATATTTCATAAGCTAAAGAATGCCTCTGTTGCGGGTCGTCAGTATGGTCGGATTTGTGAAGTTGACATAAAAGAAAGTTTAAGCCTTGAGAGTTTTCATTGTAGTGCTCCTGATGTGGATTTGTTGCTCAGCTCAGGTGGTGGTAGTAATATCAAAGAGCTGACCTTATTAGAATCCCGTATCTCATTTGAAGACCTTACAGCTAATTTTCCCCTTCTTGAGAAAGCAAATGTTGATATAGAAGACAGTGATATTGTTTGGTTCAAAGCAGCTAATTATCATCTAAGGGAGTTAAGAATAGCATGTAATCATAACCTAAACGAGATTGATGTTGATTGTCCGAATTTGAGGTATTTCGAATACCATGGTCATTATTGTAAGATGGTTTTTGTCGATTGCCCAAATCTAAGGGAGTTGATCTATAGGGGGTACCCAATACCGTCATTACTTGAACTTAACTTACCAACTGATAAATGCGCTGTTCAGTTCCATTCCTATCTTGATTGTGTGTTAAGCACATTGTGGTTCGTCCGCTTGAAGATATTTTTGGAACATATAGCAGGACAAAAAATCTATTTGAGCCTTGGATCTTTCTGGGGAATAGATCGGGTACAGGATCTTAGTTTTGCAATGTTTGATTTCTGAACTTTTCATTCAGATGTGTTGTTACATGATTTGCTTGTGTATGTGTTTTTGATTGAAGGCGGAATTTGTACTCAATGAACTTGGAGCAACAAGTCAGCCATCCCAACAGAACAATGTTCACCTCAGACTCTAGAGTGGTGATGCAAAATAGTAGCATGAATCAAACTTCAGCAGCTTTCGTGGATGGTCTAGTTTGGAGCACCTATCCAACTACCTTGACTTTACATGGCGAATGTTGTGATATTGTCGAGGTTCTCCTATCCCTATATTTATCAGCTGTTGTTTAAGGTTCTACACATAAGTTTTTATAAGATTTTGATTAGCTATTGGGACCAAATGTTGTCGTACCCCGGCCGTGAGTGTTACTCCAGTCACTGCCAAGCCAATTACCTTGGCTACCATCACGTCTCCCCAACCCAAAACCTTCAAAACATATCGAGTCCCAGAATTAAAGCCACCCTTCATCCCCCACTGTGTTACAGTCCTTACAGTGGTTTCAGTGTGGTGGCTCTGAAGGATGAGTGGTTTTCAACATTGGAGCAGTCTTTTTTTTATTTGGGGGGGTGGGGGGGGGGGGTGTCCCCGTAAAGCTAAGCTGACTGCTGAGGCAGGGTTGTTGAGCAGGGGAGAGACGGGGCTACTACTAAGTGGGAATCTATGGGACTGTGGTTAGGACAGGAAGATGGGTTATAGGACTATAGCATCTTTAGACTGATCAAAGGAGTTTTGACTATTGAGAGCTGTTGGGGGTAATTAAGTGTTCAATAAAGTTATAACTTATAGGGGGTGAAAGTTAGCTTTCGGAATGTAATTAGGGGTGATTTCGAGATGGATCTTGTTATTCTGATTTTTTTTAGCATAAGATCCTATCTATTAATTGTGTATACGATACAACTACAAAGAATTTCTTTGATTTTGCAGTACTTGTGTGAAAAATTAAGCAAATGCCGAGATGGATGTTGTTGTGAGCAGTTTTGCAATAAATTTTGGTGGCATAACATAGAAGATTTTGAAGCTAGTAGCGGAACCGAAGACATGAAAGAGAATTTAGCGTCTATGGTGGAGATGCATAAAACAAGTACAAAGAAGTCTTCTTTCACATTTAAGTGGCGCTTCGATCTCCATTGAATGGTTCATAGCAATGTGCTTGCTAATATGTTTCATATCTAAGAGCTGAATCAAAGACATGAAAGAGAAGTTAGCGTCTATGGTGGAGATGCACAAAACAACTAAACAAGTAAAAGAAAGTCTTGTTTTACATTTAAATGGCGCTTTGATCTCCATTGAATGTTTCATGGCTATGTGCTTGCTGGAAATCCATGAATCTATAGAACTTAGTAGGTTACTGTTTCCAATAGTATGATCAAGTATTATACTCATTTTATGCTTGCAGTCTAAGAATTCTATGCAAGTTTTTAGCTATTTCGAAGAAATTTTGTAAGGCCCTAAAGTCTTAAATTTTCACTGTGTGAATAACTGTACGTTTATCCGTATAATATGCCATAGTTTCCTTGAAACCACTTGCTTACCTGGGAATGAATGTAGAACAAAGAGTATTTCTAGAAATCAAAGTTCAAAAAATATGAACACTAATATAAAGGTACAGTACTTTTCTTGATGAAGAGTTCTACAGTCTCTCTCAACCAACTTAAATTGCTGTTATTTCTATTTCAGCCAGGTAATATTATTGTACAACTTTACCACGACGGTATTTTAGTAGAAGTTATTGTACCACGTCAATTATTTGATGTGTCATGTAAATTGTAAATTGTAAATTGTGCAATAATCCTTTTTTGCGTGTATCTTTCGTGATTAACAAATTTTTTACAAGTCACGATCCTTAAAAAAATACAGAGGTATCGAGTATTTGTTATTTGTTATAGTAGAAGATAGATTATTCTAAAAAAAAAAAGTCTCCTCCCTAGGCGAAACTAGGGTTTGAGTTAACACATAACAGTGTGGGGACTCCGATCGCGAGTCTCGAATTCGAGTCTCCAATCCCTCTTGGAAGTGTGCTAGTTTGAGGATTACAGAAGATGAAACTAAAATAGCGTAATTTCTTTGAGGAAAGAGAAGAGGTAGGATTTGAATGGAGGAGAAGGTGAAGATGTTTAGAAGTTGTGCGCCTAACTTAGTTTTCTCACCCCCTGAATAATCTGGTTTGGAGGAGGGTGAAAAGGCGCCGATGAACCACCAGCCTGAAAATACAAGGGAACAGGAGAGAGAATTGGTTGTGGGGATTGATGCGAAAACTACCTTGGTGGATCCTGTGGAAAGTAATGTAATCATGAACAACTAATCTAAGAAAAACAATTAAAATAAAGCAATAAAAGAGGAGATAGAGTAAGAAATGCTTATTGATTGGTTGTAGAATTTCAATACAAGTGTTACCCTTGAATCTAACAATGTTCAATTTTTCTTTGAGTTTTCTCCCTTTTCTCTCTAAACTAACCTATGGAGGCAAATCCTCCTTGAAACTCTAAAAAAAAATATCTAAACTAAGAGTGGTCAATAAAATAAAACTTGGAGGTCCTCGTGGGAGCCCAATGGTTGGTGCTCCCACCTCCCAACCGCGAGGTCGGGTGTTCGACTCTCATCACTCCCCAATTTGGGGAGTTTGTTTAAAAATGTTTGCTTGTGGGTATAAATCCCCACTATCCAAATTAACGTAGTGTGCCTCGTGCTAGTAGCAACATTGGGTTGGTCTTCGGACCAATTATCTTTCCTGAACAAAAAAAAAAAAAAAAAAAAAAATAAAACTTGACTAAAAACTTCCTAAAAAAGATGACTTAATGGGTATTTATACTACTCCTAATAAAAAGGAAAGGAAATATAAAGAGTGAAGATAATAAAAATAAGGGAAAAGAAAAATGGAAAAAGAAAATAAAAAAGGAAAGAAAAACGTGAGACTAATGTACAGCAACAAGTGAAGAAAAGAAAAAAAAAAGAAAAAAGGAAAAGAAAAGAAAAAGGAGTTAAATATGAAGGAATATGTCCTTAGACATCCCGGCAATTACTAAATATAAATAGGAATAATATTATGAAGATAATAAAGTTAATTATTTTAGTAATCTTATTTTCTTGCTAGAGAATAAATATGATTAATAGGACAATATTGATTGGGCCTATAACTAAAATATATTAATCCTATGAGGTCACACATTGTAGCACAAGTTGGACAAAGCAATCCAAATCCATTTAGGATTAGGGTTGGGCCGGTCTAAAGGGGAATAGGAGGAGAATTAGTTCTAATCCTAACTAACCTATGACTCTTCAATTATATATAGGATATAATATTAGAGTTTAGGTGATCAATTTCATTAATCAGTTTCTTTTCACAAGAGAGAGAGAGAATTGAAACCCAAATCTATTCCCTCTAACCGGCGCCTATACCACCAAAAAGCAAGGGATCTTTTCTCTTCCGTTCTAGCAGACGTTGGTGTTCAACTGGTGCTCGTGGACTGATTAGAGGAGCAACACTTGGGGCTCTCGGATCTTCAAAGCTTACATACAACAGGGAAATCACGCTACAAAGGTTTGATATTTAATCCCTATTGAATGATTCATATGTTTGATTATGTTTGCGATCCTATGATAGATGTTAGGAAATTGTTTCCTGAAATTCCGCTATATGCATCTATATATTCCTACAAGTGGTATCGTTTTGCCTTATTCATAATATTCATATGATCATGTAATTGTATGCAAAGTTATTATTTTTATTCAATTAAGGGAGGATTTATTTATGGCTTGAATTTGCATAATTGATATTTGATATTAATTGATTGGAAATTGTAAATATTTGATTTAACTGTGATTTATGCTCAAATAATTTTATAAAGTTCCGATTTTTTTATATTATGGACGAAATAAATTGGTTAATTCACTCCAAAATTTTCGGATTTTTATAAGTATATTTGTTAGATTTAAAATTATTTAATGTTTAATTTGATTAATCATTGAAATAATTTATTAACAATTAAAAGATATGATTTTTTTTACTTGTTAAATAAATCTAATGTTCATCACCCACATAGATCTTGAATAATATGATGGCTGAAAATAATTTGATTATTTTTCCCACTGATTTTCGGATTTTTATCATATTATTAATGAATTTTGGTTAAATTTTATGTTTAATTTGATTATTCATAAGATTTAAGGATAACAATTAAAATATTTGATTTTATCTGTTATGATAATTCATTAGATCACGCTAAAAATTATTTTCGAATTTTTCGGAATTTAATTGTTAATCTTCTGAATTTTTTGGAGATAATTTGATTTTTGCACAAATTTTGAATTTTTTGTTAGATTTAATGTTTAATATAGATTAAGCATTGAAAATCTAATCTTAACAAATCTAAAATTTTGTTTGAGTTTGTCAAGTGATTCAAAATTTTTTGCCATAATTTTCGGATTTCTAAACCCTAATATTCCTCTTAAATCTTTAATTAATTGTTAAATAAAGATAACTTTAATTTAAATGTAAATTGTTACATAAATTAAAGATTAAAGCCAACCATGGCTGGGTGGACCACCGGTGAGGGTGGTGCCACGGTGGCTGGCAAAAGGGGTACCGGAATCTGGGTCGGCGAGTTTAGGGGCAAGGGCGGCGGCGCGGCAGCCAAGCGTGTGACGCACGTTTGACGTGCGCAACACTGTGCTGCTGGCGGGCGTTGGCAGCCTTGCTGCCTGCGTCTGCTGTCGGGATGCGCGGCTCGGCTGGCCGGCGATCTTGAATACTGGCTGGCGGGCGGCGGCACTGCAGGCCAGTGTGTGTGATGGCTGGTGGTTTAGCGTGAAACAAGTTGTTGGTGAAGATTGTTTTTCGATTTCCAGCGGGGTTGCTTGGCTGGCTGTTGACTGGCAGCCTTGTGCTGCTGGTCAACGGTCAACAAGTCAACCTTAATTTAAAAAAAAAAAAAAAATTTGTTTTAAGGAAAATCTGATTTTCCAAACTTGAGCATAAATCCAAAAGTTTCCTAGTTTGCAAATGTGTGAATAATAATGATTATTGCCATATTTAAATAAATAATTGAATGAAAATAATAAAGTTTCCTAAATAATTTCTAGCTTAAATTTGTTAAGTTTTATAATTATTATGGATAAGTTGATTTGCTTATTAATAGTTAATAAGTAAATAGTTTGTTTAATTTGATATTATAAATGCGTGGATGTTTAATGTAATATGTATGATATTATATTTTGCATGTTATGACTAGTATGACCCAAATTAGGATAGTAAATACGATCTGCGAATCGTTATATTTGAATGTAAATTAAATACGATCTGCGAATCGTTTGTATTTTTGTAACTTTAAATTTTCGTTATTATTTAATTCAAATTATGTAATCAAGCATGAGGATCCAAGGAGTTTCAAGGATGGTGATCCATGGAGATTCAAGGGAGGATTAATGAAGATTAGTTATTTTCCTATGTATAGGGGCCATACTAGATCATTTAATTATTGCTTTTATAATGTTCTTGCATTTATTTTGTCTAAATGCTTGCTTCTAAGTTTGTTTGTGGTTAATTGATTCATGTGTTCACTATTGATTGACCATATTAGTAAACTTAGGTCCCTTAAAGTAATATTGAGTTTAATTGCTTTTCCAAACAACACCTATAAAGCCTTAGATCATGAGTAATAGCGTCTGCCAAAGCAGGGTGTTGCTCATAGTTCCGGGGATAGTAGGGTAGGTTTTTGAAACTTACATGTTAATGTTTGGTTTAACTCAACAAAATCATCAAAAGACAAAGTTTTGGGTTTTGAAGCTAAGAGATAGGAGTAAACAAGGAGTTGTTAACCTGTCTACCAAGAATTATAATTAGTTATAATTAGTAAAGTGTTTACTTACCTCAACTACTATAAATTGAAGGCAGGGCCAAAGTCCGTTTGATTGTAGTGGGAGGGGATCTTGGTTATTTCTTTATTCAATAGGGGACTTTCATTTTGAATAAAGGGTAATAGTAATTAAAATTTATTTAATTATTGCTTTCTTGATAAACATTGATTGAATCTTGCTTTATTATTTGTTGTAGTAATTATGTCTAGTAACAACAATATTAACACCAACAATTCTACTTGTAATTTGCGCTCCGTCCTTTCGAAAGACAAATTGAATGCTGAACGCTTCATTGCAAATGAAAGGGATATGGGAATCGTTACACCAAAACCAAAAGTTGCTTATGAGCACTATTGTTACACCTGTAACAAGGTTGGTCATTGGAAAAGTAATTGCCCCAAGTATCTGAAGGATCAAAAGAAAGGAGTTTCTAGTTCAGATATGTATGTTATAGAAGTTAACTTAGCAACTTCTGCTTCTTGGGTATTTGATACCGCTTGTGGTTCGCACATTATTTGTAATATGCAAGGCCTCCAAAAAAGAAGTAGAACATTGGGAAAGGGAGAAGTAGATCTTCGCGTTGGCAATGGAGCACGAGTTGCTACATTGGCAAGTATATAGTCTGCTTTTACCTTCAGGATTAGTTTTAGAACTTAATAATTGTTATTATGTTCCTGCTATCACAAAGAACATTATTTCGATTCCTGTTTTGGATTCCGAAGGTTATTCATTTACAATAAAGAACAATTGTTGTTCTGCGTATTTGAATGATATGTTCTATGTCTCCGCTAAGTTAACAAATGGTTTATATGTGCTAGACTTAGAAACCCACATCTATAACATAGACAGCAAGAAACATAAAGCAAATGATTCAAACCCTACATACCTATGGCATTGTCGATTAGGCCACATAAGCTCAAAGCGCATTGAGAAACTTCATAAAGATGGAATTCTCAAATCATTTGATTTCGAATCATTTGATACTTGTAAGTTTTGCTTGATGGGGAAAATGACAAAGTCTCCTTTCACAGGTTCAAGTGAAAGGGCCAATGACCTTTTAGCCCTCATACATACGAATGTTTGTGGACCTATGAGTACGTTGGCTAGGGGAGGGTACAGTTACTTCATTACTTTTACCGATGATGTGAGCAGATTTGGATATGTTTACCTCATGCGGCATAAGTCGGAATCCTTTGAAAAATTTAAGGAATTCCAGAATGAAGTACAAAATCAACTTGGGAAGAAAATTAAGGCATTACGATCCGATCGTGGTGGTGAATATTTATCTCAAGAATTTGGTGATCATTTGAAGGATTGTGGAATTATTTCACAATGGACTCCACCAGGAACACCACAGTTAAATGGCGTTTCTGAAAGAAGGAATCGAACTCTACTTGATATGGTTCGATCCATGATGAGTCTTGCTGATCTTCCTATTTCATTCTGGGGATTTGCGCTTGAAACAGCGGCATTCACACTTAACAGAGCACCATCCAAAGTAGTGGAAAAGACACCATATGAAATGTGGACAGGAAACGTTCCAAAATTGTCTTTTCTAAGGATATGGGGTTGTGAAGCTTATGTAAAACGTTTACTTTCTGATAAGCTTTCACCCAAATCCGATAAATGTCTTTTTGTGGGTTACCCAAAAGAGACTAAGGGATACTACTTCTACAACCAAAGCGAAAACAAAGTGTTTGTTGCTCGTAATGGTGTCTTTTCGGAAAAGGAGTTTATTTCCGGGAAAAACAAGTGGGAGAAATGTATATCTCGAAGAAGTTCGAGATGAGCAACAAATGGATGAGGTTAACACCTCATCGAGGCGGCCCGGCATGAAAATGCTCGGGGAGGTGGTGCATTCAATTCACGTACCTCCTACCGTCCCACTTGGAGATACTCCATGCGAAGTCACTCAACCTAGTGAGGTAGAAACTTCTTCGTTGTTCCCCAACGTAGGTCTAGTAGGACCATCATTCCGTCAAAGAGATATATTGATTTCCTTTTGACCGAAAGTTCGAAATAACGATTTTAGAATCGAAGAGCCTACTAGCTACAAAGATGCTTTGGATAGTCAAGACTCCGAAAGATGGCTTGAGGCCATGAAATCGAAATGGATTCCATGTCCGAAAATCAAGTATGGGACTTGGTTGATTTACTCCGATGGGGTAAAACCCATTGGATGCAAATGGATTTTCAAGTTGAAAACAGACAAGGATGGAAACATTAGTGTTTTCAAAGCAAGGTTGGTGGCGAAAGGTTTCAAACAAATTCATGGTATAGACTATGATGAAACCTTCTCACCGGTAGCCATCTTGAAGTCCATTAGGATAATCCTTGCGATCACGCCTTTCATGACTATGAAATATGGCAGATGGATGTCAAAACCGCTTTCTTGAATGGGTTCTTGAAAGAGGATGTGTACATGACACAACCTCAAGGTTTTGAAGATCTAGAAAATCCAGGGAGGGTATGCAAGCTTAAGAAGTCCATTTATGGACTAAAGCAAGCATCAAGGAGTTGGAACCTCAGATTTGATGAGGCAGTCAAGAAATTTGGCTTTCTCGTAAATGAAGAGGAATCTTGTGTATACAAGAAGTTAAGTGGGAGAAGTATTACTTTTTCGGGTCTTGTATGTGGATGACATACTTCTCATAGGAAATGATAAGACCATGCTTGAGTCGACCAAGGAATGGCTTAAAAATTGTTTCTCTATGAAAGACCTAGGAGAGGCTGAGTACATATTGGGAATAAAGATCTATAGAGATAGGTCGAAAAGGCTGATTGGACTTAGTCAAGAGACTTATATTGATAAGGTTCTTGCAAGGTTCAAGCTGGAAAACTCCAAGAGAGGTATCATTCCCATGCAACATGGCATAACACTTGGCAAGACTCAGTGTCCTTCGAGTCCTGATGAGGTCAAGCGTATGAGTAATGTTCCCTATGCTTCGCAAAGTAGGATCCATTATGTATGCCATGATATGCACTCGACCGGGATGTTGCATATGCTTTGAGTATATGCAGCAGATACCAGTCAAATCCAGGAGATGCGCACTGGATTGCAGCGAAAAACATCCTTAAGTACTTGCGAAGGACTAAGGATAATTTTTTGGTTTATGGTGGAGATAATGAGTTGGTTGTTACTGGATACACCGATGCAAGCTTCCAGAGTGACAAAGATGATTTCCGATCTCAATCTGGTTTCATATTTTGTCTCAATGGAGGAGCTGTGAGCTGGAAGAGCTCTAAGCGAGTACCATCGCGGATTCTACAACGAGAGGCCGAGTATATTGCAGCGGTGATGCAAAGAAAGGAAGTTGTTTGGATCAAAAAGTTCATTGGTGAGCTTGGTGTAGTTTCTAGCATTGAGAACGGCATTGAGTTGTATTGTGACAACAATGGTGCCATTGCTCAGTCTAAGGAACCCAGATCGCATCAAAGGTCTAAACATGTGCTCAGGAAATTCCATCTCATTCGAGAGATCGTTGGAAGAGAGGATGTGAAAGTAAGCAAGGTTCATACTGAGGATAACATTGCAGATCCTCTGACTAAACCGCTTGCTCAACCTAAGCATGAGTGTCATACTAGGTCTATGGGGCTTAAGCATATGGGAGAATGGCTTTAGGTTGTTTACTTCATGTTTACAATTGTAAAGACATTTATTATGCTTTGAATGTATATCAATAAAAATTCTTTTCTTATTTAATTGTTTGGTTTAGTATTAAATAAAATGTCCAAATAATTTGTGTTTTCAAATAGGATTATCGAAAACGTTTTGATAATGGAACCCTATAAAGTGAACTGAAATCACAATTTATTTAAAGTCCCTAGCCTAAATCACTAAATTGGACATAAGTGATTTATTTAAAAGACTGGTATATAATTAATTGATAGCGTAGTTCCATGGGCTATGGAGACATAGAGATGTCTAATTGATTATATGGATGTATAGTTGATACATTGAGACTTGACCTAATTAGATTCTAAAAGTAGAATCGAACTACTATATTTAGTGGATTCCTTAGACATGAGTATGTCTTAATAACCACAACATAATTAGTTTAACTTTGACACTGTTAAACGTCGCGCCGTAAAAGGAGGTTATAAAGGCAGTGATCAGGTGGGCTAAGAATTGAGTGGGAGTTATGGTCATACAAGAGTGGATAAGTCCTCCTATTAAATAGGAATGGTGTCTGGGCCTCTTGATGAGCGAGAACTGGAAAATTGCATGGCCATGCGGAATAGGATTAAAGAGTTAATCCTCATTTGAGCAGTTCGAACTCAGCGATCAAGGAACATAAATTTGAGAATAACATTGTGTTATCAAATTTGACATTAAGTGACTTAAGGAATTTAACATTGCGCTCTTGTCTTCGGACAAGTGGGAGATTAAAGGAATATGTCCTTAGACATCCCGGCAATTACTAAATATAAATAGGAATAATATTATGAAGATAATAAAGTTAATTATTTTAGTAATCTTATTTTCTTGCTAGAGAATAAATATGATTAATAGGACAATATTGATTGGGCCTATAACTAAAATATATTAATCCTATGAGGTCACACATTGTAGCACAAGTTGGACAAAGCAATCCAAATCCATTTAGGATTAGGGTTGGGCAAGGGGAATAGGAGGAGAATTAGTTCTCCTAACTAACCTATGACTCTTCTATTATATATAGGATATAATATTAGAGTTTAGGTGATCAATTTCATTAATCAGTTTCTTTTCACAAGAGAGAGAGAATTGAAACCCAAATCTATTCCCTCTAACCGGCGCCTATACCACCAAAAAGCAAGGGATCTTTTCTCTTCCGTTCTAGCAGACGTTGGTGTTCATCTGGTGCTCGTGGACTGATTAGAGGAGCAACACTTGGGGCTCTCGGATCTTCAAAGCTTGCATACAACAGGGAAATCACGCTACAAAGGTTTGATATTTAATCCCTATTGAATGATTCATATGTTTGATTATGTTTGCGATCCTATGATAGATGTTAGGAAATTATTTCCTGAAATTCCGCTATATGCATCTATATATTCCTACAAAATAAAGGAAGCAGTAAAAAGGAGTTAACAAGGGTGAGAAAGAAGGGAAATTTTATGATACATGCAGTTACTTCTCTCTCAACTAAATCTTTGGATAGCCTCCTCTCTCTCTCTCTGTCTCTTCTCTCTCAAACCCTAGCCTTCCCTATACCCTTTTTTCATCAGTTAGGGGCTGCCATGGATGATTTCATCCATGGTAAGCCCCTTCTCCCCTTTTATTTTCAGTTTTTAGTTCATTTTCTAGTTTTGTTGAATAAATTAGTCTCTCTTTATGAGATTTTTTCAAACCCTGTTATGGGGATTTTAGTCTCTGTTGTGGAGATCTCCATCTCCCCTATGGGAGTTGTGAGTATGTTTTTTTGTTTTTAGGTATGAGAAATTGTTCTCATTGGTTGAAGCTCGAGACTCAACATGAAGGTATTGGAATCTCGGATGCGATCAACATGGCTCGATCAAGAATGTTCTTCCCAAACTATGTCAGAATGATAGACTTTCTCATCAATAGCTGTTTGATTCAGCAAATACAAGGGGGCTGCGCTGTATTGCTCGACCTGGTTCATTATAGTTTATTCGAAGACGAATTTGATGTAACATTGTTTGATTGTATCTTGTTTTTCTTTAATACCTACTGTAGATGCCGTTTGACCTTCAATTAATGAAATTCTCTTTCAAAAAAAAAAGGTGAGAAAGAAAAGAGAAAAGAAAATGAAAACAAAACAAAAACCCCCCATTACATCAGACCCTTCCTTCGTCTTCTTCGCTATTTCTCTTGTCAAAGGGGTTTAATCCCCTGCACTACTTCACCATCATCGTCCATCAACACTCAACAAATCTTGGTCGTCGATTTTCTCCGCTTGATCAACGCCAAACTATCTTATCCTTCTGATTTTTCTTCAATTGAATTAGTTACTTGAATTGCAATATCAAACCATGGATTTTCTTCAATGAATTGCAGTCGTTGATTCATTTAATGAATATTTTAGCACGTTTTGCTGAGCGCCCGCTCCGAGGTCGCTCATCACCCGCTCATACAACTTTTTTTGGTTTGTGGGAACTTGAAAACAAGAGTAACTAAAAGGTAAAAAAAATAGAAATTAATTACAAAAACTAAGTCAACCCATCTATAAAATTACTAAAACAAAGAAAACAAATAAATTATAAAATTAAGAGCTAAAAAACTAGTAAATAAAACTAATTATCCAATTAAGCTATAAAATATAAAAAGAAGAAATCAAGGCTAAAATAGGTAAAAATATATGAAGATAAATTACAAAAATAATCTAAAAACTACCCCTAAAAGTGACATAAATGTCACTTATCAGCAGACACAAGCAACAAGCATCGAACTTGGGAGTTGATTCATCATCTCTGTGAGGATGTTACCATGCCTATTCTACTGGGAGGTGATTTTAATGAGATCTTATCTCAAGAAGAAAAGGAAGGGGGCTCTGACAGGGAGAGGAGGGATGTTGTTAGCTTCAGGGAGGTGTTGAATCAGTGGGCTTTGAGGGATCTTGGTTTTGTGGGTCAATGGTGGATGTGGGAGAGAGGTAAGACGGTGGATACTCGAGTTCGTGAGAGACTTAACAGGTACATAGCTTCCCCCTCCTGGACTAGTCTCTATCCTAATGCTACTGTTGAGCATTTGTTGCGCTACAACTCGCCTATATTGGTGAAGCTTCAAAAAGATTCGAGTAACATGAGGTGTTAAAGTAGAGCTTTTAAGTTCGAAACGGCTTGACTCTTCGATGAAACTTGTGAACAAGTTGTGCGTGAGGCGTGGAGGGAAAGTGAAGGGGATACGATTGTGGGAAGGTAGAACAAGGTGGGGTGTAATTTGAAGGTCTGGAGCCGCAAGCATTATGATAGTCTGAGCTTACAAATTTAAAAAGCCGAGAAGGATTTGAAGGAGGCCCAGCAACGTGATATAACTCGGGAGAGTTGCGAGGAGTGTGAGAGAATAGAGACTTTGCTTGATGATTTAAATAGAATACATGAAGCCTATTGGTACCTCAGGTCTAGACTTCTTGAAGTGAGATGGTGACAGGAACACGAGTGATTTTCACCACAAAGCCACTCAAAGGAAGAA
Organism: Beta corolliflora; assembly: GCA_947648045.1. Classification (NCBI taxonomy): domain Eukaryota; kingdom Viridiplantae; phylum Streptophyta; class Magnoliopsida; order Caryophyllales; family Amaranthaceae; genus Beta; species Beta corolliflora. Next base: position 6,051,523 of record CANSZD010002913.1, read on the forward strand.
AAGAAATAAAATTACAGGGCTTTTTGATGAAAATAATATTTGGCAAACTGAAGATGAGAAGTTGGAGGAGGTTATTGGGAAGTATTACATGGATCTTTTTTCTTCGACATCTCCGAATGCTGAACAACTGAATGAGGTTTTGGCTCATGTGGCCCCTTCCATCACTGCCGAGTTTAATGAGATTTTGCTAAAGCCATACTCAAAAGGGGAGATTCACGCTGCTTTGCTTCAGATGCACTCATGTAAGGCCCCTGGGCCTGATGGTATGCTTGCTATCTTTTATCAGCATTTTTGGCATATTGTAGGGAATGATGTAACTAATTTCATTAGTGATATTTTGCATGGTGTGTCTTCCCCTAATCATGTAAATAGAACTAATATTGCTTTAATCCCTAAAGTAAAATCTCCCTCTTCCCTGGCTGAGTTTATGCCTATTAGTTTGTGTAATATTTTGTACAAACTAGTCACAAAAACTCTAGTGTTGAGGCTTAAGGGTATTCTCCCTCATATTGTGTCTGAAAATCAGAGTGCCTTTGTTCCGGGGCGCTTGATTACTGATAATGCTATTATTGCTCTTGAGCTCTTTCACACCATGAAGAAAAGAAGTAAGGGGCACAGAGGGACCATTGCTCTGAAACTAGACATGAGCAAGGCTTATGACAGAGTTGAATGGGGCTTTTTGGGAAAACTACTGCTCCCTATGGGTTTTGATGGTAGATGGGTGAACTTGGTGATGGATTGTGTTTCTTCAGTGTCATACTCCTTTATTTTGAATGGAAGAGTATGTGGTGACGTGACTCCTTCTCGGGGACTCGGACAGGGGGACCCTCTTTCCCCTTACCTGTTTAATCCATTAGCTGATGCTTTTTCTCACATGTTACAGAGGAAAGTGCAGGAAAGCAAAATTCATGGAACCAAGGCTAGTCGAAATGGCCCGAAAATCTCACATCTACTTTTTGCTGATGACAGTCTTCTTTTTGCAAGAGCTAACCGACAGGAATGTGACAGGCTAAAGTCGTATCACCTAATCAAAAATAACCTAAGGTCCACTAACTAGTAGTCATGGAAGTCAGGATCGAATCCTCAGGGAGAAAGTTATACTTATTGTACCTGAATTCTAATATTATACTAACTAGATCAGATGAAAAGAGTTATTTTACTGAACTAAGCAAATAACAGAATTAAATATGAAGGTATGAATCAATTAACAAAGAACTAGGACTATGGATCACTATGCATACAATTCGGGAAATCAGGGACGAATAACAAACACCTAATAAGTCAATTTATCTAGGGCACATGTAATTTCTCTCGAACATTACCTCCCTCAAAGATCACCTAGCCGCTCTCGCATGGTCAAGGATCACTCTGCCTAATGATTGAAAGCCTATACGAAATCTCTCCTCTCGAAGCGGATTCAATATTGCGATAATAGAAATACAAATCAGGCCTAATTTATAAATCTAGCATGAACGATTCAATCACAGGAAACAATTGAAGTACAACGTAATTATACTAATCTATCAATCCCTCATTGCATACATAGATCTCCACAATCCTAGAAATAAAACTACTCACTCATGCTTGCGAAAACAATAACAAAATCAATATAACAATTCATACTTGGAATCATTGTGAATAACTAAGAAATTAATCTAATCGATAATAAAGAGAGCAATAAAGAAAATTACCAAATTGAAGAACTATATTGAAATTGCAAGTAATCCAAATGTTTGATCTTCAATCCAAAGTGAAAACTAGTAAACTAGGGTTCTTGAATAACTCTCTAGAGAAAACTAGGAAAAATAGTAGCTAAAACAAAGATTGAATAAAAGATGTCTTAGTAATGTTCTAATTTTCGTATTTATACTAAACCTAAAACATAAAGGAAAAGTAATACGAAAATAGCCCGGAAATCATTAAAATACGCGTGCCGGGTCAACCGCCCGATCGGGCCAACTCGCCCGACCCTATCGGGCGAAAAGCTCTTTATTTCGGAAATATGACGGACTACCCGCCCGATCGGGCAAGCTCGCCCGATCCCATCGGGCGGGAGTCTTTTCCTCTTGTTTTCAACTCTAGAACGCAGCCAGATGAATATGTTCTCGGGCCCGATCGGGCTAAACCGCCCGATCCCATCGGGCGGGAAAACTGTGATTTTGCGTCAACTTGCGAAGGCTGTATCTCTGAAACCAGAAGTCCGTTTGAGGCGTGTCACCTATAATTGGAAAGCTCATTAAGTCTAGTTTTCAACCCAACTGGAATTTCTTGATTATCAATTTGCTATCAAAAGTTATGATCAAAATAGTAAATAAGTGTCAGTTTTGGCACTTCTTTCACTAACTCTTTGCTTCATTCTAACTCGAAATTGTCCCAAACGGATTTGTGATCCTTGTGCAAGCTATCTTTATCCTCAATGATTAATAGGCTTGATCTTAGATGATCATAATCAATTTGCATCAAAATAACCTAAAAATCATCGAAACACGCAAACGGGGAGTAGTAGAGCAAAACTTGAGTAAAGCATGCAAATATGCACCTAAATGCTCTAATATGAACTAGAAATGCAACCTAAATGCACCTAAAACTCTATATAAAACCATAACATCAAACTCCCCCAAGCTATACATTTGCTTGTCCTCAAGCAATAAGACATAGACATTAGAAAAGAAAGACAACCTACAATAAGGGACTACAATATGGCCAAACACTCAACTGAAAACACGAGAGATATAATCACTACACAAAGCAAGAATCGAAACTATCTCGAACAAGGCCGCATAGCATGTCATGTATCGTAACCGACTCTCCAATCATACCACATACCATCTCTCCCAAGCTGGATTTAACCAAACCTGACAGACCTCACTATAGTTATGTGCGCTCAAATCTCTCATGTGTTAAAAGGATAAATGATGACACTCAACCTAAATCAAGCCGACTCAGATGAAACATGTACTCTTTAACTTTGACTTTTTGATTCACTTAATACTCAACACTACAATACACAATGATCAAGAGCACTTTTAAGGGTTGTAATGGGGCTGAGGTTAAAGGTATGGAGAATAATTTGGGAATTATGGTGGAAAAACCAATGAGGGGGAGCATCATATAACAGAAAACATGACCATAAAAAGTCACAACAACTCCACGCAACAACCAACAATCTCCAAAAAAAATATAACCAACACTTTTTCCATTCAAGAAATTCCATAATAACCCTTTTTATTTCACTTTATTCTCATCTCTTTTTTTCACTTCTTTTTCATTTCATTTTTCACTTTTTTTTTTCTTTTTGTTTTTTATTTTTCGAACTTTCAATTCAATTTCAAAGCTCACTAAACATATTTTCCATCCATCTAAACCAGAAATAGAGCATTTCAATTCAATACAAACCAAACCAAAACTAATACTCCCCCACCCAAGCTAGGCTTAGGACAAGAATCAAATGAGACCAATGGCTTGTAATATAGGTAATTAATCAAACATAGTTAGGAAGGCTCAACGGGGCTAGAGAAAGGATAATATGAAAAAAAAAAAAGAATAACTCTGGAGCTAAGATCATGAAATGAAACGCCTCAATCATATCAAAATGTATGCACTATCAAATATCAATGAGTACCAAGTCAAAGTCAAGATCAATGCCACAACTAAGGAACTAATCACACATGAAAGAACATAACTGACACAGATACGTCAGTTTATAGGCACATAAGCTCACTTAGGTTAGGTGTCTGCACAGTAAAGTTAAATCGAGCCAGAGAGATCAAACAATCTTACCACAAACGATCAATTGCAAAACAATGGTGCTATGAAGAATCATGAACAAGATGAATGACGCTTAAGAAGTGTAGTGAAATATCAACAAGGTTCTCAAAAAGTGTTAGCAATAGTCCCATAGATGCAAACTAAAATGATATGAAATCTAATATGAAAAAAAAATTCTAATGCAACTAAGAAAGCAGTACATTTTTTTTTCGTTACATGTAAACTCTCACCCCTAATGAGCGGTACAAACCATGTAACAATCCTACTAAAGCAATAAATCTAAACTAGTATGCAACTAACATGCACGAAGTGACATCCTTCCCCAAGCCGAACTTTACATTGTCCTCAATGTGAACACTGAGAAGAACAACAAAGCAAAAAAAAAAGGGATGGGTACAACTCACAGAAAAGGTGGGTAATGAACATAGAGTGTGCCAAACAGTTTTGACACTGCCACCACAACCAAGAGAACGTCACTGGAACACACGTTAGCAAAGTAGTCATAAAGTAGAAATAAAGATAACATCTAAAGGTTAGAAAGTCGGGTTGCCTCCCGATAAGCGTTGGTTTTTTAGGGTCCCGCACGACCGAAATACTTTTTACATTATGAAGAATCCAATGCCTTCAGTAACTTATCAAATTCCCCTGCAAACATGTTATTGAACACTCGATATTGCTTGACAGCAAGCATAATTATATTCACTAATAGGGGGTTAGAGGTACCACAAGAAAAAGAATCATAAGAAAAAGAAAAAAATGCACAACTATCTTGCAATTCCTCAGGTTTCACAGGATGAACATGAATATTTACTTGGTCAAAATTATCATGTGACAATAGATCTTTAAGAAAACAAGGAGGATATAACACAGGGGATGAAGGTACAAGATCAAGCTTCCGTGAAAACAGGATATGAGTGTTATGCATGTTAGGCTCAACATCGAATTTTTGTACGCTTTCAGCATATTCAAACTCTTTACCTAAAACTTCACTCTCATCAATAAGCTTGTCAACAAAGGATTTTTCATTCAAAAGTTCAATAACCAATAGTTTTTCAATCATTGATTCTATAACTAATGATTTTTCCTCCTCAAAAACATCCATTATATCCATCTTTTCCTTATTTAAACTACCATCAAGAGTCAAATGATAACCTTCTTCTAATGAACTAGCATTCTCAACCAACACATCATCATAATACAAATGTTGCTCAATAGGTTGGCTAATAGATTTTAGTCTAGATGCTATTAATCTTTGACTTTCTGCAATATTTGCTAGTTGCAACATATAATCCTCCTGAACAAATTTATAATCCTCCTGAACCTTATTTAATTCATTCATGAAATCATAAAGAAAATCTTTGATATTATCAGATTCAGATGGAGCATTAGACAAATTAAACTCAGGGATAGGGTTATTGACATGCATATATGACTCATTATGTGGACAAAGAGAAATATCATGATCATAAGAGTGACAACAAGAACAAAAATCAAATGGAGAGGTAAGAGTTTGAGAATCATAGATAGATGAATTTTCTAGAGCTGGAGTAACATATCTTGTCATCTCCCACTCAAAGGTTTCCCTAGCTAATTGCTCAAACAAATTACAACCCACTTCAGGTGTCATATCCATGAATTTACCATCACTCATGGAATCTACAACTACCCTCGTATCATCATTCAAACCCTCATAGATCACTAAACCAATTTCCCGTTGTTCAAATAAATGGTCGGGACCAAGATAGTTTTCAAATCTAAGCTTATATCTCCAAAACACTTCATGTTCAAATTGGGGAAAAGAGATAGACGTCATTCAAATAAAAAAAATTAAAATATTTACAAAAAGAAAAATATATATACAATTAGTCTAATATTAACAGTTCAGATATAATAGTAATAAGCCGTCTCCCCGGCAACGGCGCCAAATTAAATTTGACAGGCTAAAGTCGTATCACCTAATCAAAAATAACCTAAGGTCCACTAACTAGTAGTCATGGAAGTCAGGATCGAATCCTCAGGGAGAAAGTTATACTTATTGTACCTGAATTCTAATATTATACTAACTAGATCAGATGAAAAGAGTTATTTTACTGAACTAAGCAAATAACATAATTAAATATGAAGGTATTAATCAATTAACAAAGAACTAGGACTATGGATCACTATGCATATAATTCGGGAAATCAGGGACGAATAACAAACACCTAATAAGTCAATTTATCTAGGGCACATGTAATTTCTCTCGAACATTACCTCCCTCAAAGATCACCTAGCCGCTCTCGCATGGTCAAGGATCACTCTGCCTAATGATTGAAAGCCTATACGAAATCTCTCCTCTCGAAGCCGATTCAATATTGCGATAATAGAAATACAAATCAGGCCTAATTTATAAATCTAGCATGAACGATTCAATCACGGGAAACAATTGAAATACAACGTAATTATACTAATCTATCAATCCCTCATTGCATACATAGATCTCCACAATCCTAGAAATAAAACTATTCACTCATGCTTGCGAAAACAATAACAAAATCAATATAACAATTCATACTTGGAATCATTGCGAATAACTAAGAAATTAATCTAATCGATAATAAAGAGAGCAATAAAGAAAATTACCAAATTGAAGAACTATATTGAAATTGCAAGTAATCCAAATGTTTGATCTTCAATCCAAAGTGAAAACTAGTAAACTAGGGTTCTTGAATAACTCTCTAGAGAAAACTAGGAAAAATAGTAGCTAAAACAAAGATTGAATAAAAGATGTCTTAGTAATGTTCTAATTTTCGTATTTATACTAAACCTAAAACATAAAGGAAAAGTAATACGAAAATAGCCCGGAAATCATTAAAATACGCGTGCCGGGTCAACCGCCCGATCAGGCCAACTTGCCCGACCCCATCGGGCGAAAAGCTCTTTATTTCGGAAATATGACGGACTACCCGCCCGATCGGGCAAGCTCGCCCGATCCCATCGGGCGGGAGTCTTTTCCTCTTATTTTCAACTCTAGAACGCAGCCAGATGAATATGTTCTCGGGCCCGATCGGGCTAAACCGCCCGATCCCATCGGGCGGGAAAACTGTAATTTTGCGTCAACTTGCGAAGGCTGTATCTCTGAAACCAAAAGTCCGTTTAAGGCGTGTCACCTATCATTGGAAAGCTCATTAAGTCTAGTTTTCAACCCAACTGGAATTTCTTGATTATCAATTTTCTATCAAAAGTTATGATCAAAATAGTAAATAAGTGTCAGTTTTGGCACTTCTTTCACTAACTCTTTGCTCCATTCTAACTCGAAATTGTCCCAAGCGGATGCATTGTGATCCTTGTGCAAGCTATCTTCATCCTCAATGATTAATAGGCTTGATCTTAGATGATGATAATCAATTTGCATCAAAATAACCTAAAAATCATCGAAACACGCAAACGGGGTGTAGTAGAGCAAAACTTGAGTAAATCATGCAAATATGCACCTAAATGCTCTAATATGAACTAGAAATGCAACCCTAAATGCACCTAAAACTCTATATAAAACCATAACATCAGAATGCAGAATTATAGTTGATAATTTCAACCAGTATGAACAAGCATCCGGGCAGAAAATTAATTATGAAAAGTCGGAGATGTCTTTTAGCAAAGGAATCGGTGCTGAACAACAAGAAGAGTTGATGGGTATTCTGAACATGAGACAAGTTGATAGGCATACCAAATATTTAGGCCTTCCTACTGTTGCAGGGAGATCTACAAAAATTATGTTTGAAGCTCTTATGGATAGAGTGTGGAAGAAATTGCAGGGATGGAAAAAGAAACTTTTGTCTCGTGCCGGGAAAGAGATACTGCTTAAGTCTGTAATCCAGGCGATCCTCACTTATCTGATGGGTGTTTATAAAATTTCATGTTCGATCATTGAAAAAATAAGTTCTGCTATGGCGCGCTTCTTTTGGGGGCAAACTGGGCTGAATAGAAAGATTCATTGGAAGAGCTGGGATGATATGTGCACTCCAAAATTCTTGGGGGCATGGGTTTCAAGGATTTGAGAGTATTTAATGATGCATTACTTGGCAGGCAAGCTTGGAGATTAGTTCAGCATGAGGAGTCTCTGAAGAGTAGAGTGATGAAAGCGAAGTATTAACCAAAAACGTCGTTTCTTGATGCTTCCTTAGAAAATGCAGGTTGTTATTCATGGAGTAGCATATGGAGTGCCAAGGCTTTGATTAAAGAAGGTGTATTGTGGCGCATTGGGAAGGGAACTAAAAGCATTTGGGATAACCCTTGGGTGGTTGGTGAAGAGGGCCGATTTATCACAAACCCACGGATTGACGAAGTTAACAAGGTAAGCGATTTAATTGATGATTCGAGCATGGAATGGAAGCATGATCTTATACTCTGAATTTTTAATGAAAGAGATCAAGGTTGTATTTTGTCTATACCGCTAAGTGGGAGAGCCCCAATGACTCTCTTACTTGGGCATACTCAAAAGACGGGTTGTATTCAACAAAAACAGCTTACATGCTAGGGAAAGGAGGAAACTTGGAGAATTTTCATGAAGCTTGGATGGAATTTGGGGGAATGGAAGTATCGCCAAAGGTAAAACACTTTCTTTGGAGACTTTGCTCTCAAAATTTACCTACTCGAGCTTTGCTTAATTATAGACATATGCTGGACAATGTTGAGTGTCCATGGTGTGAACAAGCCGAGGAGACGAGCCTCCATGCTCTCGTCCACTGTCCTCGGGTGAGCTGCTTGTGGGCAGCTACTGGTTGTGAAGAATTCACGAGAAGTATTGTGGAGGATTAGAGTGCAACGTTGATTGATTGGAAGAAGGGTGATGCTAAGAAACGCCAATGTGCTGCTATTCTTTTGTGGAACGTGTGGAGGGAGAGAAATGAGAAGGTGTTTCAAGGCAAAACTACTCCAAACAAGGTGGTACTAGCTCGTGTGGCGAGGTAAGTTTCGGATCATAATATGTAAGCCCATTAAGTTTACAAGAACCATGTGCCTCGACAGCCCCCTAGTGCGTATAGCTGGACTGCCCCACCTTCGAGTGTGGTGAAAATCAACGCGGATGCCTCTTTGGCCGTTGAAGGGTTGGTTGGAATGGGTGTTGTAGCCAGGGATGTGGATGGCAAGGTGCACTTTGCGGCAACTAGAAGAGTTCGTGCTTGGTAGTCCTCGGAAATCGCGGAAAGTAGAGCCTTACTCCTTGCTGTTAAACTTGCTAAACGTCGTGGTTATGCAGATATCATTTTGGAGTCGAATAGCCAAATTCTAGTGTCTCATCTATCGAAAGCTTTAATTTTTATGTCTGTTTTTGATAATGTTTTAGATGACATTCTATCGCTTAGCTCTAGTTTTAATTCCATAGTGTGGTCCCATGTAAAAATGGGTGGGAACTTTCTGGCTCATCACTTAGCTAAGATAGTGCCTTTTGGAGTGGAACAAGTATGGGAGAATCGCTGAGATTTGTCCCTATGTACTCTTGGACGCTTTGTCCATTGATTAATGAACTTTTGGAGCTTTCCTTTCAAAAAAAAAGAAAAAAAAGTGGGCTTTGGACTCCAATCTAGAGAAGTGTATTGGGCCTTTGGCGACGTTATGTTGCGACGTAAGTTGCTATGACCAAGGAAGCCCACAACAATGATTGCTATGCCAATTGTCGTCTACTTCAACGCAATTATCTACCATACCATGAAATGAAAGCCCTTGTTTCAGGTGATACTGGGATCGATTATCATCTCCGTCCTTATGGCTCATTTGCACCAAAAAAATGAAAGCCCATTTTACGATAATGCCAACTTTTCATACCATTTATACAAAAATAGAGGAGAAAATGATAAACTAGTCTAATTCAATAAAGAGGGGAGTTGCTGTTAGACTATATGTATATTAGGAAATAGTCAAGTGATGTAATCTATGTAATCTTCCCCTTTTGTATAGCATAATTGGTTCCTATACTTTAGCCTTAGGTTATGGTAACCATAGGTTTGTATATATTGATTTCTAATTATCAATAATACTCAAGGATCATTTCCTACATGGTATCAAATTAGGTCTTTTCCTCCCTGTGCAAACCTAGCCGTCGCCCATCACTTTCTTCCTTCTTCTTCTTCTTCTTTCTTCCTCCTTCTCTAATGGCTGGCAAACCCGCATTTCGGCTCTTGCGGTCACTAATGTCAAGTCTCTTATTCCCATCACTTTGGATCTCGAATCCGGACAATACCATGAATGGGCTACTCTATTTAAAGTTCAAGCACGAGTGCACAGTGTGCTTGAACACTCCTTCCTCCCACCGAGTCCAAGGAACTCGACGCCTACAAGGCTACGAAGGCTGCCGATCCTTCACTTTGGAAGCGCCTTGATGCTGTTGTTTTGCAATGGATCTATGCTACGGTATCATCCGACATCCTCTCCTCTATTCTTATCGTTGATGATACTGCTGAACATGCTTGGACTCGTGTTGCGCAAATTTTTCAAGATAATAAAAACTCCAGGGCTGCCTATCTTGAAACAGAATTCACCACTACCAAATTGGCTGAATTCTCCTCGGTTGTTGCTTATTATACTCGGCTCCAATCTCTTGCTACTCAACTTGCTAATGTTGGGTCGCCGGTTTCCGATCAACGCTTGGTGATGCGTCTCCTTGCGGGATTACCATCCACTTACTCTACATTTATCACTAACCTCCAGCAACGAGATGTCTTGCCCTCGTTCTCGGATGCGTGTTCACGCCTCAAGCTTGAAGAGACCACCGCAAAGGACCGTGCTCGTGATTCTAGTGCCACGGTCCTCATTGTTGATGATGATTCTTCATCTTCACCGGTCCACCATCATGGAGGTAATTCTTCCAACCGAATTACTCTCGTGATAATCGCAACAAAAATAATAATCGTGGCAAGCAAAACAACAACAACCGCGGTAAAAATAACCGCAGCGGTGGCAACAGCAGCCTCACTAGCCTGCGGTGACTGCCTCGCCAGCCTCACCGTGGCCGTTTCCTGCCTGGCCGGGGTGGCAGCAGTCTCAGTGGGTCATCCCACCATGCGAATACCCCACTGCTGCGTGGCAACAGCATTCCTCAAGGACTAGCAGCCTTGGTGTCCTTGGGCCAAGCCCACGAGGTCCTGCTCATGCATTTGCCATGCAAGCACCTCCTTATGGCTATTATATGCAGTCTCCTATGCCATCTGGGTATGCTCCTACTGATATAGATGTTGTCATGCACACCCTTACTCTCCAACCACCGGATGACAACTGGTACATGGACACGGGTGCCACCTCCTACATGACTGCCAATCCTGGTACTCTTACTTCTTATTTTAATTCGAGCAAATTTTTTTGGTATTGTAGTTGGTAATGGTAATACTATTCCAATTCGTGGCTTTGGACATACTTCCCTCACTCCTTATAATTCCTCTCTACATCTCAAAAATGTCCTACATGCTCCTAAACTCATTAAAAACCTCATTTCAGTTCGCAAATTTACTACTGATAATCATGTTTCTGTTGAGTTTAATCCTCTTGGGTTTTCTGTGAAGGACCTTCGGACGGGGAGCCACCTAATGAGATGTGAAAGCACCGGAGACTTGTATCCTCTCATTGCCATGCCTACCACTACCTCACCAACTACCTTCCTTGCTGCATCACCTACTTTGTGGCCGGCACTCTCGTTTAGGGCATCCGGGCCACAATATTCTTAGTACTCTTCGTAGCAATAACATGATTGATTGTAATAAGGCTCGTCATGATTTTTGTACTTCTTGTCCCTTAGGGAAACACATTAAACTGCCATTTTGTGATTCAGTGTCTTCTACTACTATGCCTTTTGATATTATTCACAGTGATATTTGGACATCTCCTGTTTTGAGTTCTACTGGGCATCGTTATTATGTATTTTTTCTTGATGACTACACTAATTATCTGTGGACTTTTCCCATTGCAAACAAGTCACAAGTTTACTCCATTTTCCTCTCTTTTCGTGCCTTAATCCGCACTCAATTTCAACGAGATATTAAAAATATTCAATGTGATAATGGGCGGGAACATGATAATGGACCTTTTCATGACTTTTGCATAACTAATGTAATTCAATTTCGATTTTCCTGTCCTCACACTTCTCCTCAAAATGGCAAAGCAGAAAGAAAATTTAAGTCCATTAACAATATTGTGCGCTGGGCGGGCGCGGATGGTGTCGTCGTTGCACCGCGCCCGGCCAAAGATAAAATTTCTCCTACTCTCTTCTACACTAAGGTAGTATAGTGGAAGTAGGGGTCGTATCCACAGGGAAACAGGGACGAGTTTAGTACTTAGCGTGATTCGAAACCTAGATTAAGCTAAGGGCCGAGAAACCTAATAATAATTACAAGGGGGGGTTTCGAGTAGATTTACGAACAAACTACAACTAACTAACATATAAACAAAACGAGAAATCAATTATGGAAAGATCTTGAATCCGATTAACATCCACTTCAATTCATTATCGATCCTTGAACATCCACTCTAATTATTTCCATAATTATCTATTGTCGAGAATTAATCTCGTGTTCTCCTTATTCTTAGTTGAATAGCACGATCAGCGTGACTATAAAACCCTAACTAAAGGATAACCTAGTCCGATCTGCGTCTAAGTTCAATCCAATAGCAAAGCAATAAACACAAGAGAACCAATAGACTCGCTAATGTCATACACGCGATAAACATTCAACAGTTGATTCAATTTCCCTAAGAAATAACCAAGAAGATCTGCATCTGAGTTACTCCCTAGTTTGCTACCAAATGATAAAAGAATAAAACAATCCGATTCTATTCTTAAATCTAGCATTAGATTAATCACACAATCAAACTAGTAACGTTCCTAGCATAATTATGCAATAATCATAAATCACAAGCATAGAAATTGAACCATAATCAAGGAAAAGAGAAAGAGAGGAAAGATCTCACAATAACGGTTGAAGCTTCATGTTAATTGATCCAAGAACAGTTCAAGCTACAATCCGATAGCAAAAACCAAATCCATAGTTGAAATCCCTAAAAACTAAACTAAGAAATGAAAACTAAAACTAGGAAATGAAAAACAAAGAAATAAGAAATGAAGAACAAAGAGGAACGAAGAAGGAAAGATGAAAAGAGAATCATGAAGAAGGAAGGATGAGGAGAGGAGCTCTCCCCTCAAGCTTGCCACTCCAAGGTCTACATTTCAGCTCTCCTCTTCGTACTTCTCTTCATCTCCCCTCAAAAGTTAGGTTTTAGGAGCTTTAAAACCCCGCACAAAATCGTGGCCCCAAGCCGACTTAACAGTCGCGAGTCGCGCCACCGATCGCGAGTCGCGAAGATCGCACCGCCAAAACCGCACAAAATGGCTCGGGACAAGGGTCGCGAGTCGCGACATTCCTCGCGAGTCGCGAGGGCATGCCGCTCGCGAGGTGCGAGTAAGCTCGCGAGTCGCGATCGTCCGTGGCCGGGCGTCTTTGGCTGGCCAGGCGCGCGGGCTGGATCTGTGTGCGAGGCTGGGGCCGTGCGAGCCGAAGCTTGCGGTAGTGCGATGGATCTTCTTGGCTGGGCGAGGCCGCTGGGCCGCCGGGCGAGGCCGCTGGCCGCGAGCCGCCGGAGGGGCGAGGCTTGCGATGTTTGGTTGGTGATGACGCTGGGCTCGCTTAGGCTTGCTCGGCTCACATGCATTTCACCTTGGAAGCTCGGAATCCATGACATTAACACAACTTATATCGCAAAACTCCGAACTTCCGCTAAGGATGATTTATATGCAAACCTTAACAATTACGAACAAATCCCTTAGCAATGTGCACCTAAAATACCACAAGAACATCGTATAACTTGAGCGTATCAAATACCCCCACACTTGAACTTTACTCGACCTCGAGTAAACTCAAAAATGAGAAATACCAATTAAATCATCGCCCAAGCTATCGAAACCAACCTACACTCCCCATCAACTACATCATCATCATCACATCTTAACCAAATACGCTCAAAACCTAAACGTAAGGGATGATGATTCCCCCACACTTAGATTCAAGCTCACTTGAAATATACAAAGACGCGACAACAATAATAACCAGCAACGCCAACAAGTTTAACTAACAACACCAACAAGAATCAAAATGCCAGCTCACGACACACTGAACTATCAGCTCTCCCAAACCTCAAAAGATGACCTACTACTACAACAACTAACTTAAAATAGCAAGCCATGGAACAAAGACAAAAAGGGATAAATTCCATGCTTACTCCCAAAAACAAACAATCAACCAAAAGAATATGAAAGCCAAAATAAATAGATCTTCACAAAACAAAGGATGAATTCACTAACCCAACCCGAAAACGCTTTCCACCTTATGACACCGTCTCCGGCAAATGAGTTTTCAAAGTATATAATTCTCTCTTAATCTCTCATTTTGCCTAGGAGCCCTTTCGGGTTTTCATCCTAGCTTCACACATTTCTTTTTTCATCTCACCAACTTACCCGCTCAATATAAGCCACTTTTTGCATAGGTTGCCCTTTCGGGTTTTCAACCTATCCGGGCCCCCAATTTTTGCCTGAGTCGCCCACCCTTGTGGGTTTTCAACTCAGCGGGTTTCATTTCATCACTTTTTTTTTTTATTTTTTTTTCATTTTCATTTTTTTTCATTTTTTTTTTTCAAATTGAAATAAATACAACATAAATACAACATAGATACATGAGAATGAGAACACCCTCCCCCCTACTTAAACTACACATTGTCCTCAATGTGACGACAATTAGAAGAAAAAGTAAACTGAAAATGGGGGAAGAAAATCGAAAATCGGGTAAATCGAAGATCGAATGCTCAAGACTCATGACCAAACAATCCGATAAACTCAAATTTCTTAACAACACCAACTCAAATCTCCGAAATCAACTCACAACTCTCTCCCTCAAATCACTCAAACAAATGGCAAATTCAAAAGTTTTAAATTTTTGAGATTGACACCTAGCTCAAGAGATCGAAAAGATACAACAATCTCCTTGTTCCAATTTAGCCAACTCCTAGCGGTTGAACTCTTCCCAACGGGTTTTCTTTTGTGGACTTGGGCTCAAAGTGGATTAAGATTTGTTGTGGTTCTTTTGAGTGGGTGGTGAGTGGGTGGAAGAAAATTTATTGTGGTGGTGGAAATTTGATAAGAAATAAAGGAAAAGAAAGAAAAGAAAAAGGGTCTCGGGTTGCCTCCCGAGAAGCGCTGTTGTTTAAAGTCGTTAGCTCGACTTAATACCTTAAGCTCAATCATTAGGTTGTGCTCCATGTGTGACAATGGTGGTTCCATGTCAATCTCCACTTCAAGTACCTGCAAAATTGATTGAGAAGGACTCTTGCAATGCATTGTTAGTGCCTAGCTTACTACATCATGGTTGAGCATATAACATCAGATTATATCCAAAACCTAGCATTAAGTCAACAACAAACATCAACTAGTAGTACTCCTAGCTAATCTAAGTCATGACCATTAATATAAGTATTTAAAGCTAGACAATAACCAAGCAATAAACCGTCAAAAGCTTCAATCAACCATTCCCAAGAGAGTGGCCAACCAAAAACAAAGAGCACAAGCAATACCATCCAAAAATCACGCTAAATACAAACAAGTAACACCGTTTCCCCGGCAACGGCGCCAAAATTTGGGCGGGCGCGGATGGTGTCGTCGTTGCACCGCGCCCGGCCAAAGATAAAATTTCTCCTACTCTCTTCTACACTAAGGTAGTATAGTGGAAGTAGGGGTCGTATCCACAGGGAAACAGGGACGAGTTTAGTACTTAGCGTGATTCGAAACCTAGATTAAGCTAAGGGCCGAGAAACCTAATAATAATTACAAGGGGGGGTTTCGAGTAGATTTACGAACAAACTACAACTAACTAACATATAAACAAAACGAGAAATCAATTATGGAAAGATCTTGAATCCGATTAACATCCACTTCAATTCATTATCGATCCTTGAACATCCACTCTAATTATTTCCATAATTATCTATTGTCGAGAATTAATCTCGTGTTCTCCTTATTCTTAGTTGAATAGCACGATCAGCGTGACTATAAAACCCTAACTAAAGGATAACCTAGTCCGATCTGCGTCTAAGTTCAATCCAATAGCAGCAATAAACACAGAGAACCAATAGACCTGCTAATGTCATACACGCGATAAACATTCAACAGTTGATTCAATTTCCCTAAGAAATAACCAAGAAGATCTGCATCTGAGTTACTCCCTAGTTTGCTACCAAATGATAAAAGAATAAAACAATTCGATTCTATTCTTAAATCTAGCATTAGATTAATCACACAATCAAACTAGTAACGTTCCTAGCATAATTATGCAATAATCATAAATCACAAGCATAGAAATTGAACCATAATCAAGGAAAAGAGAAAGAGAGGAAATATCTCACAATAACGGTTGAAGCTTCATGTTAATTGATCCAAGAACAGTTCAAGCTACAATCCGATAGCAAAAACCAAATCCATAGTTGAAATCCCTAAAAACTAAACTAAGAAATGAAAACTAAAACTAGGAAATGAAAAACAAAGAAAT
Source organism: Beta corolliflora (assembly GCA_947648045.1). Classification (NCBI taxonomy): domain Eukaryota; kingdom Viridiplantae; phylum Streptophyta; class Magnoliopsida; order Caryophyllales; family Amaranthaceae; genus Beta; species Beta corolliflora. Next base: position 6,067,848 of record CANSZD010002913.1, read on the forward strand.
AAGAAATGAAGAACAAAGAGGAACGAAGAAGGAAAGATGAAAAGAGAATCATGAAGAAGGAAGGATGAGGAGAGGAGCTCTCCCCTCAAGCTTGCCACTCCAAGGTCTACATTTCAGCTCTCCTCTTCGTACTTCTCTTCATCTCCCCTCAAAAGTTAGGTTTTAGGAGCTTTAAAACCCCGCACAAAATCGTGGCCCCAAGCCGACTTAACAGTCGCGAGTCGCGCCACTGATCGCGAGTCGCGAAGATCGCACTGCCAAACCGCACAAAATGGCCTGGACAAGGGTCGCGAGTCGCGACATTCCTCGCGAGTCGCGAGGGCATGCTGCTCGCGAGGTGCGAGTAAGCTCGCGAGTCGCGATCGTCTTTGGCCGGGCGCAAGGCCGGGCCTTGCGCGCGCTGGGCTGTGCGAGCGCTGGGCTGTGCGAGCTGAAGCTTGCGGTAGTGCGATGGCTGTGCTGCTGGGCGAGGCTGCTGGGCTGCTGGGCGAGGCTGCTGGGCTGCCGAGCTGCTGGAGGGGCGAGGCTTGCGATGTTTGGTTGGTGATGACGCTGGGCTCGCTTAGGCTTGCTCGGCTCACATGCATTTCACCTTGGAAGCTCGGAATCCATGACATTAACACAACTTATATCGCAAAACTCCGAACTTCCGCTAAGGATGATTTATATGCAAACCTTAACAATTACGAACAAATCCCTTAGCAATGTGCACCTAAAATACCACAAGAACATCGTATAACTTGAGCGTATCATGCGCACTCTTCTTGCTCACTCATCCATGCCCCCCTCTTTTTGGCATCATGCACTACAAATGGCTACCTATCTTCTAAATGTCCTTCCTACCAAGGTCCTCAAGTACAAATCTCCCACTCACATTCTTTTCAACGAGCCCCCACTTACTCTCATCTCCGGGTCTTTGGGTGTTTATGCTATCCGCTTTTTCCATCTACTACTATTCACAAGTTATAAGCTCGGTCTACTCCTTGAGTTTTCTGGGCTATCCGTCCAACCATAGAGGGTACAAGTGCTATGATTTATCAAGTAAGAAACTCATCATCTCACGCCATTGTACTTTTGATGAAAATCAATTTCCATTTTCTAACACTTCCCACTCCTATGATTTCTTGGATCGTGGTCTCTCCCCATACCTCGTGCAATATTTGCACTCCCTGCCCCAAACACAAGTCCAAACGCCCACCCAACCTGCCCCATCTCCTCATCTGCAGCCCACGGCCCAGTCCCGTGCTCCCTCCTCTTCATGCGTCTCACTGGCCCAGCCCACACAGCCCCTTGTTGAGCAGTCCCCCACGCCAGTCAGCCCAAACATCCACAGTCCTGTTTTGTCCACTCCTCCTTCGCCTAACCCCAGGCCCAGGCCCAACTCCTTTACACTCTACTGCTACACCTACCGCTGGCCCACTTGCAGCTCCCCAGCCTAGCCGAATGGTCACTAGAAACCACCATGGCATTTTTAAACCCAAACGAGTCTTCAACTTGAGCACCTCCTCTTCTCCTATTCCTAAAAATCCTATCTATGCTCTCAAAGACCCGAATTGGAAAATTGCCATGACTGGCGAATTTGATGCTCTAATTAAAAACAAGACGTGGGAGTTAGTGCCTCGTCCTGAAAATGTGAATCTTATTCGTTCCATGTGGATTTTTCGACATAAAAAGAATTCCGATGGCTCTTTTGAAAGGTATAAAGCTCGTCTTGTAGGTGATGGCAGGTCTTAACAGGTTAGAGTTGATTGTGACAAGACTTTTAGCCCGGTTGTTAAGCCAGCCACTATTTGGACTGTTCTCATTATTGCTCTTTCTCATTCTTGGTCCATTCATCAGTTGGATGTCAAGAACGCATTTCTTCATGGAAATCTTAATGAAACGGTCTATATGCACCAACCTTTGGGTTTTCGAGATCTTCAGCATCCTGATTATGTTTGCCTATTGAAGAAGTCATTATATGGTCTTAAGCAGGCACCCCGTGCCTGGTACCAACGATTTGCCAACTATGTTCACACTATTGGCTTCTCACACAGCAGATGTGATCACTCTCTATTTATATATTGTCGTGGTTCTGACATTGCTTATATTCTGCTCTATGTTGATGATATCATTCTCACAGCTTCTTCTGATGCTCTCAGAATCTCTATCGTGTCTCGTCTCAGCGCAGAATTTGCTATGAAGGATCTTGGTACTTTGAGTTTATTTTTTGGGTGTGGCTGTTACTCGTACCTCATCTGGCATGTTCCTTTCTCAGAAAAATTATGCAGCTGACATCATCGAGCGTGCAGGCATGGCGTCCTGCAAGCCCAGTCACACTCCAGTTGACACAAAGCCGCCCAAACTTGGGGCCTCTGCTGGTGATTCTTATTCGGATCCTACTCACTATCGCCAGCTTGCCGGTGCCTTACAATATCTCACATTCACTCACCCTAACATTTCATATGTTGTTCAACAGGTGTGTTTACATATGCATGATCCCAAGGTTGCACATATGAATGCTCTCAAGCCCATTGTGCGCTATGTTCAAGGTACTATTGATTTTGGTCTTCATCTGTACAAGTCCTCTCTTGCCTCCCTTATCTCTTATACAGATGCAGATTGGGGTGGGTGTCCGGACACTCGTCGCTCAACCTCAGGTTATTGTATTTTTCTTGGTGATAACTTGCTCTCTTGGTCTTCTAAGCGCCAACCTACTTTATCCAAGTCGAGCGCCGAGGCCGAATACCGGGGTGAAGCTAATGTCGTTTCTGAATCTTGTTGGCTCCGCAATCTTCTATTGGAGCTCTGTTGTCCTCTCCACAAAGCTACCTTGGTGTATTGTGATAATGTTAATTGTTAGTGCCATCTACCTATCCGGAAATCCCGTTCAGCATCAGCGCACTAAACATATTGAGTTGGACATCCATTTCGTACGTGAAAAAGTTGCACGTGGAGAAGTTTGTGTTCTCCATGTCCCGTCCCGTTACCAAATTGCTGATATTTTCACCAAAGGTCTTCCGCGCGTATTATTTGATGATTTCAGGGACAATCTTAGCGTACGACAACCTCCCGCTTAGACTGCGGGGGTGTGTTAGACTATATGTATATTAGGAAATAGTCAAGTGATGTAATCTATGTAATCTTCCCCTTTTGTATAGCATAATTGGTTCCTATACTTTAGCCTTATATTATGGTAACCATAGGTTTGTATATATTGATTTCTAATTATCAATAATACTCAAGGATCATTTCCTACAGTTGCAAATAGTAATTCTGTTGCACACATTCTGAGTTGTTCTCAGTGAATCTGTTGCAAAAGTACTCAAAATTTTGATAGTGTAGAGTTTCTTTTTCTTGCTATTTATGAGTTTAACACTATTGAACTGAGAAGAGAGTTATGGCAATTCATGGAGAATGTGCTTGAAATTGTGAATGGACCCATGTGTTTTTGTGAAGACTTTAACAATGTGTTGCTCATTAAGGATAAACTTCAAGGAGCTCTTGTACATGAAACTAAAGTAAGGGTTTTGAGAGGTGTTTGCAACATCATGATCTCGTGTCATCAGAACTACTAGGCACTATTATACTTGGTGTAATAACTAAAGTGGTGATAGTAGAGTTTGTTCTAGCTAGAATTGATAGAGAATGGTTTGTATGTTACACTCAGATTGCAATTGAGGTTCTGGAGAAAGGATTATCTGACCATTGTCCTTTCTTGATGGATTTTACTCTTCCTAATGTGCGATCTACAATGCCTTTTGGATTCTTCAAGGTTCTCACTGAACATAAAGATTTCTTCAAGGTACCTAGTGAGGTGTGGGCTTCAGAACCCCTAATACTCTTTTTCAAATATGGAACTTAAGGTGCTCAAAGGACCCCTGAAAAACATAAATACCTAATGCTTTAAGGTGTACAACTAATAGAGTGGATGTACTGATAGAGCAGTTGCAAGTATTGCAAAACTCTTTATGTAATGATCAACTGAATACTTCTTCATTGAGGAGGAGAAAAGGTTGCAAAACTGAACTAGAGAAGTGGAGTGGAATTGAGGAGAGAATTTGGCAGCAGAATTCCAGAGCTAACTGGATAGCCCTTATTCTAACACCAAATTCTTCCATGTGCTTATGCAATGGAAAGAAAAGGACATAATTCTATCATGGTGCTTGTTAGCAGTGATGGTGTTAGGTGTAACACCCAGGCCATGATCAAGGAGGAGGTTAGGTTGTTTCATCAGCAACTAATGGTCAATGCTGCCAGCACTCTTCCTATGATTGATGAGCAGATAGTGAATAGAGGGATTGTATCGAATCACCAACAACAAATGATGTTTTGTGCAAATATCACCCTTGTTGAGATAAAGGCAGCCATTTATGTTATGGATGCTAAGAAGTGTTATAACGAACGCATAAAGCAACAAAGAATTAAAGAACAATCGACACAAGAATTAACGTGGTACACCCACAAGCAGAAGAGAATCGTTTTTATTATCTTTAGGAGAGAGAGTACATATTACATAATATGGAGGCAGAAGTTAATTATAAGGTTTATATAGTACCCTTCTAATTAACCTAAACAGATGGAGCATAAACCTAAAACCAAAACAAAGGCAGTATACTAAATTATAGAAACTGAAAAGTTTTGGAGGCGTTGCCCCCCACCAAGGCGTATCACCTCTTGACCCCGACTCACTAACCATCAATACCTGGGTCTTGTTGTTGAAATATAACTTGAATTATATGGCGTTATGATTAACCAAGCACAGGTGTCTCGCCTGCCACAACTGAAAATTCTGGTAACGACCCACTGAAGAAATTTTTTCAAAAAAAGTTGCTATATTAAATAATAATCAAAAGATTATCTAGGATCTCAACGTTCATCTCTTGTCATAAACTCACAAGTTTTTTTTTTTTTTTTTTTTTTGAGGGGAAATTCACACGTTACTTTTTCTTTTTCATTATTGCAAGCGTCAAATACTCAAATTACTTCATTTTAACGCAACTAAAGAAAGTAGCAATTCTACACTAAGTAATTAAGTACTGTCAAATTATTTGTCTTGCTGATCAAACAGGGTCACCTCACCCCCCAGCACATTTCACTCTGCCTCTTCCTACATTAGCAAGAATACAGCAATTACACCCAATTTTTGGTAAATTCCGTTATTTCCTTTTGATTATTGTTTATGTTTAGTTGTTTACTTTTGTAATGTTGATTATGTTGTTTTTCTTTTAATTTCTTGCTAAACTTTTTGTCCTTTTTTTATTTTCGGCGTGAACTCGAACATTGGAATTTTCTTTAATGGCGTTTCTAGGATTGTAGACCACATTATTGTTATGCATGTTTTAATATCTTCGGAAACTTCATTTTCATTTTTTATGTTCTGCCAATTCTTTGTTCTTTCTTCTTTGCCCAAGTGGGTGAATTGAAGGTATTCCTGAATTTCCTTTTAACGAAAATGTTGTTCACTTCTGTAAATAAGTTAATTTAGTAACTATGTCTACAATTTGTTAGTTTATAAATTCCTCATGAGTAATTCTTGAGAGATTGAATAATTAGCAAGAAATTAATGCATGATTTCTATCATCATGCAAGTAATTCTTAAGAAATATCTCTAATTTTATATACAATGATGGTTCTTGAAGCCCTTTCACATGAGGGCAGCCAATTGCATTAACTTATTAAGTCTAAATAGATTAGTAGTTTTCTAATCTTTAAGCATGAACAAGGTTTGTTGGGGATTGTCTACTGGTGTGGAATGTGTGATTAATTTAGCTCCTAGTGTGGAGCGTGTGATCAGCTGAGTTGTGATCGGTGACATGGGTCATTTAGTCTAGGCGGTTCTAATCCGGTATCTGGTTTGATTTGACCCGAAATTTTGGATTGGAATAATTTGTTTGCTTTTTCAGCCCAAGTGGAAGAGTAAAATTCACTGTTTTTTTTTTTTGAAAGAAAAATGTAGTTTCTGAAATAATGTTACTTTAGTCTAGTTCATCTCTTTGAACAAGTTGATTATACGTAGAAAAATTAAGTGCATGAATTTTATTGCAGCTACCTTAATTGAAGCGAAATCTCTCTTCTAATTTGTAACTATATGGCTCCCAAAGCCCTTTCAGGTGTGGGCAATTGCATAATTTATTATGTTTTACTAAAGTTTAATTGAGAATTGGACATGTGAAAAAGGATGGTTTGTACATTATTTGACCAAAACTTAGAAATAAATTAGTGTCTTTTTAATTTTTTATAGCTTAGCAAGAATTGTTGGGAAATTGTCTGATGGAGGTTAATGATAAGCTCTACCTTTTCCATCTCCTCGTTCATAATAATGATCAGTTTCTGATACTTTTTGTGGCATAATTTACATGTGCAGCAGACTGTTACTCAACATTCGTTTTGTCCAAGATAGCAAGAATCTCAGAGAGAAATATGTATTACAGCAAGAAACTTCACGATGAAGTAGATTCGGACTGGATCTCGGAATTGCCACAGCAAATAATCCACCATATACTATCACTCCTTCCCATAGAAGATGCTACTCGAACATCCGTTCTGTCCAAGACCTGGAAAAGTGTGTTCTCTTCGTACAACATTGTGCAATCGTTGCATTTCGACCAGAATTTATTTGCTTTGGAACTACTAGTTTCTGCTGAAAGTGGACAAGAGCCTACAATCCAGGAAATAAGGGACAGCTTCATGAAGTTTGTGAATAATCGCTTGTTAACAATAAAGCAACAACATTCACCAGTTCTAAAATTAACATTGAATGTGGTTGTTTTTAATGCTGAGTTTTCTGATCTTGATAGGTTGATTAATCTAGTTAGACAGATTAAGGTTGAGGAGTTGTGCATTTTTGTTCAAACAAAAGCCTCTTGTTGGTATGATTGGTATGATGAAAGGCATGAGGAGGATACATGTTATGATTTTCCGTACACGGAAATAGTTCTCTCTTCAAAATGGTTGCAGTCTCTTACTGTACGAGGTTGTCGATTATCATTGACTGCTGGAAACTATGTGGTCGGGATGTATTCTTCTCTGCGACACTTGTGGCTCTCACGTGTTATGGTGCCGGATGAGGAAACATTAAGCAACTTGGCAAGTAGTTGCCCATGGATTGAAAATATAGAGTTCGAATCTTGCACTTTTGGGATGGAAACTCTCACGCTTTCAATATTTCATAAGCTAAAGAATGCCTCTGTTGCGGATTGTCAGTATGGTCAGATTTGGGAAGTTGACATAAAAGAAAGTGTAAACCTTGAGAGTTTTCACTGTAGTGCTCCTGATGTGGTGCTATCGCTTAACTCAGGTGCTGGTAGTAATATCAAGGAGCTGACCTTATTAGAATCCCGTATCTTATTTGAAGACCTTACAGCTATTTTTCCCCTTCTTGAGAAAGCAAATATTGAGATACAAGACAGTGATATAGATTGGTTCAAAGCAGCTAATTATCATCTAAGGAAGTTAAGAATAGCATGTAATTATAAACTAAACGAGATTCATGTTGATTGTCCGAATTTGAGGTATTTCAAATACAGTGGTCGTGGTTGTGAGAAGGTTTTTGTCGATTGCCCAAATCTAAGGGAGTTTCACTATAAGGCGAACCAAGTGCCATCATCACTTGAACTTAACATACCAACTGATAAATGTGCTGTTCAGTTCCTTTTCCATCTTGATTGTGAGTTCAGCACATCGTGGTTCGTCTGGTTGAAGGTATTTTTGAAACATATAGCAGGACAAAAAATATATTTGAGCCTTGCGTCTTTCTCAGGGATAGAGGTACAGGATATTAGTTGTTGCAATGTTTGATTTCTGAACTTTTCATTCTGATGTGCTGTTAAATAATTTGCTTGTGTGTGTTTTTGATTAATTTAGAAGGAGGAATATGTACTCAATGAATTTGGAGCAACAATTCAGCCTTCCCAACAGAACAAGGTTCACCTTACAGTGGGGATGCAAAATAGTAGCATGAATCAAGCTTTCGTGGATCGTCTAATTTGGAGCACCTATCCAACTAACTTGACTATACATGGCGAATGTTGTGATATTGTTGAGGTACTCCTATCCCTATATTCTATATCCACTGTTGTTTAAGGTTCTATACATAAGTTTTTTGTAAGTTTTTTATTAGCTATTGGGACCAAACATTGTCGTACCCTGGCCCTGACTGTTGCTCCAGTCACTGCCAAGCCAACTACCTTGTCTACAAATCACCTCTCCCCAACCCAAAAACGTCAAAACATGTCGAGTCCCAGAATTACAGCCGCCCTTCATCCCCCACTGAGTTATAGTCCTTACATTGGTTTCGGCGTAGTGGCTCTGGAGGATGAGTGGTTTTCAATATTGGACCAGTCTGTTGGTTGGGGGGGGAGCTAAGCTGACTGCTGAGGCAGGGTTGTCGAGCGGAGGGGAGAGATGAGGCTACTACTAGGTGGGAATCTATGGGGGCTTTGGTTAGGACAGGAAGTTGGGTTATATTATAGGATTAGCATCATCTTTAGACGGATCAAAGGAGTATTGACTACTGAGAGCAGTTAAGGGTAATTAAGTGTTCAATAAAGTTATAACTTGGAGGGGGGTGAAAGTTAAGCTCTCGAAATGTAATTAGGGGTGATTTCAAGATGGATCTTGTTATTCTGTTATTTATTTAGCATAAAGTCCTATTTATTAATTGGGTGTACAATACAACTACAAAAAAATCCTTTGATTTTGCAGTACTTGTGTGAAAAATTAGCTAGCAAATGCCGAGATGGATGTTGTTGTGAGCAGTTTTGCATTAAATTTTGGTGGCATAACATAGAAGATGTTAAAGCTAGTAGCGGAACTGAAGACATGAAAGAGAATTTAGCGTCTATGGTGGAGATGCATAAAACAAGTACAAAGAAGTCTTCTTTCACATTTAAGTGGCGCTTCGATCTCCATTGAATGGTTCATAGCAATGTGCTTGCTAATATGTTTCATATCTAAGAGCTGAATCAAAGACATGAAAGAGAAGTTCGCGTCTATGGTGGAGATGCACAAAACAACTAAACAAGTAAAAGGAAGTCTTGTTTTACATTTAAATGGCTTTTTGATCTTCATTGAATGTTTCATGGCAATGTGCTTGCTGGAAATGCATGAATCCATAAAACTTAGTAGGCTACTGTCTCCAATAGTATAATAAAGTATTATACTCATTTAATTTTTGCAGTCAGAATTCTATGTAAAGTCTTAAATTTTCACTATGTGAATAACTGTTTACATTTATCGGTATAATATGCCATAGTTTCCTTGAAACCACTTTTACCAGGAAATGAATGTAGAACAAAGAGTATTTGTAGAAATCAAAGTTCAAAAGAAAAATGAACACTAATATAAAAGGTACAGTACTTTTCTTGACAAATTGGAAGATCCGCGTGATCAACAACCTTGCTATACATTCTTGATGAAGAGTTCTACAATCTCAACCAACTTAAATTGTTGTTAATTCTATTTCAGCTAGCTAATATTATTTTACAACTTTACCACGATTGCGTTTTAGTAGAAGTTATTGTACCACGTCAATGGTAAAAAAAAAAGATATTATTTGATGTGTCATATAAATTGTAAACTGTGCAATAATCCTTTTGTGTGTATCTTTCATGATTAACAAACTTCTTACAAGTCACGACCCCTAAAAAATACAGAAGTACCGAGTATTTGTTTAATAGAAGATAAATGTTTCTAAATTATTACAACGATTGCATCACTTCAAGGACAAGGTGCAATTTTCGCACAATCTAATGTTAATGAAAATCTCCAATTTGTGGATGTAATCAAGATTTATCTTGAAGTACTAAGAATTGAAAAAAAATTCTAGACATGGATCATTTCTTGTGTCATGCAATACATAGTGATGTTGAAAGATTGTGGGAAGTGGGCTTTGAACTCCAATGACAGAAGTGTATTGGGCCTTCTGCGACGTTACGTTACGACGTAAAGTTGTTATGACCAGGGAAGCCCACAACAGTCTACTTCAACGCAATGATCTACCATACCATGAAATGAAAGCCCATTTTATGACAATTCCAACTTTCCAGACCATTTATACAAATAATAGAGGAGAAAACGATAAACTAGTCTATTTCAATAAAGAGGGGAGTGTTGCAAAATGGTAATTCTCTAGAAAGTGTCATATAGCAAAACCAAGTTTTCAACTATTTTTGAAATCTTTTCCATGTTTGCATTTGTAACTTATTAGTGTTTTCTTGACTTCATATATATAGAAGAACAGAAAATGGTCATCATGTTATATTGAAGAAATGTACAAATATTAAGGTGAACTGAATATCATTTGTAGCCCTCTTGTTCATTTGAAAAGTTCTAATGGAGCAACAAACAAAAGATACTTCATATAAACAAAGAACACAGTTTTGGATTCACTTCATTGGCGGTGTACACAAAAAAAATCATAGACATGCCAGGAGAACTGTTTGATTATTTAAAGATAGCTTACAACCCTACCTCAAGGCATCCAGAACTCCACAAAGGCGAAACAACTTGAGGAGCCATCACTACTTGAGTACTTTCTCCCTATATAATCTAGCAATGGAATGCAACTTTGTTTATTTTTTGTGAATTTGATGAAAGTTTGCTCAAATTTATTTCGTGTAAGTTTGTAGAAAAATATACTCCATAATACTTCCTCCAATCTCTTTACATATGCCTAGAGGAGTTTGCATGTTTAACAACACAAAACTCTAAGTATTAATATCTTTTAATATGTAGAAGTATTACTTATAAAATTCATTTCAAAAAAATAACTTGAAATATTAAAATGCATATTGAGATGAATCAAATAAGATATCACATGAGTACTATATATTGGTCGTAGGTATAACGAATACAAAAGAATCGAACTAAAATATATAAATAGCATAAAAAAAAATACTCAATATAATACAACTTTAAAAAAAAGAAAAAGACTATCACAAAAAAAAGCCTTATATTATTCCTCTTTGTACTTTTTTCCAAAATTAATTGACAATTGTTGATCTCAAAAATGGACCACACACTACCTCACCCAACTCTCAAAACTAATCCAAATACAATGGGTCATTAATAAGATTGACTAGTCTCCAACATAGATGCTTGTTGACTCAGCTTGAAGTTCACATAGCACTTTCCTAAGTCATTCTTTTATTTTATTCTAATTACAACTCATAAGTAAGATTGGTATAACCCACCCTCCAAGAAAGAACATTTTTTTATAGAAACCAAAGTCACATCACATATTTATATACACATTCAATAATTTCTCACTACATAAACTAAATATCAAACCCATTTCCTATTTTCCTCTCCTCCTCTCATTTGTAAACTAGCCTGAAAAGTGAAAAGTTTTTAAAAAATGGCGCAAAAGAAAGAAGTGAAACAACGTAGTTGCTGCGGTTGTATATTTTCATTAGGTCTTTGTGCTCTTTCTCTATGGCTTCTCCTCTATCACAAAACTCCAACTTGCTCCATTGAAGAATTTGACGTTTTTGCCCTCAAAGAAACTACCAACAACACTATCCACTACGATCTTAAGCTCAAAAACAGGATTATAAACAAGGGAATTTACTACGATGCCCTTAACGTGACATTCTACGATAAAAATCACATCATTGGAAATGTCAATTTTAGCCCTTTCTACCAAGGCCACCATAAGGGTACCCACCGTGTTGGAAATATTGATGCTAGAGGGGTACAATGGGAAAATGATACGGCCGCGGCGATGTTTAGGGTGGAGTTGGCCACGGCTGTGAGGTACAAGCACTTGTTGTGGAAGAGTAAACGACATCGTTTGGTGTTGGGAGCTGACTTGAAAGTCAATGATCAAGGTAGTTTGGTTAAAAGGAAGGGTAATAAGGGAATTAAGCTTAGCTCTGGAGCTGGAAAGATCAATAATAAGAGTTGTTTTGAGCTTTTGGGTATATTGGGTATTTTGGTTTTCATTCATTTTGTGTAGTGGATTGGATTTTATTTGATTTTCCTCCCTTTCTATTTTTGTGGTGGTTGCTGTTTGTTTATTGTTCAAGGGAGCAATTTGATCAGATTGGAAAATGGCTGAACTTGGAACACATTCGAATGAAAGTTGATGTTATTATATCATACTCCCTCCAATATTTTTTTTAATTAGTACATTTTCTTTGTTTCTTTGGACTAGGTAATAGGAGTACTTTGGACTCTGGAGCATGGGTATCATATCTAAGTCCTTGTATCATATGTGAATGATATCTAGATGTTTTTTTGAGATAGGATGCTAGAGTAGTTGGCTAACTCTCCGACTATTTAAGATTTTTACTTATAAGGAATTAGAGATATTAATGATTGAAATTATGTGTTTGCAAAGGTGTCTGGAGAAACATTTCAAGTAATATGAAACAGAAAAAGTATGTTCTTTTGTTATGAGGGTGCTAAATACAGCCAAAAGATAAGAAAATTCTAATTGGTAACTCCCGTCTTTGGTTCATTTGGTAATAAAAAAATAATATTCTATATCAAATGATATATGATAAGTGCATATTCTAACATCATTTAGTTGCATATTAGGGTGCATTTTCATGTAGTATTAGAGCATTTACTTGCATTTATGCATATCTAGGTCCATTTTCGTAAGCTACGATGCTTTCACGGGCTGTTTGGTCTTTTGATGTAATCTCAGGTACTTTGGACTCCTATTTGAGGACATGATGATTTAGGCGCGTAGATGACCTTCAAAATGATATATCATGTGCCCAAAACGGATTGAAAGTGAAGAAGATACACATGACTTTGTGTACTTGTGCGAAATATGACACCTCTTCACCATTTCACTCGTAACTTTTGACTCAAGAATGATAATGAGGTAATTCCAACAGGGTTAGAAACTAGACTTCAAGAGCTTTCCAACGATATATTGCATGTGTGAAACAAAGCTCTGGATCAAAAGTTATAGCTGTTCAAAGTTGAGCTGAAGCCACTGTCTCGACCGCACGCCCGTGCGGATATCTGCTCGGCCGTGCAACCTGCAATCAAAAGTCACTGAAGCTTCTGCCTCGCTTGCACGACCGAGCGAGATTTCGCTCGACCGTGCATGACCCTGCACGCCCGTGCAATATGTTGCTTGCCCGTGCAACCTGTTGTAATGTCGTATCTTCCGCGTGACCTAACTTATGTCGGTTTATGTTAATCTTAGCATATAAATAGGACTTTAACCCTTATTTTCGATGGGAGTTTTGGAGTTTGTAATTATATCATCATTATTAGTTTATACTTAGGGTTTTTAGAGAGAGAAGTTAGAGAGAGAAACTTGTAGATCTCCATTGTTCTTCAAGACTCCACCTTCCTTCCATTAATTCAAGTATCTCTTTTCTTCTTCTTTTCTCCTTGTTTTATATTATGATGTTTTATTATTCTTCTCTATTTTCTTTATTTATTTCAATTATACTTACATAGTTTTGTAATCTATGGTTAAGTTGAACCCTAGTGTGAATTAATTCATGATTATTTCTTTAAATTCCCAAACTAATTGTTGAATTGTTCTTGCTTAATTGATTGTGCATATTCCAATAATAGATTAGGGATAACTAGTATTGTTATGATTCCTTTGTCTTGATCACAACGGGAGTTGGGTTTTGACGGATTTGAATATTTCAATTAAGGACATGAAGTTCTCCACGGGAGTAGGTAGAATGGATTGTTAGGAAGTTAGAGTGCCGCGTTTAATGTCTTTAATTTGCATGATTCCACGGGAGTAGGCTTGAGTGCATATTAGAGAAGCCATAGATACTCGGGAGAGGTTTATGGCATTTTATAGGGTGTACTTTTCCTTGTGAGCATTTAATTGACTAGTTTGGGGTAGAAATTATTGTTGTATTAATTCATGCTAGTGGGGATACTTAACTATAGAGTCTTTTATTTATAGATTGATTAGTATAGTTTATTCCACCATTATTCTTGATATTAAATCTCCTTTAGTCTTACCATTACTTAAGGGCTAATCATAGAACAACTTTCTCTCTATGGGATCGACTTTGACTTACCCTACTACATAGTTAGGAGGATTAGTTAGGTTATTTATTTTTGTTAGGTGCGCGACACGCCTATCAATATATTAAACGGAGGAAGTATGATATAATAATATAATATTAAATTACCCTATACTATTATTTATTCTAAGGTGTAACCTTAATGATTAAATATTTTAGGTTAATTAATATTAAATAATTTTAATAGAGCACAAAACTACATGAAGAATAACACAAAACCGTACAAAAAACAATAATAGATGCTCAATAGAATTGAATTTCATGATCATTTCCTCCGAGATTAGGTTTTGTTTATGTAATTTTCAAAACAAAATCGTACCAAAAGAAAAAAGTTGCCCCGGATGGTATTTTTTTTTTCCATTCGCATTAAAATATAATAAAGAAAACTCAACATTTAAAGGTACAAATATAATAATGTAGATATTTAAAATATTATTAAAAGTTGGTTGAGATGGTAATTGTGCCATGTATAATAGCAAGATGTCACATGTTCAAATCTTGTTGCAAGCCAATTTACTGGGCACATGGCGTGTATACGTTGTCAGATACGTCTTTTAATATATTAGTATAGGCACAACCTTAATCATTTATATATCTAATTATTCATCGTAAAACATTAAAAAAACTGATGTTTTTAAAATATATTTCGAGGCAAATTCAACATCTTGTATGCTAACATTAAATAAAGAATGTGAGAAGTATAGAAAGGCAAATGATAGAATTTGGGGTCGACTCAGTTTCAAGTGGTGAGTTTTCTCATCTTCATTATTCCCTAGCAATGTCTAAGGTTCAATATCTACCCAATCATTTGCTTGGATTTAATGAGTGGAGGGGGGATTGGGGGTGTATGGTTTATAATGGACTTCTATGCGAGGGCAGCACATATGATGTCTTCTTATCTATTGTAATATACAATATAGGCAAACGAAGCAAGGAGTATAAGATTATTTTATAAAATAAATTATTTTGTTGGTGACCAAATAAAGAGTGTATCTTGACTCTTGAGTGTAACATGTTTACGCCATAACTTATAGTGTAACAAAAGCTCACTAGTACATATTCCCCGCCCCACATATTTATTATTAAAATTCTATTTATATACTTATATTAATAATAATTTTATATTGCAAAATATAAATACGTGGGTATGACGCGGGGTACGAAGCGGGTGTGGGTCGGGGATGAAGTGGGTACGAGTCGAGGATAGGGCGGGGTGTAGGGATGGCAATTGGACGGGGCGGGTGCGGAGGATGGTACCTCCATACCCGCACCCGCATAAAATTCCCATCCCCATCCCCATCCCCGCCCCACCACCAATTGTGAGGGAAAATTTCAGACCCATCCCCGCCCCAGCAGGTACGTATTTAAACTCATCCCCGCCCCACCACCCATTGCAGGTACGATTTTAATCCCCATCCCCGCCAAACCTAGACCCATCCCCGCCCCACTTAGGTGGGGATGGGGCGGGTCTCCTACTTGACTCGCCCCACTGCCATTCCTAGCGGGGATGGGGCGGGGATAACATAAAATCCACGTCCGCTCCATCACCCATTGTGGGTACGATTTTAATCCCCATCCTCGCCCCATCCCCGCCCCACTGCAATCCCTAGTACATAATGACACATACTCCAACAAAAAAGACATTGACTACACAAGTAACAATATGAATTTGATATCATTTTGTCTTTTATTTGATGTCATTTGAATTTTATTTTGATGTCATTTTGTCATCTATTTTCAGTATCAATTTTGATTTGTTTCATGTCATTTGAGTTTTTTTATTAATATCATTTTGTCATTTGTATCATATCATTTATAATATGATTCATATTTTTATTATTTTGTTTCGTATCATTTTTGGTGAATCTTAGAGAAATAAGTTTAACTTTGATGTAAATTGGGAATTAAATCTCCTTTTGACAATATCTAGGGAAAAAATTCGTGCATATAGCATAACCCTTTTTTACATCATTTTTCAACAAATATGGCATCATTTTTCAAGGATTTTATGTCATTTAAAATTATTTCTTATCATTTTTACCAAAACCACATACCTCACCTCCACCGGAACAACGACAACTACCCACCACCCTTTACCACCGTCCACCAACTGACCCACCAGGCCACCATCGAATCCCCACGGCCCACACTATCACCATCAACGATTTTTGGACACCATAACACAGCTCACACGGCGGCACAATCGAAGAAGAAATCGAGTATCTCCGCGGCAACGGCGCCGTTGTGATCTGACAATCGGCGACCTCAAACGACGCCGTTTGCTTCGGTTCACAACCTTTAACATTCCAACTCCAGCGATTTCTGTCCGCCATTATAACTTCAGACGAAGCTCGAAACCCTTAAGAATTTCGAATTCGCGATTTCTACCGCCTGTTAAGTCAAATGAGCTAGTCTCTCTCCTCTGACTCTGAGGAATTAGGATCACTCACGTCCTTGTCAATTTTGTCGTCTGTTCTTCGCCTGTAATTGCAAGAGGTAAGTTTTCTGTTTTTTTTTTCATCATTATTATTTCATTTAAAATCATATGATGATTGTTTGCTTTATTAGAATTTAAATCATGAATTATTTTGTGATTCGTGAATTGAAACTAGTAAATTGTATTGTTTGCTTTATTAGAATTGAAATTAGTCCATCAAAAAATGATTAATTTCATGAGGAGTATGAATTGTTGTGGTTTGTGAATTGAACCTACTGAATATGGATTATTGGCTTGTTCAAAAAGTCAGTCGTGTGAAGTTGTGAACTGTGAAATTAGTCACTTAGGTATTCTATATTTGGAATTGGCTTGTTTCTAATGGTTTGATATTGATGTGTTTGATTTTGAATGTTTCGAATTGGAAGATGGAAAACAAATCTGTAGTTTTTTTTTTATCCAAGGTTGGTGGAGGGATTGACAAAAGTATGATCCACTATTATCATAATGAACCCACAAATTTAGAATAAGGGATATTAATTTAAAATAAGTTGACATTTTCTCTAATTTTCAGAAATGTTACTTTTATGTTTTAATTTTTTGCTAGTGATGATGATGTAATTAATTGCTTCCGATCTATGAGAATTCGTATGCTGCAATTGTAAGTTTATGTGAAACTTATGTAATCGTGACCCCCTTGATATAGGTTTAATCTGATATGTTAATTGAATCTTGGTGTCGTACTTTGTTACTTTCAATTTTTGCACCACGCCTGCATGGGTTTCTTTGCTGCCACATTCTGTTGCCCCTTGGGCTCCAAACTCCCCCCTCTTTGTTACTCTGGTATATAAGCCATTTTTGCTGTTTATATGAATCACAAGCTTTGGATTGGGCTTTACATGAATTACGAGCTTTGTTAGTCCATTCATGCTAGTTATATGATTTACGAGCTTTGTATCTATGCTTTTGATACTGATTCTTGTTTAACCCAAGAAAACTTGAACAAAAGCTGTAAATTTCTATATATCTACTTCTAGTTGATGCATCTTGATCAAACCAGATTTTGGACGGGAAATGTGACTATAAATTGTATATTGCTTAGTTTGACTCATATGCCTAAAATTGTTTTCTTTTGGGTAAATTTTGTTCATCTTACAATGAATTTATATGAAATTATGAATTTAGTTGTAAACTAGATAGGCTGCTGTGTTTGTTATGTTAAGAAGTAAGAACTAGTGTTGGGGACTTCAGTTGAATATGAAAATGCAAGATCTATTTTGAGAAAATTAGTACAGGTAAACATAAGTTGTTAAAGTTGAACAATTACAGGTGTGTTACATAAAACAACCAGTTGAAATGTCATATATTGGCAGTAAATTCAGTAAATTGACCAGAGGAGAAATTTGTTGAAGTATTATTATTGGGAAAGCAGGATGTTCAAACAATGACAATTTTCTGGGCGTTAAATGTTTTTGTTGATGCAGTTGGTACGCCTTACTTAGTTTTCCTCTATAGAAGAGATGAGGATTGTAGGACTAACCGGTGGGATCGCATCTGGAAAGAGCACCGTCTCCAACCTCTTTAAAGCTCATGGCATTCCAATTGTTGATGCTGATATTGTTGCTCGGGTACTTTTCTTCTTCTCCTCTTTCTCTTTCTTGATCACGGAATCTCCTCAGCTTTAATTCTGTCTGTCTATGTTACTGGGTCGAAATCTGTCTGCTGCCTTCCTAGCCTTAATATTGATTTTTGATTTTAACAGATCGATTTCTGATTTGTTTGTGTTGGTTTTACCCTGGTTATGTTCATTTCTTAATGTTGTTTTTTTCTTGGTGGGGAGAGGTCAGAGAAAGGGCTTTGGACGGTTAAGATTACATGTATCTGACCCGCCTACTATACCTGGGGTTTGCCCCATATGAGGCAGTGGAGTGATGATCAAATAATTCATCTTTGCTGTATGGATACCAGTTTTTTTCTGCTTACATATTGAACCATTTGCATATAGTACTAGTTATACAACTATTTATGATATCGGTTCTGTTTTCAGGATGCATTGAAGAAAGGCACAGGAGGATGGAAAAAGGTTGTGGAAGCATTTGGGAATGACATTCTACAGCCTGATGGGGAAGTGGATAGGCCTAAGCTGGGACGTATTGTATTCTCCAATCCAGATAAGCGCCAATTACTCAACCGGTAAAGGATACTTCTACACTTATCTATCAAAAACCCTACTATGATTTATTAAAACACATGCTCAAACCTAACAAGAATTTTATTTGAGGAAGAAGGGAGTAGGTTATAAATTAGATCTAGTAAGCTAAACCTATCATTTCCCCATATTATCCTTATTGATACCATCATACGATTTCAATGTAAGAGAACTTTTATGGTGGAGATTTAAAAGTTTGAATTGTGGAGTATGATTGTGGATGGGTTTAGTAGTATCTTTTGGTTAAAGGTCCTGAAATACCAGCCAACATGATATGCTTTATGTTTTGTGAATCAACACAGGCTTTTGGCGCCTTATATATCTTCTGGCATTTTCAAAGAAATCCTGAAGCTGTGGTTGAAGGGGCACAAGGTTATTGTTCTTGATATCCCACTGCTGTTTGAGGCTAAAATGGACAAATGGACCAAGCCTATTATCGTTGTATGGGTTGATCGTGAAACACAACTAAAGAGATTGGTTTCCAGAGATAGAATAACGGACGAGGAAGCTGATAACAAGATAAATGCTCAGATGCCCATGGATTCCAAGAGAAGCAAAGCAGACATTGTGATTGATAATACTGGATCACTTGATGACTTGAACGGACAATTCCAGAATGTATTGAGTGTGGTCACCCGGCCATTAACATGGAGTGAATTTATCCTTTCTAGGCAAGGAGCCTTTTCTGCTTTCGCTTTTGTTGTTTTAGGTATTTTTGTTACCAAAAGAATATCTAAATGTGATGAATTGTAGCCTTGTTGTACTTTGAGACTCATTTTCCTATGGAAAAATTCGACACCAACTGCCAACTATCATTTATTATTTTTTATAGTGCCTCAACTTTTGATTATTCTCTGTAGTGCCCCAACTATGGGGGGTCAGAACTATAAATGGGCCTGGATTACTTACAACCTGTTGCATAGGTAAAATTGCCCGTTGTGGGTCCCAATTGTATCCTAATTTATCATTTTGTTAATTTCTACAGTTAATTAAAATTGTTTATTTCGTTAATCTAAGAAAACTCCCCCCCCCTAATTTTTCTTCCCTTTCGTCTTTTTCTCTACCCAGCTTGTTGCCATTAACTGTTTCTTTACTTAGAAATTTTGAAGTCACGAGATAGCAAGAGTTTTGTTGACATGAATTTCTTTTTTCTTTTTATGAAAAAGTTCCGTTGATAAATTTGATTGAGTTCACAATATGAAACCTTGATGAGTGGTATATGGGGATTTTAACTTTTAAGAGCTTCATAAAGAAAGGTAACCAATTGCATACGTAATTGAAAAATAATCTGACCTTGAAATAATACACTATTAAGTAAGACTCCTAAAATACAAATTTCTTTGAATATTTTCAGAACTTGTCTTGCCCAAAATAAAATCAAAGAAAATTTTACAATTGTGAGCATTAGATCTAATTAGCTACAGACTACAACAACAATTGAAGTTTGATGTCCGAATCTGGTATATGTTCAGCAACAATAATTCAGGTGTGCTGCATCTTGGACGAGTTGCTCCAATTTTGATTTCATGTTTTGGGATTTTGTTTTTCCTCCATATTTTTCCTCTCAGATTTTAAGTCCACTGGAGTTGAGCCCTGAGCATTTAGCAGAGGAGAGGAGAGACAATCGCAGGGGGAGAAGATAGCAGAGGAGAATTAAGGAAGATGACGAGAAAGAAGAAAATTGGTGAAGTCACGTGCTCATTTAATGAGATCATGTGATATGTTGACCTGCTACAATAGGTTGGTTACCTGCTAGGCCAACTAAAAGTCACAAGACCTTATAGTTGGGTCCTCCAGAAAATAATTAATAGTTGGGACCTATAAAAAATAATGGTCCATAGTTGAGCCCCCTAGTGACAATTTTTCCTTTTCCTATAAGATGTGGCAATCTAGGAACAGTTTCAGGCATTTGCTGTTGGAAAATTTGTCAAAAACTCCGTACTCAACAGATTTACTTTGTTTATAGCCTTATATCAAATAATCAAATAGATGGTTTGTTTTGCATTGTTAATATTTCTTAATTTATTTCCCACGTGTCAATCTCCTTTTATGTAATGGACTTTTCATTCCACTTTAACAAAAAATGGTTAGCATTAGATTCAGAACTATGCAATGATGATTAGTTGAATTATCCCGTTACGCTTCGATGAAATCGAAGTAGCTCTTATACTACTTCATTTCATTTGTATGAATTCGAATTGAATTCCACTATTTTTTATTGATTCTTAAAATGGACTTTGTTTGGTGTATTTGCAATAATTGGGACAATATTAGTAGTAGAAAATTTGGCTATAAAGTTCCCTCTAATCACGTAAAATAATCGAAAAAATGACAAATTAGTAAGGGGAAGCTTACACTGATGAGTGATTGAATCGTTGAAAATTTATATCTTGACAATTGGTGAAATTCGGTGGTTTAGAGAAAAAATGGCACGCCATTATATTGCACACTACTTGAAATGCAGTACCTGTCTTCTTTTGGGATATTAGATATACTCATATACATCTACGAGAACTATGAAGTTACCACGACATTCCTATATGCAAAAAAAAAAAAGAGATGAGAAAAAAGAAGCCTAACTAATAATGTGGCCGTTTTCTCCCAGTTGATATCTGATATACGTAAATTGCATCACTGCAATTTATTATTTTTCTTTGGGACTTTTTTTTTTTTTTTTTGATTTGGTAAGATGAAAAAATGCATTACTATGATACGATCATACGACTTGATGAGTTACATACATGACAGAATATTGAAAAACTCCAATTACCCCAAAATCAAACTGATTTATTACAATAATACAGAAACTTCAAAAATCAGAAACATGACTCCTACAATGGAACAATGAAAATGGGCAAAAGAACCCCGAATACAAATTCCGGGCATTTATTTGAAAATAAGAAATTATCTGTTCGACAAATATATGACCGACCATTTTACACAACAAACCAGTACTCGAGAACAAATACAATCAATTACAGGATGGAACCAACCATCTCAATGTCTCATGCAGAGGCGTTCCATCGAACATGGATACCAAGGAAAGAATGTTCGCCAAACACTAAAACCCATCTAAAGTTCTCAAAACAATCTCAATTCTTCACAGTTGTGACATACTTCAACAGCATCTGAACAACATCAGCAGATATACTGGAAGACTGTGCCTTCAACTGCTCGATTTTAGTATCAGTTTCTTGTTCAAGACGCTTCACATTAGCACCCGAGTCCCCGCTACTCTGTACCATTGGTAATAAAATTATCACAGTTACAATGAGCAGCATGTAGAAAATGGACGTTAAAAAATTATTAACATAGAAATGAGCAAAAGTATGAACTAAGAGATGATAAGATATCATATCATACGCGTATACAAAAAACATTTCCACCGCAGTTATACGATAAAACTCTCCCTAGTCCCTCCAGATATATCATAAGTCATAATTAAGGTACTCAAGGATAACAGATTATTCCACTTAAAAGGCCTTTACAATAGACGAAATATTCCAACAGTCTTCCAATCACTCAATCTTAGCAAGGCTATCATGGAAATAAGGGGATGGTAATAAGACTGCTGCATGATTGGACATCATGCATCTCCAACAAATTATTTTTTTTTCTTTCAGTTCATATAAGTGTTTAGGAAAGTAGATAAAGAAAAGCATACGTTTGCATTAGACGTGCACTATTTAGGACATCTCATAGGATAGTCATTTTATAGATATAAAATCTCCATACCTCAATATATGGGCCATCAAAAATGTGGGGGTTGAGAAAAGGGGAAGGGAACAAAGAAAAAGAAGATTGAGATTTGGTTTCCTGCTCAGCTTCCTTTTGCTCCTTACCTCAAAATTCAAATAAACCTCTAAGAAGATTAAGAAAAAGAAGAACTCCTAAAACATTAGCGATTATAGAGCCTAAGCAGACTATACTGTCAAGAAAACGGGAATCCTAAGAAGCTTCATGACTGTGATGCATGCATCCAATTGTTTCTTTAAAAAACTTCAGCAGATAAAAGTTTCTTATCACTTACCTCTGCGAGTTTTCTCTGATATTCGGCTTCCATTTGTGCACGAAAATCGGCAATCTCCCTCTCAGCCTCTTCCTTTGCTTGTTTTAGTCTAGACATCTTGGCTATTAAAAGTGCAAAGATTGAAATTAAAACCAAAGGCAATAAGAAAGATTTGGCAGAGGGCTGAATTCATGAAGACGCCATAATGCCCAGCTTAAAACTACTGTCCTAATTACTTGAACACAAAGAGAAGCGCCATCAAAAGCTGATTACAGAAACTTAATTTCGGATAGATATCTCATTATTGTACTTCAACTAAACTATAAGCAAGTTTGTTCATCATGCAAAGCAGACACAAAGGAGAGCATATCGATATTAATGAAATTTAGGGACAATGAGTTATAAGTATACAGCACGCGATCACAGTTGTTACAAATAACCAAAAACTTAAATGCATTATATTATGTTCTTTTGAGCAACTGCTTTACACCGAAATATAAGAATGACATGGTAGTGATTTCCAGAGACATAAGCCTCTAAATGCTCTGGATGGAGGAAAGTCAAGCTTTGGATGATCAATACTCATGGATTTACAAAATAGACGTGTTCGATGATAGTTATTCCAGTTAGACAAGAGCTAAAATCAGATGTATATCACGTAAAGGTGCACTGAACAAGGACGAAAGTTCCACCCATACCAGTTTTGGCTGTATTGACAATGTGTTGTGCTTCTTGTTCTGCAGCCAGCAAAAGTTGAATTCCATTCTGGCCTCTGCTTGCTTCCATAATTACCGTGAAGGGTCACACACTCTGAAAGACTATCAAAATAATGGTTATGAAAAGAAACAACACAAGGTGCCAAGGAAGCCAAATAATTAGTGTAAGACAGATTCATGCAGGTCCCTCAAACAACTACTTACCACAAATCTAAATACATCAGGATTCAAGACTAAGTACAGACAAAAATCTAATTGTCACTGTACAAAAAAAAAAAAAGAAAAGAAAATGAGTGTACCAACAACAACTCTTTATGGCACACCCAAAAAAAGAAGGATCTAGACAGGTCAACCTTTACTTCGAATTTACTACAAAACATTACGGTTTTCTTACAAGTGACCAACTCGAAACAACCATAGAAGAGGTGCGTGGCCATTCCTTCTTAATATGCACTCTTATTCTGCCTGTTTATCTTCAGCGCATTCATGTAAGATATAACTAAGTTGTGCCTTTTGCTCATTTATTTAAAAAAAGGGGTGTGTAAAATGGCAGTAAGAGAGAAGCAGCTTAAGCAATATACTAAATGAGAAGAAGTCGGGAAACAATGTGGCAAGTTCTATAAAGCAAAGCAAAAAATAATTGTTCGGTAATTAAGTGGATAAAAAAGAGTACTTTTTCCGTATCAAATTCTTACTTCTTTGGGCATTCGCTGTATCAGTGACACTATAAAACCCATTGATCTATCACATGCCTAAGCTGTTAAGTTTGTCTCTTATTCTTAAAAAAAAGAACAGAATAATCATATACTCCCTCCGTCCCTAAATAGAGTGTCCATTTCTTTTGGGCACAAGTATTAAGAAGAAATCATTTGTGGGATCTTAGTTGCATTAAATCATAATTAAATATAGAAGTTGGTACACTTTTTATGAATTGTTTATTCAAGAGAGAGAATGTGAGCCATATGGGGAAGTGGGTGATATTATAAAAATTGAAAGCAAAACAATATTTTAATTGGTGGACCCATACCAAATAAGGAAATGGGAAATCTATTTGGGACAGACATAAATGGAAAAATGAGCACTCTATTTAGGGACAGAGGGAGTACTTCCTAAGCTCTAATTGCTCTGTTTAAGAGTGTAATTTTTCTGCTAAAGTTTGGTACATCTTTGTGGTGCATATCTAAGTATCGTCTGTATTTATAAATAGCTTTTAAAGAGGGGTAAGGCCCCAAAATAACAAAATAGAAAACCTAAGAAGTAGGCAACTCCTAATATATGTTCCTCAATAATCTTTTGCAACTCCAATGGTGGCCCTTGCAAGATGGTGATTTTATTTGCAAGGCCACATCTGTATCTATGACATCAAGTCGTGAAATACTAAATTATCCATCTTACAAATTGCAAACAAGGTGAAGAATCTAAAAGACAATTTAAATCAATACATGTAAACAATGCCAAACAATCTACATTATCACTATGGAAGTCCAAAAAATAGAACTGAGAACCAAAAGAAGAATTAAATAAAACTACGATCTCATAACAAAATCAATTTACAGAACAATGCTGAAATTCGACACGAAGATTTATCATCAGAACTCAATAGCCCCAATTTCAGCGCACGAATTAGAAGAAATCTAGGGTTTGAGAATCCAAATTCTCCAAATCATTGGAAATTTTAGATTGAATTAGATCCAAACCTCAAGTCAAAGGCACAATTCAAATGAAATTAACAATCATACAAGAACAAAATCACAAATTGAAAGTAGAATACATTGATCTAACTCTAATCTAAAGTAAAATCAGATTCTTAATGATATCTCTCAAAATTAAAAGTAAATATATTATCGATCTATTAAAGAAACAACGTGCGATAATGAAATTAATAGCAAGTAAAGATCTTGCGACCAGAAAATTCAGAGGCGACCAATTTAGATCTGATTTGAGCCATACGATCATAGATATCATAAAAAAAAAATTGAAAAATATTGAAGTTCATAAAATCATACAATTAGAGAGAGAAATTGCGAAGAAAAAGTGCAGGAAATTACCAAAATTCAGCGAGTAGAGAGTTGAGAGAGAAGCAGAGAGCAGTTCAGATGAGAGAGAGAGAAAGTTTTGGCTACGTGTGGTTTCGTTACGTGCTGCTAGAAACCTTTTTAGAGTTCTGATTGGGCTTTTGATATAAAAGCCTAATTGGGCTTTAAAGAGAGAACGGAAAGACAAAGTTGCCGTTTAGCAATTAGAGGTTAGCTGTTTGTATTAGCTGTTAGCGGTTATTACACAACTAAATTCACAAACCTTTCTTTCAAAAATCTCATACTAGTAGATTTTTCAAAATTAGCTTTATAGACTCAAATATCTCTTTTAAGTCTTTCTCAATCAAACACTCCCATTAGAGGTTTGGACTAATCAAACCTCTCTATTCATCTCAAGCCTCTTTATTTTACCCAAAACTCTCTCAACCAAACACCCCTAAGACCGCACAATTAACATGTTATTCACCAAATGACGAGCTCAAAGTACACTCGGGTGTATGATAAATTTTTTGTCATTGATAAGTTTGCATGTTGCAATCTAATTGGAAGACAACGGGAGTTTATAGAGTATCTTATTACTTGTTTTTTTTTGGTAAATAGGGAATTTCGTATGTCATTATATTGACTTCATAGAAATTTCCAGACCCATCCCCACACCTAGAGGTGGCCACGGCCCGTCCGTGCTCTGCTCAGTGGCCGTTCGAGGCCGGCTTGCTCAGTAACCATGAACCCGAATCGGACCCGTAGTAGTTGAGTTGGCCCCGGTCCGGTTCAGGTTCAGGGCTAGCATTTGTCAACCCTGAACGTACCGATTACAACCCGGTTCACTGCGGTTCAATGAACTGGCCGGTTCAGGGCCAGACCAACGGTTCAATGATTCCCCTTCTCTCTCTCCCTCTCTCCTTAGGAAAACAGGCCGTTTAAAGGGCGGTTCAATGGGCGGGCGGTTCAAACCGCGGTTCCAGGGCGGTCCGGTCCGGTTTACTTCCTCCACCCCTCGACCCACTGTAGCCCTGTCTTTTGGACGGTTCAGGGCCGGTTCTGAACCGGTTTTGGGGTGGTCCGGGCCGGGCCGGTCCTGGGCTGGGTCCGGTTGGGCCCGCCCAATGGCCACCTCTACCCACACCTGCCTAAAAATCTCATCTCCTCCCCACCACCCATTGTGCGGAAAATTTCCAGACCCATTCCCACCCCAACAGGTATATATTCTAAACCATTACAACCTCTACTTCGTACCGCTAAGTACCCTCCCCAACTATCCTCCCAAACGCATTCTGCCATTACTGCCACTACATAATATAATAATAGAAAAAGTTATATCTAATCGTGTATTTAGCGGTAATATCTAATTCCTATAATAGACCCAAAAATGTTAATAGAAATTACAATTGCATTTCTTATTTTTTTTTAATCTTAAATCACTCTTTTTTCTTGCATTACAATTGGTAATTAAGAAATGCAAGAAAAAAGAGTGATTTAAGATAAAAACTACCTTCAATATAGTGAAACAGACATTTATCATCATTATACACTAGAGGAAAAAAACCCAAGGGCTGCGGTCAAAAGGGGCCCAAGGGCTGCGTTTTTTGACCGCAGCCATTAGACTAGCAGCCCTTGGCATTTAGGAAGGGCTGCGGTTTTTAACCGCAGCCCTTAGAGCGTTAAGGGTCAGGGTCGGGGGCAATAACCGCACCCTTGGGGTTAAGGGCCGCGGTTAAGGGCCAAAACCGCAGTCCTTGGTGACGCCCATAACCGCAGCCCTTAACCCACCAAGGGCCGCGGTTATTGCTCCGACCGCCCTTGTGACCCAAAAAAAATAAAAAATTTTTTTTTTTTTTTTGCAATTTTTTGTCCTGAATGTTCCCAAACAGTTATATATATATATAAGTATCATTTTTCATTACAAATTATGTTTTTTACACAAATATAGAGAAAATAATAACTAAATTACATTAGTTCGAAGCTGCCCCCGAATGTTCGAATTGCAATATATGAGCAGGATCACAACCATCAAAAAATAACCAACCAAAGAACAACCATGAAGACATTACAACAACTCCACCAAGATCAGCATCCGAATCCCTCAAAAGCAACTTTTCTAGAGATGATAGAACCTGGCAAATAAAACCAAAATCGCTATAATTTGGAGGTGAAACTATATCTATGCAAGTACTACAAAGCGAAAGTCGGACATACCCACTCCACAAGAACAACTTTCAATTAGTTGATGTTGTAAGTACATGGCGACTTACAATACAACAACAAATGGCTAAACAAATGGTCGGGCGGGGGGGTTGCGGGTGGTCGGGGGTGTAGCAGGGGAGGGTTGCGCAGGGCGGGGTGTAGCGGGGGCAATGGAGGGGTGGCCGGGCGGGGGTGGGGGCCGGCAAGGGGGGGAGGGAAGCGAGGGGGTGCTGGCCGTGCTAGGGGTGTAGCGGGGGCGGCAGGGGGTGTCTGGGGTGGGGTAGGGGGCTGGCAGGGGGGCCTGGTGGAGTGAAAGGTGCTGGAGGTGTAGGATATGGAGCAAGAGGAACTGGCATCCTTAGATTATCCTCTTTCTCCTCCACCAAAAACTCTCTATTCTCTCCCTACTTTGATTCTTCAACCAACTTCAATCTTAGTTAAAAGAAGTTTGAATCACATATTCACCTGTTAGTTTTATTCATGAAAAACTATAAATAATCACATATTAATGGAATGATATTGAAGATTAATAGTAAAGCAAACTTATGTTGCTTTTAATAAGAATTCCACACCACATAAACAAAGCAAAAAAAAAGAAAAAACTGAAAGCAAATGTAGGGAAGTAGGGAAATTAATTTGGCGAAATTCATAATTGCATAATTCACCAAACAACAAACAACAAAAAATGACAGTTTTTTGTCCTGTAAAATGTTCAAAAAAGAGACAACATGAATGGGAAGAATGCAGGGTGGTACATATTAGTAAATCACTTGGGAAAAAGAAAGCAAATGTAAACTATTTCGATATCTCTAGTGTGACTTAATCTTTTCAAAACATTATGAATGCAAAATATAATTTGATGCTCAGAACATCAATATGCTAATTTACAAGTCCAACAAAAGTTCCAATTAATGTCTTTATAAACAAATCTGTGCATAAAATAAGTAGAGTCAAATCCCTACCTTTAAAGTAGCTATTAGGACCTTTAAGGCTATAACATGATTCTCACCATTGACAGCAACAACCACCAAATTATTACTAGTCAAGATTTTCTTTTAGTGATTCTTATATTGATTTTTTAGTATAAAATGATTACATCTAAGTTCAACTACCATACATACATTATATGATCCTAATATACATCCAAAGCAAGTAAACCTAATCATAAATAAAAAAAAATAAAGTTAAATGACTCTAATAGTTTGTAAATTAACTATTATTATCA
The DNA here is from genome assembly GCA_947648045.1 of Beta corolliflora. Lineage (NCBI taxonomy): Eukaryota > Viridiplantae > Streptophyta > Magnoliopsida > Caryophyllales > Amaranthaceae > Beta > Beta corolliflora. The sequence continues at coordinate 6,096,661 of CANSZD010002913.1, forward strand.
AATGTATAACCAAATTATATTACATGACCCTAAATGCGTGAAATGTTCTCTTCTTATCCCAAATGTAGTTAAAAATGAATCAACAAACTTAGATGATTATAATAGTTTGTCAAATTATATTTGATGACACTAAATGCATAAAATTACATTATACCACCATGTTTTTGCATGAATCAATGGATAAAAAACTCATGAAAACATCCACTTAATTGCTTATTAGGCCAATAAATCACACAAATATCAAGCTATAACCACTTCATTATCCATGGATCAAGCAATTAAAGTCCTAAAATAACCACTTAGATGCATATTAGGCCAAGAAATCCCACAAAAATCAATAACTAACTAATATTCACCAACTTTATGCATGAAGCAAACAATCAAGGCCAAAACAATTCAATAAAACCAGCACCATGATCCCAAAGGGGCTACAATGCCCATACTAATTCCTCGAACAATCATCTTCAACTAAGGGGAAAGGGGGATAAATAAGGTTCATCCTCGAACAATCAACTTCGGATAAAAGGGCTCTAATTTCTAAAACATAATCGGAAAAAGAATTCTAACTTTGTCTCCCTTTGGTTTCTTCACACCATCTCCAAGTAATAATATTAGCCATGGTATACTCGCATCGCAATACGCACCGAAAAGCATTATAACCATGTATCATGCTATTAACAAGTGAACTTTCCATGTAAGAAAGATATATCCATTATCAACCTAAAGAATAAAGATATACATAAAACTAGAAGCTACTAATTGAATAACCATGTTAAACTAACATTTTATTTCACAAAAGATTTAGCCAAAGAAGTTGAAGGTATAAATTAAACAAAGTGACTTTACTAGAACTTAAATAAATCAGTCCACTAAGCGAAGAAATAATAACGTTCATGAAAGCACAAATTCATTTAAACAGATATAGGCGAGCGGGTAGCGAGTGAAGTAGCACCATAGCAATCTTGGAAAGTTTATATGATTAAGATAAAGAAGGAATAAAAAACACTAAACTGACATATACTTTGGGTATTACATTTATTCACAAAGTAATATCACTCTAAACTAATGAAAATCCGGAGTTGTAGGCCAAATGTAAAAATTTAACACAACAACAGTAAACTAACACAACAAGCATCTCTAGTGGCATCCAACACATAAATGAACAACTCATGGCATACTCGAAAACATCATTTATACTAAGCTTATTCGAATCAGTTACTATTTTTGGATTAAAATTTTACTTATGCATATACATGATTCAATATATAGTATGACGTATGAACCATACTTGTGTCACCAGAACAACAGTAGGTACTAAGATTCATGCATAGACGATGACGAGAGGTCTACATCCTCTCCCTGCCATCATCAACATCATCCTCTTCATCATCATCAACAACAACAACAACAACAACAACAACAACAACAACAACAATAAAAAAGCATTTCTTATGTACTACGCATAATCGTAAAGATTATTATAAAAAAAAGATATGCATCCTAATGATTCTTTCACAATACAAAGGATAAAGATACATTTGCGTTTCAGAAGTATTGATTATGCAATTCGTTATAATCAGACAATCAGCAACTTCAAGTAGTTTCAATGATAAGCTCATGGACACTTTTACCTAACTTGTTATTTTAGAGGTGTTAATCTGGCAAGGTATTGAAAAAGCTGAAATGCAATTTAAATGATAAGCTAATGCTAATCCTTCCAACTTATATTATTATATACAGCTAGGTAATACAATAATTTACTGTCACTTAATGTGAAAGTAAAATTTGCAGCTAGTTTGCGCTCGTGTTACCAGATACTTGTAGTGCAATAACCTAACGAGTAACGACCACATAAAAAGGGCTATGTACTGTTTTCCTAGCCAGAATCAGCCTATAATATTGCAGTGAGCCTTCCTGTGGTGAAGAAAAAGATAAACTCATCACGTAAATGGCACACACATGGTAGCAATCTAACTAAGATTTCTGAACTTTTCATCTAGGCGCTTATCAAATTTTTCACATAAATTTTCGACTAGTTTTGCCAGACAGTATGCCATAGTTAAATCACTTATATGATAATAGACATATAACATTACTATCATTAGAGTTCCATGAGCAATGATAAAAGGGAAACAATGATTACGGAAAGATATAAAGCAAGCGAACCTTTGTGTCTCTTGTATCGTGTCTTGCACCGGGGCAAGATCGGTTTCCGTCTTTCCTCTCATACTCATAACAAGGCCTGCAATGAATGCAAGAGTATCAAAAAATCAAGTACCAAAATCGAATCGTCTCGAATATCAGGCGAAAGTCCCCTACCAATATCAGCTAAATACCTTAAGTGAAGCCGAAAACTTTCCCACCTCTCCCAAAAAAATGGAGTCCAATCAACACTAAAAGAATTGTCCAATCTTATCAAAAACTCAGAAATCATTCAAGTCCATAGACCAAACTAATTCAACAAACTAATCATAATGAACACGAATTCAACAGATGCAATAACAAAAATGGAAATGAAAATCCTAAATTCAAAGAAAAAATTAGCAGAAGTAAGAGTACCGCTGAAAAGGATGAAGTGTTGATGGTGAGGAGCGAAATCTCGTCAACCTTAGGGCGGAAATAAACTCTCAATACCAATATAAACCCAGATTCAGATTCAGTAAATTTGATATTTGAGATAACTTGAAACAGGAAAAAAAATTTATCACTAACCTCATGTTTAGTGTAGGTATTTTCTGTCATATCAAAAAAATTTTCCACAGGTTTTGGATCTATTTCTTCATACTTTCTACAATCAAGAACAAAGGACTTCAATAAATTAAAAAAAAAATTACATTTAAAATTAAACAAAAATACCCAAAAATCAGAGAAACTTACGATGCAATAAGCATTGCAGAAACACCCCGTAAGCCGAAGTCTTTGTCGATTAATAGGTTTTGTCGATAAAAATCGATCGATGTGTGAAATTGTCAAACACCCGAAACTTACGAAGCACGACTTGAGAGTTCTTTGCAGAGAGAGAAAGTCGTCTATCTCAAGGACAGAGCAACATCGAATGATAATTCGTCGCGAAGAAGAGGAGAGGAGAGAGAATTCGTCGTGAAGAAGAACGCCTCGTTGCGAACCCTCGCCGGCGAAGAAGATGAGAGGAGAGAGATGATCCTCTGCCTGGTTTGCAATTGAAGGGAGGCAGGAGAGAGAAATGGGTGTTCAGTAATTAGGGTTGCTCGCATTAAAATGGGAATGGAAAGGAGAGGTTTATTTCATTGCTGGGCAGCTTAAGGGCTGCGGTTAACCCAAAAACCGCAGCCCTTCACTAAAAGGGATGCGGTTTATGGGCTAACCGCAGCCCTTCACTATTAAGGGCTGCGTTTTTTAAAAAACGCAGCCCTTCACTTCTAATGTCATTGTCAAGCACATATACAGTTCATATAACATTCTAATATACACATATAAGAGTCAATAATGGTATGCATAATGGTAAGTGAGTAGCAAGTGATGGCCTAGTGGTATTGACATCACCTTCGATGTAAAGGTCTTGGGATCAAGTCTCACCCCTTGTAAGAGGGATCCCCAACTCTCCCACCCCCTTGAAAGAAACTTCAACTTACGTATCTAAAAAAATTGTATAATGGTAAGTGAAAGAGATGAGATAGCTAGACGAGGAGTCCCCTATTTATTCTCCATTTCCTTACAAGGGACTTCAACTTACCTATCTAAAAGAAAGTGCATGATGAGAGAGAAAAAATGATGAACTTGATCATTTTCTCTATAGTTTCTTTTGTTATTTTTTTTCATTGTCATTGATGCTTTAAGTACGTTCCAACCTCTTTTCGATAGAAAAAGTATATTGCCCTAATATTTTCATGCTGATGAGCCTAGATTTAAGGGCTATATTCAACATTCAAAATTCTTATATAACATACTCTTAAATGATGATACGCATTAATAAAATTAGGGAATTCTCAATGGTAACTCTAAGTTTGGGCTTTTTCTTTTTGGCAACCAAATTTAATTTTAATTTTAATTTTCAATGGTAACCTCGTGTTTTATGGTTATGCTTGAGAATGTGACATTAATAACCATTTTTTGTTATTAACAATTATTAGAAGGGTAGTTTTTACACTAAGTAAGGTTCTTATTACTGTCTAGATAGACATAAATTCTTTTTAAGAAATTTATTTCCGTTCACCTCTTACTAAAAACGGGAATGAAATAGGTTTCATTGAGAGACAAAGAAAAAGTAGTTTTTTTAAGGGAATTTATGTGATTAAGAACCTTAATTTATTCATAAACGACCCTTTTCGCAATTTTTTTATAATGAAAAATGGTTATTAATGTCACCTTCTCAAGTATAACAAAAGGAAATAGGGTCATCATTGATAATTAAAATTAAATTTGGCTATCAAAGACAAAAGTCCAAAAATTAGAGTTAATAATTCATTACCATTGAGAATTTTCCTATATTATCTTATGAATTAACTTAGTTGTTTAATTGCTTTGATATTTCAAGATAAATTGTCTATATAGATGTCAACTAGTTTATTTTGGTATCAAATTATGCTTACTCCGCTCCCTTGTGATATGATTTCTATTTCACATGAGTGTAAGTGAGTCTGTTACACCAAAAAAAATTCTTTGATCATATGCTTTTTTTTTTTGACAACGAGAAAATTTGCATTAATTAAAAAAGGAAGTATAACCTAATGCTAATACAACCAAACATAAAACCAAGCAGATAAAACTAAAGGAGCTTTATTAGCTCTTACAAACCATATAAAAAAAAAAACAAGTAACACTGATAAGGAGTCGCATGTGTTGGAGGTCGTCGCTGTTCAATGATTGTGATGATTGAGGCAGAGCTGATGGAAGTGGTGGGAGAAGCGAATCTCGTCCACGATCAAGACAACTAACAACCAACGGTGAGCTTCGAATCTCGCCGCATGAGCAATCCCAACAACCTTCTGTCGCTTGGAATTCTTGGCTCATGATCTGTTGAAGAGTCATGTTCCTGGGCGAGTCATTACTCTCTTGAGAGAGTATTTCAGGTTTCTCCTTTAGGTAGGAGAGACACATTTGAGTGGGCGTGCTGAAAACCACCAGATGCAACTGGGGTGTCGCCTTCAGATTTGAATTTTTCAAGGCAAAGATCATTAAGATCAATGCCAAGCTAAAAAGAGAGCTAAACATTTTGAGCTTCGAACACAACTCCGATTTGAGAAATCTGGAAACATACGTCCCAACCATGAAAACTTTTCTCGCCTCGTCCGCGCTCATAATCTTTAGAATGACCAATGGAGGGATCCCTAACTATTGGATCTCCACTCTCAACTTCCATTTTCCTAAATTCTAAGGTATTACCACCCTTATCCAACTGACAAACCCTTTGTGATTGCCACAACCAACCACGAAGAACAACCTTCACAACTCGAAAGAAACAACTTTCTCTAACTATATATTTGGAGAATTATAACACATACTAAGATAAAACCCAGCATACTTAAAACTAACATACCTAGGGAGGGGACGTCCAACAACCAGGGGGAGGGGGAGGGGGAGGGAAGCCCGAAACCGGGAGGGAAGGGGAAGGGGAAGATCGAAAAACGGGGGGAAGGGAAGCCCGACTCTAACCTCGAACCTAAACCAGGGGAACGGGAAAAGGGAAACTAAACTAACCACTTTGAACGAGAAAGGGGACGGGGAACCTAGTACCTAAATAGCACGGGGGAATGGGGAGGGGATCACTAAACCACGTAAAACAGGGAAGGGGGATGGGAAGACTCACGACACGACCAATGAAACACTAGGGGAAGAGGAGGGGGAAAGGGAGACTCGACCACAAACCGGGGAGGGGGAGGGGAAACACAAAACGAAACACCTAACAGGGAAGACCGAGGATGGGGAGGGGAGACTCGAACAGGCCAACCCAAGGACTCGAATAGTGGGAGGGAAAGTACGACGGAGGAGGACACGGAGGAGGGAGGCACAGGGGAGGGGATGGGATGGGGAGGGAGAAACACACACGGGAGGTGCGACGGAGGACTGACGCGAAATGGAGGACGGGGAGGGGAAACCGAAGCTTACAACTATCTAGCTTGATGGCACTCAGGCCGGCCACCAGCGAGCCTGTGCGAGGCGGCTGATGTTTTTGAGCTTTTAAGGTTAGGGTTGGAGTGAGGCTAGAGAGAGAGAGTACCACCATTAAATGATCATATGATTATTTGGAAGACTCAAAACGAGCAAAAAAAGTACTCCCTCCGATTCCTAAAGATTTTCCCTCTTTCCGTTTTAGTGCGTTTCCAAAAGATCTTCCCTCTTTTACTTTATTCCTTATTTGGCAAATTTTTTTTCCTTTTTACCCTCTCATGTCCCTATTATATGGTCCACCATTACACTATTAATTCAATTTTACTCCCTTTCTCTCTCCTACTTTACCCCTTTTTATTTGTTTATTTTCCTTAACCCCCTTTCTCTCTCCTACTTTACCCATCCAAGACCCCACACAAATTGATCCTCCTTGGTATTTGTAGTAACAGTAACAAGGAAGATCTTTCGGAACCGGAGGGAGTATCATACTTACAATAAATCTAAATATTCGATGGATCTGTTGTCCTTATGGCTCTAAAAAAAAAATCTACATGAAGTATTAGTTACTTGTAGAAAATGGCTGTAGTAGCATACTAAGAGGCACCCACGCACTCATTGCAATTTTTTTAAAAAAAAAAACCTTTCTAACAATTAACCTATACACCTAATCTATATTCGATTTTGGATGATTACTACTTATAATATTTTCATAGAATAAAACTCCTAGTTAGTCATTTTTTAGACTAAACTCTCCAAATTGGATAATCATAAACTTCTAAAAAATTCACAAATTGCTCTTCTCCTAGTCTTTCTTTAATTCTAATCATAATAAGCACAGTTGGTATCACCTACTGATCTACGCAAGTATAAATTCAGAAAATGCAAGACACTAATTTGACACACAATACTAATTTCCTAGTAAAACAAGTTTGAATCCATACCATAAATTCATTCCCTTTCCTCATTCCCATAGAAAACTAGCTTGAAAACCAAAAACAATGTATAAACCTCAAAAACGTGATTGTTGCACTGCTTGCATAATGCCATTAATCACAATCGGTGTCTTACTCTGGCTTCTAATCAAGCCTTCAATCCCCAAATGTTATATTGAAGAATTTGACGTTTTTGCCCTTGAAGAAAATACCAACTCTACTCATCTCAACAACACTATTTACTACAATCTGAAGCTCAAAAACAGGAATACTGACAAAGGAGTTTACTATGATACCGTTAACCTTAACTTCTATTACAAACCTAACGAGTATACTAGCCTCCCTATTGGAAATTTCACTTTTAGCCCTTTCTACCAAGGCAAGTATAAGAGTACTCATCGTGTAGGGAATATTGAGCCTAGAGGGGTAATATGGGGAAATGCGACCGCGTCGCGGGTGATGTTTAGGGTGGAGCTGGTCACTGCAGTAAGGTATAAGCAACCATTATGGAAGTCTAAACGACATCATTTGGTGGTAGGAGCTGACTTGAGTGTCAATGATAAGGGTAGCTTAGAAAATGGTGTTAGACTTAGGTCTAATGCTCAACGTAATCGTAAAGACCGTTTTGAGCTCGTAGGCATGTTGGGTATTTTGTTTTTGGTCTATTCTTGGTAGATTGGATTATGACAATATTCATAGTACATCTGGACATAATAAAATTACAAGTCTATATATCACATCCTCTCTTTCACATGCTCATATGTAATTTTACACTCGAATGTTATTTGGATCAAATCATTTGCATTATTGTAGCGGAGAAGCCTTCAAGCTCCAAATGCTATATTGATGAATTTGACGTTTTTGCCCTCAAAGGAAATGCCAACTCTACCCATCTCAACAACTCTATCTACTACAATTTGAAGCTCAAAAACAAGAATACGGACAAAGGAGTTTACTATGATATCATTTTTGAATACATGCAAGTTGACTTCCATACTTGCTAATTAATGCACTAATTTAAATGTCAATATTTTTAGTTATCGATTAGTAAAACTTATAAAAAAAATTGATATTTTAAAAATACATTTTGAGACTAATCCAATAAGATATTACTATATGATATTATATGTAATTATATATGAGCTCTTAAATGCAGTCAAAGTTAGTATATGAATAGTACAAAATTTTCAATGTTGCATGTATTTAGAAACAGATGTAGTATAAATTGCAGTAGAAACTAGGATGAAGAAGATGGAAAAGGTAATAGCATGTGTGAAAAATTAGGCGACAAAAGACGGATTACGTTACTTACGTATATAGAAAAACTGGGTGGGAAATGGGAAACGACTCTTTTCGATAGCGGATGGGTTAATATATTCAAGTTCACATAGAATTCGAGTATGCATTTTGCTAAGTCGTACTCCCTCCGGTTCCGAAAGATATTCCTTGTTACTGTTACTACAGATAGGGGTGTAAGTTCGATTTTCGGTTTGGTTTTAGGTCAAAACCAAACCAAACCGAAATAAATTCGGTTTTGAAATTTCCAATCCAAACGCAAACCGAAATTCGACTCAATCCAAACCAAACCAAACCAAAATTTGAAACCAAAAACCAAACCAAATCAAATCAAACCGAATTTTTTTAATATTTCAAAATCCAAACCAAACCAAACCAAACCAAACCAAATCGAATTTTTTTCATATTCCAAAATCCAAACCAAACCGTAATTAAACCAAACCAAGATAAAATCAAACCGAATTTAAAATAAACTTTTTGTTAAAAATAACCCTGCTTCCAAGACTTAAGTTTGCCAACTGCCAAGTTACATCATACAAAATACCACCTGAAAATGGCAGCATGCCACCAACAACATAAAATTCCCACCATTTGATACATGTTTATGGTGATACTACCAAACAATTTTTTAAAATACAAACACTTCGTTATAAATGCTAAATCAACTACATAAACTCTTAAATGGCAGCAGCTAGGAGCAAGAAACGTCTCGTAGGCATAGCTTAGTCATCTTCAATATTAACGGTCTCGGGCTCAAGCCATCCTCACCAACGTCCTCAAGCACCATCGTACTCAAATCTTGAAATAAAAGGAAAACATAATTAATAGCAACAAAATCTACTAACACAAACATAATAGAGTAAATGCAAATATAATATATTACCTTCTTCAAGTTGTTCCACGTATTCCAAGTCTTCTTCCACATACATAGGAATTGGGGAGGAGCGTAGCCAATTTTGGGCACAAATCAAACTCTCAACAACTTTAGGAGGGAGCTCCTAAAAGGATCAAGGACCCTACCACCCGTGCTAAACGCACTCTCGGAGGCTACAATAGATATTGGGACATCCAACACATCACGAGCCATTTTCCCCATTGTAGGAAACCTAGCACTATTAAACTTCCACCAACCCAAAGTATCAAAGAGTTCAAAAAATCACCACATGAAAGATTCATATTCGTATGTTAAGTGACAATATTTTCAACTATCAAAAAATCATCATATACATATCTTTCAATAATCACCACATGAAAGATTCAAAGAGTTCAAAGCATATACTGACATTTACCCAACTAATTTTTAAAAAAAAAAGAAACACCGAAAAAAATAACAAAAAATAACAGAGATCAAATTCGTATGTTAAGTGACAATATTTTCGTATTTTCGTAATTAATATTAAAAAAATTAACACAAAAAAACAGAGATCAATGACAATATTTTTGTATTTTCGTAATTAATATTAAAAAAAATAAACACAACAAAAAATAACAGAGATTAAAATACCTGATCTGAGATCTCAGGGATCTGCATCGAGCCGTCGACCTTCTTCAACTTCTTCAACCGGCGAGAGGAGAGAGAGAAATAGATGTTGCTGATTTGAGTGATCTCAGTGCTGCTGATTTGCTTTGCTGAGAAGAGAAACGGCGTGGGGAGAGGAGAGTGACTGAGTTAGTCCTAGGGTTAGGACTTGGTAGGACTTTAGTTTGGCGTGCATAAGTGGGCTGGGCTTTGGGTTTGAGTTTTATTATTTCAACATAGTCCTGTTTCTATCTCTATTTTTCGGTTTTCCAAAACCAAAACCGATCCAAATCGAAAAACCAAAATTTTTTTTTCAATCCAAACCAAACCGAATTTCAAAAAAAACCAAACTAAATTACTAATTCGGTTTGGTTTGGTTTGGTTTTCGGTTTTTAACCAAATAACTTACACCCCTAACTACAGATAACAAGGAGGATCAATTTGTGTGGGGTCTTGGGTGGGTAAAGTAGGAGAGAGAAAGGGGGTTAAGGAAAATAAAAATAAAAAAGGGTAAAGTAGGAGAGAGAAAGGGAGTAAAATTGAATTAATAGTGTAATGGTGGACCATATGATAGGGACATGAGAGGGTAAAAAGGGAAAAAAAATTGCCAAATAAGGAATAAAGTAAAAGAGGGGAGATCTTTTGGAAACGCACTAAAACGGAAAGAGGGAAGATCTTCAGGAACCGGAGGGAGTATCAATCTAGTTGTATATATGTATTATGTAGTATCAATATAATTCTTCCGGTCCATGTAATTTCGACATGTATATTGCACAATTTTGACCTTTAATATTTATGTAAACTATAAAAAAATTGATCTTTTTAAATATATTAAGACAAATTTAACGAGATTTCGTATTTTTTTTCTGCGTATATATATTGTCACGATACTTGCAACCATATGGCTTTCACGCTCGCCAATGCACATAATTGATCATTAATATATCTAGTTATCAATTTGTAAAAATAAAAAGTTAAAATTTGAAAACAATGCATATTAAGACTAATCCAACAACCTCTTAGTTAATAGCAAATTTATTTTATATATCATAAAAAAGATATAAAGTTAATAGATGAAGATTGCAAAAGTCAAGTGATTGATAGCATTAAGAAACGGGGGGAAGTATAATTCTACCACATTAAAAATAACTCGTGCATTATCAAAACGCATGAGCAAGAACTCTTTAGAACTTCTTAAGTTACTCACATGATATAGATAAGAAGCATTTTAAGAAGTCTTGAACTTGTGACCACCAAATTAAAGCCTCTATTGTGCTCCTAGGAGCACCTCTCTCTCATATATTTTGCTCATTTGACATACATGATACATGTGCAAAAAATTATACTTGGGAGCACATAGTACTACATTCTCTCGGAGTCGGGTGCACGTATGAATTTTCCCGTGACCACTTAATTTGTAAGTCATCATGTCCTAAACACTAAGCTGGTACAACTTTAGTAATTTATGTTTTTAAATCTTACCTAGTCCTTTTTTTATTATTATTATTATGCGATATCAGTTTGAGAATTGAGATTATATAATGGAAATGGACATAATCAAATTTTATGTTTTAAACCGAATTGAAAGAGGGAACTTATTCAGATCATGCCTCATATTGGACCCCCTAAAAAAGCCAGATATTGGATATCTGATATTTAGGCTCTATTCTTTTGGAATGAATTGAACTGAACTGAACTGAATTTGTCTGAACTGAACTGAATAAACCTGAACTGAACTGAATGAAAACTGTGAGAGGAAACTAACTGAACTGAATAAATCTGAACTGAACTGAACTGAACTCAATAAACCTAGACTGAACTGAACTGAATTGAATTTGTCTGAACTGAACTGAATTTTCATTAATTCAGTCTAAAAAAACAGAGCCTTAGGCTATGTTCAGTTCACCTTATTTTTGCTTATTTCAGATCAGATCAGATCAGATCAGACCAGATCAGATCAGATCAGAAAAAATAAGTTCAGATCAGATCAAATCAGATCAGATCAGATAAGTTCAGATCAGATCAGATCAGATCAGATCAGATAAGTTCCGATCAGATAAGTTTAGGTTATGCTTATATTTAAAAACTTATTATTATTGTTATTATTATCATGATTATTAGTATTACTAATGCTATTATTATTATTATTATTATTATTATTATTATTACTATTTACTAGTACATTTGTTCAAAAAGATTATTATTATTGTCGTTGTTGTACTTATTAATTATTAATATTGGTCAATGTCATTGCTATTATTATAAATGTCATTGATGTCACTATTTGAAGCTATTTGTGTTCAAGAATAAGAATGTTCTTTTGGCATTTGTACGTGTTCTTTTTTTATATTTTATCTAATTAATAATTTTGATATGTGATGTTCTTTTTGATGTTGTACATGTAACGAACATGACAATAGTATATGATGTTTATTTTTTAAAACAATTTTGGTAGAATAATATAAATTATATATTACTAGTTTATATAAAACATGAGTAGCATGGGATAGCCTAATGGTGTTGTCATCACGTTCAAAAATTTTCCTACAAAGTATTTCAACTTATCTTTAAAAACAAAGTTTATATAGAATAAGACAACGATATAAGAAGAATATTTAACCATTTTGTTCTAGATCATATGATTATATATATTTATAGGTTTATTTATAATAAAAAAGAACAATTTATTGATATAACAAAGAACATGTTGTTAGTTAAATCCAAACATGTCATCATTATAAAAATAACATTTATCTTTTATTTTTAAAATGTGTTTTTAAAATAGATCTTGTATGCTCTTTCAGTATATGTTCTTTTTTTAATATCATTATATGTTCTTTTCATTACTACCTAAATTATTATTATTAACGGACCTTGAACATGAACAATTTTTTTTCTTGACCATGAACAATATGTTTTTTTTACCTAAAATGTGTGTTCTTTTATTTTAAATTTTTTTAGGCCCCTTTCGGGAACCCCGTGGTAAGATGAATTTCCTGACTTTCGCTTTGCAGGCGCCACTCACCTAGAGACCCAACAAGCCCCAACCCCCCTCCCCCACCCACAATAATATTGAAATATATGCTTCCACTAAGATTTGAACCTTGGTCTCCCATGTGGGAGGTAAGAAGCCATACCATTGGACCCAAGAGTCCCTAGTCTTTAATTTTTAATTGTATGTTCATATACTAATGTGTTCTTTTTCAAAAAAAAAAACTAATTATGCTATAATAATAATAATAATAATAATAATAATAATAATAATAATAATAATAATAATAATATTATTATTATTATTATTATTATTATTATTATTATTGTTGTTATTATTGTTATTATTATTATAATATTATTTATATTATTATTATTTTATATTATTATTATAGAATTATTATTATTATTATTATTATTATTATTGAAAGTTGTGCATAGTAATAAAATGATAGTAATAGTAATACTAGTAATGAAATACAAAGTAATAATAATATGTGTAATAATATGTTTTGTAAAAGTTAAGTTCAGATCAGATCAGATCAGATCAGATCAGATCAGATCAGAAAAAATAAGTTCAGATCAGATCAGATCAGATAAGTTCAGATCAGAAAATTTCAGGTGAACTAAACATAGCCTTAGTCCCCTTAAAAGTAGTTTATGAAAAGTTGAAACCAACTTTAATGTTTTGCTCACCAAAAAAGTTGTCCAAGTTACTTTCTTCTTATACTTCATGTTAAAACTTTTTTTGTTCCCGTTGGTTTTCTTTTTCCCCTCTATGTTTTTTAACTTTTTATGAAACAATTAATAGATCATGTCAGCTTAATTATTTGCAGTTTGCACATCCCTTATCAGGATCTTGCTAAAACTAAAGTGGTTGTTAAGAGCCACTAAAGGCACCACTTACATCCAACTGACTAGAATGCGAGAAGAAGGAGCGATGACATACATCTACTGGTTGGCCTCCTATACTAAACCTCATAGAGAACATCTCAAGAATGTTTGCTTTATTAACTCCCAAAGGGTTGGGTATCCTCCTGTTGAGCAGGTATATGGGCATGCATCTCCCCTGCTGCTACTGCCCCTGCCGCTGCCCTTACTTCCACGCTAGCTGCTATAGCCCACCGCAGTGCAGCCGTTGCCCTTGTATTCGTGCAGCCTACACCGAGCTACCGTGCAGCCAGTTGCCCCTGTCCCTTACCTTCTTCTTTCCTCATATCCATCCTCTCCCTCCAAATTGCATTATTCTTCCTTTCCACTCTAACTTTTCTGGTAAGAAACCAAATAAAGTAAAACTAATATATAATTGTACTTTGTCTCAAGAGAGTTTTTTTTTATGAAAAATCGTTTTCTATTAAAAATGTTCTTGTTCCAACCAAATAGAGCCTAAAGGAAGTTTATCAAAAAGGGAAAAAAAATGATGTGCTAACTATACTAATAGGATCGGCGCTACCCACAACGCTTTCCATTTACCATATGCTATAGACAAACACAATTATACTTTATCAAACATGTCAAATCATTCAAATCTCAAAAAATAATTTGCTAAAGCAAACAATCAAAATGTTGCTGTTGGAGTTAGTGGTGGAGTTTGTTTTCTAACTCCAAGTTTATTTGCTTCAAAAGAACAAAGAACTCAATGTTCCATATTTTTTTGGCTGGAAATTAGCATTCATATATTCGATGATTTCATAATCCTTACAAGATTGATTCTATTGCTGATTTCGCTCCTTAATTTATGGCTTCCGTTTCGGAAATGATTTTTTCTTTTCCATTTTTGTTTCCCCTTCTCCACTATTAATTGAGATCATTTTTTGGCATGGGGGGATAAGAGAAAAAGGTTTCTTCTCCTCCTAAAGATAAAACACAATTTTTGATTCCTCTATTCTTCTGGGGATTGTTCATGGTGTTCTCAAACTGTTCCTCCATACTACACCAGAGTAACATGTTGTATTTAAAAGTTTTCAAGGCTAGGATGAAGAACAACTTTAATCCCAACAATCCCCCACTAAAGATGAGAAAAAGATACCAAACGAAAGAAAGGAAATTCCGGGCATAAGAGGAGATCAATACATAACATCCGGTGTTACATTTAAGTAAATTGAAACCAAATGTTTAGTGAAGTGGTACAATGACTTACAAGTCCAAGGGTGGACGAACCTTGAAACCCTCAAACTTTTGATCAAAGAGTGGACTAACCTTGAAACTCTAAGATTTAAGTCACGCCCCCACAACACATACATCACTCCAAAAATCTAGTAAACTCCGCAACGTGAACGCGTTTTAAGCCATGCGTTTACCTTAGTTTTCATGGAAGCTCTGGGAAACAAACTCAAGTTTCCATAGAAGATGGCGAGTCTTCACAACCATATAGGTGAATCCCTTGTGCTTCTCAATAGCACAAAACATCTCTTAGGATTCATTAAGAGTTTAAACAAACTCAACCTCCACAAAATTACAACGGTGGATTTCTCAAATGCTTAGCTAGAGCACCTACCACGTAAGTATAAATCCATTAAGAATTCTCAACGAATTCATCCTACTACAAGCATTACAACACCAAATGCCATAGGGATCAAATATAAGTAATGCTAATTATATACTCTTCATGGGCTTAAGCCCCATCCCCCTCGACGAATCAAGAACTTGCACTAGTACAGAATCGACGATTTACGTCGGATGCGAGGAGCCCATTTGCGTCAGACATGGGTCCGACGGTACAGGTCTCGTCGCAGATGAGAGAGACAGGATCTGCGTCGGACTAGCACACGACGCAGTTGATGAGCTATTTGCGTCGGACTGTGCTCAACATGCGACGCACATGAAGCCTCACCCCCGCATACAATAGGCCCATCTGCGTCGCATGTTGAGCAATGTGCGACGCAGATGAAACACCATTTGCGTCGCACATTGCCCAACATGCGACGCAGATGGGAGCTGCCAAGCCATACCCCCAACAGCCCAACAAGCGAATACCTACCATCTGCGTCGCATGTGGTACTACGTGCGACGCAAATGGTAGGTTTTTTTTCCAGCCTTATCTTTCCACCAGCATTCAAATTGCAACAGATTAAAAACAACAGATTAAAATACGCTTAATTGCAACAGAAAAAATAACAATTCATATTCCATTCATATTCTCTTCAATTGTTCTGTAATCAGAAAACATGAACAATAAAAATATAAAATAAAAAAATTATACAAATCATATCTAGAAAGATCGCAATATAGAAGTTTGGAACAAGTTGCGGTGGCCGGGGCACCGGGTCAGGGTGGCGCATAGAGCGGAGGACCGAGAGTTGACCGGGAAAGCGAGTAGAGGAGAGAGACTCAACTTGTTCCATTTCAACCATTCAACCTCCAAATTCAATCCCTTGGAGAAAAATTTCACCCCAATATTTCCTAGAACAAACCACAAAATCAAAACCGACGGATCCATCAGATCCTGAAATACAAACCACAAAATCAAAACCGACGAATGGAATCGAATCAAATCAAAATTGTGTCCTAGAAAAAATGAAAAAAAACGAGAAAAAAAAAACTAAAAAACAAGGAAATACAATTGTGGTAACGAAGAAATCGTGTTTTGAAGGATTAGATTTCGAAAAAACTAAAAAAGGGGGAAAAAAAGAGGGAGCGTACCTTGATGTTCACTAGATTTCGAAAACCGCCATTGAAGGATTCATTGAGAACTCGGGGAAGAGAACGGCGAAATCAGATCAAAAACGAATTCAGATCTAACACCAAAAACAACCTAAAAATGAGGGAACTCCAAAACCAATGTAAACCGGCGACAAACCGTTGAAGTTCTTGGTGAGAAACACCGCTACAGTGAGGGAACGTGCGACGCACAAACACCACGAAATCCTCTGTCCTATAATTTGTGAATTCGGGATAATTGAGATGAATTCGGGATTTGAAGAATTAAGTATTTGAGATGAATTCATTATTTGAAGGAAGAAAGATGGGGAAGAGAGAAGGAGAGAGAGAGAGAAGGAGAGAGAGAGAGAGACGGCTGTGTGAGGAAGGAAGAGGTAGGGTTTCACATCTGTCCCTTAGTAAATAAAAAGGAGGAAGCGCGCACTTTAATTTTGGATCCATGGGCTTTTACTCATTTGCGTCACACGTGGGATTCATGCGACGCACATAGCTTATGTTATGTGCGTCGCGTTTTTGGCCCATCCGACGCACATAGCTGTCTTGCGTCGCACACTAGTTAAATACGACGCACATAGGTTGTCTTTTGCGTCGGTTTCCAGTTACATGCGACGCAAATGAGTCTTCTGCGACGTTTGGAATGTTGTGCGACACAGATGGTGAGACGCAAATCATCGTTTTTCTACTAGTGTTGGTTCCTTGCCAACCCCTTAGTCAAAGGATCCGCCAAATTTCTTTCGGACCTTACATAGTTCAAAGCAATGACTCCATTCTTGAGTAATTGTCTCACCGAACTATGTCTAAGACGTATGTGCCTCTTTTTACCATTATAATTGCTATTGTTAGCTACACCAATTGTAGCTTGAGAATCACAATGCAAAGAAATCGGGGAAGATCTTTCCCCCCACAATGGGATGTCGGCAAGAAGACTCCTTAGCCAATCCGCTTCTTGACCTGCCAACTCAAGAGCAATGAATTCAGATTCCATGGTGGAGCGCGCTAAACATGGTTGTTTTGAGGACTTCCATGATATAGCACCTCCACCCAACATAAACACATAACCACTAGTAAAGACTACTTCATCATTATCGGATACCCAATTAGCATCATCACAAAAACCTTCCAAGACATTAGAAAATCGATTAAAATGCAAACCAGTTTCCATGGTGCCCTTAAGATACCTTAGTAGCCGATAAAGTGCATTCCAATGTTCACTACTAGGATTATGAGTATAACGACTTAATCTACTTACCGCATAAGCAATGTCAGGACGTGTGCAATTCATCAAAAACATTACACTCCCTATTACCTTAGCATATTGCTCTTGTGACACACTAGGACCCTTGTTCTTCATGAGCCTTACACTTGCATCATATGGAGTTTTACAAGGCTCCACATCGTAGCAATTGAACTTCTTCAAAATCTTCTCCACATAGTGAGATTGATTCATTGAGAAACCATCCTTGAACTTGGTCAACCGGATACCAAGGATCACATCGGCTTCACCTAAATCCTTCATTTCAAACTTAGTAGAGAGAAAGTCCTTAGTGTAATTTACAACCTCAAGGTTAGTACCAATAATAAGCATGTCATCAACATAAAGACAAATAATAACACAAGAGGAATCCAAAACTTTAGAATATACACAAGAGTCCGAAGAATTAGTCACAAAACCATCACTCCTAAGAGTACTATCAAACTTTCCATACCATTGCTTAGGAGCTTGTTTCAAACCATACAAAGACTTCCTAATCCTACACACCTTGTGTTCTTGACCCTTAACCACAAAACCTTCCGGTTGAGTCATATAAATCTCTTCATCAAGATCACCATTAAGAAAAGCCGTTTTAACATCCATTTGATGAACCACTAAGTCATGAATCGCCGCTAAAGCAACCAAAGTCCTAATGGTGGCAATCTTAGTCACGGGTGAGTAGGTATCAAAAAAGTCTATACCTTCTTTTTGAGTAAAACCTCTAATAACAAGTCTAGCCTTAAACTTATCAATAGAGTCATCGGGTTTCTTTTTCTTAGTAAAGATCCATTTACAACTTATGGGTTTAGACCCTTTAGGTAAATCACATAAGTCCCAAGTATGATTAGACATGGTTGAATCTAATTCACTTTTAATGGCCTCTTTCCAAAAACTAACATCTATGGATTTCATAGCTTCACTATAAGTCTTTGGGTCTTCTTCTAAAAGAAATAAAGAAACAACATTGTCACTCAAACAATTCACATCAAAATTCTCAACAAGAAAAGTGGTAAAAAAATATGGTCCAAAGGTAGTCTCTACTCTAACCCTCTTACTCTTCTTAGGTTGAATTCCTTCTACTACCAAAGGAGGAGGAGGAGGATCACTAGAACTAGGCAAAGACATCCAAGGACACATCAATACTTAACTCATTCACATGCATAGAAGAAGATGATGATTTCAAAGGGAAAGAATGCTCAAAGAAAACTGCATCTCTAGATTCACAAATAGAATAATCACTCAAAAGCATGAACCTATATGCGGCACTATTATGAGCATAACCAATAAACACACAATCAAAAGTTTTAGACCCAATAGTGCTTTTCTTAAAACCTGGAAAAGCAACTTTCGCTAAGCACCCCCACACTTTCAAAATACTCATGTTAGGTTTATAACCTTTCCAAAGTTCATAAGGTGTTTTATCCAATTTCTTATGGGGCACTCTATTGAGTACATAACAAGCGGATAGAACCGCCTCTCCCCACATGTTGTCGGATAATCCGGAACTTAAAAGCATTGCATTCATAGTTTCTTTTAAAGATCTATTCTTTCTTTCGGCAATACCATTTTGTTGTGGAGTGTAAGGGGAGCTTAGCTCATGGATGATTCCATTGGCTTCACAAAATTCTTTTAAAGTCCATTTTCCATATTCACCACCTCTATCGGTCCTAACCCTTTTAATTTTAAGATCAAGTTGATTTTCAACCTCGGCTTTATACTTAAAAAATGCACTTTCAGCCTCATCCTTAGTTTTCAAAAGATAAACTTTAGTGTACCTTGAAAAATCATCAACAAAAGTTATGTAATAATTTTTCCCTCCTTTACTAGTAGTGCAATTTTTAAAGTCCGCTAAATCCGAGTGAATCAACTTTAGCAATTTAGTACTTCTTGACACAACTTGCTTGAAAGGTTTCTTAGTATATTTGGCCTCAACACAAATGGGACAATTAGAGGCTTTGTCAATTTGATCAAAAGAAATTAAGTCCATGTCCTTTAGTTTTTTCATGTAAGAAACATTTAAATGTCCTAAACGATTGTGCCAAACATCCATAGACTCAACAATATAAGCAAAAGAAGTACTTCCATTATTATTCAAAACATTCATCACAAATTTCCCAACAAAGTCTCCATTCTTAATGATAACAATCTTGTCCGCCTCAAAGACAAGCTTTAAACCGGCTTTGTTGAGAAGGGCACCCGAAATAAGATTCCTCTTAAGGGAGGGAACATACAAGACATTATTCAAAAACAAAGTTTTTCCGGAAGTGAGTTTAAGGTGGACCTTCCCTTTGCCAAGAACTCCCGCGGTGCTACTATTTCCCATGTAAACATGGTCTCCATCGGTAGCATCTTCAAAGTCCGTCATGAGAGCCTTGTTAGCACAAATATGCCTTGATGCTCCCGTGTCTAAGATCCACTCCACCTTGTTCTCCACCAAGTTGGCTTCAACTACCACCGCGGCTATCACCTCATCCTTTTCAACAAGATTAGCTTGGGAGGCACCATTGGAGTTGTTCTTGCGGTGGACACATTGATAGGCCTTGTGTCCTATCTTTCCACACACATAGCATGCTCCTTTGGTCTTTTGAATCTTGTTGTTGAAAGTGAAGTTCCCTTTGTTTCCATTCTTCTTCTTCTTACCTTTAAACCTTTTCTAGCCATAGGATCACTAGAATCAACCAAGTTAGCTTTAGAAGAATTCAAAGAGAGAGAATCAAACTTATCTTTGAGGCGGTTGGCCTCCTCGGTCCTCATATGACCAATAAACTCTTGAAGGTTCATGTCCTTCTTCTTGTGCTTCAAAGAGTTCCGGTAGTCATTCCATGAAGGTGGGAATTTCTCCAAAAGCACATTGGCTTGAAGAGTCTCACACATTTTCATCCCTTCACCAAGGATATCGGTGACAATGTTCTCATATTCATGCACTTGATCCATGATGGATTTTTCATCCGTCATCTTGAACTTAATCCACTTACCAACAACATATTTCTTCTTACCGGCATCATTGGCACCATACTTCTTTTGCAAAGTGTCCCAAATGGACTTGCTTGATCGATTAGTGATAAGGAGATCAAATAAGATTCCACTCACATGATGGAGGATATGAGCTCGAACAAGCTTGTTGTCTTTCTCCTTCTTGGTTAATGCATCGACCGCTTTCTTGAGATCCTCCGCCGAAAGGAAGGCATCCGGGGCTACCGCCTTACTTGTTTCAATTGCTACAATCACATCCTCATAGAGGACATAATCAATTTCAAGTTGCTAAAAAAAGATCAACAATTTTTGTGACCATCTCTTATAGTTCTTGCCATCAAGAGGCTCCAACTTAGAGATGTCGGGAAGAGTCTTGTTCAACATTGGATTAGCCAAAACAATCGACATAATATCTCGTTTTCAAATTGTTGTATTTAAAGGTTTTCAAGGCTAGGATGAAGAACAAGAAATGAACAAACAATAAGAACTTGTTGTGCCGTGGTAAACAAACCACTGCCTTGAAAATGAGATTCGGTGCAACCGGGGTGCACAATTGTACTCACCGATTCGTTCCCTAAGGTTTACACAACTCTCAACACACAATGGCACTCTTGGGTGTGAGATGGAGTTACTAGAACTTATGCCCAAAAAAGATGAAGAAAGAAGAGAGAGAGAAGAAAAGATATATCTCAAAATCAGAAAAATGAAATATATTAATAGGAATGAAGGAGAAGAAGTAACCTCCCAAGGAAATCAAAGGACTCCAAAGAATCCAATGATCATAATCAATCCTAATAAACACAAGATAATGGAGAATAAAACTCCCATCATCAATAGGAATTAAGGGGAAGAAAAAACCACCATAAAATAATGATCATCATCTTAAAACCACGTAATTAAGGGGAGGTTACAAAAGGGATCCAAGGAAATAAAGGGAAAAACCGAAAAACGGCAAAAAGGACCTTCGCCCGATCGGGCCCGAGACCAAAACTCCAATGCTTACTTAGGTCGCCCGATCGGGCGAACCCCGCCCGAACGGGCGCCAACAGCGACTACGAAAGTCACCCGCCCGATCGGGCGCCTATTTTTTCTTCCCCTTTTTCCAACTTTAATCCCAACATAACAGTGGTCGTGTATCCCTGGAGGTTGGTTGCCAAGAACCCGTGATAGGCGTGTCGCACATCTAACAAAAATAAATAACCTAACTAATCCTCCTAACTATGTAGTAGGGTAAGTCAGAGTCGATCCCACAGAGAGAAAGTTGTTCTATGATTAGCCCTTAAATAATGGTAAGACTAAACGAGGTTAATATCGATGATGGTCGAATCAACTGTACTAATCAATATATAAATAAAAGACTCTATAGTTAAGTATCCCCATTCGCATAAATTAATACAATAATAATTCCTATCCCAAACTAGTCAATTAAATATTCACAAGGAAAAGTACACCCTATAAAATACCATAAACCTTTCCCGAGTATGTATGCCTTCCCTAATATGCACTCAAACCTACTCCCGTAGAATCGTGCAAATTAAAGACATTAAACGCGACACTCTGACTTCCTAACAATTCATTCTACCTACTCCCGTGGAGAATTTCATGTTCTTAATTAAAATACCCAAATCCGTCAAAACCCAACTCCCGTTGTAATCAATACAATGGAATCATAACAATACTAGTTATCCCTAATCTAGTATTGAAATATGCACAATCAATTAAGCAAGAACAATTCAACATAATTTGGGAGTTTAAAAAAATAATCATGAATTAATTCATACTAGGGTTCAACTTAACATTAGATAGAAGAACTACTCAAGCATAATTGAAAATAATTAAAGAAACTAGAGAACAATAGTTAAAATTCATAATAATAAACAAAGAGAAAAGAAGAAGAAAATAAATACTTGAATTAATGGAAGAAAGGTAGACTCTTGGAGAACAATGAAGATCTACAAGTTTCTCTCTCTAACTTCTCTCTAGAGACCCTAAAAAGGGTATACAATGAATCTCCCGTCATTAAACAAATAAAAGAGTATTTATAACTTCCTAAAATAATACAACCGACTGAACAAAACGCGTCATGTAGCAGACCAACACGGACGTGTCAATATTTACACGGACGTGTTGACCTGTAACCATATAAACTATTATACGAATATAAGCTACTGTCTTGAAGAAATCAGAGTGACACGGACGTGTCCAAAAGTGACACGCACGTGTTGTCCTGTAATCGTCAGATTCTTCAGATCAACTTCAAACAACTATAGCTTTTGATCCAGAGCTTTGTTTGGTGCATGCAATATATCGTTGGAAAGATATTCAAGTCTTGTTTCCAACCCAGTTGTAATCACCTCATTATCAGTTTTGTGTCAAAAGTTATGATTAAAATGGTGAAGAGGTGTCATATTTCGCACAAGTACACAAAGCCGTTTGTATCTTCTTCAATTCCAATCCATTTTGGACACATGATATATCGTTTTGAAGGTAATCCAAGTGCCGTAATCATCATATCCTTAAAAAGGAGTCCAAAGTACTTGAGATTACATCAAAAGACCAAACAACCTGTGAAAGCACTGTATCTTTAAAAAAAAGGGACCTAAATATGCATAAATGCAATGTAAATGCTCTAATACTACATGAAAATGCACCCTAATATGCAACTAAATAATGTTAGAATAGGCACTTATCAAACTCCCCCAAGCTAAATATTTGCTTGGCCTCAAGCAACTCAAGCAAACCAAACTAATTCACAAGAGAAGAGTAAAATGAACTTTTGTACATGACTTATACGTTCAACCATTCAATCTCCAAGACATGAAATTCAAGCATATGAAAGATATTATGATTATAAGATTAGACTAAGATAGACCACGAATTATACCTCATATAAATTCATGTAATCACAACTTGACTCACCATGGCAAACCACAAACCTTCCCCCACGCTAGACTCAATTAAACTCGATGAACCTCACTTTAGTCGAGCACACTTTCTCTCATGTATTTATAGTTAATGATTTTTTCACTCAAACATATACCAAGTCGACTCGAATGAAGTATATTTCTTTAAACTTGACTATCATCTCATTCTCCACTTAAAAATGACAAAAACATGCATATAGATCATGAGGACTTACCAAGGGTTGTAGCGTGGCTAAGGTATGAGTAGGAAAAATATTTGGGAATGTGGTGCTAAAAGCCAACTAGTGGAGGAAATAACACTTTAGCATCTATGGCCATTAGATGCAAACGCCACAAAAACTTCTATTGGAAGTTCAACAACACATTGCCAACAAATCAAGATAATACCCATCCTTATCCACTCCAACAAACTTCATTCACCTTTTATTCAATCTTTTTTTCACTTCTTTCTTTTCTTTTGTCTTTTTCAATTATTCAGAATTATTTTTCACAAATTCTTCATCATTCTTTTCATTTTGCACTTTCACACTATAATTTCAAGCATTTTTTTCTTTCAACATTTTTTCTTCCAATAATTACCGCAAAACCACAACACAAGCTCAAAGCATGAACTCTAATGCTACTCCACTTAGCAAGGCTTGGGTAGAGAAATCATAAAAGCTAGAGGCTTGTAATATAGGTTGATCAAGAGAATGGAAAATCAAAAGCTTAACATGGGTTAATTAAAGAGAATATTATATATGAAAAGAAAAATGTCTGAAGGCTCAAAATAATGAAAAGAACGCCTCAATCATATAAATACATGCATATGCCACATAAGTCTCAAAGAGTGTCAAGGCAATTTCAAGAGTCATACTTCATGAGGAATATCACACAACAAAAAATAGAAGACTGATGTAGATGTGTCAGTCTATAAGGCTTGAAAAATCCTCACTAGGCTTATGCTTACCGAGTAAAATCAAGTCTTTCTTGGGGAATGTCAACGAATCTTACCACAAACCCATTCAAGTTGCAAAACAATCGTACCATGAAGCGGTCAATGCAGTCAAACTCAATCTTGTAAAATTTAGTTATAATATCGAAGATATATACCCAAAACTCATGAATTATCAATCTTATGAATTAAAACATATATTTCCTGTAATCATGAAAGAGTTTCTTAAATTATATGCCATGCATGAATGCAAAACCTAAACTAATATCCTACTAAAACTAAATGGTTTCGATCCCTTTCCCCAACATGTTTGTGATAATTCTACTCTATCGAAGATATGCCCAAAACTTATGAATTATCAATCTCATGAATTAAAACATATATTTCCTGTAATCATGAAAGAATTTCTTAAATTATATGCCATACGTGAATGCAAAACCTAAACTAATATCCTACTAAAACTAAGAAAGCAATAAATCCTAATTCACTTTCGTAGGAATCACGATTGCATTTAGCATGTGCAACAAGCCCTTTAAACCCCTAGGCTGCCCTAGTGGACGAGTAAGGTCTCGTGAAGGTTTTCTAAAGGCATATCCACAAAGCCAAACTATGCCAATATGCAGAAGAAATAAAAAGAATACCTAAACGAAAATATGTGCAAAGTTATGACCAAAAAAGTATATCCTTCCCCAAGCTAAATAACACATTGTCCTCAATGTGACAAATAATTATAAGGAGGGTAAGGGAGAGGGAAACATCCACAATCACATAACAGGATCAATTTCCTCAATCACACAATCAAGTTAAACCAAAATAAATGGCAAAATGATCAGATATGACTCTCAAAAACTTAAAGAGGAAGAAAGGAAATATTATACCAAAAGGTGTAGTGGATGGAAACCCAAAGTTGAACCTCCTCACGCATCATAAGATCAAATACCTAGATATTAATCTCAATGAATAATAGTTACTCAACTCACATTTTGCACAAATTCTATAAGTTAGTAATCAAATAAATAAACTAAAATTTCCTAAATCTAAAATTAAAAAGAAAAAAAAGGTTAGAAAACTTGTTGCCTCCCAGGAATAGCTCATCAAAGCCCTTAGTAGTTTGTCAAATGCATCTGCATGCATCTCACAAAAAAGCAAATAATATACAAAAGAAAATGTAAAATAAATTAGTTATAATTCTCTACAAGACCTGCAAAAAAGAAAATCAAAGAAAAAGTTATATCCACAAGAGAAGGAAGAAAAAGAAAAATTATTGGTCTTTTTACATGACCCAACAGGTTAGGAAGAAACCGAATGTACATTAATTACATGATCACAAAAGTCATTCAAAGAGGGATAAATAAGGAATGATGGAGGATATAATACAGGGAAAGAAGGAATGAGGTCAAGTTTTTGAGAGAAAGGAACATGAGACTAAAAAACAGTAGGTGAAACCGATAAAGACTCATGAATCACTTCACTCTCATTGATAGACTTCTCCAAGGTAGGCTTTTCAACCAAGGGTTCTTCCTCTAAAATATCCATCACATTGATTTTTCCTATAATTTGAACATCAATCCCATAACACTCATTTTCTATCCAACCCACATCATCATCATCATAAATATACGATTGCGGATGAGAATTTTGAGTAGAATAATCAAATTCATATTGGGGTGAGGGGTTAAAATCATTCACTAACGTCACATTACACAAAGAAATAGCATGAGAAGTAGAGTGACAATTCGAAGAAAAAGAAGGTGTTGTAATACACCTATGGGGTTGTGGGATTGGTGTAGCAGATAAAGACATATCCCACTCATAGTTATTCTTAGCCAACCACTCAATTAAATCCCAACAATAATCTGGTGATTGGGCTAGAAATTTCCCATTAGACATAGACAGCCCCGGCCCGAACGACGTGGAGGCCCTGTGCTGAAATCTAAACTCCCTGTGCTGAGATGCCTGGGACACGCTATAAGATTGCAATGAAAAACCTCACGGCCACCGGATAAAACAGAAACCAATAATTACATGAATCACACATACATCTATACAAATCATATACTAACAGAAACATAAATTGCCAGAAATCTATCAAAAGAAAGTAGTTCTACCCAGTTCGACTATGTTAAAAGTAGTTCACATTCATATGATTGAACATACAGTATATCATCAAGAATTGAAATCAAACAGAACCCACAAAGTTAACTTTCAACCAATGTATCTCAACAGGTTAATAAAAGACCCAATTTGTAAAATTAAAAAAAAATTATGAATTTACAGATGAATTTCACAAACACAACTTGACAACTAACCCACATCACTTCCCCTAGGTCAAAGACAACCAAAATTCAACCCAAAAATATAAGACACTGAAATCAATTCAAACTACAAGACATTTTGAAAAATTTTTAACATGAAATTGTCCACAATGCATCAAATTCAAAATCCCCACAAGTAAATGCATCACAGTGAATGTATGGGACAACATAGATGACATCAAAACCAAAATTGGTTGAAAGAGAAAGTCTAGTGGTTGAGAAAAGTAAGGAGGAGAAAGTAGGAGCGGCAAACCCATTCACAAATTGGAGTTCTAGAATGATACAAGCTAAAAAGTTCTTGTATTCTTTGTGGCAGTTTTTCATTTTCTGGTTCTGGTTCCAAACTATTATTCCAAAAAGAAATAGGTCAATATTCGCAATTTTAGGAGAAAGTGCAGTTGTTAAGGAGAAAAGTAAAGAGAGAGATAGAGAAACTAAGGAGAGAGAAATATGGAGCTGGTGCAAATAAAGCGTGTTGTACTATGGTGTTCTGTATTTTGGGCCTCACTAGTTTAAAGTTTTTTTTAAAAAAATTTGGGGCCCTTGTAATTGTGAGGCCCTGTGCTGAGTCCCACTTTGGACCGACACAGGGCCGGGCCTGGACATAGAATCAAACACCACCCTAGTTTCTTCATTTAAACCCTCATAATTCACTAGGCACATATCCCAAATTTCAATTCCATGGTTAGGACCAACAAAATTGCCAAGTCTATAATAGTATTTCCAAAATAATTCATTCTCATATCGAGGAAAAGAAAAATTGCTCTAAAATTACTAGCAATAATATTGGGTTCATGGAACATAAATGGTAATTCATGAGAACTCATGCAAAAATTGGGAGAATTTTGATGTGATGCATCAAAACTATAAATATGAGAACCATAAGAGTTATTACAGTGTTGCCTATTAAAAGAATTATTCCCATCATAATAATAACATGACTCCATGATACGAAAAAAAAAAATCTATTCACAAAAGAAAGGAGAAAAAAAAAATATATACAATCTAGTCTCACCAGCAATAAAAACTAAATAAAACAAACTATCTCCCCGACAACGGCGCTAAAATTTGGTAGGCGTGTCGCACACCTAACAAAAATAAATAACCTAACTAATCCTCCTAACTATGTAATAGGGTAAGTCAGAGTCGATCCCATAGAGAGAAAGTTGTTCTATGATTAGCCCTTAAATAATGGTAAGACTAAAGGAGGTTAATATCGATGATGGTCGAATCAACTATACTAATCAATATATAAATAAAAGACTCTATAGTTAATTATCCCCATTAGTATGAATTAATACAATAATAATTTCTACCCCAAACTAGTCAATTAAATGTTCACAAGGAAAAGTACACCCTATAAAATACCATAAACCTCTCCCGAGTATCTATGGCCTCCCTAATATGCACTCAAACCTACTCCCGTGGAATCATGCAAATTAAAGACATTAAACGCGGCACTCTAACTTCCTAACAATTCATTCTACCTACTCCCGTGGAGAATTTCATGTCCTTAATTGAAATACCCAAATCCGTCAAAACCCAACTCCCGTTGTGATCAATACAATGGAATAATCATAACAATACTAGTTATCCCTAATCTAGTATTGAAATATGCACAATCAATTAAGAAAGAACAATTCAACAATTAATTTGGGAGTTTAAAGAAATAATCATGAATTAATTCATACTAGGGTTCAACTTAACAATAGATAGAAGAACTACTCAAGCATAATTGAAAATAAGTAAAGAAATTAGAGAACAATAGAGAAAATTCATAATAATAAACAAAGAGAAAATAAGAAAATAAATATTTGAAGTAATGGAAGAAAGGTAGAGTCTTGGAGAACATTGAAGATCTACAAGTTTCTCTCTCTAACTTCTCTCTAGAAACCCTAGAAAGGGTATACAATGAATCTCCCGTCATTAAACAAATAAAAGAGTATTTATAACTTCCTAAAATAATACAACCGACTGAACAAAACGCGTCATGTAGCAGACCAACATGGACGTGTCAATATTTACACGGACGTGTTGACCTGTAACCATATAAACTATTATACGAATATAAGCTACTGCCATGAAGAAATCAGAGTGACACGGACGTGTCCAAAAGTGACACGCACGTGTTGTCCTGTAATCGTCAGATTCTTCAGATCAACTTCAAACAGCTATAGCTTTTGATCCAGAGCTTTGTTTGGTGCATGCAATATATAGTTGGAAAGCTATTCAAGTCTTGTTTCCAACCCAGTTGTAATCACCTCATTATCAGTTTTGTGTCAAAAGTTATGATTAAAATGGTGAAGAGGTGTCATATTTCGCACAAGTACACAAAGCCGTTTGTATCTTCTTCAATTCCAATCCATTTTGGACACATGATATATCGTTTTGAAGGTAATCCAAGTGCCGTAATCATCATATCCTTAAAAAGGAGTCCAAAGTACCTGAGATTACATCAAAAGACGAAACAACCTGTGAAAGCACTGTAGCTTCTGAAAAAAGGGACCTAAATATGCATAAATGCAATGTAAATGCTCTAATACTACATGAAAATGCACCCTAATATGCAACTAAATGATGTTAGAATAGGCACTTATCAAACTTCCCAAGCTAAATATTTGCTTGGCCTCAAGCAAACCAAACTAATTCACAAGAGAAGAGTAAAATGAACTTTTGTACATGACTTATACGTTCAACCATTCAATCTCCAAGACATGAAATTCGGGCATATGAAAGATATTATGATTATAAGATTAGACTAAGATAGACCACGAATTATACCTCATATAAATTCATGTAATCACAACTTGACTCACCATGGCAAACCACAAACCTTCCCCCAAGCTAGACTCAATTAAACTCGATGAACCTCACTTTAGTCGAGCACACTTTCTCTCATGTATTGATAGTTAATGATTTTTTCACTCAAACATATACCAAGTCGACTCGAATGAAGTATATTTCTTTAAACTTAACTATCATCTCATTCTCCACTTAAAAATGACAAAAACATGCATATAGATCATGAGGACTTACCAAGGGTTGTAGCGTGGCTAAGGTATGGGTAGGAAAAATATTTGGGAATGTGGTGCTAAAAGCCAACTAGTGGAGGAAATAACACTTTAGCATCTATGGCCATTAGATGCAAACGCCACAAAAACTTCTATTGGAAGTTCAACAACACATTGCCAACAAATCAAGATAATACTCATCCTTATCCACTCCAACAAACTTCATTCACCTTTTATTCAATCTTTTTTTCACTTCTTTCTTTTCTTTTTTCTTTTTCAATTATTCAGAATTATTTTTCACAAATTCTTCATCATTCTTTTCATTTTGCACTTTCACACTATAATTTCAAGCATTTTTTTTCTTTCAACATTTTTTCTTCCAATAATTACCGCAAAACCACAACAGAAGCTCAAAGCATGAACTCTAATGCTACTCCACTTAGCAAGGCTTGGGTAGAGAAATCATAAAAGGCTAGAGGCTTGTAATATAGGTTGATCAAGAGAATGGAAAATCAAAAGCTTAACATGGGTTAATTAAAGAGAATATTATATATGAAAAGAAAAATGTCTGAAGGCTCAAAATAATGAAAAGAACGCCTCAATCATATAAATACATGCATATGCCACATAAGTCTCAAAGAGTGTCAAGGCAATTTCAAGAGTCATACTTCATGAGGAATATCACACAACAAAAAATAGAAGACTGAAGTAGATGTGTCAGTCTATAAGGCTTGAAAAATCCTCACTAGGCTTATGCTTACCGAGTAAAATCAAGTCTTTCTTGGGAAATGTCAACGAATCTTACCACAAACCCATTCAAGTTGCAAAACAATCGTACCATGAAGAGGTCAATGCAGTCTAACTCAATCTTGTAAAATTTAGTTATAATATCGAAGATATATACCCAAAACTCATGAATTATCAATCTTATGAATTAAAACATATAATTCCTGTAATCATGAAAGAATTTCTTAAATTATATGCCATGCATGAATGCAAAACCTAAACTAATATCCTACTAAAACTAAATGGTTTCGATCCCTTTCCCCAACATGTTTGCGATAATTCTACTCTATCGAAGATATGCCCAAAACTCATGAATTATCAATCTCATGAATTAAAACATATATTTCCTGTAATCATGAAAGAATTTCTTAAATTATATGCCATACGTGAATGCAAAACCTAAACTAATATCCTACTAAAACTAAGAAAGCAATAAATCCTAATTCACTTTCGTAGGGATCACGATTGCACTTAGCATGTGCAACAAGCCCTTTAAACCCCTAGGCTGCCCTAGTGGACGAGTAAGGTCTCGTGAAGGTTTTCTGAAGGCATATCCACAAAGCCAAACTATGCAAATATGTAGAAGAAATAAAAAGAATACCTAAACGAAAATATGTGCAAAGTTATGACCAAAAAAGTATATCCTTCCCCAAGCTAAATAACACATTGTCCTCAATGTGACAAATAATTATAAGGAGGGTAAGGGAGAGGGAAACACCCACAATCACATAACACGATCAACTTCCTCAATCACACAATCAAGTTAAACCAAAATAAATGGCAAAATGATCAGATATGACTCTCAAAAACTTAAAGAGGAAGAAAGAAAATATTATACCAAAGGTGTAGTGGAATGGAAACCCAAAGTTGAATCTCCTCACACATCATAAGATCAAATACCTAGATATTAATTTCAATGAATAATAGGATCTCAATTCACATTTTGCACAAATTCTATAAGTTAGTAATCAAATAAATAAATTAAAATTTCCTAAATCTAAAATTAAAAAGAAAAAAAAGGTTAGAAAACTTGTTGCCTCCCAGGAATAGCTCATCAAAGCCCTTAGTAGTTTGTCAAATGCATCTGCATGCATCTCACAAAAAAGCAAATAATATACAAAAGAAAATGTAAAATAAATTAGTTATAATTCTCTACAAGACCTGCAAAAAGGAAAATCAAAGAAAAAGTTATATCCACAAGAGAAGGAAGAAAAAGAAAAATTATTGGTCTTTTTACATGACCCAACAGGTTAGGAAGAAACCGAATGTACATTAATTACATGATCACAGAAGTCATTCAAAGAGGGATAAATAAGGAATGATGGAGGATATAATACAGGGAAAGAAGGAATGAGGTCAAGTTTTTGAGAGAAAGGAACATGAGACTAAAAAACAGTAGGTGAAACCGATAAAGACTCATGAATCACTTCACTCTCATTGATAGACTTCTCGAAGGTAGGCTTTTCAACCAAGGGTTCTTCCTCCTTTAAAATATCCATCACATTGATTTTTCCTATAATTTGAACATCAATCCCATAACACTCATTTTCTATCCAACCCACATCATCATCATCATAAATATACGATTGCGGATGAGAATTTTGAGTAGAATAATCAAATTCATATTGGGGTGAGGGGTTAAAATCATTCACTAACGTCACATTACACAAAGAAATAGCATGAGAAGTAGAGTGACAATTCGAAGAAAAAGAAGGTGTTGTAATACACCTATGGGGTTGTGGGATTGGTGTAGCAGATAAAGACATATCCCACTCATAGTTATTCTTAGCCAACCACTCAATTAAATCCCAACAATAATCTGGTGATTGGGCTAGAAATTTCCCATTAGACATAGAATCAAACACCACCCTAGTTTCTTCATTTAAACCCTCATAATTCACTAGGGACATATCCCAAATTTCAATTCCATGGTTAGGACCAACAAAATTGCCAAGTCTATAATAGTATATCCAAAATACTTCATTCTCATATCGAGGAAAAGAAAAATTGCTCTAAAATTACTAGCAATAATATTGGGTTCATGGAACATAAATGGTAATTCATGAGAACTCATGCAAAAATTGGGAGAATTTTAATGTGATGCATCAAAACTATAAATATGAGAACCATAAGAGTTATTACAGTGTTGCCTATCAAAAGAATTATTCCCATCATAATAATAACATGACTCCATGATACGAAAAAAAAAAAATCTATTCACAAAAGAAAGGAGAAAAAAAAAATATATACAATCTAGTCTCACCAGCAATAAAAACTAAATAAAACAAACTATCTCCCCGACAACGGCGCTAAAATTTGGTAGGCGTGTCGCACACCTAACAAAAATAAATAACCTAACTAATCCTCCTAACTATGTAATAGGGTAAGTCAGAGTCGATCACACAGAGAGAAAGTTGTTCTATGATTAGCCCTTAAATAATGGTAAGACTAAAGGAGGTTAATATCGATGATGGTCGAATCAACTATACTAATCAATATATAAATAAAAGACTCTATAGTTAAGTATCCCCATTAGCATGAATTAATACAATAATAATTTCTACCCCAAACTAGTCAATTAAATGTTCACAAGGAAAAGCACACCCTATAAAATACCATAAACCTCTTCCGAGTATCTATGGCTTCCCTAATATGCACTCAAACCTACTCCCGTGGAATCATGCAAATTAAAGACATTAAACGCGGCACTCTAAGTTCCTAACAATTCATTCTACCTACTCCCGTGGAGAATTTCATGTCCTTAATTGAAATACCCAAATCCGTCAAAACCCAACTCCCGTTGTGATCAATACAATGGAATCATAACAATACTAGTTATCCCTAATCTAGTATTGAAATATGCACAATCAATTAAGAAAGAACAATTCAACAATTAATTTGGGATTTTAAAGAAATAATCATGAATTAATTCATACTAGGGTTCAACTTAACAATAGATAGAAGAACTACTCAAGCATAATTGAAAATAAGTAAAGAAACTAGAGAACAATAGTGAAATTTCATAATAATAAACAAAGAGAAAAGAAGAAAATAAATATTTGAAGTAATGGAAGAAATGTAGAGTCTTGGAGAACAATAAAGATCTACAAGTTTCTCTCTCTAACTTCTCTCTAGAAACCCTAAAAAGTGTATACAATGAATCTCCCGTCATTAAACAAATAAAAGAGTATTTATAACTTCCTAAAATAATAAAACCGGCTGAACAAAATGCGTCATGGAGCAGACCAAGACGGACATGTCAAAATTGACACGAACGTGTTGACCTGTAACAAACTATTATATGAATATAAGTTACTGCCTTGAAGAAATCAGAGTGACACGGACGTGTTAAAAGTGACACGCACGTGTTCTCCTGTAATCGTCAGATTCTTCAGCTCAACTTCAAACAGCTATAGCTTTTGATCCAGAGCTTTGTTTGGTGCATGCAATATATCGTTGGAAAGCTATTCAAGTCTAGTTTCCAACCCAGTTGTAATCACCTCATTATCAGTTTTGTGTCAAAAGTTATGATTAAAATGCTTAAGAGGTGTCATATTTCGCACAAGTACACAAAGCCGTTTGTATCTTCTTCAATTCCAATCCTTTTTGGACACATGATATATCGTTTTGAAGGTAATCCTAGTGTCTTAATCATCATATCCTTAAAAAGGAGTCCAAAGTACCTGAGATTACATCAAAAGACTAAACAACCTGTGAAAGCACCGTAGCTTATAAAAAGGGACCTAAATATGCATAAATGCAATGTAAATGCTCTAATACTACATGAAAATGCACCCTAATATGCAACTAAATGATGTTAGAATATGCAATTATCAGCCCATGTGTACGTAACGGACGATTTTAACTTTAGGACAGTGTTAATTCACGCCACGACTATTGAGATAATGTTCCAATTGTTCTACCAGTTTTATTTCCAATAGTTGCAGCTCCATGAGAACGTTGTCCTAATGTATTTAAGTACAAGAAATACAGTGACAACTACAGACATTAACATGACAAAAACTTGAAAATTTAAAACAGTGATTTACATTTTCCGCAAACAACATCATGATCATTTGTTTTAAGTATCAAATGGGTTTCGCCGAGCAACAGTTATACCAGCACTTTATTCCATATCTAAAGTGTCGCCTTTTCTTCCATTAGGTAATATCCAGTTGAATTTATAAACAAGGCTTGCTAATAGAAAATCACTAGTCACAATCCCATATGACACTTCTGGGCACATTCTTCTTCCAGCCCCAAATGGAATAAATTGGAAATCTTGACCCTTATAATCAACAATTGAGGAGTCATTTAGAAATTGGTTAGGATTGAAATCTTCCCGGTCTTCTGTTTATGTCGATTTTGTACCAAGTACGCAAAAGGTGTTGGGGGAGCCAACAACAAGAACAGTATACCCAAAATCAATAAAGAATGACTAACTTTAATTAGAATGTAAGTAAAAGGAATGAAAGACAAACAATTGTTGACGCGGAAAACCCAAATGATGGGAAAAACCGCGGGTGACACTCTTGATCACCAATCCACTATGATGCCGCCGTCAATATCAACGTTCAATTACAATGAGTATCAGCATAACTTTGCAGAATGTTAATGGAGAGGGAGAGAGAGTATGATAGTTTTTGAGTTCTGAGAGTATAAAGTAGCTAGAGAGAGAGTATAAATTAGGTTACATTCAATATATATATATCCTAAGAATAGCCCTTGCAGCCGTTGACAATCTCCTTAGAAGTAGGATCTACCACAACTCCTTGCAACTGATTCCCCTTCAATCTCTCATATGGTTAAATGAATGGCCCCACTAAACTCTTATCTTTTGCACTTGATAACTGAAACAACTTATCCCCCTCAATTTGAAATTTCATCTTGTACCGCCAATGCATTATTCGTGGCCCCAACAATTGTCCCTAATTGATGCCACTTGTCAACCGCCTAGGGAGTGGTGTCAATTACTTGGCCCAATAACCGCCATCAATGCTTCAACTGCTCCTGCTTCTTTGTATAAAAACACACGCCAACTCTTTCTCACCTCTTGTCACTTCAAACTCTTCCCCAAAAATAGTTTCTCTCTCTTGAAGAACCAGGAACCCCTTTAATTACTTGCTCCTTCGTCGTTTCCCCAGTGAAAATCCAGGTAATCTTCATCTTCTTGCGTTTTCTTTTTCTTGTTCCTTAAAATTTCCGCCTTTTCTTCCATGGCTCCCAAAGATGTTGCCAAAATTAGGAAAGCAAGCAAAACCCCTAAGCCCGCTGAACCTAGCGGCGAAGTAATTGTCATCAATGCTGGCGTAATTGGAGGCTTTAGTGTTGCTAGCACTTTCACAGAAGAAGAACTAGATGACTTCATAGAATAATCCGGGCTATCTATCCGAGTGAACACGAGGGTTCCCAAGAAAAACGAGTGTCCTGATGACTGCCCTGAAGGATGGGTAATTTTATACGAATATCCCTTCAAAATTGGTTACCAATTTCCCCTCTCCCCCCTTATGACCGAATTCCTTAAGGCCCTAGGAGTGAGTCCTGGACAAATTAGGCCTCTGGCTTGGAGGGTTATTCATGTAATTGATGTATTAACCAAGGGTATGGGCATAGAATTTGGGTTGGAAGATTTACTGCAAGTTTATGAGGTGAAAAAGATGGAAAATACAAGATATAACTTGTTCCTAAGATCTGGGCAACAGTCGCTGGTGGGTAATACGGGGGCCATCGACAGAGGGTACGGTGGAAGAAGAGATATGTATTTGTGGAGAAGACGTCGTTAGGGATGGAATATACATTTTTGTACGACGGCTGGAATGCCGGAGGTATGTTTTTGACCTTTTGTGGATTTATGCTAACTTGTGAATTTGACATGGTCTAATTTTTTGGTGCTTTGCAGAGGTTTTGCCATTGACGGTGAAAGAAAGTGAACATTCTCGCGCCAACATCGACAACT
This sequence comes from Beta corolliflora, assembly GCA_947648045.1. NCBI lineage: Eukaryota > Viridiplantae > Streptophyta > Magnoliopsida > Caryophyllales > Amaranthaceae > Beta > Beta corolliflora. Next base: position 6,133,297 of record CANSZD010002913.1, read on the forward strand.
TCCTAGAAACTTACTCACTTGAAGAACGGGCGTTCAGAGCTAACTTCCATTTGGTGCCAACTGCCGCCGACGAACAACCACGATCCCGACGACCCAACCGACAACTCCGCCCCATCAATGGCTTCAGGTACTTTATGCACATGACTTGTACGCCGTTACTTCTTTCATACTCTGGACCTATATTCATGTTTGCATATCATCGTCTAGAAATACAATGTCGACCAAGAGTAAGTCTTCTGGCGTCGTCCTGACAGAGGACGAGATGTTGGAAAGGGCGATGAAGAGAAAGAGATCATCAACTAACATGCCTGCCCCCTCTGCCCCAGTCAATGTTGCTGCCAAAAATCACCTACCGGTGTCAAGCCTGACGACGCCAAAGTTGTTAGAGAGACGACGCCGACGAAAGAGGGTAACTTCAATATCTCTCTTCCCAAAGGCTTTTTGGAGCACACTACTCCCACCATCTGGCCTGATGCCGAGAAACTTGCCTTTCTTGCACCACAACGTCGCCTGGCCAAACTTCCTCCTCACCAAGTGGCAGATGAAGGGTTGGCACTACAATTGCATGTAAGTCGTTGACCTAACGCTAATAATTTCGCCTTTGTTGTTCTTCTGCTAAGTATCGCCATTGTCGTTCACATGCCATACAAAACTCGCTTGCCATCTGCAGTTCTGTCATCATGCTGGACGAGTGTAAAACTCTTCGTGAGAAGTTGGAGAGGTCTATCGCCGCTCAATCAAAGGCAGAGAAGGCATTGAAGGCTAAGTCCGCAAAGGTGACGACGTTGAAGGATGAATTGGCCGTCAAAACTACTGAGATGACATCGTTGAAGGATGAGATGGAGGCCAAAGTGTCGTCGCTGCAAGAGGAGCTCACTGACGCTGCAAGCCTTTACACTTGGAGGACCAAGGCGAGACTGATGAAGCAGTATATGGAAGGTCAGACGGCGTCGTGGACTCCGGAGGAGGATGTCCAGAAGTTTCTGGTCGCCTTTGTGACTCCTGCCGACCTTCTACCTAACGGCGTCGCTACTGCTGAGTCCACTCCTGCTGTAGATGACAAGGATGCCATGGAAACAAATTAGCTTTTTTAATGTCGTATATTTTGTGGTGCTGTGTCACCAGTTTGAACAATTTTCTTTGTAGTTTATGTTGGTGTTAGTACGTAAGTACCAAACAATTTCAATCTTAGCATGTGTGTAGTTTAACTATTACCGTGATGGCAAATATCAATGTTATGTTTCTTTGTTGTGTGCCAACTTGTTTCTTGTGTGTTCGCGTATTGTCAATCTCGTTGATTGTATGTATGTATGAAAGTAGGTACCTTTATTGTTGGGAGCCATTTGCAACATTAATTGTCATGAAGGGTAAAATTACCACTTCCAATTGAGTATGCTTGGCTTGTTTGTATGTTGTGATGATGACTCCTTAAGGTGTGTGTTACTTGTTGTATGGTAGTCATATTGTATTCACCTGAACGCCGTTATATTTTGGCACACTAGTGTAAGTTTCCAACGTTATCATGCGTGCCGGCGTTAGATTATTGTGCATCGTGTGATTGAAAGTGTCTTCTGTCAGTTGTCGGTGAGTCTCTGTCTTACATACCTGTCTTCATGAACAAAGGTGAGATGACCCTCCGTCGCTCAAGTCAGTATAATGTTTAAGAAAATGATGCTTAAAAAAGAAGGAATGGGGAAATGTTGAGAACAAAATGATAGGAAAAAAGAAGGAATATACTATGAGTTATTGCTTACCTGTGACGGCGTCCCTTTTGTTGTCAACATAAAGTTAAAAATGATAAAGTTTCAAATGGACGGTGTTCCAACTTCGTGGAACTTGTTTACCTTCTTTTGTGCACAACCTGTAGGCCCCGTTGCCCACCACTTTATGTATGCGGTACAATCCTTCCCAAGTTGGTGCTAACTTACATGCATTGAGTTCTTTAGTATTTTGGAATACTTCTCTAAGGACCCAGTCACCTACCTTGAATGTTTTTGCCTTGACATTCTTGTTGAAACTTCGAGCCACTATCTGTTGTTGCGACACCATTCGTACGAGTGCCGCTTCTCTTAGCTCTTCACTGGTGACGAGGTCGTGGCTTATCTCCTCTTCATTCCTTTCCGGCGTCAATAATCCATATATCGCCGTCGAAATCCGTACTTCTGGGGGTTGAACTACTTCGCAGCCGTATACTAATGAGAACGGCGTCTGCCCCGTCGCCGTCTTGGGAGTGGTTCTGTTTGCCCAAAGAATGGACGGGAGATCCTCCGCCCACTTACCTTTGACTGCCTTCAAACGCCGTTTAATAACTTTGATGATTGACTTGTTACTCGATTCAGCTTGTCCGTTGGTCTGTGGATACCTCGGCGTCGCAGTACATAGTTGTATGTTCGACTTTACCAGAAAGTTGCACGTGGGTGTACTGATGAATTGGGAGCCGTTGTCGCAGATTATCTCCGACGGAACGCCGAACCTGCAAATTATATTTCGCCATATAAAAGTAATAACTTCTCTGTCGCGTACCTGGGTGAATGAGTCAGCCTCAATCCATTTTGAGAAGTAGTCCGTCAATGCTAGCATAAATACTTTTTGCCCCGGTGGTTGATGCAATTTGCCGACGATATCCATTCCCCACCTCATGAAGGGCCATGGGGTGATAGTTGGGTGCAGCTTCTCTGCTGGTTTATGAGCCATGGCAGCATGTCGCTAGCAAGCATCACATTTCTCGATGTTTTCAACCACTTGAGCAACAACCTCTTCTCTTGTTGTTTGAAATAATTGAACATTTGAACCCTCTTGTTGCTTAGAAGCTGCATCACACAAATGCTCTTCATACGCCTCCATTTCTATCCATATGAACTAAACACTACGTCATTGAATTGCCATCAAAAACAATTCTGTTGATGAAGCGTAGTTTAGGCTTGTTGGCGAAGATTAGATCGTGCATCTTCATGATCTCTTCGGCTGTTGTTGCGGACGACACGACGAGTGTCGGCCTGTTGCCTAAGTAGAGCAACATGAGCTGGCCGTACTTGTTCGAAAGGGACCGCAAGGAACGGTAAAGCTTTGGTGGACTGGGTGCCGATGGTAACAGTAACTCAAGCTTCCGGGCAAAAAATTGCCATTTGTAGAGAAAGACTAAGAAGATTATGAACGAAAGGAAGGAAAGAAGGTGAAAATGCAAATTCTCCGGTAAATTTATCGGATGAAATGACATGTTTGTTGATTTGCGTTGTTACACGGTCAAACGTTATGAATTATGATATAGAGTTCTTCTGCATATTATATCCAGGGTTCAAAGAGATTGAATTTTATAATAAAGATTCTTTTAGATCGGCATTAAGTTAGCAATCCTAGTCACTACTACATTTTTTATCAAAGGCAATGGTTTAAAGATAGCTAACGTAACGGTTCTTTTAATACCGTTGCAATAGATGGGTCTATTACAACGGCCCATTGCTGACTACATAATTGATTGGGCTACTGCAACGACTGAGTTATAGCCGTTGCATTAGATTGAGAAAATGCACCGTTTAGGCTCCGTTTGGTAGAGCGTAAAACACTTTCAACTGAAAATGAGTTTACAAGGAAAACCTTTTACATAGGAAAACTCAATTTCATAAGCATTTTCCTTTGTTTGGTTGCATGGTAAATGGTTTTCCACTATAAGCATTTTCCATTGTTTGGTTCAATGGAAAATCAGTTTCAACTATTATTCTAGTTGCTACCTCTTTAGTGTTAGTTATTGTTCTTTTATTACTTTTTTTTATAAACTCTTACATAAATATATATCTATTGGCTTCCTTAAATTATTATGGGAAGATGAATATAGCATTTTTGCTAGAAAAAAAAGTCATTCTTATAACATTTTTGCTAGAAAAATTATTATTGGCTTCCTTAAAATTTGTGAGCAAACTAATTTCACATTTTTGCTAGAAAAAAAAAATCATTCTTATAACATTCCCAAAGTTTCTAACATGTCATAGCACAATACTATTGAGACTATTAGGCATAACAATAGTCCACATCAAAACCTTCAAAATAGTAGATAGTTCACAGCACAAAGTTAGCTACTAAAAAAATTAGAGTAGAGTCTTGACATATTTTTGGAGCCAAAGCTTGCGAAGAGATTCACTTTTGGTCAAGAAAGCTTTAGCAAGCATCTCACGCTCAACCAAGTGGTCAAAAGCAGCAACGCGGATAGCTTCTTCAAAGTCATCCATCTTCATGATTTCATCGTAAAGTTTCCCCACATCAAGTTGGTTGTCCGAAATTTTTTTCAGAGCACTAACAACTTCACCTAGTTGAGTAGAGATATGTTGCAAATCACCCCCTTCGTCTTCAACTCGAGGCCTCTTCCTATGAGATCTGGGCTCAGAAGAAGTTCCACTGTCTGACTTGGTAGACTCAATTTCAGTACTACTAGGCTGCCCACTTGAAGTATTTTGAATGTCGCCGAATGTCTTTGAGAAATTACCTCGTGCCATGTCTTTACCCACCACTATTGCTATCTCCTTATACATATCAATTTTCTTGTTCAAATATTTCTCATGAGATGAATATTGCTGTTAAATGAGGAAGAAAATTAACAAATTTCAGATTGCCACATATAATAACTATAGCATTTCAGATGACTATAAAGAGATGGTGTAACTAGATTTATCATGACTATAACACATAGCATTCTTTATCATGTTAGGAAAGAAAATTACTGCAAGCTAAGAAAAATGGCTATAATTATGCAACAGCATGAAACTTTTTAGAACGAACGAAATTTCGTTATTATGTTAGGAAAGAAAATTACTGCAGTAATTCAACAAACAGCAATAAGCATTCTTTATCTTAGAATTACTCCTAATCATGATGATCAGTAAAAGCACAGTAGGCATAACCAGAGGAGCAATGAAGAGAGAAAAAAAACACATAGCATCCTCAAACCAAACCCAGTAATATAAAGGAGAGAGACAAAACAAAAACATACCTGAACATAAGCAAGATATGTTTTAGGAGATGCAGTTACCATCTTGATATTATCATCCCAACCAAACCCGGAGTTTCCCCGAACTTGTGATATAATTCCCCAAGCAGTTCTCAATGTCCTCATGTGATTCTCAACGTGGTCAGCATTGCAAGTAGTTTGAAATTTTTCTGAAATTAACTTCGCAGCAGCTACAAAAGAACTAGTTCTGAAAGTGTTATTTGGTCGGTTTCCTCTTTTCACTTCTTCCGCAAGAAATGCCAATAATTCCTTGGACATTTGCTTCGACCAACGGAAATTAGTTTTCTTCTCTTCTTTCACCACCTGATAACATTATCAACATCGTCCATAAGTTAGTAAGAAAATAACACATAAAGTTGGAACAAATGTACTTGATTAAACAAAGTTATAAAGTTGATGTACCACCTCATTTAACAACTTTACTTGATTAATACCACCTAATTGCTTCATTAGACAAAAAGAGGAATAATAAAAATAAGGCAAAACAAGTATTGCCATTTCTGCATTCAAGATTCCAATAGTAGCATATACAAATGAAGATGCAGAGAATCATCTTATTAGAAAATACGAACATCAACAAGTTCAACACCAAAATAACCATCTAATTTCCCGTTTTCAGAAACGTTCAACATCCAAAAAACTAATTTAGAGCTCAAAGCACCAAGGTGACGAAAAGAAACATTTATACATGTACTACAATGAGAAACTTCATGAAATTCGACGCTTTTTATACGAATCCCACATGGCTAAAGCTATGGCATCTCACTTTTTCGCACATTCTTTGTTTTCTTCACGCACTTCCCTTCGAGTAAGTGATGGTCTGATGTCTTGTGAATCAATATCTAAGTTTGCAGCAATCTCAAAGTCCGCCTCTCTTGTAATTGAGTCATTTGGATCAACCCCTCTAAGGTAATTATGTATCACACAGCAAGCAAGAACCACATCCACTTGGGTTGTAAATGACCAAAATGGCTCAACATCTAAGACACGAAATCGCTTCTTTAGAACTCCAAACGCCCTCTCTATACACATTCTTAGTGAAGAGTGTCGAAGATTGAATAACTCTCGTTCATTTTCGGGAGGGTTGTTGGTATACTCTTTCAAATGATAACGCACTCGCCTATATGGAGGCATAAATCCTTTACGATCACCATACCCTGCGTCGGCAAGATAATACTTCCCTACATTGACAAATCATGACCAATTTTCCAATCAATTTAAGTGCACTACACCATAATTAGCAACAAAAGAAAAACGTTAAAAAATTACCTTCGGGAACCTTAAAACCCCTTTTAAGTGCATCACTTAAAACCCTTGAATCATGGGCAGAACCCTCCCAACCAGCAAGTACAAAAGTGAATTTCAGGTCATAATCAGCTGCTGCTAGTACATTCTGTGTAGTCTTATCCTTTCTTCCCCGAAATCGATCTTGCATCTCAATAGGAACAGATGCACATACATGGGTCCCATCTATAGCTCCTATAAAATCTTCAAACCAAGGGAAAAACCTCGAATTGTTCTGAATTTCAGGTTGGACAAAAGCTTCTGGTGGTTTTATAACATATGGGTACAAGCGAAGGATTGCTTGGAGCACAATATGGAAGTAGTAATGTATAGTCCAAGTAGATCGGAAGAATCTTCCCCCGGCTGCCCGAAATCTTACATTATGACTTGCTCCTTAACACTCATTTGCTTACTTTCCGACAAAAGTCCCCTTTCAACTAAAATATTACACAAGCCAAAAAAAGCACCAGGCCTCATACGAATCTGCCCAAGACAATGAGAGTCACCACAATATAAAACACTATTGATATTCGCCTCCCTCAAACTATCCCGGTTTACATAAGGTTGTCTAACTATTTTAGGTCTTTTAGTCCTAGACTTATCTACTTCAATTAAAGCAAGGACGGAAATGGCAGCAACTACACCTATAATCATGCCTTTATGGATCATCTACAAACATTAACAAATCAAGAATTTTAGTTCCTTAATAGAGAAGACACATAACAAATAATAAAAGCGCAAAGAATAGTATTACCTGCGACTTTTGAACATCATTCGACTCCATAATAGCTCAAAAAAAATGCAACAACCTGAATTATGAAGTAAACACCTCATCATGATCATTTCTCAAAAAAAAACCCAAAATCCTAAAGATGTTACGAAAATAATCTAAATCACACCCACAGAACAAGCAATGGTGATGAATGAAAATGAAAATTTAAGAAGAAAAACGCATATTTGAGACCAGAGTGCATATTAATAACAAGATTTTTCTTACAAAATTACACACAGAACTGTTACCATTATGTCATCTATGACTAACAATAATAAATGAGAAGAGTGAAAAAATTTGCTTAAAGTTTTTGGAATAAGATACTCTCCTATCTAATTACTACTGGGTCTGTCATTGATAACACTAGTATGCAAACAGTGACGACTACTATGAAGTATGAACCTTTCTCTAACTAGCTAAATGTATGAAGATCATTACTTTGCCCAAAAAAAAAAAAAAAAAAAAAAAAGTTCTGCCTAGCGATCAAGTACCATGAAGTTATCTTATAACACAACAGACTGCACATCTACAGCCAATTCAAGCAACCTCAGTTCAATGTTATATTCCAAGCTCCACTCATTTTCAACAAAAATAGAAAACCCAGTCATTCTCCAAATATATTGACAACATATTAAAGAAAGGAGAGTATATTGGCAAACAAGCACTGGTCATTCAACCAAATTCTTCAAATCAAAAGTAAATTCAACCAAATTCTTCAAATCAAAGTTTTATTCAGAGTAGTAAATTATGACTGTGCTTTCACATGCTGCAACATGTTCGAGGAAATGGGTAAGCTGCTCTGCAAACTGGCATTTCCTATGTCTAGCCCTTTAACACAAATAGCAACAATTCATGTTTATGAATCACAATAAAAAGTCAAATTCGCATATATACAAGCAGAGAGCCGCAATCTTGAGAGAAATCTCATGAAAAAATTTAGATTCAAACTCAATCATCATACTAAAATCAAGCAATTGAAATCAATTCCATGTTTCTCCAGTAAAAATAATTAAAAAAAAACAAAGATCGAATACCAAAACAAATAAATCTTGCTCGAATTAACCATATGCAGATCGAGTCTTCTCCAATGAAGGATCCACCATGTCTGATGAAAAACGAAAAACAATCAAAGAAAACAAATAAATCTCAAAAAATTAAAGATGATAAAAAGAAATTGAGAAAACAGGATCAAATCTAACGCTATTACCTTCAAAAAAAAATCAACCGAAATTTGTAAAAATTAAACATCGAAGAGAATGTCAAATAAAACCCTAAATTTTGTACCAAAACAATCATAAATCGATCGAAATTGTAGCAAAACAATCCTAAAATCATTCGAATTTCCAGGAAAAACCCTAAAATTAATCGAATTTTCAGTAAAAAAACCCTAAAATCAATCGAATTTCCAGCAAAAAAAAACCTAAAATTAATCGAATTTGCACAATAATAGATTAACATTGAAGAGAATATAGATTAGAACAACGAGTTTTACCGGATTTCCGCGAGATTGAGAAGATGAGCTGAGAGAAGATTGTAGCGTGAAGATGAGTTGAGTAGCGTGTTTTAGGTTTGAGAGAGAGAGGAAGGAAAACGTGGTTTCCTTTCAGATTTTAGGGAAAATGTTTTCAGTTGGGTTGAAAACAACTTTTCAGCCCAAGTTTTACATTTTATTATCCGGCCCATACCAAACAATGTAAAATAGGGAAAACCATTTTCCTATAAAACATTTTCAGGCCTACCAAACAGAGCCTTAATGCGTTAAAATAGCTACTACAACGGTAAGCGCCCAAACAATTGGGTCTATTAATTTCCCACTTTTTGTTTATGAAATTTCAAAACTCAAACACACCGTCACACCATAGATCCCTCTTTATCTAAGTGCTCCAGAAACTTCTGTTAGAAAGTTCTCTAACCGGCGATTATGCTGCAGATAACCATTTTCTCTCTCCTCCAACTTCAAAACCCTTGTTCAATTCCCCGCTTATCATCGCCGCTTCAAAACCTGTATAGAAATGGCGGAAAACAACAACCCACCAACTTAAAACCCAGAAATCGTGGAACCCTCGACCAAAATCCAAAAGCTTCAACACCATGAAAATGAAAATGGCGTTGATTCTTTCTCCTTCTTCAAAGTTGAACCAATAACCCATTTTCTCTCTCCTCTACCTTCTCTTTCTCTCTCCTCTGTACTTTCCGGCGAACCACAACTTCGACGACGATGATCAGCGTCGAAGATTCGAAGGCGTTGTTTTCGCTGCTAAATTCAGAACAACGTTCTTTCGATGAAGTTATGGCGGATTTCAACTCTAAATTTCATTCGTATCTGCACTTCAGGATATGCACTGCTCTCGCTACTCTTATTGAGGTTTATCCCTCCTCTTGATTTCCAATTTTATGCAATATTGAGCTTGATTTGATTGCTTTTTTCAAGTTGTGCACTGTGATTTTCGGTTTTTGGTTCTGTTGTTGGAATTGTTCAACTTGATTAGGGTTTCTGGAGTGTAATTTGATTAGAGTTGATTTTATTTGTGTTTCTAGTGATATGAGATATGATTTTAGTTAAGATGTGGTGAGCTTTGGAATTGTTGTGAATTGGATGTGGCTAAAAAAAATGGTAGGATCCTAGTCTGTGGCGTGACTGTGAACTGATGAGCTATAAAAAGGTATCTCCTTTGGTACGAGATTGTAGATAAGGTGTAGAAATGAGATTATCTATGTTTCTTGAAGAACAAAGTAGTGTACTCAATGTTGAGCTGGTTCGATTGAGTGATTAGTGAAGAACGTTCCGGAATTGGGTCTTAATAGATTCAATCAGATAATTGAGTTAGGTGGCGTACTTTTAAAAGGTGTGATAGCTAGGGTCTCCTTTACAATGCAGGGTCAAGGTTGTTATATTTGAGCCAATTTTGATCTTCGGTTTGAGGATGAACCTCTCAAGAGCCATGAGCCGATGGTGTGGTGTGTGTATAGGCTAACCACCATTTGGGGGTTTGAGAGCCACCATTAGTTTGAAACTTAGGCTCGGATTTAGCCTAATGCCAGTTGTATGCTTTGAAAATGGGGGTTCTGTTTTGCTCCTCTACCTTGTGTTCTTGTTTTGCTTGCATTATTGGAGGAAGTTTCATATGATTGGGCAACAAATATTTTAAATTTTCTTTAATTCAAGTTTTTTTGAACTCAAATTTAACAAATGATTATATGTTGATCATAATTTGGAAAAAAGGGCTGGTATATATATATTTTATACATGTACTACTCTAGAATATTTTATAGCGTAATCTAATTCAAGTTTTAGGATAGTAAGAATGGAGAGATGAACATGTTGTAAACTTTCTAGGTAAAAGTTATTGCAGACTTGTTAAGACGCATTCAAGTGGGTCAATCATCCTCCCTTAAATTTGATCAATAGTGTTTTGCAATTGGAAATCTGTTTGGTTTTGATCATACTCATTATTTGTGTTATAATTAGACTGAATAGCGATATCTTTATACAATTGAGGGAGGCATTCAAATAGATGCAGCAATTAACCCTGTGAATAGGTATTTCTTTTAGTTTCTATCTAATAGAAATTCACATTAAGGACTATTTTGTTCAAGGAGACTGTCGCGTGAAATCTTATGATGCTTGGGACATGGTAAATACTTCTTTATTGTTGGAATGCTGCCTTATTACCTGGCCTACCACTACCAGTTGAGCCCATAAATGATCGAATTGGTCTCACTGCCAGGTGAGCTAGCCTGGCTTGGGGTGGGGGTATTTCTCTAGGTGTCCTCTAGGCTGGAGCTGGAGTGCAGCTCCCTGGACCTGGAAAGATTCATAGTTTGTTTATTGGAGTACAGATACTTCTGCAGTAATAAACCCCTAGGTAAATCATTGTGGAATGTTATACTTTGTAGTTTGTACCCCGTCTCTTTCATTAATTCACATAAAGAGGTGTGCACATTGTTGCATTATTCCTTAGTTTCCTTCAGTCATCAACACATATTGTAAACTGTGAACTATGAAGCTTGGAGTGACCATCTAATGGCAGTCATCTGATGTCACCCTAATTAAACCATAACTATTATACTTTTTACACCTTATAATATGATAAAATATGAAATTAACAATTGTAGAATTTTAGAGTTGAACAATCTCTTAATCAGTCCCATGTGCAACAAATCCTCTATCCTTTTTTATGTATTAGAATTCTTTTTGGGGTCAAACTCTAATGAAAACCACTTCATAAGGTTACCGTAATGAATATCGCGTCCATGACAATATACTAATAAGGGTAGAGGATTAGGGTTTCATGCGTACAACTGAATGACTTTGGTCTAATTCTTGCTTACTTGGGCCTAGGATTTCATATTGGATTCACATTTTATATTCTTAGTAATATCGTAGAAAGGCGTTTAGATTCTTGGAGATTGATTACATATTAGATAAATGTTATGCTTTCTAATTCTGCTTACTTTACTGTTATTAGCCAATGAGAGTATTAATTATGCTTACTTTGTGTTGAAATCTTCTTTGCACGGTTTAGTGCTCAAACATAAGTAGTTTTGTAACTTTTTTTTTTCTTGGTAATCAGTAGAGATTTTTTATTGCCAAAAGATTATGTTTTGACCAACTTAATTAAGTTGTTTAAATATATGTAGGTGAATCATGAACAGATCAAACAGAGACTTCCTACATTTGATGGCAAGTGGGGAGGCTCTACCATGAGCAAAATGGGTAGATCAAGCAAATATGTCCTACATTTGATGGCAAGCGGGGGAGCTCCACTAGCCTGCCTACCTTTATGTAGTACATAGTAGTTTTAACAACTTCTTTTGTAGCACATAGTAAAATTATTGTATGGTTAACATGAATATAATTTAATTAGTACTTAACTTTTGTAGCATATTGCTTGATTTTGTAAGCAAGAATATATATATATATATATATATATATATATACATTTATTAATCTCAATGAAATATTCTATTATATCTAATTAGGTTTATATTATATATATTTATGTATATATATGTGTATATATGTATATATATGTGTGTGTGTGTGTATATATGTATATATATATTAGGTCCCTATTAGAATTTTTAGATTTCAACAACCGTTGCTATAGGTCCAAATACGCTAGAATATTGAGATTATAACAGCCGTTGCATAAGATGTTGATCTAAGCCAACGACTCATCAAGCCGTTGCAATAGGTCTAAAAAATCGTTGCATTAGGCCTATTGCAACGCCAACAAATGCGACGGTTCAAAACCGTTGCAATAGGCCTATTGCAACGACTTTTGGCCCTATTGCAACGGTTTTCATGCGTTGCCTTTGCCCTTTCATGTAGTAGTGAGTATTGCTATCAAAAGAAAAAACAATCCTAGTACTATTTAATTGGCTGTCAGAATTAAACTAATGATCGTAGTACTATTGAATTAAGAATATGTAAACAGTAAGCGGCCTAGGAATATAATCTAATCAAATGAAAACATTTCATTAACCAAGTAGTAGTAAAAATCATCAAATTTATTATTGCATTAGGCAAAATGGAATATGCCATTTGAAGAGGCAGTGAATGTTCAATGGTGCTCATGATAATTATAAATCTAAAGGTACTTCAGTAGGTCAGACCATATTCTGATTCTTAGAGTACCTTCATGATTCTGACTTAGGGTGGTTTTTTTGGGATGAGAGAAACTAAACTGAACTGAAACTGAACTAAACTGAACTTAACTGACAGAATTTGAACTAAACTGAACTAAACTGAACTGAAACTGAACTGAACTGAAAATAAGTCCAAAAGAACAGAAACTTATTCGTGTTTTTAGGCTTTGATGATTCCACAAGCATCCATCTTTCTAAAAATCTCTAATTTGTAAAACCTATTATCTCAAATGCTCGAGCAATGCACTCTTGTACACAAACGTAGGTTCAAGTTCACTTGGTAATTCAATTACATTTTCTTTTAAAAAATTGAAAATTGACAAAGCTAAAGTAATTTCTACCACAAACAATTATATAGAAATATTTACTTTTATGTAACAAGATAGAGGCAATACATGATGAAGTATATATTATATTGTTGAAGATAAATAAGAAATTAAAGAGGTTATATTGGTGTTGCTACCAAGCTAATTAATCTTGGCCTAGTGAAAATGAGAGAACCTTCAAAACTCAAATCTCCACTAACAGGGACATTTTGGGAGAGAGGATCCCTTAACCTTTCTCCCCACTCCTAGAGTGTCTAGCCCGCTAATCCGGGTTGGGTTCACATGCAAGAGAATATGGCCCATAAAAAGAAAAAAAATGATGTGCTACCTATTATTAATAGGATCCGCGCAACCCCAACGTGAAGCTTAATTTCCATTTACCATATGCTATAGACAAACACAATTATACTTTATCAAATTTGTCTTTGATCATTTAAACCTCAAAAAGTAAAAAGCAAACAAACAAAATGTTGCAGCTCCATGGAAACGGTGTTCTAATGTTGTTAAGTACAAGAAATACAATCACAGCCACATACATTAACATGACAAAAGCTTGAAAAAATAAAACAGTGATTTGCTGATACTTCAATGGAACACGTACAAGAGGGGGGGTGAATTGTACTTTGGAACTTTTAGCAAAGTTTCTCGCGGAATTTAAGACTTTAAAGAAACAGAGATACGAGAGATGTAAATATATAAAATTGAGGAAACTTCTTGAACCTTATCAAGAAGAGAAAACCTCAAAAACTATATTATTGCAATAACTCTATTACAATCACTCTCTACAACTTGAGTTCCTTTCGAACTCAAGTTTCCACAATAATCCCCTTTGATTATTGGAACTCCTCTCTCTATCGCTTCTACTCCGAAGCCTACTCTCACTGACTTAACTCTAAGTCTTTACAAGAGTCACTCAACCCTTGATCCCCAAATTACAACTCAAAATGAGAAACACACTAGTAAATATATTGAACTTGGATATTTAAGGAACTTTGGAACTCTTATTGAATGCAACTGACTTTTTATGAAAACTCTTAAGATTTAGACTTAGACAATATGTTTTCAGTTGGTAGTTTGTAATGAGAGAGACTTCTCCTTTTATAGTGAAGTCTTCTCATGTTAGTTCCACTTATTCCTCCACTAAGTGTGAAGCAGTAACCCACGTAGAATTATTTTCCCACGTTCACACTTCTTGAGGAACAAGCAAAGACATGTTCAAACCAACCAACAGTAAGTGGTTTAGTAGTTGAGAAAAACAAGGAGTCAACTTAGGAAATTTATTTTACTTGCTCAGTAATTAAAACAAGATTTTTATTTAGAAAATAAAAACTATTTTATTTATTTACAATATTTCCTAAAAACTCTCAATTAAATATTTTTCAAAACCACTTGTTGCATTTAATAAGTTCCATTTAGTTCCCTAAACTCAAGCAATATAATTTACTTACATAAATCCTAAGTACAGACTCTTGGACTTAGAAGTTACGCCATCTCTTTCAATCTTCAACTGCGAAGATCGTTCGTCCCGGCTCGGGAATGCGAGACGGTTCCTTGAGGAACTGTGATCAGGAACTTGAATCATAAAACATCATTTTGAAGATTAAATCTTGTTGTTGTGTATATATTACTTTGTCTTGATTATAAGTGCCACGCCATCGTCCAAGATTCCAACTCTGGAGCTCACTTAGACAATCAAGTTCCTACTCCGGAACTAAAACACTATTTATCAAACAAACCAATATGTCAGGAAGTTTGCAAGTCGGTCATCATCCAAAACTAAGGGTCAACAATATTCCCCCTTTTTGGTGATGACAACACAAGCAAACTTTTCACAACAAAAGATATAAACATAATGAATGCTCCATGATATAATCCCTAACAAACAAAAAGAAATAAAATTTACCAATTTTTTAACTTTCACAGGAGACAAGAGTTTATGAGGTATGGAACAATGGTGTAACCGCCTTAAGATGTTTGCAATGATTTTCCCCCGGTTGGCATTAACAAAAAGAGGACAACACAGGCAGAGATATTCCAAAACACAGCACCCAACTATGAAAGTGGGTAGAAACAAGTAAATCCAAAACAAAACCACATTTCACACAAGTTATGAAGCAACTGAAGCAATAACTAATTATGATAGCCATAAGAATACATAACATAGCAAGTTTTTTTGAGAAAGGCCAAAAGAGAAACACCCACAAAAAGTGATGCAAACCAAAATGAAAAAGAAAGAAGAAAAAAAAATTTAAACTGTTCCAACAAAAACCATCATAGTGACAAAAGAGAGAAACAGGAGGCTAGAAGAAAAAGCTAAGCATCATTTTCCCCTATTTTCTTCACAATTTCGGCACTCTCAAGATTATTGATCCTCACTTTCATTTTCCCGTTAACATACTCATCAAACCCTTCATCTGGAACACCAAACAAGTTCCCCAAATACTCAACATCAAAAGATATAGCAGTGCCATTCACTTCACTAGTGCAAATCATATTTTCACAAGAGAAATTCTCACAAAACTCATGCATAGCTAAAGGATATATGGGAAGACGAGCATGAGTATCAAAAAGATTTACCCACTGTTGAAGATCAAGAATTTCCACCAATTCTTCAAGTTTTTCTGATTTGCACCACCCATAATTGATAGCAAACCCTTGCGTGAGAAGCTTTGATTTTATATCAGATGCAGAAATTTTCGGACCTTGGTGATTCACCGCCGGAAAATTCTTTTCGGTTTTCTCACCCACGTCGGACTTTACCCCAGTCCCCTCGGTTTTTCGACGTTTGGTCACTGGTTTCAGAGGCACGGTGGGTGAACGAGGCAGAGCCGAGTGGGAAGCTTTTGGTGCATCTTCACCTAGATTTTCCGATGAGCGAGGTTGCTCGGTCGAAATTGTAGCAGCTGGTCCGGCGGTAATTGCGAGGGGTGGAGGTTCAATTTGGAGTGGTGAGGGATTTTGTGATGGTGAAGTTTCCATGGGAATTGGTGATGAAGGATCTCTTTTTCTCTTATGGGATAAAAGATCTGTGTTAAAGCTTGTGATGACCATAGTGATTTAAAAAGGGAAAAAAATTTGGAAGGGAGGATGAATCTTGAGTTTCTTTGAGGAAGATGAAGTGGTGGGTTTTTGGTGTTAGGCGTGTAGGGGGGATGAAGGAGAGAGAGAGGGGTTTAATTTTTATCACTTAATTAATTAAAGTTGGAACATTAATGTGGTAAAATAAAAATAATGAAAAAATAAAAGTGGGTGAGATAAAAAAGGAGTGATGGAGTGAATTTAGGAAAAAAAAATATCTCCAAACCGTGTAGAAGTAAAAAAAAAAAATCAAGAAGAAAATAAAAGAAAACGTGGGGAAGAGAAAAATAATTGAGGAAAAAAATAATAAAAAATGAAAGGAAGATAACATATGACAAATAAGAAATAGAAAAAGAAAAGATAGAAATTTGAAAAGGAGAAACATATATACAGAATAAAAAAAAACTTGCTTAGTCTTGTATACCATATAACTAAAATAAAAAGAAGTTACTTACCTAGCACAAGTTATGAGTGAAAATGAGTTTCTATAATGGAAAACTTAGAATATGTTTTCACATAATTAATTGTGTTGGAATAACAATGCCATGTATTAAAATCTATCATTTTTTACCTTGGAGGAATCTCATAGGCAGTCATCTCAACTTGATCATTCCAAGTTCCAGTCTCATTTTCTCATGTTTCTCCCTGTTTAAAGGCTTAGTCAAAATATCAGCTATTTGATTTTCAGTTTCACAAAAATCTAATCTGATTGCGCGATAATAGGATTCTCATAGGTCGCGCGTAAAAATCCCGATGTCAAATATGCCCATACAAAGAGCTGATAAAAACTCGGCACAACTTCCATTATCGTTGTCGTCGCCGCTGTACTTCCTTCCTAGAGCCGTCCTGCATATTAGACCTTTAGAAAATATGATCAAAGCCTCACTCAAAGTGAAAACCGAACCATCATAGCTCTCGATGTTTTCAACCACTTGAGCAACAACCTCTTCTCTTGTTGTTTGAAATGATTGAACATTTGAACCCTCTTGTTGCTTAGAAGCTGCATCACACAAATGCTCTTCATACGCCTCCATTTCTATCCATATGAACTAAACACTACGTCATTGAATTGCCATAAAAAACAATTCTGTTGATGAAGCGTAGTTTAGGCTTGTTGGCGAAGATTAGATCGTGCGTCTTCATGATCTCTTCGGCTGTTGTTGCGGACGACACGACGAGTGTCGGCCTGTTGCCTAAGTAGAGCAACATGAGCTGGCCGTACTTGATCGAAAGGGACCGCAAGGAACGGTGCGGGAATTTACCGAGTTGATGGAGGTGGCCTATGATTGGGAGCTTTGGTGGACTGGGTGCCGGTGGTAACAGTAACTCAAGCTTCCGGGCAAAAAATTGCCATTTGTAGAGAAAGATTAAGAAGATTATGAACGAAAGGAAGGAAAGAAGGTGAAAATGCAAATTCTCCGGTAAATTTATCGGATGAAATGACATGTTTGTTGATTTGCGTTGTTACACGGTCAAACGATATGAATTATGATATAGAGCTCTTCTGCATATTATATCCAGGGTTCAAAGAGATTGAATTTTATAATAAAGATTCTTTTAGATCGGCATTAAGTTAGCAATCCTAGTATTGCTATCAAAAGAAAAAACAATCCTAGTACTATTTAATTGGCTGTCAGAATTAAACTAATAATCATAGTACTATTGAATTAAGAATATGTAAACAGTAAGCGGCCTAGGAATATAATCTAATCTAATCAAATCAAAACATTTCATTAACCAAGTAGTATCAAAAATCATCAAATTTATTATTGCATTAGGCATAATGGAATATGCCATTTGAAGAGGCAGTGAATGGTCAATGGTGAATTGGTGATCATGATAATTATAATTCTAAAGGTACTTCAGTAGGTCAGTCCATATTCTGATTCTTAGAGTACCTTCATGATTATGACTTAGGGTCGTTTTTTTGGAATGAGAAACTGAATTGAGCCGGGTAAACCGAACTAAACCGAACGGGCGAGAAATTGAACTAAACCGAACTAAACGGCCGAAACCGAATTGACCGGGCGAAAATAAGTCAAAAAGAACAGGAACTTATTCGTGTTTTTAGGCTTTGATGATTCCACAAGCATCCATCTTTCTAGAAATCTCTAATTTGTAAAACCTATTATCTCAAATGCTCGAGCAATGCACTCTTGTACACAAACGTAGGTTCAAGTTCACTTGGTAATTCAATTAGATTTTCTTTTAAAAAATTGAAAATTGACAAAGCTAAAGTAATTTCTACCACAAACAATTATATAGAAATATTTCCTTTTATGTAACAAGATAGAGGCAATACATGATATATATTATATTGTTGAAGATAAATAAGAAATTAAAGAGGTTATATTGGTGTTGCTACCAAGCTAATTAATCTTGGCCTAGTGAAAATGAGAGAACCTTCAAAACTCAAATCTCCACTAACATTTGGGAGAGAGGGTCCCTTAACCTTTCTCCCTACTCCTAGAGTGTCTAACCCGGGTTGGGTTGACCCGCAAGAGAATCTGGCCCATAGGGGAAAAATGATGTGCTACCTATTACTAATAGGATCCGTGCAACCACAACGTGAAGCTTTCCATTTATATTACCATATGCTATAGACAAACACAATTATACTTTATCAAATTTGTCTTTAATCATTTAAACCTCAAAAAGTAAAAAGCAAACAAACAAAATGTTGCAGCTCCATGAAAACGGTGTTCTAATGTTGTTAAGTACATGAAATACAATCACAGCCACATACATTAACATGACAAAAGCTTGAAAAAATAAAACAGTGATTTGCGTTTTCCGCAAACAGCAGTATAGCACCATGATCATTTGCTTTAAGTATCAAATGGAGTTGCAATGACCATAAGAGGGTTTCGTCGAGCAACAGTTATACCAGCACTTTCTTCCATATCTAAAGTCTCGCCTTTTCTTCCATTAGGTAATGTCCAGTTGAATTTATAAACAAGGCTTGCTAATAGATATTCACTCGTCACAATCCCATATGACACTCCTGGGCACATTCTTCTTCCAGCCCCAAACGGAATAAATTGGAAATGTTGGCCCCTATAATCAACCGTTGATGAGTCATTCAAAAATCGGTCTGGACTGAAATCTTCCGGGTTTTGCCAAAATGTAGGATCTCGTTGGATTGTCCATGCATTGATAATCACTTGAGTCCTTTTTGCAATGCCATATTTATCAATTTTGACATCTTCGGAAGATTCTCGAAACACCAACAACGGGGCAGGAGGGTGTAGCCTAAGCGTCTCCTTGATTACTGCCTTTAAGTATTTCATGTTCCCTAAGTCGTCTTCTGATACTCTGGTACTATATTTAACATTGTTCCTTACCTCTTCTTGCAATTTCTTCATGACTTTAGGATGTCTTATCAGCTCTGTCATTGCCCATTCCAACGTTGTAGAAGAGGTCTCTGTCCCCGCAGCAAATATGTCCTGAATTAAAATTTAACTTTAAGTTTATAAGATACATGCTTATATTCACGAATATTGTCAAATGGCATAGGTACTTCTTATTTTTATATGTCACTTTTATGCATATTTTGGTTTACACTTATGAGCGAATAGATGTTAATAGTAATTATATTATTACATTTTCAACTTAATATGTTTCCTACTCCCTCTGCCACTTGATGTTATTTTCATATTCACACTTTGGGTGTTTCAAATCTTAGTTAATGTATTTCCCCCTCTCTCCCTTAATCAGAATGTCGAGCTTTGCTCAGTTGCTATTATGAACATCTTTTGTTTTTTAACATACACACATGTTGTATATATAATTTAATATGTACTGTTTAGGGGTGCTAATCGAGCGAGTCGATCGCGAATAGGACCTTGCTCAAATTGACTCGAAAACTCGAAAACCATGTCGACTCGACTCGAGAACTCGTTAAGCTTGCCAAACTCTTGCTCGACTTGTGCTCGTTAATTTTTTACACCTCGACTCGAATCTCGACTCGACTCGAGCACGATTAGCTCGAATCGACTACTCGAATATCTTTTTTTAATTTGTTATTTCTTGTAAACTCATGTTACTAGTTTATGAAGTATGACCATGGACCATGAGGTAAATTTTAATTGGGCTTGGTAACTTGGACCTTATTTCTCAAAAAATTTAAAAACTTTTATATTAAAAAAAATTCTTAGAAATAAAATATATTAAGAAAAAAATATCGAGCTGCTTTCGAACTTAACGAGTCGAGCAAGACCTTGCTCGAGTGCTCATTAAGGTTTCGAGCCGAGTCGACTTCGAGTCGAGCCAACTTGAGTTGAGCTTTGACCGAGCATTGACCGAGTCGAGCTCGAGTTGCTCGCGAGCTACTCGATTCGATTAGCACCCCTAGTATTGTTGTATGTATCACAAATAGTGTACTAACGAAATTCACCCTCTTACATGACGTGTAGAGGATATTGATAACCCTGATGTATATATATAACAATTATAATTCGATATACAACATTTTTCTTGTATATACAACTACTAACTGGTCATGAATTAAAATATGTTCATATCAGTTGTGACTTAGGAATTTTTCTAAACCGTGGCCCTATCATCTTTCTAAAGTATGTATACAATTAGTAGATGTATAACATGTTATGTCCCTCCTATGTTATAAGCTTATTATTTGTGTGAATCCCTATCATGGAAAACAATGAGGAATTGAGGATGTAATTCACTAAGAAAAGTCTATTCTCAGAATTTAATGCATGGTTAGGAGGAGACCTAGGACCATCTTATAAGCACAAAAAAGGCCATGTGAAAAATAAAAAGTATTAGTGCAATTTTCTAAAACAAAAGTATAGTTGTGTCAATTCTTAAATGCCCAATTAAAATAAAGTCACACCCAATAGTACCTACAAATTATTTAAGGGAAATTCCCACTGGTAGGCTCTTATTCTTGAGAATCCCAATGGTAGATTCAACTTTTTTTCTTCCCATTACTAGGCCTCAATTTTCCTAATTTACCCAAATATAGCATTAATGATGCTTAAACGTTAATTTCATGTTTAATTTTAATACTTATGTTAAGTTTTGCCTAAGCCCTACTAACCATGATTTATTTAGGTCAAAGAGTAGGTCAATATTAATCTTTATGATGAATCCTGACATATCTTGGTATACTGTTAGTATTATGCATACTCTTCATGTGCTTTTTTTAATAAAGTGAAAGATTCACTATTATATGACTTCTGAAATATATAATGCATACCCAAGTGAAAAAAATTACACAATGATGGAGTAAGAAGATGAATTTGCCATGGATTTTTTTAGAAAAAAAGAACAAGGAAGGTGAGTGACAGTCACAAGGTAACACATTCCATAATGGGAAGGGGAGGTTAGGCTGGAGGGAAAGTGAAATTAGAATTGGAGCGAAAAATTTTTGTTAGTCAGTTAAAAGTCTTGACCTAAATAAATCATGGTTAGTAGGGCTTACACAAAACTTAACAAAATTATTAAAACTAAACATGAAATTAACGTTTAAGCCTAATTAATGCTACATTTGGGTAAATTAGTAAAACTAAGGCCTGGCAATGAGAAGAAGAAAAAAAGTTGAATCTACCATTGGGAATTCAGAAGAATAGGAGCCTATCATTGGAAATTTCTAGAGGTGATCAACATGGGCTCATAGGTTATCACATAGGTTTGAGTTAGATCCAGTTGGAGTTATGATTTATATCCGATCAAGTCAATTAAAGTTACGACTCGAAAAGAGTTCTAGGCTAGAATTATCTCTTGGAATGTAAATAATCAATAGAAAACAATAACAAACTAGGAAGTACTCACTCTTTTTTTATACTTCTCATATTCTTGTGCGCGTCTCCCAGTGCACATCTTTGAACTTATATATTTTTTATTATATATTAGTAAAATTATAACAATTGAATATTAATAAAGTACTAATTGAGAAGAATCAAACAAGACTCCACATGACTATATTTTTTCTTATAAATTGAAAAAAAATTGAGAAGAGATAGTGTCAAGATTCCAAGTGAGAAAGATAAAAAAAATAGAGGGAGTAAATCATGCTAGAAGGTGTTCGAGAAGAAAAGCTTACAAGTAGAATCCCTTTGATGCTCTCTCTTGAGATTTCCTATGGTTTGTCTTTCTGAACTTCAAACAAAACGTCCACAAAGTCTTGAAAGTCTTTCTGAGATTTTTGACAATTTGCATTCAAACGAATGTAATGCTCTTCTAATACTTCCTCAATGAAATCGTCCAACTTTTTCCGCACAATTTCCACCCGACGTTCTAAACCAGTTAATCTATCAATCCAACCTAAGTAAGGAATGTAATCTCCCACACTTACCGCTCCCATCACCTCTATAAACTGCTTGAAGAGCTGATAAAACTCGGCACCGCTTCCATTATCATCGTCGTCGCCGCTGTACTTCCTTCCTAGCGCCGTCCTGCATATTAGACCTTTAGAAAATGTGATCAAAGCCTCACTCATGTTGAATACCGAACCATCATAGCTCTCGATCTTTTCAACCAATTGAGCAACAACCTCTTCTCTTGTTGTTTGAAATGATTGAACCCTCTTGTTGCTTAGAAGATGCATCACACAAATGCTCTTCATACGCCTCCATTTCTCTCCATATGAACTAAACGCTACGTCATTGCCATCAAAAAAAATTCTGTTGATGAAGCGTAGTTTAGGCCTGTTGGCGAAGATGAGATCGTGCGTCTTCATGATCTCTTCGGCTGCTGTTGCAGACGACACGACGAGTGTCGGCCTGTTGCCTAAGTAGAGCAACATGAGCTCGCCGTACTTGTTCGAAAGGAACCGCAAGGAACGGTGCGGGAATTTACCGAGTTGATGGAGGTGGCCAATGATTGGGAGCTTTGGTGGACTGGGTGGTAATGGTAACTCAAGCTTTGGGGTGAAAAATAGCCATTTGTAGAGAAAGACTAAGAAGATTATGAACGAAAGGAAGGAAAGAAGGTGAAAATGCAAATTCTCCGGTAAATTCATCGGAGAAAATGACATGTTTGTGATTTGCGCTGTTACACTACTGTCAAATGTTATGATGGAGAATACTTCTATCTTCTATCTATGCATATATCAAGGGTTCAAAGAGAGTGAATTTTCTAAAGATTCTTTTAGATCGCCATTAAGTTAACAATCCTAGTATTCCTATCAAAAGAAAAAACAATCCTAGCACGTACTATTAAGTTGGCTGTCAGAATTAAATTAATAATCCTAGTACCATTGACTTAAGGATATTTAATTCAACTGTTTGTAGTCGAGAAAACTAATCAAATCAAATCAAAACATTTTATAAATTAACCAAGTAGTACTACATCATTTTATTTATTTGTCGTTATTACATTAGGCATACAATAAGTTTTGGGTGGACCCACAATCCCAAACTGATTATGTCACTCAAAAACTGACTATAACATAAAAAAATTGCTAAATCTTTAAAATTTGACTATATATAACACTGACAGTATAACCCAAAAACTAACTACTCCCTCTGTTTTTTAAAGTTCTGCACAATTACTATAGATACACAGAGAGTGTAAAAAGTGGATTCACTTGGTTACTTTACTTTTTTTTAGGGTAATTTGTCAAAAACAACCTTTTATAAGCCACATTTTGTCAAAAACAACCTTTTAATTTTTTTTTGTCAAGACAAACCTTAAACCAAATTTTTTTTGTCACATTAAACCTTTGGCCGGAAAAAGACCCTTGACTTAATTTGCTGGCGTTGACCATCCCAGCCCCACCCACGAAACCACCCCCACCCCCACGAAATCAGCCCCCTCGCTTTCCCCTACCCTCGAAACCACCGTTTTCTTCCCCCTACCCTCAAAACCACCAACCCTCACTTCCCCCCACCCCGAAACCACCCCTTCCTTTTTCTTCGTTAGGGTTTAGGTTTATTCGAGTGGGGATTTAGGGTTTGAGGGGCACGGTTGAGGATGGAGGGAGGGGTCGGGGGTCGTTTTAAGGTGGGAGAATGGGAGGGGGGCGTTCCGGGGTGGGGGAAAATGATACGGAGGGGGTGTGTAATTGGAATGGAGGAAAGGGAGCGAGGGTGGGGAAAGGGGAGGAGTAGGGTCTCAGGGTGGTGGCTAAGGTGTCGGGTTACGGTCGCCGACGTTGGAGGCCTGGGCTAGGGGTGTCTGGGGTTGTAGGGGAAGCTGCCGTGAAGAGGGAGGGGTCGCTGCCGTGAAAGGGATTTAGTTAGGGTTGTCAACATCGTGAAAGGGCGGTTTCGTGGGTGGGTCTGGGAAGTGGGGCAGTTTCGTGGGTGGGGTTAGGGTGGTCAACGCTTGAAAACAAAGTCAATGGTCTTTTCCAGCCAAAAGGTTTAATGTGACAAAAAAAATTTGGTTTAAGGTTTGTCATGACAAAAAAATTTAAAGGTTGTTTTTGACAAAATGTGGCTTATAAAAGGTTATTTTTGATAAATTTTCCTTTTTTTTTAATGAGGAAAGAGAGTAGATTTATTATTTTAAGGGGGATATAGAGCATGGAATATAGATAATGTGGGCCAAGGATGATTAAATTATTGTATATTTTTTTACCAAATGAAGAATAACAAAACATATTGAGTAGAACTTTAAAAACGGATGGAAAAGAAAAGTTAGTAGAATTTTAAAAAATGAAGGGTGTATAACATAAAAAATTAATTATATCATACAAAAATTGACTATATCACAATCACACAAATCTATACAAATATATTAAAAGGCGTGCCTAAGGAAGCCTATGTGCCACATGACACTCTCCTCAAATATTTAATGCAAATGTTTTATTTCCATATGTACTCCTCACTTTAAAAATAAAAAATATTGTGTAACTGCAAGGTATCGAACACGTGACCTTTGAAATGAAAAATAAGAGCTTAACCATCAATACACTATGGCTTTATTGTCTAATGTTTTAAATAAAATATGATAAAGTCTTGTAATAATTATACAATAAGCATATACATATTTAACAATCTTATTACGTAACTAACAAGAGACTATTGATGTCATATTCTCTTGCCACAATTCCTTTTAAGGTATTATTTTCAAACTCAAACGTTTCAAATTTTTTTACTTATCACATCGTGACGTGAATTTTTCAATTTCTTATTGGACAAAAAATACGAAAAGTAACAAAATAAATTACGAAATTCAAGAATAATAATATATTTATTTATTGTAACTGACCCGAGGCATCGATCGCCCCGGAAAAAAAACTAGTTGATTATATAAAAACTGACTATATCATATAATACCCGGTGTACAATAAGTTATTGTACACTAGATCCATTTAAGTTTTTTTATTAGTCATAATGGTATATGCCATTTGAAGAGGCAGTGAATAGTGATCATGATAATTATATAAATATAAAGGTACTTAAGTCCATATGACTGACAATGTATACACACCATGTGGCACCTCTCTTATTCCACTAGAATTGTCCAATGTGTACATATGTCATGTCAACTAACAAAAGTAAATCGGCTTGCAACAAGATTTGAACCCATGACATCTTACATAGCACAATTACCATCTCAACTAACTTTTAATCATGCTTTATATATCCATATTATTATATTTGTACCTTTTAAATGTTGCATTTTCTTTATTATATTTTAAGGCGAATGGAAAAAAATACACATCAAGTTCGGAAAAAATACCACCTGGGGCAACGCCCAGACCTAAATACTAGTTTTTACTCATTTAGTGTTCATGTGATGAACCTTATCAAACTTTAACCATCTTTTTACAATTTGTATGCAAAAAAAATATCAGGTAAAATCTTGCTAGGTTCATTTTGATGTGTATCTTCATAATATAATCTTTACATTATGTAAAAAAAAGATTTCAATGGTCAAATGTGTATATTGGTGGTCATGTAGGGAGAGGGAGGGAGATTAGGGGAGGGGTAATTAGGGATTAGTGGGTCAATTGGCTTAATCAAAAGCTAATGTATGTCAACGGAGTCGACGGAAAACAGTCACTAAGGTCGTGCATGTGTATTTGTGAAAAATTCAGGGATAGTTGGTAGATAAACCCAAAATTCAAAAGTATTTGGTGAAAAGTTCGTCAAAGAAAATGTTTGGAACACAAAACCCATTAGCTATGATTGTTTTAGGATGAACCTTTTTCAATTTTAACCTCATGTTTTCAATTGTAATAAAAGATGGACTGACATATGAGTGGGTGTTGAAATAAAACTTCACACGTGAATTAAGACTTGTTATCTCACATTGAGGAGAATGAAGGGTAAGTAACAAACATTACTTATATTCAATTCCTCACAGCAATCTAACTATACAAATATATTAAAAGGCGCTCCTATCAAAGGAACGGTGTCACATAACACTCATTGCTATTAGGAATTGAACCCATAACCTTTGAAATGAAATGTGAGTGTTTAACCACCAATCCACTACAATTTTAATGTTTAATGTTTCAAATTCTTATAATTATATAATTATATGTCACTATAAGCTTTTTGATCCCTAACACTTTTATTAAAGTAATAACATTCTCTTACCCCAATTCCATTGAGATTGTTATTTTTATCCCCAATTCCTTAGAAGTTTTTTTTAGACAACTTATCATGCCATAACGTCTATTTTTCAATTTTGCATTAGATATAAATTTACGAAAAAAGCTAATAGAATCAGTTATAAATTTTATGAATAATAATATATTTGATAATCTAACTGACCCGAGGCATCGCCTGGGTCAAAATACTAGTTTACCCACAAAAAAGAGTGCCTTTGTGATTGTGACTATGACTTATTGGTGGATGGAGTGTTTTTATGCTTTATGGTTGCACAAGCATCCATCTTTATAGAAATCTCTAATTTGTAAAACCTATTAGCTCAAATGTTGTGCTCTTGTACACAAATGTATGTTCAAGTTCTACATGGATTGACTATCATACTTGGTAATTCAATTATATTATTTTTTAAATATTGAAAATGGACAAAGCCAAAATAATTTCTACAACAAACAACTATTGTATGTAAAGATATTTCCTTTCATGTGATAAAATAGAGGCAACACAATAGTATATTGTTGAAGATAAAAAAGAAAGAGGTTATATTGGCGTTCCTACCAAGCTAATTAAGCTAAACTTGGCTTAGTGGATCGGAGAGAACTTTCCAAACTCAAATCTTCACTAATAGGAGTATTTTAGAGAGGAAATTCCCTTACCTTTCCTCCACTTCCAAAGTGTCTAGCCTGCTAACCTAGATTGGATTGACCTGCGAGAGAATTCGGTCCTGTAGGGCCCTTATAAATAAATAAAAAATATTGGCATTGCACATATATTTAGTGTTTTATACTGCTCAAATGTGAATTAGGTTTATCTAACTTATAGGTTGTGGTGTAGGCGAAAATATAGTTTTTCACTTAAAACTCGGAGTCTAGAGAACTGTTGGGTTGGTGGAGATGA
The DNA here is from genome assembly GCA_947648045.1 of Beta corolliflora. Taxonomy (NCBI): domain Eukaryota; kingdom Viridiplantae; phylum Streptophyta; class Magnoliopsida; order Caryophyllales; family Amaranthaceae; genus Beta; species Beta corolliflora. The sequence goes on from CANSZD010002913.1 coordinate 6,160,834, forward strand.
TGTGAAGCAAGGTTTAAGGAGGGAAGCAACGTGCAAAGTATTTAGCCAGCAGTAGCAGCTGCCCGGGCGGGCAGAGAGGAGGCCCTGGCAGGTGGCCGACATTTAGGCCCGGACAAGTTTGGTTCCCGGGCGAGCGCCCAATCTCTGTAGCATTCCTGTTTTCCGGAAGCGAGCCATGAATTTTGAAGTTTGTCCCCCATGCGAGAGGTGCCTTTGGCCGGGATGGGGTTTCGATCCCGGGCGGGCGACCTAGTTTTTTGCACGTGTTTTCGCGATTTAAGATTTAATCGTTGCCTTTGGTTTGCTTTTAGTTCTAGGAGTATAAATTCTCTATTTTTCTGGTTTTAGAAGGAGAGTAACACACAATTTCATTGTTCAAACTTAAAGTCTCGTCTTTTCTAGGGTTTTAGGAGAGAGAGAGTGTGTTTGTGGGAAAGTTGTGTTGTTCACCATTATATATTTTTCATTGATTCCATAGTGAAAGTTTGTGGGTTTTTCTCGTGGAGCTCAGGTTTCCCACGTTATATTGGTGTGCGTGCTCTTTACTTGATTTTCCTTTTCTTTGGTTTGCTTGTTTGTTGTTTCAATTTCATGCTTCTTCGTTAATTGCATGATTAATTAGCACTTGTTTCTAAATCACACAAAAAACTATGAGATGGTAAGCCTCTTTAAATTACTGGTATAGGCAAAAATACGGTTTTGAATTGTAATAGACTACAAACCAACAATAATGCTCATCTTTCAATGTGGAAGCTTCTCCAATTCTTTAATTTCGTCGTTCTAAGTTATTGTATCTCTATTATATAAGGAAAGAGAGTAGGACTGGATGTCCACCTAAATTACAAATATACCCTCAAATAAAAAAACAAAATTTATCTTTATCAATTTTAGAAAAACAAAAAAAATCAGGATAAGGCCAAATTACACGATAATTCTATCAAATTTCAAGGCACTGCATATAAGACTAGTGTAGACACATAATCGTGTCTCCCCTTTTAGTACCAAATGATGAAACATATCGTCGTCCTAATTGGTCATGTCCGAAGGAAGAGCAATATGAAAAGCTAAGCCTAAAAGCGTTTTACGAACATAAAGTCTATTTATTTGCTTAAAACAATGTCGAGTCCACTTTCGTAAAGCCCAATTAATTATTCTTGATAATTAATTGTATTTTTAATAATTATTAAGTATTCTTGATAATTAATAAATATTTTCCCAATCAAAAGATATTATGAAAATCAGATTTTTGTTCCTAAAGATAACTGATTTCAGACTTCAAAAGATAATATTTAATAGAAGGGTAAAATAAATCTTTTAATTTCAGAAAACCACTCAGATATGCGTTGCATCACGCGCAACATCGAGACAATAAACAAAATGAAGAAACGCAACAGTAGCCTGCGTCGACGCAAGAGTGTTGCACCGACCGCATGAGCCATGCGAGGGAAGCATGAGCCTTGCGGCTAGCACAGGCTACGTTTTATCATCTCCGTGTGATTTTTGAATTTATTTCTCCTATAAATAGTCTTGTTTTCGACAAACGTTTTACGCACTTTTCATACGACTTTCAATATATTTTTACCACAACTTTCACACGACATTATCACCCATATTTCATCACACTTTGACATACTTACGCACTACGAAAACACTTCAAACATATTATTCAAACTCATTTCGAATTTCATATTTTAATAAATATTTTATAAATATTTTTATTATCTTTAATAAATATTTTAAATACAAATCAGATTTTTTATTCCGTAAAATTCAATCTCCGGATTTTAGGAATAGAAAATTATCTTTAAAAGACACGTTTAATAAAAAAGCTGGCAGATGCGCCGGACGTGAAGACTGCGCCTAGCGCGCCACGTGCGTCTAGCACATTGGGCAAGCTGTGTTAGGCGCGCCAATGTACGCCTGACACGTGGATTTGTGACTCACATAGAGTCCTGTGTCTAGCGCAGTTCCTGAGTGAGACGCAAGATCTCTTTTTTTTCTTTTAAAATACGCGTATACACGTGTGCAACATTGATTGGGCAGACCGCGTCAGGCGCGCCAATGTGCGCCTGACATGTGGATCTGCGCTTGACACGTCGGACCGCGCCAGACGCAGAGGGCGCGTGAAGCGCATATTCTCTTTACCTATAAATATGGGCGATTCTCGAATCAAGGACGACTTTTTTCAATTATTATTTCACGAACACAAAAACTTACGAATACTTTCAATACTTCAAATCCTTCTCCAGTTCCTGATCAAACTACGATTTTGGTTCCACGATTGCTCCGCCTGAAAGTCGTTACGCTCTTCGACCTAAGTCGCATAGGTATAATTAATTATATTTATTGTCTTGAAGTTACTAATAATTTCTTGTCATGATGTAGATCTTTAACTGATAATCGTGATTGTTGTAAATTCTAACCTCTTTTATTATTATTCTTGTATATAATATTCTTGATTGTTTTGTTTGTCCTATGCATGATTTTATCACCCACATGTTATTATTGCTAATTAAGACCTAAGGAACTGTTCTAACTAATTCAGATAATTTGGACAACCTGCTAGAAACCTTGTAATTTGATTGCATAATAACTTGTCACTAAAAATATAGTCTTTTTATGTGTACCTGAACCAACTTAGACTAAATATTTTTAGGGTGCTTTAAAATATTATATGATTATTCTTTTGCATAAAATCTGTAATGAATCGATGTTTAGTAGAGGCCAGTAATGGGTAACATGGTTCCTGACTGTGTTGTACCTTCACCCCCGAACTCAACTTTTGGTTCCTGACCATCTATGGAGTCTAGACGGAGAAATCTACATTGGATAAGTCCCTAAGATGTCCCTACAATTCCAATATCCAATTAGGTTTATGAGTCTTCCTTTAAAGACTTGTTGGCGACTTCAAAAACGTATTTTATAATAAAACCTTAAAAATGGGGTAGTCAAATAAACGCGCTCACACCGCCGTAGGCGAAAAGTAAAAATCCACGCCTACAATTGTAACCACCTCCTTTATTATAGAACTAACTTCCATGATACTCTCCTGTTGGTTGCGCGATAATAGGATTCTCATAGGTCGCGCGTAAAAATCCCGATGTCAAATATGCCCATACAAAGAGCTGATAAAAACTCGGCACAACTTCCATTATCGTTGTCGTCGCCGCTGTACTTCCTTCCTAGAGCCGTCCTGCATATTAGACCTTTAGAAAATATGATCAAAGCCTCACTCAAAGTGAAAACCGAACCATCATAGCTCTCGATGTTTTCAACCACTTGAGCAACAACCTCTTCTCTTGTTGTTTGAAATGATTGAACATTTGAACCCTCTTGTTGCTTAGAAGCTGCATCACACAAATGCTCTTCATACGCCTCCATTTCTATCCATATGAACTAAACACTACGTCATTGAATTGCCATAAAAAACAATTCTGTTGATGAAGCGTAATTTAGGCTTGTTGGCGAAGATTAGATCGTGCGTCTTCATGATCTCTTCGGCTGTTGTTGCGGACGACACGACGAGTGTCGGCCTGTTGCCTAAGTAGAGCAACATGAGCTGGCCGTACTTGATCGAAAGGGACCGCAAGGAACGGTGCGGGAATTTACCGAGTTGATGGAGGTGGCCTATGATTGGGGGCTTTGGTGGACTGGGTGCCGGTGGTAACAGTAACTCAAGCTTCCGGGCAAAAAATTGCCATTTGTAGAGAAAGATTAAGAAGATTATGAACGAAAGGAAGGAAAGAAGGTGAAAATGCAAATTCTCCGGTAAATTTATCGGATGAAATGACATGTTTGTTGATTTGCGTTGTTACACGGTCAAACGATATGAATTATGATATAGAGCTCTTCTGCATATTATATCCAGGGTTCAAAGAGATTGAATTTTATAATAAAGATTCTTTTAGATCGGCATTAAGTTAGCAATCCTAGTATTGCTATCAAAAGAAAAAACAATCCTAGTACTATTTAATTGGCTGTCAGAATTAAACTAATAATCGTAGTACTATTGAATTAAGAATATGTAAACAGTAAGCGGCCTAAGAATATAATCTAATCTAATCAAATCAAAACATTTCATTAACCAAGTAGTATCAAAAATCATCAAATTTATTATTGCATTAGGCATAATGGAATATGCCATTTGAAGAGGCAGTGAATGGTCAATGGTGAATTGGTGATCATGATAATTATAAATCTAAAGGTACTTTAGTAGGTCAGTCCATATTCTGATTCTTAGAGTACCTTCATGATTATGACTTAGGGTCGTTTTTTTGGAATGAGAAACTGAACTGAACTGAATTGAAACTGAACTAAACTGAACTGAACTGAGAGAAATTGAACTAAACTGAACTAAACTGAACTGAAACTGAATTGAACTGAACTGAAAATAAGTCCAAAAGAACAGGAACTTATTCGTGTTTTTAGGCTTTGATGATTCCACAAGCATCCATCTTTCTAGAAATCTCTAATTTGTAAAACCTATTATCTCAAATGCTCGAGCAATGCACTCTTGTACACAAACGTAGGTTCAAGTTCACTTGGTAATTCAATTAGATTTTCTTTTAAAAAATTGAAAATTGACAAAGCTAAAGTAATTTCTACCACAAACAATTATATAGAAATATTTCCTTTTATGTAACAAGATAGAGGCAATACATGATATATATTATATTGTTGAAGATAAATAAGAAATTAAAGAGGTTATATTGGTGTTGCTACCAAGCTAATTAATCTTGGCCTAGTGAAAATGAGAGAACCTTCAAAACTCAAATCTCCACTAACATTTGGGAGAGAGGGTCCCTTAACCTTTCTCCCTACTCCTAGAGTGTCTAACCCGGGTTGGGTTGACCCGCAAGAGAATCTTGGCCCATAGGGGAAAAATGATGTGCTACCTATTACTAATAGGATCCGTGCAACCACAACGTGAAGCTTTCCATTTATATTACCATATGCTATAGACAAACACAATTATACTTTATCAAATTTGTCTTTAATCATTTAAACCTCAAAAAGTAAAAAGCAAACAAACAAAATGTTGCAGCTCCATGAAAACGGTGTTCTAATGTTGTTAAGTACATGAAATACAATCACAGCCACATACATTAACATGACAAAAGCTTGAAAAAATAAAACAGTGATTTGCGTTTTCCGCAAACAGCAGTATAGCACCATGATCATTTGCTTTAAGTATCAAATGGAGTTGCAATGACCATAAGAGGGTTTCGTCGAGCAACAGTTATACCAGCACTTTCTTCCATATCTAAAGTCTCGCCTTTTCTTCCATTAGGTAATGTCCAGTTGAATTTATAAACAAGGCTTGCTAATAGATATTCACTCGTCACAATCCCATATGACACTCCTGGGCACATTCTTCTTCCAGCCCCAAACGGAATAAATTGGAAATGTTGGCCCCTATAATCAACCGTTGATGAGTCATTCAAAAATCGGTCTGGACTGAAATCTTCCGGGTTTTGCCAAAATGTAGGATCTCGTTGGATTGTCCATGCATTGATAATCACTTGAGTCCTTTTTGCAATGCCATATTTATCAATTTTGACATCTTCGGAAGATTCTCGAAACACCAACAACGGGGCAGGAGGGTGTAGCCTAAGCGTCTCCTTGATTACTGCCTTTAAGTACTTCATGTTCCCTAGGTCGTCTTCGGCTACTCTGGTACTATATTTAACATTGTTCCTTACCTCTTCTTGCAATTTCTTCATGACTTTAGGATGTCTTATCAGCTCTGTCATTGCCCATTCCAACGTTGTAGAAGAGGTCTCTGTCCCCGCAGCAAATATGTCCTGAATTAAAATTTAACTATATTTTTATAAGATACATGCATATATTCACGAATAGTGTCAAATGACATAGGTACTTCTTATCTTTATATGTCACTTTTACGCGTATTTTGATTTACACTTATGAGCAAATAGAGGTTAATAACAATTATGTATGGGTATGACCAAGTTCACTGTCGGACACATCCTTTGTGGCCGACATCAATAAACTTGAAACGCGACCTCATCAGTAGAGTCCAGACCGTTTCTAATAAGCAGTCCGAGATGGCATTCACGGCCATATTTGAGGACAACCTTCCCTCCAATTAGACTCATCACAGTCATACACGTGTCGCAGGATTACACACCCTGTCAGATGAATAGTACTACTATAAATAGCCAAATGGTACTACTCTACAGGTACATTCTCTCACATACTAAACCATTACTTTCTCTCTCTATCTCTCTCTCTCTCTCTCTCTAAAATCCTTCTCGAACACATACTGACTTGAGCGTCGGAGGGGGTTTCCTCGCATCCCCCCCGAGGGTAGTTTACGTTTGTCATCCTTGCAGATTTCCAGTCTCGGACGCCCCCTTAATTATTGACGGACATCTCTGTGTCCGCCATCGTTTCAACACCGAAACAACTTGGCGCTAGAAGGAGGGGGCCTCCCATCTTGGTGAAACAGTCATGGATAAGACGAGCAATGCAAGTCGTGGTCCACCAGGGTTTGAGATCGGGCGAGGATCTACTCGGCCCGGCTATTACGGACCATTGGGTGCACCTCGGTTCAATACAAGGGTGCCCGAGAACAACAATGAACAAAGAAACTCCCGAGAACAATGTATCTCAGGGTTAATCCAAATGGAGTTCCAATCAATCGGCTCACTCGAGTCAATTCTCTCCGGAACAGTTGAAGACAGTAGCATCCTTCATCCAGATGCTAGCAGGCACACCTCAACCTGATGGTAATACTCCAACCCCCAATGCTAGAGCACCCCGTAAACGATTGCCACCATTAGGGGGAAGAAATGCTGATGGTACGCCAGTAAGAAGAATGCGTTCTTTCACTCAAGAGGGCCGACAGTTGGAAAGACAACTGGAGGATCCCGAGTATGAAGAGAAGGAGATGGAAACAGAAGAGCTTGATTATTCAGAAGACGAGAACCAAAGTCGCTCGTACCGAGAGTACAGCACCCATGGTGCTAGTAACTATTCGGCTGGCGGACATCTGTTAATCAAGCCGAAACTCTCCCCATTTATTCCGGAGGTTCTTAATTACCCAATGCCGAGAATCAAAATGTCGTCATTCAAGTTTGACGGTAGTTTAGATCCCGACGATCATGTCGCAGCCTACGAAGGACACATGTATTTGTACACGCAAATAGACGCTATCTGGTGCAAGGTTTTCCCGTCCACTCTTACTGGCATAGCTCAAACTTGGTTTAAGAGTCTCAAACCCGGTAATGTGTCCCGGTTTCTCTCAACTCTCATCTATGTTCGGTACTCACTTTGTAAGCAACAGGCGCCGTGAGCGCACTCTCGGGGAATTATTGTCAATCGTGCAAGGGGAAACCGAATCTCTCCGGGATTACATTGGGCGCTTCAATGTAGAGGCCGTATCTATTCCCAGGCTGCAGCAGGATGTAGCGGTCTTAGCCTTGATGTCAGGATTAAGAGAAGGAACTGCGTTCAGGAGTTATCTCGGCCGAAAATCTTTCACGTCGTTAGGACCAGTGCTTGGCAAAGCAAATGATTTCATAAGAGGAGAAGAATTTGACAAGGCAGCTAGCAGCCAGCATCGGGAGCCCGACAAGAAGAAAGAGGATAAGTCACGGAAAGATAAAGGTCGCGAAGTTGAGCGTGGCCGGGATGAAAGAAGAGAATCTAATATGGTCAAAAAAGGAAATGACCGAGAGCGGGATGGCCGGGAAAAAAGTGAACGCAAAGATAGATTTGATGCATATACTCAGCTCACTACTTCCCGAGCACAAATATTCACCATGAACAAGGAAAGTGACAAATGGCAGAGACCAAAGAAGATGTTTCATAAAAACCGGGATAAGACTAAGTGGTGTGATTTTCATGGAGATCACGGCCATATAACTGAAGATTGTCGGCACCTCAAGGATAATTTGGAGGATCTTATCCGCAGAGGGTACTTCACCCAATATAAAGCTCAGACAAACGGGGGCGATTTGATGAAACCCAGATATCAGAATGTTCAATCTCGGATAGGAGAGATTCATGTGATTAGTGGCGGTCCAATCCATGGCGGAAGTGTCAGTGGGGCGAAAGCCAGTTTAAAGGAGTTCCGGCATCAAGTGAACTTTAATGAGAGTTGCCAGTGGAGAAAGCCACCGACCATGCCGACCATGTCATTCTCATTAGAAGATGCAAAGCACGTGATTTACCCTCATGATGACCCACTGGTGGTCACCTTAAAAGTTGCAAACTGTTTGATTCATAGAATTTTGGTGGATGGAGGAAGTTCCGCTAATATTCTATTCCTGTCTACTTTCGAAAAATTAATGATAGGCCGGGAGCACTTACAACCTGTTCGGTACCCAGTGATTGGATTCACTGGAGCATCAGCGATACCAGAAGGGATTATAAAGTTGCCGGTCAGGATTGGCGAGAACAGTGAAGCCAGAGATGTGATGGTCGAATTCCTGGTAGTAGACGTTCCGGGAGCATACAATGCAATCATAGGAAGACCACTAATCCATGATATTCGGGGAGTGGTATCTACTTATCATTTAACCATCTTTGTATGTATCCAATTCGGGTACGACGGCAAGGATAAGAGGAAATCAAGAAACATCAAAGTCATGTTATTTAACGGCTCAAAAGCCCGGCAAGAAGGGTTCCTGTTGAAGAATCATGTCCGCCATCAAGAAAGGAAAAGAGAGCTAAGAAAAAGGCCGTGACAGAAGAACCATCTGAGAAAAAGAATGAAAATGCTATGGAGGTAACCATGGAGGAGCTAGAAGCTCGACCAGAAGATTTGCCAAGGCCCAAGCCTGATGGAGAGTCCAAGTTAGAAATGTTGGCGGATGATCCGAGAAAGGACCGTGGGCTGTCGGAACGGACATGGATCCGGAGGTCGGGATCAACTGGTGACTCTCCTTCGAGAAAACGCCGATGTATTCGCGTTCTCGGCGGATGAGATGCCGGGAATAGACCCGACCGTGATGGTCCATCGTCCGAACGTCGACGGCTCGGTCCGCCCGGTCAGCGTAAGAAAAGGAATTTTTCAATAGAAAAGAACAAGGCCGTCAGAGAAGAAGTTAATAAGTTATTAGCGGCTGAATTTATTGAAGTCTGTGATTACCCAGAGTGGCTAGCAAACGTCGTTATGGTGAAAAAAGCGAATGGTCAATGGCGGATGTGTGTTGATTTCACGGGATCTTAATAGAGCATGTCCAAAAGATCGTTATCCTTTGCCAAGAATAGACCGGTTGGTAGATTCTACTAGCGGACATGCGCTTTTGAGCTTCATGGACGCGTTTTGAGTTACCACCAGATTAGTCTTCTGGAAGATGATAGGAAGAAAGCAGCTTTCATCACAGATTGTGGAGTGTTTAATTATAAAGCAATGCCTTTCGGCCTGAGAAACGCGGGAGCCACGTAACAGAAATTGGTCGACAAAGTATTTGCTGAACAGAAGGGAAGGAACATCGAAGTTTATGTGGACGATTCAATCGTCAAGAGCAAAACAGATCGCGAGCACATTGATGATTTAAAAGAGACCTTCAATACTCCGAGAAGATACAAGATGAAACTCAACCCAAAAAAATGTGTATTTGGGGTGAGAGCGGGGAAAATTTCTGGGGTTTATGGTCGCAAGAGGGGAATTGATGCTAACCCGGACAAAGTGCGTGCTATTATGGATTTGCCAGAGCCGAAAGGAATAAAAGATGTACAAAGGTTAACTGGAAGAATGGCTGCGTTAACTCGTTTCATCTCCAAGTCGGTCGACAAGGCCTTGCCCTTCTTTGCACTATTGAGAGGAAACAAGAAATTTGAGTGGGGCGAGGAGCAAAGCCAAGCTTTCATCGCGGTCAAGGAGCATCTGAAGACTCTACCCACCATCACCGGAGCCGAAACGGGGGATACACTACAATTATATATCTCGGCCTCTCCAAAAACCGTCGCGGCTGTTCTATTGGTTGAAAAGGAAAAAAGGCAGCGACCGATATACTTTGTCAGTCACATCTTGAACGGCCCTGAAAGCCGCTATCAACTGGTCGAGAAGATGGCGTTGGCCGTGATAATTGCCGCCAGAAAGCTCAGGCCATATTTCGATTGTCATCCCATTCAAGTCTTAACTAATCAACCACTGGAGAAAGCTTTGCAGAGGATGGACAGCTCAGGACGTCTTTTGAAATGGGCAGTTGAGTTGTCCGAGTATGATATCCAGTACAAACCTAGGACCGCGATAAAAGCCCAGGCATTGGTGGATTTTATCGTGGAGGCATCTTACGAAGAAGAGCAGGTGGAAGAAAGCACTTGGGTGTTAGAAGTAGATGGCTCGTCAGCAGCAAGTGGCTCAGGGGCTGGCATTGTAATGACCAGCCCAGAGGGAAATATTTTTGAATACGCCATCAAGTTCACTTTCCCGACTTCAAACAATGAGGCAGAGTACGAGGCAAAGAATCGCGGGACCGAGGATGTGCATATCTGCTGGGGCCAAAAGCGTCTCTTTGAAAACAGACTCGCAGCTAGTTAATGGCCAGTTAAAAGGAGAGTTTGAGGTCCGAGAAGCAAATATGCAAAAATATGTGGAGAAGGCCAAGGAATTGATAGCCCGATTGACTCACTTTGACGTTCAAGCCATTCCTAGGACCGACAACACTAAAGCGGACGCACTCTCCAAGCCGGCAAGCTCGATTCTTTGAACGTTGAAAGATCGTTATGGTGGAGGTTTTGAAAGAGAAAAGCATCACCGAAAAAACCGTGATTGTAAATACCGTCAATCGGCAAGGCGAATGGTTTAGTCAAATAGTGGCTTATAAACTCACGAGGCTCACTCCCTTCGAACGCAATGGAAGCCGGGGAAGTTGAAAAGGCGAGCAAGTTGGTATGTCATTTACCGGAATGAGCTATACAAGAAATCGTTTAGCTTACCGTCGTTAAAATGTGCAACGGCATGGGAATCCGAAAAGATTTTGGAAGAAATACACGAGGGAATTTGTGGAAATCACATTGGAGGCAAAGCATTAGCATTAAAAGCATTGAGAGCCGGGATATTGTGCGGCCGAGCATGTTGGCGGACGCACAAAGTTATGTCAAGAAATGTGACAAATGTCAAAAATTTGCTCCCATCATCAATAGGCCCGCGAACGACCTCCAAGCCTATAATATGTCCGATACCATTTGCGCAAGTGGGGTTTGGATATCCTCGGACCTTTTACGGCGGCCACTCTGCGGTCGTAGATTCTTGATTGTTGGTATCGACTATTTCACAAAGTGGATCGAAGCAGAGCCGACAGCAAAGATAAAGTCAAATCAAGTCAAAAAGTTCATTTGGCAAAACATAATGACAAGGTTTGGTATACCGGCTGCAATAGTCTTTGATCACGGCACGCAATTTGACTGCCGACCAATCAAAAAAATTCTGTCCGAGTTTAGGGTAAAATTCGCATTTTCAGCCGTATGTCACCCACAGAGCAATGGGCAAGCTGAGGCCGCAAACAAACAGATTCTCGCAGCCTTGAAAAAAAAGTTGGATGAACTCAAGGGAGCTTGGGCCGATATGATTCCAGCAGTATTATGGGCCAATAGAACAACAGAAAAGGAGGCAACGGGAGAGAGTCCATTCAAGCTAGCTTTTGGAACGGAAGCAGTCTTGCCAGTAGAGGTTGGTTTACCGTCCTATCGGATCAAATACAAAGATTTAGAGAACAATGGTCAAGCCTTAAGAGAAAATCTAGATTTTCTAGCAGAAACAAGGTTGATAGCGGAACTCAAAGCTGCTGCATACAAAGATCGTATCAGTAAAGCTTACAACAAGAGAGTTCTTGAAAGGCCATTAGCAAAAGGGGATCTAGTACTACGAAGGACGGCAGCCACCGAAAAAGCTCACGCTGAAGGAAAGTTAACAGCTAACTGGGAAGGACCATATCAAATATCTAAAGAAATTGGTCCCGGCTCCTTTGTGCTGAAAACGATGGATGGCATTGAACTAAAGAATTGATGGAACACAAGTGTTTTAAAGAAGTACTATGTGTAGATATCTCATGTAAAAGGCCAAGGGCCATTACTTTCTCGTTTTAATAATATAACTTCCCGAGAGCATGCCATTAATTGTTTGACTATGCTTATCTTATGTACGCCACGTTCCATTAATCCAAAACGACCATATGACAGGTCAAAAATGAAAACGGCCACATAACAGGCCAAGTACAAGAACGACCATATTACAGGTCTAAGTACAAAAACGACCATATGACAGGTCAAAAATAAAAATGGCCACATAACAGGCCATGCGCAAGAACGACCATATAACAGGTCTAAGTACAAAAACGACCATATGACAGGTCAAAAATGAAAACGGCCACATAACAGGCCAAGTACAAGAGCGACCATATTACAGGTCAAATACAAAAACAGCCAAATAACAGGCCATGTACAAGAAAAATCATATGACAAGTCTCAAGTACAACAACGACCATATGACAGATCAAATATGAAAGCAGCCATATAACGGACAATGTACATAACAGGTACAATATATATCTGTCCGCGATACGACATTACGTTGGCACAAAGCGAAAGCAAAAGAGAACAAGTTTACAAAAATTAAGCTTCATCACTAATTACTGGCATGGCGGCCAACTACAAGCAAAAATGTGGGCAGCCATCAAAAAGGCATCAAAAATTCATAGCAGTAATTGTAGTAATTGTAGTTGTAGAGCTTATTCAAAGTACATGCCATAATGGGCCGAATTCAAAGTTTACAAAAATATTGGAAAGCAGAAAGCTAGTAGCTATTAGAGTCAACTGAGGAGCCTGGAGATGACCGCCAAAAACATCAAGGGAGAGGCACCTCTTCATCCTGAGTGACGGGAAGAACATTGGCAATCACATGCTCCTCGCAGATAAAGGGCTCACCCTCAAGAGGGCGTGTGTGAACACCTTCTGCAAAAGCGGTTTCCATCTCCTCCCAGCTGAAGTTGGGGTGAGAATGGCAAACACATCTTTTAGCAGCTACCCAGCCGCCGTCATATCTCTCTCCCAACATACCAACAAACTCCTCAGATCTTCTAAAATCTGCCACAGCCTGAACGCCGGCATCATCCTTGGCCTTAGAAATGGCAGCGGCCATCTCGTCCTTAATGGACGCCAGTGCAGCTTCAAGATCCGCTGATTTTTTCTCAGCCTGCTCAACCTTGGCAGCCTTGGTTCGCAAATCCGCCAGTTCAACATCAATGACTGCCCGCGATGCCTTCTCGGCATCAAGCTGCTGCTGTATATTGTCAGAGTGAACTCGGGCAGCATCAAACTGGGCCTGAAGCTCATCCAAGGATTGCTTCTGCCTATCAGACTCAGATTGATAATGGAGGAACTGCTCAATCAATTCAATGGCGGAATTGTTGGTCTGCATCAAAAAACAAGATATTTAAATTTAAAAAAAAAAATTTTGACTTACCACTGCCATATCATGGGCAAGTTGAGCTGCCGGCGCCACCAACTTATCTGCCGGACAGTCAATAGGCAGCTGAAGCCCTTTCAGCAAGCGGTAACCCAAAGTACCACCGTTGACCGGGATGTCGGCATAGAGGGATTCATCTTCCCTCACGTCCCAATTGGGTTGGCAGATCTTTCCCGGGACAGAAGGCGGACGAGAAAAGGCAGCCTTCACTGCATTGCTCAGCATTACCTCTTTTTGCTCTATCCATTCATGAATCCGAGAAAAAATTCCCGGCCCAAGGTTTGTCAGGAAACTGGGGGAGCTGAGAATGTCATAGATTTTCTGACGCATGGAAGAGCCAGACCCCAATGCCGTCCCAATGCTGTCCACGGCAGCATTCAGAGGAGAAACCCTAGTGGTAGCAGATTCCCGGATAGGACTGCTATCCAGAACATTAAGAACGGGCCCCAGCTGCCGAGTCTCAGAAGCAGCGGCAACGTCCAAAGCTTGCCTCTTGCTGGGACTTTCAGTATCCGAGACCTCTCGAGGCCGCCTCTGACCCACAGCCACGTTACCCCCGCCACGGCGGACAAGAACGTGAACGACAGGACGAGGAGATTCCTGGTCCCCACGTCCGACAGTTCGACCGGGAGCACGCCCGGATGTCCGCCCGGCACGGCGAACACTAACCCTACCGGCAGTGCGGTCACCACGACCGCGATCAGCGTCACGGAGGCCTCCAGTGAGGCCGTGAATGGTGTCATAGTCAAAAATAGGGTCCTCAGGAGCCTTAGACATTGGCTTCAAGTTTTCGTCTAACCTTGACTCTTCGATATCTATCTCGAGAGGACCCGCAAAGTAAACCGTAAAAGATTACAATGGTAACTCAAAGAAAGAAAAAAGATAAAGATAAGTCCTGTGTCGGACCATGAGTCAAAGAGCACACCTTCCGGATGGGTCCTAAGCAGAGGAATACAGCTGACAAAGGCTTATTCCCGAGTATATACTTGGCATTAGGAAGCCAAGTGTGGGGAATCCTTTCCTCCACTTTTTCACCATCGACAACCACAAAGCCGATCTCAGACTCAAAGTAATCAAAAGCTTTCGTTTCATCCACCGACAAACCGTAAGATGGCACATCCTCCATTCGAGTTATTGGTTTGGTAAAGTGGCGGTTGAGAGGAAAATTGTCTGGGACCTTCACCCAGTAGAAGGCTGGCTGCCACCCTTTCAAACCAGACAGCTTGGGATGCACCGTAAGTTTGTTCTTGGCCGACATTAAAGACCACCACCCTTTCTCAGTCGAACCATTTCTCCGCAGCCAGTGAAGTCGACGGAAAAGATTTAACGTCTCGGGGAACCCCAAATAGCGGCACACCCATATATAGGCTATAATGTTTCTAATGGCTAGCGGCGTCAGTTGGGCAAGGCAGACGTTAAAGGCCTTTACAATCTTTACTAAAGTTAGATCCAAGGGGAAACGCAGCCCAAATTCAAAATGATGGGCATAAACCGCAATGTGCCCTGCCGGGCACTGAGTAACTCTAGCTCCCTCATCCGGGACAACTAACTTATATTCAGCCGGGAAGCCGTACAATTCTTCCCCAACTCGACAGTATTCCTTAGTTATGGCATGCTCTCGCCAGAACGAGTAAATTTTCACCGATTTGGGGCCACTGCTGTAGTCCACAGGCAACCAAACCCCAGAGTGCAACACATCATTTCGATCGGGAATCGGCTCAGGCCGCGAATCGGGAGCCATGCTGGAGCTTTCTCCCACAGCAATTTCAGACCGATAGGGCATTTGTTCACGTCCAGAAGTCGAAGGACCGACATCAGTCTCGTCCATAGTGGCGACAGAATCGTTATCGGAACCTAAATCAATAACAGGTGGATGAGAAGGACCGACATCATGAGCAAGGCGGTCGTAAAAATCATCCGCCACTACAACCCCAGCATCTGCTAAGTTATCTAACCAAGCATGTTCCCTTAAAGGCGGAACGTCAAGTCCGGGAACAGCTTCAGGGGGAGGATTTCTAACGGTCCGACGAGCTAAAATTTGATATCTTAGTTCTCGAAGTGTTTGTTTATCACCGCTCATCCTCGCGGACAGATATTGGGAAGTCAAATTTTCTTGCTCAGGAGTAGAGCGGTCGTTAAGAAACTTAGATCTAAGTTCTCTATCCCTATCAGCAGTAAGGGGCAAGTCAGCTAGTAAGCGAGTTTTTCCTTCCCTAGGGCTAGAGGTAGACGAACTATGTCCACCAGAAAGGGAAGAGGGAGATGAAGGGTCACTCTCGGACATAAGCTTATCACTCAAAGTATTTTGACTATCCGAACAGTCCGACATGTCTCTACAGAAAGAAAAAAACAAAAAAGAACAGTTGAAGGGAAGTTGGAAAAAGATACCTGAGTAAGATCGACGGAAAATGACCAGAAAATCACGCTGGTTCCCAAAAAGCGCAGCGAAATGTCCCAAAAGCACGAACGGAAGAATCCTCAAGTTCTACAACGCCGGAGAAAGCAAATTTACCAGACGAAAACCCTCGAATAAGCCCAGACGAAAAGAGGCGAAAACGTTAAAATTCCTCAGGAATAAGAGACGAAAAGTAACCTGGAATACTTTTATGGAAATTTAGTCACAAAAAGGCAAGATCTTGGTAAGAAAAAGGAGGTTTGAAGTTCTTGAAGAAACCGTGCAAACCAGAGAGTTTAAGGTTGAAGATGAAGAGTAAACAAAAAATGAAAAATGGCTTTATAAGGACGGAATTCAGCGGCCAGGATTAGAAGACTCATCATCAACTACCCTGCTGGATGCGCGCCCAGTGTCAATCCCTAAATAAACCCTAAATAAAAAATAAAAATGGGCGGGATTCTAGGAAAAAGTAATGATTACACTTTTTCGAAATTCGAAGTTCTCCCCAGGGCAACACGTGGCAACGCAAAAATTGTTTCCAGCAGGCACAAGTTCACTCGCGTCCACAATGCAACATCAATGCCGGTCACAACCCCCAATGATGCTGGGAGGGCTAGTTGTATGGGTATGACCAAGTTCACTGTCGGACACATCCTTTGTGGCCGACATCAATAAACTTGAAACGCGACCTCATCAGTAGAGTCCAGACCGTTTCTAATAAGCAGTCCGAGATGGCATTCACGGCCATATTTGAGGACAACCTTCCCTCCAATTAGACTCGTCACAGTCATACACGTGTCGCAGGATTACACACCCTGTCAGATGAATAGTACTACTATAAATAGCCAAATGGTACTACTCTACAGGTACATTCTCTCACATACTAAACCATTACTTTCTCTCTCTATCTCTCTCTCTCTCTCTCTAAAATCCTTCTCGGACACATACTGACTTGAGCGTCGGAGGGGGTTTCCTCGCATCCCCCCCGAGGGTAGTTTACGTTTGTCATCCTTGCAGATTTCCAGTCTCGGACGCCCCCTTAATTATTGACGGACATCTCTGTGTCCGCCATCGTTTCAACACCGAAACAAATTACATTTTGAGCTTAATATGTTTTCCTACTCCCTCTGCCACTTGATGATGTTTTCATATTCTCACTTTGGGTTAGTACTAGCTTGGTCTTTTCCCCTCAAAAAAAAAATTTCTCACTTTGGGTGTTTCAAATTGCTTTTCATGTTTTCTTTTGAGTTAACGACACTTATTATTTCATTTTCTTAAATACTCAAATCTTAGTTATTGTATTTCCCTCTCTCTCCCTTAATCAGAATGTCGAGCTTTGCTTAGTTATAAGCTATTATGATCGAACATTTTTTGTTCATAACATATACATATGTTGTACGTATATATAATTCTATATGTACTGTGGTATGTATCACAAATAGTGTACTAACAAAAGTCACCATCTTACATGACTAATTGATGATATTGATAAATGATAACCCTGATTTATATATATAACAATTATAATTCGATATACAACATTTTTCTTTTATATACAACTACTAACTGTTCATGAATTAAGATATGTTCATATCAGTTGTGACTTGGGAATTTTTCTAAACTGTGACCCGGCCCTATCATTTTTCTAAAGTACTTTAACAATTAGAAGATGTATAATATGTTATGTCCCTCCCATGGCTATGTTATAAGCTTAATATTTGTGTGAAACCCTATCATGGAAAACAATGAGAAATTGAGGATGTAATTATATTCACTAAGAAAAGTCTATTCTCAAAATTTAATGCATGGTTAGGAGGAGACCTAGGACCATCTTATAAGCACAAAAAAGGCCATGTGAAAAAAAAAATTGTAGTGAAATTTTCTAAAACAAAAGTATAGTTGTGTCAATTCTTAAATGCCCAATTAGAACGAATAAAGTCATACCCAGCAATATCCAAAAGTTAATCAATGTAATAATAGTTTTTTGATAGTCTAATTATCCATAGAGATTTGAGTTAGATCATTCTGAGTCATGGTTTATAACGGGTCAAGTCAATTCAAGTTACAACTCGAAAAGTGCTCCAGGCTAGAATAACCTCTACGAATGTAAATAATTAAACAGGAAATGACAAACTAAGAAGTAACTAGAGCGGCAAAATAGACATATACCCATTGACCTGACTCGAAACTCGTTTTTCACCAGAAAATAATGACCAGAAATAGAACTGAAACCCGAAATAACTCGACCAGACCCGAACCCGACCCGAAGTAAATAGACCTGAATATGACCCGAACCCGAATATACCCAACCCGAAAGTGAACCGATAATCATGACCCGAACCCGACTCGACTCGAAATTGGGGAAAATTCAATTGTTAGAGGGAAAGTCAATTGTTACCCGCCCTTTTTATTTTTGCTGAAATTTCATTCCAGATTTGCAGTGGCCATGTTAATTGTCATGTAGTCATATTAGTTACTTTTTAAACAAATTTAAGGAAAAAGTTGTCATGAAATACTATATATGAGTTAGCCACTTCCCATTAATTACTTCACTTACTCTTATTAATCTTATATGTGTTTTATATATTTGCTAAATCAGAAACCCGATCTAACCCAACCCGTTCTAATCCGACCCGATTTAACCCGACCCGAAGCGACCTGAAATTTCATGGACCCGAGATGGATCGCACCCGAACGGACCTGGCCCGACCCGAACTTAATCCGAACACAAAGTTGACCCGATTATGACCCGACCCGTATGATCTGTTTGCCACCTCTAAAAGTAACTCATACTATAAGGTGTTCGAAAAGAAAAGCTTACAAGTAGAATCCCTTTGATGCTCTCTCTTGAGATTTCCTCTGGAATTTCTTTCTGAATTTCAAGCAAAATGTCCACAAAGTCTTGAACGTCGTCCTGAGATTTTTTAAAATTTGCATTCAAACGAATGTTATGCTCTTCTAACACTTCCTCAATGAAATCGTCCAACTTTTTCGGCACAATTTCCACCCGGCTTTCTAAACCAGTTAATCTATCAATCCAACCTAAGTAAGGAATGTAATCTCCCACACTTAGGCTCCGTTTGGTAGGGCGTAAAAGGTTTTCACTGAAAACTATTTTTCCTATTTTCCATTGTTTGGTTTGGGCTGGAAAATTGGGCTGGAAAATAAGAGTGTAAAATAATTTTCCACCATAATGAAAACATTTTCCCCCAAAATTGGGAGGAAAACGTTTTCCTTCTCTCGACATTTTGGAGCATCCGACTTTCTCTCTCATCTATACTCAGCTCTCCCTCTCATCTACACTTTCTCTCTCATCAAACTGGAAAATCTCACGCCATTTTGAAGCAGATTCTCTCAATACATCTTCTCAATTCGTCGAATTTGGTACATATTTGTTCTAATCTCTATTTTCCTCTTATAAATTTCGGTATTTAGGATTTTTTAGGGTTCGAATTTGTTACATATTTGTTTTTCTGCAACATTCGATTATTTTTAGGGTTTGTTTGCTGAAATATTTGATTGTTTTTATGGTTCTTTTTGCACGATATTCGTTTATTTTTAGGGTATTTTTGCTGCAAATTTGTTTGATTTAGTTTAGGTTAATAAGTCCAATTATTGCTAGGGTTTTGATTATTTGATTATTTGATATAGTTTTGATTAGTTGTTTTTTGTTGGTTGTTGCTGCAAGAATCCCAACTCAAGTTCAATTTGGTTATGGTTGATTTCAAATTCAACCTCTACAACATTAGCAATTAGAGTTTTGACTTTTTATATGTTGAATTGGTAGCAAGTTCCTGGTTGGTATAAACTTCAAATAATGGATCAAATGACTTGATAATAGTACCTATCTGGGCTATTACACTTGAAAGTCAAAGAATACTTCATACGGCTTGGGATTAATGTGTGTAGTCATTGTATTTTTTTTCATTTTTATGTAGGGTAAGTTTCCAATGCAAGCTCTATTGTTTGTTTTCATGTTACCTCAGTTGCTGACTTTTCTTTCTGGTTTGTCTTAAGTTAGAATACAACAATGGAGTCGAACGATGTTCAAAAGTCTCAGGTAATAATCTGTTTTGCCCATTAATAATTTGTTATATGTTCTCTGTATTCGGGAACTAATTTCCTTGATTTTCTTTTTAATTTTTCAAATATCTGTAGATAATCCGTAAAGGCATGATCATAGGTGTTGTTGCTGCCATTATTGCATCCGTCCTTGCTTTTCTTAAAGTAAATAAATCTAGGACTAGAAGACCTAAAATAATTAGGCAACCTTATGTTAGTAGGGATAACTTGAGGGAGGCTAATATCGATAGTGTTTTACATTGTGGTGATAGTCATTGTCTTGGGCAGATTCGTATGAGACCTAGTGCTTTTTTTAGCTTGTGTAATATTTTAGTTGAAAAGGGACTTTTGTCGGAAAGCAAGCAAATGAGCGTCAAGGAGCAAGTACTACTTTTTCTATACGTGTTGGGTCATAATGTAAGATTTCGGGATGTTGGGGGGAGATTTTTTCGATCTACGTGGACTATACATTGCTACTTCCATATTATGCTCCAAGCAATCCTTCGATTGTATCCATATGTCGTGAAACCACCAGGAACTGATCTGCAACCAGAAATTCAGAACAATCCTAGATTTTTTCCTTGGTTTGAAGACTTCATAGGAGCTATAGATGGGACCCATGTACGTGCATCTGTTCCTCTTGAGATGCAAGAGAGATTTCGGGGAAGAAAGGATAAAACAACGCAAAATGTTCTAGCAGCTGTTGATTTTGATCTAAAGTTCACGTATGTCCTTGCTGGTTGGGAGGGTTCCGCTCACGATTCAAGGGTTTTGGGTGATGCACTTAAAAAGGGGTTTAACGTTCCTGAAGGTAAAATATTCTCTTATTGATAGTAGTGGTCTAAAGTTCACTTGAATTGAATAAATTATTGATGATAATTTACGGATGTAGGGAAATACTATCTTGCCGACGCTGGGTATGGGGACCGTAAAGGTTTTATGCCTCCATTTAGACGTGTTCGTTACCACTTGAAAGAATATGCCAACAACCCTCCCGAGAATGAACGAGAATTATTCAATCTTCGCCATTCTTCGCTGAAAATGTGTATAGAGAGGGCGTTTGGAGTTTTAAAAAAGAGATTTCGTGTCTTGGATGCAGAGCCTTTTTGGTCATATGAAACCCAAGTGGATGTGGTTCTTGCTTGTTGTGTAATACATAACTACCTTAGGGGGGTTGATCCAAATGATGCAATTACAAGAGAGGCGGACTTAGATATTGCATCACAAGACACAAGAAAATCGCTTACTCGGAAGGAAGTGCGTGAAGAAACCAAAGAGTGTGTGAAAAAGCGAGATGCCATAGCATTGGCTATGTGGAATGCATATAAAAAGCGTCGAACTAATTAAAATTGTATTAGTACTGTTTTTGCTCATTCTTACTATTACAAAAGGCAACATGTGCTATTGCCCTCTTTTGTAAATTCTGCTGATTTAGTTAAATTCTGTTGATAACTTGTGAATTCTGGTTCAGTTGTGAATAACATTTCTTTGTTCGTGTCTACTTTGTTCTCCCTGTTGCAACAACGTTTTTACACTTCTGCTACTGCTCTGCAAGTTACTTGCTGCAGTTGAACCTATACTACTGAATTGTTGTGTATTAGTTCTGGTCACTCTGTGGTGCTTGGAGTGATTAGCATCTGTCTTTGTTCATTTGTGTTCATACTTCACAGTTGTTTTGAGAGATTGAATAAAACTGAATTACATTGTTGGTTACTTGGTTACCTGAAAAGCATATCTGAATTAAGCTTGTGTTATTGATTTACCCTTCCATGGTTGTGAATTACCTGTGGGATAAATTTCTCTTTACTAAAAACACTTTTTCATTCAGTTTCTTGCACATGCATCATCATATTGTATAATATCCCGGTCGAATTTGTAGGAAGCTTGTATTATAGCTCCATTATCATGCATTTTCTGTAGCATATCAGCTATGTTTAGTATAACTTGCTC
This sequence comes from Beta corolliflora, assembly GCA_947648045.1. Taxonomy (NCBI): domain Eukaryota; kingdom Viridiplantae; phylum Streptophyta; class Magnoliopsida; order Caryophyllales; family Amaranthaceae; genus Beta; species Beta corolliflora. The sequence goes on from CANSZD010002913.1 coordinate 6,182,679, forward strand.
TTATCCTTGCTGTCTTGTTTGAGCCCCCGAGAGCTGATCAATGTTTCCTCACAAAAGCAGAAAGATGTTGTTGATGTTGGATTTGTATGGTATTCCTTCCTTTCCTGGTCGCTGGTTTTTTCTTGGATCCCAAATAAGTCATGTAAAAGTCAACCATCATATGTGGTGCTTAGTTTGTTTTGATACTTTGGAGATCTTGTATGAACAAAGATTGTATGAACAAAGATTGTTCCAACTGTTTTGTTGTGTCATTAATTGCGAACTTTTGAAATGTTTATTCAGGTGAAGGAAGAGAAGAAAGCTAATTTTCGTTGGACAAAACCAATGTCTAAGGAGTTATTGGAATTTCTTGCGGAAGAAGTGAGAAAAGGAAAGCGGCCAAATAACACTTTCAGGACTAGCTCCTTTATAGCTGCTGTAAAGATGATTTCTGAAAAGTTTCACACCACATGTACTGCTGACCATGTTGAGAATCATATGAGGACAGTGAGAAGTAGTTGGGGAATTATTTCTCAAGTGCGGGGAAGATCCGGATTTGGTTGGAATGACAATGTAAAGATGATAACTGCATCTCCAACTACATATGACGCTTATGTTCAGGTATGTAAATATCGATGTATCTAACTTGCATTATCAAGCTTTATTATTTGGTGCATTTAAAACTGAGCTAAAGAAGTTATTGCATTGACTCTACGTTATCAACTTTATTATGATTGATGTGTGTTAATCCTTTACTTGACGGCAATATCCATCTCATGAGAAATATTTGAACAAAAAAATTGAGATGTATGAGGAGATATCGATAGTAGCGGGTAAGGACATTGCAAGGGGTAATTTTTACAAGACGTTTGGTGACATTCAGACCTCAAGTGGACAACCAAGTACTGTTGAAACCGAGCCTACCAAGTCAGACAGTGCAACTTCTTCCGAGCCTAGGTCTCATAGGAAGAGGTCTCGGGTCGAAGAGGAAGAGGGTGACTTGCAACATATTTCTGCTCAACTCGGAGAACTTGTCACTGCTCTCAAAATTTTTTCTGACAACCAACTTGATGTGCAGAAACTTTATGAAGAGATCATGAAAATGGATGATGTCGAAGAAGCCGTTCGTGTTGCTGCTTTTGATCACTTAGTTGAGCGTGAAATGCTAGCTAAGGCTTTCTTGACAAAGAGTGAACCTCTTCGCAAGCTGTGGCTCCAAAATTTCGTCAAGTCTCTACGTTGAGTTTTTTTTATTCTACTAACTTTGTGATGAAAAGTTGAGAACTATATACATAGTATGTTTTTTTAGGGGTTTTTTATATGAACTATTATTATGCCTAGTAGTTTTATATTATCGTGTTATGGATTGTTCAAATTTTGAAAACATTAAAAAATGAGTGTTTGGTTTTTTTAATTATCTTATATTATTATGCGTGAAATAAAGTATAACATATTGTAATTTTTTTGAAAACATATCATATTTCTTCCTCGTAATAATTTGGGGTAGCAATATGAGAGGAAATATAAAAAAATTAAAAAGAAGTGACAACACTATACAATAAGGAGTATCAAGAGTCAATAGGAGTAGTTGATTTTCCATCCAACCAAACAAAGGAAAATGATTACAATGGAAAATCATTTTCCATCCAACCAAACAAAGGAAAACTTTCATGGAAATGAGTTTTCCATTGTAAATGGTTTTCCATGTAAAACCATTTTCAGTTGAAAATGTTTTACGCCCTACCAAACGGAGCCTTACTGCTCCCACCACCTCCACAAACAGCTTGAAGAGTTGATAAAACTCGGCACTGCTTCCATTATCGTCGTCGCTGCCGCTGTACTTCCTTCCTAGAGCCGTCCTGCATATTAGACCTTTAGAAAATGTGATCAAAGCCTCACTCAAATTGAATACCGAACCATCATAACTCTCGATCTTTTCAACCACTTGAGCGACAACCTCTTCTCTTGTTGTTTGAAATGATTGAACCCTCTTGTTGCTTAGAAGATGCATAACACAAATGCTCTTCATACGCCTCCAATTCTCTCCATATGAACTAAACACTACGTCATTGCCATCAAAAAAAATTCTGTTGATGAAGCGTAGTTTAGGCCTGTTGGCGAAGATGAGATCGTGCGTCTCAGGCCCGACTCAATACCAGCCCAACCGGTTCAGTGGAACAGGGCCCCAGAAATTTGGAGGCCCAAATTTGGTTGGCTAATAGAAGGAGAAAAAGAAAAAAAATCGGTAAAACGGATTAAATGACGCTTCTTCTAAATCTTCTTCAACCTTCCATTTTCAACCCTTCTCTCTCCTCTACTTGCCTAAAAATCCCAAAAAAATTATGATGTTATTTAACTTCCCATATTAAGTTTAGTAATTACTCTCTTTATTCAAGGTAATCATCTTATTTTCAATCTTAAATTTTACCATAAAATCGTTCAATTTCATTACTCCTTCCATATTTCCAATTCTCCTCAAGAAAACCAAAGATGAAGGTTTCTTTTTTTTTGAAGGGAAAAAGATGAAGGTTTCTAATTTTAAGGTTTCTAACAGGATGAATCTGCTTTACCTCCTTTTCTTATGCTGGATGAGTTGAATAGCAACAACGCTTCTTTGATGGAGAGTGTTCAGGCAATACACTTCCATTTGCAGGGATAATGGATTAGTTAAAACACTCCCCATTTGCAAGGATAATGGATTAGTTAATATTTTATTTGACACCTTAACGATGATAGGGTTTTGATTTTCTTTTCTCATTAAAATTGAAGGGAACAATTTATGACAAATAATATCTACTGGAGCAGGTGCTATTCGAGAACAATTAGCCGATTTGGATTCGCGAACTATTATAGATTATTCATTCGCAGAATGGAAAGAGTGAGGGGAAGAAGGTCCTATAGGAAATGAATGGGAAGACCGAAAAGTTGGAAGAAGAAAGGAATTTTTAGTTAGACGTTAAAAAAAATTATAATTTCTTCTTCATAATTTTATTTGAAGGGCCCCATTTTGATGAATAGCACATGGCCTCTATATGTTATGAGACGACCCTGGTGCGTCTTCATGATCTCTTCGGCTGCTGTTGCGGACGACACGACGAGTGTCGGCCTTTTGCTTAAGTAGAGCAACATGAGCTCGCCGTACTTGTTCGAAAGGGACCGCAAGGAACGGTGCGGGAATGTACCGAGTTGATGGAGGTGGCCTATGATTGGGAGCTTTGGTGGACTGGGTGGTAACGGTAACTCAAGCTTTCGGGTAAAAAATAGCCATTTGTAGAGAAAGACTAAGAAGATTATGAACGAAAGGAAGGAAAGAAGGTGAAAATGCAAATTCTCCGGTAAATTCATCGGAGGAAATGACATGTTTGTGATTTGCGCTGTTACACTACTGTCAAATGTTATGATAGAGAATACTTCTATGCATATATCAAGGGTTCAAAGAGATTGAATTTTCTAAAAATTGTTTTCTATTCTATCAAAAGAATAATTAAAATTCCTATGTTCCCATCATTAAGTTGGCTATCAAATTAATAATTAAAATTCCTATCAAAAGAAAAAACAATCCTAGCACGTACTATCAAGTTAGCTGTCCGAATTAAATAGATAATCCTAGTACCATTCCCCTCAAAAAAAAAATCCTAGTACCATTGACTTAAGGATATTTAATTAAACGGTAAGTAGTCGAGTAATCTAATCAAATCAAATCAAAACATTTTATAAATTAACCAAGTAGTACTACATCATTTTTTTTGTCTTTATTGCATTAGGATTTAGGCATACAATAAGTTTTGGGCGGACCCACAATCCCAAACTTATTATGTCACTCAAAAACTGACTATAACATAAAAATTTGCTAAATCATATAAAAATTGACTATATAAAAAACTGACAGTATCACCCAAAAACTAACTACTCCCTCTGTTTTTAAAGTTCTACACAATTACTATAAATACACAGAGAGTGTAAAAAGTGGGCCCACTTGGTTACTTTACTTTTTTTAATGAGGAGAGAGAGTAGATTTATTATTTTAAGGGAGATAGAGAGCATGGAATAGAGATAATGTGGGCCAAGGATGATTAAATTATTGTATATTTTTTTACCAAATGAAGAACAAAACATAGTGAGTAGAACTTTAAAAACGGATGGAAAAGAAAAGTGAGTAGAATTTTAAAAAATGGAGGAAGTATAACATAAAAAATTGATTATATCATACAAAAACTGACTATATCACAATCACACAAATTGATTATATCATATAATACCCGGTGTACAATAAGTTATTGTACACTAGATCCATTTAAGATTTTTTATTAGCCATAATGGTATATGCCATTTGAAGAGGCAGTGAATAGTGATCATGATAATTATATAAATCCAAAGGTACTTAAGTCCAATATGACTGACAATGTATACACACCACGTGGCACCTCTCTTATTCCATTAGAATTGCCCAATGTGTACATATGTCATGTCAACTAACAAAAGTAAATTGGCTTGTAACAAAATTTGAACTCATGACATCTTACATAGCACAATTACCATCTCAACTAACTTTTAATCATGCTTTAAATATCCACATTACTATATTTGTACCTGTTAAATGTTGTGTTTTCTTTATTATATTTTAAGGCGAATGGAAAAAAATATATATCAAGTTTGGGAAAAATACCACCTGGGGCAACGCCCGGACCTAAATACTAGTTTTTACTCATTTAGTGTTCATGTGATGAACCTTATCAAACTTTAACCATCTTTTTACAATTTGTATGTAAGAAAAATATCAGGTAAAATCTTGCTAGGTTCGTTTTGATGTGTATCTTCATAATATAATCTTTTTATTATGTAAAAAAAGATGTCAATGGTCAAATGTGTATATTGGTGGTCATGTAGAAAAAGAGGGAGATTAGGGGAGGGGTAATTAGGGATTAGTGGGTCAATTGGCCTAATCAAAAGCTAATGTATGTCAACGGAGTCGATGAAAAACAATCATTAAGGTCATGCAGGTGCATTTGTGAAAACAATTCAGGGATATTTGGTATATAAACCCAAAATTCAAAAGTATTTGGTGAAAAGTTCGTCAAAGAAAATGTTTGGAACACAAAACCTATTAGCTATGATTGTTTTAGGATGAACCTTTTTCAGTTTTAACCTCATGTTTTCAATTAGAATAAAAGATGGACTGACATATGAGTGGGTGTTAAAATAAAACTTTACACGTGAATTAAGACTTGTTATCTGACATTGAGGAGAATGTATGAAGGGTAAGTAACAAACATTACTTATATTCAACTCCTCACAGCAATCTAACTATACAAATATATTAAAAGGCGCTCCTATCAAAGGAACGGTGCCAACATGGCACTCATTGCTATTAGGAATTGAACCCATAACCTTTGAAATAAAATGTGAGTTTTTAACCACCAATCCACTACAATTTTAATATTTAATGTTTCAAATTCTTATAATTATATGTAACTATAAGTTTTTTGATCCCTAACACTTTTATTAAGGTAATAACAATCTCTTACCCCGATTCCATTGAGATTGTTATTTTTATCCCCAATTCCTTATAAGTTTTTTTTAAACAACTTATCATGTCATGCCGTCTATTTTTCAATTTCGCACTAGATATAAATTTAAAAAAAAAAAGCTAATAGAATCAGTTATAAATTTTATGAATAATAATATATTTGATAATTGTAACTGACCCGAGGCATCGCCTGGGTCAAAATACTAGTTTACCAAAAAAAAAGAGTGCCTTTGTGATTGTGACTATGACTTATTGGTGGATGGAGTGTTTTTATGCTTGATGGTTCCACAAGCATCCATCTTTCTAGAAATCTCTAATTTGTAAAACCTATTAGCTCAAATGTTGTGCTCTTGTACACAAATGTATGTTCAAGGTCTACATGAATTGACTATCATACTTGGTAATTCAATTATATTATTTTTTAAATATTGAAAATGGACAAAGCCAAAATAATTTCTACAACAAACAACAACTGTATGTAAAAATATTTCCTTTCATGTAATAAATAGAGGCAACACTGTAGTATATTGTTGAAGATAAAAAAAGAAAGAGGTTATATTGGCTTCCCTACCAAGCTAATTAAGCTAAACTTGGCTTAGTGAAAAGGAGAGAACTTTCCAAACTCAAATATTCACTAATAGGAGTATTTTAGAGAGGAAATTCCATTACCTTTCCTCCACTTCCAAAGTGTCTAGCCTGCTAACCCAGGTTGGATTGACTTGCGAGAGAATCCGACCCTGTAGGGCCCTTATACATAGAAAAAAATATTGGCATTACACATATATTTAGTGTTTTGACCACAAGTCTTTCTGTTGGGCACGGTTAGCTGGGAATTGAACTCTTATTTCATAGATTGGCGAATGTGAAAAATAAATTAAGTCTCTATCACTCATCTTTCTATCGAAATGCTTGAATCATAGCCCTAAGTCTTAGAGCTAGTGTAACATCCCGTAATTTTCACCCTTTATTTTTGGTGTTAGTTTATTTTAAAATGATATTTTTCGTAAAGATAAATAATTTATTATTTAAATTATTTTGGAACGTGCTGTGAAAATGTGTATATATATTTATATGTTGTGATATATTTATATATATTTATTTTAAGTTGTTAGTTATTTATTTTAAAGGTTATATTAGTTTCGTTATTTGTTTAGGCGTTTAGGATGCGGTGTTGTCGCGTAACGTTTTTTTTTGTAACGTTGTTGGACCGACTTGGGTGATGAAATGTTGCATCACGTGTGGCGTGCTAATGTGTGCATTATATCTATACTAATATATTAAAAGGCGTTCCTAAGAATGTCTATGTGCCATGTGGCACTTTTCTCTAAGGCTTTAATGCAAATGCTCTATTTCCATGTCAAACTCCTCAACTAAAAAAATATTGTTGTGTAGTTACAAAGTATCGAACACATGACCTTTGAAATGAAAAGTGAGAGCTTAACCATTGATCCAACATAACATCATTATTTAGTATTTCAAAATAAAATATAATAAGATCTTGTAAATTGTAATTATAGCTCATTAAAAGACTTACACAAATAGTTAAATACCTAACACATTGATGGTAATGATAATAGACTATTGTAGACATAAACTCTTACTCGAGTTTCTTATATTCTTCAAATTATGACGTCAATATTTTCCTCACAAGACAAAAATTTACGAAAGAAATAACCCGGGGCATCGCCCGGGTACTCACTAGTTTATATTTATAATATAGTTTATTAGAATTATTTTCATTATTAAGTATTTTCAAAGTTTAGGCGCGATTTAGGAATTTATCGATTTGTCGCGTGACGAACTTTTGATGCGTGGACCTTTGATGACTTGGGCTGAAATCATCTTGGTGTGGTTGGGCTTGGACAGTCGGCCAAGGGGAAGGAGAAGGAAGAATCTTCTCTTCTTTCATTTCTTTTTTTTATTTATTTGTGACCCTTTGTAGTTTTGTAACCCCCATAACCCCCCTAATCATTTCTCCTAAACCCTTCATTTTTCCTTGCCATAAAATTCTGATTTTTATTAAAAGAAGTTCAGCATCATTCTCATTTAACCCTCACCGTTTTCAAGAAAAGAAAGAGAGAAAAGGAAGAGGAAAAGAATAGAAAGGTTCAACCCGGTTTTTCCTATCACACCTTCACGAAAATAACCGTAGCCGGAGATCTAACCGTTGGATCTTCTTCAAATTAGGACAAAACGTTTACAACATCTTGTTCTTAACTTTGACCGGAACGATTTAGAATCCGATCTTTTGATCACCGGAAATCATGGTCGGAACAGAGCAGTGCGAAACAAGAGTTTTCAACGTTCAAGAAGAAAACGCCTAGTGACTTGTTGCTACAATTATCGTTCATGGAGGACTTGGATTGCACATATTTTTCGTATTTCTTTAGACTCAGCTCTCCTCCGACGTTCCAGGTAACTAGTAGTTATCTTAGAACCATAGTGATTAGAGTATTATTCGGTATTAGATTATTACGCTAGGAATTGTTTAAAATACTTTTTGAATGAAATTATTGATGAAATTTGACGTGAATATACTTGAGGCATGCTGTATGAATATTGTCTATAGAAAAATAATTTTCGTCTGATTTTTAGTATTTATTTGATTTAATTGGTGTTTTGTGTATTTTTGGCTTATTTGCATGATAATTATTAAACGAATGTTAAAATTGATGAAATTATTTTCTTTGTATATTATGTATTTCCGTGAGTTTATACATGTTATGTAAATTTTTGGTAATTTTTGGGCGTTTATTTTTATTTTTAATTATTATATTGGCTTTATTGAGTAATCTGTAAATTAACGTTTGAAAATACTTTTAGAGTCCGAAAATTATAAATAAAAATTATACCATGTCAGTAGAGCCATTAGGGTCATATGATAATTTTTGTGTGATTTTACTGCTCGAACTTATTAGTTTAATAATTATTATTGGGTTTTTGTTGTGAAATTGAGGATATTTTTTTAAATTATTTGAGAGCTTGTTAATCAGAAATAATTTGTAATCTATTATGTTCTTCGTTGCTGATGTTCAGTAGGTTGCAGTAAGTATTATTGGGTATCCTTATGTTTATGTTTGATTTATGAAAGAAAATGATTAATTGTTACTACTCTTTTATTGAATAAGCCTTGGAGTTAATTAGTGATGTATTTTTGATTGAATTGTTGGTGCTGTAAAAACTAGTTTAATATCATTGTTGATGTTTAGAAATGTTCAAGTGTTTATTGTGGGAGACATTTGTTGAAAGTTTGTAAGCTATTATTTTTGAGGAATTAAGAAGAGTTGTTTTGATGAATTATGGGTATAAGGCCGGGTGGCATCCCTTTTTGATGAATATTTTAAGATGAATGATACTTTGATGATATGCATGATTTTATTTTGAGATAAGAATATCCGGTGGGATAGATGTTGTCCCCGGTGAAGAACATGCCAACCACCTGGTTTGCGAACTAGGGGTACACCTGGGTTAATTGTTGTCGTCCGAGAGGTCAGGGAGTTCTGCGTGTTCTACCCCCGCGGGAGTTTGGCCATTCTTAGACACAGGCAGTGGGGAACGTAAGCCCATAGACTGACCTGGAGATTGCGATCTGACAAACCTTAGGAAGTGAATTACGATTTACTGACGTTCGGTTTCTGACTCAATAACTTGTTTTACCTATACTTTTATTTTTATAAAAGTACTCTTGAGATAATTTATTTATTTTTATCCAACTCACTTGCTATTTATTATTCACTTGCGTTATTTGTGAGTTATATGGAAGTGGATGCATATTGTAGTTGACTTGACTTTATTATTTCCTTTCTTATTAATCTATGTCTGAATCATGCTTTGATTTCTTTTGTTCTGGGAGAACTGCTAGTTACTCCCCACTGATTGTGGATTGTTGTTATATATTTTGCAGGTTATGTTGATGGGAATCTTCTTTGGTTTTGGGCTCGGGTTGAGATGTGAGCATTAAAATGTTAGATGTTTTAGGCCTAGACTTTTAGTCAATTGAAAAGTTAGTTTTATCTTTTGGATATTACTCTAAATAATTTAATTTATTTATACTATTTACTTATGTTGGTTTATCACTTAGTTATTTAAACGCATTTCTTGTAGTAGTGACATTCCCAGAAGACGATGTTTCCGCCATCGTCCTATTAATACTATTATTATTTCTTTCTTTTCCGCTTTGAAATCCTGGGGTGTTACAGTTGGTATCAGAGCAAAACGCTCCTAAACTCTGAAAAAGAGTTGCTAATGATTCTTTAGAATTATTAGTTAGCCATAGGAGATAAAATTTGTTTAGATTTAAGTTTTATAGTTTCACTATAATGAGAGTGTTATGGGTAGAGTAAGTAAAAGGGAAGCCTTATGGGAATGTGGTGTGCTCGATCTCATGCTTATGGAGCATATGTTATATGTATAGTTACTTGTATTTTTGGTGGAATTAGTCTACCAAGTTTGTTAATCTTATTTGCAGGGCCTCTTACATGTAATTTATTTTCTCTTTTATCAGAGTGCGCAGCGAAAGCGAAGTAATTTATAGTCTTCTCGGTTTAGTTGTGTGTTTAATTTGTTTTGTGTTTTGCAATTTTAAAAATAAACTTTTCTTTTAATTTTAATATAGTCATGTGTGTTGCATTGCATTTATTTTATTTGCTGGTTGCTTGATAGTATATGTTATTATGTACGACGGTATATATTTTCTGTTCGTTTTCAATTAAGTGTTGTTTTTATGTGAGTACTACGAATCTGTTTTATTATTTACAAAACTTTCTAGTTTGAATTTATATTCCAAATTATATTTTAGATCTTTGAACTAAATAAATTTCATACCTATATTAGAGTTATTTTCTAACTTTCAAATTTTGTTATTGTTAATATTTTGACATACTCTTTTGAAAAACGTTTTATTTCAATTGTTTTATAATGGTTTGGAAAAAGAAAGGGATTTTTTAACTAGAATAATACAAACTTTTGCCCATTCTCTCGCAATAATACAAACTTTTGATTATTTTTAAATAATACAAACTTTTGCCCAAAATTCCTCCAGTAGGTCATGACCGGTTCTTGACTTGTTGTAGGAGGTCAATAGCTGACGTGGCACTGATCAGGCCACGTGTTATTATTTCATTGGTTGTTTGTAAAAAAAAATTAAAAAACAAAAAAATACTTTTTCCCTTTTCCTCCACTGATCTTTCACCCTCCATTGATCTCTTTCCCCCTTCCCCACGACCACCATGGCCCCTGCTCTTTTTCTCCCTCCCTCCACCCCTCCCCTAGCCAGACCCTCCCTCTCTCTCTTCCTCCCGCCCTCCAGCCCCTCCCTCTCTCTTTTCCTCCTGCCCTCCAGCCCCTCCTCAACCAAACAAAATAAATGATATCGTTTTCCTCAAAACTCATTTTCAGCAGCCCCTTCGAATCGCCATTTCCATACTCTCTCTCTCTCTCCATCTACCGTTGCCCCAGTCAACACGAACGACTCCTCGAAAAACCCTAGAAAACTCCTCAATCTTCAATCACACGCTCACACATTTTCAATTCAATTTTATCAACGTAATTCCTCAAATTTTCGAGCTGGAAATTCGTAATTTTAGCTGAAAATGTCGTCGAAAATCGAGTTAGTTGAAGAAGAAGTCGCGACTAGATTCTGAGCAAGAGAAGTGTTTGAGACATCCCCACTTATTGTCGGATCTCACTCGATCTTGGTTGCCGGAGAAATGACGTATCTGAGGCGCAAAAGCATCGCACCGTGACTGGTATCGGAGGAGGAGTGATGGAGGATGATGATAAAGACGCAGCGGTGATGATTGCCGTTGAAGGCGAATTTTTTTGATTGGTTGATTGTTTTTAGAGCTGAAGTTTTGTTGTTGGTGGTGCAGATGCTGGATTGAGGGAGAAATTGAATAAGATTGGAGGTTGTGGGTTTATGGGTTTGGTGGTGCTAACGGTGGTGGCATGGTGTTTTATCGAGTAGGTGGTGGAGTTCAGTTGGGGGGGAAGGTTCAAAGCTGGGAGTGTTGAAATTTTTTTACCGGTTTTGTAGGTTATAGGTCATATTGACCTATCAGAGGAATTTCGAATAAAAGTTTGTATTATTTAAAAATAATCAAAAGTTTGTATTATTGCGAGAGAACGTGCAAAAGTTTGTATTATTCTAGTTAAAAAATCCTTAATTTTAATATAGTCTTGTGTGTTGCATTGCATTTATTTTATTTGCTGGTTGCTTGATAGTATATGTTATTATGTACGACGGTATATATTTTCTGTTCTTTTTCAATTAAGTGTTGTTTTTATGTGAGTACTACGAATCTGTTTTATTATTTACAAAACTTTCTAGTTTGAATTTATATTCCAAATTATATTTTAGATCTTTGAACTAAATAAATTTCATACCTATATTAGAGTTATTTTCTAACTTTCAAATTTTGTTATTGTTAATATTTTGACATACTCTTTTGAAAAACGTTTTATTTCAATTGTTTTATAATGGTTTGGAAAAAGAAAGGGGTTATGAAATTGTCTTTCAAGATATTCTTCAAATTTCTCTTACCGTCTTTGACCATCCATATTTATAAATATTTTCTTTTTAATATTTTTATTTTCCATGCTAATCCTTGTTTAGCCTTTAATTATGGTAATAAGTTTTGTAGTCTTTGAAAATAAAAGTACTTTAATTAGTTGTCTTGGTGTTAGATTGAAATGTAGACGCAAACTATTTTGTTTTAAAGGTTAGCATTCAACAACTTTTACTTTACTTACTTTTCTTATTAGCATTATTCTTCAAACTCAAATGCGTGAAAGGATTTCGTTTACTATTTGTTGTTTCTTGGTTAAATATTTAGTGCTTTCTCATTTCATAGCAAAATTTTGGTTGAATTCTTTACTTCTTATTTAATTATCTGACTTTAACTATTTTGTTTTATATTCTTTGGAAAGGAAATTTATATACTCAGTCTAAATTTTAAACTTGTTTGAGTTGATATTAAGTCATAATGGGTGATTCCTTTGACTTGTATGTCAATTTAATAAGTCTAAATTTTAAACTTATTTGAGTTGATATTGAGTCATAATGGGTGATTCCTTTGACTTGTATGTCAATTTGATAAGTTGACACATTTTATCTATTTGATTTAATTTCCTTTTTGAGTTGACATTAAGTTTAGATTGGGTGATTCCGTTAAACTTTAATGTTGATTTGATAAGAAGGCTTTCAAATATTGTTTTGTTGATACTAGGTTGCAATGGGTGGTTCCATGCACGTTTGTGTCGACTTGGCAAATTTTATAATTATTGTTAATAATTTATTACTTTATCGCCTATTTATTATTAGTGTTTCGTCGTTGTGAAATTTATTTTAAAGTTTTCAATTTCTTTTGCGAACTTTAATTTTCATATATATGTTTAGGAGGCGTACGCTCTTATAACATATGTCATGACTTGTGTTCGTAAGTGCTATTTTAATAAAGCAGCTAGCTACTCTTTATTAAAGTGTTCTTATCTCTTTAAGTGGAGTATAAGCCCTTGTGGTTACCTCTATTTAAATTGGTTTGGCTATCTATTTACGAACTTTTTTCTTCTTCGTTTCTTTTCTAAAAATATTTATGTATGGTCGGATTTATTCTTTTATAATTTTACGTAAATATTTATTCCTGTTTCTTTTACAAAATTACCTATAGTTTATTGTGCAAAAGTTTTTACCTTAAACTTTCTAATACTTGTCTTTGGTTCTTTCACATTTTATAAAATGATTGTTGTTACCGTGCTTCTTTACTGTACAACTCTTTTGGTCTTCCAAAATAAAATATATATATTATTTGAGTTATCAAATTTTAAACCTGCAAAGTTGTTTAGTTAACTAAAATCCATCGATTTCTGTTTTCTTAATGTTCTTTAAGTAGAGTATTTTCTTTTGTCTCTTGGTTGTTTTGAAGTTTCGAGGACGAAACTCTTTTAAGGGGGAGTGATTGTAACACCCCGTAATTTTCACCCTTTATTTTTGGTGTTAGTTTATTTTAAAATGATATTTTTCGTAAAGATAAATAATTTATTATTTAAATTATTTTGGAACGTGCTGTGAAAATGTGTATATATATTTATATGTTGTGATATATTTATATATATTTATGTTAAGTTGTTAGTTATTTATTTTAAAGGTTATATTAGTTTCGTTATTTGTTTAGGCGTTTAGGATGCGGTGTTGTCGCGTAACGTTTTTTATTGTAACGTTGTTGGACCGACTTGGGTGATGAAATATTGCATCACGTGTGGCGTGCTAATGTGTGCATTATATTTATATTTATAATATAGTTTATTAGAATTATTTTCATTATTAAGTATTTTCAAAGTTTAGGCGCGATTTAGGAATTTATCGATTTGTCGCGTGACGGACTTTTGATGCGTGGACCTTTGATGATTTGGGCCGAAATCATCTTGGTGTGGTTGGGCTTGGACAGCCGGCCAAGGGGAAGGAGAAGGAAAAAGCTTCTCTTCTTTCATTTCTTTTATTTATTTATTTGTGACCCTTTATAGTTTTGTAACCCCCATAACCCCCCTAATCATTTCTCCTAAACCCTTCATTTTTCCTTTCCATAAAATTCTGATTTTTATTAAAAGAAGTTCAGCATCATTCTCATTTAACCCTCACCGTTTTGAAGAAAAGAAAGAGAGAAAAGGAAGAGGAAAAGAATAGAGAGGTCCAACCCGGTTTTTCCTGTCACACCTTCACGAAAATAACCGTATCCGGAGATCTAACCGTTGGATCTTCTTCAACTTTGGACAGAATGTTTACAACATCTTGTTCTTCACTTTGACCGGAACGATTTAAAATCCAAGCTTTTGATCACCGGGAATCATGGTTGGAACAGAGCAGTGTGAAATAAGAGTTTTCAACGTTCAAGAAGAAAACGCCTAGTGACTTGTTGCTACAATTATCGTTCATGGAGGACTTGGATTGCACATATTTTTCGTATTTCTTTAGACTCAGCTCTCCTCCGACGTTCCAGGTAACTAGTAGTTATCTTAGAACCATAGTGATTAGAGTATTATTCGGTATTAGATTATTACGCTAGGAATTGTTTAAAATACTTTTTGAATGAAATTATTGATGAAATTTGACGTGAATATACTTGAGGCATGATGTATGAATATTGTATATAGAAAAATACTTTTCGTCTGATTTTTAGTTTTATTTGATTTAATTGGTGTTTTGTGTGTTTTTGGCTTATTTGCATGATAATTATTAAACGAATGTTAAAATTGCTGAAATTATTTTTCGTGGATCATGTTATATGCTTAATATGTATTCCATGCCTTAGAATAATTTTTTACTACTGTTCACCAGTTTATTTAATTGATATATCTGTTTTCGCATTATCGTTTCTGTCAGTATATAAATCATGAAAATTATTCCTGGAGGCCGAAAAATTAATTTCTATGTATATTATGTATTTTCGTGAGTTTATACATGTTATGTAAATTTTTGGGCGTTTATTTTTATTTTTAATTATAATATTTGCTTTATTGAGTAATCTGTAAATTAACGTTTGAAATACTTTTAGAGTCCGAAAATTATAAATAAAAATTATACCATGTCAGTAGATCCATTAGGGTCGTATGATAATTTTTGTGTGATTTTACTGCTCGAACTTATTAGTTTAATAATTATTATTGGGTTTTTGTTGTGAAATTGAGGATATTCTTTTAAATTATTTGAGAGCTTGTTAATCAGAAATAATTTGTAATCTATTATGTTCTTGGTTACTGATGTTCAGTAGGTTGCAGTACGTATTATTGGGTATCCTTATTTTTATGTTTGATTTATGAAAGAAAATGATTAATTGTTACTACTCTTTTATTGAATAAGCCTTGGAGTTAATTAGTGATGTATTTTTGATTGAATTGTTGGTGCTGTAAAAACTAGTTTAATATCATTGTTGATGTTTAGAAATATTCAAGTGTTTATTCTGGGAGACATTTGTTGAAATTTTGTAAGTTATTATTTTTGAGGAATTAAAAAGAGTTGTTTTGATGAATTATGGGTATAATGCCGGGTGGCATCCCTTTTTGATGAATATTTTAAGATGAATGATACTTTGATGATATGCATGATTTTATTTTGAGATAAGAATATCCGGTGGGATAGATGTAGTCCCCGGTGAAGAACATGCCAACCACCTGGTTTGCGAACTAGGGGTACACCTGGGTTAATTGTTGTCGTCCGAGAGGTCAGGGAGTTCTGCGTGTTCTACCCTGCATCGGGAGTTTGGCCATTCTTAGACACAGGCAGTGGGGAACGTAAGCCCATAGACTGACCTGGAGATTGCGATCTGACAAACCTTAGGAAGTGAATTGCGATTTACTGACGTTCGGTTTTTGACTCAATAACTTGTTTTACCTATACTTTTATTTTTATAAAAGTACTCTTGAGATGATTTATTTATTTTTATCCAACTCACTTGCTATTTATTATTCACTTGCGTTATTTGTGAGTTATATGGAAGTGGATGCATATTGTAGTTGACTTGACTTTATTATTTCCTTTCTTATTAATCTATGTCTGAATCATGCTTTGATTTCTTTTGTTCGGGAGAAGCGCTAGTTACTCCCACCGATTGTGGATTGTTGTTATATATTTTGCAGGTTATGTTGATGGGAATCTTCTTTGGTTTTGGGCTCGGGTTGAGATGTGAGCATTAAAATGTTAGATGTTTTAGGCCTAGACTTTTAGTCAGTTGAAGAGTTAGTTTTATCTTTTGGATATTACTCTAAATAATTTAATTTATTTATACTATTTACTTATGTTGGTTTATCACTTAGTTATTTAAACGCATTTCTTGTAGTAGTGACATTCCCAGAAGACGATATTTCTGCCATCGTCCTATTAATACTATTATTATTTCTTTCTTTTCCGCTTTGAAATTCTGGGGTGTTACAGTTGGTATCAGAGCAAAACGCTCCTAAACTCTGAAAAAGAGTTGCTAATGATTCTTTAGAATTATTAGTTAGCCATAGGAGATAAAATTTGTTTAGATTTAAGTTTTATAGTTTCACTATAATGAGAGTGTTATGGGTAGAGTAAGTAAAAGGGAAGCCTTATGGGAATGTGGTGTGCTCTCATGCTTATGGAGCATATGTTATATGTATAGTTACTTGTATTATTGGTGGAATTAGTCTACCAAGTTTGTTAATCTTATTTGCAGGGCCTCTTACATATAATTTATTTTCTCTTTTATCAGAGTGCGCAGCGAAAGCGAAGTAATTTATAGCCTTCTCGGTTTAGTTGTGTGTTTAATTTGTTTTGTGTTTTGCAATTTTAAAAATAAACTTTTCTTTTAATTTTAATATAGTCATGTGTGTTGCATTGCATTTATTTTATTTACTGGTTGCTTGATAGTATATGTTATTATGTACGACGGTATATATTTTCTGTTCTTTTTCAATTAAGTGTTGTTTTTATGTGAGCACTACGAATCTGTTTTATTATTTACAAAACTTTCTAGTTTGAATTTATATTCCAAATTATATTTTAGATCTTTGAACTTAATAAATTTCATACCTATATTAGAGTTATTTTCTAACTTTCAAATTTTGTTATTGTTAATATTTTGACATACACTTTTGAAAAACGTTTTATTTCAATTGTTTTATAATGGTTTGGAAAAAGAAAGGGATTTTTTAACTAGAATAATACAAACTTTTGCCCATTCTCTCGCAATAATACAAACTTTTGATTATTTTTAAATAATACAAACTTTTGCCCAAAATTCCTCCAGTAGGTCATGACCGGTTCTTGACTTGTTGTAGGAGGTCAATAGCTGACGTGGCACTGATCAGGCCACGTGTTATTATTTCATTGGTTGTTTGTAAAAAAAAATATTAAAAAACAAAAAAAATACTTTTTCCCTTTTCCTCCACTGATATTTCACCCTCCATTGATCCCTTTCCCCCTTCCCCACGGCCACCATGGCCCCTGCTCTTTTTCTCCCTCCCCCCACCCCTCCCCTGGCCAGACCCTCCCTCTCTCTCTTCCTCCCGCCCTCCAGCCCCTCCCTCTCTCTTTTCCTCCCCGCCCTCCGGCCCCTCCTCAACCAAACAAAATAAATGATATCGTTTTCCTCAAAACTCATTTTCAGCAGCCCCTTCGAATCGCCATTTCCATACTCTCTCTCTCTCTCCATCTACCGTTGCCCCAGTCAACACGAACGGCTCCTCGAAAAACCCTAGAAAACTCCTCAATCTTCAATCACACGCTCACACATTTTCAATTCAATTTTATCAACGTAATTCCTCAAATTTTCGAGCTGGAAATTCGTAAATTTAGCTGCAAATGTCGTCGGAAATCGAGTTAGTTGAAGAAGAAGAAGTCGCGACTAGATTCTGAGCAAGAGAAGTGTTTGAGACATCCCCACTTATTGTCGGATCTCACTCGATCTTGGTCGCCGGAGAAATGGCGTACCTGAGGCGCAGAAGCATCGCACCGTGACTGGTATCGGAGGAGGGGTGATGGAGGATGATGATAAAGACGCAACGGTGATGATTGCCGTTGAAGGCGAATTTTTTTGATTGGTTGATTGTTTTTAGAGCTGAAGTTTTGTTGTTGGTGGTGCAGATGCTGGATTGAGGGAGAAATTGAATAAGATTGGAGGTTGTGGGTTTATGGGTTTGGTGGTGCTAACGGTGGTGGCATGGTGTTTCATCGAGTTGGTGGTGGAGTTCAGTTGGGGGGGGAAGGTTCAAGGCTGGGAGTGTTGAAATTTTTTTACCGGTTTTGTAGGTTATAGGTCATATTGACCTATCAGAGGAATTTTGGGTAAAAGTTTGTATTATTTAAAAATAATCAAAAGTTTGTATTATTGCGAGAGAACGTGCAAAAGTTTGTATTATTCTAGTTAAAAAATCCTTAATTTTAATATAGTCATGTGTGTTGCATTGCATTTATTTTATTTGCTGGTTGCTTGATAGTATATGTTATTATGTACGACGGTATATATTTTCTGTTCTTTTTCAATTAAGTGTTGTTTTTATGTGAGTACTACCAATCTGTTTTATTATTTACAAATCTTTCTAGTTTGAATTTATATTCCAAATTATATTTTAGATCTTTGAACTTAATAAATTTCATACCTATATTAGAGTTATTTTCTAACTTTCAAATTTTGTTATTGTTAATATTTTGACATACTCTTTTGAAAAACGTTTTATTTCAATTGTTTTATAATGGTTTGGAAAAAGAAAGGGGTTATGAAATTGTCTTTCAAGATATTCTTCAAATTTCTCTTACCGTCTTTGACCATCCATATTTATAAATATTTTCTTTTTAATTTTTTTATTTTTCATGCTAATCCTTGTTTAGCCTTGAATTATGGTAATAAGTTTTGTAGTCTTTGAAAATAAAAGTACTTTAATTAGTTGTCTTGGTGTTAGATTGAAATGTAGACGCAAACTATTTTGTTTTAAAGGTTAGCATTCAACAACTTTTACTTTACTTACTTTTCTTATTAGCATTATTCTTCAAACTCAAATGCGTGAAAGGATTTCGTTTACTATTTGTTGTTTCTTGGTTAAATATTTAGTGCTTTCTCATTTCATACCAAAATTTTGGTTGTTTTCTTTACTTCTTATTTAATTATCTGACTTTAACTATTTTGTTTTATATTCTTTGGAAAGGAAATTTATATACTCAGTCTAAATTTTAAACTTGTTTGAGTTGATATTAAGTCATAATGGGTGATTCCTTTGACTTGTATGTCAATTTAATAAGTCTAAATTTTAAACTTATTTGAGTTGATATTGAGTCATAATGGGTGATTCCTTTGACTTGTATGTCAATTTGATAAGTTGACACATTTTATCTATTTGATTTAATTTCCTTTTTGAGTTGACATTAAGTTTATATTGGGTGATTCCGTTAAACTTTAATGTTGATTTGATAAGAAGGCTTTCAAATATTGTTTTGTTGATACTAGGTTGCAATGGGTGGTTCCATGCACGTTTGTGTCGACTTGGCAAATTTTATAATTGTTGTTAATAATTTATTACTTTATCGCCTATTTATTATTAGTGTTTCGTCGTTGTGAAATTTATTTTAAAGTTTTCAATTTCTTTTGCGAACTTTAATTTTCATATATATGTTTAGGAGGCGTACGCTCTTATAACATATGTCATGACTTGTGTTCGTAAGTGCTATTTTAATAAAGCAGCTAGCTACTCTTTATTAAAGTGTTCTTATCTCTTTAAGTGGAGTATAAGTCCTTGTGGTTACCTCTATTTAAATTGGTTTGGCTATCTATTTACGAACTTTTTTCTTCTTTGTTTCTTTTCTAAAAATATTTATGTATGGTCGGATTTATTCTTTTATAATTTTACGTAAATATTTATTCCTGCTTCTTTTACAAAATTACCTATAGTTTATTGTGCAAAAGTTTTTACCTTAAACTTTCTAATACTTGTCTTTGGTTCTTTCACATTTTATAAAATGATTGTTGTTACCGTGCTTCTTTACTGTACAACTCTTTTGGTCTTCCAAAATAAAATATATATATATATATTATTTGAGTTATCAAATTTTAAACCTGCAAAGTTGTTTAGTTAACTAAAATCCATCGATTTCTGTTTTCTTAATGTTCTTTATCTAGAGTATTTTCTTTTGTCTCTTGGTTGTTTTGAAGTTTCGAGGACGAAACTCTTTTAAGGGGGAGTGATTGTAACACCCCGTAATTTTCACCCTTTATTTTTGGTGTTAGTTTATTTTAAAATGATATTTTTCGTAAAGATAAATAATTTATTATTTAAATTATTTTGGAACGTGCTGTGAAAATGTGTATATATATTTATATGTTGTGATATATTTATATATATTTATGTTAAGTTGTTAGTTATTTATTTTAAAGGTTATATTAATTTCGTTATTTGTTTAGGCGTTTAGGATGCGGTGTTGTCGCGTAATGTTTTTTTTTGTAACGTTGTTGGACCGACTTGGGTGATGAAATATTGCATCACGTGTGGCGTGCTAATGTGTGCATTATATTTATATTTATAATATAGTTTATTAGAATTATTTTAATTATTAAGTATTTTCAAAGTTTAGGCGCGATTTAGGAATTTATCGATTTGTCGCGTGACGGACTTTTGATGCGTGGACCTTTGATGACTTGGGCCGAAATCATCTTGGTCTGGTTGGGCTTGGACAGCCGGCCAAGGGGAAGGAGAAGGAAGAAGTTTCTCTTCTTTCATTTCTTTTTTTAATTTATTAGTGACCCTTTATAGTTTTGTAACCCCCATAACCCCCCTAATCATTTCTCCTAAACCCTTCATTTTTCCTTGCCATAAAATTCTGATTTTTATTAAAAGAAGTTCAGCATCATTCTCATTTAACCCTCACCGTTTTCAAGAAAAGAAAGAGAGAAAAGGAAGAGGAAAAGAATAGATAGGTTCAACCCGGTTTTTCCTGTCACACCTTCACGAAAATAACCGTAGCCGGAGATCTAACCGTTGGATCTTCTTCAAATTTGGACAGAATGTTTACAACATCTTGTTCTTAACTTTGACCGGAACGATTTAAAATCAGATCTTTTGATCACTGGGAATCATGGTCGGAACAGAGCAGTGCGAAACAAGAGTTTTCAACGTTCAAGAAGAAAACGCCTAGTGACTCGTTGCTACAATTATCGTTCATGGAAGACTTGGATTGCACATATTTTTCGTATTTCTTTAGACTCAGCTCTCCTCCGACGTTCCAGGTAACTAGTAGTTATCTTAGAACCATAGTGATTAGAGTATTATTCGGTATTAGAATATTACGCTAGGAATTGTTTAAAATACTTTTAGAATGAAATTATTAATGAAATTTGACGTGAATATACTTGAGGCATGATGTATGAATATTGTATATAGAAAAATAATTTTATCCTGATTTTTAGTATTTATTTGATTTAATTGGTGTTTTGTGTGTTTTTGGCTTATTTGCATGATAATTATTAAACGAATGTTAAAATTGCTGAAATTATTTTTCGTGGATCATGTTATATGCGTAATATGTATTCCATGCCTTAGAATAATTGTTTCCTACTGTTTACCGGTTTATTTAATTGATATATCTGTTTTCGTATTATCATTTCTGTCAGTATATAAATCATGAAAATATTTCTTGGAGGCCTAAAAATTAATTTCTTTGTATATTATGTATTTTCGTGAGTTTATACATGTTATGTAAATTGTTGGTAATTTTTGGGCGTTTATTTTTATTTTTAATTATTATATTGGCTTTATTGAGTAATCTGTAAATTAACGTTTGAAAATACTTTTAAAGTCCGAAAATTATAAATAAAAATTATACCATGTCAGTAGAGCCATTAGGGTCGTATGATAATTTTTGTGTGATTTTACTGCTCGAACTTATTAGTTTAATAATTATTATTGTGTTTTTGTTGTGAAATTGAGGATATTCTTTTAAATTATTTGAGAGCTTGTAAATCAGAAATAATTTGTAATCTATTATGTTCTTGGTTGCTGATGTTCAGTAGGATGCAGTACGTATTATTGGGTATCCTTATGTTTATGTTTGATTTATGAAAGAAAATGATTAATTGTTACTACTCTTTTATTGAATAAGCCTTGGAGTTAATTAGTGATGTATTTTTGATTGAATTGTTGGTGCTGTAAAAACTAGTTTAATATCATTGTTGATGTTTAGAAATGTTCAAGTGTTTATTGTGGGAGACATTTGTTGAAAGTTTGTAAGTTATTATTTTTGAGGAATTAAGAAGAGTTGTTTTGATGAATTATGGGTATAATGCCGGGTGGCATCCCTTTTTGATGAATATTTTAAGATGAATGATACTTTGATGATATGCATGATTTTATTTTGAGATAAGAATATCCGGTGGGATAGATGTAGTCCCCGGTGAAGAACATGCCAACCACCTGGTTTGCGAATTAGGGGTACACCTGGGTTAATTGTTGTCGTCCGAGAGGTCAGGGAGTTCTGCGTGTTCTACCCTGCATCGGGAGTTTGGCCATTCTTAGACACAGGCAGTGGGGAACGTAAGCCCATAGACTGACCTGGAGATTGCGATCTGACAAACCTTAGGAAGTGAATTGCGATTCACTGGCGTTCGGTTTCTGACTCAATAACTTGTTTTACCTATACTTTTATTTTTATAAAAGTACTCTTGAGATGATTTATTTATTTTTATCCAACTCACTTGCTATTTATTATTCACTTGCGTTATTTGTGAGTTATATGGAAGTGGATGCATATTGTAGTTGACTTGACTTTATTATTTCCTTTCTTATTAATCTATGTCCGAATCATGCTTTGATTTCTTTTGTTCGGGAGAATCGCTAGTTACTCCCCACCGATTGTGGATTGTTGTTATATATTTTGCAGGTTATGTTGATGGGAATCTTCTTTGGTTTTGGGCTCGGGTTGAGATGTGAGCATTAAAATGTTAGATGTTTTAGGCCTAGACTTTTAGTCAGTTGAAGAGTTAGTTTTATCTTTTGGATATTACTCTAAATAATTTAATTTATTTATACTATTTACTTATGTTGGTTTATCACTTAGTTATTTAAACGCATTTCTTGTAGTAGTGACATTCCCGGGAAGACGATGTTTCCGCCATCGTCCTATTAATACTATTATTATTTCTTTCTTTTCCGCTTTGAAATTCTGGGGTGTTACAGCTAGGAACCCCTGTTCATGAAGAGCGGTCGCTCATCTCTCTTTTTGAGAGAGCCTCTGGGATCTCCTCTGTAAACCCCCCATGAGCACGATCGGGGGATATAGGCATAAACTTTCAATTCGACGTCTACTCTTTCTTTTATCAAACTCATTCACATTCATGAGCAGCTGCTTTGGAACAGAAAGAAGCTACCAACGGCTCACACTTTTTTAAAGATCTTTTTTATGGTTATGCCTGCGATGATAGGTGGATTTGGGAATTGGTTTGTTCCAATTCTGATAGGTACAAAAGACCCCTTAACGTAATTCGAATGGAGGCTGACTGCTGAGCCCACCCTGGCCTCGAAGGGCAAGCCCCTGTGGTTGCGAGCTGGAGTTGTCATTGCTTATGGCTAGAGCAATGGGAAGGGGACCCCGCATGCATAAAGATTGAGTCAAAGACTAAGGCGTACGTACCACTTACAGCACTAAGAACACCGACTACGGATCCGGATCACTTCCTGGGACTGAGGCAGGATTGCTATTGTTCACGACACCCCCGGTAGAAGAGCGATTTACTCTACCGACAAGATGGGTGGATTCCCAACATTAGCCAGCCGCTTAAATACTAAACCCTACTAGCCAATTGCAACCCTAGCTGCCAAAGACTTGTGAATACTCATGTTCTTTGGTACCCTGCTAAGGGTGGGTCAATCCTACTAAGAACCATGCTAAGGCTTCGGGCGAGCAAATGAACTAATGGGTGAGCGCTTGCGGGGAAGACCCGCCATAAAACTAGATAAAGAAAGATAGAACACTAGCAATACTGGGTCCCTGATAGACAAGTAACTAAAAATCTGAGTCGGGAGGGAAAGCTAGTAAGACCTCCAACAAAGTAAAAAGACGGAAGGCGTAGCAATTTGAATCACGCCGCAATGAACTTGTTTAAGAACTAGAAATGCAAGGCATGACTGAGAGAAGAAATAGAATTGGATTCGATGCTATGGAATTTAACCCTTTCTCTTGCAGATGCCCTTTCAAGCGGATTTTTTTTGAATTTCATTTCCTAGTCAAATAATGCATGGGGTAAAGTTAGCTAAGGACCTAGCGAATTAGGTCCCCCTATCTTTAAGATCGGCCTATGGATCTCATGGGAAGCGAGCCCTCGGCGATTGAGATAAGATTAATTCTAAGGCTGAGTTTAAGCCCATAAAGAGCCTTTTAGAAGGTCTTATGAGACATCATACAACATAGAACTTTCTCTCTCATTATAGAGTAAAATTAAATACTTACTACGGGGATGACTTGTGGCTAGGGGTGAAAGGCCAACCAAGATTGGATATAGGCGGTTTTCTCGCGAAATCTATTTCAGTAGAGCGTATGATGTCGATGGCCCCTATTCCCTCCTCGGGTACGAGCGAGAGTAAGATATTGAACGTCCCTCGTATGGATCTACTGTATTCACCTTTTCCCTCGCCTCGGCTGGATTAATATGAGATGAAAGAGATTAAGAAGGGAAGGCTGAAGCAAAGGCAGACGGATAGGAATGACAAGGATAAGAACTAGACTACTTCACTCCTAGCTTTTCAACTTCTTTGATAGAATGACTTCTTTGCAGGTTTGAATAGTTGCTTTCCACTTCTCTCATGTGCTGGTATGGAACTTGTCACCTGTGTGGTAGTGTTTTATACTGCTCAAATGTGAATTAGGTTTATCTAATTTATAGGTTGTGGTGTAGGCGAAAATATAGTTTCTCACTAAAAACTCGGAGTCTAGAGAACTGTTGGGTTGGTGGAGATGATGTGAAGCAAGGTTTAAGCAGGGAAGCAAAGTGCGAAGTATTTGGCCAGCAGTAGCAGCTGCTCGGGCGGGCAGAGAGGAGGCCCTTACAGGTGGCATTTAGGCCCGGGCAAGCTTGAATTGGTTCCCGGGCGAGCGCCCAATCTCTGCAGGATTCCTGTTTTCCAGAAGCGAGGCAGAAATTTTGAAGTTTTGTCCACCAGACGGGAGGTGCCTTTGGCCGGGAGGGGGGTTTCGATCCCGGGCGGGCGGCCTAGTTTTTTGCACGTGTTTTCGCGATTTAAGTTTTAATCGTTACCCTTGGTTTGCTTTTAGTTCTAGGAGCATATATTCTCTATTTTTCTGGTTTTAGAAGGAGAGTAACACACAATTTCATTTTTCAAACTTAAAATCTCGTCTTTTCTAGGGTTTTAGGAGAGAGAGAGTGTTTGTGGGAAAGTTGTATTGTTCACCATTATATATTTTTCGTTAATTCCATAGTGAAAGTCTATGGGTTTTTCTCGTGGATCTCAGGTTTCCCACGTCTATGGGTATTAAACCTTTTCTTTGGTTTGCTTGTTTGTTGTTTCAATTTCATGCTTCTTCGTTAATTGCATGATTAGTTAGCACTTGTTTCTAAATCACAACAAGAACTATGAGATGGTAAGCCTATTTAAATTACTGGTATAGGCAAAAATACGGTTTTGAATTGTAATACACTACAAACCAACATAATGCTCATCCTTCAATGTGGAAGCTTCTCCAATTCTTTAATTTCGTCGTTCTAACTTATTGTATCTCTATTATATAAGGAAAAAGAGTAGGGCTAGATGACCACTTAAATTACAAATATAACCTCAAATAAATAAAAATTATCTTTACCAATTTTAGAAAAACAAAAAAAATCAGGATAAGGTCAAATTACACGATAATTCTTTCAAATTTCAAGGCACTGCATATAAGACTAGTGTAGACACATAACCGTGTCTCCCCTTTCAGTACCAAATGATGAAACATATCGTCGTCCTAACTAGTCATGCCCAAAGGAAGAACAATATGAAAAGCTAAGCCTAAAAGCGTTTTACGAACATAAAGTCTATTTATTTGTTTAAAACAATTTCGACCCCACTTTCGTAAAGCCCAATTAATTATTCTTGATAATTAATTGAATTTTAATAATTATTAATTATTCTTGATAATTAATAAATATTTTCCAAATCAAAAAATATTATGAAAATCAGATTTTTGTTCCTAAAGGTAACTGATTTTAGACTTCAAAAGATAATATTTAATAGAAGGATAAAAGAAATCTTTTAATTTCAGAAAATGTAACACCCCGACAACTCTCTCTTTTATAAAATACCTTTTTACATAAAACTTAGAGAATTATCAAAGTATTATCGCCCGTGTGATAACGTATCGGCTTATTCAAAATTTTGCGGCGGAAAATAATAATTAACTTTGAAAACATAAATAACTTAGTCAACCATAAAGTCAACTTCAAAACCAAACCAAACGTCAAACCAACTTAAAAGTCAAGCACAATATATTAAACCAAAATTGTTTAAAGTATGAAAAGTCTAAGCACAAGCGCTCCTCTGTTCCTAGACACCCAATGCATCATCTTCGAACCTGAATTGGTTGATGGTTTATTGATCCTATACGATTGCTCACCTAATGGATCATTTTACAGGATCAATAAGGCACAACCATGATCGACACACAGAAAAGTACGTAATCTGCAAAGCTGAGTACTACATAATAATTAAAATATAAAACCTAACATGATACTAATAAACATTAACTCAAAGATAAATAATAATAATAATATAATAAAATAACATATTGACTATACTGAACTTGACTCCACAACCAATAGGTTAGTTAATATTAAATTGAATAGGCAATGGATAGAGTTGTCCAAACCAAACCAGTCTTCAATTTAGAAGACGAAGTACGGTCGTGACTCTGTACTCCCGCGACCAACGATATCGAGGTACTAATTAAATAAAATAGGACACGGTGATTAATCCGGTCCCAAGAAAAGCCATGGGCTACCACCATGTACTCCAACTCATACTAGTCCAACACTTCAGACGTGCACAAGTCTAAAGCTTATTGTTATTCACTTTCCACTTTAAGTTATTAATAAATTATTTACTTGTTGTGACTCACAAAGTAAGACAACCAACATAAATATCATGGATACACAAAACTTTCATTTTTATCTTAGGATTAAATAAGGTGATCAATAACTCAAGTAATCCAAGAATAATCCCATTAATTAGTTTGATAACCAACCAATATTTATTTGTTGACTTAAATCAACAATCAACCAACTTGTTCATAGGTGAATAACCAACTTTACTAATAAACAAGGCCCACGGTCCTTATAAAGTAAATATAATAATAATAATCCAAGGGAACAACATGATCCAATTCATGAACAAATAACAACATAATTATTAATCCCTCATGTGAATTAATAAAATAAAAGTTCCTAAACCCACATGCTTGCATCAATCATCCATACAAACATATAATTTTCATCATAGGCAACATGCTTCACACAACGGCATTAAACATGCAAATTCACTTGATTAAGCCACATATGAACTATAAAAAGTTCCCAATGCATGATACTACATCAATCCTAATCTTAGGATGTGATACTAGTCTAATAACACATAGGTGTGTATGTGCCTTGTGTAGACAAAACGAGAGACTACTTTCACAACCTTAGAAATCGCTCAAAGTATATTCTCCGCTTATCAAATGCCAAAGCATCCAAATATTAATAATCTAATAAAATTTACAGCAACTTTAAAATATTTTTAACCCTATTAAAAAGTGTTTTAAAACCCTTTTAAACATTAAAACTTCAACTTTTAGTGCCCCCTAGTATAGTAGTCATCAAAACCCTTAAAAATCCATACTTTGATATTTAAAAACCCAACATAAGTGTGCTAATAAAAATTCCAGCAACTTATGATATCTTTAAAACCCTTTTAAAGTCACTCTAACATAGTTATAAATATTAAAGGACTCAATTTTCATAACCATAACATAGTACTACAAATTCCAACTATTAAAACATTAAAAATCCTTGCTTTCATGCTTAAAACCCTAATTTAAACATATATATTAAATCTGAAATTTAATTCCTTTACTATACTAATTATATAATCTGAAATTTATATCTAAATAATCAAAGATACAAACTTTAATTATTAAAATATCAAAACAATACTTAAAATATTAAACCTAAGCATTTAAATAATATAGAGGAGGAAGAAAATAACCAAAGAGGAGGAAGAGAAAAGAACATGCGGCAAGGGGAGGCTGGCTGACGGCGCTGCTGGCTGGCGGCTGCCGCATAGGTCAGTCGGCCGAGAGAAGGAAGAGAAAGAGAGAGAAGAAAATCGGGTGAGGGGAGGAGGAGAAAAAGAGTGCCGTGAGGGGAGACAGAGGACGAGAGAAAATAGGGTGTTTGTAATGTGGCAAATATTGTTAATGAGGGGAGTATTTATAGGTTCCCCCATTAGGGGTCCAAAAGAGAATTGGGCTTTGTGGATTATTTAAATAAGAGGTGATCATATAAAAGTTGTAGGTGTTTGGGCTCCTCTACTTAATATTAAAATCTTTGTACTTCAAGTCAACTAATTCTATTCTAAAATAACTTTCAAAGATGACTTAATAAACTATTTGATTATTTAAAAACATTAAATAATCCTTTGACTTTAAAAATAGTCAACACTTTAAGAAATTAATTATTTAAGTACTAAAATATATATATATATAAATATACTTTAAAATATATTTATAAAATTCATAAAATTATGGGGATAACAGAAAACCACTCAAATATGTGTTGTGTCACGCGCAACATAGGGACAATAAACAAAATGAAGAAACGCAGCAGTAGCCTACGTTGACGCAAGAGTGTTGCACCGACCGCATGAGCCATGCGAGGGACGCACGAGCCTTGCAGCTGGCGCAGGCTACGTTTTATCGTCTCCGGGTTTTTTGGATTTATTTCTCCTATAAATAGTCTTGTTTTCGACAAATGTTTTACGCACTTTTCATACGACTTTCAATACATTTTTACCACAACTTTCACACGACATTATCACTCATATTTCATCACACTTTGACCTACTTACGCACTACGAAAACACTTCAAACATATTATTCAAACTCATTTCGAATTTCATATTTCAAGCTTCAAGATTACTCCTGTTGTAGATCGTTACATAAGACCCAGGCGACAAAGGTATATTTCTGAGGGTCAATTCCAATTAATTCCTTATTTTATTAACAATATGCTTGTCATAATATAGATTCTGAAAAATTAACGCTCTTTTGTACATTGTTCTCTAAATCTTTCCTTTTTATATTTCTTTATATTGTTCATATGCATGTCTGTATATTTTAACGCTTTCATCACGGTACATGCTTATTTCTGCTAATCAAAGACCTAAATAAATGTTCCAGTACTAAATTCAGATAATATGGACAATTGGATTAGGTTCTTTGTAATTTGATTGCATAGATAACATGCCAACAAAAATTAGTCTTTTGCGTGTTTAACGAACCGACAAAGATTAATTCTTACATTGCAAGATCATATTGCGTGGTTATTTAATTGCATAACACTCTACATGAATCATACTTAAGTAGAGGCCAACAATGAGCGAATTTAATTCCTAATCATATTTGTACCCTCACCCCCCCCGAACTCAATCCTTGGACGAGGAAATCTACATTGATAAGTCCCTAAGTTGTCCCTATGATTTTTCAACATCCAATTTGGTTTATGAGTCTTCCTTTCAAGACTTGTTGGCGACTTCTTTATTTCAAAATAATTTCAAAACTAAAACCTTCACAATGAGGAAAACAAATACGCAATCATCCCGAGTAGGCAATAAAAAAACGCCTACAACTAGTTATTACTAATTGTAATAGGGGATATTATCTCAGATAACCCTGACTTATAGGCCTTTTTCCAATATAACCCTGACTTTGGCAGGCCTGTCTCCGATAACCCTGAACTTGGTTTTTGTCATTAACCTGGACGGAATTTGTGACGACGTTAAATAGACCCAAACTATGTTTGACTTTTGCTTTGGTTGACGCCAGGTTTATAAGTAGTTGGTCACCCTCATTACCTTCTTCAACCTTTGTCCAAATTCGTGCCCTAATTCCAAAATGAACAGGGAAGTGGAAGGTATTTTAGCAAATCTGAAGTACGAGAACAAGAGATGCAGATGCAGAATCGCGCGCAAGACTGAGTTGAGGATTTCAGAATCTAGGGATAACCCTAACAAGCTTTATTATCATTGCAAAGAGTGCGATTTTTTCGAGTGGTGTGTGCCACGACTAAGGGAGGAAGCAATCACTTTCAATGGCATTGGGGAGCAATTTCGGTGTGATTATGTTGAGATGCGAAGGGAATTATCTTGGGTTATGAAGAAAGTTGACAAAAGCATATTTCAGTTGGGGTTAATGGTGAAATGTATGGTTTTGGGTTTATGTGTTTTTATGGTTTTAGTTCTTCTTAAAATGTAAGGAAATGTGTTAGAATTAGAAATGTGATGGAAGATTATGAATGGATGTGATTTATTTTGTAGTTTAATATGTAAATCTGCCATTGGCAAGATTATGAATGGAAAATAGTTATTTTGTCATTAGCATATTGTTGTTGCAAAAATTTGTTGAAGACCATAAATTATGTCATTAAAACAGCAGTACTGCTTCCAAAATATGTGTATTTGAAATATAAGTTATGACATTACAATTAAAGTCAAAATACATCATAACAAAGACTACTTGTTGGTGAATAACAAACACCATATTTCTAGGCACCATTACATAACAGAATTCAGTTCATACAAACCCAACAAAAAACCCCCCTAAGTTGCTAACAAACACCTACTGTGTCTTCTGCTTCTTCTTTCCTTTGTCCATTTGTGATCTCAAAGTTTGTGTGCTGGCTCGTGTTCCTCCTTCGGAGCGGCTTGCCTCGGCTTGTCTCTCGGGAGTGTCTTGTTCCCATCCTTTGAAAGGTGCTTGGCCGTGCTGCATTTTCTTCTTGTTGCTTTCCCACTTTTGCGCTTCTTTTTTTTTTGCTTTTTTGTCAAACCACCCGTACATGTTTTCTTGTTATGCCCTAACTCCTTACACTTTGAACACCTAATAGTGACCTGCCTCTTTCCTTTCTTTGGTTCTCCCTTCTCTCTTCTCCTATTTCTTGGTGGTCTCCCAACTGATCTTTTGAGGATTGGGGGCTCAATTTGTGGAACATCAAATGTAGGCCAATGAGTGTGGTCGATTATAGGAAAGATGTTTAGCCCATACATGACCTTGTAATTTTGCACGAGAATAGTAGTGGCTCACATAATTCCTAGGTTGATCCCTCCCGTGGTGAATTACTCTTGTGGCATGTCTACAAGGAATTCCAGATAACCGGAAGCGTCCACACATGCAAGTCCTAGCCACAAGGTCAACGGGATATTGGACATTGTCTTCAAGCACTTCAAACCGACCCCTTCCATCGGCAAATATCTTGCGTAACCTCGCTATCATCATTCATCAATCGAGTTGTTTTTTGCAATAAGGAGTGATGTCACCATCGCCCCAACCTTCGGCCTCCTCTTGTCTTTTTGCAATCCTTATCATGCAACTTCTTCTCACCCCCGCATGTATGAACAAGAATCAAAGTTAGGACATGTCAAAAAAAAAAAGGGAAATAAATGTGAAGGTTCTTTCTAACCTTCGCAAGATCGAGGATAGGCCTCACTCTGTCAAGCCCAAGTGTGGCATTGAAAGACTCGGTGAAGTTGTTAGTGTTGTCATCGAAGCTAAGGTTGTATCAAATTTAAACCTTGCCCACATCTTCAAATCAATATTCATCAAATATTGATATGCTTCCATGCTCAACTCTGCAATCTTCCCCATTGCCTTTGAAAATACATACTCATTGTATGCATCACATGCTTGCCAAAAATAAGCCTCATAATGAGGTCCGAGAGAACTCACCCCGTTACACAATTACTACATCACAAACCGGGAAGAGTAGAACACAATATTGACAAAGGGGAGGGGTAGAGACTTCTTGAAAAATTCTTGAACAAATGCCCCGTTGCAAATCCTCCTCTCGGCAATGGGAAGAACTCTGCTAAGGCCGACTCAACCCCCCTTCGCCTATCACTCATGAAGGTCCAGTCTTGCCTTTCACTCTCCCTTAATGTGAACTTCAAGCAGTTCATGAAATACCTCCAAGCCTCCTTTGTTTCATCAGCTGTGATGGCATATGCAAGAGGGAATAGCTCATGGTTTCCATCTAAGGCAACAGAGATAAGAGCACACCATTGTGACTCCCCTTTAGATAACAACCATCAACCCCAATGAGAGGTCCTGTCGCGCCTATGAACCCCTTAAACTGGGCATCAAAGCTTATAAATAACCTCTTGAAAAGCAGAGGTGGATCTGGTCCCCTTTTCAAACTGTGCCAGCTGATGAATGCATGAGCATGAGGGTGTGTTTTTTTCACCATTTCAATGTATGCAGGTAGCCTAGTGTATGACTCATCATGGTCACCTTCAATGATACTCACAAGATGGGCTCTTGCCTTGTACAAAGTAGGCCTTGGACCCGACACTCCAAATCTCTCCATTGCTAAAGCTGCTCTAGTGTTCTAATAGGCACTTCGTGTTTGCCCCGATCTCATCCATCAACTTACTTGCCAACCATTTAATCCCTGCCATTGGATTTCCTTCTAACCTATCACAAGTGTGGTTTTCAGTCATGGTCTTGATTGCCCATGTAACCCCATCTGGGAGCTCACTAGCATGGATCCTCCATGGACACTCAGCATCCTTACATGAGGCAGTGAACCTATTACTTTCAACCTTCTCCCTCAGTAAATCAAACCCCTCCTGCACACAATAGTCATTCAAAACAGAGAGAAAATGTTCTCTGTCCAAAAAAATTTGCCAAACCTGCAGCTTAATCTTCCTCCATCCCATATCTTCATAAATCACTCCATTCTTGTAAACCCTTTGCAAGTAGTTTGGGTTAATCCCATCTCCTTCATAAACCCAGTCCTTAGCCCTACTTGGATCAAATTCAAGAATGTCCTCAGCCTCCAAATCACTCTCATTCACCAGACTTGTATCCTCAGATTCATCATCATCACTAATCTCTTCCTCATGGAATGACACATCATCAGTCTCCTCATCTTCTTTCTCGATTCACCCTCACTCAACCCTCGCTAGAACACTCGGCCCCGCCTCTCCTCTTTGCCCTCACCCCCTTCGTTTCTTTAGCTTGTGCGCAGTTTTTGTGTAGCTAGGGGTGAAAGCTACACCTAATTTCTTGGCTGTTGACCTAGACACTTTTTTAGGTCTCTCATGCCTCTTGCTTGTTTGATAAAAGCTGGTTTGGGTTGGTTGTTCAGGAGTGGGATTGGGCTGACTTGGGTTTTCAGTAGAAAAGAGTGGTTCAGGGAAGCTCTGTTTAGGAAAGTGCTGTTCATTTGAACTTTGTTGAGTGGATTGGGGAGTGGTTTGGTATGGCTTTGGGATGCTCTGTGGTTGCTTTTTAATTTCATCATGTGAAGTTGAATCAGTCTGAGTTTGGTTGGGTTGGGGAGCTTGGGCCTAGGGTCAGGTTGGGCCTTGGCCTTAGGGTAAGGTTGGGCCTTGGCCTTAGGGTAAGGTTGGGCCTTGGGCTGAGGTTGGGTAGTGGGCTTGGATTCAGGTTGGGTATTGGGCTTAACCTTCTTCCTAGCAGTGTGCTTCACTTTTGTGGGTGTTTGGGCTTGATTTGGGATTGAGGAAATATTAGGTTGGGTTGTAGGTTCTTCGTAGCAATGGGCCGCACATTATACGGATCCCAAACACCGAGGCCCATCATAAGAAGGATCTTTCCTCAATAACTCCAGATCCTCCAACTCCCTCTGCCTAAATAATTCCTCCTCCTCTCTTACTCTCTCAGCCTCTTTTCTCTCAGCTTCTTCCTTCTCTCTCTGCTCTCTCCTCTCAGCTTCTTCTCTCTCTCTGCCTTTCCAATTCAGCTTTCTCCCAAGCCTCTCTTTTTTTGGTTTCAATTGCTGCCCTAAGCATCTTACTCATCAAAACAATTTGACTAGGACTACCTCTGTCCTCCACAAATAATGTTATTTCCTCTGAATACTTATAACACTTCAACATACTGTCAAAATCCTCCTCATTTGTTATCTCTACCATGCAATCATCTCCATTTGGGCTATAGAACACGGAAGGATAAAGCGAGGACAAAAAAAACTCCTTGTTTTAACCCTTCATCCTCTAAATCCATTAAGAAGTGCAAAATCCCATATTCATCAACATCTTCAATTCTAATATCAAATTCCCTATTCCCAAATTTTACAAGAATCCACTTTCCCAAATCCATTACAAACCTAAAATGACAGAAAAACAATACAAATTCCTACTAAATCAGCACATATCCAATAAAACAACAAAATCAAATTTTTCTACCACAACAAAGATCGAATTTTGTATAATTTCAAACATTAAAATGGGGAGAAAAAAGGAAACAGATGGTTACCTTCAATAGAGACGAATTGCGGCTTCGAAAATTCCTCTCCTGCCTCGATTTTAGTGCTTTAATTCAATGCTTGGTTCTTGTTGATGTTCAGTAGATTAGAGAAACCCTAAATCGCTCGTAATTCTCCTTCAAAATTTCCCAAATCAAATGAAGTGCCTTTTAGTTCTTCGCATTTAATGTCACCAACTAACCACCTGCATAAACCTGGCGCCAAAATAAAGTTAACAAAAGTCAAACATAGTTTGGGTCTATTTAACGTCGTCACAAATTCCGTCCAGGTTAATGACAAAAACCAAGTTCAGGGTTATCGGAGACAGGCCTGCCAAAGTCAGGGTTATATTGGAAAAAGGCCTATAAGTCAGGGTTATCTGAGATAATATCCCTTGTAATAGCTTTAGCCTAAGAGTTTTTAATGCCTAGAAAAGGCCAAATTACACAACAATTCTATCAAATATCAAGGCAATTTCTATTTGCTTTTACACGCATCGTGTGCATATAAAACTAGTTATTATTACTAAATGTAATAGCTTTAGTGTAAGAGTTCAATGCCCTTAGTATTAGTTGTTTCTTTATATCATGTATTATGTACAACTCTATTATAGCCTTTGTGAAAAAAGGAGTTTCTAGGTCATATTTGGTGCTTTGTAGTTTGTGTTGCTCGAATACTATTATAGTAATATAACCTAAGTGATACCTTGATATGTTGGTTCCCTCAATCAAAAAATAAAAATAAACTTTTTGTTGCAACCATGGGTTCTAGTCCATTGTATAATTTTCTCCTTTTTACAAAACACAAAAATGTAGTTTTTTTGACGAACTGCTTCTTTCGAAATATTTTGTACAATTAAGAAAAAAAACTCTGAAAGTTTGACCTTATCATTAGAGAAATGTATGATATAATCCAGATATAAGTAGATGGATTTTGAATATTAAATTTCTAAATCCAAATTTGATATATAGTCGCATTAGAGTCAAATTATGCAACGATACGCATCTGAACTGTTGCTATCTCTAGCTTTCTCTCACTCAGTCCTCCGTAAGTTATGTCTAATTTACCGTAAGATATTAACTTTTCAATATTGTGATCATCCAATGTTTCCTCACATTTTTGTTGTTGTTGAGACTTTACAGCAATATATCACTATTCATGTTTCAATTTCTTTTTCCAGTTTCAATGATAATTTAGGTATCGTTCGTCATCATCTTCAAAATCCAGTTTTGGTTAACCTTTTTAAAAAAAATAAGGAATAATTGTCAATAATAAGTCAACCTTTGTCCCGACCGCTAAAAATAAGTCATCTTTTGATTATATCCTAAATAAGTCTACCTTTAATACTTATTAATTTTAAACAAGTTAAATTACAAATAATATGACATTTTTCTTTCTTTTTTGTAATTTGTAATTTCATTTTGTTTTATCTCTCATCCCTTTGAAGAGTTACACATATCATATTTAAGCGGTTAAATAAGTTAACAACAGACAAGGACTTGTTAAAAACAGATTGGTATCAAAGGTTGACTTATTCAGGGATAATCAAAATGTTGACTTGTTGTTAGTGGATGGCTTAAAGGTTGACTTATTTTTGACAATTTTTCCTAAAAAATATGTAAAGGTTGTGCAATGAACTTAAAATTAGTTATGCCATACTAATTACTCCCTCCGACCTAAAATAAATTTTCCATTTCTCCTTTTCACGTTTGCCAAAGCACATTTTGTATCATTAATATCTTTAATTACATAATAGTAAAAAAAATAGAATTTTGATTTTCGTAATCTATATAATAAAACGAATCAAACAAGACCCTACATGACTATGTTTTTTACTTATATATATTGGAAAAAGATTTGGAGGATTTCTCTTACTTATACATAGTGTCAAAATTAGAAATGGAAAATCTATTTAAAGATGGAAAGACTATTATGTTTAATTTTTTTCAATTTTTTTTTTTTGAAAGAGAAATTTCATTAATTGAAGGTCAAACGACATCTACAATAGGTATTAAAGAAAAACAAGATACAATTAAACAAGACTAAATCAAATTCGTCTTCGAATAAACTACAATGAACCAGATCGAGCAATACAGCGCAGCCCCCTTGTATTTGCTGAATCGTTTAATTTTTTTCAATTTTTTTAAACTTTACACATGACTTTCCCCAAATTAGCTCCAAAAATACAAACTTACCCTAAGAGCAAGCTTAATGATGAACCAAAAAATGGTTCATAAGCTTGAACCATTTTTTTCCCCTTAATGATGAACTGGAGAATGGTTCACGCGTGGATCGAGGCCCAACCATTCGGAAATCCGAATAGTTCATGAAACCAATCCATCCTTCCACGCTGGCAAAAGGCAGGAGAAGGAAACAAATAAAAAAAACCCAAAGCGCCACATGTCACCTTGCTGTTGGTTGGAGCAGCGCACAAAAGACAAAAAAGGGCAGCAGCATCTGACGCGTGCTGACGTGGCACTGACACTGCTGCGTTCCACTCAAATGCTGCCATTTGTTCAGTTTCTATTGGTCCTTTTATTATTAACGTTACAAATTTTGTAACGTTAATATTTCAAAAAATACAATTCAAAAAAAAAATACCGAAATTAAAATTTTTCATTCT
The DNA here is from genome assembly GCA_947648045.1 of Beta corolliflora. Classification (NCBI taxonomy): domain Eukaryota; kingdom Viridiplantae; phylum Streptophyta; class Magnoliopsida; order Caryophyllales; family Amaranthaceae; genus Beta; species Beta corolliflora. The sequence goes on from CANSZD010002913.1 coordinate 6,219,817, forward strand.
CTATAAATAGACACCCATTTTGCTATACTTTTTTCACAATTTCAGTTTTCTCTTTTCTTTTATCACATAATTTTGCTTTAGCTTACAATCTTCTAGAAAAAAAACTTCATAATTATGGATTCTAATTATCCTAATTATGTACCTAATCCTAATCCTAGTAGAAGACGCAGAAATCGTCTAAGAAGTCCACAACAAAATACAAACCAAAACCCCATAAATTACGAACAAAATCTTAATAATTACCCCCAAAATCCCCCAAATTACCCACAAAATCCGCATAATTATCAGCAAAATCTTTCAAATTATCCACAAAATTCAACTCAAAACTATCCTCAAAATTACTCCCAAAATTATCGCCAACATCAACAGAATTACCAATATAATTCCACCCATGAGAGTTCCCATAACCCACAAAATTATCCACAAAATCAAGATTACGATGATGATAGTGATGATGAAGAAGATGAAGATGATGGTGAATTTGAAGACCATGCACACAACAAACCTTCACTCAACTTTTGTCTGAACCAACACAACCTCAACCAACTCCTCAACTAACTCCTCATCCAATTCTACAACAAACTCAAGAACCCATTGTAACTGAGAAAAAAACTTGGTTGAAAGCTGAAAAAGAAGCACTAGTTTCAGCATTCATGAATACGAGTTTAGACAGCATTGTTGGAACGCATCAGAAAAAGGGTGCGTTTTGGGGAAGAGTGATGGAAAAATATGAGGCAGCGAGAGAAGCCAACCCTCATGAAATTCAGTTCCGCACTATTGGCAGTATGAAGGGCCAATGGTTCAGAATGTCTAAAGCGGTGCAAAAGTGGTGTGGATGCTACGACAAGGCAGAGGTAAGAAAGAGGAGTGGCCAAAATGATGATGATGTGATCTCCGAAACTCATAAGATATTTGAAAGCACAGGAGGTAAATTTCACTTCTATGATGAATGGATTTTGACGAGTAAGTTTGATAAGTACCGTTCCATCTTGACTAACCCCGTTTACAAGATAACACGTGGACGTCCATCGAATACGCCTCAAATGTCTGATTCTGTTGGTTCTGGAAGTAGTGGGAAGAGAACAAGGTCTGAAGATGGAGGCTCCACACCAACCACGCCCACAAGCGGATATGTTCGGGATTCTTTGCCTCGTCCAGAAGGTAACAAGAAAGCTAAGGCCAGACTCAAGGGTAAGAGCCAAACCAGTGAAGCTATTGAAGCTTTTTCATCATTTGGTGCCAGACTTCAACTATATGGTGAGCGAAAGGGTAAATATTTTGATATGCAACATGAGAAACTAGAGTTTCTTAAGCAAAAGGAAGCAAGGAAACAAAGGCAACTGGAGTTGGAAGAGATAAACAGGCAGAGGCAGATGGAGTTAGAGGAGAAAAACTTAAAGATGCAACATTATCAGATGAATTGGCAAATGCTCCAATCATTAACATCTAAGGAAAATCGCACACCATGGGAAGATGAAATGATCAGCAATCTGCAAATATATTTTCAGAACTTTCGGGGAGTGTAGTATTCACGTTTAGAGTAATATGTTTAGGCTTCTAGTGTCGATGTAATATGTTTTAGATGTAAGTGTTTTTAATTATATTATGTTGTATGTTTGAGTGTTAATGTATTTTGTTTTAGGTTGAGTGTTTGAGTATTAATGTATTAAGTTTTTGTTGTAATGCCAGTTTCTGTTATAAAAGTTGGAATATTTTATCCATTATCTATGATCCCATACTACTTTTCAGAGAACCCATGTGATAATGTCTATGAAGAGACATCTCTATGCTCCCTTACTCATTTATAAATAACCCATGTGCATGATACTATATCTGAAGAGACATGTCTATGATCCCCTACTCCTTTTCAGAGGACCCATGTGATACTGTCTCTGAAGAGGCATCTCTATGATCACATACTACTTTTCAGATAACCCATGTGTTACTAGGGGTGTAAGCGGACTGCGAAAAGTCCAGAGTCCAATCCAGTCCAGTCCAAACTTGTCGGACTGGACTGGACTGAAATTTTTTTGGACTGGACTCGGACTCAAATTTTCGAGTCCAAATATTTTCGGACTGGATTTGGACTCAACGCTTTGGAGTCCAATAAGTCCAGTCCAGTCCAAAAATATTTTTATATATAATATATATATTATATATTTTTATATATAATGTATATATATTTAATATTTATATATATAATATAAAAGATGTATGTGACTTATCTTCTGGAATGGATATAATTAGCTTAATTTTTCAAATTCAATTATGAGAAAATGTTGAAAATCATTGAATCTAAATCGGGGAAAAAAATAATACTTCCTCCATTTTTTTTACATGTTACATTTTGACATTTTCACTATTCACAAATTTCACTTTGACCATCGTTTGTGATTTATACGTGAATAAAAATATAGTCATGTGGGATCTTGTTAGATTCGTCTTAATATGTATTTTTTTAATGTGTACTTTTTATATTTTTTACAAATACAAAATTAGAGATATATGTCCTCAAAATTTTGCATTGGCATGCGTGAAAAGTGAAAGTGTAACATGTAAAATAAACGGAGGAAGTATAATAATCGGACTGGACTGGACTGGATTCGGACTCAAGAAAAAATTATCGGAGTTTGGGGGATTTGGACTCAAAAAATATTTGGATCGGACTTGGACTCAATTTCTCGAGTCCAAAAAACTTTGGACTGGATTTGGATTTGGCAAAGTCCAATCCAGTCCAATCCACTTACACCCCTATGTGTTACTGTCTCTGAATAGAAATCTCTATGATCCCATACTACTTTTTCAGACAACCCATGTGATAATGGCTCTGAAACGACATCATTACATACTCCTTTTCAGAGAGCCCATGTGATGATACACTTCCTACTTTATATAAAACGGATCTCTATGCTCCTCCATAAGTTTATATAAAAAGGATCAGAGTTCCACAATTCTCTACAACAATCTCCTCTACCAAAATCAGATATCCTACAAATCTAAAATGAATTCCTACAAATTTAGTATAAGTTCAACTTCCTCTTCTTCTTCCGATGATTTAGAAGAGGATATCGAGAACCAAGAAGTAGATGACATGATCGACAATGTCACTCATACTTACCTCCCTATCCTTGTGTCGGCGGTCACTCCTAGAATGAGACCGGGTGGGCGTACTGGACCTCGGGCTGATAGGGGTCGAGAAGAAGGTCATTTAAGATTATACAATGACTATTTTGCAGAAAATACAGTTTACTCAAATAGGTTGTTTCGAAGTAGATTTCGTATGCAAAAACATGTTTTTTAGCGTATCATGAATGAAGTTGTGAGGAATGACGGCTGATTCGAACAAAAGAGGGATTGCACCGGTCGTTTTGGCTTGTCGCCACTGCAAAAGTGTACCGCAGCAATACGACAATTAGCTTATGGGTGTGCTTCTGACGCTTGTGATGAGTACATACGTATTAGTGATAGTACGGCAAGATTGGCGCTTCAGAGATTTGTTGATGGTGTCATCAACCAATTCAGTAATGTGTACTTAAGACGACCGAATGAAGTCGATCTGAGGAGGCTGTTACGAATTGGAGAAGAACGTGGATTTCCTGGCATGATTGGTGGCATCGATTGTATACATTGGGAGTGGAAAAATTGTCCATCAGCATGGAAAGGACAATATCAAGGAAGGGCAGGGGTAGCTACACTTGTGCTTGAAGCCGTAGCTGATAGGGACTTGTGGATTTGGCATTCTTTTTTCGGAATGCCGGGAAGTTGCAACGATCAGAATGTGCTTCATAGAACTCCTGTGTTTGAAGATGTTTTAGAAGGCCGAGCTCCAGCTGTTAATTTCGTTGTAAATGGCCATCAATATAACAAAGGATATTACCTTACTGATGGTATCTATCCGAAATGGGCTACTTTTGTGAAGTCCATAACGAGTCCACAATCTCATAAAGACAGACTCTTCGCAAGACATCAAGAAGCAGCAAGGAAAGACGTGGAACGAGCATTTGGAGTACTACAAGTTCGATTTGCTATTATTCGGATGCGATCCCTTGCTTGGGATGTCGAAATACTTCATAAGATTATGTTGGCGTGCATAATTATGCACAACATGATAGTTGAAGATGAACGAGAAACCTACCAAAATTACATGGATCCATCAGAGTTCGATGTAGGGAGATCTCGACGTCGTTCTGCTCAGAGAAACAATGAAGAGCAAGAAGGTCGCTTTGAATATCATAACGAGCGAATTGTCGACATCAACACGTATTTGCAGCACAAAGCACAAATCGAAGATCAACAAACTCATTTATCTTTGAAAAACGATTTGATCGAACTTATATGGGCAAAGTACGGTAGGATGGGGAATTAAAATAATGGAATTTTATCAATTTTAGTTTTTTGTTTTAGTGTTGCATTTAATTTCCATGTCTTGTTTTCATTTGATATATGTAATATGTTTTGAATGGATGCATCTTTTTTACTATTTGTCAACTAATATTAATTAATTTCCAAAAAAAATTAATTAGATTACGATAATTAATTAGTCATCGAAAATTAATATATAATAAAAATTAGTAATTATGAATTAATAATTATAAGAGTTAATTACAATTAATTAGCGTAAATTGGTTTTACATTAAATCAATATAACTCCATATAATTAGATAATGTGGTGGGGTAGGAAAAAAAGATGAGAGAGAGTGATGAACTATTATTTTTGGGTTTATTGGTTAAGAGTGAAATTGAAAATAGTTTGTGAAAAACTGAAAATGATGTGGAGGAGAGAGAAATGAGGAGAGAGAATGATGGAACTTTTTTTTTGGGTTCATTGATAAGCTTGCTCTAAATAACCATTCAAAAATCATTTCATTACTTAACCCCACTCCTTTCTCCTTCACAGCACACTCCTGTTTTAACAGGACCAAACCAAAACCCCCCACAAAACCCCCACCATTGCACTGCGCTGCGCTGGGTGGCCGATGAAATGCCCCGCACCAACGTCAAAATTCTCAGCTCCCTCTTTCGCACCGCCGTTAAAGTCACCTCTTCTGCTCCCTCCGTCGTTAAAGACGCCGTTACTTCCACTAAAAAGAAATTACGCTCTCACCCTCCCCCTCCACCTCCTTCTCCTCCTTCTTCAGGGGTAAAATCGTCTTTGCGCAAGAAACCTCCTCAACAAAATCATCAGAAAAACACCTCCAATCCCCTTCCAGAAGGTTCTTTCTCTCTCCTCAGCCTCGCATTCTTTTTACAATATTGTTATTGCAACATCATATGATATAACAATTTTAGTGTGTTATAAAATTTAACCTATGCTAATTAAGTTTGTAGTATGTTCTATGTTGACTAAAATAGTTGTATTAGCTCGGAACTATGTTTAGGCAGTACTTTTTCATTTGAGTTTATGTTGCAAATAGTAGTAATATTTCTTTTGATGATAGTTTTCTTAGGAGGTTGTGCAAGTCACTTTGTTTCGCAACTCTCGAATTTGTATTATTAGCTCCTAGTGCTATGCAGGGGCGGATCCAGGATTCCGGACCAGGGGTAGCGTAACTTTACATTACTAGAAACTCGCAAAAAAAAATCATAATCTCTATCATCTTTTATGGAAATCACTCATATTTCTCCTCTTCTCCGGATCTTGAGGAAGATTCTAAATTTCCATTTCGGTTAACCTTTTCAGTGGAGTTGGGATTTGAACCTAGTATGTGACATAGCTCCAAGTAGTATCATCCATTCCCACAATTACAATAATAAACTAACCATTCATTCACTAATAAATTCAATTACATATTATTCCCAATTTCCACAAATTCCACAACATATGATATATCACTCCCAAATTTCCACAAATTCAACAACATATAAAAAAAAAACTCCCAAATTCCACAAATTCAATAACATATCATTGCCAAATTCACTAGCAATCAAAATTCACACCTAACAATCGAAATTTCAGCCCAACTAACAATCAAAAATGACAACAATCAATCAAAATTCAGACTAACAATCAAAATTTCAGCCCAAATAACCATCATACTTCACAACAATCACAACTAACAATCAAAATTCAGCCTAACATTCAAAATTCCAATTAAACCAGCACAAATTCACATCACATATTCACATATATAGAAGAAAGTTACCTGCACCGCTGATTTGAAGTCTTGAACGGACTGACTTCGTGTCTTCGTCGACCGATTTGATTTACCGTCTACCAAAGATAGCACAGCTTTCGATTTACACTCATCAATAAACTGCTCCGATACTTCATACTTTCTCAAATCCAAGCTTCTCCGCAACATCATTATCATGCTTTCCAACTTCTACAACCGCAACAAAATCAAAACTTACTAATCACTCAAATTAATCACAAAACAAACAAAAACGCAATGAACAAATTAACGAAAATAGTACGAAACCTGAAGCAGAGCTAGAGATAGCTTGAGGAGAGAGAGAGGAGAAAGAACGGCGACCATTGAAAGGAAGAGGAGGCGGCGAAAGAGGAAGAGATAAGGTGGAGATAGGTCGCAAGATCAAATGTTGACGGTCGACGGAGAAGTGAAACAGGTGAAAAATTAGGGTTTTAGAAGTTTTGAAGATGGAGGAGAGAGGATCTGCAACTGCAAATTGAGCGAGGAAGAAGACGAGTTGAAACTAAGGAGGATGAGAGAGTGAAAATGTCGAATGAAACGGCGCTGAGGAAGTTTAGGTCTCCTGATTTTTTTTGCGATTTTTTTGATTTTTTTTTTTTTTGAAAAAACAGGGGTAGCACGTGCTACCCCTTGTTACCACGTGGCTCCGCCACTGGTGATATGTGGTTGTATGCAGTGGCGGATCGAGGAAGTTTAGATAGTTATAGCGGAAACTAATGTCATAGCAGACAAGACTAAAGTAATTAAAGAATTTAGAAAATGTGACATTTGGAATGTGATGTAACTTGAGAGTTTGGACGTTAGACAACGCAATGTGACTGAAACCTCCAGGTGTCACCTCCATCTTTCGAGGTCCTTGTAGGCTCCTTCTGGAATACTGGAAGCTTGTCGTCTTAAATGCTCATTGTTGGATTTGATTGAGTTCTGAGGAGGTTATGTGTCCTGCATTGTCCATAACATTAAACAATTGTTTGTGATTTCACTGATTTGATACAAGTGCACCCACTACTTCAGTCGTTGATAAAAGAATTAAGACATTTCAATTGATGCGTATCAGATAGACAACCAAGTCTGAAAGCTGTACCTCTCTTGAATTTGGTTGAGTTTTGTTGAAGTTGTTGGGCTACATGTTCCAATTAAGAATGTTGCTTACTGCTTAGCTTTACTCACTAAATAGAATGGCTAAATTTGCTTTACCTAGAGAAACATCCGAAGTCATAACTTGTTTTACTCTCAAGATAAAATAAACTTAAGCAAATCTGTTCCAAAGGCTCCAAACAAATTTCACAACTTTTATTCTCAACTTTCAATTTGCAAATTCAGCTATGATATTACCCTTTCGATACTAGTGGGAGGCAAAAGTCGAAACAACTAAAGGAAGTGAAAAAAGAGAAAAGCTTCTAGAGATTTCTAATTAACATCTTTAGGAGAGATTATTTTTATTTAGAACCTAAGCTTAATCAAGTTGTCAAAAAGATAACCCCAGAGATCCACTTGAAAAACCAGGCATATCACTTGTTCTGAAAGAGTGGTACAACCATGCTGCTACACTTCCACCTAATAGGCCTCCAATGCGCTTCATTTATTCTAGAATAGGCAAAAATATTATGTAAGCAACAATAGGTAGTGGGGTGGCGATGCAAGTGACCTTGTTAGAGAATATTATGTCAGAAGTTAGTTATGCAATTACTTTAAGTAGAGAGAAATGTACAGGAGGAAATCATTTAGAAATTATGTACAGAATCCAGTGCTTTGGGAGAGTCTAGCCTCTCGAATGCTAGGGTCACAATTGCTCACTGATTAATACAAACTGACTACTAGTTTATTTCTTTCCTTCTACTGCAATTCCTCTCTTTTCTCTTTGTTCTTCTTCTTGAATTCATCAGAGCCATTTTGATCTCTTCCAAGGGAGGTCAGCAGGTTCAATTTGCAATACATGCCACACACGACACTCCCGTGACTCTTGTGGCATGCCTGTTTTGGGCTAGGTCTTTGGAGCTTCGCGACTTGTCTTTAATCCTTATATAGGGAATGTTCATAATTGCCATAACATTAAAACCTCAACTCACTAAATTGTGTACTTGTTGGATTGGAATTTAATATATACAAGATACAAATTGTTCTTTTCCATTCCATCAAAAACCGGTTAAACGACACACGCCTTCGACTTTCTTGTCGTCCGATCAAGTGTTGAACCTGTGTATCAAGATGGATGAAGCATGCCAAGAAGTCTAGAGAGCCACGTAAACGTGATCTAAAATTATCCAACATTCCAACTCTTCCAAGTTCCACACTACCCCCATGCATTCCAAGACATGTAGTGCCTCCAAAACACACCAAAGTTGAGCCAAAACAACGAACAAATCAACAAACCATGAATACTTATCTCTACTAAATCAGATCAGTGCTATGAGCCATATTAGATGAACTAAAAACTTGACTTCACATCGTAAAAATTGACCAAGCTAGCTGCCTCATAAAGGAGCGCAAATAGCCTAGTGAAGAGGCATGAAACCATCCAGGCTCTGTAGTATGTACTTGAATTTTTTCTGAACGGGAGGCTAGCTGAAACATGTTATTTGTCCTGTGAACCTGCGTCGTTAATTCATCCTACATGCATTGTTCGAAGTAAAAATCCACTAGATGATGATGCAAAGGTGCACAATATTTCTGAACTCAACTTGTGAGTCAGATTGGTATCTGAGTTGGGATAGCTTTTTCCAATAATACTCAAGAGTTGGCAACTTCATTGGTGCACTCGATCATGTAATGGAAGTTTTGATTTTTGTGGTCAAAATTAAGTGCCAAGTGTCTGTAAATGTCAAGTAAGCGATGCGGGTGCTTGAGGTAAAATAAAGAGTCCATTTAACTTAGTTTTTGTTGTTTGAGGGGACTTTAGTGGAAGGGTGGAACTGACTTTAGGCTACTTGACTTGTTTGCATGATATATTTTTCTTGTTTGTGGGAGCTAGTCATGCAATGACTGGCTTTCTTTTTTGAACATGTGATTACACAAGATTATCATGGCAGGATCCATGATGAATTCATTCAGACGACGGGTGTATCTTGTTTGTAGTCATCCAAATCTTTTTATATGTGCAGGAGATTCAGTTGAGCAAGCAACACATGGCATATCTTCAATATTGTGTGGTATGTTTCTAGTTAAGGCCTAGTAATGATCTAATAATAATAGTTCTGTGATCGAGTTTTGTATTATTCAGAATTTTTAATGTGGTTATTAGCAGCCATTTATTTCATTGGTAATTTAAACATATTAGGAAATCATTGCTGTCAGCCCAATTTGTTGATTCAGAAATGTTGTGATGCCAATCTGATGAGTACCAGACAATGATTTTATTTTAATATGGCTCGCCCTATATGGCCAAATTTGTCAAATCTGATTGAGAATCTGTCCTTTTTGCCACAGACATCTCCAAAAGCTTAATATTGAGAGAGATAGAAAGTCAATAACTTCATATTATATCTCACATTTATCTACTTTGTGGTTCCTGGATGGACTACTTATTGCCTTGAAGTTGATCTATCGGAAGCATCTGAATTATTCACAATTTTCTTATTCTATATGTCAAGGTATGGAGACCTATGATTTATGGCTATATATGTAGAACTAATTCAAAGCTTTCTTTGTTTTGTGAAGGCTGTCCTATGAAGGAACTTCATTGTGCCTGATAAGGGACGAAAACATTCCTTAACTAGATTTAGGTGTACAGAAGAGTATAGATGAGTTTTGGAATGAAAGCGTTAAAAGAAAAGGATAGGCCCAAAACACAACTTGTTTTGAGTTTCTCTTAGTGGCAATAACACGAAAATCAGCTTAACAACCTGTCGAATTATTAGCCATCATTGTGTCATTTGTTTGGTTAATGCTCAATGCACAACTCAATTTACATAAACCCGTTTTCCACTCCATAGTAAAGTATACAAGTCTCCTAATTTAGGATTATTTGGTTAACATAATTCTTAAATGAAATAGAACTGTATAAATGTAAATGATAATGATAAAATTCCTATCTTAAGCTACAACAAGAGTTATGATCTGACTAAAAGCCATAAACCATACCTGTTAAGCTAGAGACTTATATAGATCTTGCCATCTGATGTTAATTATTAATTTAAGACAAAGATAAAGAGAGTCCAGATAGCTTTAGACTTCCGTAATGTACCATAAATAAAAAAACACTGACAAAATAATGGCTGCTTCTAAGAAGACACTAAACTTCTTGCTACGAACAAAGCCCAGATCAAAGATGAGGCACTAATTTCTAGTAAAGAAAAGCCATATGAACAATTAATCAATAAAATATAGCAAATGCTATTTTGATTTGCAGGATGAACCAAAGCCAAATATTGAAAGTTCAACTACTTTATTAGATTTGGATTGGCTCTTTGCTCCCCAATCGATGCCATCTTGCAAAAAGCCATTGATTGTAATACGCTTTATAAAATCACGCCATTATGCCCGTTGTATGCTTTAAGTTACAGCATTTGGTGCCGTAAGCATCATTAAAGCTGTTATGTGCCTTGGTACTATCCAGATTAATTTAATAAGAAATCGCCATAGTCATATTAAACCTCTATAGGTGCTTTGAAACAGGTGATTTATTCACATAATAACAATTTAAAATGGTTACAGTTTCTAGCATCATCAATATATGTTTCGAAACTCTTAAGCTATAATGATAATGTGGAAGATGTCTGATCTGTCAATTGATGTTGTGAAATCCATGAAGTGCGACAGAGCCGAAATGCCACTGCTGCATCACTGTGCTGCTAATGCGATGGCAACCACTACCGCGGTTTTTTCTAAGCTGAGAGCCTGAAACTCTGCCACATAACTTAAAGAGCTTTCGTTTTGGCGGATGAGCTTTATGCCATGGCTGATGGCTGCGTCTGGCCGACATTCAGCTGTAACCGTGCATAGTGAGCAGTGATGTACTGACATTTCCTTCATTTGGATTTTGGGTTCTTTTGGTCATGAAATCTAATTGTGACCCTTGTCCAAGATGGAGATAGAGTTCCCCTCTTCTGTCCTCAGTGGACCCACCAAAACAAAATTATAAATTTGAGCCCCTCCCTGGTCTCCCCAATTGATTTGAAAGAACAAGAACTATTTCGGTTTAATGTTATCATTTATCAAGGTGTAATCTCTTTTGTTTTGCCGTTTCTGTTTTAGGTACCACAGACTGGGAAATCGATGATCCATCTGACACGGAAGTGGCTAATGATGACAAGGCATTAGAAGATGATTCTGACTTGCCTTGGTTTTCCAATCTTTTTAATGGCAGCATGTCACTGCGTCGTAAAGAGTTATCTCGGGATCGAAAAAATAAATGGATCTTCAAGAACACCCAAAAGCTACGTTTTGACAAGTTGGTTAATATGTGCTTGGATAAAGTGGGATCAGGTTCAACTTTTCATGTGTTATATAAATTAGGTCGAGGGACAGGTTTGAAAGAGTATAATGCTTCATAAAAGGTTGCATAGAGACAGCTAGAAATAGCAAAGATGAATTGTTTCAGGTACAACAGATCTTGGAGGCATACCGGCTGCTTCAATTGATGAAGGAACGGGGTTTTCCAATAGAAGAGGATGCATTTGGCCCATTTTTCTTATATCTAATTGACATGCATATGGATGAACAGTTTTCACTTCTTCTTGAGATTGTTAAAGAAGAAGATCCTAGTTTACATCCACGATTAGGCTACTATGAGATGCTTTTTTTGGATTGAGATGAATAATGAAGAAAAGGTTCAGGAGCTTTGCCAGCAGATTGCCACTGGTGAGAGCGAATTGGGAACGTTATTGCATGGTGAGCATCTTACTTTAAATATTCAGTGCGTTAGTTCTTGCTTTCATTGGTATTGTCTTCTTTAATGAATATTCATTGGGAAACTTTTTTAAGCCTTACTCCCTACCTGCTTTTGGATGTGATAGTTGTCAATCAAGATTGAATCACCTTCCTGCGTGACCATATTGTTTGAACTCATAAATTCCTTATTTGACCTTTATGAGGTCTTCTCATTGCTTCATTGTTGGAAGTTGTATGGTGGGTTTCTGCCAGTAATTCTTCGATCTTATTTGCCATATCCTGTTTCCTAGTTTTGTTGTTGCTGTGTATCTCTTGTAATTGATGTTGTCACCTAATGTAAAGGATCATTTTGTTATCCGAAATATGAAGCTACTTGATAGTACTTTATACATGTTTTTCTTGTATAATGGCTGATGGAATTAAATACCATTGTCTTCAGTGATTAGAGGGTCTTAAGAATTCTTCTATTACTGTATGGAACAAGGATGCTTGTTGTCAATAAGAACTTAGAGACATGACTGCTGCTTTTCTATACTGAGAGACAAGACCAGATGTCTTAACTCCACGCCAAGGTCTATGAATTCTGACAGCATTGTTTTACTTTTTCTGCAGAAAATTATTTGTTGGCACTGTGTGAAAGAGATAGAAAGAAGGAGCTTCTTCAGTTGCTAGACATCATAGACATAACTAGAGTTTCCTCGTTGGACAATGTAGCTAGCATATTTAGATCTCTTGGGCGGCTATCATTGGAAGCTTTTGCAGAGTTGTTTGTCTTGGTATTGAAAGATTGTGGTATGTTCTAGTAGAATTAGCTTTTGTTCTTTTAAGTCCATTTCTTTTGTTCATTCTTCATTAATTCAAGAACTCTTAAGTATAGTCTTCATGAAGGTTTGGTAGGGAAGAATTAAGTTTCAATCTTTGTTTGAGTAGATAAATTATATGTATCCGTTTAACTTTAGCTATATATGGCCTTTTTTTTCCCTCCTGGATGCATATGGGTTTCTTGACAGATAGCATAAGATTTATATTTTTATTAGTTTGTTTGTTAAAGTATTAGTTATAAATTTTTCATCTCTGAATTGAATTTAATTGATCATTATTTCAAGAAAATATTGCACTTCCTTCTTACCAATTGATTGTCTTAGGTAAAAAACTTATATGGACGTGGTCCACACTAAATTAGTGTGGACCTAATGCTAATTCATTTTATTTATGAAAAAAAAGGATCACTATATAAAAAAAATAAATATAAAAGATGAATAGATATAAATTATGAAGTTTGACTATGAAAAAAAAATGTCACAAAGTGAAAATTTCATCATGATCAACTAATGTGAGAAAGAGTTACTATATTAAAAAAACAGTCACTATGGTAGATAGTAACTGTATAGTGTATCTTAAAATTTGAAAAGGTTATTATATGGAAAAAAGGGTCACTATGTTAAATAAGTGGTTTTGGTCCACAATAATATTATTGTGGACCAGGTCCACGCAAGACTATTGAGATATACATCTAATGTCGAAAATTAGCAATGTTTCTATTCTAAGTAGAAGAATAAAATTTTTCAATCTCTTTTTTCCCATATTTTCTTTCCTTATCTGAAAATTTTCATTTCTGCTACGACCTTGTATCCTATTTGTGTCTCCACTGGAATATGTATTTAAAATAGACAAGGAAAGGAAGGAAGAAAATCTCGTTGGCATGCAAGTAAGGTTTTTTAAAGTATCATGATTCTCCTTCATTAAGCTCGTAAAGAATAAGAGTGGTACTCCCTCCTTACCCATGTGATTCCACTTACTAACAGCTTTTTCCTTGGGATGTTTCTCAGGGTTTAAATTTGGGTTTTATGTTTGGATTTTGCAGAATTGTGATCCAATCTGAATTGAATCCATTCCTTAGACTATGAGTCCAAATCCAATTCAGCTTTTTCACCAATTCAAATCCGATTTAGAACTTGCTAGTTTGAATCTCATTTGAAGATCCAACTTTAAATTGAAACTCTTTTTTTTAAGCCCTAATAATTGATGGATTTTATTTACTAACAATGTGCAAATTTATGATTTAAAACTTAATCCTTATTAGACAATATTTTGGCCCAAGTAGTTTAGAATATGTTTCTGAGAAATTAAGATAACCATATTATGAGTCTTAAAATCTACATATTAATAGTCTTAAAGAGACTGAATTATCCTCAAACAAGATTGGTCAGTTGGGCTTAGGAATTGTTTGGTTTACAGTCTGGACTCTGGAATCATATCAAAGATCTAAAAACTTTTGACACAAGAAGAATGTTTTGAGATTTAAGTAAAGTTTAGGTTTGTTTGTGTATTTAGGTCCAAACACCCGATCTAAATCCAATCCCAAAAGAGTTCAAATCTAATCCGATTTTTAAAAAATCCAATATGAATTAGCAGTTTGGTTCGGGTTGGGATTGGATGTTATCCGAATAATTTAGATCCTTATATGTCTGGAAGAAAAAAAATAAGTCGAACAACTGTTTGTTTAGCTTTTCATTGTTGAGCAGAAAATCTTGATCTTCACGAGTTATACCGATTTCCATTGATATGGTTTATGACATCTTTAATTAGACCTGTCGAGAAAGTTGGTCAGTTTGGGTTTGAGTCTGATAGTTTGGGTCATTCAAGAGTCGGCTTATTTCTGGTTTGGGTCAAAAATTGCTTGCTCAATATCCAGAGCGTTTGGGTTGACTGAATGGCTTGAGGGATTTAAAAGCGACCTTTCTATTCAATTTTTAGTGTGCTATATACAACCTTGTGTCTATAATATCTACAAAATAAGCGTGGCAAATAGCTAGTCATGATAAATATAGTCATTTACTCATTCATAGCCAAATTCAACTATACAAATTACAAGTGATATTTAAGTAACAACATACATGGTAAGTCCCACAATTCATTACGGTAGTATATTCTCTTTTGTAATGTTCGAATTATTTTGTTTTGCAGATCACAGGGCTGAAAGTATTTCAGATTTAATCTACTCTTATGCATCTAGCTTGAGAAATACATCGGTGAGGAACTTGTCATAAATTTACCGGTAATTCCTTGGGTCCATTGTTGGGGATTTGCTGTGAAAGATTTTTGTGCATTCTGTATTTTCCAGTATGCTGATACAGATAATTGGGCTGTTTAAAATGGGCGATGATAATTTGAACTATACAAAGATGACTTTCGTGTATTTTTATAAATATCACATAAAAGCTCTCTTCTGCTTGTTGCATTTTTTTCTTTCTTCCCTTAAAACAGAAAGCTGGGGATAGGGTGCCTTACCTTGATGACTTGCTGTACGCTGATAATTCTTAGTGATTGCTGAATCGAGTACTTCTTTTTGGCTTTGAACCATCACTAATATTCACCTTTGTGGTTTGTTTAGTGTTAGCTTCCATGAATCATGGTCTCTATCTGTAACATCAATTAGTACTACTAATTGCCTGTTTTTGGGGCCTTGGGTGGACTAACAAGGTGGCTATATGGCGCTACTACTTACTAGATCTTATTTTTCTGGGGCTTGTTTGATGGTTTTGTAACTATAAGAATCTCTTCTATGTTCTTGTCAATGTCCCTTGATAAATTCTTCGCACTCTGATACTGTGTTAATAGGTCAATTATTACTTTTAAGTTTCATGCTCGAGTCCTACCTTCAGTTCACCTGCATAATCATTATATCAAACCAACCTAAATTATACTTCTATTATCTAAGTTGGCTACTGGCTATATGGATGGATAGACCTTCAGATATCTCTTGTGCGAAAGTCATCAATCAGAGGTTGTTTGATATACATCAAAAAATCCTACACCTGACCCTCACCTGGATTTAGTGGGGAAGAGATCAACTACTTTGGTTTGATTAAACAGTAATAGAGTAGAGGGGAATGAAATTTCAAAATTTTTCAAGTTATTTTCTATTATGCATGTAATATATCTTGGATTCTCCTGCTCCTTTTACCCTTTAAGTTGGAGATTCTTTTTTCTATTGCTTTCCCTTTCTCATCTACATCCGTGTTTTGTGTTGGGGGGTGGGGTGGGATGGAACCCAAAGGAAAGGGACTTAGATGTATGTGAACTTAACCTCGTGATAAATAAAAGCTGTATTCAATTCTGCTTTTATGCATACCATACAGATGAGAGCCTTTTTTTGGCAATTTTACTTTTAGAGGGATCCAACATAGAGGGGAGTTTGAGAAGATTAATTGATTGTTTCTTTGCTCAATATTCACCACTCTTTAAAATCCTTACTCCATCTTATGCCTTCTCTGGATCTTTCTACTGACATTTGTTGACCTCTCAGGCTCTCACACAAATTGTTTTCCATTCGGAGCTAAGGTTTAGAAAAAAAATTTCTTCAAAAGGTTAAAGCCTTTGTTTGGGTAAATATTCTTCAAATAATCAATTCTAATGATTGCTTATTGGTATGAAGAACCACTGATCTTACTGGACTTTTGGGTCTGTAGTAAATAGTATTCTTTTCTTTTAGTAGGATGTTGCTACATTTTGTGGAGGAAGTTACTTGGTAGCTTGCTCTACCTGGAGTCTCTTACTGATCGTGCCCTAAACAGATAATTGGGCTGTTTAAAATGGACGATGATAGAGTCTCCTTTGAAGGTTGATGGTAAGCTGTGCTAATAGAGCTGCTCTGACACTTTGTTTGGATAGCAATGATAGAGGAAAAGGTAGGGAAGGCAATGATAGGGAAGGGGGAGGAAAAAAATGGGATGGAAGAAGGAGCTTGCATTTTCCTTCCAGTGTTGGAAAGATTTGGTTCATTAAGAGGGGAAAGAAAATGAATCCTTCCAATTTTTTTTTCATTTCCTTCCCTTATGTTGTATCCAGACAAGGGAAAATGATTCCTGCCCTTTCCTTTCTCTGCATTGCCTTCCGAATTCCCATAACCAAACAAACTATCAGATGGCTAGAAAGTGCTTTTTCTAAGGATTGTCCATCTTATCTCCTTGCTCTAGTTAAAACTAAGAATGGGCAATGTTATTGATCATGAAAACGGCCTTTGAAATATTCTTCTGTTAATTAATAAAGGATTATGCTAGAAGAACTCCAAAGGGGGTCGTGCAACCCGTATGCAAAAGTAGGGCCAAGGACAAAAAAGCTCATGCCTTCGATTTATTTTCAAGGTATTCTCCATCAAACCATAAAGTGGCCCTCACAAGCAAAATCTTGACATTAGCTAGGAACTATACAAGAGCCTCGCAAATTGAAACTTCAAACGACGAGGGAAAGGAATACCCTCAAAAAGCTGCTGGTTTCTTTCTTTTCAAGTGCACCAGCAAATCGCCAATTGAACCATATTCCACATCTTGGCAAGCCAACCTTTTTGTGTCCTATTCCTATCAACAAGCACATGTTTACACATCAAGTCTGAACCCAACAACCGGAACAGGGCTAATTTTTAATGTTAAAGACACTGAACCCGTAGACAGGCGAGTAAGATATAATTTCTTCCTTCAAAGGCACAAACTGCAGTGAAAAAGTTACTTTACTTCAGATCATCCTCATTTGGAATCTTCTCTTTGACCACCGCCCAACTATAAAAAAAAGAGGCTCTGAGAAGAGCTTTGGTTTTGCAAATATCAACAGTTGGGAAGACCTTGTTCAAATTTCTGTAAAGAAAGTTGCCCATACTGACTAATCATATCATCACTTCCCTCAACATAGAGACTAGAGACGTTCCAAAAGCTTCGAAAATGGATAAACTTTTAAATCGTTAGGATTTAGGAAGTATCGAAAAGGTAACATTCCAGTGCTTTCGGTTACCATTCCAAGTTAGCACTTCAGAACTGATGGCCTTCTTATTTAATGCAAATTTCATCAAATATGGTAAACAACTGACCTGAAATGATTTTCCAAATGCCTACTCCATGAGAAGAAGAGATCTTTTTGCTCCACCATCGCAGGCATGGAATTGAATTTCGGTCGATCTGTTACAGAATGGCTGTTTTGGAATGAATTTTGGAGTTATCATTTCGCTAAGTCCCGCAATAGATGTCACGATAGAATTACACCCTTCTCGCTGCGTTGCTCATTACATAACGTCATATTGCCTTAGAAGTTGGAACATCTTTTTTCCTATTATATCTATTTTTTAAAATAAAATTGGCCAATAGTTTTATTGATAAAATGTGAAGTTGATGAAACATATTATATTAGATGATTATTGATTTACCACATGTGAAAGCGACTCATGTTATGATGGGTTGGTCATGTAATGTTGAAAGATTAGCTCTGCAACTAAAAAAAATGCAAATGTACTAAAAAAACCCATCCATGTATTTTGGAAAAATTCACGCCACGTTGACCAGGATCATATACAAGCTGCTCTAGCAACAAAGCGACCGCGTTCGCAATTCTTTACTCGATCCTAGGTTCTCTAAACCATGTTTGCATTTGATGACATTTTTCAATAAAGCATTATCTTCATATGCAAACCTCCACAACCACTTTGCATTAAGTGGTCCATTCATTGAATGGATAAGCCTGATGCAAAGGCTTGAGCGGACAAATGTATTCTCACTTGACCCAATGGAAACTCTTAATTAGATTAATTCCATAGGAAGTCCGGTTTTGATCTGTATCAACATACCTCAATTCCTCCAAAGACTTTCTCGCCTTGGTGCGTAGGGGGATTAAAATATAAGCAACTTTATTCTTATGACGAGAGAGCGGTTTTTTCCAATTGACCTTGAATCTATATGCAAGATTATCTACATTTTAACTATATTTCACATTTTTCTTTCTAGGATGCCCTAAAATAAATTCACATTTCAATTTAAGTAAATTTCTCTTTTTCTTTCTCCATCGCATCAATTCTTGTTTTGCTTCCATTTGAGAACTTTCTCTTACATTTCTCTTTCTCTATCAAATATCTTTTTTCTTTCTCCACTTTGATATGTATTCCTTGTATTTGTTCCGATTTCAAATGTGAACATAAGGGTGGAGGGAGTAATAAATAACAGTTTTGAGCCAACTCTATTAAGAATACCAATCCTGTTTACTTTCTTGTTTCTTCTGCACCACCTGCCAGCAAAAGGCTTTAAAATACATTTGTGTTCCATTCTGAAACTAGGTCTAGACAATAATCTCAATGAAAATTGAGTATCTTTATTGGTCGTTTTGCGGGATTGCTAGATGGGAGTATCATCAAAACTTATGTACTTCACCAACATAGACAGCGCTTCATCTAGCAAGGAGTGCTCTCCATGTTATCTGTCATCGATGAAGGCTGCTTGTCTTTTTCAGTCTTCCAGTATGTGACAATTGACATGATAGCTGCATCTGGGGCTTTCGCTTGATGATGGACCTCCTTTGTTATAGGTCACTCTATTTTCACAGTGAACTTTCATTTTCTTTTATTGAGATATAATTACTGTATTCTCTTAATTCCCTTTTCAAGTTGTTGCCGTACAATGTGGAGAATAATGTCCTAACCTCTGGTGGTGATAGTTGTTTTCCTGACATCCTCCTAAAAGATGATGATGGATTTCAAACTGCGAGAGAATGCTGTTATTGATCCTTTAATTCTAAGATTGGAGTGTGATTCATACTAATTGAACTTTTTCCTTCTAAGCATGCCTCATATTTCTCTTTGAAGGTTGAGGATGTTATTTTGAAATTCAAAGAGATGCATGGAAAAATGGATCTTGCTCTTTTGGCTGGATCATATGAGAAACTCATTAAATTTTGTCTTGATTCCACTAAGGTATGTGCAAACGATAGGATACTGAACTGGCTCTTCTAAAGGCCTTTCTGTCCTACTGGAATGATTTTATTTATCCCTTTCTCATTCTCTTTCTTTTCTTCGTTTGAGCATATTTTAGATTACATGTCTGATTTCTTCCCCTCCTTCCCTGAAACAAAACTATAGGTCTATATGGCTTTGGATTTAGTTGATGAGATGTGTGAAGCAGGTTTATCCTTATCCACGGGAGCACTCAATGCCATATGTCATGCCTGCGAGGAGAGCTGTGAATATATGCTGGTATGCTTTCTTTCAAGCTTTAGATTGATGCCTGCTATGGTTGTTCTATGCTATTCATTGTTTAGTTTATTGAAGTGTTAATACGGCTGAATACCTAGAACTATACGATGGACGATATTGCTGTACAAAGATGTTTCTGTGCTGCTGAGTTTAGTATTGCAGCAACCATACTTATGCTGAAACGCATGGAAGAAAATTATGCTATATGGAGGAACAACATTTGTGGGTTTTAGAGCCTAAGTCTGTGCTGATTCAATTGAACTCTTATTACTAGGTGTGAATGTGTGATTTGTTTTAGCCGTGCTCAAATGACCTAAACCAAATGTCTTTCTGCAATTGTAGAGGCTGGCACCTGTATGACTGACCGCCTTATACGTCATGATAATTGGTGCTTTTTGCATTGGATGGTTGCTGTGTACCATGATGATCATTATTAATTGGACTTTGATCTATTGTTCTTGTATAATCTTGTCCTGTTCTAATATCCTTATATTGTTGGTAATTCTGAAGCTCTTTTTTTCCCTGCTACGTTTGTTTAAATAGGCTCGTCGGATCTATACAATGCTCTGTGACCACAAATTGAAGCCAAATAGTGAGACGTTCAGAAGTATTATAAACTTGAACGTTAGAATGAAAGATGTGAGTTTGTACACTATACAACATCTGCCTTTTTTAATGTAACCTGTTTCCAATTACTTTTACTTGTTTAAATTGTCACTTAATATAATTATTTGCCGAATGTGCTCTACCAACTTATCTTTTGCTACTTTTTGCAGTTTGATAATGCATATGCTGTGTTAAAGGATGTGGGAAAGATGAATTTGGAGCCTTCAGCAAATATGTACAATGCTATATTAGCTGGTTATTATAGAGAGGTGAATTTTCTGATCTTGGGTGTTCCTCCTCTCCTTTCTCTTGCATGCTTATTTGTCTTGTCTTTGCTGTGTTTGGCCTTAGGTGATAGCAAGATTACAGATTATAGATGCAGATATAAGCACATCGTAAAAATCAAATCATGTAGAGGTGATTGGTGTACTAGCAGTTCTTTAATTTTTCAGATATATAAACTGACACATAAATAGTGGTATTTGTTCTAAGTACTGGCATAAATAAAGAATTCATAATCAAAGGAATAGTGGGTAATTTAATTAAAGAAAACCTATGTTTCTTTTTGGTGAAGCACGGAAACTCTCATAAAAGTCACATTTCTCGCTTCCTCAATTATGGAAACTTAGAAACTCAAGGGGAATCTAATCTGTAAGATGATTTCCTCCCCCTGGATCTACAAAGTCCATAAATGGCCTTTTCTTCAATAACTTTTAATAAATAAACCAGGCTTTATGCCCTGTTTATCCGCTTATTTACTTATTAGTAAACAAAAGAATATTAGATTTCTAGGCAAAATACTTAATTCTTTAAATTTTTACGGTTCGGCATGACCTAATTGTAAGAAAATTGCATTTCCCCGTTTCTCCATTTCAATGTTTCTGTTTGTTGTTTCCAGCCAATAGGATCTCCAATTGCAACTTTCTGACGCAAATCACAAGTGACATTGACCTCTGCTAGCTCCATTACAAAGAAAATGCAAATCTGATTTGGAATATATTCGTCGGCAAATAGAGAAGATCCTTATGCATTGCTGTCCTACAAGTGAACCAACCACTTTCAATTTATAGGGAGATCTTGCAGTCTTATCCAGAGTTCAAAAAGCAGCTCCTCATTAAAATCAAATGGGGTCCTAGCTTTTATGATAGCAGGTTTATGGTTTAGCAACTACGACACCTATAATAATGAGTCAGTCGTATCATCTTTAGACTTGAAATGTATCACAAATATTCATTGTTCAAAGAAAACTAGCAGGCTTAGACAATAGATTCCATAGATATGCTCTATATCTGTCCAATGAAAACTAGCAGGCTTAGACAATAGATTCCATAGATATGCTCTATATTTGTCCAAATATGCAACAGTTGAAGTTTCCAATACAACTTGAACAATAGTATTATTTAGGAAAATTTGTAAAAAAACATTTTATATACCACTTTTTGCGAGAAACAACCTTTTATATTTTTTCTGGCAACTTAACACTTTAAATTTTATTTATTATTCGCGAGAAACAACCTTACTCTATTTTCCGGCGTTGACCCACGGGTTTCCGGTGTTGCCCCACTTTAATCCCGTGTGTCGGATTTTTTGCACTCTTTCGAGGAAAAAATGGAGGGGGAAGGGTTGGGAAAAGGAAAAAGCCGAAGCACAAGCGGCATCGATAGAAAATGTGGTACATAAAAACCCGGAAATCGGTGGGTGAATGCCGGAAACTCAACGCGTGAAAATAGGGTAAGGTTGTATCTCGCAAAAAATAAATGTAAAGTCTTATTTTGCCAGAAAAATTATAAAAAGGTTGCTTTTCTGAATGGTTTGACAAATTATCCTATTATTATCTATTACTCACATCTCACCATACTGTCACACCTAATAACTAGTTGTAGAAAAGTGAAGCTCATGCTTTTTGGCTTTTGCCTCAAGGGGTTTCAAGCCAAATATATTAGCTCTTGGTTGATCAAGCAACTCAGTAGGTGCTGACCCCTCCTATTACTTGATTACTCCAACCTTCAACCCACAACAGTTCTCTGTACTCAACAATCATGGCCATTCTCCATCTGCTCCTTGATTTGATCTCCCTCAGAGATATAGTTTAGGTTTTGCTGGAGTTCCCATTGGTATTCCCTTCTGACTCTTCACTAAGCCCAGCTCCAACTTCAATCTATGCAATGGAGTTTAAACTAAGGCTTTCTGAGTACCACCTCTTTCTGGATTTCATGATGCTCGATTGTATTTCAGCGATTTTGCTGATTACTTTACATTTCCTGCCTTTTTTGAGTTCTGCAATCTGTTTGCATGGGCATCTGGCATAAGGTTGGGTGTTGTAGATGTCCATTGAAGAAATGGCGAAGCTAGTTAATTGACCACCTTTAATATATACTCCTTCCATCCCATGTGAATTCGACACGGAAATTTTAAGAATAGTAGTTAAAGAAGAATACAAAAAAGAGTAGTGCATAGAGACTAGAGAGAGAGAGAACGCGGAAAAAATAGGAAAGTGAAAGTATTGGGATGGAGAGTGCAAACTGCAGAGTGATTTATGTGATGGAGAGGGAGGGAGTAAAATTTATTATTTGAGTGGTTGTTTTACTCCAAAGGAAAGTGTGAAGAAAATGTAAGGAGGGAGGGTGTATTCACAAGTACTAATTCTATAGTGACACTTAGGGCCCACTTGGTAGCCGGTAATAATTGGTGGTAATTGTGACGAATTTGTATGTAATTGTGTACCAAAAGTCTCATGGTAATGGCAATGGAATATCATCCTCAAACATGTGTTTTTCTTCATAAATTTTTCATTAGCACCTCTTAAGTTACCACCTCAGAAATTATGTGAAAAAAAATTGGTATATAGGGATTGTTAAGCCTTACCTTGGAAATTGGCATGAGTCTTCTTTTACAAAATCTCCTATAAATTCATTACTGCTGCCATAATTTATTATCGCCTACCAAACATGCCGTTAGAGTAATTAAATCTGGTAATAGTTTCAGTAATTATGTGCTGGCCTTATTTGCTTTTGTTTGATGCCTATTCTATGTAATGTTTATCATTAAAAAATTGTTGCTGATGGCTTACTGATTTCAAGTCCTCTAGTTTGATAATTAAAAGTAATTAGAAAGATTTTTATGTTCTTTCATTTTTTTCGAATGCTAAAAGTCAGATGATCTGATCCTAAGGTGATCTTGACGATTATATCTGAAACGGCGGAAGGGACTTAATGATGCTTCTGCTCTATTATTCAATTTCACTTTGACATTTCTTTGACATGTCTTCCGCTCCTTCCCCCTTTTGTGAACACAAGATTAGTAACTTAGTATGAATCACATGACCAAAGTTAGCTTCTGTCTCTTGAGTCCTAGCTGTTTCCTGGTAATTCAGACTTCAGCCTAAATGTTAGATGTTCATGTACTGAGGAAGTAATACTTATTTTTATGTTTCTACAGAAAAACAAGAATGGTGTGTTGAGGGTTCTCGAAGAAATGAAAGATGCGGATGTCAAACCAGATTCTCAGACTTTCAGCTATCTGATAAGCAACTGTGCATGTGAAGAAGACATTATTAAGGTTGTCTCATGTTGTAGTGCAAATATGAGAAATTATAGAATTTCTTCATCAATCACTATAAATTTTGGTCAACTTCTGCTATTTCTGCCTGTAATCTATCTGGTGTCATTAGAGGTATAGTGTTGTCTTATGTGTTGTGTAATTTAGAAAATGAGAATACTGTTTGAGATATTTGTCCTTAGAGGCCATGTACTTCATGGAATTTTGCTATGGAACCTGTGTGGGAAAGATGATCGTAGATGATGAGGAATGTAAACTAAGCATTTTATACAGTTTTTGATTAAATTTATGGGCTATTTTATAACTTATAAATTACTTGTTGCTGTAGTGTTTTCCTGGGTTTTCCTTTTTTATTATTTACCTGTTTTCCTATCAGAATTTCATTCTGATTATAAACGGTGCATTGGGGACTTGGGGCACAGGGGAAAGAGGTTTTGTTTTTATGTTCTGTTCTGGAATATGGAGGCATTTTGATCAATAAAGGATTTGTGGGGTTATGTGCAGTTTTAAGGGTTTTCGGTAGAGTCTTTTTATAATCTTGACTGGTAATGATCTTATGTGTAATGCTTCATACATCTTGACCTCCGTAATCGCAGCTAATGGGGTGATCAACACTGGGTACAATGTGGTAAATATGCACAAATTTGGAGATTTCATGACCCATTGATCTCTGAGTTATTTCGTGAGTAATTGTAAGAGTATATGTCTGCAAGTATATTTCTCATGCCATCACTAACCGGTAGCAAAGTAAAAAATTTGCTATGAGTTTTCTATCGTGGTGATTTCATATAGCTGTATAACTTTTTTTGGGGCATGTATTAGGACCAGCCACTTGAGAAATGGTAGATGTGTACATTCTATTGGAACAGCAAGCCATTCATCTTAATTATTGAATCTTGACAAGGAATTGGCATAAGCTGAATATTCCTTGACTATTTGGACTGAGTATTGTCTGTGCTACTTTTATTTGATTAATTTATTAGGAGCTTTTTCCATCAAAAGATTCCAATAATCTTTGGCTTAAGGAGAAAATTATAATATATTTTCCAAGTGAAGGGAAGTTCTGCTATGAGTTGTGTGGCTTCTCGATGGGCCTGTCTTTGAGAAGATAGGTGGTATAAGTAACTCCGTGACCAGCAGTCTTTCTGCTTGTATCTCTTAGTTCTTTTTGTTGTTGAGTTGCTTTTTACCTGTTGGCTTCCTCTTTGTCACCCAACTCTTTTTATAAGGTCTGATTTCGGAAGTGATGCATTTTGTTTTTGTCTTTCCTGCTTGGGAAGATGCTATGCTATAACTGTCAAGGGCCTGCTGTGCTGTAAGTGTTAAGAGGCAGTCCCACCTAACCCCACTAAATTAACTCATGTACTCCAAAGAAAAGTTGATAAAAGGGTAGGCTCTCTTCACAAGTGTGCCAATTCGAACTAAACTTCAATGAGGGTACATTTATTATTTGTATATGAAAAACTAGTATGATGCTTTGAATTTTGACCTCTAATATCATCTCTATCTTGTTTTACAATTCTCTGTTCTAATAAAAATGTACTATTGTTGAATTCTATCTTCAAGAGTTTCTTATATGACACGCTTAGGTGGTGTCTCTCTCTCCGAATAAGTTTTCGAAATGGATATGTGTTTTGTTTCTGCTTCTCATTGTCAAATTATAGCCTTGTATCTTCTTGCTCTCTTCCTTATAGCTATATGTGAACTGTGAACACAGTTCTGAGTCTGAACTCTGAAATGTTATGGTAGTATTCTTTTACTATCTAGGCTTCTGTAAAAGGACAATTACTATGAACATATAGAAGTCCACTTCAGTCGTATTGACCACTTTCTGTCTATTCTGTCTGCAGTATTATGAACAACTGGAGGATGTTGGTGTTAATCCAACAAAGCAAGTTTTCATGGCACTCATAAATGCATATGCTGCAACTGGCCAATTTGAGAAGGCCAAGGAGGTAAACATGCATTGCAACTGATCTGCTATTGTTCTTTATATATTGTTCATTTAGTATCATATGCAATCATGAACTCCCTGATCTTGGTGTCTAGTTGCTGTGATATTAGAGTTATTACTTATAAGTACTTGTCATTAATCCTGGAACTCTATTACTTGCTTTACTGTATATTTTAGAGAGACACCTCAATATTCAAGAATTAGCATTCCTTGGTGTCCATCAGCTGGCTCCTGTGCGAGCGTATATATTGGTTGCACAAAGAAGCTACATCTTGAGCTGGATATGACCCCTCCCTCCCTTCTTCAAGTCTGTACTTAAATAGTGAAGACTAAATATTTTAATGCTTTTGCTTTTTAGTTTGGGTAATTCTCATTGATAACCCCGTGTTTTGGCTATCTATATTTGGTAACCAAGAAATAATTTATTCTATGAAATTACTCTGTAATATTGTATATTGTACAGCGTGGCATTAATGATGATATCTGGTTGAAATATATTCTAATTATATTGATTAAGGCTCACCAAAGTAAACTAGGGCACTAAATGGCACAAGTAAAAACACAGATTTCGTACTATACAATCACAAAAGTGCACAAATATAAATTCAAATGGCTGTATATTATTTTTTTGTGCTATTCTTTGTGCAATTTTGTGCTTTAGTGATAATATTCAGATTTTATCATTAATGTCATGTTGCAAAATGAACAATAATACAAGGTCATATGATAACCTATTTTTTATGGTTACTAAATATAGATATCCAAAACTTAGGGTTACCAATGAGAATTTCCCTTCTACTCCTTTCGTCCCAAATTAGTATGAACACTTTCCTTGTTTGTTTGTCCCAAATTAGTTTGAACACTTTCATTTGTGGCATGGCCCCACTATTATATACTTCTTCTGTTTTTAAAGGTTGCAACATTTTGACTTTTACACTATTCATGTATCAACTTTGATTGCAAATTTATGACTTGTATATACAACAAAGTTAAGTATGTATGATGATGTTGCATTTGTCTTAATGTATATTTACAAAATATCAACCTTTTATAATTACATTTGTAGATAATTTATGAGGTTGATGGTCAAAGTTACAAGTTGGTAAGCGTGTAAGTCAAAATGTTGCATCCTTTGAAAAACACCAGAAGTATTAGTTTTCTAACACCCCTTTGGCCCACACTCTATCAATATAAAATTATCCAACTTTCTCTTTCTTCCGATAAAAGAGTATCCACCAACTCCTATCACATCTACTTTTTGATAAAATAACATTTGATAACCACACTACAACTTATCACCTTAAATTACGTGTCCCAACAAGTGTTCGGGATCTTACCGAGAGTATTTTTTTTTGTTAAAGTTGGCAAATAAATGAAGAAGATTAAACATTCAGCTATACATATGGATCAGCTCAGCTGCTAGCTTCCAAGAGTGGAAGTTACTAGAGCATGTATTAGAATGTGTCAAATGAAGTAATATCTTGGGTCATGTTGTTATTGATCTGATGTTACTGGATGTGACTCGTGAGGCATGATTGTTCTTTGCTTTTAATGGTCCTGGCATTATGGATCAAATACCCTCACTGTATTCATCTATTGCCTGTCTTGACGAGGAAAAAGAAAAAAGTTACTATCGTGGTTCTGTCAAAAGCAATCTAATTTGTCCATGACAAGTTACCTTAGATTTTGTAGTGCTTCAAGCAAATTTAGGGTGTCGAAAGCAATCTGATTTGTCTTAAGGTTGGGCAATAGATGATACTGCTGACTCAAGAATGGAAGGATGATGTTCTTTTGCTCTCCCCATGGGTGTGTAGGGTTATATTCCCATTCCTCCTCCCTCCGCCCCGGCTCTTTTGTACTCAACCCTGAGTTAAGGGCAAATCGTTGGTTTGCCTATTAGAAAAACAGGTGATTATTCCTTCAGCTGCTGCCATCTCCTTGACTTTCAGATGTGAACTTGATATATATAGTGTTTGTTTTTTACTTGTCATTTATTTGAAAAGGGCTTTGGATGCTATTCATGCCACTTTCTCCTATGACTCGAACTTCTAACAAACTATAATTGCTGAATCTTCCTCGGATTGTCCTTATCGTGTCAGGTTGTCCAAGACAAAGGGATACTAACGAAGAACTTACATGAAATCAAAAGTGCTCTTGTCTCATCTCTGGCATCACATGGAAAAATGTCTGATGCACTGGCCATTTACAAGGAAATGAAAAAGAGTGGTTTCTTGTTGGAGCCAAAGGCCGTTATATCTCTCATCGTGAGTTTTTACTCTTTATGGTTATTTTGCTTCTTCTTAGCATATTGTAAGTTTTCTAATAAGTTGAACATCTTTCTTAATGATACACTGCTTGCTCGTTGCTTCCGCAGGAAAATCAGCATTATAAAGGAGACTTGAAGGTATTGCTCAGCTTGCTTGAAGATTTGAATGATCCACAATATTGGATTGATGGTTGCTGCAGACTTATCTTGTACTGTGTTCGGAACAAGGAATTGAGGTATGTTGATGCTGATGTACTCCCCCCTCCCCGGATCAAGCGTATGAGAGTTTGGCATTAATGGTGAGATTCCTTCTCCCTTGTGAAGGACTGCTGTTGATTTGTTGAAAAAACTTTCTGATAATTGTCGAGATGATGATTTGGCTAGAGAAGTTATTTTTGATGAGGTATTGCCTTCCACCACTAATCTTGTTAAAAATGGAATATCTATCTTGGGCACCTTTTTTTGAAAATGACGACGAAGTCATGTTCATTAACCCCACAGCTTTGAGTTTATTTACACTTATTTATCTTGTACTTGTCTATATTAGGTATTTTCACATATTGCGGATTCAGAGCATCCTGATTTGCAGATTGGAATAGACTTGCTCCAAGCTATTAAGGAGGATCTGAAGTTGTACCCTTCACGAAAATGTCTGGATTTTCTCCTTAGTGCTTGTGTTAATGGGAAGGATCTCCAGAAAGCCCAATTGGTGTGGAAGGAGTATCAGATAAATGGTCTTCCATACAACATTTTAAGTTACTTGAGGTAAGTCCGATTATGGCCCATCTTGTTGAGATTTTCCGAGCACTGTTAATTTCATGTATACTTGTTTTGTTGATGGTTTTACCAATTTGATTTCGTAATAGATATTTCAAAATTCAAAATACGAAACTTGCCTGAGTAGCTTTAAAATAGAAAATCGATGAATCTTGTGTGGCTTTGCCAATTATTATTTGCAGGATGTGCGATTCTTCTTTGTGCACTCGAATACATTTCCTGGGTTATCACTTGTCTTAAATTTTGTATGGCTGACACAGGATGTACCAGGCATACCTGGTTTCAGGAGATGCAGAAGCAGCCACAAATTTTCTGAGTAAAATTCCAAAAGATGATCCCCATGTTCTGTCTGTGCTTCACGCATGCCGCGTAACCTATGCAAAGCCCAAGGGGGAGGAGAAGAAAAAGAAAAAGAAAAAGAAGAAAAAAACATAAGAGGATGAAGGGAGAGGGATGAGTTGCATCATTGAGAATCTCTAATTGAAATGATCTAGCAAGAGGTCAAGTGCTCTTGCTTGTTAATATCTTTTTTTTTTATTATCATCTCACTTTCAGTGATTAGTTAAGATAACCGAAGATTTCTTCTTACGGAAGGTTCCATGACTTAGGCTTTACCCCAAATTTTGAGTTGGCTTAAGCTAAAGGATTAGATTCATTCGAACGGAGTCGTGCTCATGGATGATGGCTCATGCTAATTCATACTTGTCGATGGGACTACTCTATCCTGTTGAAGTTGTAAAAGTCTGGATTAAAGCTTGGCTTGCCTAACTATCCTTGAGAAAGTATATATAGGATAGTTGAAGTTTGTACACTTCGTTTAAGCTCAATTTTTTTGGCTGGATCATCATGAACATATGATGAATTACAGAGAAATAGGATCTTAGTTGTTTGCCAAGCAAGCTTTCTTGTGCTACATTTAATTTTCTTGGAGCTGACTAATGGAAGTCGATGTTGTAAGAGCGAATTATTGTGAGAATCAGGAATATGACAAATTTTTAAAAAAATTGCATTAAGAATGCAAAGTTTTTTTTCTCTTTCTTCTTCGTGGAAAAGTAAGTTTGATGAGGTTGCATTGCTCTATTGTAGGGATTTGAGGCTTAAGGCCACTGTTTTACCACTCCAACCTCATGTCAAATTATCAAAGTAATAATTTTCCTAGATATTGCCCAATCACCAAAAATTCACAATTTGCATTGAAACTAAATATTACGATACGAATCAAAATCTTCTGTTCCACTTTTTGTATACAACTTGTGTTCCATTTTGGTTGGTAACATTATTATAATCCATCCATTGTAATTCTAGTTTCAAAACACATTATAATCAACCAATGATAATAGGTGAAACATCCTGTCAAAAAAAAAAGATAATAGGTGAAACACAAATGGTACACAAAATGTGGGATAGAAGATTTGAATTCCATCTTAGTTTATGTAAAAAAAGTACAACTTAGTTTGTGCATAAGATAATGGTATAAACTCTTTCCTCGTCCCTATCCTATGATATTTTCCCATTTTGTAATCAATGATGTAAAGGATGCATTATATTCTCGAATATTCTTTTGATATACTCCCTCCGTCCCACAATATAGCGCTCACATTTATTTTTTGGTGTCCGAAAATATTGTCTTTTATTTTTTCTATCAATTTGTTTGAATTTAAATTATCCTTAATTTCTACACAAATTTTCCAAAATACCCCTACTTTTCTCTCAAAACATGTGACCCCATTTATTGCTTTAGACCATTCCAAGGAACATTTATTGCATTTTGATTTTCTTTATAGGAAAAAGAAAATAAAGAACTAGTTTCAATACAAAAGTATCAAAAAAGCACTAACTTATTCCATTTTCCTTAATTCTCGTGAAAATGAGATATGAGCATTATATTATTTTAATGAGGGAGTATTAAATAATACAACGCCCTCTCATAGTTGAAGGATCCTAACAATTACTCCATCCGTCCCAAAATATAGTTCATGTTTCTTTTTGCAGTCTCCAAGATGTACCTTTGACCTAAAATATCTTCTATTTCGTATCTGTAAAAAAATATAAAAAGTTGATATTACAAATGTACACACTAAGGCGAATCTAACAAGACCCTACATGAGTATATTTATTTTGTATATATTAATGAGAATATTTGGTCAATGTATTTAAAGTTGGACTCCCAAAATAAAAACAGGAATTATATTTTGGGACGAGGAAGTAATATTCGTGCCCACCCCATAGCCACATATAGGGAGACCGGAGATGAAAACACAAAGTACATGGAAGCGCTAACGAGATTCCATCTAGAAAATATTCTCTACAACTTTTATAATTCTTATGTAGCATGATCAAATTGTCAAAGGGCCAACTCAACCAAAAGTTTAAGCTGATGGTTGGAATCCCATGAATAGTTTTATACTCTATCACTCCCCCTCACGCGAGAGCCCATCGGGCTTGAAGTGTGGATGCAGCACAGGCTCCCCTCATACCTGACGCTAAATATTCCACTTAGAAAGGAGGGGTGGATGATATTTGAACCCGTGACCTTTATGTCACGCTGGCTCTGGAACCATGTCAAAGGACCAACTCAACCAAAAGCTTAAGCTGATGGTTGGAGTCTCATGAATAGTTTTATACTCTTATCACAAACCAATCAAGATACTTAGAAAAGTGCTCCTTTGAAGTTGTGTCACATACTATAAGAGTTGTATGAGAAATCTTTCGAAGTTTATCCCCTGCTGATCTCTGTTTTGTTTCCCAGCTCATTCTACTAAAGCATTCTTTATATGACAACTAAGATTAGTTGGTAAATGTTATCTCTATAGCTTCAACAATAAAAGTGTTCTATTGTTTGAGATTACTCTTCATACACAATGGAATTAGAGTTCTTTTCTACTATGATTCAAGTGACAAAAACTACAATCTATAATATGACTATCATTTTGCCAAAATTATGCCACTTTTGGAAACAATCATCAAAAAGAATTGGCAACCAAGATAGCTTGCCTGCACCTAGCCTTAGCTTGTTGAAGCCTTTCATTAAGAGTCTCTTCTTTAACAGCAGCTTTAACCATTGCCAAATCCATCTCCATTAACTTCAACACTCTAAAAAGTTCAGTCACCATTCTATCTTCAACTTTGCCTTCATCTCTTAATACCTCAGCTTCTTCTCTTGCTCTTTCAGCCACTATCTCCCCTGCCTTAGCCAGCAGCTCTATCGAACCGAACTCTCTATCCATTAACCCTTCAAACTTGTCTAAGAAATCCATGATCACATACCCAGTTGGTTTCTCTAGGTTGATTGGTTTAGTCCTCTTCCATCCTATCTCAAAGTTTGGAGGCTCTGGTTTTACGACTCCGGTTCGAGCCTTTCGATCCCGGATTATTTCAGACTTTCTTCTCTTCTCAATGGGAAACTGGTCTGCTGGGGTTGTGGCCTCAAACTCTGGCTTTGGAGTTGGGAAGTTATCAACTGGTTCAGGTTGTGATAGTGAGGAGTTTGTAGTGCATTTGGTTGAAATAAGGTGGAGTTTTTGATGTGGTAGAGGGAATGAAGGTGATGGGTGTGAGGATATGTGGAATGTTTGATTTGGGTTGAAGAGGTTTAGATGAAGAGTTGTTGCTTGGGAGAGAAATTGTAGTGTGGAGGAAACCATTGTTTGTAGATGAAATGGTGAGCAAAATATTAGGAGTGGGTAAAAGATAAGGATATTTATCTCCTTTGCTTTGTTTGTGGGGGGCAACCGGGCAAGGCTAAACAATAGTGATACTCCTTCCTAAACCTATACTTCCTCGCTCTAAAATTATTGTAACACTTGCTGTTTTTAGTAGTTCTTTAATTTAAATGCAACACTTTTATAAACGGAAAAAAATACGCCCACACATGGGACCACTCACAATAAACAACTTTTATTTCTTCTTATTTTGACGTAAATATTAACACAATACCGCACTTCCAACTCCCTCAAAATCTCTATGTCAAAAGCAAATGTTGCATTAAGTTTGGAGCGGAGGAATTATATTAGAGGAAATCAAACAAAAGGGTCGAATTTACCATAATAGTATCAAGTTCAGCACTTTGTCTTTTTTAATTAGTTGCAAAGCTTTAATTTTCATGCTTGTCAAAACACAAGTTTAATTGTGAACTAGTTTGTAGAGGCGTATGTCAAGTATACTTATAGTTATCATTATTAATAATTTACTTTAAAATGATATTACCAAATATCATTTGGTTTAGTGGTTAAGACTTTAGTATATAAACTTGAAGGTCGTAGGATCAAATCCTATACAATGCATTTACTAATTTTTTTGTTGTATATGGATATGTGTTGTAAAACCTAGGGAGAGCGCCAGCGTGGCGTCGTTCGCTGATTTAGAACACGCTTTTAATATATTAGTATAGATATCTCTAGTTATATATTTAGTGAAAGTTAGCAAGTAAGTTTTGGTTAGATGCTACTTTAATAAGGGATTTACTAGAGCAGATTTGCTAATTAAATTTACTGATGTACCTTCCTATTAATTTTTTTTTTTACTGATGTACCTTAGTTTAACTAATAACCACTAGTAGGAATTATTTTCTAAAACCTTATAATGTGAGATTGTCATTTTTAATCAGCATTATCTACCAAAAAGATTCAAACGATTGAACTTGATTTACTAAATGAAAAATTAAAAGTCACAATTTGCCTTTTTATACTTGTTGTACACACCCCCATGTTATATATATACTTCCTCAGTTTAGAAATAATTGCACGATTTGCATAGTGTTTCTTATTCACATGATTTATATTTTAGAAAAAATATTGTCATATGAGATCTTGTTAAGGCTTACGTCTTAATATATATTTTTGTAATATCAACTTTTTTATAACTTTTACGTATTAATGTCTAAAACGTGAAATGGTTGTAACTATTTCTAAACGGAGGAAGTATAACGGTAAACGCTCCCACTGAGGCACTCTGACAAAAAGATCAATTTTCAATTCCCCACACTACTTAAGTGTATAGCCTGGTCCCTCAGACCGTCTGAACATGTAAAAGGTTTAGGCCTAATACACCTTTTATCTTACCTACTCCATATTCTTTATTAATAAGAATATGCTTAAGGTAGACAAGTCGTTCCTGAAGAACCTTAGTTTTGGACGCTGCAAGAGGTTCCCCGGCTTTTAATACCTAAAAGAATGAAAAATTTGAGTGTTAGTATTTTTTAATTACGTATTTGTAAAAATTATTATAACTTGGTATTTCAAAAAATACATATTGCAATAAGCCAAATAAGATTCCCACAAAAAAACAATTTTTCTTTACATATAAGTAGTGAGAGACAAAAATATTCTTTACATAATGCAAATAATAGTCGATGCCCAAAATAATATAAATAGTGTCAAAATTAGGGGTGTAAGTTGAATTACTGAAAAGTCAGTAGTCCAATCAGGTCCAGTTCAAACTTGTCGGATTTGGACTAAAAAAGTTTGGATTAGACTTGGACTCAAAATTTCGAGTCCAAATATTTTCGGATTGACTTTGGACTCACCCCTTTGGAGTCCAATAAGTCCAATCCAAGTAAAAAAAAAAATTAGCATATAATATATATAATGTATATTTAAAAAATTCTTTTAACATTTTTCTTAAAATTTTAGACTTTTTAACATTCCCGCTCTCAATTCTTTTACCTGGTGTCAAAAGGACTTGGGCCAAACTAATTCAGGCGGGGCCAAGCAGACTTTTCGAATCGGGCCAAAATTTAGCCTAACTTTTTAGATTTAAGTTTCCCGTGCCCTGTCTTTTGCCCAAAATTCGGGTCAGACCGGGCCTAAACGATGGGGTGAAAAATCGTGCCTTAAAACCAGGCCCATTTCAGGCCGGGCCCATGTTGATCATCTCTAATGTAACTTATTTAGTGGAATGGATATAATGAGTCTAATTTTTTAAATTTCAATTATGAGAAAACATTATGAACCTAAATAACGAAAAAAAACTAATTTATTATATAATAATCGAACCGAATTGGATTCGGATTCACGAAAAAATTTTGATTTGGGTGAATTGGACTCGGATTATGTTTGGATCGGATTTAGACTCAATTTCTCGAGTCCAAAAAACTTTGGACTGAATTTGGTTTTGGCAAAGTCTAATCTAGTCCAAAGTGTGATGTAAGCATGTAACTCATTTTTTCCAAAGTAGTATTGAACTTGTGTGCACTCATGCTCTTGAAAAGATTTGGTTAGTCCAAGCTCCAAAGTTTTGTTTCCCCCATCTGCTTGTCTCTCTTCTCCTTAGAACTAAAAATTTGAAAATAGTTTGGAGATGGCAAAAGTTCCAGTAGGGTGCGAACCAGTGGTGGGTTCTTTGACCACACCAAAGAAGAAAGACTACAAAGTCACCAACAGACTTCAAGAAGGCAAACGCCCCATATACGCCGTCGTTTTCAATTTTATTGACTCCCGCTTTTACAATGTCTTTGCTACCGTCGGCGGCCACCGGGTATAACTTTTTCTTTTTTTTTTGGCAATTAATTAGACCCTTTACCTAATTTTTGTTGATTTCATTAAATTAGTGGGTTTGTTTGAATTTTGAGTTTCAAATTTTTGATGGGTTAATCAATTGAAGTGCTGGGAATTGGTGCAAATTTGTTTGAAAAAAAAGGGATGTCTTGTTTGATTAGATTGAGTACATTACGAAAATCAAACTTTTATAATTTTTACTAGTATGTAATTAAAGATATTAATGATACAAAACGTGAATTGACAAACTTGATAAGGAGGAATGGGAAATTGGGAAGTCTATTGGGGGACAGAGGGAGTAATTAGCTTAAGAATATCTAAGAAAGAAGGGTAAGGTTTAATTAAAGTGTGGTTTATGATTAAATATCTTATTTGGGTATTGGATATGATCATAAAGTTGTAGTCTTTCTTATAGGAATGCACAATTTGCCAATTTCTGATTTGATGGGTGATAAATTTTTTTACTTCTTTTTCGGCATACAGGAGTAGAGGGAAGAGTAAAGTTACTTGAAAATGTTGTAATAAGATATTGAATTGATAGATATACTGTTGAGTGATCACTTGGGAATTTATGGAATTGGCATTGCATATTAGCTGTTTTTATGAAATTGGAGTAGTTTTTTTAATACATTGCACAAAAACAGTTAGTTTAATGTCTAATACATTTTCATCATCTACAGGTGACTGTTTATAGATGCCTTGAAGGTGGTACAATTGCTGTTCTTCAGTCCTACACTGACGAGGATGTAAGAACAGTTGCTGTTTTGCACAAAACTTGATTAACCTTTTCATATAGAGCCTATTTTTATTGTTCTTGTTGTTGTTTTATTGTTTATCCTCAACTCATTTGTCATATGGATCAGAAGGAGGAGTCTTTTTATACTGTCAGCTGGGCTTGTGATATTGATCGTACTCCATTGTTAGTGGCTGGAGGTAGCAATGGCATAATACGTGTTATTGATGCTGCTAATGAGAAGATACACAAGGTATATTGTACTGTAAGCTGACTTTGAGTTTTTTATTGGATCAGCAACTGTACTTGACCTGTGAAAACAAATTAACCTTAGGGGTGCTTTGGATAGATTTTGTAAAATGATGCTTGTGTTATTGGTCTTATCTCATAATATGTGCTGGAAATTGGAGATAAACGTTTGTGGTAGTGATCATGACCTGTTACACATTGGGTATATTTTTCATGTCCAAGTTATATAATTTGCTTGCTTCTATTGAGTGATCCCAAATTCTTCGTTCCTGTCGGAAAAAAAAGCCAAAATTTTGGTGAACTGCTCCTAAAATACTTCACATTTTCTTCGTGAATTTCCTTGGTACCTCTTCCCTTTTTTTAGAAGTCTTGATATTCTTTTTGGGGGGTGGGGGTTGGGGTGCGTTTTAGGTTTATCCTGCAGGACATTCAGATATCTTATTACTATATTGTGTGACTTGAACATTTGCAGAGTTATGTTGGTCATGGAGACTCAATTAATGAAATCAAGACTCAATCCCTGAAACCATCACTTATAGTGTCAGCCAGCAAAGTGAGTACGGTGGGAAGTTCTAATTTTCTTTTGACTAGCTTAGAGTCTATTAATTATTGTTAGAATTATATAGGATGAATCAGTTCGTCTGTGGAATGTTCATACTGGAATATGCATCTTGATATTTGCTGGAGCTGGGGGGCATCGTAATGAAGTCTTGAGTGTGGTGAGTCTTCGATATGATGACCTATATTGTTACCTTTGCCAATGTTCTCTTATTTCTTTTGCTAACAGTTTCTGTTTTGACCATAAAACAAAGATCCTCTTAGTTATCCTTTTTCTCTTTCGTTCTTTGATTAGGATTTTCATCCTTCTGATATCTATCGCATTGCAAGTTGTGGGATGGACAACACTATTAAGATCTGGTCAATGAAGGGTAATGGTCTTTCTCTCTTGATATAGTCTGTTTATGACATAAGTTATGTTATTATAATTTTTTAACCAACATCTTCAAAATGGTATCGAAGCACCTTTGCTCTCCTTTCTTGTAATCCACTGTCTCCGCTTGCAGTGTGTAGGAAAACAAAACAGATGTTAAA
Source organism: Beta corolliflora (assembly GCA_947648045.1). NCBI lineage: Eukaryota > Viridiplantae > Streptophyta > Magnoliopsida > Caryophyllales > Amaranthaceae > Beta > Beta corolliflora. The sequence continues at coordinate 6,257,535 of CANSZD010002913.1, forward strand.
ATAAATAATGATTTATGAAGGGGAAGGAAGGAAGAAAGAGTAGATAGTTGTAATCCTTTATCCTAGAGAGTGAATATCTATCTTCGATGTCGTGTCCTACATTATGTTTTGTTTGGGTAGGGACATTGTGAATTGTGTTTATATCTGATGATCTAATAAGAGTTGGCTCAAGAATACTTTTTACTCCAGAACCTTGGCATTCGATGAATCTGCCTACTTTTGACAGTCATTGAGATCATAAGATTTAGGGGTTTTCTTTGTCGTGCTCTTGTGTTTGTTGGTTTTCTATTGTACCTCAAACTTTTAAAAGTTCTACATAATACCCCTCAACTTACAGAATTTAGTCCATAAATACCCATGTATTATTGTTGTTAGTATTTACCATTTGTATTGAATAAGAACTTTTAGAGTTATATTGATGTGCTTTAAACAAATATCGAACATTTTAAAAATTGGTGGGAAAATATTACCCCCTATTATGTGTTTCTTTTGGTTAGAGGTGTAAGTTGTATCTTCCTACCAGTTTTTAGAGGGGTTTATATTTGTTGAAAGCCTCTTTATATAACTGAGAAAGCTTCTATGTAGTATTGTAGTTTCCTGCAAGTTGTTAAAAGGGGGTTAAATTTGTTCAAAGCATTTTTATATAATTAAGAAAGCGGTAACTACAAATGACAAGATTGCACCAAGGATACCTTGGAGTCATGGACTAACTTTTGTAAATTGAGGAGTACTATGTGGAACTTTTAGAACGTAGAAAATCAACAAACATAGGGGCATATAGCATAGAGAAGCCCTAAAATTTACTTCTGCTTGCAAATTGAAAAAAGTTTCTTTTACTTACTGGTAGATAAAGAGGATTTGGATGGAGAATAAAGGAAAGGAAAACATTTAAATGATATGGGATTTCATAGGAAGAGGAAGGAAGTGGTGGGAAAAAATTCTATCAAAATCTTAACTTCCCTTTCCTCCCAAAAGTGGAGGAATTTTGGAGGAAAGAGATACTACCTCCGTTTCATATTAATAGTTACATTTTCACTTTTGACACTATTTACAAATTTCCCTTTGACTATCATTTGTGAATTATGGTTAAGAGAAAATATAGTCATGTGGGGTCTTGTTTGATTCGTCTCGATATGTAGTTTTAGAATATTGACTTTTTATATTTTTTACAAATACAAAATTAGAGATATAAAGGCTCAAAGTAGTGCATCGGCATGCGTGAAAAGTGTAAGTGTGTAGATTAATATAAAACGGAGGTAGTATATAAGAAGCTGTCAGTATATTTTTCATTACCTTCCCTTTCTTGGGCTAACTAAAGCTAGCAAAACATTATATTCCTTTTAAATCCTTCATTAAACCAGGAAAGGTTATTAATTTCACTTCTCTTCCTTTCCTTTCTTTTCTTGTCTTCCCTTCCTTTCTCTTTTGTTCCTTTACTAAAATATGATCAAGCATGGTATGTAGGCTATAAAAAAATAGGAATGGGGAAGAGCAATTAAATAATAGCTCCTTAAAGTTCACTCCGGAGTTTGTTGCTTTATGTGATGAGCAGCTAGTTGCAGATTTTGCTCCTTCTATTTCCTTTTACCTTTTTAATTTCTTTTCCCAACATTAAAACCCTTTCCAACTTTATTTCTTGGTTGTGAGCTGGGCATGAGTTTTTGTTGATAAACTAGAAAAGGCAAGAACATGCTTAAGAAGTTGATAGTACTCTGGTTTCCCAAGGGTCTGTTGTGCTTCTTAGAAATTGAAGGAATCAGAACAATAATAATTCTGTGTGGTGTTTGCTGATCCTTAAGTGTTGCATTTGTTCTTCTTGCTGTCCTAAGATAGACTTGAAATCGTCTGAAATTCTTGAATTCAAATTTGGAAATTGAAATTTTGGAAAATAAAGGAAGTGTAATTCTAAAATTTCGATTCTGTTGTCATGTTTGGAAAGTCACAAGAATTTGGGATCCATAATTCTAATAGTATAGGTCTATAGGGAGACATCAATGTTTCATCCTCCTCCCCTCTAACTCCTTCCCATTCGCTACCACTACCCACAATCATGTACTTGTAGTTGTCGATTGCCACCAATGTGTTATCGTCCCCCGCCGCCTCCCTCTGCCTTCTGCCACCACCACTGCGACTAAATATGGTGGTTTCATTATAAAAATCTCAAAATCACACCATTCTCTTCAATTTCAATTTAAATTGGAACCAAGAACCCTCAAAATGCTTAAGGATCTAAGATTTTGAATATCAAGTGACAAAATTGAATAAACCAAATGATGACATTGAGATGAAAATTCTATTAGAAAAATAATCTTTTAATTTATGATATATGATACTTAAATTGATGAATAATGCAAATTGCAAGAATTAAATCTCACCTCGCAGTAAAAAAATAAAATATAATAACAGATTCAAAGTTGAAGGCTTTTTACAATTTTTTTGTTGATCTACGATTGAACTTGAAGTGGAAGCTACTTGAACAAATTATTTGGGGCTTCCTTCAACAAGTTAAGAAACGACGAGCTTATAGTATCGATGAAGGGTGGTGACTAGCAGGCATGGTGCCAAAACAAGGCCGCATCGTATCGTATCACCCATGTCGTAAAGGTTTTTAAATCTACGGAACCGATATTACCCGCATCGTAAAGGTGTAAAAAAACCGCATTTTAGGCAGGTTATAGCCTATAGGGATATCTCATGGTTTAAGCCGATATTTGGCGGTAAGACAACCGCATCATCACCGTTCCCGCATCACCGTGATCGTTACTGCGATCGAGACTGAAACCGCATTTTCGAACTATGCTAGCAGGTGGTGGTGGTGGAAGAGGAGAGAGTAACAATTTTCGGGAGATGGTGGTGGCATGGTGGTTGACTGACTGGATGAGATAGTGGAGAGATGGGGAGATCTGTGACTACAAAATTTGGAGTAGCACCGTAGCAGAGATAATGGGAACTATGAAAAATGAGCTCATAGCACGTCAGTTTTGGTATTTCAAATTAGATGTTAAAAATTGTAATTTGAAATCCAGTATTTATTGGGCCTTTTTAATCGTGGTAGGAAATTAGGAATTGGGGCAATTCCAGATTTGAAATTCTTCTCCATCCAAACAATTGATTTGTCCAAATCCATAATTTTAAATGAAATTTAAGTATCCAAACACACCAATAGCTCTTTTATCCTCATCTTCATTAGTACTTGTTACAGAATTTTGGCCATATGTGGAGAAATCATTCACATGGACGGATCTCCCATCAAAGTTTCCTACAAAATATGTGCAGTTCCCTGTAAGTGATGGTTTCTTCCTTTCTTGTTCTGCATTCTCCCACCTATGTGCTTCTCCCACCTTCCTCTGTTTATTTTTGTCCTCCTAAGCTGTATGTCACAATCATCTCTCCAATGTTTTCATCCTGATCTAACAAGATTTCATTATTACAGATCTTCATTGCTTCAGTTCATACAAACTATGTTGACTGTACAAGGTGGCTTGGTGATTTTGTCCTTTCGAAGGTAAACATTTTATCGATCATATGTCCTCATTATTCTAATAGCTTGTTTGCCTCTTCTGTCTCTATGGTAATTGGAAAGGATTGATAAGGAATGAAAGGGATGAGAAAGAAACGAAAGGAAAGGAAAGGAAAGGAAGGGAGCTTCTGTTTGGTTATATTAGTATGTACTCCCTGCGTCGTTAATTACTTGCTACATTAATGAGGCCACAAGTATTTAGGAAAGAAGAAAAGGTGGGGTGGGGATCATAGCTTTATGGGAAAATGACAAATATTTGGGAGTTATTATAGGTAGGAAGACGACAAATATAAACAGAAATATTGGTACATTGTGGTGGGACATGGTTACCAAGAAATATAACAAGTAAAAAGAGAGACCCATTTATGGAAAATGTAGCAAGTAAAAAAAGACGGAGGGAGTAACTGGGAATAGGAAGGATTTTTTTATTTTTGGTTAGTTGTAGTGGAACAGGAAGATGAAGGGGATTTTGTTCTATGAGCTTTGTTTTCATCTAAAGTCTGTCCATTTGGGAGGATCGGAAAGTAAGAGTTTAAGGGAAGGAGGAGTCTTTGTTTTCGTCTCTTTTCCTATCAGTTCCCTTGCAACTTACAAATATTAAAACCAACTATCAGAATGTTACTTGTTCCTTCCTTTTATCCCATTGATTTCCTATCAAGCAAGCGCTAAAACAATGTGAATGTTTAGCGTTTGTCAAATCTGCCTCTAATGATGATAATTAATCTTGTGTGTAGTGAGTGCCTTCATTTTAACTTCTAGAAGGAAGAATGGGTGGTAATTTTTCTGATTATTCTGCATCGGTTGCAGGCTTGCACTATAGATGCACACACTTGATCTTGCATCATGGTGTTTCCCTGGCTTCCCTCAATTAGTCTATACACTTATAAAAGAATAAGAACAGCAGCTTTGAATTATTTAATTGGAGGGAACTGAAGATGTTATGTAAAAGATGCCGAACAAGTTGAGCGGAGAAGTACAATTAGAATTCATTCTTGGTTGGAATTCTTTGTTATGTGAATCATTGCTCATTCAGTTGTTTGTTTGATCAGAGTGTTGACAATGAGATTGTACTATGGGAGCCAATCATGAAGGAACAATCTCCTGGTGAGGTCAGTATATGAATTGACATTCTCCATAAAGTGATTTTTGCCCAAGTTTTTTTTTTTCGTTTACTTCCTCCACACGAATGGCATTGACTTGACCATGAATTAGATTTTTGGATAAATTAACTAATGAGTGATCCTTGATGCCTTTTAGGGTTCAGTTGACATTCTGCAGAAATATCCTGTTCCTGACTGTGATATTTGGTTCATAAAATTCTCATGTGATTTTCATTACAATGCAGCAGCAGCAGGTATTCTCCGCTTCCTTGTATCATTTTGTTGATCTTTTGTGTGGAGCTGGAGCATATCCTACTATTTTGTCTTCTCTTTCTCTTTTTTCTTTTTCTTTTTCTTTTGAGGGGCTGGGGGTGGTTAGGACAACGAGTTACATAAGTTAAGTCAGAGTACTTACTGTTGATAGATTATACCAATTTCACGAGGTCTGAAGTCATAAATGTTTGCTACAATATTTGCTATTTTATCCAGTACTTAATCTCTTCAATATCAATAAGCCATCCTTGATATTTTTTTGTCAGGCAATAGGGAAGGGAGGATCTACGTCTGGGAGCTACAATCCTGCCCCCCTGTTCTGATTGCAAAGTAAGTCTTTCTGCGAATTCCATGTCGGATTATCTCGGATGGAGTTTTTTGTGCTAGTTATTGGAGTTGGCCCTCATTGTCAACTATTTTATCTGAAATTTTTATCAGGCTTTCACACTTTCAATCAAAATCCCCTATTAGACAAACTGCCATGTCATTTGATGGAAGGTAACTATGACAACTTTGTAGCCTCCTTCAAGTAAGAAATGACTTCTTGATAAATCTCTGCACGGAGTGTACTAAAAATTGCAATGCTCCTTTTGCAGCACCATTCTGGCTTGCTGTGAAGATGGAACGATCTGGCGGTGGGATGCAATACCCTGTCCTTAGATTTTGTTAAAGCTGGTTGTCAGAAGGTTTCCAATCTTCCATAGAAGCTTTGAGAGGTTAGCCCATAGGTCAGTGCTTAAACTATTACTGGCTTGTGTGCTATCAGCATGGAATATGATTTCATTCCAACTCTTTGGCTATGTTCTTTTGACCTTAAAGATTTATGTTTAGATGAGTCCCAATAAGTTGAGAAAAAAGATTAGTCCAAATAAGGGAAGCCCAAGTTTGATTTACAACTTCAATAAACTCTAATAAACTCAACTTAGTTCTAGCTTTAGAGATGAGTGTCAATGAGTTCTAAAGATTTAGATACAGGTGAAAAAAACACACCTATAATAGGAGCTCAGACCTGGTCAACCTGGATAATGGAATTGTGGCATGGCAATTAACAAAATTTTGTATCTTTAATCCGAATTCCAGAATGGAGTGTTCAGTGTTCATTCCTGTCTCGGAGGCTTGGAGCATCGAAGATTTGACCTGGATAGCATAACAATTATGTACCATTCCCTTAGTGTTAAGCATAACGATTATATACCATTATCCTTATTGTTACCCAATGCCTCTATCTAGGTTTATTCGATAGTTAAGTTGTAAGGGGATATCAAATGTATGCAGCCACACCCCATGAAATTACACAGAGGCTCTTTTCTAGGTCCTTGTTGGAGAAGAAAATTCATTGACATACTACATCACACCAATAAGAATTGGAGGGCATTTTAGTTAGATTTTAGATTAGGGTTTTTCGTCAAATAAGACCAAATAAAAGAGGTTTTTTTGTAAAGGACATGATAAAAAAAAACTTTCTGCAAGGAAAGACCACACAAATAAATCTCAATTGTTAGTTTGTTACTTGAGAGCATATTACCAAATTCCTGCATAGAAGTCAACATGTTGACTTCTTCTTTTGCTCCATTTCCCCTTATGTTTTCTTCAGTTAGGCCCCCCAAAACAAGTTTAGCCTTCATAAAAATCTGTAATATTTTCCCTATAGAAAAAACAATCTCTAATATTTTCAATTGAGGAAGAGAAACGCGAAAGAGAAAGAGATCTCAGTTCACAACTGTTAGTCTTGTATGAACACACAAACAATTTCAAGAGGGGGGAGGGGTGAATTGTAGTTGTGGGAATTTTAAAACTATTTTGCGGAATTAATGAAACTTTAAAACAAGATAAGAGAAATATTGAGAATAAGAGAAATGACACAAAGGTTTGACTTACAAGGAGAACTTCCTAGGCCCAATAGGAAGAAAACCTTGACCACGAGAGATTTTGACACTTGACTTCTCTTATTAATAATAGACCAAATGACTCTTTGTACAACCTATTACTGGACTTCACTCGGTTCCTCTAGGAACCAGTTCCCTGTCACTCGGTTCCTCCGAACGAGTGAACTTCTCTTGACTTCTCTAGAAGTTTTCTCTTTCTCTCTTTCTCTTTCTCTCTTGATTACAAAGACACTCTTTGATTTTCACTCACCCAACACTCAAAAGTATTACACAATGATTGCTAATGAAGAGGAGTAAATTACATAAAACTTTCTAAGTATATGGGCTTGAGAATGCTTGAAAGTCTTAATATTTTCGAACAATAAAATCTCATTATATAGCTGCTGCAAATTCTTGTTCTTCAATTACATTACTCCACGTTTTGTCCCAACTTGTTTTTAGGTTTCATGGCCCACGATCTTGCTGCACACTCTCCACAATTATGGCAACTGAAATAACCGTTGCCTACTAGCCGTTGAAGTGGAGATATCCAGCAAGTGGTTGGCAAAGTTCATGCCCCACTTTCCTTCTTTGTAGGCACGATGCGTTCAGCCTATTTTCCACAACACACGCAACAACCATCTATCTAATAACAAGGAATCTTTTCTCAAAAGATCCTAAGTTACTAGAATAATTAATCATACTATTGCAAATAATTTCGAGAATGCAAAAACCATATTCTTAAACATAATATCTTGATAAGATTAAATACCCCTTAATCTTTTCTCTACAAGATAAAATATATAAAAGAATATAAAAGATATGAAAGTTATTTTTATGTTTTTTATTTTTTCAAAATAAAACTATACAAGACAATAATTATTTGTCATCATCAAAATTGTGAATACAACAACTAAAAAAGAATCAAATTTCATGTAAATTAAAACTTACCCATGCTTTGAGATTTAGATTTGACCAGTATCCCTCATTTAATTGCATGAAATTGTTCCAATCTGAATCTTAAATTAAAAAGCCTTAATCTGGTGAAACCCTAAGTTCTAAAGTTTTGTGTGAACTGAAAATTGGAGGTTAGCATGCACGGGCATGGCAGAGGCTGCCGACTAGACTTCCCCATGGTTACTGCATTATGATCCTCCTGTAGCCGTTGCCGATCATGCGTATGGCAGGTCAAATCTTTGTTTCTCTCTCTTCAATCTACTTTCTACAGCGAGCAATTCCTTTCTCTTTCTCTGTGGTCCTTATCTTACTAACGCAGAAAAATAGATTCTGAAGGAGGATTCGCGACCTCCTTTTAGAATTCGAATTCCGTTAGCCGAGAAAAAAAATGGAAGTTCATAAATGCTCTGAAATGCCAGTTGATTATGTTCAGATTCCAAGCCTTTTCCCTCGATTGCAAATATTAGTGAGGATATAAAGGCTAAATCTGTTTTGGGGGAAAGGCTAAGGAAAATGACAAAACACAAGGGAAAATTGAGGGAAATAAGAAGTCGACACCGGATTGCTGACATTTTTGCTGGAAATCGGTAAGATGGTCTTAAGGAACTATGGGGTTTTTATGTGTGGTATTTTGTTGCAAAATGTGTTTTATTAGGTCCTTTACAAAAAACCCTTTTTATTTGGTCTCATTTGACCAAAAAACCCTGAGATTCATTACATTGTTGAATTATGTTCATCTTTAAAGGAGTTGGCAGAGTAACTATTTGGTGGTTACGTTTTAGAAAACAAATTACCTGGAGAAAACGAGTATTAGAAGCATGACTATGATTTCGTATGAAACAAAAGCCGAGCAGGTGCGACTTGCGAGCCCATCTAGAAAGTGGATCTTTGGACGCGGATGGTTGGATGCATTTATGGGATGCTCCATTTCTGGTCATGTCTAAACTTTTAATTTTGATACTTTGAGAGCCTCTTACTAATGGTCCCATAAAGCGTGCTTCAGCTTTTATCGGGAATTCTCAACCCTACCATGTAATGCTGCTATTGTAAGAGGAGTTGATAGGTTTTCCCTTGTACATATAGATATTGGGTTCAATCTGATCTGGATATCTAGATATCTGAATATGCGGTTCCCGATACGACTTGTATTGTTTACTTAAATAAAAGCTGAAATTTAACCATCAAGATTCAGAAATAGTTTTGATCTCTAATGGCAAACATGACATCTTACATCAAAAAAAGAATGGAAAAAAAAACTAAACCTGCTATACCTCTTTGTGAGGACCAGCAGACCTGTCAAGCTAATGCTTCCAATTTCACACCATCTCAATCTAAGTACTACTGTTGGCATAACTTTTCTTTATCCCATCCTGATGAATACTTCTCTTTAGTCTCTTCCTCAATTAATATTTTACACCATACTAAACCTCAATTTTCCTTTCTTGATAAAGGATCTTGAAAAAAGTCTGTTTTGTCATCTTCTGTCAAATGAAGAGAGCCATTGGCACTAATGGCTGGCGGGGTTGTGATGGTAGCTGAACAATTGTAGAGGCAAAATCTCTGAGCAAATATCCGAAGAATTATTTTTTCTGCCTTGATTCTACCATAACTGGGTAGCTCAAATTCATATGATATTATGAGATATATATATATATATTCGTATTGGCTGAGCAGCGGTGTTCGGTGATTAAGGGAAAAGTAGCATGACTGTAGAGGTTTGTTTAATTAAATGGGTGTTGTCATGCTAGGAAGATGGTGAGTTAAAACTGATGGTTGTAAGCTAAATGAGCTGTGTATTAGAGCAGGAAAGTGTTTAATTTCTTGTCATGGAATTGTTTTCATATATTTTCCTATACATATTCTGTGATATGTTTTTTTTTTTATTTTTTTTTATTTTTTTATATACGATTAGATAGCAGCTTATCACTTCGTTTTGTCATATTCGTATCAGCTCAACATTGTGATTTCTCAAAAGATGGTGTGGCTCGGTGTTTGCTAGTTGTTGGTTCCTATAAAATTGAGCTATAACATCTTTCAGATCATGAACCTAGTTTGGCTTCTTTATAAGGCAATAAGTGAAGGGAGAATATGTATTTCTCTCATGTAGTTACAAATATTTCTCCGGTAATTTTTTGATGTAGAATGTGCTGAGGATCGAATTCTTTGCACATACAAATCCTTCAATCCCTCTTTTGTGGTGGGCTATGATGCTTTAGGTTCTAGGGGAGGTTTAGTAGTGTTAGGATGGTCATCTTATGCAATTTCTACTATCTTTGTATGTTGTAATTTCATCACATGTAAGGTGGAAGAAAATAGTGGAAAGATTTGGTATGTTTGCTTCATGTATGGGGCTCCTCGCCTGGAAGATAGGGACCTAGTTTGGAGCGCTCTAACTACACATTTAAACACTCTTCCTGCTTGCTTAGTTATAGGAGATTTCAACCAGCTCGAGTTCTATGATGATAAATTAGGTGGATCCCCTACTATTAGAGGCTGGGATTCTTTCATGAATTGGCGTTTTGCTACGAACTTGGGTCCTCGTTTTACATGGTCGAACAAGCAACTGAATTCACAATTGATCCTAGAACGGTTAGATCGAGCATATGTAACATAAGATTGGATTGCTATGTTTCCTAATCCTATTGTTCACCATGAACCTATCATTTGCTCTGTCCATGCCGCCATAGTTTACCAAAACTCTTCCTTCTTCAATCAAGGAAAACGTCCATATCAAATGGAAAATTGGTGTTTATCAATTCCTGAGGTGATTTCTCTTGTTACTCAAATATGGTATGGTACTCATCCTGGTTCTCCTATGTTCAAGTTCCAAAAGAAATGCAAAGATGTCATGAATCAGTTGAAAATTTGGTGTCTTAACCATAAAAAAATTCGTGGTATTGATTGGAAGGCTGTTGGTAAAGATCTAGCTAATCTCGGTGAAAACATTGGTAACCTAACTCAAGGTAATGAGTATGTTCTAGCAATCCAAAATACCATTCCTTTACTTAAAATGGGAGTTACCTTTTGGCATCAAAGAATGAAGGAAAAGTGGACTATTTTAGGGGATTGCCCTTCCTACTTACTATATTCTAAAGTCAAGAAACACCGAACAAGGCATGACATTGTGGCTCTTAAAAATGATGATGATCAATGGATAGAGGATGCTGATGGTATTATGTCCATTGTCAGATCCTATTTTGCAAATATTTTCGAGCATAATAGTACCCAAGATAGTGAATTTCAAACGGATATATTGCTAAGTTAACTTCATCTCCCACAACTCTCACAGCCCACAGGATGATATTCTTCTTTTGGTTAGGCCTTTTACTCATGAGGAAATTAGGGATGCTATATTTTCTATTGCTAGTTCGAAGTCTCCTGGGGCCAGATGGTATCAATGCAGAATTTTTTAAAATTCATTGGGAGATTTTCAATAGGGATATTATTGAACGCTTGCAACGGTTTTTCACACAAGGTTTTATTCTGAAAGAATGGAACAATACAATGGTTGTTCTATTGCATAAAGTGGTAAACCCTACCCAAGCTGCTAAACTTCGTCCAATTAGTTTATGCAATACTATTTACAAATGTATTGCTAAATGCTTGACTGGAAGGATGAGGATGGTCCTTCCGAATTTGGTGACAGACTATCAATTTGCTTTTGTTTCAAATAGGCAAATGTCCGATAATGCGCTTCTTTCTCATGACCTACTGCATTTTATAAATAAGAGAAAATGTGGAGTTCATACTTTTGCAGCGGTCAAGATGGATCTCAATAAAGCTTATGACCGGATTCATTGGGATTTTGATTCTCAGAGCTTATGGCTTTCCTCAATGTTGGCTGCAATGGATTCAATAAAGTTTCTTGAGTTCTAATACAATGGTCGCTTGAGTTTCGTTACTTCACTATTAGGGATGGTAATTGGGCGGGGCGGGTGCGGAGGATGGTACCTCCACACCCGCACCCGCATAAAATTCACATCCCCATCCCCGCCCCACCACCCATTGTGGGGAAAAATTCCATACCCATCCCCACCCCAGCAAAAGTACGTACTTAAACCCATCCCCGCCCCACCACCCGCATGGATATCCGCACCCGCTTCGTACCCGCGTTGTACCCACTTCATCCCCGTCCCACCATCCGCATGGGTACCCGCACCCGCTTCGTACGCACGTCATACCCACATATTTATATTTTGCAAGATAAAATTATAATAATATAAGTATATAAATAGAATTTTAATAACAAATATGTGGGGCGGGCGGGGATGGGGCGAATATAGCATAAAATCCACACCCGCTCCACCACCCATTGCGGGTACAATTTTAATCCCTATCCCCGCCCCATCCCCGCCAAACCTAGACCCATCCCCACCCCACTTGGGTGGGGATGGTGCGGGTCTCCTACTTGACCCGCCCTACTGCCATCCCTATTCACTATCCCTTTATTATGTCTTTTATTGAGGTCAAGTTTCCGCAATCATTCAAAACGAAAACGTACTCTTACTCGACGCGGCAAGTAAATTTGGCCTTTAGTTTGTCAATCAGCATGGTAACTTCTCAGCAAGACAGCAAGTATGGTTGTATAACGAGTCAATATTTTTCAAAAACTATTCAAATTCTTGCAATTAATTGATTACTAAAAAAATATAATGATAGAGAATTGCTGAAAATTTGAAAGGCAATATCTCTTTACAACTCAGTGGTTCGTTCTTTAGAGCAATAGCAAGAGCAAAACGCGCGTTTCATACAACACCCGGATCATCAGTGCAAGAGCAAGAGCGAGAGCACGAGCACGAGCACGAGCATGAGCATGAGCAACACCATGTCGATGGATGCGCGGTTGGAGAGAGCAGCGAGGTGTCGAGATGTGAAGTTCCTGAGAGAAGCTACGGGTTCTAGGACACGCCGATACTTCCTGTCTACAGATCATCGGGGGTATAACATCTTCCACATCGCCGTGCGTGGGTTGGTGAGTATTCCCTTCATTGAAGAATTAGTAAAGAGATTGCCTAAACAAGACGTACAACTTCTTCTCTCTCAACAAGCAACACCAAGGAAGTGGAATCCTTTTCATTTAGCGGCTTTTTGGGGGAATCTTGAACTGTTACAGCTCCTCCTCAGTGTTTACCCATCATCATCGTCGTCATCTGGCGGAGAGAGACCATGGTTAGCTCGCGCTACTGATGGCCGAACTCCATTGCATTTATTCCTTGAATATAATGAAGAGAAATGTGGATTGGAAATATTGTCAAGGGATCTTAGAGCATTTTGTGGAATAGTTGAAAGTTGTGGTAACAGTCTTCTCTACCATGCAGTGAATAGAGGGTTTAACAGATTTGCTCTTAAGATCTTGAAATCCAATTATTCTTTCAGTGTTAGCGGCCTGTATAGCTACAATCCCATTCATGTTATGGCCAAATGCTCAGGTGAGTCAAATTGATGTACTTCTTTCAAAGTTTCAAGCAATTTTTATATACAATTACTAATATTAACGTGATGCACTTTACCTATAAAGACAAGTAAAGTTTTGACAACTTAGCTAGGGTGCATTCTTTTTACTTGAATATAGCTTATCTTATCTAAACTTCTAGTATGAAAACGTAAGTCTTTTTTTTGAAACTTATCGAACCTGATTAAATTTATTATATCTTATTAGAACTTATTAGACCTAGTTAAAACTTATAAAACTATGAATTAACTATTATAAAGTAGTTACTAGTTACTAGATAATACTGCAATAATTCTCTAATATAAGTTGTTCCCACAAAAATGTGGGATAATACAAAAAAAAAAGCTCCACGTTTTGCAATCTTTATCTTACTTTTCTTGAGAACAGTGTAAGTATTTACTAATTAATATCAGTAGGAGGATTGATATCATGTCAAAGCTAATTATTCAAGGATCATTTATATACTGTACTACATTATGATTATGATTTTATTTATAAGTATTTGATAAAAGGCAAAAGCTAACGAACGTCCCGGGGGCGCTAGATAAGAAATATATTGTTCTACTTAATTACTCATATTTATATAAAATAATATAATAATGTATAATTCCAATGCAATACATTTAAATGCTTTGCATTGGAATTAAATGTTTTTCCCTTTCCTATTGAAAAACATTAAATGCTTTGCATTGAAATTATATATTATTCTATTATTTTGTATAAATATGAGTAATTAAGTAGAACAATATATTTCTTATCTAGCGCCCCGGAGCGTCCGTTAGCGGGATCGTTGATAAAATTGTAGTATTATAAGCACTAAAAATATTATTAAATTAAATAATATTATTTATCAGCTATTACCAATTATCATTAATCTAGATATAACTAATTACTTCTCCTAAAAAAAAGATATAACTAATTACTTCTCATCAATTATATCTATTATCCATACTTAAAAAGATTTTCACATTAATCTGTTAAAGTTCTTCTTACTCTCACTTCATTCCAATTTTGGATAACTTTTCTCCTTCCTTGTTTCACTTGGTTCACTAGCTTGTTTTATTACAGCATACTAAAGCTTCAAAACAGATATATTTCTTACCTAAAAAAGCTAAATAGGGACCCACCTTTGCCCTACCTCTGCCTTCGCTTGCTAGTTGCTACTTCCTACATTTTCTTTTGTTTTGTCAAAGACAAATTCTGATCTTGTTGCTACGCTATTTCTTCATTATGAACAATTAACGTAGGCTCCGTATCAGAAAAAGACAGAAGAAGACGGAAAGGTTGACGTAGAAGAGAGGGAGAAAGTAAGAGCATTTGAATAAAGATAAGATGACGCATTGCCCAATATATAACTTTAAGCATCAATATCTTTAATTACGATAATTAAAAATTTTAAAAAGCAGATATTCAGAATATATACATTGAGACGAATTTAACAAGACCCCATATGAATATATTTTTCCTTAACTATAAATCACCAAAGATAAACTAAGTAGAGTTTGTGAATAGTGTAAAAGTCAAACTGTTGCAAGTAAAAAAAAGAAACGGAGGGAGTGTAGAGAAAACATTATTTTATTATTATTTAAGAACATGAATCATGTTTCACCCTCTCTCCTCGGTTTATGTGCCATTTGCTAATGTTAGTCATCCGTACATAAAAACCTTAAAGGATTTAATCCATAATTATCTATCATCTACTCACAATCACCCCATAACAATTTTATCCAAGACAATTAGTAATTTCGTTCGAAAAAAATAATAACTTTATAATTGATTAATCAAACTTTTATAGCAACCTTTAATTAATTTCTAAAGCTTATAAAAAAACATGATAAAAGGTAGTTGTTAAGTTTTTGCATTAGATAATAATAATAATGTAATTGGTTACAAGATTAATTTAATTTTTGCAATGCACAAGCTAAACGAAGAAATAATTAAATTAAGTTTGTTAAGTTTTCCAATTAGATAAATTGTTAATTAGATAATAATAATAATGTAATTGGTTACAAGATTAATTTAATTTTTTTATACTAAAGTTAGATAGCTAAAATTTGAAATTAAGATAAATTTTAAATTAAATATGGAAACAAAAACAATATTTGTAATGAATTACAATAAGATTGAGATTATTACCCTACCTTGTGCGTTTAATGCTATTACAAACTTCCTCACTTGTACTCCATCCGTTCTTATTTTGGTCTACCCACTTCCCTTTTTCAAGTGTTTTTTTCACTTTTACTTTCTTCCTAGTTTATCAGATTGTTCTTCCGGCCGCTATAGCTCTTCTTGCGCACATGCAAGATGCAACACATTATGTTCACCTTTAATTCCTTACTAAAATCACAGATGCAACACTATCTCCATCTTTTTCTTAGATACAACTCACATGCAACACCCTCACTAGTCTCCCCTACCAGCATCGTTAATTAATTTGTATTTGACAAATACTAACCTCCGTTTCTTTTTCTTAGATACAACTCACATGCAACACCCTCACTAGTCTCCCCTACCAGCATCGTTAATTAATTTGTATTTGACAAATACTAACCTCCGTTTCTAAATAAATGCAACAATTTGACTTTCACGCTTGCCAATACACAACTTTGGCCATTAATATCTCTAAATATGTATTTGTAAAAGTTATAAAAAGTTGGTATTATGAAAAATATTCATTGAAACAAATCCAACAACATTTTATATAATAATTTTTGTTTTTATATATTAGTATAAAAAAAATACGGTCAAAGTGAGGTGCGTGAATAGTGCAAAAGTCAAAGTGTTGCACTTAAAAAGATAAAAAGATTCAGTATAAGTATGTCTTTTGCTATATTTTGATCAGGTACTCGGTTTACTGGGTCTAATTAATACTACCTCCGTTTCATATTAATCTACACACTTACACTTTTCACGCATGCCGATGCACTACTTTGAGCCTTTATATCTCTAATTTTGTATTTGTAAAAAATATAAAAAGTCGATATTCTAAAACTAAATATCGAGACGAATCAAACAAGACCCCACATGACTATATTTTCTTTTAACCATAATTCACAAATGATAGTCAAAGGGAAATTTGTGAATAGTGTCAAAAGTGAAAGTGTAACTATTAATATGAAACGGATGTAGTATTCAATAATTATATTTAAGAAAAAAACTTGATGAAAGCAATTGTTTAATTTGTATATTTAAATGAGCTTATATAGTAGAATATTTGTATCTATACTTAATGTTCTCATTGGAACCAGTTTCTAGTCCGAAAACTTTTTACCTGATGCCCTTAGTCATTTCTAAAAGGGTATTTGTGACAACAGAAGAGGTGTGGAAGTTGTTGTACAATAAGTACCCAGAATTCCTGCATGTAAGAATTGAAGATGAGGCCACGGTGATGCATGTGTGGGCTAAGGAAGGCGCTTTACGGCCGCTTCTATTGCTAGAAAAAATTATTGACAATAACTCTCTTAAGAATTTATGCCGATTTGAGAACAGTTATGGTGATACTCCACTACACATTGCAATTGAGCATGACAAACAAGATTTTGCATTGTGTCTTTTGGAGATTTGTGGGACATTAGATCCCCCGCTATGGCAGTGCGAAAATCATTCTGGAGTTACACCAATTGACTTGGCGCTGGATTATAAGTGTTGGGAAAATCTAGTGATGCATTTTATTTCTAACTATTCTTGGTCATACAACAAGCCTAACGATCGTTGGAAGAGGTGGCTTGGCATTGCATTTGAGAAAGGAATGGATCAAGTTGTGGAAAAGATTTGCAGTAATGTTGATTTAAAGCTGATCGTTAGTGAATTCTTCGCACAATCTTGCAATCCCACAGAAAAATATAATGCTCAGAATGTCTTGCACTTCATGCTGCTTTGCCCAGGTGAGAATCCTATCCTATCCGTAACTTGTAACTTGTAACTTGTAACTTGTAAGTGCGTCAATCTTATATATTATAAGAAGTCTAAGGATGGCAATGAATATATTCTTGGGTCTCATTTAGATTTTAAGGGTCTAAAATGTTTCAACAAAATTTTGAATTGCATTTTTGGATCGGACTTGTGTTATTGGATAAGAATAGGATTTTCCACTCTTATAAGACTATCTAATTTTTTTAATTGTCTTCATGAGTCAGTTTTCCTTGCTTCCTCTTTTAATCCTTAGATGGTGCACACATCCGTATGGTGAGGAAGGTGCACACATGTACATATGCTAACAAGTAAAATGTACATGAATAACAAGTCAAATGAACACATGTACATGGCTAACAAGCCAAATGAACATATGTACATTTCTGTTAGTATATGTTCATTGGTATTGGTCTTTATGTTCATAACCTAGTGCTTGATGTTCGTCGTGCGCATCTTCCTCACCATACGGACGTGTGCACCTACTAATTTGCACCTCTTCTGGGTAATATGATGTTAGTTGACTTTTCAATGGTTGAATGAACAAGTAAGATGCACTAATGGATGATCTACATTTCAATATATAGTCCCTAAAAAAATAGTATTATATAATTGTTAATTGGTGCCTTGATTCCTTGGCGAAGAAGAAGAGGAGAAAGAGCTCGAAGCTCAGCCCGGACGAGCAAGCCGAGCCCGACCACGAAGAACCAACCCGGGCGGGCGAGTAATGGGCCCGGGCGGGCCCTGCTTCGTGCCCACATTCTGCCTCGAAGGCAGATTCATAAGCCAAGACCTGCATCGGGCGGGCAGTCTTGGTGCCCGGGCGGGCTGTCTGGCCCCGGCGGGCAGCCTGCCCTGTTTCGCGATTTCGTGTTTTAATCCGGATTTTTCCGGATTTAATGTTTTGGGTTTTGGGTCATTTTGTAACCTTTAGGATGTCATATATAAGGCATCCTAAAGTCATTTAGAACTCTAAGATTCAAATTAGCCACAAAATATAACTCTCTCTCTCTCCTCCTCTCTCTCTCTTCTTCTCCATTGTAATTCCTCCATTAGAGAGGTTAAAGAAAACTCCAAGGTTCTTGCTTGTGGATGTAGGTCAAGGTTGACCGAACCACGTTAAATCTTTGTCTCTCTTTATTGCGTACTTTTCTCAATTAAAGTTTACAACTTTGCATTTATTGTTGAACTTGAAGTTAACTAGCAAACCCTAGGTCCTAGAAATTGCATTAATAGCTAACAATTGGTATCAAGAGCTTAAGGTTTGGGAGGTTTCTAGTTGATTTCTTTGAAGGATATGTCAACAATGAAGCTTGATATTGAGAAGTTTGATAGGTCCATCAACTTTGGACTATGGTAAGTGAAGATGAAGGCAATCTTGATTCAAAATGGTGTTCACAAGGTTCTAGAGGGCAAGGTGAAGAAGCCTACTACTATGACCGAAGAGAAATGGGAAGAAGTGGATTTGAAGGCCTTATCAGCTATACAACTTTGCCTCTCGAATGAAGTATTGAGGGAAGTTGCTAAGGAGGATTCCGCGGCGGGTCTATGGTTGAAGTTGGAGTCTCTTTACATGGCAAAGAGTGTCGCCAACCGACTTCTACTCAAGAGTAGATTGTATGACCTTCGACTTGAGGAAGGTAATTCTCTTAAGTCTCATATTGATGAGTTTTATTATATTGTGATGGATCTTCAAAATATTGATGTGACTTTGGATGATGAAGATTTGGCTATTTGGTTGTTGTGTTCATTACCATCTTCATACAAGCATTTTAGGGAAACTATCTTGTATGGTAGAGATGATTTGAGTATTGATGATGTTAGGGATGCTTTGAAACAAAGGGAGTTGATTGATAATCAATTGACATCTAAATCATCAAACTCTAGTGATGGCTTGTTTGTTAGGGGTAGATCAAATGATGTTGCATCTATTAGTCAAGGTGGTAATGGTGGTAAGAATAGGTGGCGTTCTAAGTCAAAGAAGCCCAATTCTAATAAGCACAAGACTTGTAATTATTGTCATCTAAAGGGGCACATTAAGTCCGAATGAATGCTATAAGTTGAAAAACAAGCAATCGGGGGATAGTAAGCCCGGGAAAGGCAAGGAACCCATGAACTCCGTCGATGTAAGCTATGTTGATTCCGATGGCGAAAGTGGAGCTTTGGTTGTTACTCATGATAGGCTCAAGAGCAAGAGTGAATGGATAATGGACTCGGGATGTTCTTTTCATGTGACACCCTACAAAGACATGTTCACCTCATATGAGGAGTATAATGGAGGCACGGTCACCATGGGTAACAATGCAACTTGCAAGGTGATTGGCATAGGGTCCGTGGATATCAAGATGTTTGATGGCACGGTTAGAACATTGTCCAAAGTCCGCCATGTTCCGGAAATGAAGAAGAACTTGATCTCTCTTGGTACTCTTGACAACAATGGGTGTAAGTACATAGCGGAAGGTGGAGTATTGACGGTTATAAGGGGTGCACTTGTGTTGGTGAAGGGTATTAAAAGGGGAAGCTTGTATGTACTACAAGGTTCCATGGTTAGTGGTTCGGCAAATGTCTCCACCGCCACTATGAGTGACGATGATACCAAGCTTTGGCATTTGAGGCTTGGTCATATGGGAGAGTAAGGAATGTCCGAACTTTGCAAGCAAGGATTGCTAGATAATGTGAAGCTAGGCAACCTTGGCTTTTGTGAGCATTGTGTGTTTGGTAAACACAAGCGGGTTAGCTTCAAGCCCGCAATACACAACACCAAAGGACCTCTTGATTACATCCATTCGGATTTGTGGGGTCCCTCTAGGAAGACTTCTTTGGGTGGTTGTAGTTACTTGCTCACAATAATTGATGATTTCTCTAGGAAGGTGTGGTCGTTCTTTCTCAAGCACAAGGATGGTGTGTTTGATGTGTTTCTTCAATGGAAGACTATGATTGAGAAGAAGACCAACAAGAAGATCAAGGTTTTGAGAACCGACAATGGCCTAGAGTTTTTTAAAAAGAAGTTCACTAAGTATTGTCTTGATGAAGGCATTGTTCGTCATAGAACTTGTGTTGGGAGGCCTCAACAAAACGGTGTTGCGGAGAGGATGAATAGGACTCTCCTAGAGAGGGCAAGATGTATGCTCTCCCAAGCCAAGTTGGGGAAGATCTTTTGGGCCGAAGCGGTTGCAACGGCATGCTATTTGGTGAACCGGTCTCCTCACTCCGCCCTTAACTTTAAATTTCCTCAAGAGGTATGGTTCGGAACTCCTTGTGATTATTCTAATTTGAAAGTTTTTGGTTGTCCGGCCTACATTCATGTAAATGAGGATAAACTTGAACCTAGAGCTAGAAAATGTGTATTTGTTGGCTATGGTTTGGGGGTTAAGGGATATAGAGTTTGGTGTGAAAAATCTAGGAGGGTAATAACTTCTAGAGATGTTGTGTTTGATGAATCATGTATGATCACTCCGGAGAAGGAGCTTGCTATTTGTAATGATGTAGGTTCATCTCATGACATCGAGGAGAAGGTGGAGCTTGAAAGTACTTCACATGATGATGCTCTCACCCAAGAGAGGCATGTTGAGGGTTCACCACAAACCCAACGCAAGACACTTGCTAGTGAGAGACAAAGAAGGCAAATCAAGCCTCCTCAAAGATATGTTGAGGAGTGTGACTATGTGCAATATGCTCTCACCGTGGCAAATGAGGTAGAGACCTTTGATGATCCATGCTCCTACAAGGAAGCAATGTCTCTACCCGATTCAAGCAAGTGGTTGTTGGCAATGAAGCAAGAAATGGAGTCCTTGCACAAGAACAATACTTGGGAGTTAGTTGTTGCACCTAAGAAGAAGAAGATCGTTGGGTGTAAATGGGTGTACAAGAGAAAATAGGGTACACCGGATTCGGGAGGTCCCGTCTACAAGGCAAGAGTTGTGGCAAGGGGTTTCACTCAAGTTGAGGGTGTTGATTTTCATGAAGTTTTCTCACCGGTTGTGAAGCACTCGTCCATTAGAGTTTTGCTTGCCTTGGTAGCTATGGAAGACTTAGAGCTACACCAACTTGATGTTAAGACTGCTTTCCTTCATGGGGACTTGGAAGAGGAAATCTACATGAAGCAACCAGAAGGTTTTGAGGTTGAAGGGAAAGAAGAGCATGTGTGCCGTTTGGTAAAGTCATTGTATGGGTTGAAGCAATCTCCTAGGCAATGGTATAGGCGATTTGATTCGTTTATGTTGGCTCATGAGTTCACAAGAAGCTCCTATGATAGTTGCGTCTACTACAAAGAGCTAGTAAGTGGTTCCTTCATTTACCTTTTGCTTTATGTTGATGATATGTTGGTTGCTTGCAAGCATTTGATTGAGGTCAACAATTTGAAGAAGTTGTTGAGTAGTGAGTTTGATATGAAGAATCTTGGTGAAGCCAAGAAGATACTTGGGATGGAGATTTGGAGAGATCGATCTAAGGGGGCGTTGTACCTTAGCCAAAGGAGGTACATTGAGAAGGTTCTTGAGAGATTCTCAATGAGCAATGCAAAGCCCGTTTCTACTCCTCTCGGTTCTCACTTCAAGCTCTCAAAGGAGCTTTGTCCTCAATTCGAAGAAGAAGAAAGGGCCATGGTTCACATCCCCTATACTAGTGCCGTTGGGAGTGTGATGTATGCCATGGTATGTTCTAGGCCGGACATTGCTCAAGCGGTGAGCATGGTGAGCCGTTATATGTCAAGACCCGGAAAAGGGCACTGGGAAGCTTTGAAATGGCTTCTAAGGTACTTGAAGGGTACCTCACACATTTGCTTGGAGTTTGGCCAAGATGCAAATGGTGTGATTGGGTATTGTGATTCAGATTATGGTGGAGACTTGGATGATCGGAAATCAACTTCGGGTTATGTGTTTACCTTGGGAGGTACGGCCGTGAGTTGGCAATCTTCGCTACAAGATGTTGTAGCTCTTTCAACTACGGAAGCGGAGTTCATGGCAATTACCGAGGCATTCAAGGAGGCAAAGTGGCTCAAAGGTTTGGTTGGGGAGATTAGCTCGTGTTCTAAGGAGGTGTCCATATTTTGTGATAGCCAAAGTGCCATTCACTTGGCTAAGAACCAAAACACGTTCCATAGAAGAACGAAGCATATTGATGTGAAGTACAACTTCATCCGGAATGTCATTGATAAGAAAGAGTTGCCATTGATGAAGATTCGTACCGAGGAGAACCCCTCCGACATGTTGACAAAGCCTTTGCCAACCACTAAGTTCACTTTGTGTGTGAACTTGGTGGGTCTCTCCTCTTGTTTGTTGTAGGCCCCTATGGGGTAGAGCTTTGGAGTTTGATTAGTGTTTTTGATGTTATTGGAGGTGTTTGGAGAAATTCAAGTCAAGGTGGAGAATTGTTAATTGGTGCCTTGATTCCTTGGCGAAGAAGAAGAGGAGAAAGAGCTCGAAGCTCAGCCCGGACGAGCAAGCCGAGCCCGACCACGAGGAACCAGCCCGGGCGGGCGAGTAATGGGCCCGGGCGGGCAGCACAGCCCGGGCGGGCGTGCCTCAAGCTCAGGCGGGCCCTGCTTCGTGCCCACATTCTACCTCGAAGGCAGATTCATAAGCCAAGACCTGCACCGGGCGGGCAGTCTTGGTGCCCGGGCGGGCTGTCTGGCCCGGGCGGGCAACCTGCCCTGTTTCGCGATTTCGTGTTTTAATCTGGATTTTTCCGGATTTAATGTTTTGGGTGTTGGGTCATTTTGTAACATTTAGGATGTCATATATAAGGCATCCTAAAGTCATTTAGAACCCTAAGATTCAAATTAGCCACAAAATATAACTCTTTCTCTCTCCTCCTCTCTCTCTCTTCTTCTCCATTGTAATTCCTCCATTAGAGAGGTTAAAGAAAACTCCAAGGTTCTTGCTTGTGGATGTAGGTCAAGGTTGACCGAACCACGTTAAATCTTTGTCTCTCTTTATTGCTTACTTTTCTCAATTAAAGTTTACAACTTTGCATTTATTGTTGAGCTTGAAGTTAACTAGCAAACCCTAGGTCCTAGAAATTGCATTAATAGCTAACAATAATATATATTTGTTATTGCAGAACATATTTGGAGATTGTTATACCAAAAAAATTCAGAAATCATACATGTAACTGGCGAAAACGGAACCTCGATACTCCATGAATGGGCAAAAAAAGGCGAACTGTGGCCGCTTCAACTGCTAGAAGAAGTTAGCATAAAGTCTCTGGAGAAGTTAAGCCTTTTAGCAGACGACAACGGTGATATTCCACTACATGTTGCCATCAAGCATGATAATGAAGAGTTTGCTTTATTCCTTGTGGGGAAATGTAGGATACAAGATCCCCATCATTTGTGGCGACAGGAGAATAATGATGGGTTTATACCTTTTGATTTGGCGCTACATCAGCATTTGGAAAATGTAGTGTTGCATATCATAGCCAAGGATCCTTGGACTTA
This sequence comes from Beta corolliflora, assembly GCA_947648045.1. Taxonomy (NCBI): domain Eukaryota; kingdom Viridiplantae; phylum Streptophyta; class Magnoliopsida; order Caryophyllales; family Amaranthaceae; genus Beta; species Beta corolliflora. The sequence continues at coordinate 6,281,047 of CANSZD010002913.1, forward strand.
TAAAGAGCGTAGTAATAGAGGAGAGAGTCGACTCTTCATCGCTGTTGAAAATGGAATGGATCAAGTTGTGCAAAATATTTGTGGTTATGTTGCTGCAAACTCCACGCGATTGATTATTCCAACTGCAAATAACGATGGTCGAACAATCATGTATGTACTTTCAAATTGCACTGGTAAGAATCTGAGTTTTTTTTCAGGTGTCATTCTTCTTGTTTTTTGTTTTTCTGAGTGCTAATGTCTGAACTTTTTATGCAGAGACGACTGCCAAGTTATTGGTGAAAACATTTCCACATCTAATCACCGAGCTTGACCAGAATGGAAAGAGACCTATTGATATAGCATCAGAATTTGGTGTTGGATGGCTTACAAAACTATTGATAATAAAAGACCCTTCCTCAATCGCAATTTCGCCAAATGTTTGGATTGAACTATGCAAGAGAGGCCACTTAGAAGCTATTGAAGCTTTTATAAAACATTACGATGATTTTAGGCAGCTTTGCATAGAACAAGAAGAGTCACCCTTACACTGCATCAAACTGACTACTTATCAAGACTATGAGAAATTTCTAGCAATCCCATTGATTTGGGAGATGAAAAATAGACGTGATTATGATGGTAAAACACCTTTGCATCGAGCACTTGAACGTGAAGATATACTATTTGCAGAAGTACTACTCCAAAAAGGCGTTAATCGCAGTATCAGAGACAAACGACGCAAAACTGCTACAAAATTGCTAGCACGACTATGTGACCAATATTACGAGTGGGTATGTTTACTTGCACTTCTCAAGATACTTTCTTTGGTCACCGATGACTTTTTGGTAGTGCTCATCTAGTAGCATTGTGTTCTCTAACAACTATATATATTTTGTCTTTTTTTTTGGCGAAATTCTTTTTATTCGATGCTTGGACTTGAAAATAAATTGTTCTATATATACTTTGTTACTTGTAGGAGGAGATGTCTCAACGTGTAGGGATCAATCCACGGCTAAGAAATTTGGGATCATCAGCGGGTGAAATGCGAACTACATTATCAGTTGTGGCAGCTCTTTTGGCAACCCTAACATTAGTATTTATACTTGCTGACACTTACGCAATGTGTTGTGCCATGTTCGTGTTATTTTGCCTCATATGGTCTATGGTTTGTGATGAAGATGAATCGCAGCTATTGATTGATCGAAGCGTGCTCGTACTTGTTCAGTCTTTTTATGGCACATTGGTTGCGTTTATGACTGGAGTATACACTGTCATGTACCACAAGTCACTATTTGCTGCTATTCTAATCTGCGTCATGTGCTCACTTGTTGCGATTTCAACCAATAGGAGTATTTTGTTTAGAGTACTTGATAAGTTGGATAGAAAAGATGAAGCTCGATTCAAAAATAAGGCAGGTTTTTGTTGTAGATATGTTTTTTGAGGGAAGTGCCTTTTAGTTTTGTTAGACGGATATATAGATTAAAACCTTCTAATTTCATCCCTTTATATACTTTTACAGATTTGGGAAGAAGTAGAGGTCAAGCTCACGGGACGACAAAGATTTTGCTTAAGGGTATATATATTGCTTCCATACTTTGTGGTTTAGATTTTTGATTGATAATAATCTTTGAATAATTTGGCAGCATTGCAACTTGTGAACATGAGATGATCATCAATGAATTGCTTAATAATGTTGCTTATTTGAATGAAAACTCATGTGCTAAAAATCACGCAATTCTCTCAATAAGTAATGAGTACAAATTAATATGTCAGTCAAAGGGCAATGTAATGATAAACTAATAACAATAATAATTCTAAACACACAATTGGAAACTAGTGTTACACATAGCACATTATTATGCCTTGTATAGGTTGCACTAGGGCTACTTATCGATCGAGCCGAGCCCGAACTCTTGTTTGCTCGGCTTGTGTTCGTTTAAGTTTATTCGAGCTCAAGCCGAGCTTGAAGCTTAACGAGCCGAACTTTGTTCGAGCCGGGCTTTGTGAAATGTTAAACGAGCCGAGCTCGAACTGTTCATGAACATGCTTGACTCTTTATCACCCCTAGTTTTTAAATGTTTTCTTTATTTTTCCTTTTTTTAATATTTGAGATTTATAGGTTTTCTTTTAGACAATGGAACTATTAACTTATTATTGTGTTATATCTAGGTTAATATATTTATGTATATATATAAATATATTATTTTTTCTATATAAAAGTATAACCGAGCCCGTTCACGAGCTTTCGAGCCGAGCTTTGCCTAGCTCAGCTCGGCTCCTTAAAGTCTCAAGCCGAGTCCGAATCAGAGCCGAGCTACTACGAGCCGAGTCAATCCCGAACTGTCCGCGAACAGGCTCATTATCACCCCTAGGTTGCACCACGCACCTAGTGCCTTATTATGTCATACGGTCATGTGGCCTATACAAGACACTGTCATATGTAATGTTAAGAAAAAACTAGAGCTATCTTTAAAATCTCATCTAAAGTAGATAATACCTAGAAAAATTATAAGGACAGACGTATTACAAAGCTAGGAAGGTCTAGCTTAGAAAATCTAGAGAAAATAAAGATGATTATTATACTAAAGTCGGATGAAACACAGACTATACAAACTATAAATATCACTAGTGGAAAAAAGACTAACTGATCTGGTTAAAATGGGATTAACTGATATGGAAATGAACCGGAGCAGTTGAGGGCGGAGCTGTTAAGAAAAGTTAACTGACCCGGTTCCCGCCGGATCAGTTAACACTTAATTGATCCGGTTTGAAGTACAAAACCGGATCAGTTATGTACGTTAACTGATTCGATTTGAAGCTTCTTCCGGATCAATTAGGTCTAATTCGAATTAATTTTTTTTTGAATCTGTGTATAGAAGAACCTCAAAAATGAGAACCTGCCAACCTGGGTACATCTTGATCTAACATAACTCTACCAAACCCCCATAACATCCCTTTGCTTTACTCGCCTTTGCCTCTGCGAAAGCACATCATACCATCATCAACTCGACTTCAGAAAGATTCACCAGTTAAGCCTAATTTGAATTTAAAAAAAAAATAACATTAACAACAAAGGATGAAAAGGGGTTTACAAAAGGAATTACAAAAATAGAAAAATTTCCCATGGCCGCTATGGGTCTGACGGCCTTTATCGTGCACTGATGACCTTGACGTATTGTCGATAACTTATTATCACGTCCGTCATTATACTCATGTCCGTTATAATAGCATACAACTCTTATCTCCAAGCCTAATTTCTATTCTTTAGTTCATGCATGAATCCAAAACACATTTTACAAAATACAAGCTAAACTAATTACTACAAGGACTCTTCTCTTCTATTCTTTTTATCTCCAACCCTAATTTCTTTTTCAAGGAAATGCGGGCGTAAACTCGAAGAGAAGCGACCCTCTTGAAAATGTGTAGATCCATATGTGGTAAGAGGAAAAGAGAAAAAGTTCCAGTTCTGGTAGTGATATAGATATATGTATATAATATGTACTCATATTTATAAGATCGTAGTTTCTGCATTGTCTCGAACCATCATATCGCTCTGCACAAGTTTGGCTAATTAAACGGCTAAAAAACAAATGATCTCTAATGAGAAGCAATAATTGAATTTTTGCGAAAAAAAGGGTGCAACACGAGGACTTCTCAGGAGGTCACTCATTCTAGTACTACTCTCGCCCAAGTACGCTTAACTGTAGAGTTCTGATGGGATCCGGTGCGTTAGTGTTGGTATGACACTACAAGAAAGGGCGTATTTAACGACGGCTAAAAGCCGTCGGTAATTTTGGAAAAACCGTCGGTAAAATATCACCGACCGCTAAGCCGTCGTTAAACGGCAGTCGGTGCACAGGTGGTCGCTGAATTTGGAATCAACGACCGCTAAGCCGTCGGTAAATAATTTAACGACGGTTTCCGTGTAATCAGCGACCGTTTCCAAAAACCGACGGTGGCACCAAACCAACGACTGTTTTAAACAGCCGTTAAATCAGCGACGGTTTATAACCGTCGTTGATTGACCGACCGTTAGAAACCGTCGGTAATTCACCAACGGTTATAAACAGTCGTTGTTTGGGCCACATCAACGTCTGTTATAAACCGTCGCTATTATGTAAAAGCAGTCGTTGAAGTGGAAGTCCTTGGATGCATAGTATACCTTACAACGACTGCCTAGCCGTCGTTGATTTAATGTTTAGCCGTCGTTGTTGTTTTGAAATAATATTATTTAGAATATTTTTGTTGTTACCAATAATTAAACTCGTACCATCACACCTGCATGCTTGTGGACCACACTAAAGTTTGTTCCTCCATCGCATTCAATTACAAAAATATGCAATTTTGATATATATTACAATTTGCATTGATACTTGTAATTTGCATTGATACTTGTATAATTACATGAAATAGATTACAATTATGTACACAAAATTGATCCCGATGTCGGGAAATAAAGTAGAAGTCTGTGTTTACAAAAAATATATATCGACAAAGCTGGAAACTAATAAGCTAGATGCCGATAAATATAGACACTAAATGTCTATAGTTAGACAAACTACCTAGATTAAATATATGTACGCAAAATAGATCCCGGTGTCCAGAAATAAAGTAGAAGTCGGGTTCCAAAAAAAATAACCCGACACATCTAGAAACAAAGCGAGATGCCGATAAATATTGACACTAAATGCATAAAAGTTAGTTACCTAGTTGCCGAAACCAAAAACACTACCTTTGTCAAGGGTGTCTCGTAGCACTACCGCCACCACCAAACCCCGGGGTCATCGTCCCGGTCCGCGATGTGGAGGGGGCTCGGGTTGCAACCTCGAGGACATGTGGACCGAAACTAGACATGTTCCTCATCATTTCCTCAACAATGGCCCGACTTGACGCTTCCACCCGTCTTTGCGACCATTGCCTCCACCTCTTCCATCCGCGCAGCGACCTTTGCATCCACTGCGCCTCAATCCGAGATAAAATGGACGGCTCATATGGTTGTGAAGAGCCGCCATCTCCTCGCCACGATGAAGAGTTGTAGTACAAATGATCTCCCCGACCCAACCCCCGAACTTTTCCTCGGTTCCTCCCCCAACCTGTCTCCCAATACAACGAGATCGGGGTTCGTTTGTGACCCCTGAGTGGTACAATGGTCCAGCTTCTTCTTGTACGTCTCCTGCATTTGGTTAAATATACTCATATTCAAGTAAAAGAAAGTGGGTAAAATGGCCTATATTAGCCTACATTTGGTTCTAACTTTCCTACTTTGTGTATTTTCAATCAAAACAACTTATAAATACATTAAACTAACTACATATATGATGTTTGAGGTGGTTATAACTTAAACTAGCATCAAAGTACTCGTATTCATTCAATTTCAAGTAAAAAGGCCTAAAATGGCCTATATTAGCCTACATTTGGTTCTAACTTTCCTACTTTGTGTATTTTCAATCAAAACAACTTATAAATACATTAAACTAACTACATATATGATGTTTGAGGTGGTTATAACTTAAACTAGCATCAAACTACTCGTATTCAAACATTTCCAAGTAAAAAGGCCTAAAATGGCCTATATTAGCCTACATTTGGTTCTAACTTTCCTACTTTGTGTATTTTCAATCAAAACAACTTATAAATACATTAAACTAACTACATATATGATGTTTGAGGTGGTTATAACTTAAACTAGCATCAAACTACTCGTATTCAAACATTTCCAAGTAAAAAGGCCTAAAATGGCCTATATTAGCCTACATTTGGTTCTAACTTTCCTACTTTGTGTATTTTCAATCAAAACAACTTATAAATACATTAAAATAACTACATATATGATGTTTGAGGTGGTTATAACTTAAACTAGCATCAAAGTACTCGTATTCATTCATTTCCAAGTAAAAAGGCCTAAAATGGCCTATATTAGCCTACATTTGGTTCTAACTTTCCTACTTTGTGTATTTTCAATCAAAACAACTTATAAATACATTAAACTAACTACATATATGATGTTTGAGGTGGTTATAACTTAAACTAGCATCAAACTACTCGTATTCAAACATTTCCAAGTAAAAAGGCCTAAAATGGCCTATATTAGCCTACATTTGGTTCTAACTTTCCTACTTTGTGTATTTTCAATCAAAACAACTTATAAATACATTAAACTAACTACATATATGATGTTTGAGGTGGTTATAACTTAAACTAGCATCAAACTACTCGTATTCAAACATTTCCAAGTAAAAAGGCCTAAAATGGCCTATATTAGCCTACATTTGGTTCTAACTTTCCTACTTTGTGTATTTTCAATCAAAACAACTTATAAATACATTAAACTAACTACATATATGATGTTTGAGGTGGTTATAACTTAAACTAGCATCAAAGTACTCGTATTCATTCATTTCCAAGTAAAAAGGCCTAAAATGGCCTATATTAGCCTACATTTGGTTCAAACTTTCCTAATTTGTGTATTTTCAATCAAAACAACTTATAAATACATTAAACTAACTACATATATGATGTTTGAGGTGGTTATAACTTAAACTAGCATCAAACTACTCGTATTCAAACATTTCCAAGTAAAAAGGCCTAAAATGGCCTATATTAGCCTACATTTGGTTCTAACTTTCCTACTTTGTGTATTTTCAATCAAAACAACTTATAAATACATTAAACTAACTACATATATGATGTTTGAGGTGGTTATAACTTAAACTAGCATCAAACTACTCGTATTCAAACATTTCCAAGTAAAAAGGCCTAAAATGGCCTATATTAGCCTACATTTGGTTCTAACTTTCCTACTTTGTGTATTTTCAATCAAAACAACTTATAAATACATTAAACTAACTACATATATGATGTTTGAGGTGGTTATAACTTAAACTAGCATCAAAGTACTCGTATTCATTCAATTTCCTACTTAACCTAAAATGGCCTATATTTGATTCAATCATATTTGCCTATAAATATATGTTTAGAATTATGTACCGAGATTTGCTTTGATTTCTTGTTTGCTTTGGAATTTCTCCTTTTCCAGAACAGTCTTGAAATGAGTCTTCAAGAACAACTCGGGGAGCGATAGGGAGTACTCCTCCTCTACTCTTTGCTGTAGACATTGTTGAATTAACAAAGGCTTTATGGAACATATTCATGTAAATTACACTAAGTAGTAGATATGAAACATATTTACCATCTTCCTAGCATCTTTGTGCCGCCGAAATAGAACCCCGAAAGTGTGACGGCTCAATTAGATTAGACAGGGAGCCACCTCTTCGGTTCTTTTCGCTGTTCGATTTTTTTTCCGAAATGTTGGGTCTTCACTTCTCTTCTTCATGTCTTCGTATATCGTCTCCCCCAACCATTTCGGCCTTTCTTTGGCTTTCTTAACCACCCAGTATCGCAAGTCTCTCAGACGAGATGAAGCTTTTTCTTGTAATCCTTCTTCACTAGGCCTTCTAACTCGGGAGCCCATTCGTAAATACCCTTTAGTCAAACATTAAACAAAGATATTAATAAAGTAATATAATCAATGAAATTTTTCATAATTCGATTCATACATACTCTGAAAATGTTCCACCAATGCGTCTTTGTTGCATTGTCGACCTCACTGTAATTGAACCAAGGTTGTCGAAAATGGCCCTGGAAAATGTCAGTGATGGACCCACTAACCTTGTTATCATCAAACCTGAATTGAAAACCAAACAAACACGTGAATTGTGAATATCATTGCATACAAATATCATGAAATGAAGGCTTACGAACTTACCACAATCCAGTAGGGCTTAAAACCTTTCTTGGTGCACGGTTCGAACCTTCACCTTCCTCCGTATGAGTGTTCGGAGTCTCCGGTACGTGGTCACCAATGTCACGTGCCTGTGAATCATCTCCTTGTGTCTCTGACATAGGGTTCTGGCTTCCTTGTACATCTGGTGACTGAAAAAGCTCCCTCGGAGTCAAAGTCCCACGACCTCCGCGGCCCTTAGGATTAGACATGATTACCTAAAATGCAAGAAAGTAGAAACGCGCAAGATTAAAAAAAACACAATAAAATGTAAGATATTAGAAACAGCGAACCCTCACTGACTCCCTGTCCTCCCCCCTCACTAACCCCCTACCGGCCCGCACTCCCCCCCCCGCCCTCCCCCTCACCGACCCCTGCGGCCCCCCGCCCTCCCCCCTCACTCCCCCTACCGGCTGCGGGCCCCCCCCCCCTCCCCCCGCCCTCCCCCCCTCACCGACCCTGCGGCCCCCCGCCCTCCCCCCCTCACTCCCCCTGGCGGCTGCGGGCCCTCCCGCCCCCTCCCCCGCCCCCCCCTGGCGGCTGCAGCCCCCTCCCCTCCCCCGCCCTCCCCCCTCACGAGGCGGCAGCCCCTCCCCCTCCCCCCGCCCTCCCCCTGGCGGCTCCTGTAGCCCCCCCTCCCCTCCCCGCCCTCCTCCCCCCTCACACAGTGCCGGTCCTTCTATCTACTCCAATCCTATTGATATGTATTCCTTTAGGACTTTCAATCCAGTAAGTGGTTTTCACATTCAAGGTAGAAGTAACACATTCCCCTCTTTAAATCCTCAAATGCTAAATGCACGGGCAGCGATCCACGGTAGCTAGTAGAGGATATAAATCCAACCAAAACCCCAAAAAAAAGCTGTTGGGACCTTTACTTGAGAAAAAAAAAAAATCTAAGATCCCCGAGCATACCAATTAATTAGTAGCTACCATCCTTTTATACCAAGAGCAAAGCAAAAGTAATGAACCTAAGCGCCTACAAGTCCAAATTCTGCCGCCACCTCTTTCACTCAACTAACTAATTCATAGTAGTGCTATATTCTCATTCCACCCTAATTAAATCATATTAATCTCAATGCACATATGGGGCGGATGACCATATAATCACATTGGATCTAAGCTAGGTTATACTTTAGATTCAATGCATGTACGAGCCATATAAGGGAAAAACTAACAACACGAGAAAACCCGGATCATGCGACTTATGCAAGTAGGGGTGACCAAACACGAGTCGGCGGGTGCCACCTCTCAAGGCAATAAACACACACTTAAGGAATGAACCCTCAATTGACACAACAAAGAACAACTCATTTCGAAACAAAATGTCATTGATAACCAATTTCAAATAAATCAGTTTTCTCACACACATTTAGTGTAGTTTTAGCCACTCAAACGTCAACCCTTATTCCCTTAATCAACAGAAAAACACAGGCATAACACAAAGCAATGCTGAATTATTCAGATAACTACAATCAAACACACATTTAGTGTAGTTTTAGGGTTTGAGTAACTTCAACTGAACCCCCAAAATCTAAATTTCTTCAAATTCACCAATGAAAAACGATAAAACCAAAATCAAACAAAGTTCTAACTCAAATATAAAAACTGAAAATTCAAATAACAAATTCAATTAAGTACCTGGAATAGTAGTCGAACTTACAGATTCCAAGTGAATTTTCGAATTGAGGTATTACCGGCGGCGAGGACGACCGGCGAACTTGGTGTTTATAACCTATATCCCAAAAACCCCATTTTTAGGGTTTGATGAGTAACTAAAAAAAAAAAAAACAAAACACGAACCTTCAGAAATTACCGGCGGCAAGGAGAGCGAAAATGGGCTGTCGCCGGTAGTCGGAACGGCAAGGAGGTCTGACCTTGGCCTTCAATTCACGCGCCCTCCTCTCCCTTTTGTGTTTTGAGAAAAGAGTTTTGAAAATAAACGACTGAAAAACAACACAGATGCTCATTTTAACTCCTTTGTACTCAGCGACCGTTAAACACCGTCGCCTAAAGTTAAAAAAATATAAAATTTAAAATAATAAAAACAACGACGGTTTTTAACCGTCGTTGATATTCAGCGACCGTTTACCCGTCGTTAAATACTTCAAAAGCTGTCGGTGATTACCGACGGCTCAAAGCGGTCGCTGAAGTAAAAAACAACGACCGTTTCGCTAACCGTCGTTGTGAAGCCGTCGTTGTTTCAGCATTTTCTTGTAGTGTGATCGCACCCAGAGGATTGGGGTGTATGCTTGTAATAGGCCTACCGCTGTGCGAGGGCAGCCCAGTAGGATTTCTTCTTACCTATTAAAAAAGGAGTAATATTATTTTAAAGATAAAGTTTAAAAAAATAAGAAATATATTTGTAGGTGGAGTACTGTATAAGGGGAAAGAAATGATAAAGAAGTAGAATACTACTTTTTTGATGTATAGACTAACCCAAAGTGTAGTGATGTATACTGTTATTTCACTAGGATCAATACAAGAGGGGGGATGAATTGTATTTGTAGAATAAACATAACTTTTTACGGAATTGTAAAACTTAAACAAAGAAACAAGCTAAAGGAACACAAGGGATTTCTTCGAGGAAAAACTTCTTGGGCCCAACAAGAAGAAACAACCTCGACCACTTGGGATTTTAAACTCAACACTTTCACTAATTAGGCCAAACAACTTTGTTACAACCTAATTCTACTCACAGGCCACACCTTGAGTTCCTAAACTCAAGTTCTTGAACAACTGTTCCCTTAACAACTGTTCCTCTCAACTTCACTTGAAGTTTTCTCACTTTAACTCGCTTCACTCAAAGCTTCTCTCTTACAGAACTTCACTCAAAGTCCCCTTACCCCAAAACCAAAATTACAATGATCAATAATAGCTTAGTGGAATAGAGTAAGAAGGCAAAGAACAAATGGCTTTTATGAGAGAATGAAGGCACTGACACTTTACTTAGTTAAACTCACTAATTCACTTGGTCAGTCACAAATTAGATATTAATTAGACATTTGTATTTATAGCAGTGATAACTTAGAACGTGGGATAAAATCATGGGTTAGTGGTAAAAACATTTTCCCATGATGTTCCTCAACTAGAGGAACACGTTCCTTTTTGACACCCATGATCTCCATGATCTCTGTTAAACGTGGGAGATAAAAATGTTACTGCTTTCTTAATTTTAGCAACCACTAAAGCAGTAAATCATAAATTTGATTTAATTACAAATATTTTAATTAATAAAACTGAAATAAAATCCTTTTACCAAAATATTATCTTTAAGAAATATTTTACTTAAAATCGAAAAGGATATTTATTATCTTATAAAAATAAAATTTTTTCCTTACAAAGATTTTCCTTAAAATCAAATTTTTACTTAAATAAAACGGTTTCCTAGAATCTAGTAATAAATCACTCAAGCGATATTATTAACCGTTGTACTGCTTCATCCTATGTCTAAGTTCCTCTTAATAATTAGTTCCTTTAACTTAATATGACAGTGTCAGTTCGTCTGTTCCTTACAAAGGAACAAACACTCATTCTCATTCTAAATTGCCACAGTTCCTTACCATTCTTACTCGTTCATTTACATTGGAACTAGAAACAAAAAGCCTCGCTTTGGTCTTCTTGCTCCAACGTTTCTCCAGTAGCAAATCTTTGAGCATCTTCTCTTAGTCTTCAAAATCCAAACTTGATTTCGTCTTTGACTTAGTATTCTCTTTGCTCCTTTCATTGATACCTTGTAAAATCCATTCACTTAACAACTTGTTAGTTCAATACTTAGTTTGTATCTTGGTTCATTTTTCATCATCAAAACTAGGGTTCAAAATACAACATTCGATTCGTGGTATTTATTAGCACCTCTAATACTAATATTTATGAATTGAGCTCAATGGAATCCACACACACATCAAACTTTGATTGCTGTCAATCCATTAGCAGGCGGCCGTTCAAGAAGGGGAAAACTATGCTTAATTCTTCAAAGGGTGATCATTGTGACTAGGGATGGCAATGGATCCTGTGGACCCGGATTCGTTTTTCGGATCTAGATCCTTAATTTTCTGACCCGTTGGATCCAGGTCGGATCGGGTCCCGTCGTCAAATTGCGGATCCGGGTCCGGATCGACTCGAGACCCGAACCCGGATCCGCCAATCCTTTTTTTAAAAATTAGCTGGTTGGGCGGGCGTCTAAAGGTCCAAAGTTTATATGCCCAACTCCCTAAACCCTAACTCTCACTTACACAGTTTAACTCCAGCCCCCTTCTCCCTCTCCCTATCCCTCTCTCTCTCCTCTCTCCACCTAACAACAGCCATTGGGCTCACCACTAGCCTACCGCACGACTGCTGCATCACGACGGCCACCTCTTGACAGCCAGCCAAGAACGACCACTGCACGACTTCTTTCTCTTACACTCGTCAGACCCTTGTTTCTCTCTCACGACCACCAGCCACACCACACTAGTCCCACCAGCCGTAACGACACTATCGGCCGCACCACCGGTTGCGGCCGCACCATCCCGCCGCAGCCCGGGATTTACGTCGACTCTAAATTATTGCGAAATTTATAGATTTGTTAATTTAATTGTAAATATTGTAAGGTTTTAAGTTTACATCAATTTTGAAATTTGCAAATTTGTGATGCAGCTCTTGAACTTAGTTGAAAAATTGTGGTAAAATTGCTGAATTTTTTTGTATGAATAAGTAGGCAAAATCATGGATGAATACGTTTAGGACCCGTTTTGGACCCGGATATGTGGGATCCTCGGTATCCGGATTTGGGTCCTATTTTTCCAGACATGTCGGGTCCCGGGGCGAATATGGGTCCAATCTCTAGAAACGGATCCGGATCTGGGTCCATAAGGATCCGTCCAGATCCGACCTGTTGCTATCCCTAATTGTGGCCATTACTAATGATATTTTAGGATTAGTAAAGAAGATTATTTAATGAGGTTATTTTAGGTGGGAGTTTTTTCAGAAACAAACTATGATTTAAAAAGGAAAATGAAGGTGAAAAAGAGTTTTTCATCTCTTTGTAAACATTTTCCTCCGAAATTTGAAGAAAAACCATTTTCCTCGCTCTACTCTCTCATTTCCAACATATCCATTTTCCTCTTCTTAGTTTAATAGTTTCCATCAAACCAAATAAATGAAAACAAATATTAGTTTGCGTTTTCCACCAAACCATATTTTCCATGAAAACTCATTTTTCATCAAACCAAACGCACTGTAATAACTAATTTTACTATCAAACCGGCGAATAGATGGCAGAGGTCAAATGTATACAAATTAATCATACAGAAATAATAAAAGACAGCATAAATACAAAGAAAAAATGATCACTTTAATGCCTTAAAATCTTCATCACTAGTTGGAATATATTTCAAATCCGTTGGCTCCTTCTCTAATACCAAGGTTTATGAGGTCTGAAATATTATCTACTGTAAATACAATCTTGCCAGGATCATCATCGTCGCTAGAATCACTGTTCATGAATTCGGACATTTGATCTACGTTCAACACAGTTACTGCTATAGCATCTCCATTTTGAAAGTCTTCTTCCGTAGCTGAAGTTAGTGATTTTCTCTGAAAAGTAATTTCGTATGATTATAACAATAAATACTTTACACTTTAAAATATACGGACAAAATAATATATCTTAATTATAAATTAAATTACTAGCCACTATTGGATGAAAAAACTTGGAAAAAAGTGAGAGATTAGTTTTTAATTCCTCGATAGGGAAGAAAGAGGATTTGGAAGGACAAAAAATATCAAGGAGTAATGATCATGAATTATGCGTCTTGGGTGTTACATTTTACACCATAACTTATTGGGTAACATGCTTATTTTTTTTTTGATTCGGTAATTAACTGGCCCAAGCAAGCTCAGTCCTTATGAGCTAGGGGGTAAGAAGAGGATCACAACCCATAAGGAAACTTCTAGAGACTGGAAACTAGGAATTTATACCCAGATCTAAGCAAATATCAACACAAACACCCCATATTTGGGGTTGATGAGAGTCGAACTCCCGACCATTAGGTTGGGAGGTGGGAGCTCCAACCATTGGGCTCCCACATGATTCTCTGGGTAACATGATTAATGACATACACTTCAACAAGAATGACATGGACTATATAAATAATGACATGAATCTCATGACATTTTGTCATTTATTTCATGTCATTTGAGTTTTTTTTTTTTTTACAAAAGAAGCGGTGGTTTGTAATTATGGTATATTACACCCAAGTTGTAATTGTTATTCTAAAACGGTCTTTTATTAATTCAATAATGGTGTCATTTATAGCACGACTCTAACCATCCTTATCCAAGCGTGACTATGGGTGGTTTCTCGACCCGATCACCTTAAAGTTTTATTAGACTAATGTGCATACTAGCTTAATACTGTACAATTCTATAGCAGAACTCTCATAATTTTGTGACAGTTTCCAAAACAATTAAAAGCCTTGGATGTCAGCTAGTTTAGTATCGAATCTTGTCTACATGAAGTAATTTTGTCTATCTGTGGCTCTATACAACCCTTTTTTATATTCGTTTTTAATTTTCAATTTTTTGGCCGCTTATTTGAGTAGAGATACGATGGATAACTAATGGAGTAGACTAAAACTAAACCATGATCTCTCAAACAATGCTATACTTCCTCTGTTTCTTTTTACTTGCAATCGTTTGATTTTCACGCTTACCAATGATAACTTCAACCATTAATATATTTAATTATCGATAATTAAAAATTATGAATTTAAAAATATATATTTAGAAAATATACATTGAGACGACTCTAACAAGATCCCACATGAATATGTTTTTCCTTAACTATAAATCACAAAAGATAAACTAAGTAGAGTTGGTGAATAGTATAAAAGTCAAACCGTTGCAAGTGAAAAGAAACGGAGGAAGTAAATATTAGTTGAATGGTGTAGAGGGCCTACCTCTTCCGATGATGAAGCTTGGCCTCTTGTTTCTGATTGTGTAGAAGAAATTGACTTGTCAAGAAGTTTATACAATATAGTCTTATTAGTCCGAAATGGCAACAAGAGCGCACATGACTATAACAAGAACGGAAGCCCACAAGGACTTTTGAGAGATGACAGTGAAGACTCCTGTCATGAGCACCACTAATGTTCCATAAAGAGATTGCTTGAGTATCAGCACACTTCGATCAATTAGTAGGAGTGATTTATCTTGATCGCTGACCATAGACCACATAAGGCAAAAGAGCACCAACATGGAACAACACATGGCATAGGTATCCGCTAGTATGAACACTAAAAACGATGCCTTCTTTGCTAGAATGGCTTCTCCAGTATCTCCGTTAAGGCCTCCTGGAAGTGTGAATCCAGCTGCAAATGTAAGGGTTGCGAGAAGAGCTGCAACTACAGAAAGTGTACTTCGCATTTCTCCCGCGAGACAATCCTGTGGCAAGCCCTGCATCTCCACCACCCAAATTCATCCTAGTAGGATGGACGTATCTAGTTTTCAATCGTAGATTTACATTAATACGTTTGCACATTGGTTCCTGCATGTTAGGAAATAATGTACGTAACAAGGGCTGAATTAAAGAATTATCAACAGTTGATATTTTAGAAATACACATTCACAACCCATTTAAACAATATCACACATAATAATGTTTTGATATGCATAGTAGTGAGAATCCGCTGTCAAGTTTTTCAAACATTGACCAAAACACCAAGTTTGTCCATTGTAACGAAAGAGGAGTAAATAGTAACAAGGAAGTCATGTACATACCCATTCACGGCTTTCATCGCATAGCTCCCTCAGCAAATCAATGGCGGTTTTACCATATTTATCCCTGATGCTCTGATCAAGCCCATCGGTGGTGAGTAGTACTTCTACAAAGAAGATATCTTGGCGTGTTATTGCTCGATGCAAAGGTGTGGCACCATTGAAATCAACTACGTTTTTCATCTCGTTGATTAATGGAAGTTTGAGAAAATCTTGGTATTGTTGGTAAGATTTCAGTTGAATGTGGTGGAGAGGAGAGTCTCTTCGTCGAAGACAAAGCATTCTGAAATCTGGGCAATGATTTATAAATGCATGAATAGCTGCTAAGTGACCTCTCTTGCATGCTTCAATCCAAGCTGAAGGTGCATGGTTAATTGAAGAAGGATCCTTCCTTAGCAGCGATTCTATAAGCCATGCAGTGCCATTTTCTGACGCTATGTCAAGGGGTCTCTTGCCATTAGCATCGGCCTCGTTTATCTGCCACGGTAATCTTTGCACTAGTAACAAGCCAGTTTCTTCTGTGGACATGTATAGTCTTATTCAGAAATACATAGATTTGTAACGAATTTGTAGGGAGATAACATTAATTAAGCCTAGATATTGCAAAATATTTCACTTGAGATTCATAGTTAGAAAGATTGTTGGGGGAGAAAGAGAGAAAGAAATACGTTATCAGTCTAAATTCTAACCTGTGCATTTATGTGCAACTTGTAAGAGATTCCGATCATCCACATTTAGGAACGACTCATGAACTGATGTCAAAATCTTTTCGACGACTCGATCGCACCCATGTTTTACAGCATCGAACAGGGCACCCTTGGCTACAGAATTTTCAAGGTCGACTGACAATAAATATAGCGCAAGCTCTTCACGTCGCTCTTTCAAGGCCAAAACTAGAGGTGTTTGGCCTTGATGGTTCTCCCGTTTCCAAGGGCTCCTCCGAAGCACAATCCCATTTTCTTTTTTATAAGCATCTTTATAAGCTTCTACAAGAAACTTCACAACTTCAACCGTTTCAAATCCGTCGCTGCACGCTGCTTGATGTAGAGGAGTTTCACCGTTGTTTTTGTCAGTGGAACACATAAGATCGATGAAGTCTCTTCTCCAAGTAGAGGTGTAGTCTCTCTCAAATAGAAGCTCGAATGGCCATAGTTTGCCTATTTTAATCCATTTGTGTAAGAGTGTGTACCCTTCCCCATCAACTTCTGTCATTAGTTCTGGATGCTTTTCGAGAACAAGTCTGCAAACTTCCTCTATACAACAGAATCATGTTGATCAGTATTTAACTATTTATGTTAAAATTAGACCGTCTATTCTAATAATTTGTATAGCCTATATACTTTGGACTATTCACATTAATTTATATGCATGTGGTGTGTGCGGAGTTTCTTAGATATAATCTCACAATTGAAATAAAATAACATCATTAATAAGAATCCATAAATAACAAATAAGTATGAATACAAATGATTATATTACCTCATCTAATGCACATAGCAAATATTATTTGAATATAGATTTCATTTTGACCCTCATTTGTAATTTGTGCATATATATAGAAAAATATTGTTAAGTGAGATGTAGCTTGTTACATTTATCTTATGGTTCATTCTAATCAACTTATTTTGACTTATCTAAATTTATATTATCTTATATTATATAAACTTATCTTATCTAATATGAACTTATCTTTATCTTATCAGAACTTATCTTCTTATCTTAAGTTACTTTATCTTATCAGAGTTTATTTTATCTTATCTGAACTTATTAGACTTGATGATGTTTGTATTATTAGACTTATTTGATCTTATCTGAACTTATTTGAAATTATATTATTATATTATCTGAAATTATATTATCTTATCTGAACTTATCTTATCTTTTCCAGAACTTATATTATCTGATCTAATATGAAATTATTTTATCTTATCTGAACTTACTTTTCAAAAATAAGTTAAAATAAGCTGAACATAATAGAGCCTTATGTACACTTTTAAAATATCAAATTTTTATTATTTTCACAATGACATAACGGAATATGGATCGGAGTATATGAATTGTCAAAGTCTTATGACATCGATAAGTACGAAAAAGAAAGTATAACAATTACTACCTCTGTTTATTTTTGATATATATATGCAATTTGACTTTCGCGTTTGACGTCGTAAAACTCTAATCATTAATATCTTTAGTTACCAATAAATAGAAATTCTAAAAGATTGATAATATTAAAATATATGTCGAGACGAATAAACAAGGATCAAAGTGAAATATATGAGTAGTATCAAAGTAAAAAGTGGGTAAATTAAAAAGAAACGGATAAAGAAATGGAAATTGAGGGGAGTATCATTGATATATTAATTCCATGAATTAATAATAAGGAATTTAGTACAAATAATTTATTTCATACCTGAGCAATTTGGAGCGGCGTCAAGGGGACCCCAATTTTGACTTGATGATGTTTGTATTATTAGATTTATTTGATCTTATCTGAACTTATCTTATCTTATTTGAAATTATATTATTACCTTATCTGAAATTATATTATCTTATCTGAACTTATCTTATCTTTTCCAGGACTTATATTATCTGATCTAATCTGAAATTATTTTATCTTATCTGAACTTACTTTTCTAAAATAAGTTAAAATAAGCTGAACATAATAGAGCCTTATATACACTTTTAAAATATCAAATTTTTATTATTTTCACAATGACGAGAACGGAATATGGATCGGAGTATATGAATTGTCAAAGTCTTATTACATCGATAATTACGAAAAAGAAAGTATAACAATTACTACCTCTGTTTATTTTTGATATATATACAATTTGACTTTTGCGTTTGACGTCGTAAAACTCTAATCATTAATATCTTTAGTTACCAATAAATAGAAATTCTAAAAGATTGATAATTTTAAAATATATGTCGAGACGAATAAACAAGGATCAAAGCGAAATATATGAGTAGTATCAAAGTAAAAAGTAGTGGGTAAATCAAAAAGAAACGGATAAAGTAATGGAAATGGAGGGGAGTATCATTGATATATTAATTTCATGAATTAATAATAAGGAATTTAGTACAAATAGTTTCTTTCATACCTGAGCAATTTGGAGCGGCATCAAGGGGACCCCAGCTTCCCACGTCAGTCGAAGCGCCAGAAATGCTGTAGGTATGGCCTGAAGTCAAGATCATGAGAGCCACCCGTGCACACCCTAGTCGTATGGCTCGAGTAAGCGGGCTAGAGCCTTGGTTGTCAACCATGTTGCAGAGCTGCTCGCTATCGATCGACATTAGTTCGAGGGCGCATTCCTCTTTGCGCTCTCGAATGGCGAGTTGCAAAGTTGTCAACCCATTGGTATCCACCTCTAACCATGGCTTCGAACACGGTTGAATTTCGGACGACGAACATGGTATTGACTTGTAAAAATTTATGAGGAGCTTGGCAATCTCAGGATTACCGCGCAATGAAAAGCGTTAACGTTAAATAGTGCAGCATTTTTATGGCACAACAATTGTTGTAGTGCCCAAGGAGGTATTCTATGCAAGGCTTCTCTAAGAAATTCTAGTTGCTCCCACAAAATTGCATTTTGGATGAAGTTACAAGGTTCCTCATCTTTCTTGACACGAGTAGATGTTATGTGAGTATCAAGAAAAAAGTCAATTGGTTTATTGTTGAGGGCTTGAATGAGGTATTCAACATCTCCATTTCTAGCTGCGAGTTGAAGAAGGTCAACCGTGAAGCTTTCCATGGAGATTTTTCTTCAAGTTTTGTGCCCATCAACCAAATGGATTTATGATTGCAGTGTATCTGACTATCGGCATTAAAACGCAAGAATTCTATATCCAATTGCATTATTGAAATTAGAATTTAAGAAGCCCTGCTCTTTCATCTCCAATGATTAGTTGGAATTTTGAAAATCTCTGCATAGATAGGATAATTCAACTTGCAGCTATAAAATAAATATGGGAAATGGTCTTAGATTCTTTTTTCCCCTTGCTTTTCTTGTCGCGATCAAAGGCGAAACCGTAATTAATAGAACTCTATCCTGTACTAAAAGTCCATTATGGCATTAACAGTAGCCTTATAATATAGCTTTGGTAACGCTTATATGATGTATAACTCTCTTTTTGAATTGTTTTTGTGTGTGTAAATGAACAACTAAGATATCTATTGAGCATAAAATAGTCATTTCTATTTACCTTCTGTCCTAGTACTAAGCACTGATTCCTACTGTTATTCTCCTAGTACTATTTTGCTGCTGATACGCTCAAGTTATACGTTGTTTTTGTGGTATTTTAGGTACACTTTGCTAAGGGATTTATTCGTAATTGTTAATATTTGCATATAAATCGACCTTAGCGGAAGTTCGGAATTTTGTATATTAATTATTGTTAAAGTTGTAAGTTCCGAGCTCTTGGAAGCATGAATGGTTGGAACAACTCCACAACATCGTCTCACCAACCAAGCTCCGCCACAACCAAGCTCCACCAGCCGCATCGCAAGCATGTCCAGCATCGCAAGCCCAAGCACCGAATGCCCAAGCACCGCATGCACAACCATCGCCCATGCGAAGCCTGCCCAGCGTCATCGCACAGCAGCACACGCTCGTCGCACCTCGCGATGACGCTCGTGACTCGCGACCCGCACTGCTAGCCAGCGCTCCATGCATCTCGCGACCCGCGAAGTAGCTCGCGACTCGCGACGCTTGCCATCGCACCTCGCGATGCCTGTCGCGACTCGCGACCCTCGCGCCCGCCAAATTTTGGCGCCGTTGCCGGGGAAATGGTGTTACTTGTTTGTATTTAGCGTGATTCTTGGATAGTATTGCTTGTGCTCTTTGTTTTTGGTTGGCCACTCATATAAAGAATTCCCTTTTTGTTTGAGTTTCTAGTTTTCATCTTCCATTGAGCTCTATGTATTTCACTTTTGTATTTTGGACAAGAAGCATGGAACTTGTTGCTTAAACTCTCTTGGGAATGGTTGATTGAAGCTTTTGACGGTTTATTGTAAGATTTACTCTATATCTTGGTTATTGTCTAGCTTTAAATATTGATATTAATGGTCATGACTTGGATTAGCTAGGAGTACTACTAGTTGATGTTTGTTGTTGACTTAATGCTAGGTTTTGGATATAATCTGATGTTATATGCTCAACCATTTTGTAGTAAGCTAGATATTAACGATGCATTGCAAGAGTTCTTCTTAATCAATTTTGCAGGTACTTGAAGTGGAGATTGACATGGAACCACCATTGTCACACATGGAGCACAACCCAATGATTAAGCTTAAGGTACTAAGTCGAGCTAACGACTTTAAACAACAGCGCTTCTCGGGAGGCAACCCGAGACCCCTTTTATTTTCTTTCTTTTCCTTTATTTCTCATCAAATTTCCACCACCACAATACATTTTCTTTCACTCATTAACCACCCACTCAAAAGAACCACAACAAATCTTAATCCACTTTGAGCCCAAGTCCACAAAAGAAAACCCGTTGGGAGTAGTTCAATAGCTAGGAGTTGGTAACACTAGAGGATTGAGATTGTTGTATCTTTTCGATCTCTTGAGCTAGGTGAAAATCTCAAAAATTTAGAATTTTGAATTTGTCATTTGTTTGAGTGATTCGAGGGAGAGGGTTGTGAGTTGAGTTATGAGATTTGAGTTGGTGTTGTTAAGAAATTTGAGTTTGACGGATTGTTTGTCATGAGTTTTGAGCATTCGATTTTCGATTTTCTCCCCCCATTTTCAGTTTACTTTTTCTTAAATACGGTTTCCTAGAATCTAGTAATAAATCACTCAAGCGATATTATTAACCGTTGTACTGCTTCATCCTATGTCTAAGTTCCTCTTAATAATTAGTTCCTTTAACTTAATATGACAGTGTCAGTTCGTCTGTTCCTTACAAAGGAACAAACACTCATTCTCATTCTAAATTGCCACAGTTCCTTACCATTCTTACTCGTTCATTTACATTGGAACTAGAAACAAAAAGCCTCGCTTTGGTCTTCTTGCTCCAACGTTTCTCCAGTAGCAAATCTTTGAGCATCTTCTCTTAGTCTTCAAAATCCAAACTTGATTTCGTCTTTGACTTAGTATTCTCTTTGCTCCTTTCATTGATACCTTGTAAAATCCATTCACTTAACAACTTGTTAGTTCAATACTTAGTTTGTATCTTGGTTCATTTTTCATCATCAAAACTAGGGTTCAAAATACAACATTCGATTCGTGGTATTTATTAGCACCTCTAATACTAATATTTATGAATTGAGCTCAATGGAATCCACACACACATCAAACTTTGATTGCTGTCAATCCATTAGCAGGCGGCCGTTCAAGAAGGGGAAAACTATGCTTAATTCTTCAAAGGGTGATCATTGTGACTAGGGATGGCAATGGATCCTGTGGACCCGGATTCGTTTTTCGGATCTAGATCCTTAATTTTCTGACCCGTTGGATCCAGGTCGGATCCGGGTCCCGTCGTCAAATTGCGGATCCGGGTCCGGATCTGACTCGAGACCCGAACCCGGATCCGCCAATCCTTTTTTTTAAAAATTAGCTGGTTGGGCAGGCGTCTAAAGGTCCAAAGTTTATATGCCCAACTCCCTAAACCCTAACTCTCACTTACACAGTTTAACTCCAGCCCCCTTCTCCCTCTCCCTATCCCTCTCTCTCTCCTCTCTCCACCTAACAGCAGCCATTGGGCTCACCACCAGCCTACCGCACGACTGCTGCATCACGACGGCCACCTCTTGACAGCCAGCCAAGAACGACCACTGCACGACTTCTTTCTCTTACACTCGTCAGACCCTTGTTTCTCTCTCACGACCACCAGCCACACCACACTAGTCCCACCAGCCGTAACGACACTATCAGCCGCACCACCAGTTGCAGCCGCACCATCCCGCCGCAGCCAGGATTTCTGTCAGCTCTAAATTATTGCGAAATTTATAGATTTGTTAATTTAATTGTAAATATTGTAAGGTTTTAAGTTTACATCAATTTTGAAATTTGCAAATTTGTGATGCAGCTCTTGAACTTAGTTGAAAAATTGTGGTAAAATTGCTGAATTTTTTTGTATGAATAAGTAGGCAAAATCATGGATGAATACGTTTAGGATCCGTTTTGGACCCGGATATGTGGGATCCTCGGTATCCGGATTTGGGTCCTATTTTTCCAGACATGTCGGGTCCCGGGGCGAATATGGGTCCAATCTCTAGAAACGGATCCGGATCTGGGTCCATAAGGATCCGTCCAGATCCGACCTGTTGCTATCCCTAATTGTGGCCATTACTAATGATATTTTAGGATTAGTAAAGAAGATTATTTAATGAGGTTATTTTAGGTGGGAGTTTTTTCAGAAACAAACTATGATTTAAAAAGGAAAATGAAGGTGAAAAAGAGTTTTTCATCTCTTTGTAAACATTTTCCTCCGAAATTTGAAGAAAAACCATTTTCCTCGCTCTACTCTCTCATTTCCAACATATCCATTTTCCTCTTCTTAGTTTAATAGTTTCCATCAAACCAAATAAATGAAAACAAATATTAGTTTGCGTTTTCCACCAAACCATATTTTCCATGAAAACTCATTTTTCATCAAACCAAACGCACTGTAATAACTAATTTTACTATCAAACCGGCGAATAGATGGCAGAGGTCAAATGTATACAAATTAATCATACAGAAATAATAAAAGACAGCATAAATACAAAGAAAAAATGATCACTTTAATGCCTTAAAATCTTCATCACTAGTTGGAATATATTTCAAATCCGTTGGCTCCTTCTCTAATACCAAGGTTTATGAGGTCTGAAATATTATCTACTGTAAATACAATCTTGCCAGGATCATCATCGTCGCTAGAATCACTGTTCATGAATTCGGACATTTGATCTACGTTCAACACAGTTACTGCTATAGCATCTCCATTTTGAAAGTCTTCTTCCGTAGCTGAAGTTAGTGATTTTCTCTGAAAAGTAATTTCGTATGATTATAACAATAAATACTTTACACTTTAAAATATACGGACAAAATAATATATCTTAATTATAAATTAAATTACTAGCCACTATTGGATGAAAAAACTTGGAAAAAAGTGAGAGATTAGTTTTTAATTCCTCGATAGGGAAGAAAGAGGATTTGGAAGGACAAAAAATATCAAGGAGTAATGATCATGAATTATGCGTCTTGGGTGTTACATTTTACACCATAACTTATTGGGTAACATCTTTATTTTTTTTGATTCGGTAATTAATGCCCAAGCAAGCTCAGTCCTTATGAGCTAGGGGGTAAGAAGAGGATCACAACCCATAAGGAAACTTCTAGAGACTGGAAACTAGGAATTTATACCCAGATCTAAGCAAATATCAACACAAACACCCCATATTTGGGGTTGATGAGAGTCGAACTCCCGACCATTAGGTTGGGAGGTGGGAGCTCCAACCATTGGGCTCCCACATGATTCTCTGGGTAACATGATTAATGACATACACTTCAACAAGAATGACATGGACTATATAAATAATGACATGAATCTCATGACATTTTGTCATTTATTTCATGTCATTTGTTTTTTTTTTTACAAAAGAAGCGGTGGTTTGTAATTATGGTATATTACACCCAAGTTGTAATTGTTATTCTAAAACGGTCTTTTATTAATTCAATAATGGTGTCATTTATAGCACGACTCTAACCATCCTTATCCAAGCGTGACTATGGGTGGTTTCTCGACCCGATCACCTTAAAGTTTTATTAGACTAATGTGCATACTAGCTTAATACTGTACAATTCTATAGCAGAACTCTCATAATTTTGTGACAGTTTCCAAAACAATTAAAAGCCTTGGATGTCAGCTAGTTTAGTATCGAATCTTGTCTACATGAAGTAATTTTGTCTATCTGTGGCTCTATACAACCCTTTTTTATATTCGTTTTTAATTTTCAATTTTTTGGCCGCTTATTTGAGTAGAGATACGATGGATAACTAATGGAGTAGACTAAAACTAAACCATGATCTCTCAAACAATGCTATACTTCCTCTGTTTCTTTTTACTTGCAATCGTTTGATTTTCACGCTTACCAATGATAACTTCAACCATTAATATATTTAATTATCGATAATTAAAAATTATGAATTTAAAAATATATATTTAGAAAATATACATTGAGACGACTCTAACAAGATCCCACATGAATATGTTTTTCCTTAACTATAAATCACAAAAGATAAACTAAGTAGAGTTGGTGAATAGTATAAAAGTCAAACCGTTGCAAGTGAAAAGAAACGGAGGAAGTAAATATTAGTTGAATGGTGTAGAGGGCCTACCTCTTCCGATGATGAAGCTTGGCCTCTTGTTTCTGATTGTGTAGAAGAAATTGACTTGTCAAGAAGTTTATACAATATAGTCTTATTAGCTGAAATGGCAACAAGAGCGCACATGACTATAACAAGAACGGAAGCCCACAAGGACTTTTGAGAGATGACAGTGAAGACTCCTGTCATGAGCACCACTAATGTTCCATAAAGAGATTGCTTGAGTATCAGCACACTTCGATCAATTAGTAGGAGTGATTTATCTTGATCGCTGACCATAGACCACATAAGGCAAAAGAGCACCAACATGGAACAACACATGGCATAGGTATCCGCTAGTATGAACACTAAAAACGATGCCTTCTTTGCTAGAATGGCTTCTCCAGTATCTCCGTTAAGGCCTCCTGGAAGTGTGAATCCAGCTGCAAATGTAAGGGTTGCGAGAAGAGCTGCAACTACAGAAAGTGTACTTCGCATTTCTCCCGCAGACAATCCTGTGGCAAGCCCTGCATCTCCACCACCCAAATTCATCCTAGTAGGATGGACGTATCTAGTTTTCAATCGTAGATTTACATTAATACGTTTGCACATTGGTTCCTGCATGTTAGGAAATAATGTACGTAACAAGGGCTGAATTAAAGAATTATCAACAGTTGATATTTTAGAAATACACATTCACAACCCATTTAAACAATATCACACATAATAATGTTTTGATATGCATAGTAGTGAGAATCCGCTGTCAAGTTTTTCAAACATTGACCAAAACACCAAGTTTGTCCATTGTAACGAAAGAGGAGTAAATAGTAACAAGGAAGTCATGTACATACCCATTCACGGCTTTCATCGCATAGCTCCCTCAGCAAATCAATGGCGGTTTTACCATATTTATCCCTGATGCTCTGATCAAGCCCATCGGTGGTGAGTAGTACTTCTACAAAGAAGATATCTTGGCGTGTTATTGCTCGATGCAAAGGTGTGGCACCATTGAAATCAACTACGTTTTTCATCTCGTTGATTAATGGAAGTTTGAGAAAATCTTGGTATTGTTGGTAAGATTTCAGTTGAATGTGGTGGAGAGGAGAGTCTCTTCGTCGAAGACAAAGCATTCTGAAATCTGGGCAATGATTTATAAATGCATGAATAGCTGCTAAGTGACCTCTCTTGCATGCTTCAATCCAAGCTGAAGGTGCATGGTTAATTGAAGAAGGATCCTTCCTTAGCGGCGATTCTATAAGCCATGCAAGTGCCATTTTCTGACGCTATGTCAAGGGGTCTCTTGCCATTAGCATCGGCCTCGTTTATCTGCCACGGTAATCTTTGCACTAGTAACAAGCCAGTTTCTTCTGTGGACATGTATAGTCTTATTCAGAAATACATAGATTTGTAACGAATTTGTAGGGAGATAACATTAATTAAGCCTAGATATTGCAAAATATTTCACTTGAGATTCATAGTTAGAAAGATTGTTGGGGGAGAAAGAGAGAAAGAAATACGTTATCAGTCTAAATTCTAACCTGTGCATTTATGTGCAACTTGTAAGAGATTCCGATCATCCACATTTAGGAACGACTCATGAACTGATGTCAAAATCTTTTCGACGACTCGATCGCACCCATGTTTTACAGCATCGAACAGGGCACCCTTGGCTACAGAATTTTCAAGGTCGACTGACAATAAATATAGCGCAAGCTCTTCACGTCGCTCTTTCAAGGCCAAAACTAGAGGTGTTTGGCCTTGATGGTTCTCCCGTTTCCAAGGGCTCCTCCGAAGCACAATCCCATTTTCTTTTTTATAAGCATCTTTATAAGCTTCTACAAGAAACTTCACAACTTCAACCGTTTCAAATCCGTCGCTGCACGCTGCTTGATGTAGAGGAGTTTCACCGTTGTTTTTGTCAGTGGAACACATAAGATCGATGAAGTCTCTTCTCCAAGTAGAGGTGTAGTCTCTCTCAAATAGAAGCTCGAATGGCCATAGTTTGCCTATTTTAATCCATTTGTGTAAGAGTGTGTACCCTTCCCCATCAACTTCTGTCATTAGTTCTGGATGCTTTTCGAGAACAAGTCTGCAAACTTCCTCTATACAACAGAATCATGTTGATCAGTATTTAACTATTTATGTTAAAATTAGACCGTCTATTCTAATAATTTGTATAGCCTATATACTTTGGACTATTCACATTAATTTATATGCATGTGGTGTGTGCGGAGTTTCTTAGATATAATCTCACAATTGAAATAAAATAACATCATTAATAAGAATCCATAAATAACAAATAAGTATGAATACAAATGATTATATTACCTCATCTAATGCACATAGCAAATATTATTTGAATATAGATTTCATTTTGACCCTCATTTGTAATTTGTGCATATATATAGAAAAATATTGTTAAGTGAGATGTAGCTTGTTACATTTATCTTATGGTTCATTCTAATCAACTTATTTTGACTTATCTAAATTTATATTATCTTATATTATATAAACTTATCTTATCTAATATGAACTTATCTTTATCTTATCAGAACTTATCTTCTTATCTTAAGTTACTTTATCTTATCAGAGTTTATTTTATCTTATCTGAACTTATTAGACTTGATGATGTTTGTATTATTAGACTTATTTGATCTTATCTGAACTTATCTTATCTTATTTGAAATTATATTATTATATTATCTGAAATTATATTATCTTATCTGAACTTATCTTATCTTTTCCAGAACTTATATTATCTGATCTAATATGAAATTATTTTATCTTATCTGAACTTACTTTTCAAAAATAAGTTAAAATAAGCTGAACATAATAGAGCCTTATGTACACTTTTAAAATATCAAATTTTTATTATTTTCACAATGACATAACGGAATATGGATCGGAGTATATGAATTGTCAAAGTCTTATGACATCGATAAGTACGAAAAAGAAAGTATAACAATTACTACCTCTGTTTATTTTTGATATATATATGCAATTTGACTTTCGCGTTTGACGTCGTAAAACTCTAATCATTAATATCTTTAGTTACCAATAAATAGAAATTCTAAAAGATTGATAATATTAAAATATATGTCGAGACGAATAAACAAGGATCAAAGTGAAATATATGAGTAGTATCAAAGTAAAAAGTGGGTAAATTAAAAAGAAACGGATAAAGAAATGGAAATTGAGGGGAGTATCATTGATATATTAATTCCATGAATTAATAATAAGGAATTTAGTACAAATAATTTATTTCATACCTGAGCAATTTGGAGCGGCGTCAAGGGGACCCCAATTTTGACTTGATGATGTTTGTATTATTAGATTTATTTGATCTTATCTGAACTTATCTTATCTTATTTGAAATTATATTATTACCTTATCTGAAATTATATTATCTTATCTGAACTTATCTTATCTTTTCCAGGACTTATATTATCTGATCTAATCTGAAATTATTTTATCTTATCTGAACTTACTTTTCTAAAATAAGTTAAAATAAGCTGAACATAATAGAGCCTTATATACACTTTTAAAATATCAAATTTTTATTATTTTCACAATGACAGAACGGAATATGGATCGGAGTATATGAATTGTCAAAGTCTTATTACATCGATAATTACGAAAAAGAAAGTATAACAATTACTACCTCTGTTTATTTTTGATATATATACAATTTGACTTTTGCGTTTGACGTCGTAAAACTCTAATCATTAATATCTTTAGTTACCAATAAATAGAAATTCTAAAAGATTGATAATTTTAAAATATATGTCGAGACGAATAAACAAGGATCAAAGCGAAATATATGAGTAGTATCAAAGTAAAAAGTAGTGGGTAAATCAAAAAGAAACGGATAAAGTAATGGAAATGGAGGGGAGTATCATTGATATATTAATTTCATGAATTAATAATAAGGAATTTAGTACAAATAGTTTCTTTCATACCTGAGCAATTTGGAGCGGCATCAAGGGGACCCCAGCTTCCCACGTCAGTCGAAGCGCCAGAAATGCTGTAGGTATGGCCTGAAGTCAAGATCATGAGAGCCACCCGTGCACACCCTAGTCGTATGGCTCGAGTAAGCGGGCTAGAGCCTTGGTTGTCAACCATGTTGCAGAGCTGCTCGCTATCGATCGACATTAGTTCGAGGGCGCATTCCTCTTTGCGCTCTCGAATGGCGAGTTGCAAAGTTGTCAACCCATTGGTATCCACCTCTAACCATGGCTTCGAACACGGTTGAATTTCGGACGACGAACATGGTATTGACTTGTAAAAATTTATGAGGAGCTTGGCAATCTCAGGATTACCGCGCAATGAAAAGCGTTAACGTTAAATAGTGCAGCATTTTTATGGCACAACAATTGTTGTAGTGCCCAAGGAGGTATTCTATGCAAGGCTTCTCTAAGAAATTCTAGTTGCTCCCACAAAATTGCATTTTGGATGAAGTTACAAGGTTCCTCATCTTTCTTGACACGAGTAGATGTTATGTGAGTATCAAGAAAAAAGTCAATTGGTTTATTGTTGAGGGCTTGAATGAGGTATTCAACATCTCCATTTCTAGCTGCGAGTTGAAGAAGGTCAACCGTGAAGCTTTCCATGGAGATTTTTCTTCAAGTTTTGTGCCCATCAACCAAATGGATTTATGATTGCAGTGTATCTGACTATCGGCATTAAAACGCAAGAATTCTATATCCAATTGCATTATTGAAATTAGAATTTAAGAAGCCCTGCTCTTTCATCTCCAAT
Source organism: Beta corolliflora (assembly GCA_947648045.1). NCBI lineage: Eukaryota > Viridiplantae > Streptophyta > Magnoliopsida > Caryophyllales > Amaranthaceae > Beta > Beta corolliflora. Next base: position 6,310,606 of record CANSZD010002913.1, read on the forward strand.
GATTAGTTGGAATTTTGAAAATCTCTGCATAGATAGGATAATTCAACTTGCAGCTATAAAATAAATATGGGAAATGGTCTTAGATTCTTTTTTTCCCCTTGCTTTTCTTGTCGCGATCAAAGGCGAAACCGTAATTAATAGAACTCTATCCTGTACTAAAAGTCCATTATGGCATTAACAGTAGCCTTATAATATAGCTTTGGTAACGCTTATATGATGTATAACTCTCTTTCTGAATTGTTTTTGTGTGTGTAAATGAACAACTAAGATATCTATTGAGCATAAAATAGTCATTTCTATTTACCTTCTGTCCTAGTACTAAGCACTGATTCCTACTGTTATTCTCCTAGTACTATTTTCTTCGCTGATACGCTCAAGTTATACGTTGTTTTTGTGGTATTTTAGGTACACTTTGCTAAGGGATTTATTCGTAATTGTTAATATTTGCATATAAATCGACCTTAGCGGAAGTTCGGAATTTTGTATATTAATTATTGTTAAAGTTGTAAGTTCCGAGCTCTTGGAAGCATGAATGGTTGGAACAACTCCACAACATCGTCTCACCAACCAAGCTCCGCCACAACCAAGCTCCACCAGCCGCATCGCAAGCATGTCCAGCATCGCAAGCCCAAGCACCGAATGCCCAAGCACCGCATGCACAACCATCGCCCATGCGAAGCCTGCCCAGCGTCATCGCACAGCAGCACACGCTCGTCGCACCTCGCGATGACGCTCGTGACTCGCGACCCGCACTGCTAGCCAGCGCTCCATGCATCTCGCGACCCGCGAAGTAGCTCGCGACTCGCGACGCTTGCCATCGCACCTCGCGATGCCTGTCGCGACTCGCGACCCTCGCGCCCGCCAAATTTTGGCGCCGTTGCCGGGGAAATGGTGTTACTTGTTTGTATTTAGCGTGATTTTTGGATAGTATTGCTTGTGCTCTTTGTTTTTGGTTGGCCACTCATATAAAGAATTCCCTTTTTGTTTGAGTTTCTAGTTTTCATCTTCCATTGAGCTCTATGTATTTCACTTTTGTATTTTGGACAAGAAGCATGGAACTTGTTGCTTAAACTCTCTTGGGAATGGTTGATTGAAGCTTTTGACGGTTTATTGTAAGATTTACTCTATATCTTGGTTATTGTCTAGCTTTAAATATTGATATTAATGGTCATGACTTGGATTAGCTAGGAGTACTACTAGTTGATGTTTGTTGTTGACTTAATGCTAGGTTTTGGATATAATCTGATGTTATATGCTCAACCATTTTGTAGTAAGCTAGATATTAACGATGCATTGCAAGAGTTCTTCTTAATCAATTTTGCAGGTACTTGAAGTGGAGATTGACATGGAACCACCATTGTCACACATGGAGCACAACCCAATGATTAAGCTTAAGGTACTAAGTCGAGCTAACGACTTTAAACAACAGCGCTTCTCGGGAGGCAACCCGAGACCCCTTTTATTTTCTTTCTTTTCCTTTATTTCTCATCAAATTTCCACCACCACAATACATTTTCTTTCACTCATTAACCACCCACTCAAAAGAACCACAACAAATCTTAATCCACTTTGAGCCCAAGTCCACAAAAGAAAACCCGTTGGGAGTAGTTCAATAGCTAGGAGTTGGTAACACTAGAGGATTGAGATTGTTGTATCTTTTCGATCTCTTGAGCTAGGTGAAAATCTCAAAAATTTAGAATTTTGAATTTGTCATTTGTTTGAGTGATTCGAGGGAGAGGGTTGTGAGTTGAGTTATGAGATTTGAGTTGGTGCTGTTAAGAAATTTGAGTTTGACGGATTGTTTGTCATGAGTTTTGAGCATTCGATTTTCGATTTTCTCCCCCCATTTTCAGTTTACTTTTTCTTCTAATTGTCGTCACATTGAGGACAATGTGTAGTTTAAGTAGGGGGGAGGGTATTCTCATTCTCATGTATCTATGTTGTATTTATTACTTTCAATTTGAAAAAATGAAAAAAAAATGAAAAAAAGAATATTAGAAAAAAAAGTGATGAAAAGAATCCCGCTGAGTTGAAAACCCACAAGGGCGGACGACTCGGGCAAAAATTGGGGGCTCGGATAGGTCGAAAACCCGAAAGGGCGGCCTATGCAAAAAAGAGCTAGTTGAGCGGGTAAGATGGTGAGATGAAAAAAATGTGAGAAGCTAGGATGAAAACCCGAAAGGGCTCCTAGGCAAAATGAGAGATGAAAGAGAGAATTTTGTATTTGGAAAACTCATTTACCGGAGTTGGTGTCATAAGGCGGAAGGCGTCTTCGGGTTGGGTTAGTGAATTCATCCTTTATTTTGTGAAGATCTATTTAAAGTTGGCTTTCACATTCTTTTGTTGATTGTTTGTTTTTGGGAGTAAGCATGGAATTTATCCCTTTTTGTCTTTGTTCCATGACTTGCTTATCTAGGTTGGTTGTACTAGTAGAAGTAGTTTTAGATCATTTTTTGAGGTTTGGGAGAGCTGATAGTTTTGTGTGTCATGAGCTGACATTTTGATTCTTGTTGGTGTTGCTGGTTATTATTGTTGTTACGTCTTTATATATTTCAGGTGAGCTTGAATCTAAGTGTGGGGGAATCATCGTCCCTTACGTTTAGGTTTTGAGCGAATGTTGTTAAGATGTGATGATGATGATATAGTTGATGGAGAGTGTAGTTTGGTGTTGATAATTTGGGTGATGATTTATTTGGTGATTCTCACTTTTGAGTTTACTCGAGGTCGAGTAAAGTTCAAGTGTGGGGGTATTTGATACGCTCAAGTTATACGTTGTTTTTGTGGTATTTTAGGTACACTTTGCTAAGGGATTTATTCGTAATTGTTAATGTTTGCATATAAATCGACCTTAGCGGAAGTTCGGAATTTTGTATATTAAGTATTGTTAAAGTTGTAAGTTCCGAGCTCTTGGAAGCATGAATGGTTGGAACAACTCCACAACATCGTCTCACCAACCAAGCTCCGCCACAACCAAGCTCCACCAGCCGCATCGCAAGCATGTCCAGCATCGCAAGCCCAAGCACCGAATGCCCAAGCACCGCATGCACAGCCATCGCCCATGCGAAGCCTGCCCAGCGTCATCGCACAGTAGCACACGCTCGTCGCACCTCGCGATGACGCTCGCGACTCGCGACCCGCACTGCTAGCCAGCGCTCCATGCATCTCGCGACCCGTGAAGTAGCTCGTGACTCGCGACGCATGCCATCGCACCTCGCGATGCCTGTCGCGACTCACGACCCTCGCGCCCAGGCCATTTTGTGCGGAAGACAGAGTACTCGTCGCGACTCGCGACCAGTAGCACGACTCGCGACGTTTAAGTCGGTTTGGGGCCACGTTTTGTGCGGGGTTTAAAAGCCTCCTAAAACCTAATGTAAAGAGAAGAGGAAGGAAAGGAGGAGCAGAGCTGAAAAGGGAAGAGGGAGTCTCCAACACTCCTCTCTTAATTCTCCTTCCTCACTTTTGTTATTTTTCTTAGTTTTCTTAGTTTTCTTAGAGATTTCTATGTTGGGATTTGGTTTATGCTATCGGATTGTAGCTTGAACTGTTCTTGGAGAAATTAACATGAAGCTTCAACCGTTATTGTGAGATCTTTCCTCTCTTTCTATTTTCCTTGATTATGGTTCAATTTCTATGCTTGTGATTTATGATTATTGCATAATTATGCTAGGAACGTTACTAGTTTGATTGTGTAATTAATCTAATGCTAGATTCAAGAATAGAATCGGATTGTTTTATTCTTTTATCACTTTGTAGCAAACTAGGGAGTAACTTAGATGCAGATCATCTTGGTTATTTCTTAGGGAAATTGAATCAACTGTTGAATGTTTATCGCGTGTATGACATTAGCAGGTCTATTGGTTCTCTGTGTTTATTGCTGCTATTGGATTGAACTTAGACGAAGATCGGACTAGGTTATCCTTTAGTTAGGGTTTTATAGTCACGCTGATCGTGCTATTCAACTAAGAATAAGGAGAATGCGAGATTAGTTCTCGACAATAGATAATTATGGAAATAATTAGAGTGGAGGTTCAAGGATCGATAATGAATTGAAGTGGATGTTAATCGGATTCAAGATCTTCCTATATTGATTTCTCATTTTATTTATATGCTAGTTAGTTTTAGTTTGTTAGTAAATCTACTTGAAACCCCCCTTTGTTATTAGGTTTCTCGGCCCTTAGCTTAATCTAGGTTTTGGATCCCGCTAAGTATTAAACTCGTCCCTGTTTCCCTGTGGATACGACCCCTACTTCCATTATATTAGCTTAGTGTAAAAGTGAGTAGGAGAAATTTTATCTTTGGCCGGGTGCGGTGCACAACGACACATCCACGCCCGCCAGCTGCTGTCATTCTAGAATTTGCTGTAATAGCAGGCTGTCAATGAGTCACTATATTTTGGTCTATTTCCTAGACTCTATATAGGCTGTAAACGGTTCTCCCTTTGAGCTCAGCAATACAAAAATATCTAGCTACATTTCCCTGCTCCTCTCTTTCTGTGATTGTTCTTTATTCCTCTGCATTGTGAAATTATTCCCTGATTATTTCAGTCATCATGGTATCAGAGGAAACTCAATGCTGAGAGGATTTCAAAAAAAAAAAATTGTGTCTTTCAATATATTTGAGAGACTTTTTCTAGTATTGCTCAAATTTGAAAATCTTCTTCTTCTGTTGTTTCTTTCTTCCTATCATCTCTCTTTCTTAAATCTGTATCTCTCCTCCTTTTCTGAAGAATCATGTTAAGAATTTCTATGCAAGACATGGCTAACCCTCTCTTCTTGCATCCCTCTGATGGAGCAAGTTATGTTCAAGTTGACAAACTGCAAGGATCTTCTGATTACAGATTTAGGAGAAGGTCAATGGAAATCAACCTATCATCAAAACGAAAGCAAGGGTTTGTTATAGGATCATTGAAGAGATCTGATGATGATGAGGTGAAAGCTGAAATGTGGGACACATGCAATGTTATGGTAATTGCTTGGCTCACTCATAATGTTTCACCTACTATTAAGAAGTCTATCATGTATATGACATCTGGTAGAGATATTTGGCTTAATTTAGAAAAAAGATTCTAGCTCACTCACAAATGGATCTAGAAAATATAAGCTGAATAAAGAAGTGTTTGAAGTAAAGCAAAACTCTATGAATGTGAATGAATATCATACCACAATGAGAACCCTTTGGGAGGAACTGGACTCCTTGAATATGTTGCCCACTGTATCTGCTCCTAGCATTGAGGTTCAAGCTCTTTTAGATGCTATAACCCTTCAAAAGGAAGAAGCTAGGCTCTCCTAATTTCTGAATGGCCTCAATGATTCTTACAATCATCAGAGGAGTCGGCTTCTTATGCTGAGTCATTTACCTTCAGTTGAAACAGCATCTGCTGCTATACAATAAGAGGAAGCACAAAGGGATGTGTTGCATTCTACTCAGGGTGAGCATGACATTTCTGCTATGTATAGTAGAACTCAAGCTGAAAAAATTCCTACTTGTAGTGTTTGTGGAAAGAAAGGTCACACTAAGCAAAAATGTTGGGGAGTTGTTGGTTTTCCAAAGGAACAACCTAGATACAAGAACAACAATCAGATGTACAAACCTAAACCTTTCTCTCAATACCCACCTAGATGGAACCCTGCACCAAAATATGAATCTTCCTCTCCAAAAATGGCAGCCTCAGCTCAAACCTCTCCCACTTTTTTTCATACACCTCCTGATAACCCTGGTCTTCTATTTTCACCACAACAACTGGAACAACTTGCAAAGTTGATGCCCCAGTTGCAAAAACAACAGCTTCAGGGCACTGAAACTGATGAGGAACTTGATCAACACTTCTCTGGCATGATTTCAAACCATCTTCAGCTAGAATCTCCACATGAGTGGATAATAGATTATGAAGCTTCAGATCATATGACCCCCTTTCTTTCAAACCTGTGTGATACTTCACCATTTGCCACTGTTCCCAAAATTAACCTTCCAAATGGTGATAAAGTTGTCATTTCTCACACTGGGAAAGTTCATATTGCAACTGGTCTCACATTGGAAAATGTATTGTGTGTTCCTTATTTCAAACATAACTTGTTGTCTATACAAAAGTTGGTAAAGGATAGCAAAAGTGAGGTGCAATTCTACCCTACTCACTGCACTATACTTGACAGTGTGACCAAGAAGCTGATGGGCTTAGGTGAAGCCAAACATGGGCTTTATTACCTTGTGAATCACTTGACTAAACCACCTCCTGTTGAGTGGTTTGACAATGATAAAACTGTAACCTGTCTTGCTGCAAACAAAACAACTCAACCAGCCTCTGAAACCTTGGATTTATGGCACCACAGGCTGGGCCATGCATCCATTACCAAACTCAAGCACATTGAATGTGTTCAACCATACACCACATGTACACCAAAAATCTGCATCACATGTCCCCTAGCCATATTTACAAAACAACCATTCTCTCTAAGCTGCTCCAAGGCCACTGAACCATTTGAATTGATCCATCTGGACATCTAGGGGACCTACAAAGAATGTACCAAGGAGAAATATAGGTACTTTCTCACTATAGTTGATGATCATTCACGAAATACTTGGATATATTTACTTTAATACAAATCTGACTCACTGGGAACACTTGAAATCTTCCTTCAATATGCTAAAACTCACATTGGGAAGCAAATCAAATTCATGAGATCTGACAATGCTCTGGAATTTAATGATGCACCATGTAGGTTATTCTTTGCTGCTCATGGCATTGTCCATCAGATATCTTGTGTAAAAAGACCACAACAAAATGCAAGAGTAGAACGCAAACATAGGCACATCCTTGAGATCAGTAGAGCTTTAAGGTTCCATGTTGGATTGCCTCTCAAGTATTGGGGTGATTGTGCCCTTACTGCTGTGCACATCATCAATAGGCTTCCTACACCTATATTACAACACAAAACACCTTTTGAAACACTCCACAAACCCCCCCCACCTATGAACATCTAAAAGTTTTTGGATGTCTTGCCTTTACTTATAATCCCACATTCCCAACTGACAAATTTTCTCCTAGAGGAGTTCCCTGTGTCTTCTTGGGATATCCCTCCACTCAAAAAGGTTATAGATTGTTAAACCCCCTTACCAAACAAACCTTCATATCTAGAGATGTACATTTCCATGAGAGTGTCTTTCCATTTCACTCCCACTCTACTCAAGCATACATGACTCCTCTACCCATACCAACCATCTCCAACACTGCAGCACCTATGATTGATGATCTCTACTTTGAGCAACCTGGTAATAATACACCTACACCTTCCCCTAATATCACACCTATCCCTTCTCCTCATCCTACCCCTCCACCTTCTCCACATCCCATCTCACCTGTTCCTCCACCAGTGAGAAAGTCGTCCAGATCTCATACCTTACATGCCTGGCTTAAGGATTTTGATCTTGGAAAATCCACAGTGGCACATCACATATCCAACTTAGTTTTCACTGAAACTGAACCAAGTTTTCACTGCTTTCTTGCTACACTGACTGTTGTAGCTGATCCTACTTCTTTTAAACAAGCTGTGACTTCAGGACATTGGGTGCAAGCTATGAACACTGAGCTGGATGCTCTTGAATCCAACCATACCTGGCAAGTCACTTCCCTCCCACCTGGTAAACATGCCATTGGCTGTAAATGGCCCTATAAAACCAAGTACAATCCCAATGGTTCTATTGAAAGACACAAAGCAAGGCTTGTGATCCTTGGTTGCAGGCAGAAATTTGAGGAAGATTACTTTGAAACTTTTGCACCAGTTGAAAAAATGACCACCATTAGGACCTTGTTGGCTGTGGCAGCTATACATCAGTGACATGCTTTTCATATGGATGTCACAAATGCTTTCTTACATGGTGAGCTCTTGGAGGATGTTCACATGAAACTCCCTCAAGGTTACACTCACTTTGGTTGTCGAATTCATCTCTCTACCACCCCTTCCTCCACATCCCTTGTTTGCAAACTCCAAAAATGCCTCTATGGCCTTAAACAAGCCCCTAGACAATGGTTTTCTAAACTCTCATCTACCCTTCTCTCCATGGGCTTCATTCAATCCAAATCTGATTATAGCCTGTTCATTCATCACTCCCCCACTGCCATCACTTTAATCCTCATTTATGTGGATGATTTGCTCATATGTGGTGATAGTCTATCAAATATAAACCACCTTAAAGCCCTGCTCTCTGAAGTTTTTCACATGAAAGACCTTGGTATCTTAAGATACTTTCTAGGCCTTGAAATTGACAGATCTCCCTCTGGCTTCTTCCTCTCACAACAAAAATACACTAATGACATTCTAAAGGAACATGGCATGCTTAATGCCAAACCTTTGCAGCTACCCATGGATAGCCATCTCAAACTCACCCCTGACAAAGGTACACCTCTACCTGATCCTATTGTCTATCAAAGACTTATCGGTCAACTCATTTACCTTACCATAACCAGACCAGATATTGCTTTCTCAGTGCAATTACTAACCCAGTACATGCATCAATCCACTACATCTGCTGCCAAACTCACAGCTTACTGTGACAGTGACAGGGCAAGCTGTCCATTCACTAGAAGGTCAACAACAGGTTACTGTATATTCCTAGGACACTCTCCTGTGTCATGTAAAGCTAAGAAACAAACTATGGTTGCTAGGTCATCTGCTGAAGCAGAGTATAGAGCCATGGCTCTCACAACCTGTGAAGTCACCTGACTTTCTTCCCTACTAAAAGACCTTGTCATTAAACATCTGCAACGTACAGTGCTCAAATGTGATAACCAAGCTGCACTTGCAATTGCAGCTAACCCTGTGTTACATGAAAGGACCAAACATGTAGAGATTGATTGCCACTATGTTAGGGATCAAATCAAAGCTGGGCACCTCTACATTGAACATGTCTCATCTAAAGAACAAGTAGCTAACATTCTCACTAAAGTACTATCTGTCAAACAACACCTTCACCACATCAACAAGCTGGGAGCTTCACTAAAGTTTCACTCTCCAGCTTGAGGGGGAGTATTGAGGATAAAATAGTCATTTCTATTTACCTTCTGTCCTAGTACTAAACACTGATTCCTACTGTTATTCTCCTAGTACTATTTTGCTGCTGTCATTCTAGAATTTACTGTAATAGCAGGTTGTCAATGAGTCACTATATTTTTGTCTATATACTAGACTCTATATAGGCTGTAAACGGTTCTCCCTTTGAGCTCAGCAATACAAAAATATCTAGCTACATTTCCCTGCTCCTCTCTTTCTGTGATTGTTCTTTATTCCTCTGCATTGTGAAATTATTCCCTGATTATTTCAGTCATCAATATCACGGTGATTCACTTCAAAGAAAAGATATCATGGTGATGTAGATGGGATTTGCTTCCAAATCTTGGGTACCAAGACTATAAGACTTTATCAACTAATTGTTAACAAATTGTAAGCGGTGAAAGAGATTTATCTTACTCATAAGTCATAGGGTAGTCTTGGTAGCGTAAAGAAAAGTAAGGTAGTCATAGCTTGATGCATACTACTATTTTGAAATAGATTTTCATTATTTTTCCTCTCTTTTCATTGACATGTGTTAGTTTAGATATTTGGTTGATAAGTACCTCATGAGTTATTGATTCACACGAACTGATTATAATCGTTCTATTAGACCAGCTGTTCATACACAAAACCAAAATAAATGAACTGATTAATGACTGGATCAAGAGTGTAGCAAATAAATTAAAGTTAATAAAGGTTATGCAAGAAGGGCATGGCTATATAGCAAAACCAAAACAATTCTTCACCGTTTCTTTCTTTAGTTACTCCCACTACAAGAAATGCAATCAAAGAGGGCAATTTATTTGAATCAAATAGGGTGTTTCTGCTAAGAAATTAAGGATTGTAAAAGGTTGTGAGATGTGATGTGGGCCCCAAGAGCGTCGTCGGAGCTCCGATGTCTGTACGTCGGAATCCTGCAAAACAATGGTTAGACTACCCCGGGGGTGATTCCGGGATCGCCCCTCCGACGCTCAAGTCAGATGTGATTGAGGTAAAGAGAGAGTCTAGAGAGAGATGCTCTAGTTTGTTAGGTGAGAATTGAATACCTGTTCATTGATGAGGCAGTTGGTATTTATAGTGTTGGGGATTTCGCAGACAGGAAACATTAATTAGATGGGCCTTTTTGGGATCAATGGCTATGTTGCCTTTTCAGGCAATGATTATTTCATCCTTTTAGAGGCTTCCCAAGTCCCTGAGATTAGGTCAACTTTCAGGTGGGACCCACTGTCGCCACCTGTCCGAGGCTTTGGAAGCTTTTGTGTCCCTGTTGGGCTGCTGATTACTTGAGCCCAAACAATTAGCCCCACGCCAGGGTTGGGGGATCATGGAGGTCTGCCTGAGTGACGCCCGTCCGTGGCGGAACATCAATCCCCCCAATTCTGACTGTCTCACAGCCCCTCTAAAGTAGATAGACGGAAGGAACCATGGCGCCGGCCGAATCCATCTCTGTAGAGGGGGCCTGTGCCGACCAGCTCACCTCCAACTTGGAGGAAGAGTGCCGACCGGGTCCCTCTCTTTTGAGGGAAAAAGTCCCGACCGGGTCGTTCCCTGTGGAGGAGGAAAGACGCCGACCGGATCCTTTCTTGTTGGAGGGCGAAGCGCCGACCCGGTCAAATCTTACTGAAGGAAACACTACCGACCGGGTCATTTCCTATTGAAGGAGACGATGTCGACCCGGTCATTTTCCCGTTGAAGGAGAGAATGCTGACCGGGTCATTTCTCGTTGAAGGAAACGAAAACGACCAAGTCATTTTCCTGTTGAAGAAAAGAATGCCGACCGGGTCATTTTTCTGTTGAATGAAGGAGCACCGACCGGGGTCATCTTATGCTTGAAGGACACACGCCGACCGGGTCGTTTTCCTGTTGAATAAGAGCGCCGACCGGGTCATATTATGTTTGAAGGACACGACGCCGACCCGGTCATTTTCCCGTTGAAGGTGAGAATGCATATCATGTCATCTCATGTTGAAGGAAACGAAACCGACCAGGTAATTTTCCTGTTGACGGAAAAAATGCCGACCGGGTTCTTTTCCTGTTGAGGGAAGGAGCGCCGACCGGGTCACCTTATGTTTGAAGGATACGACGCCAACCGGGTCACTTTCCCGCTGAAGGTGAGAATGCTGACCGAGTTGTTAATCGTGGGGTAGCCACTCGGATGAGGGACTAATGAGCCCCTAGTCCGAGTAGGTGTCAGAGGATATTTGGCAATGCTCAACCGAGTGCAGAAGTTGAGGTTATAAGTCCGAGGGGGCCGCCCCAGCCGACCGATGGTGGCATTATTTCCCTTAATTCCTCAGACTTCAAACCGATCGGGAGCCCCCAGTACACTCCTTTGTCCCCGTCTTTTGAACGGCTCGGGGGCAGTCCGACTGATGTTGCGGCCTTGGGCGTGCCTTTCACGGGACTTAGCCGTGCTGAGAAGGATGGGTACTGGACCAAGGCCGTAGAGTACATATATACTCCCACCGACCGGGAGTATATCGAAGCTACTCATGGTCGGAATGAGACCAATGAGCTTTTCCGCTCCTGGCTTGATGTAAGTGTGCTTTTTCTTACCGAGTTGCTTTCATATTTTTACTTGTTCAACTTTCTAACTCTTTTTTTTTTTCAATTCTCCGCTCGGATGGCCAACGTTGCTCAAAACCGAGTGAGCCTAGCCGAAGAGGTGGCCGACCTCAAAGAAAAGGCCAAGAAGCATTTCGAAGAGGTCTACTGGGCCAACGAGGACAAGCGTATTGTCGAGTCAAAGCTCGATGATGCCGAGAGGGCCATCAGAAATGATCAGAAGGACTTCGACGCGGAGCGGGCCAAATGGGAGAAGGAGAGGGCTGACCTCATTCTTGCCCGCGACTCGGCCCAAACGGCTAAGGATGATGCCCTTGCTAAGCTGAAAGAGGCCGAACATAAAGTGACCAACCTTGAAGCCCAATTGACCGAGGCTGAAAGCAAGGTCAAGAGCGAGGAGCATTGGTCTGCTGACTGGGAGAAATCTGAGGTCGCTGAGGTCTACTCCAACGAAGTCGGAAGCGCGGCCCATAAGATGGGGGAGGACGAAGCCTTGGATCATCTGAAGAAGGTCTTGGCCGAGTCCCACCCCGATCTGGTTTGGGCCGACGTCTGGTCTGGATACCAGATGTCAATTGATGCCGACAACGCCGAGATTCGGGCTCAGATGGGTCTCGAGGATGGAGAGGGTGATGAGGATGATGACGGCCGGGTCGATGTGAACGTTGTTGATGGAGATGACGACGACGATGATAATGATGAAGATGATGCCGATGTGACCGATAAGGCTGATCAGGGGGACACTAGTGGAAAAATGCTCAAATGCTCCAGTTAAAAAGCCTACAAATGCTCCGTATTTGACGCGTAGCAGACGTCATACGAGCATTTGAACATTCTTCAAATGCTCCGGTTTTCAACCGGAGCATTTGATCTATTAAATGCTCCGGTTGTCCAAAAAACCGGATCATTTGATGAATTTTTGTGCTAAAAATGGGTCAAATGCTTCGGTTATTAGGATAAAACCAGAGCACTTGTGAAGCAAATGCTCCGTTTTTCTCTAATAACCGGAGCATTTGCTTTCTATTTTTTTTTTAAAAAAAAAGGCTGCTCTTGCTGTACAACAGCATAGCAACAAGCTAGTGCAACAAACAAGAGATGCAATCATAATTTAGATGGGTAGTTTTCACACACATAGTAGCTAAATGTACTACTCTTACAAGTTACAATTATGAGATCTCATATATATAATTATGAAAATATTAATTGCAGGCAAGATTTAAGTCCATAATAGCAACAAAATGCAGCACCTCCCTTCCCTCAGCCACAAATACAGCTCCTAACAATACTCTACAGTTCTAAACAAGAGTAACAAATATAGGATCTCAATATAGTACCAAATATAGGATCTCCTCAACATCTCTGACCACCCATGAACTGCCACCACCAGAACGTCCCATCAATGACTCATAGATGCACTGAATGAATTGCTTATAAAGGTTGTCACAATCTAGCAAAGAAAGAAGCACATTTAGAACAATGGGATTCAATCCATAAAGTTTAAGCATCCCAATAATTATGGCAGAAAGTTATATAACTCAGAAAATATGAATCAAAATCACTTACCGCCAACGGTTCTAGTGGTGGCTGTAGAGCTGATGACAAAAATTCTGCAATACTGCCAATTTGCAAACTTTTTATTTGCAAACAGAGAGAGTTTAATGCAGTTCTCAGCAGCTTAAGGAGTTGGTAGTCAGCGAAAACTTCATATACACATCTGGGATATAAATGGCAGCACTCTCCTAGCTGTACACGCCCAGCCCGGCCCCTCCTCTGCAATCCAAGCACACATTAACATGCAGGACTACCAGATTGAGTGAAAATAATAACTTTTTGGAAGAGCATGCAATACAATACCATGATAACATCCTAGGAAAATTTCTACAAGTTAACCCTACTTCCTCATATAGCTAGAGAAGGTAGAGAATCTCAGATAAGCACTCTAGCAGTTATGCAAAGCATGCACTCCCAAGCAGCAAAAGGCAAGTGAAAGTGAGATGAGAATAATCAGAGTTTTTTAACTTACAAGAGAGCAGTGTAAAAAAGTATCTCCCAACAATTAGCATGCCAGAGTAAAAGATAGATATAAACTCGGGGCAAGGGGTCTATGGTAATAACAATTTGAGTGAGAGCTAACAACAGGTTCCAGTAATTGAAGGAAATTGATATCGGGGAATTCACCTGCCGCATAGAAGCCTTTGATATCCAAGAAGGCGGTAGACAGGGGGTGTTATTGAGAGCATCATATGTGATCTCTTTAGCTTTCCCGCAATCAACAACAAAGACAACAAAGGCGTTCCTCATAAAGTATATGACAATTCAGGAAGCACATCGAAACCAAAATCCATCCATAAAATTAATAAATAAATTTTGCATTTGAAAGATATCACAAAATATTTATGTCATGTGAGGAAAAGAATAAGATTGAAACAGGTGCACAATACTAATATCTAGAAATTCAACCTCCCAATACCAAAGCAAAGAACACAAACAATAGAGAACCCGAAGTAAGAAAATATTCTAGCAACATAGCCACTAACAAGCAAAAATATAACACCCCCTCCCCTCCCCCAAAATCACAATATCTCAAAACTTCCGTTGCTAACACATTCTGGGATGCAATATGCTATATTTCTCTTCTCTAAATGCATGAAGTGATTTTATTGTTTCATTAAATGCAAAAAAAAAAAAAAAAAACTGAATTTGTTAGGGAAAAGGCCTGAGAAAATATAATTAGCTTGACCACTAGACGATTCATCAAACACACTGGAACAACTTATAAGGCAGCTACCACCTCTATATACAGTCCCATTCAATTGATTACATATTTATGACACACAATAGGCACCTAAAAATAGCACTATTAGACAGCAATTCCAAGCGTAAATCATACATCTATATCAGTTACAGAAGTTCGAGTAATAGTTTGCGTTAGGAGAATAGATATGAGTCAACATAAGTCAATACTAAAAGGGAACAAAAAAGGCATGAACCACAATACGTCCTCAATAACCATAAGCCTAATAGGAGGTCATTCCAAGTACAGAAGACTGAATCTGGAAAGAATTCAGAGAAGGGTCAGCTTGAAAGCAAGAAAATTATAATTCAGAAGCACATAAATTTCAATCACGAAACACATATCAAAACACTCACAATCGAAGCCAATTACTAGCTTTGTTCGAGGACAGGCTTCTAGGAACTTCACCGCATCAAGAGAAACACGAAAATGCAAGGCAGTTCATACTCCGTACTTCAGAACTTCAACAGCACAGTAAATTCATAATAACTTTCTTTATTCTAAAAAATAAGAAGTACAAACTTCTAAAAAAATCAGCAGTAAAAATTTACCTCTAAATTAACACCCTTTTCACAAGAAAGCACAAAACTTAAGCGAAGAAGCATAAATAACCCTAACTACAGGGATACTAATTTGTTAAATACTTCAACAAGATGCTCTATCAAGCAAAAATGGCAAACAGATCTCACAGCAAGCAAAGAACTCATATACCATGAAGTAAGCATCCTTCACCAAAGATTGATGCATATATTCAAAAGAAAACACCCATGCAGCACACATCGACCTTAATTAGAGAGCCAAAATCAATGCCCAAGACTTCATTCAACTAAACTAAGCTACCTCAACTCAAACATAAAAAAAAAAGGCTAAAAACAACTACCAAATTCCTTTACAGTACCTTTTCATCAATTGAACAACATTGTAGTTCTACAAAGACTGGAAAAATTAAAATTAAAATATCAACACTCACTATGATCCATAAATGGCTCATGAATAGCATAGAAGGTTCCATTGCAGTATAATTTAACCTAATTTATAGCCAAAATCCAGCAAGAAAATCAATCTACACGAGTTTTAACCTTCACCTAAAAAACATTGCTTTAAATTTACAGTGACATAGTAAAAACACATATGTTCGTCTCCATTAGACACAACAATCTATCTATATATATATATATATATATATATATATATATATATATATATATATATATATATATATATATATATATATATATATATATATATATATACCTCAATTACCAATAAAACGGCATCATTTCAACTCAATTCATTCAAAACCACTCAAATTACCATGTATAAATAATAAAATCATCAAAATTCAATAACCTAAAATTGAAATATAATCACGACCCATATACTTAAACGCCAAAAAAATCACTAAGGCGTTCATTATCAGGCATCGGAGGCGAACACGTGAGGCTTAATTGCTAAGCTGCCATGATCTGGTGGTTGGATTCGTCGTTGTTTAGAGACTCAGGATCTGAGACCTAATCATCATTGCTAGCTAGACACGGAAAATATAAAAATAAACATGAGATGAGTGTGGAACATAAACCAATTCCTATTATCAATCATCAATTACTGGCAGAAAAAACGCAGGAACATAAATCTAAGGTAGAGGAAAAACGCATGAAAAGATGAGAAGAGAGAACGAAGATGAAAATGAAACAGAGAAAATGCAACAAATTTCATATTAAACCCTAATGCCCACAAAATTTCATATACAACCCTAATGCTCACAAAATCTCATATAAACCCAAAACTAGTAAAACCCGAGATTCGCAGATAACAATGAACAATTACAAATGAATATTCCAATCACAAATTCCACAATTCAGATCTTCAGAGTATAGCTAGCATCCAGTAATAACATATTCAGTTAAATTTTTATGAGCATAAAACACCAGTGATATATGTCCTATAATCAGCAATAATCTATTAGGATTGAACACACAAACCTATAGAACCGAAAGGAAAGAAAGCAACACACAATCCTAAGTAATACAACCCTAAGTCCCTAAGTAAAACAGAATTGCACAAACTCTAATTCCACGAAGTCCCCATCAAATTAGATTTAGTCAATGATCATTAATCACCACAATTCTGAACATACTACGAGTACTTAATTATATAACAACTGAACATATATACAATCAATCTGAATTGCTCAAAACACTAGCACACATTATGATAAGATAACATGGTCTAACTTGTCATAATCTATAGACATAATTGATACTACATAAAAGTTACATCCTACTAAGACAATGATGGTTGGTAGTATTCGAGCAATTCGAGTAGACAAGCAGAGTCACAGTACCAAACTCAAATTTAACAATCAACCCAGCACAAAAAAAACACTACAGCAAAAGATCCAATGCTCGTCCTTCGAACTTCAAACAAAAGAAAACCCAGAAAGTAACGAAGTTAAAGACTCAAAGAGATCCATAATGTGGTTACAACTAATTCCGCAATTGTGGACCAAGATATATGCGAAAATTCAGTTCAAACTGAATCCAGTCAAAGAAACCATAAAATTAGAAGTTAGGGTTTACAAAATTGACAAAAACAAAATCGAAAAAGATCAACAAAAAAAAAATCAAAAAAATCAAAAGAATCAACAGATGTAAAATGAGTTCCTCGAGACAACATTAATTGAATTACAGTTAGGTGAGCAAAGTTGACACTCAACTACAAAAAAAATCACAAACCTGAATGAACGGTGCGAGGATGTGGAGAGGGCATAAACTCTGGCGAGCTTTGGCAACGCAACAATGACGGATGAGAGTGAGAGAGCGATGCTGAAGAACCACCATCGCCGCCGCCTCCTACCGCGGTGCTGAAGAACGGCGCTGAAGAACTCGTGATGAAACATCAAGATCTGAACAGAGAAAAAAATTCAGGGGCGTGATGAGACAGAGAGAGAGGAACTCGTGAAATGGAGAAATAAATCTTCTTCGATTTCTAGGGTTCAAGTTTTAGAACAAAATAAATCATAAATAGAAAAAAAGAAACAAAGAAACCGAGCCACTTACTTGTTGTTGTGAAGAATGGGTGAAATGCGAGTGAAAATTAGAAATGGGGGATCCATCCGAGTTCAGAGCTTCTACGAACGTATTAGGGATTTTAGCATGAAATCCAAGGTGACGATAAGGAGATGGAGAGAAGGAGGGCAGAAGTTGAGTAGTTGGCGTTTCGGTGGCTGACTATGAAGGAGATGAAGACGGGATGAGAGAGAAAGAGAAACCAGTTAAGGGAGGGAGAGAACAGAAAACTGGGGGGAGCAGTAATTTCATTAGAAGAGGGAGGGAGGTAGGGGGGAATTATACTAATTAAAAAAAAAAGGACAGCCAAATGCTCGGGTTGATTGACTAGAGGCGCGGAGCACTTATTCACAAATGCTTGTGTTGATTAGTCAACCGGAGCATTTGACATCAAATGCTCCGGTTGACTAACGAGCATTTGTGAATTTTTTTTATTAAAATTTTCACAAATGCTCGGGTTGATTAGACAACCAAAGCATTTGATAAGTAGTAAAAGCAGTTTTTTCCACTAGTGGGAGGAGCGAGTCGGTGACAACACCGAAACTAATGCTGGGAGTATGACTAATCCTCCCCCTCCCCCTAGTTCTTAGGATGCGCGACATTTGTACTTAGCCGTTTTCCAGATTTTCTTCATTAGCTTCTGTAACGTTCCCTTGTAATGCCCGACTATTTTAATGGAACAACTTTTTAGCTTCACTTCTCGTTGTGTCTGTTAATTGCAATGTTATCCGACTAGCTTCATTGATTTTTGACTTATCTGGTTTTTTTTTACCGATTTTTGACTGAACTTATTTGTGACTAGTTAAATCTTTGCCAAGCGAATGTATTGCCGAATCGGATATCCCATTGACTGATTAAGTCTTAACTACAAAAAATGCCTACTAATTGTTTGCCGAATCGGATATCATATTGACTGGATAAGTCTAGTAGTCTAACTTGTACAGGAAATACCGATTAGCTATTATCTTCTCTTTAGCTATTACATGTATGCCCCTATTGCAAGTAATAAACATTACACGAAGTCGGATTGGTCTAGCCTTGACTCGGCGATTAAATTGCCGAGTGATTCTTTGTTTGCACTGGATGGCTTTCAGCAGTGCGTTGCCCCTTGTTTCCGGCAACAAATCTAAGTTGACCGGCTTTTCCTCCTAGTTTTCTCGTATTTGTAGAAGGTTACTCGGGGTGAGGGGATGCCAATCTCCACTGGTGAGACCGCTTCGCTTCCATACACAAGGCTGAACGGGGAGTGTCCTGTTGCCTCCTTTACAGTAGTTCGAGCCGACTAGAGGACCCAGGCAAGTCATCGACCCATGCTCTTTTGGCAGCCTCTAAGGATTTCTTGATTCTATTGAGGACTATTTTGTTAGCCGACTCGGCCTGTCCATTTGTTTGTGGCCTGGACACGGCGGAGAACTTGGTATGTATTCCGAACCGGGCACAGTACTCCCGAGTAGAGCCACGTAGTTGATGGTGACAATTAGGAACTTCCTTTGACCTGATGCTGGGGGGAATGGTCCGAGTAGGTCCATTCCCCATTTATCGAATGGCAGAACTGCTTGAATTTTCGTTAAGGGGGTGGTCGGTGCTCTCGGAATGTACGAATGGATTTGATAAGACGGGCACCTTTTGACCAGCTCGTGAGCATCTGATTTTAGAGTAGGCCAGTAGTAACCTGCCCTGAGGGCCTTTCCGACTATGGTTCTTCCCCCTTAGCTTGATGACTCCCACAGGCCCCTTGGTGGATTTCCCTTAGGATATAATCCCCTTCTTCAGGAGTCACACATTTGAGCAACGGGTGGGTGAAAGACTTTTTGTAGAGCTGGTCCTCGTACCATAGGAACCACCCGGATTTGTGTTTAACTCGCTCGGCCTCTTTGCGGTCCTCAGACAATGTTCCATCTCTCAAGTACTCGACCACCTCTTTCATCCATGTGGATGTCCGATTTAACACCAATTGTTCCTTGACGTTAATGCTTGGCTGACGAAGGACTTCCTACATAATTGTCCGAGGGGCCGACCCTTCTGCCGAGCTGGCCATCCGAGCCAGAGCATCCGCCTGTTGATTTTCCCATCGGGGTATGTGGATGATGCTGAACTGAGATAGCTGTTTGATGATATCTTGGGTCTTGGCCAAATACATTCTCATGTTATCTTCCTTAGCTTCGTACTCGCCTGATACCTGACCCACTATCAGCTGTGAGTTGGACTTGGCGTTGATCACTGTGGCTCCGGCTAAGATGCATAACTCTAGTCTGAGGATCAGGGCTTCATATTCGGCTTCATTGTTAGACCCCAAGAACTCGAATTTGATGGCATACTCCATCTTTTGCCCGACCGGGGGTTTAATCACAAGACCGGCTCCGCATCCCGTCTTGGTGGACGAGCCATCTACTTGCAGTTCCCAGCTATCCTGCTTGCTGACTGGGGACCGGGTCGTGCATTCAGTTATGAAATCAGCCAAGGCTTGGGCTTTGATTGCCCTCCTTGACTCATATTCCAACCCAAAGTCTGCTAGCTGATCCGCCCAGTCAGTCATCCGACTGGAGTGGTTCCTGCTTTCAATTAGCTTCCTGAGCGGCTGCCCGGTGAGGACTTTAATCGGATGGGCTTGGAAGTAAGGCTTAAGCTTCCGACTAGCCATCACCAAGGCGAAGACTATCTTTTCGACTTCGCTGTATTTGGCCTCTGCTCCTCGGAAGGCGTGACTGATAAAGTAAACCGGGTGCTGCTTTTCTTCTATCTCGGCTATCAGAACAGCGCTGAGCGCGTATTCTGAAACGGCCAAGTAAATGAACAATATTTCCTCCGGCAAGGGGGATATCAACTTAGGGAGGGTTGATAGGTGTGTTTTAAGGGAGGTGAAGGCTTGCTCGGCTTCGTCATCCCTAGTGAATTCTTTTCTCTTCAGAGCTTTGAAGCAATGTATGCTCTTATCTGCTGACCGGGAGAGGAAACGACCGAGGGCGGTCAAACAGCCGGTCAGGCGTTGTACCTCCCTTACGTAACAGCTTTGATTTTGTCAGGGTTTACTTCGATTTCCCTTTCATCAACCAGGAATCCAAGGCACTTCCCTCCTTTCACACCGTGACACCGAATACACATTTCTTCGGGTTCAACATCATGCGGAATCGCCTCAACGTACTGACGGTTTCCCTTAAGTCTGAGGGGTGATCATCTTGGACTTTCTTTTTACGATCATGTCGTCGACGTATACTTCAATGTTCCGACCCAGTTGGTCATTGAAGATTTTGTTGACTGTTCGCTGATACGTAGCCCTCGCATTCTTGAGCCCGAAGGGCATCATTTTGTAGCAATACACCCCTTGGTTTGTGACAAAGGCGGTGTGGACTCGATCGTGCTCAGCCATTGGGATCTGGTGATACCCCGCATTTGCGTCCATGAAGCTTAGGAGAGCGTGACCCGCCGTTGAGTCGACCAGCCTGTCAATCTTCGGCAGAGGGTGGTTATCTTTTGGACAGGCCTTGTTCAGGCCTGTGAAATCCACACACATTCTCCATGCCCCACTCGACTTCTTGACTAGCACAACATTGGCCAGCCACTCTGAGTACTGACATTCTTCTATGAACCCTGCTTCAAGCAATTTCTTGACTTCTGCAGCTGCCGCGGTGTTTCTTTCGGGGCCTTGATGCCTCAACTTCTGTTTGACTGGCTTGAATCCTTCTTTGATGTTGAGCTCGTGGCACGAAACTTTGGGATCGAGTCCAGGCATTTCTGTAGCTTCATAGGCAAAGACGTCCTTTTACTCTGTGAGTACCTGAATGATTTCTTCTCTTGTTTGAGGGTCCATGGCTTTGCCTACTCTCAAGGTCCGACCGAGTCTTTCGTCAATGATGACTTCTTCGTCATCCTTGGCTGGCTGAGGGCGCTCGTACTGCTTGGGATTTTCAGTAATGTAAACCCCGAGGCCACTTGAGGGCTGACCCTCTTCTCGCTTTCTCTTTTTCGAGTCCTCTTGAACGTCGTTCCTGCTCTTCAAGCTGTTAACGTAACATTCCCTTGCTACTTGCTGATCCCCTTGGATCTTTCCGACTTTACCCTCGTCGGTTTCGAATTGCATGAGAAGTTGGTAAATGGAAATTGCTGCCTTGACTTTGTTTAGGGTTGGTCTTCCCATTATGATGTTGTACGGTAGAGCGATGTCTACCACCAGGAAATCAATCAGTAGGCTTCTTCCTTTGCCCTTCTCTCCCATCCGAGTAGGCAACTTTATAGATCCGACAGGATGTACCGAGTTTCCCCCGAAGCCTATGAGTGGCTGAGTGAGGGGGTTACATCCTTCTCGTTGTATTTCAGCTTCCTGAGGCACTCTAGTGTGATTATGTTGGCTGAGGATCCACTAACACCCTTTTGACTCTTGCGTTGGCCACTTTGAGCTCAATGACCAGGGGGTCGTCATGGGGCGTGTGTAGGGCCCGACTGGATTCCCCGAATGTCATGACGGGGCAATCGGGGCGGGGATGGTGGACATCAAGCACTTGGTGCTTAAGATTCTGGAGGTGGGCTTTGCGTGATCGACCGGTTAGGCCTCCCGACGCGAAGCCACCCGCTATGATTCCGATGAAGCCCTCCGTATCCCCACTGTTGGATTGACCGACCTTCTGTTTATCCTTCTCCTCACTAGAGTGCTTGAGGTATCGGTTCAGCTTCGCCTGGTCTGCTAGGTTGTCAAGGGATTTCTTAAGTTCCCTACAATCTTTGGTGGTGTGCCCGCATTCCTTGTGGTATTCGCACCACTGGCTCCTATCTCTTCGAGCGGTTGCTGTTCTGATAGGGGGTGGGCGCGGAAGCGTGGACTTATCTTTTATGTCCAGGTAGATTTCTCTCCTGTTTTTGCTGAATCGGGGGTTGTGGCCGTGGTCACTGAACTTGTCTGACCGGCCCCCTGTCTTTTATTGTTTCGGTTGGTCCTTGTGATTTCCTTCATCTTTTCTCTTCTTGCTTCCATCGTATGAGTGGCGACATATGTCTGTCGCTTGGATGAATCTTTGAGCCCGAGTCATTGCTTCAGAGAAGGACCATCTTAGCCGACCGGGTTGGAGTCCGGACATCAGGGCGGCGTATGCCACCGCGTCTTGCAGATCTGAGATTTTCAGTGATTCCTCATTGAATCTTTTGATGTAATCGGCCAGACTTTCATTCTTCTCCTGCCTGACTCCCATCAAATGGAGACTTATTTTCTTCTGTCTTTTCCCGACAACAAACTGGTGAATGAATAGGTCTTCGAGCACCGAAAATTCAGTTATGTTCCCCGCAGGGAGCTCTTGGAACCAGTTCAGGGCCAGTCCTTTAAGTGTTGTGGGAAAGAAACGGCACCAAGTGGCCTCGCATCCAGTTTGAACGCTCATTTGAGCTTTGTATGTGGCCATATGATCATCCAGGTCGGTTAGGCCCGTGAATGGTTCAATGGTCGGGGTTTTGATCTTTCCCAGGCTGGGCGCCTCAAGTATGGCCTGACTGAATGGGACCATGAACTTAAGCACCCCGCTGTTGATCAGAACAGGTTTCGATTGGGCAGAATCACCATGTCCCGCACGCTGAGCAGCCTTTTTATCGAGGATGTACCTCGCGTCGTAGCCTTTGCTGAGGCGCTTCTCGTTGAGGAAGTGTCGGGCATCGTTGTGCTTATGCCCGACGTTGCCTCGGGGTGACTTAGATACGTGAGTTTCTTCTTCCTGCCTAGCGGATCTTCCTTTAGACTCGTGTCGCTCTTTCTCCCCCTGTTTGGATCGTTGCCGATCATGTTGACTGTTTTCCCTTGCCCCCGACCGTTGCCGGCTACACTGACCCTGGTTCTCCGCCCGAAGGGAAGGGACCAATGCTTGGTCTTTGGGGGGCTGAAGAGGACGTTCCTGTTGTAGGTTGGCTAACATGTCCATCAGGCTTTGCTGCAAGGTCTGTTGGAGCTGAGCGACTATCAAGTTTATATCCGCCGTGGATACAGGATCGGGGTCAGCGTGTTGTAGCTGCTATGAGGGGTCCTGTCCATTTTCGATGGACTGTTCTTCTTCATAGTCGAGGGTTTGAACGGTCGGCGTTTTGGGCCGTTCAGACCTCCGTTGGTGAGATGGTGAGGGATCTCTTTCGGACCTCTGAGCCTGTGCTGAGGGTTGTCTGGTGCGAGTGCTCTTGGCTGGGGCCATTGCGAAGTGGATCTTACTGAGTGGTGACGAAGTGACTTTGATTGTAACTTCCCCACAGACGGTGCCAAACTGTTTCTGCTAAGAAATTAAAGATTATAATAGGTTGTGAGATGTGATGTGGGCCCCAAGAGCGTCGTCTGAGCTCCGATGTCCGTACGTCGGAATCCTGCAAAACAATGGTTAGACTACCCCGGGGGTGATTCCGGGATCGCCCCTCCGACGCTCAAGTCAGATGTGATTGAGGTAGAGAGAGAGTCTAGAGAGAGATGCTCTAGTTTGTTAGGTGAGAATTGAATACCTGTTCATTGATGAGGCAGTTGGTATTTATAGTATTGGGGATTTCCCAGACAGGAAACATTAATTAGATGGGCCTTTTTGGGATCAATGGCTATGTTGCCTTTTCAGGCAATGATTATTTCATCCTTTTAGAGACTTCCCAAGTTCCTGAGATTAGGTCAACTTTCAGGTGAGACCCACTGCCGCCACCTGTCCGAGGCTTTGGAAGCTTTTG
The DNA here is from genome assembly GCA_947648045.1 of Beta corolliflora. Taxonomy (NCBI): domain Eukaryota; kingdom Viridiplantae; phylum Streptophyta; class Magnoliopsida; order Caryophyllales; family Amaranthaceae; genus Beta; species Beta corolliflora. The sequence continues at coordinate 6,334,749 of CANSZD010002913.1, forward strand.
TGTCCCTGTTGGGCTGCTGATTACTTGAGCCCAAACATAGGGCAATTAGTTGATTGCCTTATTTAATAGTATCAAGAAAGGCAAAAATATTTCCTTTTGTATACACCCATCTCATTCTAGAATTTGTGAAAATAAGATAGGGCGTCTACAATAAAATTCTGGAATATGCCATTGACTAGTAGAAGAAGTAATAATCAGTTGCTAGTTTATATGGCCCTTCATATGTCTGTTCGATTGTTGTGGCTTTTGTTGCTCTCTGGATTTATTTTGGTGGCTTTTCGTTTGTATAAGCACACTCACTTCAAGTTTCATGGGTAGTGTTTGTTTATTGTTGGGTGTTTTTGATCCTTGAGATGTGTAAGATATGCTCAACATTGTGATAAACACCATTCGAGAAAAGATGGCCAATGATGCTTGTGAATGTGGTGCTTATAATTCTCTGATGTGTTGTCTTTCTAATTTTCTTTTGAAATATTTGTTTTATTATATTATGAAGGAAGATGATAACCTGACGTTATTGGGAGGAAAGAGCTAGAGATTGTGATGGGCAATGAGCATATATTAATATTGTTTGTGGACAGATCTCAAGTAAACATTATGTGAATATGATTTTGTTAAAACTTTTGTAAATCTACTAATAGGAGGCTACCATATCTGTTGAGGATTTTGTTAAAATTTTAGTAAATCAGTATAGTTTTTTCCCTTGGTATTACCATGGTTTTATGTAGAATGTACAAGGTTTATCCCTCAACTTATATTAGATTGATCTTCGATGCATAATGGTTTTTAGATGATGACTGGCAGGGCAATACTTCATGATTTCCTTGCTTGACAAAGTACAAAGAGGACAATATCTTATTTTTGCTCTGCTTGACAAAGTACAAAGAGGGCAGTATTGCCCTTTTTGATGATCAAAGAGGGCAACTTTATTCGCCTTGGTTGATGAAACAAAGAGGGCAAAAGTTTTTGCCCTTTTTTTTCAGATCAAAAAGGCCAAAAATATGAGATTTGCTCTTGAAACCTAATACAACAGGCTACGAGGGCAACGGAAGGGCAATTTTAAAATTGCCCTCGTAACCTAAGAAGGCAAATTTTGTATCAAAGAGGGCAATTTTAATTGCCCTCCTTGAAACGGTTTGTTGTAGTGTCCTTAAATGAAGAAGAAACAAAAATAACTCCATTCTTTTGTCACTCCTTAAATGGAAGAGAAAAGAAAAATAAACCCTTAGCTTTTCCAAATATAATTATAATATGCTAACTGGATAAACAATGAGTCAATGACCAAGCAATATCAACGTTTTGTTCGCGATAACATACATACGTGCATACCAATTAGAGGTGTCAATTCAGTTTAACAGTTCAGTTATGGTTATATCCAAACAGTTCAGTTCATATCAGTTCAGTTTACGCCAGTTAAAATTATTAACAGTTCAGCTCAGTTCAGTTAACAAACATTTCAGTTCAGTTTAATTCAGTTATTTTTCTTTCCAGTTCAGTTCAGTTCAGTTGCAGTTTAAACCAGTTTTTACCCGAACAGTTAAACCAACCAACGGTTGAATCCATAACAGTTAAAACACGTTGCAATTATTTTCAGTTTCGTTTCAGTTTATTTCAGTTTTTTACACAAACCACATAAGTTCGACGATAATCGTATCGGTTCGGGTATGAGTTAGTCACATTCATGTATTTGTTCGGGAAAATTGGAGCTTCATGTCGGTTTTTTTTTTCGGTTAAAATTAACGTGGCAAATAAGTGTTGTCCGGCACTGCTTGCCTCGAAAAAAATCGGTTGTACTTCCCAAAAACGTATATGAAAGTGACATCGATATATGTATACTTTACTGATATATATATTCGACAATTTGGAATAAGATAATTTTATATAAATCGATATTCAAACTTTTAGTTGTATGCAAATCACATCATGTTTGGTTAAAAAGGACGTTTTATTTTAGTATAAATTCTTATAAACTTCCTCGCAAGACGAGTTAGACATTATTTAAAAATCCAATTAGATCAATGTCTTACTATAACTCTATTAGATCAATGGATTAATATGACTATACTAGTCATTAAGCTATATGCATTTGAAGAATGAAAACATATAATCGACGTAAAATAAGTTAATATTGGATTAGATCAAGGTACCTATGTGAATTGATAAGTTAAATCAAGATAATGATACTCCATTTAAGTTAATCGTTAACAAGTTATATTCAATTTGAAACTCATACATCTTAGCCCAACTGAAAGAAATTGATATTAGATTAGATGAATGTATCAACGTAAGTCGGTAAAGTAATTAAAATCAAATGTGCTCCATTTAAAGTAAGATTAAGTTGTATCCATTTTCATTTTAAAACATGATATTGGAGTGAAACAAATTGATATTGGATTATTAAATCAATAATGTATCAATGTAAATCGATAAACTAAATCAAGATAAGAATACTATATCTAAGTTAATTGTTAATAAGTTACAATCATTTTTTAGACTCGTACATCTAAGCCAAATTGAAAGACATTGATATTAGACTAAATGAATATATCACTATAAGCCGATAAGATAATCGAAGATAATAATTCTCCACTAGAATTCGAAAAATAATATTGAAGTGAAACAAGTTAGTATCGGTGTATTAGATTATTGTATCAATGTGAATCGATAACCTAAATCAAGATAACAATACAACATTTAAATATCGTCTCTATGTGAAATGCATCTCGAAACTAACAACATCTACTCAGATGATTCCAAGTACTTATGGAACTAAATGAATGTGCCAATAGTAGTCAATAATAAGCTAATTCAAGATAACAATGCAACATTCTCTTTTATTGAACTGACACATGTTGTCATTGGATAAGATTAATATATTAGTGTTAGTCAATAACCTTGTTTAAGGTAGCAATACTCAAGTTAAGTCAATCGTCATTCAGCAATATTCTTATTTAAGGTAATTCAAATTAATCTATCAATAGTAGTCGATAAGTTAATTCAAGAAAACAATGTAACATTCTCTTTTATTGAACTGACACATGTTGCTATTGGATAAGATTACTGTATCAATGTTAGTCAGTAACCTTGTTTAATGTAACAATATTCAAGTTAAGTTAACCGTCATTAAGGCATTTAGTTGCTATTGAACTGACACATGCTGGAATTATGTGAAAGTTCGGTTAGGTTGTAATATAATTATGGTTTAATGTTACCCTTTTGGTTTTTTTTTAAAAAAAAATTAGAGAAAGTGTTAAGGCTTTTGGTGACAACCCAAAATTGGTTATTTGGATATTTAAAAGAAGAGGAAGTTGGTGAGTGTTTTGATATTGTTAAGGAAATTGAATTTGATGATTTTGAAGAGGGGAGTTTGAATTAATTTACTTTCGTTGTAGACCCAAGAGTTAAAAGTTTATAGCAAGTAATATGGTATTAATAGTTACGAAAGAAACAAACTTATAACTGAAATAAAGTTATATGTCATACTTTTGTAAAAGTTTGATCACTCACTATGATGGATTTAAAATTATCAATTTATTATGAAATAAAGCTATAATGTCATAAATTCATATATTAATAATAAAATTATCATCATAAATTTTCATGTGAGAGTATATCATAAAGTTGGCTAAAATGTAAATTCGATTTGGAGTGTAAAATCAGTGAATTTGATATAGTTGAAAATTATTAAGAAATTAAGTTATATGTCATAACTTCAATACTAATAAAAAATTATCATGATAAAATTTGTATGTCATTTGGAGTACTATCAAGAATTTGAGTAATATGTGAATTGGAGTATTATCAAGAATTTGGGTAATATGTGAATTCGGTTCGGATACAATTAAAAAAAAAATTAAAACAGTTTCAGTTTAAATCGGTTTCAGTTCAGTTCAGTTCAGTTTCAGTTTGAATCAGTTCAGTTAATTCAGTTAAATATCCAGTTCAGTTCAGTTGATCGATCAACTTTTCAGATTTTCACAGTTATTTTCAGTTACAGTTAGTTTCAGTTCAGTTGCAGTTCAGTTTTGGTTTTTCATTTACAGTTTATTTCAGTTTTAGTTCAGTATTTTTCAGTTGATTTCAGTTACAGTTACTCCTAGTTCAGTTTAATTTAGTTTAAATTTCAGTTGTTTCACTTCAACCACCAGTTCATAAACCAAACTGACAGGTCTTATAACAATAGCATGCGGACATTGCTACATCTACCCACCGGGTAGACAACCCACTACTAATAGAGCATTAAAAAATTAATAATTATGTTGAGTTGGATTCCATTACTACAACCCTCAACAAGCCTTTATTAATGGTGGGTAGTCTACCCGGTGGGTAGACAAAGTTTTTTCCATAGCATAAGGGGATGTCACGTACATGTCAAGTTGTCAACCATTCCAGGGCATAAAGCTGTCAAGTCATAATGGTAGACAAAAAAAAGGAAATGGAATCAGGGGTAAAGTCAAAGTCTACATTTAAGTGCTTCACATGCTACTATGCTAGTGAAGACTGAATAGAATTACAGCTAGCATTTTCTACAGCGACTTATGCAAGAAAAGTCAAAGTCAATCCAGTACATCACAATTTGTTGAAAAGATAAGCAAAGTAAATAGAGAATAGAAAGATAAGGTTGAAAAGTCCATACATCTTTTATTTAATGCAAATAATAAAATACAGCTAGTGACATATAAATAGACTTAAGCACCATAACTACTTAATTTCTAATGGTACCGTTTGTTTATCAAAATAAAATAGACTTAACACTTAAGCTAACTAGCATTTTTCTACTAAGGTAAGTGCAACCTAAAACATGGAAGGTAATGTAAGATCACGATAGAATAAAACTACATATTATAGATATTCCTAAATAAAGGACTCATTAAAACTAATTTTTTAGCACTTTCAACCCATGTTGTACTCAGAATATGTATAACTACTACGTACTAAAGGAGTCGTCCTTCAAGCTAATCAGTAATTACCGTATATAGTATATTATGAAGATAAATATATTTAGATATTTTATGTTGTGGTTATAGTGTTTTGCTAGAAACTAGCTACAATCTATATAAGAGCTAATTAGATTAGACTTATTAAAAATTATATTTAAGTCTAGGTCACACATATAGAGTAATAATCAAACAAGATACTAAAAGTAACCATAAGTTGGTTATACTGAATTTAGGGCAAGGGTGATTAGGAAGAAGACATATCTTTTGTAGATATTTATCGTCCCCAATATACTTAATATGATTATCTTCATTCTATATCTCTATTATATAAGTGAAGGGGGAGGAAGATGGTGTTCCCTTATAAAATGTCGGATATACCCTTAATGAATTTAAATTGTCATATATATAAAATAATCTTTTCTTTTTCCCACTTCCCATATATATTGAACAAGTTAACAATGAAATTAAATTTGAAATTTCAATTAAATATTAAATTAAGGAGAATGATTTCCTCTTCTTATATATGTGTGAAAAACTTTGATAAAAAATTAAATTGACAATATAACTTGATTGACACAATCAGAAGGAAAAATAAAAACATAAATTTCATATTAATAATTATACTTATAATATTCTAAAACCTAAATATTGAATATTATTTGGTAATCTCTATTATATAAATCAAACTCTTCCACTTTATTAATATTCAACGATTGAACCAATGAACCTGATACACAAATTCTTCCACTTCATTTGAGCACAAGCTTTCTTCTGTTTTATATTTACTTCGCTCGATACTATATTTGAATAATGATGAACAAATAACTAAGAAAACCAACGAAACATTTATTTAAGAAAAGCATATTAGAATATTAAAAATAATTATAAATGTCTGATCGAATTAAATATTTTGTAACACTGATGAATAACTAACTGAGAAAAAAGAACGTTAATATGACACGCACACATAGCGTGCAAAAAATGCTAGTATAAGGGAAAAGCAGGGGGATACTAACGAATTAGTTGCTTTATTTGGAACATTAATTTAAAAAAAGAGCTAGGAAAACTCAAAATACTTTACGTGGAAGTCAATAACTTCTAGAATCCACATTGTCAACTAAAATTTTATTTTTAAAAAAATCCTTAATTTAATGGCACAAATCCTATGATTAATTGTTACACACATTTTACAATTTTTTTCATTATTTTTGAATATAAAAAACAGCATACAAACTACTGTAACTGGTCCCCTTTTTCACCAAAAAAAATAAATATTGTAACTTATCTTCTCCCTAACGTAATCTTCTTCCTTGTATCTCTACCAATAACATTGTTACCTACTGAATTTTGTGCAAAACTTCATATGATTTCGTACGCATTGCATGTATGTAGGGCTAATACATATATTAGGTGATCATATCATCTTTTAGGAAAAGATAACATAGTTTTTGAGAGATAAAAGTTAACCCTAATCTTCCTTAAGTGACTAGTTCCGCTAGTAGAGAGAAACAGTGAGTTTTCTTTGTCGTTCTAGCAAACAACTTAACAACTTCATATTTTTATATGTTGCTTAGTGTACTAACTAGAGAGACTACACTTGCAATCCTCGATCTTCATATTGAATGGCGAAGCACTAAGCAAGCAAGGAAATCACTCTACAAGGATTTGATTTATAATTCTATAATCAGTATTTGTTTATGCATGAGATCTTGGTTTTTGATGTTAAAATAATACTTTTAGGAATTCCCGCTAATAGCATCAAAGTTTCTACAACTACAACCTATATTTTAATTTCCTTTAAGATATTTTCTTAATTTTTCTTTTAATAAAATGTACAAGCAAGAGGTGGTTACAGGAGAAGGAGAGCCCAAATGAAAATGAGGAATCGTACTCTATGTAATGGATGTAAGCATTGGGTATAGTGTGGAGATTGTAAAAGATGGTGTGGTTGTGTGTGATTGCAGCAAGACCATAGCTTGCGATAAGTATGAAGACACACGAGGCCATGACGAGCCGAGGCAAATAGCAGCACCCCGCAGTCTTGGTGCCTCTTGTGCCCGTGCGTGCAACCTGGCTTTCCAGCTAGCACGCTCGCGTCTGCCATCCCGCAAGAAGCTACGAGTGTCCGCAGCTGCCGACCCACGCTCACAGGGTTTAGCTTGCAACAAATGATGTGCACTACAAGAAAGGTGGTAATTAACGACAGCTAAAAGCCGTCGGTAATAAAAAGAAAATCGTCGCTAAAATATCAACGACGGCTAGCAGTCGTTGAAACGCAGTCGGTGCAAAGGTGGTCGCTGATATTGGAATCAACGACCGCTAAGCCGTCGGTAAAAAATTTAACGACGGTTTCCTGCTCATCAGCGACCGTTTTCCAAAACCGACGTTGGAACCAAACCAACGACTGTTTTAAACAGACGGTAAATCAACGACGGTTTTCCACCGTCGCTGATTTACCGACCGTGTTTAACCGTCGGTGATTCACCGTCGGTTAGAAACAGTCGTTGTTTGCACCAATTCAACGTCTGTTAAAAACCGTCGCTATTATGTAAAAGCATTCGTTGATGTTGAAGTCCTTGGATGCATAGAGTACCTTACAACGACTGCCTAGCCGTCGTTGATTTAATGTTTAGCCGTCGTTGTTTTTTTAAAATAATATTATTTAGAATATTTTTGTTCTTAATAATAATTAAACCTGTACCAGCACAGCTGCATGCTTGTGGACCACACTACAGCTGTTCCTCCATCGCATTCAATTTTTTCAATTACAAAAATATGCAATTTTGATATATATTACAATTTGCATTGATACTTGTATAATTACATGAAATAGATTACAATTATGTACACAAAATAGATCCCGATGTCGGGAAATAAAGTAGAAGTCGGTGTTTACAAAAAATATATATCGACAAAGCTAGAAACTAATAAGCTAGATGCCGATAAATATAGACACTAAATGTCTATAGTTAGACAAACTACCTAGATTAAATATATTTACGCAAAATAGATCCCGGTGTCGATAAATAAAGTAGAAGTCGGGTTCCAAAAAAAATAACCCGACACATCTAGAAACAAAGCGAGATGCCGATAAATACTGACACTAAATGCATATAAGTTAGTTACCTAGGTTCCAAAACCAAAAAAACTACACTGTCAAGGGTGTCTCTGTAGCACTACCGCCACCACAAAACCCTGGGTCATCGTCTGGTCTACGTTGTGGAGGGGGGACCTGGGTTGCAACCTGAGGACATGTGGCCGAAACTAGACATGTTCCTCATCATTTCCACAACGATGACTCGACTTGACGCTTCCACCCGTGCTGCGACCATTGCCTCCACCTCTTCCATCCGCGCAACGACCTTTGCCTCCACCTGCGCCTCAATGTGAGAAAAATTGGACGGCTCATATGGTTGTGAAGAGCCGCCATCTCCTCGCCCTGATGAAGAGTTGTAGTACAAATGATCTCCCTGACCCAACCCCTGAACTTTTCCTCTGTTCCTCCCCCCAACTATCTCCCAATACAACAGATCAGGATTCGACTGTGACCCCTGAGTGGTACAATGATCCAGCTTCTTCTTGTACGTCCCCTGCATTTGGTTAAATATACTCATATTCAAGTAAAATAAAGTGGGCAAAATGGCGTACATTTGGTTCTAACTTGCCTATATTGTGTATTTTCAATCAAAACAACTTATAAATACATTAAACTAACTATATATATGATGTTTGAGTTGTTTATAACTTAAACTAACATCAAAGTACTCGTATTCATTCATTTTCAAGTAAAATGACCTAAAATGGCCTATATTAGCCTATATTTGGTTCTAACTTTCCTATATTGTGTATTTTCAATCAAAACAACTTACAATTACATTAAACTAACTATATATATGATGTTTGAGGTGTTTATAACTTAAACTAACATCAAACTACTCGTATTCATTCAATTTCAAGTAAAATGGTCTAAAATGGCCTATATTAGCCTACATTTGGTTCTAACTTTCATACTTTGTGTATTTTCAATCAAAACAACTTATAAATACATTAAACTAACTATATATATGATGTTTGAGGTGTTTATAACTTAAACTAACATCAAACTACTCGTATTCATTCAATTTCAAGTAAAATGCCCTAAAATGGCCTATATTAGCCTATATTTGGTTCTAACTTTCCTACTTTGTGTATTTTCAATCAAAACAACTTATAAATACATTAAACTAACTATATATATGATGTTTGAGGTGTTTATAACTTAAACTAACATCAAAGTACTCGTATTCATTCAATTTCAAGTAAAATGGCCTAAAATGGCCTATATTAGCCTATATTTGGTTCTAACTTTCCTACTTTGTGTATTTTCAATCAAAACATCTTATAAATACATTAAACTAACTATATATATATATATGATGTTTGAGGTGTTTATAACTTAAACTAACATCAAAGTACTCGTATTCATTCATTTTCAAGTAAAATGAAGTAAAATGGCCTATATTAGCCTATATTTGGTTCTAACTTTCCTATATTGTGTATTTTCAATCAAAACAACTTACAATTACATTAAACTAACTATATATATGATGTTTGAGGTGTTTATAACTTAAACTAACATCAAAGTACTCGTATTCATTCATTTTCAAGTAAAATGGCCTAAAATGGCCTATATTTAATTCTAACTTAAACTAGCATCAAACTTTTCAATCATATTTGCCTATAAATATATGTTTAGAAGTATGTACCGAGATTTGCTTTGCTTTCTTGTTTGCTGGAATTTCTCCTTTTCCAGGAACAATCTTAAAATGAGTCTTCAAGAACAACTCGGGAGCAGTAGGGAGTACTCCTCCTCTACTCTTTGCCTATAGACATTGTTGAACAAAGGCTTTATTTTTTACTCTTACCAAAAATGTCATGTAAATTACACTAAGTAGTAGATATGAAACATATTTACCATCTTCCTAGCATGCTGTGCCGCCGAAATAGAACCCTGAAAGTGTGACGGCTCAATTGGATTAGACAGGGAGCCACCTCTTCGGTTCTTCTTCGCCTTTTCAGATTTTTCCTGAAATGTTGGCTCTTCACTTCTCTTCTTCATGTCTTCATATATCGTCTCCCCCAACCATTTTGGCCTTTCTTTGGCTTTCTTAACCACCCAGTATCGCAAGTCTCGCAGACGAGATGAAGCTTTTTTCTTGTAATCCTTCCTCACTAGGCCTTCTAACTCAGGAGCCCATTCGTAAATACCCTTTAGTCAAATTAACATTGAACAAAGATATTAATAAAGTAATATAATCAATTTCATTTTTTATAATTCGATTCATACATACTGTGAAAATATTCCACCAATGCGTCTTTGTTGCATTGTCGACCTCACTGTAATTGAACCAAGGTTGTCGAAAATGACCCTGGAAAATGTCAGTGATGGACCCACTAACCTTGTTATCATCAAACCTGAATTGAAAACCAAACAAACACGTGAATTGTGAATATCATTGCATACAAATATCATAAAGGCTTACGAACTTACCACAATCCAGTAGGACTTAAAACCTTTCTTGGTGCACGGTTCGAACCTTCACCTTCCTCCGTATGAGTGTTCGGAGTCTCCGGTACGTGGTTACCAATGTCACGTGCCTGTGAATCAAGAACAGTCTTAAAATGAGTCTTCAAGAACAACTCGGGAGCAGTAGGGAGTACTCCTCCTCTACTCTTTGCCTGTAGACATTGTTGAACAAAGGCTTTATTTTTTACTCATACCGAAAATGTCATGTAAATTACACTAAGTAGTAGATATGAAACATATTTACCATCTTCCTAGCATGCTGTGCCGCCGAAATAGAACCCTGAAAGTGTGACGGCTCAATTGGATTAGACAGGGAGCCACCTCTTCGGTTCTTCTTCGCCTTTTCAGATTTTTCCTGAAATGTTGGCTCTTCACTTCTCTTCTTCATGTCTTCGTATATCGTCTCCCCCAACCATTTTGGCCTTTCTTTGGCTTTCTTAACCACCCAGTATCGCAAGTCTCGCAGACGAGGTGAAGCTTTTTTCTTGTAATCCTTCCTCACTAGGTCTTCTAACTCAGGAGCCCATTCGTAAATACCCTTTAGTCAAACATTAAACAAAGATATTAATAAAGTAATATAATCAATTTCATTTTTTATAATTCGATTGATACATACTGTGAAAATATTCCACCAATGCGTCTTTGTTGCATTGTCGACCTCACTGTAATTGAACCAAGGTTGTCGAAAATGGCCCTGGAAAATGTCAGTGATGGACCCACTAACCTTGTTATCATCAAACCTGAATTGAAAACCAAACAAACACGTGAATTGTGAATATCATTGCATACAAATATCATGAAGGCTTACGAACTTACCACAATCCAGTAGGGCTTAAAACCTTTCTTGGTGCATGGTTTGAACCTTCACCTTCCTCCGTATGAGTGTTCGGAGTCTCCGGTACGTGGTTACCAATGTCACGTGCCTGTGAATCATCTCCCTGTGTCTCTGACATAGGGTTCTGGCTTCCTTCTACTTCTGGTGACTGAAAAAGCTCCCTCGGAATCAAAGTCCCACGACCTTGGCTTCCACCTAAGCCACCTCGACCTCCGCGGCCCTTAGGATTAGACATGATTACCTAAAATGCAAGAAATTAGAAACGCGCAAGATTAAACAAAACAATTGAAATAAATTCTTGTTACATTAAAGTATGAATAATCCAAGAATAAAAAAACTGATTTCTTCAATATTAACATATTACAACTTTATTTGCACCAAAAAACAAATCACATATATTGTGAAGAAAACAAAAAGAGGTATAATAATGGGAAAACATATGGCTTATATTAACAAAACACAACTTCCACCTAAGCCACACAAAAAATGGATTTGCATTTTGACATTTGTGTTTTTACAATTTCCTCTCCTTTGGTCATTATTGAATATCGATCTGTTTACATTTTCGGTTGAATCACTTCCCAATAATTTGTTTATGAAATCAAACATAGTTTTAGTGTAACAAATCTGAATAAAAAGAATTGAATCAAACATAGAATCTGAATAAAACCCCTGCACTCCCACCCCACTGACCCCCTGCCCTCCCCCCTGGCGGCCGCACTCCCCCCCTCACCGACCCCCTGCCCTCCCCCCGCACTCCCCCCACCCTGCACTCCCCCCCTCACCGACCCCCCGCCCTCCCCCTGCCGGCTGCACTCCCCCCCCTCACCGACCCCCCGCCCTCCCCCGCACTCCCCCCCCCGCACTCCCCCCCTCCGACGACCCCGCCCTCCCCCCTGCCGGCTGCACTCCCCCCTCACCGACCCCCGCCCTCCCCCCCGCACTCCCCCCACCCCGCACTCCCCCCCTCACCGACCCCCGCCCTCCCCCTGGCGGCTGCGCTCCCCCCTCACCGACCCCCCGCCCTCCCCCCTGCACTCCCCCCACCCTGCACTCCCCCTCACCGACCCCCCGCCCTCCCCCTGCGGCTGCCTCCCCCCCCCCTCACCGACCCCCGCCCTTCCCCCGCCCTCCCCCCCGCACTCCCCCCCCACCGACCCCCTATACTCCCCCCGCATTCCCCCCCCACCATGCACTCCCCCCACCCTCACTCACCCCCGCCCTCCCCCCCGTACTCCCCCGCATTCAATGAATCAAACTGGTGAACTATTCAATGAATCAAGAAGATATCATCATCCTTCTAAGTTTTAACAGCGTCGTATGCGTAAACAAGGTCCCAAATCAGTTTTCTTAAGATGCTCATGAAGTTTCTGTGCCATGTGGAGAAAATTGGATGGAAGAAAAAGGAATAGAAAAAAAGAGAGGCTAACTTTCACTTGTACAATTTCATATGAATCATGTTACTCAACAACACTAAGAAAAACCACAGGTTAATTGTATTTATACATAAACTTAAGCAATTAACCATATAAACTAAATTTACTATTAAAATTAAAGAATTTAAAAATTAAAGAGTACCTAGAGGTTAATTGTAAGGTTAGCATTTAAGAATTTAACCAAAGCCAAATGAGATTTTGCCATAACCCAATTTAAAAAAAAAATAAAAAAAAATTGGCACTGCTTACCGCCGGCGAAGTGTTGGTCCGGCAAGCGTCGCTGCTGCCGGCGAGGTGGATTCCCACTGAAGTTCGTCGCCCAACTTCACTTCTCTCACGAGGCAAAAACCCAATTGTTAGGGTTTGGTTCATGAGTACAACATTTAAAAAAAAAAAAACAGAAAATAAAGCTTACCGCCGGCGAAGTGAGGTGGAGGTGGATCGCTGCCGTTGGCTGGAGGAAGGAGCAGGTGGAGGTGGATCGCTGCTGTTAGCTGGAGGAAGGAGCAGGTGGAGGTGGAGTCGACCGCGCTTCGTCCGTCCCAAAATCGCCCAACTAATTCCCTCCTTTTTGTTGTTGAAACAAAACCCAACTGAAGCAGCAGCTTCAATTAAACCCCTTTTAGAAATCAACGACCGTTTAAGACCGTCGCCCAAGTTAAAAAATTTCTGATTTATTTCCAAAAAAACACAACGACGGCTTTAAACCGTCGTCGTTTTTCACCGACGGCCAAACCGTCGTTGTATGTTAAATCAGCAGTCGGTGATCAACGACGGTTTAAAGCCGACGCTTATTACGACGACACCGACCGTTTTTGAAGCCGTCGCTAATAGGCGGTCGTTATTTCAGCCTTTTCTTGTAGTGGTGTGGGCTTGTTGTGTCGTCATCCCAATGTGGGTTTTACTCCTACTTGGCTTATGTTTGCGCCCTAGTATAAATATGTTAAGGCCATTATTATTTTATTATGCCAAGCATGATAGAGAGATTATTCTTTAATCTAGAGAGATTAGAGAACCTTTTGTACTAAACTTGGGCTAATAGCTTGGGAAAAAGTGTGTACACAGACATCATCAGGTGGGGCTTGGGTTTTGGAACATCATTGTGTGGAATGTTGCTAGCTTGGGCAAATATGTATGGGCTATTGCATCAAATTCAAAGCAGGATAGTGTGTGGATCAAGTGGATAAATTATGTGTACCTGAAAGGAGTAGATTGGTGGAAATGTGCCTCAATCAGGGGCAAGCTGGTATTGAAGGAGGATTTGTTTGGTGAAAGAACAACTTAAACAGGTTTTTTCACAAACTAAACTCAGTAGTATGACAGCATATTCAATTAAAAATTGTGTATCATAAACTTATTGGAGAGCAAAATTCTGTAACCTGGGATAAAATTATTTGGAATAGACTGATTGTTCTCTAACATAGATTTATTCTTTGGTTAGGTGTGCAGTCAAAGCTCCAAACTACAGCAAAAGTAGCACAATATGAGGTAAGACAGACAAATTTGTGTCTGATATGTGCTGATTCTAGAGAAGATCAAGGTCATTTGTTCTTTCGATGTCATTGTAGCAGTGAAAGTTTGAAGTGTTTTGTAGATTTGGTTAGCATCACAGCAGTCACCAATGATTTATAGCAGTTGCTTAGGTGCATTCAAAATGGGAGAAGATCAAAATTCCAAAGGCAAGTAATAGTTGGATTGACAGCCTTGCTGTATTTGATATGGCAAAGTAGAAATTCTATCTACTGGCAACAGTGTATTCCTAGTATTGTGTGTTAAAACAGGTTAAAAGTGTAACAAAAGCTAGAGTATTGGCAGTTATGCCTAAGAAGAAATATAGGAATGATTATGAATGATTTATAACACTGTAACTATCTGCCTATTATGGCTTGTTTTGGCTGCCCAAAGGTGAGGGGGTCCAACCTAGTTGGTTAGTCTTCCTTTAGGTATGGTTAGGTTGTAAATTGTGGTTCCATTAATCTACTTTCTTACTTAGCAAAAAAAAAAGAGACTAGAGAACCCTAGAGAAAGATTAGAGAGTCTAGAGAGGTTAAGAAGTCTCCTTGTATCATCATCTCATATTCAAAGTCATAGTGCAGTATTCGTGGTTTTCTCCGCCATATTTATGGGTTTCCACGTTAAATCTTCTTGTGTTCTTTATTGCTTTAATTTCTTAATTTTTTTGTACATTATATTTCGATTGCTCGATTTGTTAGCGCCTACAATACATATTCCTAATCAATTAATAAGGTGATAGAAGCTCCACCAAGCTTTGGGTTTGTATAGCGGCCACTGAAGTTTATCATATAAAAAGGCCAAAAGTGGAACACTTTTATACCTATCTGCCTATTTGGTTAATTACGTACCCATATTATAAGTAAGTGAGTTAGTCTTGTGTGGACCTGGTCCACAATAATATTATTGTAGACCAAAACCACTTATTTAACATAGTGACCATTTAGTTCCATATAGTAACCTTTTTAAATTTTAAGTTACACTATACAGTTACTATCTACCATAGTGACTGTTTTTTTTAATATAGTAACTCTTTCTCACATTAGTTTATCATGATGAAATTTTCATTTTGTGACATAGTAGCCTTTTTTTTCATAGTCAAAATTCATAATTTATATCAATTTATCTTTATATTTATTTTTTTATATAGTGATCCTTTTTTTTCATAAATCACATGAATTAGCATTAGGTCCACACTAATTTAGTGTGGACCAAGTCCATATAAGTTTTTTACTAAGTGAAGTAAGTGTAAGTGTGTAACGTAAGTGGTATTGTACAAATGATCAAGTACTTACCCAAAAAAGGAAAAATAACAATTTTCTGAGAGAATATTCACGTTAAATAAGAGCCACCTTCTGTTTAGTATTCATAACAACTTAAAATTGTTTAGACCAGAATACAAGTTGACATATATATTTTCTTTTAGAATTTTCAAGCTGACATTTTTTAGAGTAGAATACAAGTTGACATTGTTTAGACCCGAAAGATAAGTACAAATAATGTGATAAGTTTATTTATTCAATTTTGATGTGGATATGCAGATATAAGAAACCGTCATCCAGCAGTTCTTATTACCAAAAATTCTTGAAATAATAGAGCTCAACTTTAAGGTGAATCCAACACAAACAAAACATTACCATATTCGTTTTAAACCATCAAAATATAACTATACAAATCCCTTTCAAAAAATAATAATATAACTATACAAATCAGAGACAGAGAGAGAGGGGAAGTTCTCTATGGAAGCCGTAGTGGGCATGATGCTGCAAGTAGCAGCCCGCAACGGTGATGTTGAGTACCTCATCGAAGCTGTTGAAAATCAGCCTATTGAATACTTCCTTAATACGCATAAAAAAGCTAACAGTGATGAGGAAATATTTAACTTCATTCAGAATGCTATCTTGTGGGAGCAACTCGAATTTCTTAAAGAAGCAATCGAGAGATTGCCTTCCTTGGAACTACAAAAATTGTTGTGCCATCAACACTCCAAATTCTTGAACTACAACTCTTTTCACTGCCTCGCGTTGCGCGGCAATCCTGAAGCTGTTAAGCTCCTCGTAGATTTTTACAAATCGTTACCATCTTCGTCATCAACCAGCTCGTCGGAAAACTATCCGAAACCATGGTTAGAGGTAGATACCAAAAATACGACGCCATTACAATTGGCCATTCGAGAGCGCAAGGAGGAATGCGCTCTCGAATTAATGTCGATGGATTTGGACTTGCTGAGCAACATAGTTGACAGCCAAGGTTTCAGTCCGTTAACCGAGGCGGTAAGGCTTGGGTGTTCGGAGGTGGCGTTAAAGATCTTGACATCGGGACATTCCTACAGCACTAGTGGTGCTTCTGGGTTGACTCCACTTGATGTTGCGCCCAATTGTTCAGGTAAATACGCCTCATGCTTACTTCCGCAGAAAATTACATTTTCAACTCCGTAAGTTTACCTCCCTCTTACCTTCCCGCATATATTGAGCTACTGAATGAAAATATTTTGTCCCACAATTTAGGTACTACTTAATTTTACTAGTGAGTCGAGGTCCAGGGGTGAAACCCCCTGGTTAGGGTGTAGGGGTAACAACCCCTAAACTTTTCGTTATATGTAGCTAATACATTGTTAGTGAACCACGTTAATTCTTGTGTCGATTGTTCTTTAATTCTTCGTTATTTTACTGCATCAGTTTATAACAATTATTGTCCATAACATAATTTTAATTAAAATAAATAATATTATAATATACTAATTCCTGTAAAAAACAACATCAACCGATGAGTAAACCTGACAAGCAAATGGTAAAATTTAATTCGTCGGACTTGAGTTAATTTCACCGAATGAGTTAAATTTAGATGCCTCAAATAGGTTGACTTAGCACATAGCTCATACTTTGCATAAAAAATTCATAGCTTAACGTACATATCTTCCAACATATGCATTGTCTGCAACGGGTATGGCTCCTTATACCCTATTAATTAAAAAAAGGAAACACGAAATATGTGGATCCAAATCATTTTAGGTGATCTCGGTTTTTAAAGTTCTAGATCCAAAATGTCCAACTCTACTGTATGACCAATGCATCATTCAGATTTGGATTCGATCTTCCTTATAAATCCAGATCCGATTCAATTTAGCCCATTAATCTATTTTGCCTATGTACTATAAAATATATATAATTAAGTGCTTTGTTAGTTTCTTGATTAGAAAAATAGCGCATTGTAAAACAAAAACTAGTTGTTAGACCCGAATGATATCACGGGTAATTTAATAAGACAAAAATAAGGTATAGTTTGAGTTTATATTTTGTCACAAGCACAAGTTGTAGTTTCATGGCATTGCAAAGTAAGAGATTGTGGGTTTGAGACTTCTAATGCACTTTTTTTATATCATTTTCTAAGGGAATATGATGTTGGCCTATGAATGTCAGGTTGGCATTACATGAGCTTTATAAGGGAATATTTTCCTGAATTAAGTATGATGCTTAGCTATTTTAGCATAATTATCAAAATAGTGAGTTGTGGGAATGGTATGAGGGACGATTCGAGTGTTTAGTAGGATTAAATACAATTAAGCTTTGGTTCAGTGATCTTGAAAGCTTTCTATTGTCATCTCATACACCGATTCAAATCCCAATGGAGTTTTGGACGTTTCCCCCCAATTCTCGGGTTTCTATGTTAATGTGCTTGTATGTTCTTAATTGTTGTCTTTTTTATAAATTGTCTATAATTTTTGTTGTCTTATATTTTTTATTTATTGTACAATCTAAGAGAGCCTTGGACCCTAAAACTGTGATTTATATGCAGTAAATTCTAACTAAATATTAAAGAATTGTACAATGAATGTCGACTACTGCTAATCACCACTATTATAAAATATACATCATTGATCTCGAACGTGCAATCATAATTATTGGATAATACTTTGTAATTATAAATAAAAATTACCATTACTTTATATTTTTTACTAATTTTACTAAGGAAAGGAAGTGAGAGGAAAGGAAACCTAATAAATCTCCCTTTCATTTCCTCTCAGAATTGGAGGAATTTGGGAGGAAAAAGATAATTAAATCAATTCCTTCAGATTCCCCAAATATTAGAAAGTTTAATTTCCTTTTTTTCCTTTCTTTCCCATCTCTTCTCTTTCCTTCCATTCCTTTCCTTCCTTTGCTAAAATAGTACCAAACACAATGAAAAACTCCGACTCATCGATGTTGAAGTACCTCATAGTGAAAGATGATGGAGAAGATGGAAAAACAAACAACAACTGGTATTTCAATTGATGGAAATAATTGTTTTTTGGATAATTTTTCTCCGAAAAAATAACTAAATTCAATGATAAAATTTAATTCATATCCTACAATTATGATTCAAGGGTGTGTACAGGTCCCAGACCGACCGGGACTAGGATCGATTGGACCACTTAACCGAAAATTGTATTTTTTATATAAAAATATCTTTTCCGTTTAGATGAAAATATATTTATAAATTAATTTTTAATAATTCTAATAACAATAATCCTAAAGGCAATAAAAAGTAGGTTTTTACACTAGTAGAAAAACATTAATTTGCGTCTGCTGTTTTGTTTCGACTAATCATGCAACCGATGCAAATTGCTCTTGCTGAAACGATTTGCGTCGAATCCACAGGTCAACCGACACAAATGATTTTGGATTGAACCTTGTTTGGTGAAAAGTATGTTACATATTGGTTGCTTGATTGAGATGTATTGAACAAGTTTTGATTATTTATGATATTTTATTTCGAGCGATTTCTTGGGTTATCCAAAATACAAAGGAAACTCTACCGAATTTTCTGCTCAGAGTTATTAATATATGTTCATTTAGTTTTGATGTTTAACATTTAGTTTATGCAAAACAAAAAAGCTGGAATTTTTTTTTATAAAGAGAACCATTTACGTCGGATGATGAGCCAAAACCGATGCAGATGATCTTTATTTGATAGTCAACCATTAGACGGAAATGGCCCTTGTATAGGCATGCAAGGTTGCTGCTTGGTGTAGTCCTAGAGAGCTTGATTTGCGTCGTATATAGCCCATCGTTCGACGCAAATGGCTCCTTGGCAGGCATGGGCTAATGGTGTCGTGTGTGTCGTACATGGATAATGATTCGATGCAAATAGACTCTGAATTGCTTGGTCTTGTGGTGGGCTGATGGAGTCATTTGCGTCGCACGTTGCTGAGGATCTGACGCAAATAGCTTCAGAATTGCGTCGTCTCCTGATCCGATGCAAGTCATATATGATTAATTTGCGTCGAGGTTTATAGCATCGGATCCAGAACTGACGCAACTGATGGTCTGGGAACCGACGCAAATCGTGGTTTTTGTACTAGGTTAGCACCCTAGCTTTCTAACTTTTAAACTTTTTTCAACCTTTCAACTTATTTTTTACTATCAAGAAATAGAAATTTCGGTCCATTGGTCCATACCGGAATTTTTTGGGTTTGGACTGAACCGGAAACGCGAAATCATGGTATTCTATGGAACGGGGACCGGACCGATATCTTCGGTCTGGTCTGGTCCATATTCCGCTCTACTTCTGGTCTTTGCACGACCCTAGTTGTGGTGGCGTATTTGAGATGAATGGCCAATATTTGTTAATAGTGGTGCTAAGTAGTGGTAATAGGCAGTCACTATAGAGCTAGAGTTTCAAATAAATATTTTTATCGAAACCTACTTGTTCCCCCCTCTGGTCATATTTCTTTACCCTACAAGAAGTGATAACTGATAAGCATTGTGTATTGGAATCACTGCTTCAAAGGTGTGAGTTCCTATAATTTAGGAAAGTAATTAGATTATGATGTTTAAATCAAATTAGTGTGGGTTGTTTAGTGGTCAATGACTTGGGTTGTTTAGTGTTCATGTTCCTATCTCTTAGCATTAGGTGGTTATTCAGGATTTGCTATATATGCCTGATCTTCTTATTATTGTAACTTGTTTCATGCAGTAAGTCAATAACATTGCATCAGTTTATGTATATCTCTTCCGTTGGTTTATACATTGGGAAGTCAATGCTAAAAAGTTGTCTATTTCTATGTCTTATCTCATACTTTTGACCTAGTACTTACAACAAGTAAAACAATTAACATGGTTTGACATATCCCACTTTCTGATATTGTTATTTATCTAGAGGAAGTTTGCAGACTATTACTTGAGAAGCATCCTGAAATGATCAAAAAAATTGATGGAGGAGGATATACACTTCTGCACAATTGGATAATATTGGGTAAACTATGGCCATTTAAGCTGCTGTTTGAAACAAAAGACACGTCTTCATGGACGAAAGACTTCATCGAGCTAATGTGTTCAACTGTGAACAGCACCGGTAATACTCCTCTACATCAAGCCGCGTACAGCCAATGCGATGAGATTGTCCAAGTAGTGAAGTTTCTTGTAGAAGCTTTTGAAGATGCTTATGAAAAAGAAAAAGGAGTTATTGTTCGGACAAGTCCATGGAAACGCGCAAACAATGAAGGACCAACACCTCTAATTATGGCCATAATCGGTCGTCATGAAGACCTGGCATTATACCTCTTGTCTGTGGATCTTCAAAATTATATTGCCAAGGGTGCTCTCTTCCATGCTGTACATCATGGATGTAACCAAGTTGTAGAAAAGATCTTAACTTCAGTTCCGGAGTCAGTTTTCAAACACGTTCCGTATAAAACAGAAAATGGGCAGAATGTACTGCATGTTGCATATAAATGCACAGGTCAGTATTTCCTTCATTCTCAGATAGTTTTCCTAGTAGATTCTTAAAGATCTCTAATATAAAACTCGCACTCCTTTAATCAACACAATAGGTAACATTAAATAAACGAAAAAAAACTGAAAATTGGGTTTAAGAGACAAATTTTAAATTCCATGACAAAATTAAGTTTTAGCTCCCAATTAGTATTAGGTTATGATTTAATAGCCTCAAAGAGACTGGAATTTAACGTTAAGAGCGGCTGCAAGTACTTTGACTTTACCAAAAATCTAAAATAAGAAAAGCTTGTTACCAAAAACTGAACTTAGAATATTATATCAAAGGGCCTACTCACCCAAAAGCTCCTCTAAGAAAAAAAAAACTCAACCATAAGCTTAAGCTGATGGTTGAAGCGCAGGAATAGTTTTATATTATATCATATAAGATATTGAAGCATTAAATTATGTATAAGATTTATTCTTATCAATTTATCATCCATGCGTCTCAAATTCAAAAATCCACAGAGAGAATCGGCAACTTGTTGGTCGAAAAATTGCCATGGCAGATAAATGAAGCAGATAGTAGCGGAAAGAAACCCCTCGATATTGCGTCGGAAAATGGTACTACATGGTTAATAAAATCTCTGCTAAGGAAGGATCCTTTGTCAATCAAAAGCGCCCCATTTGCTTGGACTGAAGCATGCAAGAAAGGTCACTTGTCAGCTATCTACGCATTTCTAGATCATTGCCCAAATCTCAGGATGCTTTGTCATGAACAAAGAGACTCCCCTCTCCATCACATTCAATTGAAAACTTACAAAGAATACCAGGATTTTCTCGCAATTCCATTGATCGGGGAGATGAAGAACGTGGTTGATTCTAATGGTGCGACACCGTTGCATCACGCAATAGCTCGTAAAGATATCTTCTTTGCAGAAGTACTACTCACCACTGACGGATTGGATCCAAGCATTAAGGATAAGGATGGGAAATCGGCAACAGATTTGATAGGGGATTTATGTAAACAAAGTGATGAATGGGTATGTCAACTTATTCTAAGTTCTTTATAATACGATGCGCGCTTATTAGAAATCGTTAAGAAATGGTTAATGATACTAACTCAATCCATTTTAAAAAACGTTTTTTTTCATCATATACCCCTGACAAATTTTTTTGTTTGCACAATATAACCTTGTAAGTTTCGAAATTCACCATATACCCTCCACTTTTTCAGAGATAAACCCACTTGCCCTTAATGACTGACAGGAAGAGGATGTGGGAAGAAAAGGGGGCTGCGTGGATGGGTGAGGGGGAGGGGGGCTGCGGGGATGCGGGGGGGGGGGCTTCAATTCAAGGGTGGGGGCTGGGGGGGTGGGGGGTTACGTGGGTGGGGGAAGGGGGGTTGTGGGGGTGGTGGGAGAAGGGGTAGGGTGGGGTGAAGGGGTGGGCCGAGGTGGGGGGGAGGGGTGGTGGTTGGGTGGTTAGGGTTAGGGTATTAGATTAGGGGTTAGGGTTAGAGGGGGTTAGGTTTAGATGAGTTAATTAGGGTTAGAGGGGGGGGTTTGGGGTTAATGACTAACGGTGTCAACGTCCATAAGTAAAAATGGGCATGTTTTGGATTTTTTGAAAAGTGGTGGGTATATGGTAAATTTC
Source organism: Beta corolliflora (assembly GCA_947648045.1). NCBI lineage: Eukaryota > Viridiplantae > Streptophyta > Magnoliopsida > Caryophyllales > Amaranthaceae > Beta > Beta corolliflora. The sequence goes on from CANSZD010002913.1 coordinate 6,357,386, forward strand.
GAAACTTGTAAGGATATTTGGTGCAAAAAAACTTTGTCAGGGGAATATGGTGAAAAAACCGTACAAATGATTCCTATGTTTTATGTGTACATTGATAATTTAGCTCTACTCTGAAAATAATTGTTTGCTTTCTTATTTGAAGTATATATTCTGTCATCCTTCCCAACACCACTATTTTATCATTAGAATAATAAAAATATGGTAATATTAGCTAGCAGGCACATCTACGCTGGTGTGGACCTATTAAGGGTCCTGGGTGGCACGTGCCCCACCAAAAAAAAAATTGTTTCCCTTTTTATTTTGTACGTGAGACAAACTTTTGCAATAGAATAAATTTAATACTCCCACAGTAAATACATACAAAGCAAATTGCTCTAGTGGTAGACTCTCTCATGACTTAATATGTTGAATTTACAAAAAATGGAGATAACATTAAAATATCGATATAATGAAGGTATATCCAATAATGACTCAAATAATATAAAGTTCATTTTTCTTTTCATTAAAACTGAACTTCTTATTTGTGTATTGTGAGCATTGTCTATTTGCTTGGTTTAGTTAGGACCCCCAAATTCAAAATCCTAGATGCACCCCTACATCTACGGTTCTTCAAAATATAAAAATAGAAAATTTGAAAACAACTTAATTATCTCATATTCCAAGTATTAATAATGTCTTTGGCTGAGGTAGTAACTTGAGGGTTTTGTCTATGCATGTATATAGGATTCAATGTGCAAACGTATCGGGTTTAACCCGCATTTAAAAACATCATACATCCGACCTACAAGGATGAATTTAGGAGGAGGAAATGTAGCGCCTGGCATGGGACTGTCAGCGGGAGAAATGCGAGGAACATTATCAGTTGTTGCAGCACTTCTCGCAACACTTACATTTGCAGCTGGTTTTACACTCCCAGGAGGCCTTAACCAAGAGAGCGGCGAAGCGCTTCTCGCAAACAAGGCATCCTTTTTGGTATTCATACTAGCAGATACATATGCTATGTGTTGTTCCATGTTGGTGCTCTTCTGCCTTATATGGTCTATGGTCTGTGATCAAGATAAGTCTCTCTTACTAATTGATCGAAGTGTGGTAATACTGATGCAATCCCTTTATGGCACGCTACTGGCATTTATGACCGGGGTTTTCACGGTTATCTCTCGCAAATCCTTGTGGGCTTCCATCCTTGTTTTTGTCATGTGCTCTCTAGTTGGGATCTCAGCCAACAAGACTGTTCTGTATAAACTTCTTGATAAACTGGTACCTTCTGCAAACAGGGACAGAAAAAACCAAAGTCGGTCATTAGAAGAGGTAAACTCCGTGCTAAATATTTCACCAAAAAAAAAAAAAAAAAAAAAAAACTCCTTGCTAAAAACTTTTCATGCCTCGTACAGTCCTTTTGTGATATGCACTTTAGATGATGGTGTGACATTATGAGTAAACCTGATACATGCATCGTCAGTAATAAAATTATCCGTAACTATCTGTTAATCCGAATCCATAATAACCCACTTCGCATAAACAAACTTCTATCTTTTATATGGCAAACTAGGATTGGATGATAAATATGGAGGAGTGGCTTTCATCAAAAAATTAAATAAAACACTTCGTCCCTCCAACCACTAATTTTATCTAACAGATAAGTTTTGTTTTAGTTTTTACATACTTAAAAATGTAATCTTTATCCCTTCAAGTCGTGTAATATTGACACCTTACCAACTATACTCTTTCAATCAAATTGTTTATTACTTCCTCAGTTTAAGATAAGTGTAATACTTATCATTTTCTGAAATTTCAAAATAAATGCAACATTATTCCTCTCTATCTCTCTCATCTACATGATCCCAACTTTTTATGTTTTTCTATCTCTCTCCTCATCATATAGGCATATCTTAACAAAATCTACTTTTTAATTACTTTTACACTACTACAGAAAAATCTACAATACATACATGAATATTATAATTAATTGTAAGATTCTGTTTACTTTTTTAATTATTAATTTTTGGTAATGTGAAACTTCCAAATATCAACTATTTAAAATTTTTATTAATACATAATAAAGATACTAATGATCAAACACGAAGAACAGAAAAAAAAAAATAGATGGGAAAACAATAAGAGAGGGAGGGAATAGATATATTATAAGTACTCTTTGTATTGACGAATAAGAGTACCAAATCCGCCACTATATGGAGAATTACTATTTTACTGACTCTATATTGCCTATTTATCGGTTATAGGGGATAATTTCACTTAACATGTCTTTACCTCTTTCTTTTACATTGTATCACATGATCATGACTTACCTAGTTGCTTCCGCGACATTCTTTTCAGGGAACCGCACTTGTGTTAGCAGGGGGTAACAATAATGAAAAGGATGACCATCCTCTATTGTATGCATGAGAGCAACCTTTCAGAATTGAATTCTGCCTACCTCGGTGCATTGAGATGGGTGGGTGAGAAACGTGTGGTTTATGAACCCATTAAGATCACCTAAGAATTTCGCTATAATTGCGTATTGGGTGTAACATGTTACATCATCACTTATCGTGTAACAACATCTCACATATGCAAACTAATATAACTGTTGTATGTTATTATAAACTCTTTCATGTCATTATTGGTGTGTTTTATATGATCATTTTGGAACTGTTTATGTCATTTTAAAATATTTGTTCATGTCATTTATAAAAGTCTTTTATACCAATATTGATGTGTTTCATATCATTATTATTAGGATTTTTTGATTTTTACCACCTTATAAATAGCCTGTTTTACACTTTACCACCTTTAGTTTTTTTTTTCAATTTTACCACCTTAAAGTTTCCAACTCGTTAAAAATCACCACCATGACTCAGCTCCGATCAAGAATCTGAGAAGGAGGTCCCAAATAACTGTTTTATGTCTAGTTTTCCCCAATTTTCCCTCGATTTTTCGTTTCCTCTTCATTAAAACCCCAATTTTGTCTTTCAATCCCTCTAAAAACCCAAATTTCTTTGATGAAAACCTAGATCAAGTTAGTGGTTACGATTTTTTGATAAATCCGACCTCAATCGAAGGAGAAATTGGAGATTTCGCTACTTTTAAAGTTATGATTTCTCCGCCTAGTTTAATAGGCTAGGATTCTTCCTGAATTTTGGGCATTTCTTATTCATTGAATTTTTTTTGGTAAATTGGGGCATCTATGGTGTTCTTTAGCATAATGCTTGCTTTGGTTTTCATTCATCTTCATTATTATAGGCCCATAATATCTTGGTCTTCTTTCCAAAACCATCAAAAGTTCAAATATGGAATTCCTCTTGCTGCAAAAGTCGAAATAAAGGAGAAGAGAGAGGAGCTTGGTATTCTGGATTTTTGGGTGAAGTGGAGGAGAGAGACGGTAAGAGAACCACTATAAATATCAAATAGGAGTTGATGATTTTTACAGAGTGGTTGTTGGTAGGGATTGAAGATAAGAATGTGAATTGCTTAAGGAAATGGAATGATGAAGGAAGAAAGAGAAAGAAATTGGGAAGAGAGAGAGTAAAACAGAGGGAAAAGTTTTTTAATCCGAAATGTGGGTCCCCCCCCACCGGATTCTTTGCCGGAGCACGAGTTAGGTGGTAGTTTCTAGTGAGTTGAAAAGTTTAAGGTGGTAAAATTGAAAGAAGACCAAAATGTGGTAAAGTGTAAATAGCCTACTTATAAGGTGGTAAAAATCAAAAAATCCTTATTATTACTGACTTTTATGTCACTTTTCAGCAAACATGTTCATTCTCCCCTATATCAATATCATTTGTTATTTCTTTATATACCTTGATCATAATAATCATACAAATTGTTATCATTTTATAAGTGAAAAAGATATTATTATTACTCATTTTTATGTCATTTTCAGCAAACTTGTATCATTTCTCTATTTCATGATTATCATATGTCCACTCTTTATATACTTTATCATTATTATACAAACATAACCGATATATTTATAAGATAAATGATATCATTATTACTCAATCTATGTCATTTTCAGCAAATTTATATCATTTTCCCTGTTTCATTATTATTTTTTAACTCTTTATATACTTTATCATTATTACACAAACTGATATCTGATAAGATAAATTGTATCTTTTTGTTGGCTTTTATATTATTTTCCACTAAATCTATATCATTTTTCCCCAAAGCCTATTTCTATCTAAACCAAACAACTTGAAACTCACTTATACTCTGCCTCCTCTTCACTTGATCTCACTTTCCCCCTAGTTTCACTCTCCTCCTGAGATTTGATTTAAGTGTAAAGATAAGCTGAAATTGAAGAGCACAAATTGAGGACAAGAAATAAATCTCAAATCTAAGCTTGAACAACATAAGTGGTCGAATATATATATGAACCATGTTTTTTTATTTGTTACTTAAGGAAAAATATTCATGTGGGATCTTATTAGATTTGTCTCGATATATACTTTTAGAACATTAACTTTTTATAATTTTTACATGTGGAGAATTAGACATATTAATAATTGAAGTTATGCATTGACAAGCGTGCTAGGAGAACTGCATCAAGTATTTTGAAATAGAAAAAGCACATAGTAATGAGTTCCTAAGCCACACCTACCACTTGTGAAAACATTAGGTTTATTCAGCATATTGCAGCAGAAAACAAACACTCAATTACTTCAAACCATAATAAAAGATCACCAAATCACTCCTCACAAATTAGAACCATATTATTGTCCTTTAAACCATAATCAATATTTAAGTCAACTCTAAAAGTCAAATTACAATTCAAAATCAATTCATCAAAATCACACAACGAAAAATAAATAGTTTAAACAGCAAGAACTGTTTAAATTTCTACGCTCCTCAGATATATCATGAACTATATGCATTGGTGACGATAGACTCGACTCTGAATGGGTCGGGTGTTGTAGTTTTTCACATGTTTTTATTGTTTTTTAACCCTAGGTTTTTAAGCCGTCATTAGAGTTATATTAGGAGATTATTCTAAGGTTTTTTAGGGTTTCTTTATGTTATAAAAGCACTCTTTTGGTGATTGTTGTTTGACATACACTTTAAGCCATTAAGATTTTAGGACTCCTTGTATATCCTTTGTATTTTTCTCCATTATAGTGAAGAAACTCTCGAATCCCCCACCTGTGGACGTAGGTCTATTGTGACCGAACCACGTAAATCTTTGTGTTTTTCTTGTTTATTTTCTTTATCGTTCTTCTAATTCTTATAATTTCATTGACTTGTTCCACATTAATCAAATGCTAGACCACCCGTTTCCTAACAAGTACCTATTATCAAGCTGGTGATCTTTAACATAGTGGATATTAGAGATTAAGAGGTATTACGAGCCCCGAGTTCAAGACTCGTCACATGCACCTTTGCACTTGGTTTGGATATTAATATAGGAGGGAAAGGAACAGGAAGGATAGAAGAGCTTTCATATCCTTTTTGCCATTATGCTAGTAAAGGTTTAATTTTATCAGGACATTTGATAATTTGATATTATGATTTGTATTATGGGATTATTTAACTATGATATTCTCAAGTCTCGTAATTTTAAGTAATTGTACATCGACTTTTTAACCTAATTAGTGATAGAATTCCTGAAATTATGAATGCTTTACTTCTATTCTTTTGCTTTTTAAAGTAGACAATAATGTCGGTATTGTATAATTTAACACTAATTTTTTGAGTAAATTCTTTATATGCAACTTCAATAATAGATTATAGAAGAAGATAATTATCTCATGTTGCTAGTTCACATCATTTGGTCCACAAGGGCAATGCAAATTATAAATTGGGGAAGAGAGATTCAAACATGTGACATATTTTATACACAGACCCTCAATCTTAACCAGTATGCTAAGATCTGATCCACAAAGGTAAATAATATTGTAGACAATATTTGATAAATAAGGTTGTATCACTCAGTCCATATACGATAAGAAATAAACATAATAAGAAGGTAAGTTTATTAATATACTGATGGTAGCGGAAATACCGTTAGGACATATAAATGTTACTATGAGGTTTATAATAAATACTAAAAAGGCGAATTTATATCCCAAGTTATATAAGCCACAATAATAAAAAAAAAAGGAGGTAACAATCTCTAAAATCCCAATAATAAAACATAGAAAGTACATAAAGCTCTCCTCCTAATCAAACTCTTAATTCCCTATTTCGTCACCCAAGAAAAAAACTATGCTTCACATCAACCTGCAAAAACAAACAACAAACATCTACCATTAGCAGGGAGTAACTAACAACTCTCTCAGCCCGTTGGGATCCATCTAAGAGTTATAAAAGTTTTAATAATCAAGTCATACAATAACATGTCGGTAACATACACCGAAGGAGATAACAAGCTTAACACAACATAAACATGGCAACATAAGAGTTTAAACAACATAATAATATAAATAATCACAAGCTTCAACAATATCACCATAAAAATACTAATTTAAAAATAATATACTTCCTTCGTTTCTTTTTAAATGCAACAATTGGACTTTCACGCGCAACAAGACATTATTTTGACCATAAATATCTATAATTACATATAGGTAAAAATTATAAAAATTACATATTATGAAAGTAGGTCACGAGACAAATCTAACAAGATCCCACTTGACTATATTTTTCATTATGTACAAATCACAAATCTTAGTCAAAGTGGTAGGTGTGAATAGTGGAAAAGTCCAATTGTTGCATTTAAAAAGAAACGGAGGAAGTATATAACATAGTTTGAGATAGAACCCAACGCTAGTGGATCGCAACACACTTTTTATGGATATATTAAATCGCAACCTCTTGAACATCCTATGGGCTTAAGTTCCCTACTCCATGTATCTAAGAATGACATACTCCTAATGCAGGATAGTACTCGACTCAGTACTTCCTACCTCTCGGATGAAAACATAACCAAGTTTACCCCTAAATCACAACCTAGGTGGTCGTAAAAAGGTATAGGAACAAAGCAAATATAAACTAACTGATACTTTCACTCATAGCATTACGCGTAAAAGGCACCCTCCACTACATAATTTATAGGACTAGAAAATAACTAGGGCTAAAAAATAGAAAAACGATTATCTTGATCACATGATCAAGATAGTTCCTAAAATATCTATCCACTAACAGCATAAAGACTAATTCTTTTTTACTTGTAATAACTGACTCAACTTTCTTCTTATTATTAGCAACTTCTTTGAGACCCATAACTAACCTCAACTAAACTTGACTACTTTGAAGGAATATACTCAACAAACTCCCTTCCTTCAAAGACTTCTTCTTGCTAGGAAAATACAAACTAATACTGTAACACACTTTAACTAATGCTGCACTTGACATAAGATCGACTACTCCCATGAACATTGGACGCTACGGACTACAAATTGCATGCCAACACTTAAAGTAACCTCGACCGCAAACACGAACACGCAATCACGACTTACACACGACAATGAACTCACGACTTTAATATCGACGCCGAAACAGTGATGCTCCCATGAAATCTACACAACACGCACTCATAATTTAGACGAGCTTGCTATCTTCTTCTTCAATACTTTGAGCAAAGTTAGTTTGTTCCCCTTGCTCATCTCTTTGCTGATCCCAACACCTGTCTTCTTTATGACCATACCTTTTGCAATAGTAGCATTGAATGCTACTAATAAATTGACGTTGTCCTTTGGATTGACTACACCCTCGACCACGACCACGACTACCAATACTACGACTCCGACCACAACCACGACCATGACCTTCTACATATTGGCATACATTTGACATTTCCCCCTTAACTTGAATGGCTTTCTCCTAGACATTTTCATCCATAGTTTTGTTAATTCTTACTTCATGTGACAATAAAGAACACATTAACTTATCAAAATTATATGTGGCTGGACAAGTCCTTTGACTCTTCAATTCCGGCTACCACATGATTATACTCCTTAGTTAGACTCCTCAACACCTTACTAACAACGGTTTGACTACTAATCACTTCACCATATATATGATTTGATTTGGTTTACAATTACAGACACCTTTGACAAATAGCCTTGCATTGGCTCTTTATCCTTCATTATAAGAGTTTTAAATTTAGAACATAAGGATTGTAGTTTTACCGCTAAGACCTTTTTGTCGCCAAAAATACTCATGCTTGATAATTTCCCAAGCTTCTTTGGATGTCTTTGCACCGGAGATTCGAGGGAAAATATCTTCATCCACTACCGATTGGATGAGAAACAATGATTTTGCATATCTGTTACGGTTCTCACGCAACTTTTGATTGGGCTCCGTGTTAAGGTTTTATTTTAATACCGCAAGTGTACGGTGTCGTAGCACATCCGGGTCGAACTCAGGGAGGTGCAAGACTAAACACTAGTTGATTTTAGACTATGAAATAGCTACACAATCCAAATATCCAGAAGAATCTATAAACTAATAACAAAATATGACAATTAAAACACTAACGGCCCGTTTGGTTAGTGGTCATAAATAGTGGTAATGGTAATGAAATTTAGTGTAAAGTTGTAACAAAGTTCTCATGTCAATGACCATGGGAATGAAACTTTATCACAAAACATGGGTTTTCCTTTATCAATTTCCATTACCAACCAATACCACCTTCCCAAGTGGTAATGGATAGTAATGAGATTTTAGGAAGAAAATGGATATCTTGGGATAGAGTAGCAATACCATAGGTAATGACATTGGATTTCTAGTACAAATTTACACTATAATGCATTACCATTTCCACCATTTATGGTCTCTTACCAAACGGGTCGTAAGGTTAAGTATCACCACTAATATGAATTGATCAAAATATAACTTACATCCCAGTTATTCATTTATAACTTAGGCGAGATTGACATTCCCTTATGACTCAGTAATAAAGCACAACTGCGAACCGAAACTAAATACTCGGTCATTCCTCAATACCTAGAGCTCACTTTCGTGATAGCAAAAGGCCTAACTAACATATATGTCTCCTATTTTCATGGCTTACACACATAATTAGAAACATTAAGAACCAATGTCAAATAATTCCCAATTCTAGTTCTCACCTATTTTCATGGGAGAATTCAAATCAATGACAAGATTATCTAAATTCAGACCCAACTTTCGTTGATGAACTCAATTAATAAAATAACAATTTAACATCAAAGAAATATTCCTAATCTCAACTCCAACTTTCGATGATAATATAAATTAGGGCTAAATCAAGATGTAAAATTGACAATAAGAACAATCTCATCAAACCCTAAACATACAATCAAATTACATGGGAATTAGAGAATAATTTACATGATCAATCCATATTAGGGCTCAACTCAATCCTAGATAAAAAGACTACTCACTAATCATGGTAAAAAGAGCAATAAACATAATAGAAAACATAATTAAAACATAATAAAGAGAAGAGAAGAGAATAAAACTTGATTAATATTGAAGATGAATATGAAAAGCTTGAATCTTGAATCTCCAAAGTAGCAATAGAAACAAACTAGGGCATAAACTAGAAAGAAAACTAGAGAGGAAAAATAATGTGATATTGAAAAGTGAGTAATAGATGTTAGATGTTCCCCCTCATTAGAAAACCTCTAATATATAGTTATCACTCCTAATACTAGTAGGAAACCAATCTACAAGATAAGGAAACCAAAATAAATCATTAAATGGCCGAAATTATCAAAACCGCGTGCGCGTAAGAAGTTCCTGGCAGACTGGGCCAACTTGTGAAGCCCATATCTCTCAAAATACAACTCGCCTTGGGCCGTGCAACCTATCGTTGAAAAGATCTTCAATCCTACTTTCCAATGCCACTGGAATCAACCCAATATCAGCATCGAGTCATGTGATATGGACAAAAGAGTGAACATGACTCGATTTCCAAAATTCTTTCAATAAATTCCAACTCCAATTAAGCTCCAATTTGCACTCAAACACTTCTAAAGTGATCCTTATCAATGTAGCTTGCTCCCAATTACTCCTAAGTACTCAAGCTTGTCCAATAATACTCCAATTATGTTCTCAATACCTGAAATTCATCAAATAATACCAAAAACGCACAAGAGGAGTAATATTTCGCAGATTAGGTAATAGTATGCAATTATGAACTACGATGCATCTAAATGCTCCTACAATGCAACCTAAATGCACCTAAAAACTATATAAAAATACGACACATCAAACTCCCCCAAGCTAAACCATTGCTTGTCTTCAAGCAATTAGACATAGACATTGGAAAAGAAAGACAACCTACAATATGGGACTACGATAGGGCGAAGCACACAATTGAGAACACGAGAGATACAATTACTACACGAACCAAGCATCGAAACATTCTCAAGCAAAGCCGCATAGCACGTCATGTAATGCAATCAACTCTCCTAGCATACCACATACCATCTCCCCCCAAGCTAGACTCAACCAAACCTGAGAGACCTTACTTTAGTCATGTGCACTCATACTCTCATGTGTTTATGGCATAATCAATGTCACTCAACCTAAACCATGTCGACTCAAATGAAACATTTATTCTTTAACTTTGACTATCGACTCACTTTCCACTCGAAATTATAACGCAAAAAGATCATGAGGACTTTCAAGGGTTGTAATGGGGCTGAGGTTATGGGTAGGAAATATATTTGGAAATGTGGTGCTAAATGCCAACTAGTGGAGAAAACAACACTTAACATCTATGGCCATTAGATGCAAACGTCACAAAAACTTCTACTAGAAGTTTAACAACACATTACCATTAAATCAAGAGAGTACCCATCTTTATCAATTCCAACAAATTTCATTCAACTTTTATTTTATTTTTTTTCATTTTTTTCAGAATTATTTTTCACAACTTCTTCATCATTCTTTTCATTTTATACTTCCACACTATTTCAAGCAACTTCCTTCACATCTTTTCTTCCAATAATCAGCGCAAAACCACGAATACAAGCTCAAAACATAAACTTTAATGCTACTCCACTTAGCAAGGCTTGGGTAGAGAAATCATAAAAGGCTAGAAGCTTGTAATGTAGATTGATTCAGAATAAAGTCATGAAAGGCTCAGCGGGGCTAGAGAAAGGATAATATATATGAAAAGAAAATATATCTGAAAGCTCAGAACAATGAAAAGAACGCCTCAATCATATCTAAATGCTTATAAAGTCAAGTGTCAAAGAGTACCAAGTCAAAGTCAAGATCCATGCAACAATGAGGAACTAATCACACATGAAAGAACATAACTGACACATATACGTCAGTTTATAGGCACAAAAGTTCACTTGGGTAAAGATGTCTAAACAATAAGGTTAAATCAAGCCAAAGAGAGATCAACCAATCTTACCACAAGCAATCAATCGCGATACAATTATGCTATGAAGAATCATGAATGAGATGGATTACGCTTAAGACCGTAGTAAGGATATCAACAAGGTTCTCAAATAGTGCTAGCAATAGTCCCATAGATGCAACTAAGATGAGATGAAATCTAATATGCTGATGCAACTAAGAAAGCAGTACAATTTTTTTGGTTACACGTAAACTCCCACTCCTAGTAAGCAGTACAAACCGTGCAACAGCCTAAGAAAGTAATAAAAACTACATTAGAAAGCAGTAAATGATAGAATATTCCTCCCCCAAGCTAAAATTGGCAGTGTCCTCAATGCAATAAGCAAGATCAGAGAAGGAACCGGAAGCGACCCAATAATCACCGAATCATCAAGCACTCCCACAAACACCACAATTCACCAATATTGCCACATGCAATTCCCAACAATGAAAGAATTGAATCAAGGTTGTATAAAAATCCAACAAGTATAGCCACACAAACAAAAATCCAAGCAAAAATTGAAAGGAACATCAAGAGCATCGACGAAATAGAATAAAGAGGCTTACTACCCAATTTAATGGGAAAAAGAGAAGAGTCGAATAAGCTCAAATTTATATCGCAATGCTTCTTGAAAACCAACTTGAAACAATTTGTAGCCTACTTGCACGAATCCTGCAACAACCATCAATTAGAAAAAAGGGAAAAAAAATAAAGTAAAAGAAAAAAAAAAGATAAATAAAAAAAATCGTTGTTAAAAGATGGTGAAAAGTTAATAATAAGAAACTAATTAGAAAGAAAAAGAAAAAGAAAAAGAAAAAGAAAAAATGAAAATAATAAATAAAAGAATAAAAAGGAAAAGAGAAGAAAAAACGAAAAAGAAATCAGAAAAAGAAAGTTAGGAAAGCAGATGAAGAAAAAGAGAAAAGAGAAGAAACAGGGGGGGAAGTCGGGCTGGGTGTATGCGACGGCTGTGGGTGGGCTGTAGGGGTGGACCAGGAGTCGTGGCTGGCAGGCGGTGATGATGATGGTGGCCCGGTTTGAAATCGATGGTGGTGGGTCGAAGGAAAGTGCGAAGGAGGGGACTAGGGGCTGTTGTTGGTGCACGGCGGCTGGACACGGCGGTCAGTGGTGGTAGTTTGGAAGCAGTGCTGGTGAGTGGTGTGGGCGCTGAGGGAGAGGGGAGAGCTGGAGTGGAGGAGAAAAAGCGAGGAGGGGAAACAGGGGAATGGGTTGTTATTGGTGCACCTAGCTAGGGAGGGCGGTGAAACGGTGGTGGTGCAGTGGATCGTCGGAGGTGTTGCGTTGGTGACTGGGCGGTGATTCAGTGGTGGCCACGGCAGTTGGCTGTGAGGGAGTGAAGACCACGCTGAAGCAGTGGCATCAACTGGTGCCTGCTTCGTCCTTGTTTTGTGTTGAAATCTTTCGATCTTAAAAAACGCGGGTCGCGGTATTGGCCGCGGGTCGCGGTATTTGTCGCGAGTCGTGGTATGGTCTCGGCATTTGTCCGCGAGATTGGCCATTGTATCGCGACTCGTCTTTTTAAAGATCTTCTTCCAGCTCTTTTCTACGAACATTTTTTTTTTTATATAAACCTATAAACACACCAAAAACAAACACAAAATCATCAAAGTAAATAAGATCACACAAAAAGAAAAAAAAAACAAAGAAAAAGAGAAAAAAAAGGTAAACTCGGGTTGCCTCCCGAAAAGCGCAAATTTATAAAGGTCTCGCACGACCATGTAAAATCAGTAGACTAATGCAGAAGACTTCAACGCTCTAAGAAGTTTATCATATGTCCCTGCAAACATCTCAGAGCTTATTATGTAAGAGTGAAAAGGAAAAACAAAATAAACTAGCTCTAAAAAGCTATTAAATCTAAAAAAAGGAAAATCAGAAGAAAAGTTATATTTACAAGAGTAAGAAAAAAAAAATCGTTAGTCTTTTTACATGACTCAAAAGGAGGAATAAACACTAACTGTACATCAATTAAATGGTCATAAGAGTCATTTATATTGGGAGAAATAGAGAACGATGGGGGGTATAATATAGGGGTACAAGGAATAAGGTCAAGCTTTCGAGAGAACGGAACATGAGACTCAAAAATAGTTGGTGGACCCGACAAAGACTCATGAATAACCTCACTCTCATCTATAGACTCCATCAATGAATGATTTTCAGCCAAGGGTTGTTCCTCATTCAAAACGTCCTTCACATCAATCTTCCTAGTAATTTGATAATCATCCCCATAATTTTCAAGTTCTTTCCAACCCTCATCATCATCATAAATATACGGGTGGAAACTATAGCTCCGAGCAGATTGACAATCATATTGGGGAGAGCGGTCAAAATCATTTACTAATGTCACATCACATAGAGAAATATCATGAGAAGTAGAGTGACAATTAGAACAATATGGAGGTGTTGTAATGTAGCTTTGAGGTGAAGGAGTGGAGGAATTTTCCTGGACTAGTCTAGCAGATAATGACATATCCCGCTCATAATTATTCTTAGCCAACCACTCGATTAGATCCCAACAATAATCAGGGGATTGGGATAGAAATTGTCCATTAGACATAGACTCAAACACCGCTCTACTTTCTTCATTTAAACCCTCATAAATCACTTGGCACATATCCCATTGTTCATATCCGTGATTAGGACCAATAAAAGTCTCCAAGCCTACGATAGTATTTCCAAAACAATTCATTCTCAAATTGAGGAAAACATAAAACTGCTCTAGAATTACTAGCATGTATATGGGGATCACAACAGATATCAGGTAATTGATTAGAACTCATGCAAAAATTGGAAGTATATTGACACGATGTATCAAAATAAGAAACATGAGAATCCAAAGAATTATAACCATTGGCCCTATCGATAGAATTGTCCCCATTATAGTGATAATATGACTCCATGAATAGTGTAAGGGAAGAAATTTACAAAAGTAAAAAAAAGAGTTATTTACAAAAGAAAAAAAAATATACACAATGTAGTCTATTAAATCTATAATCAGACTAATTCTAATCCGTTACCTCCCCGGCAACGGCGCCAAAAACTTGTTAGGGTTTTATTTTAATACCGCAAGTGTACGGTGTCGTAGCACATACGGGTCGAACTCAGGGAGGTGCAAGACTAAACACTAGTTGATTTTAGACTATGAAATAGCTACACAATCCAAATATCCAGAAGAATCTATAAACTAATAACAAAATATGACAATTAAAACACTAAGATTAAGTATCACCACTAATATGAATTGATCAAAATATAACTCACATCTCAGTTATTCAATTATAACTTAGGCGAGATTGACATTCCCTTATGACTCAGTAATAAAGTACAGCTGCGAACCGAAACTAAATACTCGGTCATTCCTCAATACCTAGAGCTCACTTTCGTGATAGCAAAAGGCCTAACTAACATGTATGTCTCCTATTTTCATGGCTTACACACATAATTAGAAGCATTAAGAACCATGTTAAATAATTCCCAATTCTAGTTCTCACCTATTTTCATAGGAGAATTCAAATCAATGACAAGATTATCTAAATTAAGACCCAACTTTCGTTGATGAACTCAATTAATAAAATAACAATTTAACATCAAAGAAATATTCCTAATCTCAACTCCAACTTTCGATGATAATATAAATTAGGACTAAATCAAGATGTAAAATTGACAATAAGAACAATCTCATCAAACCCTAAACATACAATCAAATTACATGGGAATTAGAGAATAATTTACATGATCAATCCATATTAGGGCTCAACTCAATCCTAGATAAAAAGACTACTCACTAATCATGGCAAAAAGAGCAATAAACATAATAGAAAACATAATTAAAACATAATAAAGAGAAGAGAAGAGAATAAAACTTGATTAATATTGAAGATGAATATGAAAAGCTTGAATCTTGAATCTCCAAAGTAGCAATAGAAAGAAACTAGGGCATAAACTAGAGAGAAAACTAGAGAGGAAAAATAACGTGATATTGAAAAGTGAGTAATAGATGTTAGATGTTCCCCCTCATTAGAAAACCTCTAATATATAGTTATCACTCCTAATACTAGTAGGAAACCAATCTACAAGATAAGGAAACCAAAATAAATCATTAAATGGCCAAATTATCAAAACCGCGTGCGCGTAAGAAGTTCCTGGCAGACTGGGCCAACTTACGAAGCCCATATCTCTCAAAATACAACTCGCCTTGGGCCGTGCAACCTATCGTTGGAAAGATCTTCAAGCCTACTTTCCAATGCCACTGGAATCAACCCAATATCAGCATCGAGTCATGTGATATGGATAAAAGAGTGAACATGACTCGATTTCCAAAATTCTTTCAATAAATTCCAACTCCAATTAAGCTCCAATTTGCACTCAAACACTTCTAAAGTGATCCTTATCAATGTAGCTTGCTCCCAATTGCTCCTAAGTACTCAAGCTTGTCCAATAATACTCCAATTATGTTCTCAATACCTGAAATTCATCAAATAATACCAAAAACGCACAAGAGGAGTAATATTTCGCATATTAGGTAATAGTATGCAATTATGAACTACGATGCATCTAAATGCTCCTACAATGCAACCTAAATGCACCTAAAAACTATATAAAAATACGACACATCACTCCGCCAGGGACACATTCGGTTCTACATACCCACACTCGACAATATCCCACAACTATTGAGATTTGATGCTCCAAAGTTGATATTTTTCACCCTTAAAAACTAGAATTACTGGTTGGAAATTTTGATTAACACCATTGATTGCCATACTTACACTCACTGTGTTTTCACACTCAAATATCATGACTGTTTTTTTTTATTTGTTTTGTTTGGCTTAGGATCGAACCTGGATTAGCTCGAATACCATGTTGAAATTGAAAAATGGTATAAGAACAAAGCAAATATAAACTAACTGATACTTTCATTCATAGCATTACACGTAAAAGACACCCTCCACTACATAATTTATAGGACTACAAAATAACTAGGGTTAAAAAATAGTAAAACGATTATCACGATCACATGATCAAGATAGTTCGTAAAATATCTATCCACTAACAGCATAAAGACTAATTTTTTTTTACTTCTAATAAGTGACTCAACTTTCTCCTAATTATTAGCAACTTCTTTGAGACCCATAACTAACCTCAACTAAACTTGACTACTTCGAAGGAATATACTCAACAAAAACTAATATAATCCCTATAGAATTATATTCTAACTGATCTAAGGTCGTCGTTATTTATCTAGGCCAACCGGAGGTGTGCAAAACGATACCTTAGCCTTCCTTTTCTTCCACTACGCCTTCTCCACGAATTCTTCTCCTAGCAACAACAATGCATGATCTCATAAAAGAGAGTGGAGAAGAATGAAAAATAACAGAATTTTAGTGTAAGAAAGTGTAGGAAAAATTGTGGGAAAAGGTGGGAATTTGTGATGAACAAGGGTGGCTTTTTCCTTCCCTTCCTTCCTTTACAGTGGCGGAAAGTTTTGGTGGAAAGATGACAGATTATGCTGTCAAAAGATCAGTTAAGAGGATGAAAAGTTAAAACGGTAGTTACATGGCTAAATAATGGGGTTTTAATATGTAATAAAGGGGCAGTTATGTTAGAGGGTTACAAGGGTTACAAACCCTCCAAAATCCAGATATATTCCACTTATTTTCCGAAGTTTTCAGCCAGTTCAAGTGGTAAGAAGACGGTCCGAATGCGCTAAAAAAACCGATAAAATAAGATACTAACTCAAACACCTTTTTTAAATACTAGAAAGTTATATAATGCAATATATTATATAAATATAAAATTTATAAAGTTGACAAAATAAACATGTATACGATATAAAATATTTTAAAGAATAAAATATTAAACTTTCAATGGAAAATAATAATTAATGAGAAATAACAGCGAAAAATTAAGAGCGAAATTTTAGGGTGTTACCAAGCTAGTTGACATCAACTTCCTAAAAGGTTTTTGGATAGGAAAGACTTTTAGGTTGTTAAAGCTTCCCGAAAATTGGAGTACAACAAACTCTCTTACTAATCAGTTGATCCAACAAAAAAAAAGTATTTGGAAGTTAAGGCTCGTTTGTTGTGGAAGAAAACGTTTTCCATGAAAACAACAATTTTCATTATTTGCGTTGTTTGTTGGGAAAGAGATTTAAAAGGAAAATGAAGGTGAAAAAGTGTTTTTTATCACTTTGTAAACATGTTCCTCCAAAATTAGAAGAAAAACCATTTTCCTCGCTCCACTCTCTCATTCCAAACATACCCATTTTCCTCTTCTTAGTTTAATAGTTTTCCACCAAAATAATAAAGGAAAACAAATATTAATTTGCATTTTCCACTAAACTATATTTTCCATGAGAAACCATTTTTCATCAAACCAAACACACTGGAATAACTACATTTATGATCAAACCGGCGAATAAATGCCAAAGGTCAAATGTATACAGAAAAAATAAAAGGTAGCATAAATACAAAGAAGAAAATGATCACTTTAATGCCTTAAAATCTTCATTACTAGTTGGAATATATTTCAAATCCGTTGGCTCCTTCTCTACTACCAAGGTTCATGAGGTCTGAAATGTTTTTTTTTTTTTTTTGGTAATTAAGAGATAAATTGAACCAAAAGCAAACTTACACCTATTTGACAGAGGGAAGCAACATCCTGCCACTACACACTAGCTGGACAGACCCAACAAAACATCAGAGCTCTTCAAGCCAACTTCTATCAACCTCCCTCACTTTAGAACTTAAAATATGTACTATCATATGTTTCACTATGTATTTAATTTGCTTTACAATATAGTCTATAGTATGGACACTATCTTCCCAAAGGGCCTTGTTTCTATTCCTCCATATCATGTACACCACAGCCGCCACAGTAGCTAAGATCACAAACTTCCTAAATTTCGAACCTGTATATCTGCATTTTAGCCATATGCAGAATTGAATCACAGAACCCCCCATCCATCTAATCCCAAGCCATTCCATCAAGTTCTTCATACAGCTGCAACTAAAATGACAATAAAAAAAAGGTGTTGTATATTTTCAGGGTGAGAATGGCAAAGTAAGCAGCAGTCATCATCACATAAGTTTAAACTCTTCAGTCTAACCCTTGTCTTAAGTCTGTCTTGCACTGCAAGCCACAAAATAAATCTGTGTTTTGGAACACTATATCTGTTCCAAATACAAACACTCCATTGTTGTTGATGTTCACGCTCCATCATCATCTTGTAATGCTTCTTTATGCTAAAGATACCACAGTTAAGCCATTGATCATTGTGCATCTGAACAGTTAGCTCTTTTTTAGCAGCACACACAAACTTCCAAGCCCAACTAGCATGAGAAGGAGCTTCATAAGTGCTACAGTTTGCACCTTTTATGTAGATGGAGTTAACCCATTTAACCCACAAATTCTCCTTGTTCTGAGCAATGCACCAAGCTAGTCTGCCCACAGCAGTAACATTCCATTTAAGAATGTTCCTAAAACCCAGCCCCCCTGCACCTTTAGATTTGCACAAGTCATCCCATGCAACAGCTCCAGGTTTGGTATTATTAGCAGAACCATTCCATAGAAAACACCTGCAAATGCTATTAACCTCCTTTAGAACACTCTTAGGAAGGATGAACAGTTGACCCCCAGTAAACATGAATGCTCATGAGGACACTATTAATGAGTTGACCCCTGGCAGCAAACGAGAGATTCCTAGAGCTCCAAATATTGATCTTGTTAACCATTTTGCTAATGAGGTGTTGACAGTCTTTTTTCTTCAGCTTTGAGTTGGAGATGGACACTCCAAGATACTTGAAAGGGAGATGCCCAATGGAGAAACCACTAACATCGGTAACCCTTTTTATTTCACTCTCCAACATTCCAGCAAAGTATACCTCTGATTTCATCTTATTTACTTCCAATCCAGTTGCATTTGAGAACGTTTGGAAGCCTTGAAGCAAAATATAAATTGATTTAAACTCACCATGATAAAACAACAGCAGATCGTCAGCAAAGCAAAGGTGTGAGAGCTTCAAATCTTTACACTTCACATGATATTTAAAACCCTCTTGTTCACAAGCATACTTGAGAGTTCTATCTAGATAATCCATTCAAAGGGCAAAGAGAAGAGGGGACATTGGGTCACCCTGTCTCAAACCCCTTTGAGCTCCAAAAAAACCAGTCAGGGATCCATTTATCAATAAAGAAAACTTTGGAGTTGTGACACAGGTCATAATAATCTCCACATAAAAGTGAGGGAAACCAATCCCTTCTAACATTTGCCTCAAAAAACTCCAGCTAACAGTGTCATACGCTTTTTTTAGATCAAGCTTCAACAAACAACAGGGTCTTGATTTCTTGTTATACATTTTAACCAAATCCTGACAAATTAACACATTATGGAGGATACTCCTACCCGCAACAAAAGCCCCCTGGCTCTCAGAAATGATATCAGGAAGTATATTGTTCAACCTCTAACTAATAAGTTTAGTGATGCACTAATAGAGAGTGTTGCAACAGGCAATGGGCCTGAAATCATAGACATTTTCTGGACACTTGACTTTGGGGATCAAGGTCAAGGTTGTGACATTCACCACTTTCAGTAATTTTCCTGTTTTAAAAAAATCAAGAATATCATCTGTAACCTCAACTCCAACAATATTCCAGCAGTGCTTGTAGAATCTGCTATTAAAACCATCAGCCCTAGGAGACTTCTCATCAGGTATACTAAACATCACTCTCTTCACATCCTCCCTAGTGTACTCCATTTGCAACAATCTAATGTGAGCAGCAGACAACATCTTTCCTTTGTTCATCAGAGTGGAAAGAACTTCTTGTTTTTGTGGTTTGTAAGAGAACAGGTCAGTATAGAAATTAAGGAAAGCTTCATCAACCTTTTCCTTCTGAGTAATCCAAGAACCCGTCATGTCATTAATAGCATGAATCTTATTGTAATATCTCCTAGCCTTTATAGCTTGATGGGAGATTTTGGAGTTATCATCACCACATCTATGCCAATTAAGCTTAGATTTTTGTTGCATCATAGTGTGTTGATTCAGCCTAGCTCTTCTCAACACAGCTTGAGCCTCTTTTTCCCTGGTTCTCAGCTCTATATCTTCAATGTTCTCATGCATTTGCTTCTGAACAGTCATAAGATCATGGTGAGCTTTAATTACAACAGCTTCCACATCTCCAAAACCCACCTTGCTCAACTCTTTAAGAGCAACTTTAACAGCTGACAGCTTCCTCATCACCTTGTACATAGCACAACCATTAACATTCATATCCCAAGCCAGCCTAACAGTCTCCAATAAACCCTGGTGGTTACACCCACTAGTAGAAAAAACTTCAATTGCTCCGGTTTTTAAGACCACAAATGCTCCGTAT
Organism: Beta corolliflora; assembly: GCA_947648045.1. Taxonomy (NCBI): domain Eukaryota; kingdom Viridiplantae; phylum Streptophyta; class Magnoliopsida; order Caryophyllales; family Amaranthaceae; genus Beta; species Beta corolliflora. Next base: position 6,378,111 of record CANSZD010002913.1, read on the forward strand.
TTGACCCGTAGCAGACACCATACGAGCATTTGAATGTTTTACAAATGCGTCGGTTGTTAACCGGAGCATTTGGTAGTCAAATGCTTCGGTTGTAAGATAAAACCGGAGCATTTGACTAACAAATGCTTCGGTTATTAAGGGAAACCGGAGCATTTAGTAGTCAAATGCTCCGGTTTTCACTTAACAACCGGAGCATTTACTCTGTGATTTTTTTAAAAAAAAATCGCATGAACATCCAGGTAGCAGCCCAGCACTACACAGCCAGGTAGCGCCAGTAGCAACGTCCTATTACACTGCCACCTAGCACCAGTAGCAGCCCCACATTACACAACTAGCTAGGTAGCACCAAAAAAACTAAATCATGTATTATATATTCTATACAATACAAATAAAATAAACAAAAAATTTATTAACCATGATTACGTAGAATCAAAGTACATGAAATATATAATACAACTATAATCACTTGTTCCTTAACTATAATCACTTGTTCCTTAACTACATATATACAAATACAGAAAACCATCTTAGGAGCAAAATCTTCAAAATGCCATCTTTAACACACCAAATAAGCCGATTTCAAAACACCATCTAAAAATAACAATTAATTAATAATTTGGCTAAAATAATAAGATGCAACGAAACTAAAAAATTGACCAAACTAACATCTACTCCCACAATCCCTTTTCAACCATCATTTTCAAATTATGCAGAAAAGTGTTAAGAATGCATATAGAAAAAGCTACAAATCCCACTATAACTGTAATTGTAAGTCTGACATAAAACAGGTGTAAAATGTCACGAAAACACCAGCCAGTGCATTATAATTTCACTCTCAGTGAAACCCCTATAGAAGGATTGATTAGAGATGCTTAGAAACGTGGTGAAGCTCATACACGCTTACCTTTCCCAGAAATATATTAAAATAGACTAGATTTTCCATGAAAGAACAAAAGGTAAAGCAACGGAAAAACACAATCTCATTATTCAGTTAAAGAGAGAAAAAAGTTGACTTTTATAAGTAACACAAACATGCTCACTCAAAAGAAACAAAAAGTTCCATTTATAGAAGGAAAATGTTTACATTTTAACTCGGCTACAAATCAGTTAGAAATTGCGACTTTTAAGCTTTACAGAGTACAGTTTACTTCACATCTTTTAAAGGCATTAACACTGAATAAAGGAGAGTTATTTCAACTAAATTTCATAAATTATCAGCCCAAAGCACTTGCAACAGTGAGAGTGGTGAGCCACAGTACCGTTCAGACCTTAAGGCTGTTCTTTCTCATGCACAAGTAAAGGTCTTGCAATCCAAGTCTCACACAGTCAAACCACGTGCCACGTCAGTGATAATAACAAACAATGATGACATCAAAACATGTGCAAACAAAAGGAACCTCTAGCAAACACATACAAAGTTGAGGAATTGATATAACTTTACCTAGCAAAAATAAAGAATGAACAACGGATGTTATGAAGATTGAATGAGCTTTTGCCAACAGAAACATTGGATATAGTGTTCTAGAGCCTTTGGAAGATCACCAAAGTATTGAAAGTACACAACCTGCAATAAATAGTTAAATACAGCATACTACTTGCAAAAGAAAATCAGTCAGCAATACCTAAAGCAAAAAGCATGTACTAACAACCATTTCAGTTACTATACATAACCAGAAAAGGTGACTGCTTGTATCTAGAGCCACTATATACCACGATTCTGGTGTTCATGCAGACACATTCACAGAGTATAAATCGGAAAAAAGCCAAAAGTAGAAAGTAAAAAAGATCAGTTTTATATAATGCCTATGACTCTAATCAAATGTAATTTAAGTTCCAGCAAACATAATTGCCTAAATGCCTAATATAAACTTAAACATAACCAACAATAAAAGCATACAACTGATTAAATTTAAGTTTGGACATATTCCTATTTTAGCATCATGTACTCCTTTTTTCTTAGTTCGAATGTTGACAATGGGATGGCTCGAACCTAACCAACAAGAAAAGCCTATAATAGGTCATTAGTGATTAGACTGATATCTGAGAGTTTTACCCATATCAAGTGAAGCAGCCTCGTTGTCTCTACTCTCTACTAGCTAACACACTTACATTATCAGTGATTTATCTGCACAAGAGAACAGTATATATGCATAAAGCATCATACCTTAGTGCCATCTCACTGTATTTTATAACTGGATATGAATAGAATGACTATTTGGATGGGTGCATGCAACAACAAAATGAATAATAATTTTATGTCAGAAACATAATAGAATAAATATTGAAACTAATCATGGTCTGGAAATGGATCAATTGGATCAAAACAAATGAACTACACAAGTACACAACACATTATATGTTTCATTCTTAACAGCTAAAGTCTACTATGAAAATCTTGTTGATTAATAACTATGTTTACATTGCACAACAAAATTTATGTCTTAGGTACGTATTAGGGTTTTGTCAATATTGCACAACAAAATTTGGGGATCATAAACTATGGCAATTCAAATTTAAAACCAATGAAGCAATATAATTACTCAACTATCCAATAGAATTGAAATAGTCAACCCATCCATACCCTAGGAGCCTAGGACAGCTCATATATCATTTACCTATATATTCTTATAATATTGACTACACATTCTAATAGCTACATCTTAGCACCAGTAAGGCAGCAACTAATTAAAATATGATTGAAAGGTATGGCAACAGCCAAGGCTTAACCCACCTCAAAAGCATTACCTCATTTAATCATAAATCAAGCACTCTCAAGTCTCTCAAGAAACAAAATAAACACCTCACAAAAAAAAGAGAACATATCAATTCATCAAGAAGAGAATTTGATTTCTAATATATCATTAGTTAAACATGAAGGTAGTGCTTAAAATACTTGACTATTAGTGAGAATTGCTTGGCTATCCTCTTTAAATCACTTAATTAGGAATTAGCCCAAAATTAATTAAACATCTAACTATTTGTTTAAGCCCATCATTATTAGGAGGTAACATACATCACTCCTTCAAGTAGAGAAGCATGACAAATAGTAGGCGAGGGAAAAAGGAGGAGGGCCTCAGCAGCCCATCATAAACTATATATTAAGGCTAAAACTAAACAGCATAGCTTAACATGAGAAGCTGAAGATTTGGCCACAAAAAATTATATACTTACTCCACGGAAATGTTTTGACGCCTCTACTATTAGTACAGGTCTGACATTCACATCAAGGAAGTCATGCAGGGAGCTTTTGCCTGTTTGAGCTGCAATTTTCATATTCTTTAGATAGATAATCCACTCCAAATTCTCAGCGCCATTTCTTGCATAAGATATAAAAGCAACATCAACCAAAAGTTTAGATAGAAAAAGGAAATAGTACAAAAGGATTGTGCCCTTATTTATATGGTTTAATATGACAACTAAAGATACACTAATTGACCCAGTGGAGGTAACTAGCTATATCAAGTACCTAACTTGCCCTGAATCCATTATACGCCTTGAGAACTGTTGCACCGAGGACCAAAATATATCCAAGATAGAAATGTAACTGCATATTGAGAATTTGAGAATTTTTAACCGGAGTATTTTGATGTAAGAGGACCAAAGTACCTATATAGAATGAAGACAAAACAATAGATATATAACTGCATATGACTAAATTTATAAGATAGCATATATTCACCTAAGTTGTACATAAGGAGACTCTTTTTGACAATGTCATAAGACGACTATATATATATATATATATATATATATATATATATATATATATATATATATATATATATATATATATATATATATATATATATAATCAGAAGTAAAGCAAAATGCTCACCTGGGTATTTATGACATTATGTAACTTGATGCCAAACTGGAAATAAAACGCCTAGAAATTAGATCGTCACCACATAAAGTTAGAACAAAGCAAAGAAAATATCAATTATAAATTGCACTAAAAGGTAAAAATAAAATAAAATCAAGTATTAACAATGGATAAACAAATTAGAGACCTCACTTTCACGTTAGCAGTCATGTATACTTTCGTGATGTATCTAGATTCAAGAGCAGGCTTACATGCTTCTATGAGCATGTCTCCATCTTCTATGGTATCCACAAGATATAAAAAAAAATTAAGATTAAAAATCATTAACAACTTGCTTCCTCAACTAAGAAGGCATCAATTAATTTTTTTTTTGATACTAAGGTTTTGTTCTTTTGGACTGAACTGAACTAAATTTGTTTGAACTGAACTTAATTCGACTGAAGTTAAGTGAAGAGAAGTAAATAAACCGTGAGAGGAAACTAACTGAACTTAACTTAATTGAATTTGTTTGAACTGAACTGAATTTTCATTAATTCAGTCCAAAAGAACAGAGCCTAAAAGCAAATAAAAGGACTAGGCTGAGAGTCAGTCAATTCCCTAAACATTTATACATAAGCTACGAAAACAACTTGATTAAATAGTTCTCCATCTAATAGGAGATTATTATTAGTGACCTACGTGAAGATAAATGAAGTGCGAGCGTATGTAGGAGGAAGTGTCACTGGCGCATATTTAAGAGAAATGGCACCACACCTCCATGTAAGTTAAAACAACAATTTTTGAAACAAAACAAAGAAAACATGGTTTGAATGAGCAAAACCATGTTTTCTACTAGTTAAAAGAACATTCTTTAGCTGCTAATATCTCTTGTGGAACAGTCTTGTAGTATTTGACATTTTGACTCTTTACATATAACAAAATCATCACACACAAAACCTAACAACTACATCTGCTTTAAAAAACAATATAAACTTATAATTACTCATAATTCAATCAACTACATCAACACATAAACATGTTAAAAAAATCATAGCAAATGAAAATTACCCAAAAATTGAACGAGATTTTACAAAACTCAGCAAAATAACAGCACCTGGAAAATATAACAACTATCAAATAAGGAAATAAGTGAAAATCAAAGGAAATAAACAAGAAAAAGAGGTGTGAGAAAGAGATGGACCTGAAGGCTATCACAAAAGGAGCGAGAAACAGGGACTTTTTTTTGTCTTTATCCTTGTTCAATCCCAATGATTTCCCCGTAATCAAACCCTTTGCTGCTTCTCCTGACATGGATTTTATGTTTCCCTCCCAAAAACAAATGAAACACTGTTATGTTTCTTGGGATTTTGATTGATTGTGGGAGAAAAACTGGTAATAGCAACTATTCTAGGTGTGTCACTCACTACAATTAGGATCATTGGTGCAGCCCTTTTTAACCTTATCATATTTCATTTGAATATTATCTCAGGGATATTCACATTAACAATGTCCTTAGTACATCCAGCAACATCAATACCAAATTTTGAGATGCAAGAGTTGAGATGAGATAAAATCTTCTAACAACAGAGTTAGAGCGATTACCTAATCCGTTGACTCTTTGTAATCCAGCTGTTAGTGGTAATCCCAGAGCATGTTTGAACACAATGATGACTTCGTAAATCTTCTTCAGAATGAGGAGCTCCAATGTCAGGTGGCAAAGTTCCATTGACTGTAGTGTGTTTTCAATTGATCACAACTTTTAAGTTCTTATCCAGAACTGAGCTACAGATAACTCCTTAGATGATTGCTCACCCTCCGATGTCCCTTTAGAGACCGAATGCTTACATTTCGTCTCCATTAATGGGCAATGTTGTTGGTGTATGATAGCAAGATGACCCTCATTATAATAGACAGAATTATGCAAACATCTAATCAAACTGCAGATCAGATGAAGCTTGAAAATAGAAGACAACAATTCCATCAAACAAAGAGAAATCAGAGCGCATGCACATTAGAGTATCAGAATTTAGACACTGGAGTCCCCCTGCTACAATACTAAGAGTTGGGTTTACACCGTCCAAGAATACTGATTTCCTGTATGAATCATTTCGAGTTAGTAAACGAAAACTTCCCAATTATATCAATATATCAAGCTCCACTATTTTGCAATTAGATCTAATAGTATTAGATATGATGCAACACATCTTTTATTTGACATGGCACATGAGAAAGACCAATGCTAAATCTATAACACGACCTCTAACCTTACACAGTTCATTAGCAGTTACTTCATAGAGCATTTGAGCACTAATAACAATTGGAATGTGAGTGTGTTTACATGAAACTCTGATATGATCAGCCTTAAAGATGAATATGGACACATCAGTACTTTATAATAAATCAAATGCATGAGTAGATTGAGAAAACTGGAAAAAAAAGTTTTATAGACCAGGGTAACCTACTGGAGATTGTTAAATACCTTCATGGAAAGTATTCCTAAGACCCTACATACTTGAAAAGCATGGTTTGTTGAAGTCTTATAACAGATAGTATATGCACAAACCTTGAGGCTACAAGAAAAGTATAATCCAGCAAGTGTGAAAAGCATAAGCATATGCATGTAGTTACAAGATGGAAATTTACCTCTGTTTGGAGCATAAATCTTGATAAAAATCTCACCTGCTACTTCTCCTCCAGATTTTGCTCTTCACACTCAGTCAAAGCCTCACCTCTGCTTAATTCCCTAGTACACCAATCAAGTTATCTTCCTCTCAAAATCATGGATCATCTTTTTGTTTTGTTCTTCAATTTCAGAGTAACAATCAATTATAAACACAACCCCAAAACTTCATTTTATTCCGAGATCCAACAAATTAAAATTAAGAAACTATAAAGGCAAAATAAAGAACTACTACTAAAAACTCACATTAAACTCCAATTTTGAACGAATCTGTAATAGCATCAGCAGGAGCGCAGTGTTTCTGCATGCTCCGGAACAGCACTGGCTCGCTGCGGTGACCGAAATGGGAATCGAGCTAAGAGAGAAAGTTTTTGAATCAAACAAAACCCTAAAAAAATAAATGAAAACCCTAAAAATCTAGGAAACCAATAAAAACGAACCTAAAATACAGCAATAAATTAAAATACAACAATAAAATTTGAATTAAATTACCTCGACATGCATTCGGAGAACCGGATCGAGAGTGAAGCGGGGAAGAGAGAGAAAGAGAAGCTGAGAAGCAGTTTTCTTTTTATGGGAGAGAGAGCAATTTGATATTAGTTTGATAGGGAAAAAGAGAGAGAAAGTGCGACCATATTAGTGGGGGAAGACTAAAGAGTTTTAGACTTTTGCGTTTTATTTGGAATATTAAATTAGTCAAATGCTTTGGTTGTTTTAAAAAACCCGAGCATTTGCGAAATTTCTTTTTTTAATTTTCAAAAAGTTATCAAATGCTCGAGTTTTTTAAACAACCCAAGCATTTGTAATGTAGCAAAAGAGGTTTTTTCTACTAGTGACCACATATTCATGAACCTAAAAGGTTTCTTATGCTGACCATCAGGGTAAACTTTCAGAAGAACAGGGGTGTGATCAAAGTTCCCCTCAGGAAGAAAAGCAGCCTCTGCCAACTCATAATTATCAATCCACTCATGATTGGCAAGCACCCTATCAATCCTAGAAAATACCCTTTGATCCCCTTCCTGCTTATTACTCCAAGTAAAATATCCCCCTGAAGATTTAACATCAACCAACTGACACACATTTATACAATCCACCATAGGTCTGATTTCAGCCATTTTCACCATAGACCCAACTCTATCTTCAACACTACTTAAAGCATTGAAGTCACCAAGCAAGATCCAAGGACAACTACTGCTCATATCAATATGTTTCAAACCATTCCAAAGCTCTCCCCTACTATTTATGTCATTAAAGCCATAAACAAAGGTACATCTAAACTTCTCACCATTGTTAGGCTTCACAACACAATGAATAAACTGACTATGAACTTGCAAAATATCAACAGTAAAAGCCATGGGACACCAACCAATCACAATTCTTCCATTTTCATGACAACAATTATTATGGGTAAAACACCAACCAGGGCAAATATTGAGATAAATTGAGCCTAAGTTAGGAGTTTTCACTCTGGTTTCTAAGAGGCTAAACAACTTAACATTGTGTGAGGCAATAAATTTTTTTACCTCATTTTGCTTTGCCTTGTTGTTTAGGCCTCTTACGTTCCAAGCCAAAATACTATCCATTGGGGAGGCACCCCCTGACCCATTGCATCATTCTGCACACTTACCCCATCTCCCGATCCTCCTGTTGCCTCCGATCCTCAGCACCATTACTCCCTGCATCATTATTCTCTGTCATTGTAGCACAAGCAGCTACCTGTTCAGGCTCATCTTCAGTTCCAGCCAGGACCAAGTAAGTATTATGGACTGGGGTGTCCACTATTGGCTCCTTACTAGAACTTGCTCTACTGTTAACCATAGTAAAGCCCTCCACATCAGTTGTTCTTGTCTTCTTTTGCACCCAAGTCTTCTTCCCTGCCTTCTTCCTACATACTGCAGTATCATGTCCAAAGCCAGAGCAACTAGCACATTGAACAGGACGCCATTCATACTCCAATCTCTGCTCAATAACAACCCCATGCTCATTACAAAAAGAAAGAGCCTCAGGAAGTTCTTGCTGTAACCCCACTTCCACCATCACTCTCGCAAAATTCAGTCTCTCTTTATTTTCTGTGGTATTGTCCATTTTAAGAACCCTCCCCACTTGACCCATGATCTTGAATAAGCTTTTCTCTCCCCAGTATTTAAGTGGTAATCCAGGCACTTTAATCCAAATCGGAACTAATTTCACATTTGATTTGTCAATTTCCATATCAGGGTCCCAAATGCGAGTAATTAATGGCTTCTGGTCGAAAAATTGGAATCCATCCATAGTTACTTTCAGACAAGACTCAACTGCATTAAATCTAACAATGAAAACACCCTTCCCAAATAAACCAATCTTATCAATTCCCAGATTACCCCAAATTCTTTTAAAATAACCTTCCATCACTGTTAATGGCGGATTCGCACCCAACACATAACACACCACAGCAGAGGACCATAACTCTATTTCATCCTGAATATCGTCAGATTCAATAGTGACAACATTATTAGGTCGTACCTGATTACCATTTTGATTCACCAATTCCGCCTCCACATGATCCGCCCATGAGAGCCTCGGAGCTGTTGCAGGTTTTTCACCACTTTTCATCACATTTAACCAATCTGAAAGGATCGCCGTCTCCATTGTTTGCCGGATTTTATCCTCCAAAGAAGCTGGGGGAATCGCCTGCGTCACATTTTCAACCTCAATTTCAAGATCCTCTGAACAATTTTTCTCCTGAATAGGACTGGGGACTTTGATTGCATCAATTCCAGTTACTTCATCTACTGATTTCGTCTTTCTCACCGGGGAAGATGAAGGGTCAATCGCCTTCGCCTTTGCCTTCGCCTTCGGTGCACTCTTCTTCGCTCCACGCCCTCGAGCCATGGTGTCAACGGAATCGCCTAAGCATACCTTAGCGTTCGCTGAGAGGGGTCTGAAATGTTATCTACTGTAAATACAATCTTGCCAGGATCATCATCGTCGCTAGAATCGCTGTTCATGAATTCGGACATTTGATCCACATTCAACACAGTTACTGCTATAGCATCTCCATTTTGAAAGTCTTCTTCCGTAGCTGAAGTTAGTGATTTTCTCTGAAAAGTAATTTCGTATGATTATAACAATAAAGTATATACTTTCCACTTTAAAATATACGGACAAAATAATATATCTTAAATATAAATTGAATTAATAGCCACTATTATGTAACATGCTTAATGACATACATTTCAACGAGAATGACATAAACTATACAAATAATGACATGAATCTCATTCATTTTGTCATTTAATTTATGTGAATTGAGCTTTTTTTTAAAAAAAAAAAAAGCGGTGGCTTGTAGGTTTATAAATTATGGTATATCAGTTTGACCCAAGAATTTGTGGAATTGTTATTCTACAACGGTATTTTATAAATTCAATAATGGTGTCATTTAGATATTATCAGTGGTTTCTCAACTCGATCACCTTAAAGTTTTATTAGACTAATGTGCATACTAGCTTAACAATGTACAATTCTGTAGCGAAACTCTCATAATTTTGTATCAAATAAAATGACAGTTTCCAAAACAATTAAAAGGCTTGGATGTTAGCTAGCTTAGTATCGAATCTTGTCTACATGAAGTAATGTTGTCTGCGGCTCTATACAACCCTTTTTTATATTTGCTTTTGAGTTAGGAATATTAGCGTATCATAAAGATATGATAAAGATATATCATATCTTTATGATATGCTAATATTCCTAACATTTTGTTTTTTAGTTTTTTTGGCCGCTTATTTGAGTAGAGATACGACAAATAACTAATGGAGTAGACTAAAAATAAACCCTGATCCCTCTAACAATGCTACATATTAGTTGAATGGTGTAGAGGGCCTACCTCTTCCGATGATGAAGCTTGGCACCTTGTTTCTGATTGTGTAGAAGAAATTGACTTGTCAAGAAGTTTATACAATATAGTCTTATTAGCTGAAATGGCAACAAGAGCGCACATGACTATAACAAGAATGGAAGCCCACATGGACTTTTGAGAGATGACAGTGAATACTCCTGTCATGAGCGCCACTAATGTTCCATAAAGAGATTGCTTGAGTATCAACACACTTCGATCAATTAGTTGGAGTGATTTATCTTGATCGATGACCATGGACCACATAAGGCAAAAGAGCACCAACATGGAACAACACATGGCATAGGTATCCGCTAGTATGAACACTAAAAATGATGCCTTCTTTGCTAGAATGGCTTCTCCAGTATCTCCGTTAAGGCCTCCTGGAAGTGTGAATCCAGCTGCAAATGTAAGGGTTGCGAGAAGAGCTGCAACTACAGAAAGTGTACTTCGCATTTCTCCCGCAGACAATCCTGTGGCAAACCCTGCATCTCCACCACCCATATTCATCCTAGTAGGATGGATGTATCTAGTTTTCAATCGTGGATTTACATTAATACGTTTGCACATTGCTTCCTACATGTAAGGAAATAATGTACGTCACAAGGGCTGAATTAAAGAATTATCAACAGTTGATATTTTAGAAATACACATTCACAACCCATTTAAACAATATCACACATAATAATGTTTTGATATGCATAGTAGTGAAAATCCGCTGTCAAGTTTTTCAAACTTTGACCAAAATACCAAGTTTGTCCATTGTAAAGAAAGAGGAGTAAATAGTAACAAGGAAGTCATGTACATACCCATTCACGACTTTCATCGTATAGCTCCCTCATCAAATCAATGGCGGTTTTACCATATTTATCCCTGATGCTCTGATCAAGCCCATCAGTGGTGAGTAGTACTTCTACAAAGAAGATATCTTGGCGTGTTATTGCTCGATGCAAAGGTGTGGCACCATTGAAATCAACTACGTTTTTCATCTCGTTGATTAATGGAAGTTTGAGAAAATCTTGGTATTCTTGGTAAGATTTCAGTTGAATGTGGTGGAGAGGAGAGTCTCTTCGTCGAAGACAAAGCATTTTGAAATCTGGGCAATGATTTATAAATGCATGAATAGCTGCTAAGTGACCTCTCTTGCATGCTTCAATCCAAGCTGAAGGTGCATGGTTAATTGAAGAAGGATCCTTCCTTAGCAGCGATTCTATAAGCCATGCAGTGCCATTTTCTGACGCTATGTCAAGGGGTCTCTTGCCATTAGCATCGGCCTCGTTTATCTGCCACTGTAATCTTTGCACCAATAACAAGCCAGTTCTTTCTATGTACATAGTCTTAACTTTCAGAAGAATATAGATTTATAACGAATTTGTAGGGTGATAACATTATTTAAGCCTATATATTACAAAATATTTCACTTGAGATTCATAGTTATTAGAAAGATTGTTGGGGGAGAAAGAAATATGTTATAACAGTTTAAATTCTAACCTTTGCATTTATGTGCAACTTGTAAGAGATTTCGATCATCCACATTTAGGAACGACTCAGGCACTGATGTCAAAATCTTTTCGACAACTCGATCGCACCCATGTTTTACAGCATCAAACAGGGCACCCTTGGCTACAGAATTTTCAAGGTCGACTGACAATAGATATAGCGCAAGCTCTTCACGTCTCTCGACTCTCTTTCAAGGTCAAAACTAGAGGTGTTTGGCCTTGATGGTTCTCCCGCTTCCAAGGGATCATCCGAAGCACAATCCCATTTTCTTTTTTATAAGCATCTTTATAAACTTCTACAAGAAATTTCACAACTTCAACCGTGTCAAATCCATCGCTGCATGCTGCTTGATGTAGAGGAGTTTCACCGTTGTATTTGTCAGTTGAACACATAAGATCGATGAAGTCTCTTCTCCAAGTAGAGGTGTAGTCTCTCTCAAATAGAAGCTCGAATGGCCATAGTTTGCCTATTTTAATCCATTTGTGTAAGAGTGTGTACCCTTCCCATCAACTTCTGTCATCAGTTCTGGATGCTTTTCGAGAAGAAGTCTGCAAACTTCCTCTATACAACATAATTATGTTTATCAGTAATTATGTTAAAATTAGACCGTCTATCAAGTAATTTGTATAGCCTATATACTTTGGACTATTCACATTAATTTATATGCATGTGGTATGTGCGGAGTTTCTTAGATATAATCTCACAATTGAAATAAAATAACATTATTAATAAGAATCCATAAATAACAAATAAATATGAATACAAATGATTATATTACCTCATCTAATGCACATAGCAAATATTATTTGAATATAGATTTCATTTTGACCCTCATTTGTAATGTGTGCATATATATACAAAAATATTGTTATGTGATATGTAGTTTGTTACATTTATCTTAGGATTAATTCTAATCAACTTATTTTGACTTATCTAAATTTATCTTATCTTATCTTATATAAACTTATTGATGAGTGAGAATTTAGTCTCACTCATATGCATATTTTGATAAAGTTTTGCACGATAATCTTGAATTTAAATGCATTTTCTCCTCTAATTTCCTCATTTTCATCTTCTAGCGATGCATGCTAGATATGTAGGATTCAATAGCTTTTCCCCCCTCCCCTTTGACTACTAACGCTATTGTTTAGTGTGAGCTTTTAAGGAGAAAAGAGCAAACGGGGGAGGAGCGGGCGCTCCTTGTAAAATTGGAGCGGGCGCTCCTCCAAGCTCTAATACATGGTAGGGTGAGGGAGGAACTTGGAGCGAGGTAAGTGCCACCGAGGAGCTGAAGCTCCTAGCATGGGGAAAAGAAGAGCGGGCGCTCTCAAGGAAAAAGGAGCGGGCGTTCCCAAGGAAAAAGGAGCAGTCGTTCCTAAACGTGCTGAAGGACGCAAGAAGAAACAGTAGCTTGGAGCTACCCACGAGCTCCCATTGAGCAAACGCTCCTGGCGCGCATTTAATAGGGAGCAGACGCTCCGTTCTACAGAGGAGCGGGCGCTCCTCATTTGCTAGGCAGCCATCCTGTTGGCAATAGGGATGGAGCGACCCAGGATCTCTCCATGAGCACTCGCTCCATCGCCTAACTTTGTTAGGAGCCGGTGCTCCTATTTATCAAGGAGCGGGCGCTCCTTGTTAATTTCTCGACTTTTGTTCTTTAAACGCTGTTTTTAGCCCCGTTTTTGTAAGGATATAAATACTCTATCTGCTTAATGACAGATTAACTTTTATTCCAGCAAATCATTATTAGAGAATTTTTAGCTTAATCTAGTGAGAGAAATAAAACCCTAGAGAGAGAAAGTAAATTTTCATGGCTTTGTAGCTTGGATTATGGCAAAATTTTGTGTTTTAATGCAAGATCCTCATTTCTTCTTCATGGTTTAAGTAATATCTCTTCTTCTCTCTACTTTTTATACTTTTATCTTTTTGTTTATTTAAATTTTGTTTAATTAGATTAATCCATGTTTAGATTTTAGTTTCTTAACTTAATCTTGTGTTAGATCTTGTGTTGATTGTTTTAGTTGTTCATGTTTGATTTATTTTTCCCTTTTATTAGTATTACTATGATGATTATGATGATTAGTGAGTAGTTAATTAGTTGGGGGTTGGGGTGAAAACCCAATCATGATTGATTTGGGTGTTTGAGTAAGAACTTAGGGGTTTGATTGGGCTTTTTAATTGATCAATAGCATGACTATTATCTACTTGCATCCTAGTTGATTACTTAGATGTTTGTTCATTGATGCCTTAGTCAAATTGAGAGAGGAGATTAAGGTTGATGTCTATGCTATTTTCTTGCTTAATTGCTCATGAGAGTGAGATTTGAGTGAGGGTTTTGTGGATTAACATTGTGCTTATCCTTGGATGTATGTTTGAGACCATGAGAGTGGCTTAAATGTGTGACCTAGGTAGTTTTATGCACCCTTGAGAGAGGGCTTAGAACCATTTAAGAGTCAATAACCTCAATTAGTTGCTTGATTCTTTCCCCTATACTTCGCCCTTCTTATTGCCTAAATTATGATTGGATGGTGCTTATCCCCTTCTCCCAATGTTTTTATCAATTGATTTCTTGTCTAATCATTTAGTGTCTTTCTAAGGTCTTAATTGATTAGTTAATTTAGTTCTTAGTTTAGTAAACCAAACATCTTCCTAAATCTTCGACTTAGCTTCCAACAATTAGTAACATTAGTGTTCTTCTTGCTATTCCCTGTGGATCTCGACCCTTACTTATCACTTTACCTAGTTTAGTGATTTAGTTAGATTTTGTTTGACGATTAGGAAATTGTAACGACCGAATTTCCCTTTGTCACTTATCTTATCTAATATGAACTTATCTTATCAGAGCTCGGTGTTAATGCAATGACTGTAGATCTGAGCAGATTACATCAGTGGATTGAGAGAAGTAGATTCTCTAAATTCAGGAAAGCAGTTTGTAATGTTGCCATCTCTAGGTTGATCTATTTCATCTTGAAAAGTAGAAATCAAGCTTTTTGGGAACACTCAGTTCCAAATATTAAGACAACTTTAGCAGTTCTTAAGCATAATGTAAAGGAACGAATTTATACTATTCTTCCTCAGAAGATAGCACAGAAAGATAGGGAGTGGTTTATACAGTTATAGAGTTATGATTTTGGTGTAAATAGGTTGTGTGTGCTCTCCTAAAAAGAGCTTGTGTTTACCCCTCGACGGGGTGTTAGGTTGTAATTGGTGCTGTTCATATATATATAATTCTACTTACTTAACAAAAAAAAATATAACTTACATTATCTTATCAGAACTTCTTTATCTTATCTGAACTTATTAGACTTGATGATGTTTGTAATATTTAGACTTATCTGATCTTATCTGAACTTATTTTTTCTCATATTTGAAATTATATTATTACCTTATCTGAACATATATTATCTAACCTGAACTGAACATATCTTTTCCAGAACTTATCTTATCTTTTTTGAACTTATCTTTTTTGAAATTATTTTATCTTATCTGAACTTACTTTTCAAAAATAAATTAAAATAAGCTGAACATAATAGAGCCTAATACACACTTTTAAAATATAAATTTTCTATTTTTTTAACAATGACATAATGGAATATGGATCAGAGTATATGAATTGTCAAAGTCTTATTACATCAATAAGTTCGAAAAAGAAACTATAACAATTACTACCTCTGTTTATTATATATATATATATATATATATATATATATATATATATATATATATATATATATATATATAGGGGAAGGCTCTTGTGATAACCCATCTCTTATGTGAGAACCCTTTTTTTATGTGAGAACGCTTTTATGTTTAGAACATATGTAATATTTTTTTAGAACATATGCAAACACGTTTTAGAACAACCTACTTAACTTTTTCTTCTAGGAAATATACTTAACTTTTTAGAACATATGCAACACTTTTTAGACCAACATATTTAATTTATTTTTGGGAAACATACTTAATTTTAAAGGAAACAAACTTAAAATTTTAGAACATATGCAACACATTTTAGAACAACATACTTATTAATTTTTTTTTTATAATACATACTTAAACTTTTTTTTTTTTTTGAGGAAGTATATACTTAAATTTTTAGTGCATATGTTTCATAACATATTTTTCTCCCATGTTAATTTTGTGATTATTTGGTTCATAATAAAAAAAGATGTTCTACGTTGTTGTTCTTATGCTCTAAATATAGTAAAATATGTGTTCTAAATAGTTCTTCTAGTGTTGTAAATAGTTCTTCTAGTGTTCTAAATAGTCCTTATTGTGTTCTAAATAGTTCTTATTATGTTCCAAATAGTTCTTACAATGTTATAAATAGTTCTTGTTATGTTCTAAATATTTCTTGTTGTATTCTATATTGTTCTTGTCGTATTCTAAATAGTCGCACTAGAGTTTTAATGTTCCTAATCTATAAATTTATGAAAAAAAAAATATGAGTAGTATTGTATCCTAATTGATGCACTGTTGGAATTTAAAAAAAAAACAACAACAATCAACTGAAAATTACCAAAAACACACCGAAATTTCTCGGAATTATTTGATAATTATTTAATTTAATTTCTTCTTTGGAACATGTTAAAAAAAATTTAGAACATACTTGAAATAATTTGGAACACACTTAAAATATTTTAGAACATACTTGAAATAACTTAGGACATAAGCTTGAAAATTTAGAACATGTATATATCAATATATGTATATGTGTTGATTAGATTCTTACGTAAAAAGATGTGTTCATGTGCTAAAAATCATAGCATATGTTCTAAAAAGTGTTGAATATGTTTTAAAAGCAAAAATTTAAGTATGTTCTAAAAAGTAATACATATGTTCTAAAAAAGTATTGCGTATGTTCTAAATACAAATTTGTTCTCACATGTGATATATATTCTCACATAAGGACTCATTCTCACCGGATCCTGACCCTTTATATATATATATATATATACATATATATATATATATATATATATACATATATACATATATATACATATATACATATATACATATATACATATATACATATATATATATATATACATATATATATATATATATATATATATATATATATATACACAATCCGTCTTGCGTGGACCCGGTTCACATTAAAAATAGTGTGGACCCGGCCTAGACACGTGCCCCACTACAAACTAGTCACTCCCGCTTTCCAAAATTCGCTCGATTTTCTCTCTGTTCAATAAGATTCTCTCGCTCTAAAATTTTAACAAAAACAGTTGTTCAAAACAAACATACACTACATCATTTTAAAACACACTATATCATGTCAAAATACACTATCATATCAAACACTATAACGATCGATTATGATAATTTTGTGTAATATACAAATAAACTACACTATAACATTTTAAAATACACTATATCATGTCAAAACACACTATATCATGCAACACTATCATGTCAAAAAACACAGCAAAACACAATCATGTCAAAATACACTATATCATTTCAAAATACACTATCATATCAATATACACTATAACATGCAACACTATCATGCCAAAAAACTCAGCAAAACACTATCATTTTAAAATACACTATATCATTTTAAAGTACACTATATTATTTCAAAATACACTATAACATGCAATACTATCATGCCAAAAAACTCAGCAAAACACTATCATTTTAAAATACACTATATCATTTCAAAATACACTATATCATGTCAATATACACTATAACATGCAACACTATCATGCCAAAAAACTCAGCAAAACACAATCATTTTCCAATACACTATATCATTTTAAAGTACACTATATCATTTCAAAATACACTATATTGTTTCAAAAATACACTATCAGGATAGTGAAGTTATCAGAGGAGAGAGAAGTTATCAGGAGAGAGAAAATAGGGGAAGATTGAACGCGGCAAAAACGGAAAGTTGTAATCATTAAAACTCATGTGAGATGGATAAGGTGCACACTAAGTTAGTGTGCACCGGGTCCATATTAGTTTTTTTTATATATATATATATATATATACATACATATATATATATATGCAATTTGACTTTCGCGTTTGACATTCACACATCGTAGAACTCTAATCATTAATATCTTTTTTTTTTTTGAAATTAACATTAATTCATTGATTCAAAGTCATACGACATCTACAATAGAAGTCAAAACTAAACAAATACATATCAAAATGAAATAAATACAATTCTAATATGATAAAACCACGATCGTTGAGTAGATCTAACACTTCTGAAAACCCTTGTCTTTCACATCGCTGTCTAATGCAGCCTTCTGCAAGGGGGTCTGTCGATCTTTTGTAGTTTTGAAGTAGAACCGAATTCAATTCAAATGATTGTAAACGAAGTCTTGACATCTGTTGCAACTCCGCATAAATTTCAATCAACAAATCAACATTTTGAATTACACAAAAACCCAAAAACAAATTCTCTAAACTCTCACATGGAGAGAGATAAAACCCAATATATGGGTAGACATAACCCAATATATGGGTAGAAAAACTCTCCATTAGAGAGAGACTGAAATTTATTGGAAACATAAACATAAAAAACTAGTAATAAAACGAGAAAAGGGGCTTACCACCGCCCAAAAGGGTGGTGGTAGCCCCTAAATTGAAAATTAGGGTTTTGTGGGAGAGAAAAGAGAAGAGATTATGAATTAGCAACTTAATCATTAATATCTTTAATTACTAATAAATATATAATCTAAAAGATTGATTATTTTAAAATATACATGTTGAGACGAATAAACAATGATCAAAGTGAAATATATGAGTGGTATTAAAGTAAAAAGTGGGTAAATTAAAAAGAAACGAATAAAATAAATGGAAATGGAGGGGAGTATCATTGATATATTGATTCCATGAAATAATAACAAGGAACTTAGTACAAATAGTTTCTTTCATACCTGAGCAATTTGGAGCGGCATCAAGGGGACCCCAGCTTCCCACGCCAGTCGAAGCGCCAGAAATACTGTAGGTATGGCCTGAAGTCAAGATCTTGAGAGCCACTCGTGCACACCCTAGTCGTATGGCTCGGGTAAGCGGGCTAGAGCCTTGGTTGTCAACCATGTTGCAGAGCTGCTCGCTATCGATCGACATTAGTTCGAGCGCGCATTCCTCTTTGCGCTCTCGAATGGCGAGTTGCAAAGTTGTCAACCCATTGGTATCCACCTCTAACCATGGCTTGGAACACGGTTGAATTTCGGACGACGAACATGGTATTGACTTGTAAAAATTTATGAGGAGCTTCACAATCTCAGGATTACCGCGCACGGCCGAGCAATGAAAAGCGTTAACGTTAAACAGTGCAGCATTTTTATGGCACAACAATTGCTGTAGTGCCCAAGGAGGTATTCTATGAAAGGCTTCTCTAAGAAATTCTAGTTGCTCCCACAAAATTGCATTTTGGATGAAGTTACAAGGTTCCTCATCTTTCTTGACACGAGTAGATGTTACGTGAGTATCAAGAAAAAAGTCAATTGGTTTATTGTTGAGGGCTTGAATGAGGTATTCAACATCTCCATTTCTAGCTGCGAGTTGAAGAAGGTCAACCGTGAAGCTTTCCATAGAGATTTTTCTTCAAGTTTTGTGCCCATCAATCAAATGGATTTATGATTGCAGTGTATCTGACTATCGGCATTAAAAATGGACCTACCACTAAAATTCCACGCAAGAATTCTATATCCAATTGCATTATTAAATTATAATTTAAGAAGCCGTGCTCTTTCATCTGCAATGATTAGTTGGAATTTTGAAAATCTCAGCATAGATAGGATAATTCAACTTGCAGCTATAAAATAAATATGGGAAATGGTCTTAGATTCTTTTTTCCCCTTGCTTTTCTTGTCGCGATCAAAGGCGAAACCTTAATTAATAGAACTCTATCCTGTACTAAAAGTCCATTATGGCATTAACAGTAACCTTATAATATAGCTTTCGTAACGCTTATATGATGTATAACTTTATTTCTGAATTGTTTTTGTGTGTGTAAATGAACAACTAAGATATCATGGTGATTCACTTCAAAGAAAAGATATCATGGTGATGTAGATGGGATTCGCTTCCAAATCTTGGGTACCAAGACTATAAGACTCTATCAACTAATTGTTAACAAATTGTAAGCGGTGAAATAGATTTATCTCACTCATAAGTCATAGGGTAGTCTTGGTAGCGTAAAGAAAAGTAAGGTAGTCTTAGCTTGATGCATACTACTATTTTGAAATAGATTTTCATTATTTTTCCTCTCTTTTCATTGACATGTGTTAGTTAAGATATGTGGTTGATAAGTACCTCTTGAGTTATTGATT
This sequence comes from Beta corolliflora, assembly GCA_947648045.1. NCBI lineage: Eukaryota > Viridiplantae > Streptophyta > Magnoliopsida > Caryophyllales > Amaranthaceae > Beta > Beta corolliflora. The sequence goes on from CANSZD010002913.1 coordinate 6,398,288, forward strand.
CAAACGAACTGAATATAATCGTTCTATTAGACCAACTGTTCATACACAAAACCAAAATAAATGAACTGATTAATGACTGGATCAAGAGTGTAGCAAATAAATTAAAGTTAATAAAGGTTATGCAAGAAGGGCATTATTAGAGTATATGTAAATATTATTTATTATGTAAATATTCATATCTTTAGTATGTGAATATTTTGGTATTATCTTGTATAAGGCAAGTATAGGTTGTATATAACCTCGTTGGTTTAATGATAATGATCAAGGATCCTATTATCCTACATGGTATCACTCGCACTCCCAGCAGGGGGGGTCGCCTTCTCCCACGTATGTGCAGCAGCCAACTCCTCAAGGTTGGTATGGCAGCAGCCTTGGGCCAGCCCACCATGCCCCTTTCCTTCTCAAGCTTCCTGGCGCTCAGGTAATAGAGCCCCTGGTATTTTGGGCCCAGCTTCTCCTCAAGCACACGCTGCATCTGTAGGCCCGACTCCTTTGGTGGACTCAAATTCAGGATATGTCCCCACCAATATAGAACAAGCTATGCATACTCTCACTCTTGCTCCTCCGGATTCTCAGTGGTACATGGATACCGGTGCCACCTCTCATATGACGGCTAATCAAGGTATTCTCACGTCTTATTTTAATTTGAGCAACAATCGTAATATTATTGTTGGTAATGGTCATGCTATTCTGATTTTGGGTTATGGTCACTCCTCCTTACCTTCCCCTCACCCTCCTCTTTCCTAAAAAAATGTTCTCCATGCTCCTAAACTTATCAAAAATCTCATCTCTGTTCGTCAATTTACTAATGATAATTGGGTGTCTGTTGAATTTGATTCGTTTGGGTTTTCTGTGAAGGATTTTCGGACGGGGATGGCTCTCATGAGGTGTAATAGCTTGGGTGATCTTTATCCTCTCACTTCTTCCTCTTCAGCTCGGACCTCCACCACTTCTCCAACCATTTTTACTGCTTTATCTCCTAACTTATGGCATGATAGGTTAGGTCATCCGGGAGGACTTGTGTTACGCTCTCTTAGCAAGAACCATTTCATTACATGTAATAAATTTTCGGATTCGTTCGTTTGTAATTCTTGTCCTTTGGGGAAACAAATTAAATTGCCGTTTTATAATTCCATGTCTGTTACATCTTTGCCATTTGATATTATTCATAGTGACCTAGGGACTTCACCCGTCTTAAGCTCCTCTGGTCATCGTTATTATGTTTTTTTCCTTGATGATTTCACTAATTTCCTTTGGACATTTCCTATCTCTCACAAATCGAAAGTGCGTGATCTTTTTATTTCTTTTCGTACCTATGTGCACACTCAATTTGAGCAGGACATTAAGTGTTTTCAATGTGATAATGGTCCAGAATATGATAATGGTCCCTTTCACCAATTTTTTGACAAACATGGCATATATGTGAGGTTCTCTTGTCCTCATACTTCCCCTCAAAATGACAAAGCTGAATGAAAAATTCGTACTATCAACAACATTATGCGTACCTTGCTACATCATGCTTCTATGCCTCCTTCCTTTTGGCACCATGCACTTCAAATGGCCACCTACCTTCTCAATATTCTTCCTTCTAAAGTCCTTGGTAATAAATCTCCGACTCAACTCCTCTATAATCGTGACCCTACTTACTCTCATTTACGGGTTTTTGGTTGTTTGTGTTATCCTCTCTCTCCTTCCACCACAATCAATAAACTCCAAGCTCGTTCCACTCCTTGTGTATTTTTGGGTTACCCTTCTCATCATCGAGGTTATAAATGTTATGATATATTGATGTTATGGTTTTATATAGTGTTTTTCCCCCTATATTTGACCTAAAATGTGTATCAATGGTGCTCTTAGGAGCCATTTTATGCTAACTTTCTCCATCAAGTTGTGGTTTTCTGTTCCGTGTCCGATTGCAGGTTTTAGGGAGTTATCTCCCTATTTTCTACTATTATCTGACCATTACACTGGACTGGAGAGGTTCGAAGACATATTTGATGAGTTCCGGGGTCCCGAGAATACTTTCCGAGGCCTTGGACAAAAGAAGAAGTGAAGCCTTGGCGTTTAAAGCCAAGGAAGGAAGAATCGGACCTAAGCCCGATTGTATCGGGCGCCCCACGCCCGATCGGGCGTTCATCGCCATCAGAAGCAAGAATCGTTGCGGGCCCGATCGAGCGATGTCGCCCGGTCGTTATTTCGGTGAGGAGCCCGATCGGGCGGTACGGCCCGATCTCATCGGGCATGCTGGGCTATGTTCTGCGCTGGACTGTGAGGCTTGGCGATTCGGCCCGATCTCATCGGGCATGTCGGCCCGATTGAATCGGGCAGGGTCTAGTTTTGAAGCCCAGCTGCTGCTTTGCGCCCGATTTGATCGGGCTGGCTTGGCCCGATCGGGCGTCTGTTCCGCGCGCTCATTTAATGAGTTTCGGGTACTTAGTATAAATAGGAAAGTTAGAAGGATCTTGGATTCATCTTGTTTTTAGTCCTTATTCTCTCAAGAACCCTAGTTTTATTACTTTTCATTGTGATTCAAGATCAAACCTTTGGATTATTCGCAAGTTCAATATGGTTCTTTAATTTGGTAATTTTCTTCCTTGTTTTCTCCATTATTGTTTGCTTTCTCTATTATTGATTAGAGTAATTTCTTAGTTATTTGCAATAGTTCAAAGTATGAATTTTTACATGGAATTTGTTATTGGTTTCTCAAGCATGAGTGAGTAGTTTGATTTCTAGGATTGTGGGGATCTATGTATGCAATGAGGGATTGATAGATTAATATAATTACCCTTCATTTCAATTGTTTCCTGTGATTGAATCGTTCATGCTAGATTTATGAATTAGGCCTGATTTGTATTTCTATTATCGCAATATTGAATCTGCTTCGAGAGGAGAGATTTCATATAGGCTTTCAATCATTAGGCATAGTGATCCTTGACCATGCGAGAGCGGCTAGGTGATCTTTGAGGGAGGTAATGTTCGAGAGAAATTACATGTGCCCTAGAAGAATTGATCTATTGGGTGATTATTATTCGTCTCTGATTTCCCGAATTGTATGCATAGTGATCCATAGTCCTAGTTCTTTATTAATTGATTCCTACCTTCATATTTAGTTCTGTGATTTGCCTATTAGTTTAGTCACATACTCCTTTTCAACTGATTTAGTTAGTATAATATTAGAATTCAGATACAATAATATAACTTTCTCCCTGTGGATTCGATCCTGACTTCCCTGACTACTTGTTAGTGGACATTAGGTTATTTTTGATAAGGTGATACGACTTTAGCCTGTCAAATTTTGGCACCGTTACCGGGGAGAGGGTTTATATTTATTTTGTCTGAATTATAGTATTACACTAACCTCTACTCCGAAGAACACCTGTTCTTTGGAGCATCTCACGTTTGTTTTAGTGTTTTTGATGTATGAGTAGGAAATTGAAATCCCCAGATCTCATTCCATTTGACCTGGAGATTGAAAAGACTGCTCGTAGACTCAAAAAGACAACTAAGCAAACCAAGTTGTCTGCAGGGACACCTTCCCAAAAGACACCTTCTCCACCATCTTCACCACAACGACAAGAATTCCCTGCATCACCTATTACTGCTAGAATGGGTGACGAAGCTAAATCGACCTTCAGAGACTATGCACAACCATCTCCTGATAATGTGCCCACTGGGGTACGGTTGCCTACTATTGCTGCTGCAAACTTTGAAATCAAGTCTCATGTTCTGAATATGGTTCAGAATAATCAGTTTGTTGGGTTACCATCTGAAGACCCAAATCAGCACCTACAGCGGTTTTTACAATGTTGTGCTACTCAGAAGCAAGCTGGTGTTACTATTGATGAGATGAAACTCATCTTATTTGGTTTTTCTCTGCGCGATAAAGCTCTATTTTGGTATAATAAGCTGCCTTCCACCATCACCACCTGGGCAGAGCTCTCAAAGATTTTTCTCATCAAGTGGTACCCTTACCAAAAGACTGCAGATATGCGTCATGCCATAGTAACTTTCACCCAAGATCCTGGAGAGTCACTATATGAAGCTTGGGAAAGATTCAAAGATCTGCAGCGTCTTTGTCCCCATCATGATTTTGACAAGTGGTATCCGTGCCACATTTTCTACACTAGAGTTGATGCAGATACGAGACGGGTAATTGATGGAGCTGCTGGTGGGTTCTTCATGGATAAAGTCGTAGACGAAGGGTATGAACTTCTGGAGAAACTCGCTTCTAACCAAGCGTCTACTATTCGTTCTTCTATGATAAAGGGAGGCAAACACGATGTTGAAGCCATTTCTTTACTGACCAGACAACTAGCTGCTCTTCACCAGAAGATTGATTCTTTGAAGCTAGGTAACAATTCCTCCCCTCACATGAGTGTCAATGCTATGGCTAGTGTTTCTGGTCAGAATGCTTTCATTTGTGACGCTTGTGGGATAACTGGACATAACTCTCAAGAGTGCCCCGCTCTTTCACATTCTAGTGAGCCAGTGCACGCATTACAGTCACCACACAAGCCTCGGTTCGATCGCTACTACAATACCTACAATCCCGGGATGAGAGATCATCCAAATCTCTCGTATAGGAGTAATAATGTGATGAATCCGCAACAACAACATTATCCACAGCATCATCAACAACAACAATATCAACCACAAGCTCCTCTTGGATATCAGAGAACTCAGTTTCAACAGCATCATTCTACACCTCCTTCAGACCCAGCTATTGCTGAACTCAAAAGTCTAATGTTGCAGATGCATAAAGGTATTATTTCCTTTCAAGCAGATACCAGGTCTCAATTTGAGAGCCTGCATGCTCAGAATAAGCTGCAAGGGACACATAATAAGATGTTGGAGTCACAAATAGCTCAGTTGGGTAGTTCCTCTGCTAATAGGCCATCTGGGTCATTGCCTTCGCAACCAATGCAACCAAGGGACACTGCCAATGCTATCACCCTTCGTAGTGGAGTGCAGTACGATGCTCCGGCAATGCTAGAGGTGGAATCATCAATTGCGAAGAAACCACAAGAAGTGCCTGAGGATACTGAACCTCAGGCAGAGCAAGGAGCTGCAAATAAGACTATGGAGGTGACTAAGGAGAAAACTGTGCCTCCGGTGATCAAGCTACCATTCCCCGAGCGGATGCTCAAGAAGAAGCTCGACCACCAGTATGGTAAGTTTTTAGAGGTGGTAAAGAATCTGCAGGTAACAGTTCCTTTTACTGAATTATATAATCAAGTGCCTGCTTATTCTAAATTTTTGTAAGAACTGTTGATGAGGAAGCGGACTCTCAATGAGGTGGAGACTGTGGCTTTTACTGCTGAATGCAGCGCTCTTTTACAAAACCAGTCTCCACCCAAATTGAAAGATCCAGGGAGTTTTTCCATCCCCTGTCACATTGGCACCATATTCATTGACAAATCTTTATGTGATTTAGGTGCCAGTGTAAGTGTCATGCCTCTTTCTATCTGTAAGCAACTGAACATGGGTGAATTAAAATGTACTACCATTACTCTGCAAATGGCTGACCGTTCTGTGAAATACCCCCTAGGTATATTAGAGGACGTTCCTGTTAGAGTCGGTAAATTCTTTATCCCTGTGGACTTTGTTATATTAGACATGGCCGAAGACACTCAAACACCCATTATCCTTGGGAGACCTTTCCTCCATACTGCTGGGGCAGTGATAGATGTTAAGAGTGGGAAACTGACACTGACTGTGGGGGATGATAAGGTCATGTTTAGCCTCAACAATACACCTAAAAGCCCAATGCTAGAGGAATCATGTTATAGTGTTGATGTTATAGATGAACCGATCCATGATTGCATGCCTCATTCCCCCTCCCATGCTACTTCAAATGATGTGCTTGCTTTAGAGTCTATTGTAGGTGATGAGCATTTTCTAACGGTCTTACAGACTCCCAAAAAGACCATTGGCTATAGCACTGATGACTTGACAGGAATAAGCCCTGACCATAATGAGCACCGCATTCATCAACATGAGGGCCACCATACCAGCATTACAGTCCGACGCGGGTTGCAAGAGGTGGTACAACATGTGGCTACTAAACTGCTCGATCCAGGCTGATGGGCGGCTGATGTCCATGTCCCTTTTTTTTCCCTTGGTGCAATGAGGCCATTGCCAAGTTCAGCTTGGGGAGGACTTCTGTAAGTATTAGCATTATTTTTCTTTTTGTTTTTACTGCTTTTTAGGATAGTTAAGGTAGTTTAATTGCTTTGAAAAAATGAAAAATCACAAAAAAATGAAATATTGCTGAAAAAACACAAAAATACGAGTTGAATACGAATAGATTGATTGCTTCCCTGTGCCCCGAACTTTGCTTTGAAAAAAATGATTTAACTCATTATACTGGATAGTTGGGCATTTGTGATTGGGATGTTGTGATGTGATCTATGATTACCTTAATCTTGAGTAGATTTTGTTGATAAAGCGCCTATTTTAACTGCATGCTTGAATTGGTTAGATTGTGAGGATTCATTCTAGCCATCGGATTTATCTCTATATCCGGTCTATTCCTGTGTGTTAGTTCCTCGTAGCATTCTTATCTTGTTTTTGGCATTGTACTCGTTGAGTTCTGGTGACTTTAGACATGTGATGTGATAGAGGCGTTCATTTGTTTAATCTTTAAGCCTCAGAGTTGTTTAATGAATCAATTTTCCCCCCTAGCCCCGCTGAGCCTAATGACTTCTTTTTGGATCTATATTAAGCCACATTACACACCTTGAGCCTTTACATTGACTATTGTCCCAAGCCTAGCTTGGGGGAACATTTGTTGAGATAATAGCATATTGTGTGGTTGATTCCGTAGGGTAGTTGGAAAATAATGATATGTTTGTACAAAGAAAGGAAAGAAAAAGAAAAATAAAGTGAAAAAAATGATAGTGAAAAATCTGAAAAATTTCTATGATCTTCACTCGTTAACTTTCAAAAGTGTTGGAAATTATGTTGAAAATGACAATTATTGTTGGTTCGTGAAATTTCAAGAGTTGGTTATTATCTTGGTTAAGTTGTTGATGCCATGGGAGTTGTTTCGACCACACCTAGTCCTACTTGTGTTTTTTGCTCCCCTTTCTTGGATTTTCCACCACATTCCCTAAATAATTTCCGTACCTTTACCCGAGCCCCATTACAACCCTAAGAAAGACTTTTTGAGCACATGTTTGATTGTTTATTGGAATAATACTGAGTCAATATGCCAAAGTTGAAGATTAAGTTTGTTATTTGAGTCGACCTGATTAGGATGAGCGGTATTATACCTTTCTAAACACATGAGAGTGTGAGTGGGAAGGGCTACTATGGTTGGGTTGGTGAGCGATCGGGCACATATTTTGCCTGCCACAAAATTGAGAGGAGTGACACCTTGGTGAGCATCTTTTCAAGATTCGCATGATATGTAAGGCAGCTGCATTTGATGGTTTGCTTAAGTGATTGGTAGTCAGGTGATCTGAGCAACTGAACTTGAATTTTGCTTGCATGAACGATTTTGAGTTGGAAATAATTGAGTTTAAAATTTTCTATCTGAGGGGTGAAGCAATCCTATTCTTATTCATGTTGTGCTTTGCTTGAGGACTAGCAAAGGTTTAGCTTGGGGGAGTTTGATGTTATGGTTTTATATAGTGTTTTTCCCCCTATATTTGAGCTAAAATGTGTATCAATGGTGCTCTTAGGAGCCATTTTATGCTAACTTTCTCCATCGAGTTGTGGCTTTCTGTTATGTGTCCGATTGCAGGTTTTAGGGAGTTATCTCCCTATTTTCTACTATTATCTGACCATTACACTGGACTGGAGAGGTTCGAAGACATATTTGATGAGTTCCGGGGTCCCGAGAATACTTTCCGAGGCCTTGGACAAAAGAAGAAGTGAAGCCTTGGCGTCTAAAGCCAAGGAAGGAAGAATCAGACCTAAGCCCGATTGTATCGGGCGCCCCACGCCCGATCGGGCGTTCATCGCCATCAGAAGCAAGAATCGTTGCGGGTCCGATCGAGCGATGTCGCCCGGTCGTTATTTCGGTGAGGAGCCTGATCGGGCGGTACGGCCCGATCTCATCGGGCATGCTGGGCTATGTTCTGCGCTGGACTGTGAGGCTTGGCGGTTCGGCCCTATTGAATCGGGCGAGGTCTAGTTTTGAAGCCCAGCTGCTGCTTTGCGCCCGATTTGATCGGGCTGGATTGGCCCGATCGGGCGTCTGTTCCGCGCGCACATTTAATGAGTTTCGGGTACTTAGTATAAATAGGAAAGTTAGAAGGATCTTGGATTCATCTTGTTTTTAGTCCTTATTCTCTCAAGAACCCTAGTTTTATTACTTTTCATTGTGATTCAAGATCAAACCTTTGGATTATTCGCAAGTTCAATATGGTTCTTTAATTTGGTAATCTTCTTCCTTGTTTTCTCCATTATTGTTTGCTTTCTCTATTATTGATTAGAGTAATTTCTTAGTTATTTGCAATAGTTCAAAGTATGAATTTTTACATAGAATTTGTTATTGTTTTCTCAAGCATGAGTGAGTAGTTTTATTTCTAGGATTGTGGGGATCTATGTATGCAATGAGGGATTGATAGCTTAATATAATTACCCTTTATTTCAATTGTTTCCTGTGATTGAATCGTTCATGCTAGATTTATGAATTAGGCCTGATTTGTATTTTTATTATCGCAATATTGAATCTGCTTCGAGAGGAGAGATTTCGTATAGGCTTTCAATCATTAGGCATAGTGATCCTTGACCATGCGAGAGCGGCTAGGTGATCTTTGAGGGAGGTAATGTTAGAGAGAAATTACATGTGCCCTAGATAAATTGATTTATTGGGTGATTATTATTCGTCTCTGATTTCCCGAATTGTATGCATAGTGATCCATAGTCCTAGTTCTTTATTAATTGATTCCTACCTTCATATTTAGTTCTGTCATTTGCCAATTAGTTTAGTCACACACCCCTTTTCAACTAATTTAGTTAGTATAATATTAGAATTCAGATACAATAAAATAACTTTCTCCTTGTGGATTCGATCCTGACTTCCCTGACTACTTGTTAGTGGACATTGGGTTATTTTTGATAAGGTGATACGACTTTAGCCTGTGATATATCGAGTCGTAAGCTTATCATTTCCCGTCATGTGTTGTTTGACGAGACGGTTTTCCCGTTTTCTAAAGTGCATGCTCCCTCCCCCCATTCTTATGATTTTATGGGCTCTACTCTTCTCCCGTCTCAGCCTGATCACCCGGCCCATGTTTCCCCGGTCCCGCAGCCATCACCCGCTGGGCAGAATAGTCCACTTGAGGCTCATGGGCCTGTTCAATCAGCCATGGACCCCCTGTGGCCTACCCGCTGGTTTCTCCCTCTTTGCCTCCTTCGGACTCCCCCAGTCTCCTGGACCTCCACCCATATCTCTGGCCCAAGCTTCTGTCCAGCGTTCCCCTCCCCCCTCTCCTTCGCTGGCCCACTCCAGTCTTGAGCCCACTTCCGTGCTCTCTCTTCAGCCCACGTCACTCCCCTCCCCTCCCTCCGTGTCCACTACTCACCCTTCAGCAGGCCCCTCTTCTCCTAGTCCTCTCGGCCCCATTTCCCCTCTGGCCCAGCCGAGTCCCCCTGCATCTCATCAACCCTCTCGCATGACTACCCGCCTCCAAAATGGAATTATCAAGCCCAAACAGCTTTTTAACCTCTCTGCCACTGTCACAAAATCCCCTCTTCCTCGTAACCCCATCACCGCATTGACTGACCCAAATTGGAAAGCGGCCATGTTAGATGAATATGATGCTCTAATTAAAAATAAGACGTAGGAATTAGTTCCCCGTCCTGCTGATGTTAATGTTATTCGGAGTATGTGGATTTTCTCTCATAAGGTGGACTTTAATGGTGTCCTTCAGCGACATAAGGCTCGTCTTGTTGGTGATGGCAGGTCTTAACAGGTTGGTGTGGATTGTGGTGAGACTTTCAGTCCGGTGGTCAAACCGACCTCCATTCATACTGTGCTTAGTTTGGCTCTTTCTAAGTCCTGGGGTATTCATCAGTTAGATGTCAAAAATGCCTTCTTGCATGGGCATCTTACTGAGACAGTGTATATGCATCAGCCTGTTGGTTTTCGTGACTCTACTCATCCTTATTATGTCTGTCTGTTGAAGAAGTCTCTCTATGGCCTCAAGCAAGCCCCCCGGGCTTGGAATCAGCGGTTTGCAGATTATGTTGCTACCATGGGCTTCATTCACAACAAATCTGATCATTCTTTGTTCATCTATAAGAATGGTAAGGATGTGGCTTATCTTCTTCTTTATGTTGATGATATCATTCTCACTGCTTCTACAGATGCTCTTCGTCAGACTATCATGACTCATCTTGGTTCTGAGTTTGCTATGAAGGACTTGGGTCCTTTGAGTTATTTCTTGGGCATTGCTGTCACTCGTCACAAGGCTGGTTTATTTCTTTCTCAGAAAACATATGCTCAGGACATTATTGAACGGGCTGGTATGTCCTCCTGCAAGCCCTCTTCTACACCTGTTGACTCTGAGTCCAAGCTTAGTGCCACCTCTGGTTCTCCTATTGCGGATCCTACTCTTTATCGGAGTCTTGCTGGTGCCCTACAGTATTTGACTTTCACGCGCCCTGATATCTTTTATGCAGTTCAGCAGGTGTGTCTCTACATGAATGACCCTAGAGAACAACACATGCATGCTCTCAAACGCATTGTGCGTTATGTCCAAGGTACTCTTCATCTAGGTTTGCATTTGTATCCTTCCTCTGTTACTGGTCTTATCTCTTACACCGATGCTGATTGGGGGGGTTGCCCCGACACTCGTCGTTCCACATCCGGGTATTGTATTTTTTTGGGTGACAATATGCTCTCTTGGTCATCCAAACGACAAGCTACTCTGTCTCGTTCTAGTGCTGAGTCTGAGTACCGTGGGGTGGCTAATGTCGTTGCCGAGTCTTGTTGGCTTAGGAACCTTCTTTTGGAGCTTCATTGCCCACTTAAGAAGGCCACGTTGGTGTATTGTGATAATGTTAGTGCTGTCTACCTTTCCGGTAATCCTGTTCAACACCAACGCACTAAGCATATTGAAATGGATATCTTATTTGTACGCGAAAAAGTGGCACGTGGTGAAGTTCGTGTTCTCCATGTTCCCTCCCGTTATCAGATTGCTGATATTCACTAGTACAGAATAGACGATTTACGTCGGATGCGAGGCGCCTATTTGCGTCGGACCTAGGTCCGACGGCACAGGCCTCGACGCAGATCAGGATACAGGATCTGCGTCGTATCCGACGCGACGCAGTTGATTAGCCATATGCGTCGCACTTTACTCTTCATGCGACGCAGATGAATCCTCGCTCTTCACAACAACAAAGAATCGTCTGCGTCGCATGAAGAGTAAAGTGCGACGCAGATGTCCCTTGTAGTGCTATGAATCCAGATGAATCCAGCCTCACTCATGTGCGTCGCTTGTAGTGCTATGTGCGACGCACATGAGGCTTATCAACCCATGATTTATACTCCAGACCAGACCACTGAATCTTCACAAATGTTCATAGATATGTTCTTTCTTAGTCCAGCTCTGATTTTTATCACATCTCAAAAAGAAAAGAAAAAAAATCCAGTATCCACAAGAAAATCGAGAAAGAAAAGATGAATGTACCTTAATTTCATTAAAAAAAATGTAATTTACACATATGGCTTACAAATTTTACCAAATCTAAAAAAAAAAATTGAAAGTAACTTAACACTAGAAACTTCCTAAAAAATGAAACTAAACCTAAATTATGGAGCCTTGCTTGAAAATCTCATTCTTCAACTTTGCAATGCTGTAGACTTCTTCAAAATCTGATACAAATAGCAAGTAAACCCATAAGTTAACTCAAAAGAACTAAAATTTACTGAAAATTAAAGATCGAATTTTCAGATATAAAAGTTCTTATTTTCAGATCTGAAAATGAAAAAACGAATTTTCAGATTTGATAACTAAAATAGAAAATTAGATCTAAAAATGAAAAACGAAATTCGAACCTGTCAAAATGAATTAACGGAAATGTTATGACGTGGCAGTGGGCTCGACGGAGTTTAGTGAGAACTTGCAGCGGCAGGGGCAGGGGAGTGACGTGGCAGTGGCAGGGGGAGGAGAGAGAGAATCGACGGTGAGAATCGCAGCGAGGAATTCCGGCTGAAGTTATCGAGTCTCTTCCTAAAGCCGACGGCAAGCGAGGGCCAGTGCTTTTCTTCAGTCTTTTGTCTCCTCCTGAACGATTTTTCCCTCCTGATTTAGGGTTGGAGTTTTTCAGAGTGGTTTTCTTTGCCATGTGCACTTGAATTCATTGATGATGAAGAGAAAAATAAGAACGGCAGTGGTTGATGATGAAGTTGTTGATGATGAACTGGTGGTATGAGAGAGAGAGAGAGGGAGAGAGGGATAGAGAGAGAAGAACGGCTGAAGAAGCTAGACAAAGAAGTTAGGGTTTGAAATAAAAGGGAATGAAGCGCGTTTATGCATTTTTTGAGCCTTATCTGCGTCGCACATATGGCCCATGCGACGCAGATAAGCCCAAATAATTAATTTATGCATTTTTTGAGCCTTATTTGCGTCGCACATATAGCCCATGCGACGCAGATAAGCTCAAGTCATTAGTTTCTGCATTTTTTGAGCTCGTGAAAGAGGAATTTGAGTGGAATCAATTGCGTCGCAGCCTAATTAACATCCGACGCAGATGACTATCTGCGTCGCATGCTAGTTAAATACGACGCATATATTTCGTCTTTTGCGTCGATTCCCTGCTGCATGCGACGCAAATGAGTCTTCTGCGACGTTTGTCCTGTTGTGCGACGCAGATGGTGCGACGCAAATCGTCGTTTTTCTACTAGTGATTTTTACAAAGGGGCTTCCGCTCATACTCTTCACTGATTTTCGGGACAGTCTTAGCGTACGCCCTCATCCCGCTACGACTGCGGGGGTGTATTAGAGCATATGTAAATATTCTTTATTATGTAAATATTCATATCTTTAGTATGTGAATATTTTGGTATTATCTTGTATAAGGCAAGTATAGGTTGTATATAACCTCGTTGGTTTAATGATAATGATCAAGGATCCTATTATCCTACAGGCATGGCTATATAGCAAAACCAAAATAATTATTCACCGTTTCTTTCTTTTGTTACTCCCACTACAAGAAATGCAATAAAAGAGGGCAATTTATTTGAATCAAATAGGGCAATTAGTTGATTGCCTTATTTAATAGTATCAAGAAAGGCAAAAATATTTCCTTTTGCATACACCCATCTCATTCTAGAATTTGTGAAAATAAGATAGGGCGTCTACAATAAAATTCTGGAATATGCCATTGACTAGTAGAAGAAGTACTACCTCCGTCCCAGAATAGTCTGAACACTTTCCTTTTATGTTTGTCCCAAATTAGTTTGAACACTTCTTTTTTTGGCATGGTTCCACCATTAATATATTATTTCTTTTACACATCTTTGGCCCACACTCTACCTTTTATCAATAAAAAGTTACCCAACTTTCTCTCTCCTCTAATAAAAAATACCCCACCAACTCCTATCACATCTACTTTTTAAATAAAATAACATTTGATAACCACACTACAACTTATCACCTTAAACTACGTGTCCCAACAAGTGTTCAGATCTTTCTGGGACGGAGGGAGTAATAATCAGTTGCTAGTTTATATGGCTCTTGATACGTCTGTTCGATTGTTGTGGCTTTTGTAGCTCTCTGGATTTATTTTGGTGGCTTTTCGTTTGTATAAGCACACTCACTTCAAGTTTCATGGGTAGTGTTTGTTTATTGTTGGGTGTTTTTGATCCTTGAGATGTGTAAGATATGCTCAAGATTGTGATAAACACCATTCGAGAAAAGATGGCCAATGATGCTTGTGAATGTGGTGTTTATACTTCTCGTATGTGTTGTCTTTCTAATTTTCTTTTGAAATATTTGTTTTATTAGATTATGAAGGAAGATGATAACCTGACGTTATTGGGAGGCAAGAGCTGGAGATTGTGATGGGCAATGAGCATATATTAATATTGTTTGTGGACAGATCTCAAGTAAACATTATGTGAATATGATTTTGTTAGAACTTTTGTAAATCAGTATAGTAGGAGGCTACCATATCTATAGAGGATTTTGTTAAAATTTTAGTAAATCAGTATAGTTTTTTCCCTAGGTAGTACCATGGTGTTATGTAGAATGTACAAGGTTTATCACTCAACTTATATTAGATTGATCTTCGATGCATAATGGTTTTTAGATGATGACTGGCAGGGCAATACTTCATGATTTCCTTGCTTGACAAAGTACAAAGAGGACAATATCTTATTTTTGCCCTGCATGACAAAGTACAAATTAAAGAGGGTAGTATCTTATTTTTGCCCTGCTTGTTGCAGACCAAATAAGACAATTGTGTTTGCCTTTCTTGTTTGAGCAAAGAGGGCAAAAGTATTGCCCTTTTTGATGATCAAAGAGGGCAACTTTATTCGCCTTGGTTGATGAAGCAAAGAGGGCAAAAGTTTTTGCCCTTTTTTTATCGGATAAAAAAGGGCAAAAATATGAGTTTTGCCCTTAAAACCTAATGCAATGAGGCTATGAAGGCAATGGAAGTGCAATTTTAAAAATGCCCTCATAACCTAAGAAGGCAAATTTTGTATCAAAGAGGGCAATTTTAATTGCCTCCTTAAAGCTGTTTGTTGTAGTATCCTTAAATGAAGAAGAAACAAAAATAACCCCATTCTTTAGTCACTCCTTACATGGAAGAGGAAAGAAAAATAAACCCTTAGCTTTTCCAAATATAATTATAATATGCTAACTGGATAAACAATGAGTCAATGACCAAGCAATATCAACGTTTTGTTGGCGATAAGAGCATCACTAACAATGAACCCAAAAAAAAGGTTCATCATTCTCTCTCCTCATTTCTCTCTCCTCCACATCATTTTCACAAACCATTTCTAATTTCACTCTTAACCATGAACCCAAAAATAATGGTTCATCACTCTCTCTCATCCTTTTTTCCTACCCCACCACATTTTCTCTCTCTTCAAATAATTATCACAAGTTGTATTGATTTAATGTAAAACCAATTAACGCTAATTAATTCTAATTAGCTCTTATAATTATTAATTCATAATTAGTTATTTTTATTATATATTAATTATCGATGACTAATTAATTATCGTAATCTAATTAATTTTTTTTTTTTGGAAATTAATTAATATTAGTTGACAAATAGTTAAAAAGATGCATAATGGGAAGAGAAATGATAATGGGAAGAGAAGAGAAAACTGAAATTGTGATAAAAGTATAGCAAAATTGGTGTCTATTTATAGAGAATGAAAAAATATGAATTTTGGTATTTTTTTTATTTTTTTTTGAGTTGCATTTTTTGAAATATTAACGTTACAAAATTTGTAACGTTAATAATTAAAGGGCGAATAGAAATAAGACAAGTGGCAGGAGGGGGGAGTGGACAGCAGCGCGTGCCAGTGCCACGTCGGCACGCGTCAGCTGCTGCCCTCGGTTTTGTCATTTTCCGCGCAGCCCCTCCAATCCCAGCGCGACACGTGTAGGTTTATTTTTTTTGCTGATTTCTTTCGCCTGCAACTCGCCAGCTCACCTCTCTTCTTTGCCATGAATTTATATCACGAACCATTCGGAATTCCGAATGGTTTTGCCTCGGTCCATGTGTCAACCATTTTCCCATTCATCATTAAGACAAATATTACTCCCTCTGCTTTTTTTTATTTGCTACATTTGACTTGCACGGTTTTCAAAGCATTATTTAACTCTTAATATCTCTTATTTCGCTTAAGTAAAAATTATAAAAATTTGATATTATGAATCTACACGTCGAGACGAATCTAACAAGATCACACATGACTATATTTTTACTTATAAAATAATCAAAATAATCGGTCAAAGTAGTGGCTTCATTCCCAAGAAATCAAATGTAGCAAATAAAAAAAAGCAGAGGGAGTAATAGTTCAAGCTCATGAACCATTATTTTGTTCATCATTAACAATGCTCTAACATACATACGTGCATACCAATAGCATAAGGGGATGTCACGTACATGTCAGGTTGTCAATCATTCCAGGGCATAAAGCTGTCAAATCATAATGGTAGACAAAAAAAGGAAATGGAATCAGGGGTAAAGTCAAAGTCTACATTTAAGTGCTTCACATGTTACTATGCTAGTGAAGACTGAAAAGAATTACAGCTAGCATTTTCTACAGCGACTTATGCAAGAAAAGTCAAAGTCAATCCAGTACATCACAATTTGTTGAGAAGATAAGCAAAGTAAATAGAGAATAGAAGGATAAGATTGAAAAGTCCATACATCTTTTATTTAGTGCAAATAATAAAATACAACTAGTGACATACTCCATCCGTTTCATTTTAATCTACACACTTTGACATTTTACACTATTCATAAATTTCACTTTGACCATCATTTGTGATTTATATGCGGATGAAAAGATAGTCATGTGGGATCTTCTTATATTCATCATAACATGTATTTTATTAATATGTACTTTTTATAATTTTTACAAATATAAAACTAAAGATATATGTCCTCAAAGTTTTGCATTGGCATATGTAAAAAGTGTAAGTGTGTAGATTAAAATGAAACGGAGGGAGTATAAATAGACTTAAGCACCATAACTACTTAATTTCTAATGGTACCGTTTGTTCATCAAAATAAAATAGACTTAACACTTAAGCTAACTAGTATTTTTCTAAAACTAAGGTAAGTGCAACCTAAAACATGGAAGGTAATGTAAGATCAAGATAGAATAAAACTACTCCCTCCGTCCCAGAATAGTCTGAACAGTTTCCTTTTATGTTTGTCCCAAATTAGTTTGAACACTTCCATTTTTGGCATGGTCCCACTATTAATATATTATTTCTTTTACATATCTTTGGCCCATACTCCACCTTTTATCAATAAAAAGTTACCCAATTTTCTCTCTCCTCTAATAAAAAATACCCCACCAACTCCTATCACATCTACTTTTTAAATAAAATAACATTTGATAACCACATTATAACTTATCACCTTAAACTACGTGTCCCAACAAGTGTTCAGATCTTTTTGGGACGGAGGTAGTACATATTATAGATACTCCTAAATAAAGGACGCATTAAAACAATTTTTTGAGCACTTTCAACCCATTTTGTACTCACAATATGCATAACTACTACGTTTTCAAGGAGTCGTCCTTCAAGCTAATCAGCAATTACCGTATATAGTATATTATGAAGATAAATATATTTAGATATTTTATGTTGTGGTTATAGTGTTTTGCTAGAAACAAGCTACAATCTATATAAGAACTAATTCGATTAGACTTATTAAAAATTATATTTAAGTCTAGGTCACACATATAGAGTAATAATCAAACAAGATACTAAAAGTAACCACAAGTTGGTTATACTGAATTTAGGGCAAGGGTGATTAGGAAGAAGACATAAATTTTGTAGATATTTATCGTCCCCAATATACGTAATATGATTATCTTCATTCTATATCTCTATTATATAAGTGAATGGGGGAGGAAGATGGGTTCCCTTACAAATATCACTATTATAGAAATGACAATTTGCATCAGACCTGGGACCTACATTTGCGTCGGACATCGGTCCGACGGCACAGGCCTCGACGCAAATCAAGGAAATAGGATCTGTGTTGGACATTCAAACGACGCAGTTGATGAGCTATTTGCGTCGGACCGTAGGTCTCATCCGACGCAAATGGTCAACAAAACATGTACAAGGTCGTGCCATTTGCTTCGCGTTTGACACCACATCTGACGCAAAAGGCCCAAATGGCTGAGCTATTTGCGTCAGATGTGTTGCCACAAATGACGCAAATACTAGTTTTTTTATTAAAAAAAAATCATAAACAGACGAACCGCAAAAAACAATTCAAGGTCTAACAATAATTACAGGCTCGCTTTAAAGAACTTTATTGCTGTATTTCTTTGGTTATACAACTTGAATTACATAGATCCAAAAAATTAAAAAAATTGGAGGCTAATCCAATACAATTTAGGGGAAAACTTTTAAAAAATAACCTAAAATCTTAATGATATTAAAAATCGAAGACAAATTCAATATTCTTCAATCTTCACCGTCAACTTCTTCTTTGATGTTAAGATAGTCGCCATGTTCTGTTAAAAATCAGATATAAGAAATAAAAAAACGAAAGGCCATTATTTTCAGATCTATAAAAGTGTAAACAAAAAAATCAGATATAAAAAATTAAAAAAAAATCGAACCTGTTAGAGACGGAGAACGTCGAAGAAAGCCAAAGTATTTCAGATACTTTCAGATCTATAAATGTGTACACAAAAAAAAATCAGATATAAAAAAAAATCGAACCTGTTAGAGATGGAGAACGTCGAAGAAAGCTGACGTATTTCATATACTTTCAGATCTATAAAAGTGTACACACAAAAAAATCAGATAAAAAAAATTAAAAAAATCAATCCTTTTAGAGATGGAGAACGTCGAAGAAAGCCAAAATATTTCAGATACTTTCAGATCTATAAGTGTTTTGATAACATCATTAGCTGAGAGCGAAGAGCTCTTTCGACTCTTCGTCGATTTCAATTGTCCCATTGCAGTTTTATATATCATCGGTGAAGGTTCGTGAAACTACATGATTTTGTTTGCTCTAGTTGGACAAAAGGAGATAGAGAAAGTAGAGATGGAGCGGCGGTTAGAGTGGAATAAGGAGAGAGTGAGGTTAGGGTTTGAGGGTTTAAAATAACTCGAAAATTAAAAGGAGAAGGAGGGATGTGCGTCGGATGGGATTTACCTTCGACGCACATAGTTAGTTCCTTTTTATAGTGGGGTGTATTTATATTATAAGGTGATTTACCTGATTTGCATCGCATCTTTTCTTACATGCGACGCATATAGATATTTTATGATTTGCATCGCACTTTTTTTCCATTCGACGCAATTCACTTATTTGCGTCGGCTGGAAGGCAAGATCCGACGCAAATTTGTTTTTTGGTTTCTTGCTATAATTAATTTGCGTCGCGTGCGGATTAGAACACGAAGCAATTTTCCTATTTGCATCGTTTGTACTACTGTCCGACGCAAATCAAGGGACGCAAATCAACTTATTTGTACTAGTGTATCGGATATACCCTTAATGAATTTAAATTGTCATATATATAAAATAATATTTTCTTTTTCCTACTTCCCATATATATTGAACAAGTTAACAATGAAATTAAATTTGAAATTTCAATTAAATATTAAATTAAGGAGAATGATTTCCTCTTCTTATATATGTGTGAAAAACTTTGATAAAAAATTAAATTGACAATATAACTTGATTGACACAATCAGAAGAAAAAATAAAAACATAAATTTCATATTAATAACTATACTTATAATATTCTAAATCTAAATATTCAATATTATTTGGTAATCTCTATTATGTAAATCAAACGCTTCCACTTTATTAATATTCAACGGTTGAACCAGTGAACCTGATATACAAATTCTTCCACTTCATTTGAGCACAAGCTTTCTTCTATTTTAGATTTCCTTCTATCGATACTATATTTGAATAATGATGAACAAATAACTAAGAAAACCAACGAAATATTTATTTAAGAAAAGCATATTAGAATATTAAAAATAATTGTAAATGTCTGTTCGAATCAAATATTTTGTAACACTGATGAATAACTAACTGAGAAAAAAGAACGTTAATATGACACGCACACATAGCGTGCAAAAAATGCTAGTATAAGGGAAAAGCAGGGGATACTAACAAATTATTTGCTTTATTTGGAACATCTATACTAATATATTAAAAGGCGTGCATAAACAAGGAAGGGTGCCACGTGGCGCTCTCCCTAAGGGAGTTTTACTCCATGTAATCCACAACAATAAAAAAAATAAAAATTGCGTAGTATAGGGTTTGATCCCAGGACCTCAAGAACATATACTAAAGTCTTAACCACTAGACCAAATAACATTTGGTGTTATCATCTTAAAGTATAATATTAATAAATTTTCCTTACCCGGAGCATAGCTCGGGCCTAATAACTAGTTAATTATAAAAAAGAGCTAGGAAAACTCAAAATACTTTACGTGGAAGTCAATAACTTCTAGAATCCACATTGTCAACTAAAATTTTATTGTTAAAAAAATCCTTAATTTAATGGCACAAATCCTATGATAAATTGTTACACACATTTTATAGTTTTTTAAATTATTTTTGAATATAAAACACAGTATAAAAACTACTGTAACTGTCCCCTTTTTCACCAAAAAAAAAACAATTTTGTAACTTATCTTCTCCCTAACATAATCTTCTTCCTTGTATCTCTACCAATAACACTGTTACCTACTGAATTTTGTGCAAAACTTCATATGATTTCGTACGCATTGCATGCATGTAGGGCTAGTACATATATTAGGTGATCATATCGTTTTTTAGGAAAAGATAACATAGTTTTTGAGACAAAAAATTTAACCCTAATCTTCCTTAAGTGACCAGTTCCGCTAGTAAAGAGAAACAGTGAGTTTTCTTTGTCGTTCTAGCAAACAACTTAACAACTTCATATTTTTATATGTTGCTTAGTGTACTAACTAGAGAGACTACACTTGCAATCCTCGATTTTCATATTGAATGGCGAAGCACTAAGCAAGCAAGGAAATCACTCTACAAGGATTTGATTTATAATTCTATAATCAGTATTAGTTTATGCATGAGATCTTGGTTTTTGATGTTAAAATAATACTTTTAGGAATTCCCGCTAATAGCATCAAAGTTTCTACAACTACAACCTATATTTTAATTTCCTTTAAGATATTTTCTTAATTTTTCTTTTAATAAAATGTACAAGCAAGAGGTGGTTACAGGAGAAGGAGAGCCCAAGTGAAAATGAGGAATCGTACTCTATGTGATGGATGTAAGCATTGGGTATAGTGTGGAGATTGTAAAAGATGGTGTGGTTGTATGTGATTGCAGCAAGACCATAGCTTGCGATAAGTATGAAGACACACGAGGCCATGACGAGCCGAGGCAAATAGCAGCACCCCGCAGCCTTGGAGCCTCTCGTGCCCGCGCGTGCAACTGGCTTTCCAGCTAGCACGCTCGCGTCTGCCATCCCGCAAGAAGCTTCGAGTGCCTGCAGCTGCCGACCCACGCTCGCAGGGTTTAGCTTGCAACAAATGATGTGTGGGCTTGTTGTGTGCATCCCAATGTGTGTTTTACTCCTACTTGGCTTATGTTTGTGCCCTAGTATAAATATGTTAAGGCCATTATTATTTTATTATGCGAAGCATGAGAGAGAGATTATTATTTAATCTAGAGAGATTAGAGAACCTTTTGTACTAAACCTGGGCTAATAGCTTGGGAAAAAGTGTGTACACAAACATCATCAGGTGGGGCTTGGGTTTAGGAACATAATTGTGTGGAATGTTGCTAGCTTGGGCAAATATGTATGGGCTATTGCATCAAATTCAAAGCAGGATAGTGTGTGGATCAAGTGGATAAATTATGTGTACCTGAAAGGAGTAGATTGGTGGAAATGTGCCTCAATCAGGGGCAAACTGGTATTGAAGGAGGATTTGTTTGGTGAAAGAACAACTTAAACATGTTTTTTCACAAACTAAACTCAGTAGTATGACAGCATATTCAATCAAAATTGTGTATCATAAACTTATTGGAGAGCAAAATTCTGTAACCTGGGATAAAGTTGTTTGGAATAGATTGATTGTTCTCAAACATAGATTTATTCTTTGGTTAGCGGTGTAGTCAATGCTCCAAACTACAGCAAAATTAGCACAATATGAGGTAAGACAGACACATTTGTGACTGATATGTGCTAATTCCAGAGAAGATCAGGGTCATTTGTTCTTTCGATGTCATTATAGCAGTGAAAGTTTGAAGTGTTTTGTAGATTTGGTTAGCATCACAGCAGTCACTAATGATTTATAGCAGTTGCTTAGGTGCATTCAAAATGGGAGAAGATCAAAATTCCAAAGGCAAGTAATAGTTGGATTGACAGCCTAGCTGTATTTGATATGGCAAAGTAGAAATTCTATCTACTGGCAACAGTGTATTCCTAGTATTGTGTGTTAAAACAGGTTAAAAGTGTAACAAAAGCTAGAGTATTGGCAGTTATGCCTAAGAAGATATCTAGGAATGATTATGAATTATTTATAACACTGTAACTATCTGCCTATGATGGCTTGTTTTGGCTGCCCAAAGGTGAGGGAGTGCAACCTAGTTGGCTAGTCTTTCTTTAGGTATGGTTAGGTTGTAAATTGTGGTTCAATTAATCTACTTTCTTACTTAGCAAAAAAAAAAAAAAAAAAGATACTAGAAAACCCTAGAGAAAGGTTAGAGAGTCTAGAGAGGTTAAGAAGTCTCCTTGTATCATCATCTCATATTCAAAGTCATAGTGCAATATTTGTGGTTTTATCCGCCATATTTAAGGGTTTCCACGTTAAATCTTCTTGTGTTATTTATTACTTTAATTTCTTAATTTTTTTGTACATTATATTTCGATTGCTCGATTTGTTAGCGCCTACAATACATATTCCTAACTAGTGATGGAAGCTCCACCAAGCTTTGGGTTTGTATAGCGGCCACTGAAGTTTATTATATAAAAAGGCCAAAAGTGGAACACTTTTATACCTATCTGCCTATTTGGTTAATTACGTACCCATATTATAAGTAAAGTAAGTGTAAGTGTGTAACGTAAGTGGTATTGTACAAATGATCAAGTACTTACCCAAAAAAGGAAAAATAACAATTTTCTGAGAGAATATTCACGTTAAATAAGAGCCACCTTCTGTTTAGTATTCATAACAACTTGATATTGTTTAGACCAGAATACAAGTTGACATAGATATTTTCTTTTAGAATTTTCAAGCTGACATTTTTTAGAGTAGAATACAAGTTGACATTGTTTATATTCAATTTTGATGTGGATATGCAGATATAAGAAACGGTCATCCAGCAGTTCTTGGTTAGGGTGTAGGGGCAACAACCCCGAAACTTTTCGTTATATGTAGCTAATACATTATTAGTGTTTCGGTATTGAAACGGTTGGCGGTCTTGAAAAGTCCGCCAAAGATTTAGGGTTATCGTCCTCTGGTGAATAGCTGCACAGGAAGCAAACGTGAACTACCCTCGGGGGGGATGCGAGGAAACCCCCTCCGACGCTCAAGTCAGTACGTGGCCCACTTGTATTTTAGAGAGAGAAAGTAGAGAGAGAGAGATAAGAATTGTGAGTGTGAGAGAATGTACCTGCAGAATAGTACCAGTGGGGTATTTATAGAAGTACTATTCACCTAACAGGGTGTATAATCCCTTGACACGTGTATGGCTGTGGTGCCTTTGACAGTTGGGAAGATTCCCTTATTTTGTCTTGTTGGGCGACCGCCAACGTTATCGGACCACGTAGATATACTGACTTGTTAGAGCTGTATGCGACGTTTACAATGTTCGCGGCCAAGGTAATGTTCGCGGACTTACCTCAGAGATCCGCTAACATACTTGGGTCATACCCATACAACTAGCCCCCCCAGCATCATTTGGGGTCTTGACCGTTAATGATGTTGTCGGTGGACGCGAGTTATTGTTGCCGTGCTCAATTTTTTGGTGGAGCTAATTCGTTGGATGCCACGTGTCGTCGTAGGGAGTTGAAAAGTTTCGAAAAGTTAATGATTACTTTTTCCGAAAATCTCGCCCATTACTTTATTATGGTTTTACCGTGTTTCAACACTTGGCTGGAATCTGGAGAGGGAGTTGATAGGTCTTTCAATCTCAGCCGTTCATCCGCACGTATATATCGGGGCGGTTGTCCTTTTCTGATTTCTTTATCTTATTCTCAAGTGATCTTCCTTCTTTTTTCTCCATTTTCTCTCTCACGAACCTCCATTCTCAGAGCTTCATTTGCTCCAAAACTAACTTTTTGTTGCTCAAATTACTCTGAAAAGTTGCCAAATTTCTTAGTTTTTACTTTCCGATTTCAGTGTACTAAGAATTTCGTCATTTTTTGAGGAAGTTCTTCTGGGTTTTTCTGGAATTTTGAGTTTCACCGGCGCTTTATCTTCATTTCCGGTGGTTCCTTGGCTCAAGCTCGAAAATTTATGTGTAATTTCGCTGTTTGGGAACTTTGTTCACCTTTTCCGGCGACTTTCAGTTCCTACTCTTACCTTACTCCAGCGACCCTTCATTTCCAGGCATTTCCTCAATTTCTCTGCGTTTCCTTAAGTTTCTTTGCGTATTCATCATGTCGGACCAGTCTGATAGCCAGAACGCCCTTAGTGAGGCGTTTATGACCGAAAGTGATCCTTCTTCTCCTTTGGCCGCTAGTGAACCTTCTTCCCCCCTGGCCGACAACGAACCCGCTTCTTCTTTGGCCGATAGTGAATCTGATTCCGGTTCAAACCCTGTGGGGAGGACTAGGTTGTTAGCGGATATACTCCTCACTGCCGAGAGAGAAAGAGAACTGAGGTCAAAGTTCTTAATGACCCTGCCACCCCTGAGGAGCATAGCCTTACTAGGAGGTATCCGTCCGCTAGCCAGAGCGGTGATAGGCAAACGCTTAGGGAACTTAGGCATCAAATTCTTGCTAGGCGTTCCGTTAGACATCCTCCAACCGATGCTGTTCCCGGCCTTGATGTGGCCCCACTTAGAGAGCACGCCTGGTTGGATAACTTGGCGGATGCTGGGGTTGAGGTAGCGGCCAATTTTTATGACCGCTTACAGGGATGTGCGACTCCTAACCCTCCTATTATTGATTTAGGTGACGACATCGATTCTATTGCAACCGTCATGGCCAACCAGGAGTCCGTTTACCAACAACGATCCGTTCCTATTGCTCGTGCTACCGAAGACGCGACTGACACTACAACCGCGAATATTGGCACTAGCGGTCCCTTGTCGGAACGCGTTGTCGGAGAGAACTCCAATGTTGCCGGGAGGGTCGATGACGCCAATGATATGGGGGACGACATAATCGAAGAGGAAACTGTTGTCGGTCCAGGGTCCAATGCTCTTTGGTTGCCTGAAGATTTCAGCATTGGCCCTCTTACTGTGGAAATTGACGACCTTTGGCGTCAGGACGCCCTTGAACTTGGTTATCCCAAGGTTGCTCGGGATTTGTATGAGTTCCCCGATGGTTATCGGCTAAAGTTCCGCCAAAAGGGGCTATTGTGACGGAGTGTCCTCCCGGTCATGTGGCCTTTTACACTCATCACTTTGAGTTTGGTCTTCGCTTTTCTCTGGATTCTTTTTTAGTGGAGATTTTGAATGGCTTTAATGTCTGTCTGGCTCAAATTACACCCTTGGCGGTCAGGAATTTGATCGCGTATATCTAGGTTATCCGTTTTTTGGACTTTCCTCAGACTTTAAACCTATTCCGCCATCTTCACTGGTTGAAGAAAAATGGGTCTTCCAGGCAAGCGGGTTGGTGGTCGTTGACAACGGTCGATAAGAAAATGACCGTTCAGCCCAAGATGACCGGTTTGAAGGGTTGGCAGGATGCCTTTTTCTGGTTACAGGTGCCTGAGGATTTTCCTATACGCCGCCATTTCACTGAGCTGCGTCCTCGTATGGAGCACCTGCCTCAAGTTCCGTTGACTGGGGATGAGTTGACGATCTTTTCATACTTTGACACTGAAGATTATCTCATCACCTACGAGGATGGGAAGGAATCCAAGGTTAAGGAACCTAAGTATTGGCTTCCTCATACCAAGTATATTCTTGGGAACCAGCCCTTGTCGGCTATGCTGCTATGTCATACCCTGAAAATGGTAAGTTTGTTACCGGACTGGTCCAACTGATGAATTATTAATATATATATATATACATATACATATATATATATATATATACATATACATATATATATATATATACATATACATATATATATATATATACATATACATATACATATATATATATATATACATATATATATACATATACATATACATATATATATACATATACATATATATATATATATATATACATATACATATATATATATATATATATATACATATACATATATATATACATATACATATACATATATATATATATATATATATATATATATACATATATATATATTAACTTGTTTCTTGCCGTTCGCAGGTTTCGACTGTCTTGATCTCGACGCACTTTGTGTGGACGAGAACCTCCAACCGTTAACCAATTTGCAGCCTGCTCCTTCTCGCGAGTACGAGACCATACATGGCAGCACTAATGGTCGCCGGGGAGGGAACCGCCATGGCCCTCAAAACATCCGTCGCGGCCGCGGCGGGGTGACTGTTGCTCGCGCCCCGGTTCAGGGCACCCCTGCTGCTTTTGATGGTCCTAGCGGCCAGCCATCCCCTGCCGTCCCCATTAGGTCTTCCACCTCCCGGCCTGTTGCCAGGGGTGGTGGGAACAGGAGGCGGCCCCGCGAGCATATTGTGGTGGATACATCTGCCAACAAAAGGCAGGCTTTGACGGATCCTGCTTCTTCTGCTCCTACCCATGAGACCGTTCAGGTAGAAGGGCTGAATGTGGAAACTCCTCCAGAGGTTAAGGAGCAGGCTGTCGCGGCTACTGGTCCGGGATATGTTAGCGGTGCCTCTTGGCTGTCAGGCTCTTACTCCTCTCTCCGTGAGAAGATTCGGGAGCTGATTACCATGCCCAGCTTTCTATCCAACTTATCCCCCAGCATCTTCTCTCGGTACCATGAGTGGATCGAGAAGAAAGAGGTACCACTAAGTGATGCTGTGGTGGCCTCCTTTGCTCGCCGGCCCGTAGTCTCCGGTAAGATTTATCAGCCTGACTGGGACGTCAGGGAGGATGAGTCGTTGTATGCCGACATCCCTGAGAACGGTGGCATTCTCGCCTATCGTATCCTGAAGGGCATGCAGCTGCAACTAGACAGGCCGGCAGGGTTTTTGGTAACTCCTGCTGCAAGGCTGGCTCACGACCAACTTGTGGTACGTTTCATACTTACTATTATTCACTTGTTTTTTTTTGTATTCTTATTGACGTTCCCCTTTCCTCTTTGCAGACTAACAATGCTGCTATTGAGTTGATAGAGCAGTATGTTGAGTACCAGAAGCTGGCGGACAGCTATAACCAGTCGCTGGAGGCTTACTAGGATTTGCTGAAGGAGGTAGAGGATAAGCTGACAGTTAAGACGGCGGAAGTACAACCTCTGGAGGATGAGCTCGTAACTCTGAGGACGAGAGCTGCCTTGTTGGAAGAGACTGAGGAAAATGTTAACACATTGACCAAAGCTCTAGAGGCCGCCAACTCTGAGAAGGAGGTTACCGTACTGGACGCCAAGGTGGAAGCTAAAGCCAATGTTGTTGATGAATTCAAGGAGTCCGATGAGTACGTGACGGTCCTCCACAAGAGGTATGATGGCGGGTGGGCGGCTGCTATGAGATGTGTGTGCAAGACCATTCCTGGATTTGACTGGAATGTAATTGAAGATGCTCATGCTGCCGACCAACATCTCACATCCTTTGAGGGGGACCCTAAATTTGCTGACGAGGACGCTATTGCTGATGCGGACCCTCGAGATATTTCAGATCAAGGAAATCAGGGAGCCCCTCCCTCTTGATGTTTTTGGCGGCCTTCTCTCAGCTCTTCTTGCTCTTCCAATAGCTTATAGTCCTGTAATCTTTTGAATGCTTTAACCGACACTTGATTCGGCCCACGTTGGCGTTTGTAAATTGAATTTGTGTTTTAATTTGAAAGTACTTTATTCCAACTGAAAGCCTTTTATTGGCCGCCATCATTTTTCTATTGTAGTTGGCCGCCAAGCCAGTAGCTTTTATTCTATGGAAAAGTACTTTTGCATTTCGGTTATTTTGTTTTGTTAACGCTTTAATCCTTGTACGATTGTTGCATGACCGTTAGCGTCTTTTATACATTAATCCGTTTGATTAACGTTTGGTCCATTATGTGACCAAGAATACGCCTAGAACAGTCATACGACTTTCGTTTTGTGCTTGGTCTGTCATGTGACCGTTAATGCACTTGAGCCTGTCATGTGGCTTTTGTTTTGTGCTTGGTCTGTCATGTGACCGTTAATGAACTTGAGCCTGTGATGTGGCTTTTTATTTGTGCTTGGTCTGTCATGTGACCGTTAACGTACTTTGAGCCTGTCATATGGCTTGATTTATGCTAGGTCCGTCATATGCCCGTTAATGCAATTTGAGCCTGTCATATGACTTTTATATTTGATTTGGTGACCTGTCATAAGGTCAATTAATATGCATGAAAATAATAAGACAATCAATGAATTTGCTAGCGTAAGCTTGTATTATTTACTACCTCCGTCCCAGAAAGATCTGAACACTTGTTGGGACACGTAGTTTAAAGTGATAAGTTGTAGTGTAGTTATCAAATGTTATTTTATTTAAAAAGTAGATGTGATAGGAGTTGGTGGGGTATTTTTTATTAGAGGGGAGAGAAAGTTGGGTAACTTTTTATTGATAAAAGGTAGAGTGTGGGCCAAAGATATGTAAAAGAAATAATATATTAATAGTGGGACCATGCCAAAAATGGAAGTGTTCAAACTAATTTGGGACAAACATAAAAGGAAATTGTTCAGACTATTCTGGGACGGAGGGAGTATGTAATAAAGGGCGGCTCTCGGCCCATTACACTCAATGAATCAAACATAGTATTTCTTTAGGACGCTAGCATTCCAGTAGTTTCTAAGCTCCTTGTCATCCATGCTTTCTAGAATGAAAGAGCCGGGAGCAATCTTTTTGGCTATGACGTAAGGACATTCCCAGTTAGCAGTTAGCTTCCCTTCAGTATGCGCCTTGCCAGTAGCTGCTGTTTTGCGAAGATCCAGATCGCCAACATCTAACGGCCTTTCCATGACCTTCTTATTGTAAGCCTTGCTGATTCTATCTTTGTAAGCGGCTGCTCTTAGTTCCGTCATGAGCCTTGTTTCTGGCAAGAAGTCTAGGCTTTCCCTGACTGCTTGGTCATTCTTCTGGAGGTTTTGGTGTTTTAACCGATAAGAGGGTAACCCCACCTCTATCGGTAACACTGCCTCTGTACCGAAGGCCAAATTGAAAGGGCTTTCTCTAGTCGCTTCTTTCTCTGTTGTTCTATTCGACCATAGCACTGCTGGCACCATGTTGGCCCATCCTCCTTTGAATTCATCTAGCTTTTTCTTTAAGGCATTCAAGATTTGTTTGTTCGTGGCCTCTGCTTGTCCGTTGCTCTGAGGGTGGCAAACGGCTGAATATGCAAACTTCACACGAAACTCTGTTAAGAATGCTTGTATGGGGCGGCAATCAAACTGGACACCATGGTCGAAGACGATAGCCATGGGAATCCCAAATCTTGTCATAATGTTCTGCCAGATGAATTTTTTGACCTGATTTGCATTGATCTTTGCTGTCGGCTCAGCCTCTATCCACTTTGTAAAGTAATCAATGCCCACTATTAGGAATCTCCTCCCTCCAGTTGTTGTGGTGAACGGTCCCAAGATGTCCATTCCCCACTGAATGAACGGGATCGGGCATAGGATAGGCTGTAAATCATTGGCTGGTCAATTAATGATGGGAGCATATCTCTGGCGTTTGTCGCACTTCTTGACGTAACCCTGGGCATCCGCCAGCATATTGGGCCATTAGAACCCCGCTCTCAGTGCCTTAAGTGCTAAAGCCTTTCCGTCAATATGGTTGCCGCAAATACCTTCATGTATTTCCTCGAGAATCTTTGCGGACTCCCATGCAGTTGCACACTTAAGCAAAGGTAGATTGAGCGATTTCTTGTACAACTCATTCTGATATATGATGTACCAGTTTGCTTGTCGTTTTAATTTCTTAGCGGACGAAGGATCGTTGGGAAGCGTCCCCGTCAGCTTGTACGCCACCAGCTCACTAAACCATTTCCCTTGCTGGTTTATGCTGTTGACGGTCACAATTTTTTTCGTGATGCTCTTTTCCCTCAAGATGTCCACCGTGACGGTTTTCTCGATGCTAAATGAGTCAAAACTTGCCAATTTGGTTAATGCATCTGCTTTCGTGTTCTCGGCCCTTGGTATTGCCTGAATCTCAAAGTGATTCAATTGAGCTATAAACTCCTTGGCTTTCTCTACGTACTTCAACATGTTAGGCTCTCTGACCTCAAATTCACCTCTTAGCTGGCCGCTAACCAACTGCGAATCCGTCTTCAAGAGTACATTCTTAGCGCCCGCTGCCAAACACATTCTCAGGCCGGCAATTGCCGCTTCATATTCTGCTTCGTTGTTTGATGCCGGGAAAGCAAACTTGATGGCGTACTGGTATGAGTTTCCCTCAGGGCTAGTCATCACTATACCAGCCCCAGATCCGCTAGCAGCGGAGGATCCGTCAACTTCTAGCAGCCAGACTTCCTTTTGCTCCACTTCTTCTTCCTCATATGAGGTTTCCACAATAAAATCTGCCAAGGCTTGTGCTTTGATAGCGGTCCTGGGTTTATACTATATGTCATATTCCGACAGTTCAACGGCCCATTTCAGCAAGCGGCCTGAACTATCCATCTTCTGCAACGCTTTTTCTAGCAGCTGATTGGTTAAAACCTAGATGGGATGACCATCAAAATATCATCTGAGATTCCTGGCGGCAATTACCACAGCCAAAGCCATTTTTTCTACCAGCTGGTAACGGCTCTCTGGTCCGTTAAGGATGTGGCTGATAAAATATATTGACTGCTGCCTCTTCTCTTTTTCCACCAACAACACGGCCGCGACTGTTTTTGGCGAGGCCGAGATATACAGTTGTAATACGTCTCCAATCTCGGGCCTTGTGATGGTGGGTAACTTCTTCAAATGCTCCTTTACCTCCAGGAATGCTTTTCTTTGCTCCTCTCCCTACTCGAACTTCTTATTTCCCCTTAGCAGTGCAAAGAAAGGCAAAGCCTTATCTGCTGATTTTGAAATGAATCGAGTGAGGGCCGCCATTCTCCCTGTTAGCCTCTGAATATCTTTGACGCTTTTTGGCTCAGGCAGGTCGACAATGGCTTGAACCTTGTCTGGGTTTGCATCAATCCCTCTCTTGCTGACCAAAAAGCCCAAGAACTTCCCAGCTCTTACCCCTAAGACACATTTCTTTGGGTTGAGCTTCATCTTATACTTCCTCAACGTTCTGAAGGTCTCTTCCATGTCATCTAAATGTTCGCGGTTAGTCTTACTTTTGACAATGGAGTCGTCAACATATGCTTCGATATTTCTCCCCCTCTGATCCGCAAATAATTTATCGGCTAGCTTTTGGTAGGTTGCTCCTGCATTACGAAGCCCAAACGGCATTGCCTTATAGTTGTATACGACGCAATCTGTGATGAATGCTGCCTTTTTTCTGTCGGCCTCAAGCAAACTAATCTGGTGATATCCTGAGAACGCATCCATAAAGCTTAGCAGTGCATGCCTGCTAGTATAGTCTACTAGTTGATCTATTATTGGTAACGTATAGCAGACCTTTGGGCAAGCTCTGTTGAGATCCGTGAAATCTACACACATCCTCCATTGGCCGCTAGCTTTCTTTACCATGACCACATTGGCCAACCATTCTGGATAATCACATGGCTCAATGAAATCCGCCGCCAGCAACTTATCAACTTCTTCTTTTATGGCCTTGTTCTTTTCAGTGGAGAAGTTTCTCTTCTTTTGCTTGATAGGGAGGACAGTGCTGTCAACATTTAGACGATGTACCATCACGGCCGGGTCTATTCCCGGCATCTCATCTGCTGAGAACGCGAATACATCCGCGTTTTCTCTTAGGAGAGTCACCAGGTTGACTCTGACCTTTGGGTCCATGTCTGTTCCGACAGCAACTGTCCTTGCCGGATCTTCTGCTAACATCTCCTACTTTGTTTCTCCATCTGGTTTGGGTCTTGGCGTATCATCAGGCCTAGACTCTAGTTCTTCCATTGAAATTTCCATCATTTCTTCATCTCCTTTCTCGGATTCTGCTTCGTCTGCCAGAGCTTTCCTCTCGGCTCGCCTTTGTTTCCGAGTTAGCGGATTCAATTCTTCTAACGGCATTCTCCTTGCCGGTTGCTTCAGTGCTGTTAGATAGCATGATTTCGCCATCTCCTGATTTCCTCTCAACTTCGCTATCGTCCCAAGATTGGAAACGTACAGCATGGTAAGATGGTAAGTTGACACAACTCCTTGGACGTCATGGATAAAAGGGCGTCCGATAATTGCGTTATAAGCTCCCGGCACGTCAACCACCAAAAATTCCGCCATCACATCTCTGGCGTTCTCATCTTCTCCTACCCTGACCGGTAGGGTTATCAAGCCTTCGGGAATTACTGACGCCCCTGTGAAACCAATAATTGGGTAACGGACGGGCTTCAGATGCTCTCGGCCAATCATCAGTTTCTCAAAGGTAGAAAGATACAGTATATTTGCTGAACTTCCTCCATCTACCAAAATTCTGTGGATCAGACAGTTTGATACTTTCAGTGTGACCACTAGAGAATCGTCATGGGGGTACACAACGTGCTTCGCGACCTCTATAGTGAAAGACATAGCGGGCATTACTTACGGTCTTCTCCATTGCATACTCTCATTGAAATTGACTTGATGCCTGAACTCTTTCAAGCTTGCCTTTGCTCCGTTCACATTGCCCCCATGAATCGGACCGCCACTGATAACATGGATCTCACTGATCCGCGACTGAACATTCTGGTTGACTGGCTTTACCAAGTCTCCATCCTTAGTCTGAGCTTTATACTGACTGAAATAGCCCCTTCTTACCAAATCCTCCAAGTTATCCTTCAGATGCCTACAATCTTCCGTCAAGTGCCCGTGATCGCCATGAAAATCACACCACTTATTCTTGTCGTGGTTTTTATGGAACATTTGTTTTGGACGCTGCCATTTATCACTGTCTTTATTCATTAAGTATATCTGACTCCTGGAGGTGGTGAGCTCAGTGTACGCGTCAAACTTTTCTTTGCGTTCACCCTTCTCCCGGTCATACCTCTCGCGGTCATTTCCTTCACGGTCACTTCCTCTTTTGACCACATTGGATTCTTGCCTTCTTTCGCCTCGGCCGCGATCACCTTCACGACCTTTGTCTTTCCTTTGCTTCTCCTCTTTTTTCTTTTCGGGCTCGCGGTGCTGATTGCTCGCGGCCTTGTCAAACTCTTCGCCCCTTATGAAATCATTTGCTTTTCCCAGAACAGGACTTAAGGACGTGAAGGTCTTGCGACCCAAATAACTTCTGAATGATAACCCCTCTCTCAGCCCCGTCATTAAGG
The DNA here is from genome assembly GCA_947648045.1 of Beta corolliflora. Taxonomy (NCBI): domain Eukaryota; kingdom Viridiplantae; phylum Streptophyta; class Magnoliopsida; order Caryophyllales; family Amaranthaceae; genus Beta; species Beta corolliflora. The sequence goes on from CANSZD010002913.1 coordinate 6,431,588, forward strand.
CTAATACGGCCACGTCCTGCTGAAGTCGCGGAATGGAGACTGCTTCCACGTTAAATCGTCCAATGAAATCGCGAAGACTTTATGTTTCCCCTTGGTTAACAGAGAGTTGTTCACCGGTCGTGCGCGCACGGCGCCTATTGCTTACAAAATGAGTGCTAAATGTGGAAGCCAACTGGGAGAAACTGGAGATAATACCTGGCTTCAAACTCTTGAACTAAGTCTGAGCAATCCCGATCAGGGTAGACTGAAACACCTTGCACCAGATGGCGTCCACCTGAGTGTATAAGAACATGTGCCCCTCATATGCTGCAACATGATCATCTGGGTCAGAACTGCTGTCGTATTTGCAGGACGGAATCTTGATTCTTGGCATGGGGTGATTCAAGACTTCTGGAGTAAAGGGAGACATTCTGGGCTTAATTAACAGGTGTCTGCCAGCCGAATAGTTACTAGCACCCTGGGTGCTGTACTCTCGGCGGGACTGACTTTGATATTCATCTTCTGAATTATTTAGATCCTCAGTTTCCAGAATAGCTTCCTCATACTCTGCATCACCAATTTGCATTTCCATCTGGCATTCCTCTTGCGTCAGCGTACGCATTCTCCTTACCGGCATACCTTCAACGTTTCTACCGGCCGTAGCCAATGATCGTTTACGGTGCTGAACGCCTCTAGTATTCGGAACAGGGGTGTTATTAGGCTGAGAAGTGCCTTGTAACATTTGGATGAATGATGCCACGGTTTGCAATTGGTCAAGGGAGAATTGAGTCAATTGAGTCAAGTTGAATGGAACGCTACCATTGTTTACCTGAGTCACATTATTCTCAGGAGTATGCTGGTCGTTATTGTCCTCAGGGACGTTAAGGTGGAACTGTGGTGCACCGACAGGTCCGGTAATGACAGGTTGAGAAGACCCTTAGCCAACTTCAAACCCTGGTGGACCGCGACTCGAGTTTCCTGTTTTGTCCATGACTGCTTCACAGAGACGGGAGGCCCCCTCCTTGTAGCGCCAAGTTGTTTCGGTATTGAAACGGTTGGCGGTCATGAAAAGTCCGCCAAAGATTTAGGGTTATCGTCCTCTGGTGAATAGCTGCACAGGAAGCAAACGTGAACTACCCTCGGGGGGGATGTGAGGAAACCCCCTCCGACGCTCAAGTCAGTACGTAGCCCACTTGTATTTAGAGAGAGAAAGTAGAGAGAGAGATAAGAATTGTGAGTGTGAGAGAATGTACCTGCCACTAGTGGAAAAAAAACGGAAGGGCTGCGGTCAAAACAGCCCTAAGGGCTGCGTTTTTGGCCAGCAGCCCTTCACTAAAAGTGAAGGGCTGCGTTTTAGGCCCAAAACCGCAGCCCTTCCATATTGGAAGGGCTGCGGTTTTGTGCCTAAAAAGCAGCCCTTCTTTGTACAAAGGGCTGCGGTTTTGACACAAAACCGCAGCCCTTTCGACCCAAAAAAAATAAAAAAAAAAAATTTTTTTACATTTTTTTTATTCTTAAATATATCAAGAAACTTACAACAAGAACAGTCGAAATTTATAGATCTAAAAATGAAAAAAAAAGGAACGAAAATAAAAAAGAATAACGAAAATGAAAAAAAAATAACGAAAATGAAAAAAAAAATAACGAAAATGAAAAAAAGGAACGAAAATGAAAAAAAAGAACGAAAATGAAAAAATGAACAAAATTGAAAAAGAAGAACGAAAATGAAAAAAAAGAACGAAAATGAAAAAAAAATAACGAAAATGAAAAAAAGGAACGAAAATGAAAAAATGAACGAAAATGAAAAAATGAACGAAGTGAAAAAATCGGATCGAAAATGAAAAAAAGGGAACGAAAATGAAAAAAACGCCGACCGAGGAAGAACAGAGCGGGGCGGCAAGGCGGCACAGATCTCGTCTGTAAAAGGCGCGGAGTTCGAACCCTCGTTGTGAGACGACGAACGAACAACGAACGAGGATGACGAACGAACGACGAACAAGGAGGACGAACGAGGAAGACGGACGGTGATCTCGTCTGTTAAAGGTGCGGAGTTCGAACCCTCGTTGTGAGAAGGACGAACGAACAACGAACGAGGAGGACAAACGACGAACAAGGAGGACGAACGAGGAAGACGGACGGCGATTATTGTTGTTGCGTGGTGTTGCTGCCGCCGGAGGGTGAAAGAGAATGAGGAGGTTATTGTTGTGGGCGTGAGAGAGGAGGAGGAGTAAGGAGGAGGCTGAGAGAGAAGGAGGAGAAGGGAGGAGGGTGAGAGAGAATGAGGATATGGACGTGAGAGAGGAGAGAGAATGAGGGAGAGGAAATTGCATTGTGGGAACCCTAGCTAGCCCGCTTAACATTTGAAGCCCGCGAATTCATTTCAATTTTTTTTTAAAAAAAAGCCCATAAAGGGCTGCGGTTTTTAAAAAACGCAGCCTTTTATTACTTATAGGGCTGCTGTTTTTTTAAAACCGCAGCCCTTTATTACTTATAGGGCTGCGGTTTTTAAAAAACCGCAACCCTTCACTAAAAGGGTTGCGGTTTTTGCATTGACCGCAGCCCTTCGTCAATGAAGGGCTGCGTTTTTCAAAAAACGCAGCCCTTGCAGCGCAGTCCTTGCGTTTTTTTCCACTAGTGTGCAGAATAGTACCAGTGGGGTATTTATAGAAGAACTATTCACCTGACATGGTGTATAATCCCTTGACACGTGTATGGCTGTGGTGCCTTTGACAGTTGGGAAGATTCCCTTATTTTGTCTTGTTGGGCGACCGCCAACGTTATCGGACCACGTAGATATACTGACTTGTTAGAGCTGTATGCGACGTTTACAATGTTCGCGGCCAAGGTAATGTTCGCAGACTTACCTCAGAGATCCGCTAACATACTTGGGTCATACCCATACAATTAGTGAACCACGTTAATTCTTGTGTCGATTGTTCTTTAATTCTTCGTTGTTTTACTGCATCCGTTTATAACAATTATTGTCCATAACATAATTTGAAATAAATATTATTATTATCAACCAATTCCTGTAAAAAAAAACATCAACCGATGAGTAAACCTGACAAGCAATGGTAAAATTTAATTCGTCGGACTTGAGTTAATTTCACCAAATGAGTTAAATTTAGATGCCTCAAATAGGTTGACTTAGCACATAGCTCATACTTTGCATAAAAAAATCATAGCTTAACGTACATATCTTCCAACATATGCATTGTCTGCAACGGGTATGGCTCCTTATACCCTATTAATCAAAAAAAGGAAACAAGAAATATGTGGATCCAAATCATTTTAGGTGATCTCGGTTTTTAAAGTTCTAGATCCAAAATGTCCAACTCTTTTTTTTTTTTTGTGAACAAACGAACATAACATTAATTAAAGCGAGTCAAATAGAAAGTTATTACAATCCAAGATGTACTCATTCTTGCAACAAAGGGGTGGGGTACTAAAAACTTTTGTTACATTCATGCAGTCATCCATTTTCAATGATGCCTTCGCGAGCCGATCTGCCACCGTGTTTTGCAGCCTACGTAGATGCATTACTTGAACATCCTTGATATGAGATAGGAGCTCCCTGCACTCATTCACAATGTTAGTATACATATCCACCGCCACTTGATGTCCCATAAGCAGACGAGTGGCCTGTACACTATCCGAGAAACAGAAACAAGAAGTCATCTTGTTTATCACATCAAGTTTTAAGCCTTCTCTAATTCCCATTAATTCCGCAAGTAAAGCATTTAGAGTGTAAGATTGTTTACAGAAACCTAACACCCAAGTACCCTCAGAGTCCCTAATTAAGCCACCAACACCAATTTGCGAGAGTGGATCATGAAACAAGGCATCCGTGTGGATTATGAAGCTATGAGCGGGTATTACAAAGTGATGTGAGAGCTTTGACAAAATCAAGGGTTGTAAAAGAGGTTGATCCCTAAGCAAGTCCGGCGAGGGAGAGCCCTTACAAGCCTTCATAAACTCCCAGGCTTGTCTTCTTGCTTGATTCATGATTCCATTAGATGTGGGGAGGGTTCTACCTTCAAATACAAACAAATTCCTAGCCTTCCATAGCTCAAAACATACCCAAGGGAAAAGGGCTTTCCATGGTATGCCCTGATCTACCTTCGAAGACTCAAGATTATGGGCCACCCATGATTGAATGTTGTCCTCCCCTCCCGCTAGATCTAGATTAAAATCGGCCCACACTTGGACCGAGAGTGGGCAGTCCCTCAGAATATGAAGCCCATCTCAATGGGATTTCCACAACATGGACAGTTTGGTTGGGGCAAGATGTGACGAGTATAGAGTAAAAGGTTATGTGGGAGTCTATCTCTCCATGCTAACCAAAGAAGGAATTTCAGCCTGGGGGGAATTTTAATTTCCAAATCATACTCACCTTAGGGGATAAAGGAGAGGGGAGGTGGGGTGACTGAAGGAGGCTTTCCTTATATGCTAAAGCCATGGAGAAACCTGTATCAACAACAAAATTGGACACCGGTGTATCCTGTGTGCGGTGTTCCTGGGGAGGAAGGATTGAAAGGATACGATCCACAATTTTCTCTTGATAAGGTACAAAAAGCAGTTGAAAGTTCCGAGAATTATTGTGGGTAAGGTCTTTCAGCGTTAGTCTATGCTCGGTCTCAGTTAGGAGGCCCATTACCATCTCTCTAAGAGGTCCAATACCCATCCAATTGTCAAACCATACTCTGATGCTCTCTCCATTACCAATAGCCCATGAGCTATTTTTGGACAATAAATCCCACCCTTTCCCAATCCCTTTCTACACATGCGAACCATACTTAAAACTTGTGACATGGTTTTTGTGAACATATTTGGCAAAGATACACTCTTTGGCAAGGCTTGACTCCCCATGGCACAATTTTCACCCAAGCTTAGCCATGGACGCCCTATTCAAAGCCATTTGGTTCCTTATCCCTAGACCCCCTTTTTCCTTTGGGAGGAAAGTGGTTTTTCTATTCACTAGGTGCATCCTTTTCCTATCCTCTGTGTCTCCCCAAAGGAAATTATTACAAATCCTATCTATATCATCTAAAGAAGCTTTAGGAAGGCATGTGGCTTGCATGTAATAGGAAGCTATAGTGGATAGAGTGGACTGAACTAGACACAATCTTCCCGCTTTATTTAGAAAAGTTGTTTTCCATTTTGCCAACCTATTCTGAACTTTATCCACGACAAATTGGAATTTCGCTCTAGACGGGCGCTTGTGAGAAATAGGGAGACCTAGGTATGAACCTAAATAATCTACAGACTTGCGAATATTTAGAGTATCTTGGAATAACTGTTTATCCTCTCAATTTGTGTTAGTCGAGAAAATTAGCCTACTTTTGTCCTCGTTAATCTTTTGAGCAGACTTATGACAGAAAACATTCAACACCTCCCTGACAGTAAAAGTAGTGTTCTCATCAACTCTCCCGAAAAGAAGGAGATCATCTGCGAACATGAGGTGTGAAATAGGCACAAGCCTCCTCCCCACCCAAAAAGGAGTCCAAAGCTTCATGTTGCAAGCTTCGTTAATCATGTGTGTTAGGTGTTCTAGGCACAGATTAAACAAGTACGGGGACATAGGGTCTCCTTGTCTAAGACCCCGAGAATGGTTAAAATTAGGTCCTTTCTTACCATTAATGCGGATGGATGATATGATGCCTTGGAAATACAATCCATGATTAAACTAATCGTTTTGGAATCGAGAACATGGCTAAATAAACAATCCCTAATGAAACTCCATTCCAGTCTATCATAGGCTTTCTCTAAGTCTATCTTTAGAGCAAACCAACCTAGGTGACCTTTTTTCTTAGACATGGAGTGGAGGACATCAGAAGCTACCACCAAGTTAATATCCAGTCCTCTCCCTTTGATGAAACTGTTCAGGTTTGGGGATATGAGGTCATTCATAAATGGTGTTAATCTATTCACGAGAACTTTGGTCAAAACTTTATACAACGTGTTGCAGAAACTTATAGGACTCAGGTGTTTAATGGTCTCAGGGGGGTATTGCTTAGGGATCATGCATATAATAGCTTCACAAAGGTGTTCTGGCACCTTTCCTTCCATAAACCACCCATTTAATGTCTCCCAAATGTCTAACCCCAGAATCCCCCAAGTCCTTTGAAAAAAAACTGGATGGAGGCCATCGGTCCCGGAGCCTTGTTTGGATGCATACTAAACAAGGCCTCCTTGACTTCAATAATAGGTAGATGGTGATCCAAACATAAAGAGGGCTCGTGTTCTTTATATGACCAAACACTTTCCATTTTTTCTGACAAGTAAAGCTTTAGAAAGAAACTCGAGATATGTTCCCTAATCTCCTCTGGGTCCGTTAAGTCTTTTCCTACTTGGTCTCTAAGAGATAGGATCCTACTTGATTGACGAGCCATAAGAACGCTCCTATGAAAAAACCTAGTGTTCCGATCCCCTTCCTGAAGTCTCTCTAGTATACTTTTAGCAAACCACAACGCCTCCTCCTGATTAAGAATTCCCAACAACTCCTCTTGCAATTCTGATTCTAATCCTAGAAGAAATTGAGACGAGGTATTATTAGCAAGGGCCACTTGAGTTCCTTTTAACCGGGCATTAGTTCTATTTTTTCTTTGGTAGATGTTACCAAAAGCATATTTGTTCCATTGGGTCATCGCATTACACAAGAGCTCTAGTTCTTCCTTAATGGACCCCTCCCCCGAATTTTAGCCCATTATGAAGCTACAAATTGGTAAAACGTAGGGTCGAGGAGCCACATAGGCTCAAAACGGAAAGGTTTAGGTCCAGCTCTAACAATACGGGGCAATGGTCAGAAGTGATCCTCGTAAGATGCCAAAATGAAGTGTTTGGGAAAGTGGTAATCCAATCCAGATTACCCCATCCACGATCCAATCTCTCAAAAATGGGCTTGGAATTTCTTTTGTTCGTCCAAGTGTACTTTGGGCCATTAAAGCCTAAGTCTAACAATTTACACTCATCCATAGTACTTGCGAAAAGGTCCGCTCTTCTTTTATTAATAGATCTACCCCCAAATTTCTCAGATTGACAGATAACGTCATTAAAATCGCCTAGTACTACCCAAGGAATATTCACATGTTTAGCAACTACACTTAATTCTTCCCACAGTAATTTTCTAGTATCAAATTTTGGATTAGCATAAATCGCAGATAATAAAAAAGTGGAATAAAAGCTACGTACCTCCACCAAACCATGAACTCCTTGAGCACTCGCCCCCGTGATGTGGATCGTCACCCTTTCGGGATTCCACAAGAGAAGGATGCCCCCCGCAAATCCCACCGGCTCAACTAGATACCACGATTTCAAAGGAAGGCTCGACACAATCTTTGCCGTGTGATCACGGCTCACCCATGCCTCCACTATGATAGCAATATTCGGGTTGTGATAATTCATAAGATGGCGGAAATTAGTCTTAAACGAGGATCGCGCTATACCTCTCGCGTTCCAAAAAATCACCGACATATTACGAGGAATTGGTGGACGTTTTTAATGCTTTGGTACAACTCCCCCTTGGGTTGTCCCGTTGCTTCCACTTCTAGTCCCGTGAAAGGACACATCCAAAACCCACTTTGAGGCCAAAGTACCATCTCGGCCTCGCGCGAGTCTTTTTTCTCTCTTTCCTCTTCCCAACTCGTTGAAATCTGAAGTTGTTTTAGAGGAGTCCGTATTCTGGCCGCCACCGATGCAATGGTGTTGCTCAGAAAATTCAGTCGTTGTGCTGTGTGCGTTACTCATACTACCAAGCGGCGGTGAGGAAGGAGTGGTGTTGGGTCTAGCCAGGGCCCTAGGTTATGGAGTAACGCCCTCTCTTCGTACTCCTCCTTCACCTCCTTGGATAGTAACCATATCATGATAATCTGCATGATTTCAGGTAGATGTGCCGCTGTTTGGAACTGGGGTACATGGGGTGGTAGGAATTCGCTGGCATCGTGATGATACATCAGCATCTTCCCCACAAGGTTGGGGTGGGCACTCGGTTCGAGTATCATTGCTTTCATCTGGGCAAAAGTTACATCCTCCACAAACTCCTCGTCCTCTAGTTGGATTACATAATCCGTGAACCCGGGATTCATCTCCGGCATTAGTGGGTGTACGTGACAGTTGGACACAATCGGACCCTCGTAGCCTTGGTGAATGAAGTGAGGTGGAGATATCGGTGGTGATTCTGGGGATGATGGGGGGGGAGAGTGGTGGTGGTGACAGAGCAAACAGGCTGATGGTCTCCTGCTGGGGATGAGCCATTCTTTTTTGGTTTGAGAATATTAATTTTTTCCGTGAGGGTTGTGGGCGATTTTGAGTTTAGATGGTTAGCTGGGCTGGTTATTTGGTCTGTTGAGGAGGGTGTTGGTTTTCCCGTTGGGGGGATGGTAGTAGAAATTAGGGTGGCTGTGGCAGAGTCTAGATTGCCACGTTTCGAAATCGGGTTGGGGACTTCGACCATGGATGGGACATGACTGGGTGATGTGACGTCGCTGCATGTAACCTGGAGAGGAGCGAAAGGATTTAGATCCTATAGCTGAATATCTTCTTCCCTCCTTTTTAACAAGTTGACTTGGAAGCTTCCAATTTGGTTTAAGTTTTTTACTGGGTCCCTTTGAGGCACGTGAGTTGCTTCCCCTTTTGCCCCCTCATCTTTTTTCCTTTTCTTTTCCACAAACTTCCAGTTTTCCCCTTTGGATAATTTTTTTCCCTCTCCTCGGTGGGCCCTGGACGACTTTCCACTCTAGTAGCCTTTTTCTGGCAACCGGAGAAATGATGGCCAAAATTTTGGCAGGAACTAAAAAACCCCTGGCCATTAGCATATAGGATTTCCTGACGTGTCCGACCAAGCCAGACCGCCGGCGGCAAAGGTTTGGTATTATTCACCCACAAACACAATGAAGCGTACCTCCTTTTATCTCCTTCAATGGAGTTTGTATCAATCTGTAATACTCTTCCCAAAGAATTCCCTATCTTCAAAAGCATCTCTCTTTGCAATAATTCAATCAGAATTTCCGGGAGATGGGCCCAGACCTGTTTTTGTGAAATGTTCACATTTGAAGGCTTGAATCCAGGCTCCCATGGTTGAACACATATATTGCTGCCAGAGACAAACCACGGTCCCTCTGCAAGGATGTGTTGTTTAATTTCAAGGTCAGGGCAGATTACAGTATAAAATCCCCTTCCTATGGCCATTAATTCCAACATTCCCTGCCAATTCCAGCTTTTTGTTAGTTCCTTCTTCAAAAACTCCTTCGAGATCGACTTACCCATGGATTTACATATAATCGCTGTTTTCCATGGCTTACTAAGACTCTCGTATTCCTTCTCCGAAATTGGGATGAATACTTCTTCTGCCTTCATACACTCTGGTGGAGACAAAGCATAGGGGTTGTTGTTCTCCCCCTCCTCAATACATTCTGAGATACAAAGTCCACCTTTTGGACCTGACGCTTGTATCGCTTTCTTATAAGATTGAGTTTCATTTCTCCCCTGGATTATGGTGGGAGATAATATAATCGAGCCGAGGTTCGAAATCGGTGGTATCTGAAGTAGAATCGTTGTTTCCTGCGGGCCGGAGTCATGGGGTGGTGGTTGGGCACTTTCGGTCGTGAGGGCGGTTTGGGTTGGATTGTTTTTTGGTATGTGTGTTTGGTCTCTTCCTGGATCTTGTTTTGGGGGTTCTCTCTCTAGGTTCTCTCTCATGATTGACGGCGTTCATTAATAAAAATGTCCAACTCTACTGTATGACAATGAATCATTCAGATTTGGATTCGATCTTGCTTTTTAAATCTAGATCCGATTCAATTTTAACCCATTGATCTATTTTACCTATGTACTATAAAATATATATAATTAAGTGCTTTGTTAGTTTCTTGATTAGAAAACTAGCGCATTGTAAAAGAAAAACTAATTGTTAGCCCGAATGATATCACGGGTAATTTTAATAAGACAAAAATGATGTATATATAGTTTGAGTTTTTATTTTGTCACAAGCACAAGTTGTAGTTTCATGGCATTGCAAAGTAAGAGATTGTGGGGTTGAGACTTCTAATGCACTTTTTTTATATAATTTTCTAAGGGAATATGATGTTGGCCTATGAATGTCAAGTTGGCGCTACATGAGCTTTATAAGGGAATATTTTTCTGAATTAAGTATGATGCTTAGCCATTTTAGCATAATTATCAAAATAGTGAGTTGTGGGAATGGTATGAGGGACGATTCGAGTGTTTAGGAGGATTAAATACAATTAAGCTTTGGTTGAGTGATCTTGAAAGCTTTCTATTATCATCTCATACACCGATTCAAATCCCAATGGAGTTTTGGACGTTTCCCCCCAATTCTCGGGTTTCTATGTTAATGTGCTTGTATGTTCTTAATTGTTGTCTTTGTCATAGATTGTCTATAATTTTTGTTGTCGTATATTTTTTTATTGTACAATCTAATAGAGCCTTGGACCCCTAAAACTTTGATTTATATGCAGCAAATTCTAACTAAATATTAAAAAATTGTACAATGAATGTCAACTACTGCTAATCACCACTATTATAAAATATACATCATTGATCTCGAATGTGCAATCATAATTATTAGATAATACTTTGTAATTGTAAATAACAATTACCATTAATTTATATTTTTTACTAATTTTAGAAAGGAAGTGAGAGGAAAGGATCCCTAATAAATCTCGCTTTCATTTCCTCTCAGAATTGGAGGAATTTGGGAGGAAAAAGATAACTAAATCAATTCCTTCAGATTCACCAGATATTAGAAAGTTTACTTTCCTTATTTTTCCTTTCTTTCCCATCTCTTCTCTTTCCTTCCATTCCTTTCCTTCCTTTGCTAGAATAGTACGAAACACAATGAAAAACTCCGACTCATCGATGTTGAAGTACCTCATAGTGAAAGATGATGGAGAAAAAAAAAAAAAAACAGCAACTGGTATTTTAATTGATGGAAATAATTGTTTTTTGGACAGTTTTTCTCCAAAAAAATAACCAAATTCAATGATAAAATTTAATTCATATCCTACAATTAGTATTTAAGGGTGTGTACCGGTCCCAGACCGACTGGGACTAGGATCGATTGGACCACTGGACCGAAGTTTGTATTTTTTATATAAAAATATCTTTTTCGTTTAGATGAAAACATATTTATAAAATTAAAATTTAATAATTCTAATAACAATAATCCTAAAGGCAATAAAAAGTAGGTTTTTACACTAGTAGAAAAACATTAATTTGCTTCTGCTGTTTTGTTTCGACTAACCATGCAACCGATGCAAATTGCTCTTGCTGAAACGATTTGCGTTGAATCCACAGGTTAACCGACACAAATGATTTTGGATTGAACCTTGTTTGGTGAAAAGTATGTTACATATTGGTTGCTTGATTGAGATGTATTGAAAAAGTTTTGATTATTTATGATATTTTATTTCGAGTGATTTCTTGGGTTATCCAAAATACAAAGGAAACTCTACCGAAATTTCTACTCAGAGTTATTAATATATGTTCGTTTAGTTTTGATGTTTAACATTTAATTTATGCAAAACAAAAAAGCTGGTAAAAAAATTTTAAAGAGAACCATGTGAGTTGGATGATGAGCCAAAGCTGATGCAGATGATCTTTGTTTGATAGTCAACCATTCAACGCAAATGGCCCTTGTACAGGCATGCAAGGTTGCTGCTTGGTGTGGTCCTGGAGAGTTTGATTTGCGTCACATATAGCCCAGCGTTTGGCTCCTTGGCAGGCATGAGCTAATGGCGCAGTGTGCGTCGTACATGGATAAAGATTCGATGCAAATAGACTCTGAATTGCTTGGTCTTGTGGTGGACTGATGGAGTCATTTGCGTCGCACATCGCTGAGGATATGACGCAAATAGCTTCAAAATTGCGTCGTCTCCTTATCAGATGCAGATCATCAATGGTAAATTTGCGTCGAGGTTTATAGCATCGTATCTAGAACCGACGCAACTGATGGTCTGGGAACCGACGCAAATCGTGGTTTTTGTACTAGGTTAGCACCCTAGCTTTCTAACTTTTAAACTTTTTGCAACCTTTCAACTTAACCTTTTACTAAAAAGAAACAGAAATTTCTTTCCATTGGTCCATACCGGAATTTTTTGGGTTTGGACTGGACCGGAAACGCCAAATCATGGTATTCTATGGAACGGGGACCGGACCGGTATCTTCGGTCCTGTCTGGTCCATATTCCGGCCTAATTCTAGTCTTTGCACAACCCTAGTTGTGGTGGCGTATTTGAGATGAATGGCCAATATTTGTTGATAGTGGTGACAAGTAGTGGTAATAGGCAGTCACTATAGAGTTAGAGTTTCAAATAAATATTTTTATTCAAAACCTACTTGTTCCCCCCTCTGGTCATATTTCTTTACCCTACAAGAAGTGATAACTGATAAGCATTGTGTATTGGAATCACTGCTTTAATGGTGTGAGTTCCTATAATTTAGGAAAGTAAGTAGATTATGATGCTTAAATCAAATTAGTGTGGGTTGTTTAGTGGTCAATGACTTGGGTTGTTTAGTGATCATGTTCTTATCTCTTAGCATTAGGTGGTTATTCAGGATTTGCTATATATACCTGATCATCTTATTATTGTAACTTGTTTCATGCAGTAAGTGAATAACATTGCATCAGTTTATGTGTATCTCTTCCGTTGGTTTATACATTAGGAAGTCAATGCTAAAAAGTTGTCTATTTCTATGTGTTATCTCATAATTTTGACCTAGTACTTACAACAAACTTACAAAACAATTAACATGGTTTGACATATCCCACTTTCTGATATTGTTATTTATCTAGAGGAAGTTTGTAGATTATTACTTGAGAAGCATCCTGAAATGATCAAAAAAATTGATGTTGGAGGATATACACTTCTGCACAATTGGATAATATTGGGTAAATTATGGCCATTTAAGCTGCTGTTTGAAAGAAAAGACACGTCTTCATGGAGGAAAGACTTCATCGAGCTAATGTCTTCAACTGTGAACAGCACCGGTAATACTCCTCTACATCAAGCCGCGTACAGCCAATGCGATGAGATTGTCCAAGTAGTGAAGTTTCTTGTAGAAGCTTATGAAGATGCTTATGAAAAAGAAAAGTAAAAAACTTATATGGACCTGGTCCACACTAAATTAGTGTGGACCTAATGCTAATTCATGTGATTTAAGGAAAAAAAGTTACTATATAAAAAAATAGATTTAAAGATGAGTAAATATAGATTGTAAAGTTTGACTATGTGAAAAAAAAAGGTTACTATGTCACAAAGTGAAAATTTTATTATGATAAACTAATGTAAGAAAGAGTGACTATATTAAAAAAAACGGTCACTATGGTAGATAGTAACTGTGTAGTGTAACTTAAGATTTTAAAAGGTTACTCTATGGAAAAAGATGGTCACTATATTAAATAATTGGTTTTGGTCCACAATAATATTATTGTGGACCAGGTCCACACAAGACTAACTCAAAGAAAAAAGGAGTTATTGTTCGGACAAGTCCATGGAAACGCGCAAACAATGAAGGACCAACACCTCTAATTATGGCCGTAATTGGTCGTCATGAAGACCTGGCATTGTACCTCTTGTCAGTAGATCTTCAAAATTCTATTGCCAAGGGTGCTCTCTTCCATGCTGTACATCATTGATAGATATTGTATAATTATATGTTACTATATGTGTAGGATTATATAAGTACTCTAAGCGGAATTTCATGAATCAAATTCATAAGCACTTAAAACAGGATCTCATGCATATACATTCAAGGATCACATAATAGTTAGGAATTTACCTTTGAAGCGTGAATTCCACAAAGCTTGAATAACCCAGATTAAGAACCTCAATTGTGATTCCTCTACTTGGTCCACCAACCCGGATCAACACTCCACCAATGCTAGTTGGAAGGAAGAAATTCTTCTTCTACTTTAATGGAGTTTTTGTGACTTTTGGAAAGAATATGAGAGAGAGAAGAATAATGAAAGATATCTAGTATATCTCCTTATTGCCTAACCAAAAATATATAGATATAATTAGGTTAGGAGGAGAATCAATTCTCCTCTCTCTTCCTCTTGGCCGGCCACCCTAGGGCCCCTTATGGGCTCTAGGTTTCTTTTGTTGATCCAAGTATTTTGTGTGACCTAATAGGATCCATTATATTGGGCTTTGGGTTTATTATTTCCTAACCCAAAGTTCTATAGCATTCTCTAGCAAGACGTATAGACGACCCAATAGAACGAATTTATTATCTCTATAATACGATCCATAATATAATTAGTAATTGCATTTAAGTCGAGGACATAAATCCTTCAATCTCCCACTTGTCCGAGACGAGTGTGCAATGTTTAATTTCCTCAAGTCTCTTAATGTCTTAATTTGATAGTATGATCATATTTACATATCATCCATACTAGTTTTCAAATTAATCCTTGAAATCCGAGTTCGAATTGACAAACAAATGATCATCGAATGATCCATTTGAGCACGACCATGCATTTTTCAATTTTCGCTCTTCAAGGGGCCAAGACACCTATCCTATCTTGTATAGGAGGACCTTTTCAATCTTATGGTAATCAATACTCCCACTCAATTTTTAGCACAACCTGAATGCTGCCTTTATAGTCCCCTTTTACGGCATGACGTTTGACAGTATCAAAGTTATACCAATCATTGGGCTAAGTAATGTTCCACTCATGTTTAAGGAATCTACTAATATAATTTTGAAGTTATAAAACTTCTAAGCAGGTCTAGTTCGACTATGTATCAACTATACATATCCATATGATTGATTAAACATCTCTATGTTTCTATAGCCCATGAAACGGTGCTATCAATCAATCTTATATGCTAATCCCTTTAACAAGTCATTCATGTCCAGTTTAATGACTTAGATTAGGAACTTTTAATATTCTATGAATTCTGTTCACTTATGGTGTTTCATTTATCAAATCACATATTTGACAAAACCATAGAATTCAAGATATATTTTGGACATTTTATTTAATACTAAACCAATAATTAAATAATGTAAAATTTATTCTCATAAACATAAATAGCAAAACCATGTCTTTACACTGTAACAAGTTTCTCTAAACCTAGTACAATCTAAAGCCACTCTAACATTTGCTTCAAGCCTATAGCCCTAGCGTGACACTCATGCTTGGGTTGAGGTAGTGGTTTAGTGAGCGGATCAGCCACATTCTCATCCGTGTGAACTTTGCAGATCCTGACATCCTTCCTGTCAACAATCTCCCTAATGAGGTGATACTTCCTCATTACATGTTTGGATTTGTTATGTGATCTCGGTTCTTTTGCTTGCGCAATAGCACCATTGTTATCACAGAACAACTCAATCCCTTCCAGAGCACTAGGTACGATATCCGGCTCTGTCCAAGAATTTCTTGATCCAAACTGCTTCTTTAGCCGCTTCAAGCTTGCTAAATATTCGATTACGTCGTAGAGTACGCTACGGTGCTTTGCTTTGAGCTCTTCCCACTCACTTTGCTCCTCCATTTAGACGAAAGACATACCCCGACCGAGAGCGGTAATCATCTCTCGTCGGTTTGGAAGCTTGCATCCGTGTAACCTTCAACAACCAACTCACTTTGTCCCCCATAAACTAAGAACATGCCTTTAGTTCTTCTCAAGTACTTAAGGATGCTTTTAGGCTATGATCCAGTGTGCTTCTCCTGGATTTGCTTGGAACCTGCTACACATGCTCAAGGCATATGCAACATCTGGTCGAGTACTTATCATGGCATACATGATAGATCCTATAGCCGAAGCATAAGGAATGCTACTCATTCGCTTTAACTCATCGAGTTCGGTTGGGCACCGACTCTTGCTAAGCGATATGCCATGTGACATGGGAACGAAACCTCTCTTCGAGTTTTCCATGTTGAACCTTGTAAGAATCTTATCAATATAAGTTTCTTGACTTAGTCCAATCATCCTTCGAGACCTATCTCTATGGATTTTGATTCCCAGTATGTACTCAGCTTCTCCTAGGTCCTTCATAGAGAAACAACTTTTTAACCATTCCTTGGATCGACTCAAGCATTGGTATGTCATTTCCATGAGTAGTATGTCATCTACATACAATACCAAGAAGACTAAGCTGCTCCCACTAAACTTCTTGTAGACACAAGATTCTTCTTCGCTTTTGATGAAATCAAATTTCTTGATTGCTTCATCAAATCGAAGATTCCAGCTCCGAGATGCCTGCTTCAATCCATAAATGGATCTCTGAAGCTTGCAAACCCTTTTAGGATTTTTTGGATCCTCAAAACCCTCAGGTTGTGTCATGTACACATCCTCATTCAAGAACCCATTCAAGAATGCAGTTTTGACATCCATCTGCCAAATTTCATAATCATAAAATGCAGCAATCGCTAAAAGTATCCGAATTGATTTAAGCATTGCTCTTTGGAGAAAAGGTCTCATCATAGTCTATACCATGAATTTGTCTCGAATCCTTTTGCAACCGAGTCTTGCTTTATATACATAGACATTCCCATCTTTTGTCTGTTTTCAATTTGAACACCCACTTGCATCCAATAGGGTTAACCCCACTAGGCAAGTCGACCAGGGTCCAAACTTTATTCTCAGACATGGAGTCTAACTCGGATTTCATGGCTTCAAGCCATTTCTCAGAGTATGGGCTCGTCAAAGCTTGTTTGTAGGTAGTAGGCTCTGAATTCTCCAAAATCATAATTTCAGAGTTTTCAGTTAACAGGAAATCAACCAACCTTTTGTTTGGAATCCTTTCTCTACTAGATCTACGCGGGGCCTGAGCATCAAGAGAAGAGTTCTCTTCAACTCCTTGAAGATCTTCACTTGATTCAATTGGAACGGTAGGAGGTACATGCGTTGAATACATCATCTCCTGAACTAGACTTTCGTCTTGTCGTGCCGTCTCTGACATAGTGTGAACCACGTCTATTTGTTGCTCATCTCGAATTTCTTCGAGAATTATTTTACTCCCACTTGTCTTTCTAGAAACAAATTCCTTTTCAAGAAAGACACCATCACGAGCAACAAACACTTTGTTCTCTTGACGGTTATAGAAGTAATAACCCCTTGTCTCTTTTGGGTATCCCACAAAGAGACATTTATCTGACTTGGGTGCAAGCTTGTCTGATAGTAACCGCTTTACATAGACCTCACATCCCCAGATTTTAAGAAAAGACAAGTTTGGAGTTTTTCCATTCCATAACTCATATGGAGTCTTTTCAACGACCTTTGACGGGCTCCTATTTAGTGTGTGTGCGGCGGTTTCGAGAGCGTATCCCCAAAAAGAAATCGGAAGATCAGCAAGACTCATCATTGATCGAACCATATCTAGCAAGGTTCGGTT
The DNA here is from genome assembly GCA_947648045.1 of Beta corolliflora. Lineage (NCBI taxonomy): Eukaryota > Viridiplantae > Streptophyta > Magnoliopsida > Caryophyllales > Amaranthaceae > Beta > Beta corolliflora. The sequence goes on from CANSZD010002913.1 coordinate 6,448,924, forward strand.
CCTCCTTTCAGATACACCATTCAACTGTGGTGTTCCTGGTGGAGTTAATTGTGAAAGAATTCCACAACCCTTTAGATGATCATCAAATTCTTGGCTCAAATATTCACCACCACGATCGGATCGTAGTGCTTTTATTGTCTTACCAAGTTGATTCTGTACTTCATTTTGGAACTCTTTGAATCTATCAAAAGATTCCGACTTATGTTTCATTAAGTATATATATCCATATCTACTCAAATCATCGGTGAATGTAATGAAGTAGTTAAACCCTCCCCTTGCCTTTGTGCTCATAGGACCACACACATCCGTATGTATGAGTCCTAAAAGATTCTTGGCTCTTTCACCTTTTCCAAGTAAATGGTGATTTTGTCATCTTTCCCATTAAGCATGATTCACATACATCAAATGATTCAAAATCAAATGATGGAATTATACCATCCTTTTGTAACTTGTGAATACGCTTTTGGTTTATATGACCCATTCGACAATGCCAAATGTAGGTTAGGTTGGAATCATTTGATTTTTGTTTCTTGCTATCTATGTTATAGATTTGTAATGACTTATCAAGCACATATAAGCCATTTATCAATTTAGCATTGGCATAGAACATATTATTGTAAGAAATGGAACAACACTTGTTCTTTATTTCAAAATAAAACCCTTCAGAATCCAAAACTGAAACAGAAATTATGTTCTTAGTTATTGAAGGAACGAAATAACAATTATTTAGTTCTAAAATAAGCCCAGATGGCAAGTGTAGACTATAGTTTCCTATGGCAAGTGCAGCAACTCGTGCTCCATTTCCAACGCGTAGCTCTACCTCGCCTTTTGCCAGCTTCCTACTTCTTTTTAGTCCCTGCACATCATTAACTATGTGAGAACCACAGCCGGTATCCAATACCCATAAAGAAGTAGAAGTCAAATTGATTTCTATAACAAATATACCTGAAGTGGAAGCCCCAGACTTCTTTTCCTCCAAGTATAGAGGGCAGTTCCTCTTCCAGTGTCCTATCTTGTGACAATGGAAGCACTTGCTTTCCGCGGCCACCTTTGGCTTGGCGGTTGGCTTAGGTTTTTCAGCAACAATGGCAACTTGCTTGCCTTTGTCCTTCTTTCCTGCCCATTTCTTCTTGAAACCCTTTCCCTTTTGAACTATCAAAACCTCTTTCTTTGGTTCAATCTTAGGGATGTTCCTTTCAGCGTTGACCAACAATCCATGCAACTCTTGCAAAGTCTTTTCAGACTCATTAGTAATCACAGGAAGTGGGGTTTCTAAGACATCCTCTCGACCCTCAGACCTCAAAATAAGTCTTAAGGTCCTTTCCCAATTAAGGAAATTTTCACCATTCAGTCTGTCCTTTTCCAGAAAAGGACGAATGTTGAAACCGGAGTTGTTGTTGTTGTTATTAGACATAGTATCTACAGACAGAAAAGCAAAGTTCAATTTTATGTTTATAAAGTAACCTAAAACATGCAAAGGTTTCTAGGTTGATCACCTATTCAATTTTAATGTCCCATTTGAATAAGTGTTTTACAAGATCCTATCAACATGCAACACTAAGCAGACGGAGGCCTTATCTTTAACGTTACATTATCAAGGTAAGTAAACTCTTTTACTAATTATAACAAATTATAACTCTTGTTTAGATGGATAAACATCGCTTGCTTAACTATCTCTTGCTTCAAAATTCAAAACGCTTTTGATAATTTTGTTAAGGACAACCAAACTAAGTTGTAAAATTCGCAATTTTACCTTATATTCCCAAAATTAATGATAACACCCTGCGGAGGCATGACCTATTACTATTAATTAAGGGTTTGATAAGTACTTTATGTTTGGAAAAGCAACCTTAATATTTACGGGACCTAAGTTTATTATGTTGTTATGAATTAGTGAACTCTAGCGCATCATTCAACCAACATACAATAAACTTATAAGCATTTTAAAGAATAATAAAATGCGAAAATAAAATGATCTAGTATGACCCCTAATCCTAAGAACTAATCATCAATGGCTCATTCTTGGACTCTTCATGGATCTCCATCCACCTTATCCATGGGCCTTCTCTTGATGGACTTCGTCTTTGGATTACATAAGTATCACAATAATTTAAATAATAACTAAATTAAATAAATTACAAAAAATACTTAACGATACGCAGATCGTATTTAAAATTACAAGAATACATCACGATGCGCAGATCGTATTTTCTAACTTAATTTGGGCCATACTAGTCATACATAGCAATTATATCAAAATATATAAAAGCCACATCATAATATCACATATTATACTTGCCATCAATCAAAATATCAAATATTCTTAATTATGGTAAGTTGATAAAACATTTAAGTAATTCATAACCACCTAAAGATTATATCCTATAAATTTAGCATACCTATTTTAATGAGATTAAAAATCAAATTATGGATTGAATTTATGACCAAGTCATTTAATACTTAACATAATTGAAATTTACTATCTTTCCCAAAAATTCTGTTTTTAAAATTCCAAAAATAAAATAAAACTGCATCTGCCCCAAAAAAAAAAATCTCGGCAGATTACATTCATATTTTCTAAAAAAAAATTTTTTTTTTTTTTATTTAAAATCTTGGAACAACCGAACAAAAAACAGCAGCACAAGGCTGCGAAAACCACGCCCGGCCAGAGACTTAGGCCACCTTTCCGGGCGACCTCACCGGCAACTCGCCGGTCTTTCGCGAGCCGACGCCGGACGCCGGAGTTAATCCTGCGGCGGCGAGCATCGCACTGCTCCGCACGTCAAACGTGCGTCGCGCGTGGCTGCTGCCACCACCCTTCCCTGACTCAACTGCTCACCGGCAGTCTTGATTCACCCTCCCCGGCTTTTCGCCGGCAGACCACCGGAGCAGCCACCAGCCGTGGCTGCTCCTCTTCCTCCTCCTTTAATTTTTCTTTTCTTTTCTTATTATTTTATTTGAAGGAAATTAAAATTACAACCTATTGTAAAATTAATTTAGTGATCTTGGTTAAATTAAACATAAACTCTTTTATGCCTAATTCAGAAAATTAAATTAAAATCTCTATTTTAATTAATTTTCAGGTTATTCATGTAAATTAATCACTAATTCATATAAAACACTTTTCATGTGAATTTATTTTCATACATAAACAACTTTTAAACATGAAAATTAGATTAATAACATGAATTTACTATTCGAAATTTAGAGATCTAAAATCAGATTTTTAAATTTCAAAAAATTAGGGTTTATAGAGTGTATTTTTTCGGCCATTAGTATTTGAGAAAGCAAGTAATTAAATCTCCATTTAATCAATTTCAATTAATTATTCAATCCATAATTCAATTCCTCCCCTTAATCAAATTAAAATTAATCAAGAACACATAATTATTGTGACCAAAAATTATATGCAAGAGGCTAAAACCGATACCACTTTGTAGGATTATATAAGTACTCTAAGCGGAATTTCATGAATCAAATTCATAAGCACTTAAAACAGGATCTCATGCATATACATTCAAGGATCACATAATAGTTAGGAATTTACCTTTGAAGCGTGAATTCCACAAAGCTTGAATAACCCAGATTAAGAACCTCAATTGTGATTCCTCTACTTGGTCCACCAACCCGGATCAACACTCCACCAATGCTAGTTGGAAGGAAGAAATTCTTCTTCTACTTTAATGGAGTTTTTGTGACTTTTGGAAAGAATATGAGAGAGAGAAGAATAATGAAAGATATCTAGTATATCTCCTTATTGCCTAACCAAAAATATATAGATATAATTAGGTTAGGAGGAGAATCAATTCTCCTCTCTCTTCCTCTTGGCCGGCCACCCTAGGGCCCCTTATGGGCTCTAGGTTTCTTTTGTTGATCCAAGTATTTTGTGTGACCTAATAGGATCCATTATATTGGGCTTTGGGTTTATTATTTCCTAACCCAAAGTTCTATAGCATTCTCTAGCAAGACGTATAGACGACCCAATAGAACGAATTTATTATCTCTATAATACGATCCATAATATAATTAGTAATTGCATTTAAGTCGAGGACATAAATCCTTCAATATGTTGTTTATAATTATACAATATCTATCAAGTTGTAGAAAAGATCTTAACTTCAGTTCCGGAGTCAGTTTTCAAACACGTTCCGTATAAAACAGAAAATGGGCAGAATGTACTGCATGTTGCATATAAATGCACAGGTCAGTATTTCCTTCATTCTCAGATAGTTTTCCTAGTAGATTCTTAAAGATCTCTAATATAAAACTCGCACTCCTTTAATCAACACACTAGGTAACATTAAAAAAAGGAAAAAATTTGAAAATTGGGTTTAAGAGACAAATTTTAAATTCCATGACAAAATTACAAAGTTTTAGTGCCCAATTAGTATTAGGTTATGATTTAATAGCCTCAAAAAAGCGGCTGCAAGTACTTTGACTTTACCAAAAATCTAAAATAAGAAAAGCTTGTTACCAAAAACTGAACTTAGAATATTATATCAAAGGGCCTACTCATCCAAAAGCTCCTCTAAAAAAAAACTCAACCATAAGCTTAAGCTGATGGTTGAAGCGCAGGAATAGTTTTATATTTTATCATATAAGATATTGAAGCATTAAAGTATGTATAAGATTTATTCTTATCAATTTATCATCCATGCGTCTCAAATTCAAAAATCCACAGAGAGAATCGGCAACTTGTTGGTCGAAAAATTGCCATGGCAGATAAATGAAGCAGATTGTAACGCACCGATCTCTAAGCATCTTTATTAGGTTAATTAATCTTGATTATTAGCAGCGGAAGACCTAACCTTTTGGTCGGTGCGTTACTGTCGTACTTTTCGTTAGGAAAATACAAGGCAACATACTTTCAGAATTCTAACATGTAATAATGCGAAAACTTAAACATACTAGATTATATAAATTATTAAAGTAAAACATAGTAGTTAATGTTAATTAAACTAACTGATAACTTAGGTTACAAAAACTATAAGTGTTTGAGTCATTTTAATATCAATTCCTCACTGCTAAGCCATTCCGTCATCCCCATCGGTACCTAAAACAGAAAAAAAATAAAACGTCATGAGCCGAGGCCCAGTAACATACTACTCTAACATCGTAAATTCATTTCAACTCATTTTATTTGAAAACAGAGAGGGGAGAATATAGTCAAACCATTTCATAAACATAATTCAAATTAGGAACTTAAAGAAGGATTCATGTTATCATTCATCATTTTATCATATTAATTATCGGAAATCTTCCTTTGGTTACTTGGCGAGTAAACAGAAGGCTAAGCCACCGAGGACATATGTCCCCCATCAGAAGGTGGCATAAAGCCATACATCAAAACATATGGCAGAGCCACCGAGGACCTTTGTCCCCCATCAGAAGGTAGCACAAAGCCATACATCAAAACATAAGGCAGAGCCACCGAGGACCTTTGTCCCCCATCAGAAGGTGGCATATAATGCCAAACATAATGCGGGTACCACCGAGGACGTTGTCCCCCATCAGAAGGTGGCGTTGCCGCCATATAACAGAATGACACGTGCACGGCCCATAGAACATAGTACTGCCATAAACCATCTTTCACTTTCATTTATCATGTTTCGTGAGTTTTAAGTATTTTTCAGTATCGTAAAGTCATTGCATAAATGTCATACCAAATCATTTATAAACATAATTTGCATAGTAGAACATTTCATATCCCGCAATCCATAAATACATATCATCAAAACATTATACAAAAACGTCATAAAACGTAGTTGGAAGGGGAGTGCGGGTGTTAGCAGTAGACGTTACCTCGAATCGCGATTATTATACTTGATAGCCGGGGGAGGCTTGTAATATCCCTTTTCCTTTCTAATCTATTCAAGAATTAATAAAGAACAACTTATCAATATTTTATTCTGGATTTTAAGCTCTACGATCCATTTCCATCATGTGCCTATTATAGGAAGTACTTTAATATGAATTAATAGTGAGTTTATAAAATTAATGGTTATGGAACCTCATTATCACCATTTATTACGTAAACTATAATTCTTGACTTTAGTAACCTGGTTACCAACTTATGCAAAACTATTTAGTAACAACCACTACTTATAAGATTCATGGAAATTCATGTTTAATGACTTGAAGGTGTGATTATAGAACTTTCATTTTAGACTTTTAATACTAAAGTGATTACCTAACTAATTATTTAAACTCTAACTTGTACTAGTGATAATTCCTACTAGTTAATGCCCATGTATTAGTGACTTACTTAATTTACAACTTAAGAAGTGATATTCATTTCATTAAGCTAAAAAGTGAGACTACAAGTACTCGTTATTTAGAATAAACTTACTAGCATTATACTTATAGTCCAAGTGTACTTAATCAGTATTACTTTATAATAGATAAACTTAAGTTATAACTTGGTCGGTCCTAAAAGTACCTTAAAATACCGCAAGTGTACGGGTCAATTAAAGTAAATATAGGGTAAGCAAGATATCGTTTCCCACAAGGAGGTATAATCAACTACCAAATTAAGAGACACTAATATTATCAAGACGATCCGGAAATAGTGATTAGTGGTGATAAACTAGACTAATAAAATAAGATCTATACTAATTCTAACTCTAAAGACGTCGGACAATGGGTATAAATCAAGTATAAGAAATAGTTCTAGGACTTAGATTTCGCCAATTACCTTCTACAATGAAATTAAACTAGTTGTCGGATTTAAACTATTATATTGCAATGATCGAATTTCCTATAATATATTATCTCCTCTTCCAAGGTAGAAAACGTGTATTTATAATAATCTTACGCCTACTTCCGTGGTCATAACAATTAATATAAACCCATTACGAACAATAAATTCATATAAGAGACCACCCCAAGTGTATAACTATTCCTAAAATTATACTACTTGACGTTTAATAATCCCACGAACTAATATTAAACTTTCACTTCCGCTAATAATCCAATATCTTAAACATATAATCAACTGGCCAAATCAATTATATGAAAACAAACCAAGATTATCAAATTGCAATTATAATAATCGAATCCAAACAACAAATTCAAATCATTGACAGAAAATAAAAGACTACATCTAGCCCTAGAACAAAGGAATTTAGCTAGACATTGAAACTAAATAAACCAAAGTAATTAAAAGTGATAATCTGAAATTAAACATAGTAATTAACATAAACTAAGAGAAGAGAGAAAGAAACTCCAGATTTAGATGAAGAATCGGATGAAACGCCCTTGCTTCCGCGCCGGCGTCTCGCGTCCAATCTCCTCTGTCTGGTGTGCGTCTTCGAGCCTCTGCTCTCCGTTCTGTTCTGCCGCTGCTGTGAGACTTCCGTCTCTTTTAAATTGCTGCTCGTGCCCTCCTTTCTTTTCCTCCTTAGGTTTAGGTTCCTTTCTTTTTTAATTTTCTCTTGCTGCCTGTTCATTTGTCTTCGGCCCAACATAAGTTTATTTCTCCTTCCTCTTTGATGCGTGATGTGGGCTTGGTGTGCTGCTACTTCAAGGTACACCTTCACAAATGACAAAGTAAAAAATTCCAATAGGCAAAGTGGCAAACCATCACTGAAAACAAATAATGACACAATACATATGATTAACAACTTTCTTTTTATATTATTATTATTTATTTTATTTTATTTTATTCACTTGTATTGAAGAATTTATAATTTAACAATAAAGCACAAAAACTCATTTCAAACACACCAAATTATACCATAAAATCGTAATAGAGGGACATAATAAGTATATGAAATATGGACTTATCATAACTATATGAGCATGAAACTATATAATTTTATTAATCAAAAACACCATTCATGTAGTTAAGGTGTAGTACTAGTGGTTATTTCATAATCTATATTATACTATAATTAGGTTGTATGATTATTTTATGAAGTAGAGTGAACTTTATAACAGTTTAATTAACTAAGTTCGATCAACTCGATTTATTAATCATATTAAGTCTCAATATTTGAACTTGAAAGATTATAGGTACACTTATGCATAACTAAATTTACTACATACAATGTAGGTTTTAAATTACAAAACAATATTATACTTCAAATTAGATTAGTTAATTAGCCCAACATACTAATGGTTCATGTAAATTACTAAGCCTAAAATAATGACTTAAACTTTTCAAAACAATAATAGGAGGGAAAATATTACAACTTACTTGCTTATAACATAAAGCAGCGAAGGGGAGGGGTGGTCGGAACTCCGGCGAGCAGGTGGCGCGGAGGGGAGGCGTTCTGGCCGGCAGGGCGGCGGCGTGTCAGGCGGGTAGCAGCCCAAGTGGGGCCGAGGAGGAAAGAGAAGTCAGGGGGAGAGGGGAAGCAGCGAGACAAGAGGGAGGAGGGAGGAAGGAGTAACGCAGGGGAGGGAGGAGGAAGGGAGGTGGTGCTGGCGGTCGACGGTGGTTAGCAGGCGCGCAGAAGGATCTGCGGGCAGGTGGTGGTGGTCGGAGGGTGGCCGGAAAACAGGAGGTTGGATGGTTGTGTTGGAAATTTTCTGATTTTTGGGTGTTCATAAATAGTGAACTTAACATGCTATTTATAGTAATTTTAGGAAGAAAACTTCATTAAACTAATGTAGGCTTAATGGTGAAGTATACTTGGGAAGCAAGGTCTTCTAGAAGCCTTGGAGAGCAAGGAGAGGGAGCTTGAGGAAGAAGATGGAATGGGTGGTCATGGGGATTTTCCATTTAAAGAAATTTTCTAATTCTTTTGTATTACTAAAATTAGTAAGTTTTTTTCCTATTTCCTTTTATTAGACAACCACACTAACTTAGCTTATCTTATCAAATACTTGCTTTTATTTTATTTCCAATATATTAAAGAAGTGATTAAATAAATAAATAAATTTTAAATAATTTATTAAGCTAATTATTAATGTTAATTAAGCTTAAATTTTCGGGATATTACACATATAGTAGCTGAAAGAAACTCCTCGATATTGCGTCGGAAAATGGTACTACATGGTTAATAAAATCTCTGCTAAGGAAGGATCCTTTGTCAATCAAAAGCCCCCCATCTGCTTGGACTGAAGCATGCAAGAAAGGTCACTTGTCAGCTATCTACGTGTTTCTAGATCACTTGTCATGAACAAAGAGACTCCCCTCTCCATCACATTCAACTGAAAACTTACAAAGAATACCAGGATTTTCTCGTAATTCCATTGATCGGGGAGATGAAGAACGTGGTTGATTCTAATGGTGCGACACCGTTGCATCACGCAATAGCTCGTAAAGATATCTTCTTTGCAGAAGTACTACTCACCACTGACGGATTGGATCCAAGCATTAAGGATAAGGATGGAAAATCGACAACAGATTTGATAGGGGAGTTATGTGAACAAAGTGATGAATGGGTATGTCAACTTATTCTAAGTTCTTTATAAGACGATGCGCGCTTATTAGAAATCGTTAAGAAATGGTTAATGATACTAACTTAATCCATTTTAAAAAACGGTTTTTTCATCATATACCCCTGAAAATTTTATTTTCTTTGCACAATATATCCTTGTAAGTTTCGAAATTCACAATATACCCTCCACTTTTAAAAAAATAAACCCACTTGCCCTTAATGACTGGCAGGAAGACGATATGGGGAGGAAAGGGGGTTGCGGGAAAAAGGGCAGGGGGTCTGTGTGGATGAGGCAAGGGGCTGCGTGGATGGGGGAGGGGCTGCGGGGATGCGGGGGAGGGGGGCTTTAATTCGGGGGTGGGGTTGCGGGGTGGGGGGTTCTTGGGGTGGGGGAAGGGGGGTTGCGGGGGTGGGATGGGGGGAGGGGTGGTGGTTGGGTGGTTAGGGATAGGGTATTAGATTAGGGGTTAGGGTTAGGGTTAGGGTTAGGGTTAAGGTTAGAGGGGGTTAGGTTTAGATGAGTTAATTAGGGTTAGAGGAGGGATTTGGGGTTAATGACTAACGGTGTTAACGTCCGTAAGTCAAAAAGGGCATGTTGTGGATTTTTTGAAAAGTGGATGGTATATGGTGAATTTCGAAACTTGTAAGGATATTTGGTGCAAAAAAAATTTGTCAGGGGAATATGGTGAAAAAACCGTACAAATGATTCCTATGTTTTATGTGTACATTGATAATTTAGTTCTACTCTGAAAATAATTGTTTGCTTTCTTATTTGAAGTATTTATTCTTTCATCTATTCCCAACACTACTATTTTATTTTTAGAATATAAAAATATGGTAATATTAGCTAGCAGGCACATCTACGCTGGTGTGGACCTATTAAGGGTCCTGGGTGGCACGCGCCCCACCCAAAAAAAATTGTTTACTTTTGCAATAGAATAAATTTAATACTCCCGCAGTAAATACATACAAAGCAAATTGCTCCAGTGGTAGACTCTCTCATGACTTAATGTATGTGCTACTTAAGACGCGGGTTTGATGCTTTGTTTTTTATTTTTTATTTTTTCTTTTTCGTTCTTCCTCTTTCTCTTCTCTTTACCTTTTTATTTTTCTTTTGCTTCATGCTTTGTTTTTTATTTTTCTTTTTAATTCATACACTTTCTCTTCTCTTCTACCATTTTTTTCTTAAAAATAATCTTACTATACTATGTAAATTTTTTTGGATTTGTCTCTATTTACATTACTAAATTTATATCAATCAACTTGTTATAAACATTAGGAACAGATAATCGAATATATTAAAGGTAAGAGTCGCGTCTGTTGACGAGTGTAAAAGTCAATTTGCTGAATTTACAAAAAATGGAGATAACATTAAAATATCGATATAATGAAGGTATATCTAATAATGACTCAAATAATATAACGTTCATTGTTCTTATCGTTAAAACTGAACTTCTTATTTGTGTATTGTGAGCATTGTCTATTTGCTTGGTTTAGTTAGGACCCCAAATTCAAAATCTTAGATGCGCCCCTACATCTACGGTTCTTCAAAATATAAAAATAGAAAATTTGAAAACAACTTAATTATCTCATATTCCAAGTATTGATAATGTCCTTGGCTGAGGTAGTAACTTGAGGGTTTTATCTATGCATGTATATAGGATTCAATGTGCAAACGTATCGGATTTAACCCGCATTTAAAAACATCATACATCCGACCTACAAGGATGAATTTAGGAGGAGGAAATGTAGCGCCTGGCATGGGACTGTCAGCGGGAGAAATGCGAGGAACATTATCAGTTGTTGCAGCACTTCTCGCAACACTTACATTTGCAGCTGGTTTTACACTCCCAGGAGGCCTTAACCAAGAGAGCGGTGAAGCGCTTCCCGCAAACAAGGCATCCTTTCTGGTATTCATACTAGCAGATACATATGCTATGTGTCGTTCCATGTTGGTGCTCTTCTGCCTTATATGGTCAATGGTCTGTGATCAAGATAAGTCTCTCTTACTGATTGATCGAAGTGTGGTAATACTGATGCAATCCCTTTATGGCACGCTACTGGCATTTATGACCGGGGTTTTCACGGTTATCTCTCGTAAATCCTTGTGGGATTCCATCCTTGTTTTTGTCATGTGCTCTCTAGTTGGGATCTCAGCCAACAAGACTGTTCTGTATAAACTTCTTGATAAACTGGTACCTTCTGCAAACAGGGACAGGAAAAACCAAAGTCGGTCATTAGAAGAGGTAAATTCCATGTTAAAAAAATTTCATGCCTCGTTCATTATACAGTCCGGTTGTGTGATGCATTTTAAATGATGGTGCGACATTATGAGTAAACATATTGTCAGTATTAACATTATTCATAACTATCCGTTAATCCGAATCCATAAACTTCTATCTTTTATATGGCAAACTAGGATTGGATGATATATATGGAGTGATTTTTCATCAAAAATAAAACACTTCATCCCTCCAACCACTAATTTTTATCAGATAAGTTTTGTTTTAGTTTTTACGTATACTTTAAAATGTAATTTTTAGCCCTTCATGTCGTGTAATGTTGACACCTTACCAACTCACGCTCTTTCAATCAAATTGTTTATTACTTCCTCAGCTTAATATAAGTGTAATACTTACCATTTTTTTAAATTTCAAAATAAATGCAACATTGTTACTCCCAATCTTTCTCATGATTACATGGCTCGTCCTAACTTTCTATCTTTTTCTATCTCTCTTTTCATCATATAGGCATCTTAAGAAAATTTACTTTTTAATTACTTTTATACTTCTACAAAAAATCTACAATTAATCTCTATTATATAAGCCAAGGGGGAGCAATGGTGTCCCCCTTGGAAATAACTTAAATGCCCCTCCACAACATAGATATTACATTACAAGTTTCCACAAACAACCTCTGACAGCTAATCAACCCCAATTCCACACATAAACTTACCAGAACAAAAAAATTCAATCAAACTTCTATATATATTAAACTCAATCAACTCATATAATGTTCAATCACAAAAACTTGCCAATAAAAAAGATTCAATTAAAAAGATTCACAATCAAGAACTTACCAAACATTAATACCACATACATAACAAAAAATCTACACGACATAACAGCCTCTCAAATCAAATTTTCCATAACACAAACTCAACTACAAAGTCAAACTCCAAACAAAAAAATCAGTTCTCTTCATAGATTGGAACTTCACGACATTCTCAAATACGAAACTCTCAAATTTGCCGATTTTTTTACTGTTAATCAGGTACGTAGTTCGTTATTGAAAATAAAATTATGTGTACTGTTCTATGTTCAGTAAATCTTAAGAATATGTAATATGTTTGAGTAAAATTAAACTCAAGTTACAGTAACTCTTACGAATATGTGCTTTATTAGATTTTTTTTCAAAAAAAAATATTACTTAAGTTACACTTTATTTAAAATTTAATTCGAAAATAGTTGCAAATTAAAATTACATCATAAAGGGTCGGAAAAATAATCAAATTTTGTCAAAAATAACTTCAATATTCGTGCCCAGATATTTAAAAAAAAAACTGAGATAAAAAATGAGAACTCGAATTGTTTTTGTGTCCATATATTAAAAATAATTTGAGAAAAAAATACTTAAACCCATATATTAAAATCAAAAAATTGTGCCCATAATCGAATTTCAACATATACCTTAATTTGGAGGAAATCGAATTTCAACAAAAACTGTAGAGCTTGCGCCATGACCGCAAGCAAGCTAGGCGATCAATGACGGGCTGAGCAAAAGCCAATTGCCATGACCGCCATAGCCAACTCCGCGACTTGCTTGAGATAATCCTTAGCTAATAATTGAATATAGAGAGAACGAGAGAGAGAGAGAGAGAGAGAGAGAGAGAGAGAGAGAGAGAGAGAGAGAGAGAGAGAGAGAATCGAGTGTGTGGTTCAATTTGGGGAAAATTGATGAAGATGATGTTCAATTGAATATAGAGATAAAAATTATTGCGTGAAATTCAGATATTATGGGTTTGGGAATTGGGGGAGTAGTGGTTTGATTTGGGGAAATTGATGAAGATGATGTTCAATTGAATTAAGGGAGTAGTGGTTTGATTTGGGGAAAATATGGGTTTGGGAATTGGGGGAGTAGTTAATAGCTAAGAATAGAAGAGAGAGAAAAATGAGTAGCTACTGAGTAATAGAGAGAATATGGGTTTGTTAAAAAATGAGAGCTTTGACTTAAAATTGCTAATTGTTATGCACGCTGATGAAAATTAGTTAAAATCAACAAATTTCAGATGCAATTTCATTACTTACATTTATTTATTAAGGTGTTTTTAAATACTATTTTTAAGTATTTCAAACAATCTTATTCACAAAAATGGAGGTGAACTTAGATACGAAGTTTCGTTTTTGGTTTGTTTTACTACTGAGTAACAGTTATGCCCAAAAATATCGTCGCATGCATCGCGTGTATAAAAAGCTAGTACATGAATACTATAACTATCTGCTTGATTCAGTTTACTTTTTTAATTACTAATTATAAAAGCTAAAGTATACATAAAAAATGCTATAAGATAATGTGAGAATTGTTAGATTTTTGGTAACGTGAAACTTCCAAGCATCAACTATTTATAACTTTTATTAAACATCAATTATTTATAACTTTTATTAATATATAATAAAAAAATATTAATGATCAAATACAAAGACTATAAAAAAAAGGGGAAACAATGAGAGAGGGGGTATATATATTAAGCACTCTTTGTATTGACTAATAAGAGGCCAAAGTTTCGAACTTTAGCCCCTCTTTTTTTTTTTTACCAAAATCCGCCACTATATGGAGAATTACTATTATACTAACTTCATATTGCCTATTTATGGGTTATAGAGGATATGTTCACTTAAGATGTCTTGACCTGTTTCTTTTACATTGTATCACATGATTATGACTTACCTAGTTGCTTCCGGGACTTTCTTTTCAGGGAACCGCATTTGTCTTAGCAGGGGGTGTCAATAATGAAAAAGATGACCGTCCTCTATTGTATGTCTGAGAGCAGCCATTCAAAAAGAAATTATGCCTACCTTGGTGCATTGGGATGGGTGGGTGAGAATCGTGTGGTTTCCTGAACCCATTAAGATGACCTAAGAATTTCGCTGTGAGTGTGTTTTTAGGTGTTACATGTTACGCCATAACTTATTGTGTAACAATAAATGTGCGATGTAATATAACTCTTTCATGTCATTACAAAACTCTTTCATGTCATCATTATTGGTGTATTTTTCATATCATTTTGGAGTTTTTTATGTCATTTTTAAATTTATTTCTTGTCATTTATAAAACTCGGTCATGTCATTATTGGTATGTTTCATATCATTATGACTGACTTCTATGTTATTTTTCAGCGAATTTGTATAATTTCTCCCTATTTAATTATCATTTGTTAACACTTTATATATCTTTGTCATCATCATACAAATTAATATCATTTATAAGTGAAATGATATCAATATTACTCATTTTTATTTGATTATCCTTTGTATCAATTTACCCTATTTCGTGATTATCATTTGTCAACTCTTAAATTTATATGACTTATCATTATTACACAAACATAAATGATACGTTTATAAGAGAAATGATATCATTGTAACTCACTTTTTTATGTCATTTGTCAGCACATTTATATCATTTTCCCCTACTTTATTATTATTTTTCAACTCTTTATATACTTTATTATTATTATACAAACTGATATCATTAATAAGATAAACATTACCATTTTCATTGACTTTTATATTATTGTTCACCAACTCTATATCATTTTTCACCAAAACCTATATGTGACTTTGATTAACATGAAAAGAATTACAATGAAAATCTAGAGACTTAGTGAGTGGGAGTTGATAACATTTTATTGAAAATAGCATGGGAAGGACGACCGAAGCGATGATGCCAATCAACGGGCTTGGTGGAGATGGAATGGACGTGTTTGATGGTGATGCTAGGCCATCGATAGACTCCATCCTTAGTTGGGCCGGTTAGGAGAACTGCCCCCGTCACTTGGTCCTTGACACAAAAAGAAGTAGGTGAGAAATCAATAATAGCATGATTATCTAAACAAAATTTAGCGATTACAATAATGTTTTATGCATGCATGGAAGTAACACATAGGACATTAGTATTAAGAGAGAAGGAGTGAGATGGAGTAGAGAGTAGAGCTAAACCAGTGTGATTGATCGGAAGGCCTGATGCCATCACCAATAACAATTTCGTCGATGTCGTCATATGGATAGTGAAGAGAAAGGTTGGCTAAGTCGGTGATGACAATGATGGGATGCTCCACTACCAAGGAGCCATAAAAGGAGAGGTTTGAGATGAAGGCGTGAGGGTTGCAACATGGGCTTGGGGTGGGGCATCGGTGGAGCGTGGGGTGCTGGGAGGTGAATTGATGGGTGGAGGGATTTAATGGTAGGGCAGTATGTAAAGGGTATTTCCTTGGACATTACACCACTGGCAACAACCTTTAAATGGGTTGCAGTTATTTTGGTTGGGCGTGGAGGGGGGCGGGGATTTGGAGTGGGATTCGACAGCAAGGGGCGGTTGTAGTGAGAAAGGGTGAGGGTAGGACTGGCGACAGCAGGGAAGGTTGTGGGTGAGGAGCCAGATTTCTCAAGCTCGAGCTCTCGACGGATGAGTTTCTCATTCAACTCATCATAGAAATAGGAATATCACGAGCGTGGATAGCTTCAACAAGGGGTTTATAATCATCATTGAGACCATCTAGAATATGGTCTGTCATATCTTCGGGATCAAGAGGAGACCCAAGGAGTGCAAATTCGTCAATAATACAACGAGCTTTGTGAGATGAGTGGGCTATGGAGGTGGAAAATGTGAGGCGAACTGAAGAGGATGATCTGCGGGAGCTCCAACAGAGTCAACAAACTCATCGTTTGTTCTCTGAATGGCTTTCATCGATGCATTCGACAATGGAGAAGGGTGAGATGAGTGGGCAAGCAGTAAAGCGGGCTGATCGAAGTGTGCGAGTGGTGGATCCTGTTCCTATTCTGCAATTCTCGAATGATGAGGTGAGTATCCACTCTAATCATGCTGAATCTGATGTGAGGACTGTTAATTTGAGTAATAATTTGGTGAAAATAGATGAAGCTGATGTTCAGCCTGAAATTGATTTTTGGAATTCTGCTTTAATCTGTTATGTGATTGGGGCAAATCCTCCTCCAATGGTGATGGAAGGATATATTAGGCGTATATGGAGGAATAAGGGTGTTGATAAGGTTGTGATGTTGAAACAAGGTGTATTCATTGTTAGATTGTCGACCATGGAGAAACGTGATCAGATTGTGACGGGAAATATGAATTTCTTTGACAGCAAACCTCTGATTGTGAAGGCATGGGATCCTAATATGGATATTTTGAAGGAGGACTTTGTGGTGCTCCCTACTTGGATTCAATTGAGAATTGACTTCAAGTATTGGAATGTGAACTGTTTGAGTATGTTGGTGGCTCCATTTGGGAAATTTTTAAAAGTGGACCAAGCTACGGCTAAAAGAGAGAGATTACAGTATGCGAGAGTCCTTGTTGAGGTGAAGGTGGATCAGGAATTTCCTGAGCAGATAACATTCATAAATGAAAAGGGGATTGAAACTACATTCGATGTTCATTTTGAGTGGAAACCTACCCTTTGCACAGTATGTCGGAAAATGGGGCATAGTAGTGATGAGTGTAGGAAGGAGGCTGGGAAGATGGTTTGGAAGCCTAGAGCTCAACAAGTAACCACTACCCTGCCAATTCAACAACAGCAACAACAGAATCAGCAGCTTGTAATGACTCAGCAGCAGGTAGTATCTCAGCAGCAGACTGGGATACAGAAGGAACAACAAGTGAAGGTGGGTGTTCAACAGAAACAGGATGGAGAAGTGTTTACTTTGGTTATGCAGTCAAGTAAAAGAGTGGAGTCTCCCAGGATTGTGACTACAACAAACAACACATTTGATGTGTTGGATTCTCTAGAGAACAATGAAATAATGGTGGGGGATATGATGTGTGGAAATGTGACAAGTCAGGAGAATGGGAGAGGGGACTCTCCTGAGGGTGATGGATAATATTTTGTGTTGGAATGTGAGGGGCATATCTTGTGTTAAGAAACAAAATGATGTAAAAAAGACTCTTATTAACACTAGGTCCATGGGTATTGTTAGTCTAATAGAGACTAAAGTTCAAGTGAATAAAATGGGGGTTATGTATCAGAATCTTTTTAAGGGATGGTGTTTTTGTTCGAATTCATCATTTCATTCTGGTGGAAGAGTGACTCTAGCATGGAATGATTTGTCATTTAATGTCAACATATGTTACATGTCTGCACAAATGATTCACTGTCATGTGCAAACAATTTGTAATAAAAAGGAGTTTTTGTGTTCTTTTGTGTATGCCTTTAATGATGCAAACAAAAGAAAGAAGTTATGGACAGAATTGGAAGGTATTGCTAAGGAGGTTAAATTGCCTTGGGTGATTATGGGTGACTTTAACTGTGTTCTAAATAGAGATGAGAGAATTGGGGCTGCTATAAGGGATTATGAGATGATGCCTTTTAGAAGCTGTCTGAATGTGTGTGGGTTGGAAGATCATAAAGCTACTGGATGCTTCTATACATGGAATAACAAACAGCATGAAGATAGTAGAGTGTTTAGCAAGATTGATAGGGTGCTATGTAATGATGCTTGGAATGAGGCATACCCTACTGCTGAAGTGAGATTCATGCCAGAGGGCATGTTTGACCATTCCCTTATGTTGTTACAAGTTCACAAGGAGAGAAGGATGGGAAATAGTCCTTTCAGATTCTATAAAATGTGGTGCTCTTCCCCTGATTTTAATGAGAGAGTTAAAAGGGCCTGGGAGGAGAGAGTGACAGGGACAACCATGTTCTGTGTTACTCAAAAATTGAAACAAGTGAAGGCTGAAATGAAGATGCTGAATAAAGATGGTTTTGCAGATATTCACATTGCGGATGCTAAAGCTTTCAATTATTTGCTTGAATGTCAGGCTAAGCTTCATGAAAATTATAGTACCTTGAATGGTGAGTTGGAGTTGAAAGCTGCTGAAAGTTACAGAGTTATTCATGGTCAGTACATGTCTTTCCTTCAACAAAAAGTAAAATTTACTTGGTTGAAGGGAGGGGATGAGAACTCAACACTATTTCACAGAGCTATTAAGCAAAGAAGATTACAGAATACTGTGTATGGTATTCATAATTTGGAAGGCAATTGGGTGGAAGGGGACCAAGTGGAGGAAGCGTTTGTTTCTTATTATATGATGCTGCTTGGGACTGCAAAAGAGTGTACAAGGAGGGTGGACCATGCTATTATTGCTCAGGGTCCATGTGTGACAACTGATCAACATGTGGTATTATTGCAACCAGTAACCAGTGAAGAAATCAAGGCTTCTCTTTTTTCAATTCCTGGAGACAAGTCTCCAAGACCTGATGGGTTTGGAACTGAATTCTACAAAGCAGCATGGAATACAGTTGGTGAGGATGTGATAACTGCTGTGAAGGACTTTTTCAGATCAGGTAAGCTCTTAAAAGATGCAAATAATACTTTGGTAACATTGATACCAAAGATTAAATGCCCTAGCTGTGTGTCAGAATTTAGACCTATTGCTTGTTGCAATGTGGTCTATAAATGCATAACTAAGATAATTTGTGATAGAATGAGAATTGTGCTTCCTGTTATTATAGCTGATAATCAAGGTGCTTTCATCCAAGGGAGATTTATTGCCCATAATGTAATGGTGTGTCAAGATATGCTTAGAAGTTATGGTAAAAAGCAGTCTAGTCCTGGGTGCATTTTTAAAATGGATATGAAAAAGGCATACGATTCCATAGATTGGAGATTCATGGAGGATATGTTAAGGGCTCTTAATTATCCTGATCATTTTATAAAATTGATTATGGAATGTGTGAGGACACCTAGGTTTAGTTTGTTGATAAATGGTCAATGTTGTGGATTTTTTGAAGGAAAGAGGGGTCTAAGGCAAGGTGACCCAATGTCACCCTTGCTTTTTGTTGTGTGTATGGAATATATGACCAGAACTCTGAAAATGGTGGGGGGAAAATTCTTTGTTTAAATACCACCCTAGATGTAAAGAGGTCAAATTGAATCATCTCTGCTTTGTAGACGATGTTATTCTATGTCGTAAAGGTGATTTTAGATCTGTTTACCTCCTTTTGCAAGGTTTTAAACACTTTTCAGAGGTCTCAGGGTTAGAGGTGAATGTTCATAAGTATGAGATGTATACAGTTGGCATGAAAAAAGAAGACATTCAGAGGCTACTTGATATGTCAGGTTTCAAACTGGGTAAATTCCCATTTACCTACATGAGTGTTCCTATCAGTTGTAAGAAGCTCTCTATCAAAGATTGCATGATTTTGGTGGAGAAAATGACAGCTAGAGTGAGAGTATGGAGTAGTAGACATCTCTCTTATCAGGGGAGACTTATCCTGGTGAATTATGTCCTTATGAGTATACATATATATTGGGCTCAGTTGTTTATTTTGCCTAAAAAAGTTCTTACAGAAATTGAAATGATTTGTAGGTCCTACTTGTGAACTGGGGAATATTACAGTTCCAGGGGAGGTTATGTATCTTGGCCAAAGGTTTGTCTGCCTAAACAAACTAGGGGGCTGGGTATAAGAGATATAATGAAGTGGAATGTTGCTGCAATGGGAAGATATACTTGGGCAATTTCTGCAAAAAAGGATAATCTTTGGATTAGGTGGATTAATGAAGTGTATATAAAAGGGAGGGACTGGTGGGATTATGAACCACCTCCAGGCAGCAGCTGGTACTGGAAAAAAAATTGTAAAGTTAAGGAGAATTTGAAGAATGTCATCAACGAGACTCAACTCATCCAGATGGGGGCATATTCTATGAAGCATATTTACTCAATGCTGGTGGGAGATCATGAAAAGATTCATTGGGACAAGTATGTTTGGAACAGAATGAATGTTCCTAAACATAGGTTTATTTTGTGGTTGGTAATGAACAATAGATTAACGACAGCAGCGAGATTAAGTAGATTTGGTGTTAATGGCTGCACTGATTGTAATATTTGTGGTAATGAACTAGAAACTCAGGAACATTTGCTCTTTGGATGTTACTTTAGTAGATGTGTGCTGCAGAAAATGAAGCTTTGGCTAGGATGGGCTACTACACAGGTCAATGTCCAGGGACTCCTTCATGGGATAGCTCGCCATAGATCATCAAAATTCAGGAGGGGAGTAATGGTTGCTGCTGTCTGATAAGACGTTTTTAGTGTGTCGTTAATGCACCAAAAATCGCTTTTCAAACAATATTTATAAAACCTAACGAGCAATTACCAAGAACGTAGTAAAGGCAAGTCAAGGGTCGATCCACAGAGAAATTGGGATTAATCAAAGTCTATTAAGTCTATATTACCTAATTGAAGGGTTTTGGGGGGTTTTAAAAAGGTTTGGTGACAACTACGACTAGATAATATCAAGCATTAGCAAATAACACAAGATGAAAAATTATAGCAAGACACTAGAGTTAAGGTTACTATAATGGATCAAAGCGGATAACGATTATTAATGCAATTGTGATTCAAAGGCAACGATTACGCAAGGTTTAGTTTTCCTCTAAAATACTCGAGTCCTCTCTCAAATGGTCCTCGAGAATGATCGCTTAATCAATCAACTAAATCCTCTCTCGAATGGTCTTTAGTCAATTGATTAAGAGATCCAATGAATTTGGAAAACCCCTAATATAGGATCCCCTTAATTTCTACCCAATATATTGGCCTAGAAATTAAGTTGATTCATGGGGATGATAAAAGAGTTCATAATTCAATTAAGAACATTTGAAATCAAAATACCAAAGCACAAATGTGATCAATATCTATCCTAAGGCCTCAAAACACCAAGATCAATGCATAAACGTCATTGAATCATCACAATCACATTAACAATACATTTAAACTCTAATCCATACTTTCACCCTAACCCTAGATAGGGAACTACTCACTAATCATGGAATCTAAGCAATAAAACATGAAATCTATAACTAATCTAGGGCTAAACATGATTAAGATATAATTATTCTAATTAAAATAACAATTATGAAACTATAATAAAGTTGATCTAGTAAAAGGGAAGAACAAATAATAGCAATGAAAAGAGATAATAAAATCTGAAACTTTGAAACTAATTGAATTAATATACCTTTAATGTTGTAGCAATCACAAACTATGATCTAGAATTCTCAAATCTTGATCCAAAACTAAATGTTTTTCTCTCTAAAGTAAGCCCTAATAATCTTCTCTAAAAACTTGGAATAAAGCATAAGTTCCAAAAAATAAAACTCCCCTGTTATTAAGGCAAGCCTCGTCTTTTTTCTTCGCAGATTCAAATGGTGCGGGCGCACCAAAACAGGTGCGGGCGCACCATTCTTTCTGCCCCAAAACTGACATCAAGCGTTGAACGGTGCGGGCGCACCATTGGTCGGTGCGCGCACCATTGGTCGGTGCGGGCGCACCATTGGTCGGTGCGGGCGCACCATTGGTCGGTGCGGGCGCACCATTGGTCGGTGCGGGCGCACCATTGCTTGGTGCGGGCGCACCCTTCTTTCTGATCTGATCGGACAGTTCAACATAAAACGAGTATAACTCTTTTGTTTTAGATCCAAATCAAGCTTATGACCGGTCGTTGGAAAGCTATCGAAACAAGCTTTCACCTCCAACTAGAATTACCTTCATCTGACTTGTGGTTTGAAAGTTATGTTCATTTGAAGTGCCCTATAAATGATACTATTGTGCAATGTACTCCTTTGTGCAAGCGGACATGGCCCATAGTGTGAGCGCACCATTTATTAACGTGTGCTATTTTCATTGCTTTCTTTGCCGACTCTATAACTCGTAGCCATCTTAGTTAGTTCCACCTATATTGAGAACATGGCAAAACAGGGTGAAAGCAAATGTACTAGAAATTCGGTCAAAAATGAATGAAAATCTAGCAAAAAGTCACTATGATCAAGAATGATCAAGTGAATGAAATAGAAGGGGAAAGGGAAAAGAAAGAGGGAAGAAAGGGGAGAAAGAGGATCAAAATGAGCTAAAAAGGAGTCCATAAAGTGCGTTAGAAATGCACTTATCAAACTCCCCCAAGCTTAGCATTTTACTTGTCCCCAAGTAAAAAACAAGAATGAGAAAGAAGAAAGAGAAGAGGAGAAAAAGATGAAAAAGAAAAACCATGCAACAAACTAACCTAAATGCTCTATATGCAAAGCTACAAACATGACATGCAAGCTAACTGAGTTCATCATAAGATTTAGGAGACCAACCAAACACAAGAGGAAAGATGACTAGGAAGCACAAGAGTGACTTAAGGGATCTAATCCACCGATCAACCGAGTCCCGTTGAAAAATAGGCTTTCTAAGAGTGATTTTTCACTCCTCTCCACTTCCAAGTCCCGAGTTTGACTCCCCCCTAGGGATGCTCAACCATAATAGCTCGCCTCTACCACATTTTGATGACCCTCATCATGACTTGCACAAAATCTCACCCGCCACTACTAATCGACCAAGTCCAATCTAGAAGTCAAAAGGGACTTTGTTTAGGTTGTAACGTGGCTAGGTTAAAGGGTGTGGATAACAATTTAGGAATGTGGTGCAAAAAGGTTAAAGTGGAGTACACAATAGGGGGTAAAAATTCCCCCAAGGTAGTCCAAAAACCAACTTAAATCGAAATCTCGCACATCTTTTATTATCACTTTGATTTTACTTTTTGAAACATTGATTTTCACTTTTTGAACACATAAATTTGCTCTTTCTTTCTTTTCAATAGAAATCCAAATGAAGCACTAAGAGCATTCTTTCTTTCTTTTATTTCCTTTGTCTTTCCTTTCTCACAATTTCCCTCAACTTTTGCAATTATACACGCACATCAATTCACTTTCAACCAAAGACTTAGTATCAAAACAACTCAACTTAACACAAGCTAGACATGTACTCCACTTTGGGAAAAGTTTGGCCATGACTTATTATGAGGGTTAAGCAAAAATAGGATAGAAAGGCTCCAATGGGTTGAGAAGCGGATAATTATGCAGGTATAAAAGCTTTTTGGCTTTTGAGCTCCTATTTCTAGCAAAAAGAAAAGCCCTAAATCATTCTTCTATATGCTCGATCTTATGCAATCTTGGGGAGCTAAAATGCAAGTCACAAGTTAGGCGATCAATGGTGAGGGTTGTAGATGAGTCTTACGAGGTTCGTGGCCCTCCTTCGGGGTTCATCGCACAAGGAATAAGGTAATCCAAGCAACCAACTCGCCTAATTTCAAAAAGACTCTACCAAAAGTTACCGATCTCAATGATCACCTAAAGTCACAGCAAGGCTTCCAAAATCATCAAGTCAAATGCAAAGAAGGTCTTCCAATCAAGTTATGAACACTCTTAGCAACATATCATGCATGCAACCAAACAACTCTAAATGCAGAAAAGAAAGAAAGAAAAAAAATATTTTTGTGTTTTTTTTTTTAATTTTTTATGCAAACCTAACATGCAAAAGCACTAAAAAGAACCTAAATACAAAGGGGATGAAGAAAATGTTGAGATGGAGAGAACACATGCTAACTAACTCCCCCAAGCTTAATACAAACTCCGTCCTCGGGGTTGACAAGGAAAGAGAAAGTAAGGGAGGAAGTAAGGGCACAAAATCAAGCAAAAATCCAAACCAAATAAGATAAGGAGAAATGTCTCATAATACCTGCCAGAAAGTGCTCTTTTAGGATCTCTAGCTAGACCTTACCACTAAATAATTTGACAAAGATCTCAATAGTTTGTCATAAGCATTAGCACACATTTCACAGTGGATCAAATAGGTATGACATAAACAAAGAGCATGCACAAATTTCAATGGGTCTATATGCTTACCAAGTGATGAGTGTCGAAAATAATGAAATTTCCGAGAGAATCCTGGAAAGTATGAAGAGCAAACATCAAAATTCAAATAAAAAGAGCAAAACAATGAGTTCTCCTATTGATGGTCCTTGCAACTTTTAAGCTCGATCCCATTCTCGATGACTTCCATTTGAGTCTTGTGAAGGTTTAAAGAGGCCAAAGGCTCTTCCATTGGTGAAACTTTGAGGAGAGGGAATAAGACGGGGAAGGAAGTCGAGTTTCCTTGAAAAGGGAATATGAAGAGGACGAGTAGAAACAAAAGTCTCATCAACTACTTCTTCAACATCATTAGACTCTATAGTGTAAACTTTCTCAACAAATGATTGCTCTACTACGGGGTTCTCATCCATATCCCAATCATCATCATCTTCATTGGTTATATTCATGCAAGAGTGATTTTGGTTATTGATAATTCGACCCAAAGTTTCGATTGATCTTTTGCTAGATTCGACAAAGTTTTCCATCATAGAATCACACCTATTTAACAAGCACATATTTTCTTTGAGTGAATCAAGAATTTCATAATATATATGTCCTTCACAACTAGAGACATCTTCTAAATTTGAGAAAGTAGTATTTCCATGGTCCCACTCATAAGTGTCTCTAGATAGCCACCCAAAGAAACCCCAAGCTTCATCAAAGTGTTGGCATCGAAATTCACCATTAAACATAGACTCCACCACTTCTCTTGTATGCATATTCATACCTTCATACATCACCTCACACATCTCCTAAATTTCAAGTCTATACTTAGTTAGAAGAGTGTTCTCAAATCTCTGAAAATAATTCCAAAATGGTTCATCCTCATATTGAGGAAAAAAGAAGTTTACCATTTTTTTTTTGGAATTCTCTTAAAAGAAGAAAAAAAAAATTATATACAAATTCCTAGACTCATATACACGACACTTAGCAAATAAAATAAAACAAGATAAAAAAAAAACCAATAAAGAAAAGTAAAAAAATAAATCAATTAAGCAATTTCAAACTAAAAAAAAAACTTCAATCAATAGCACAATTTCCCCGGCAACGGCGCCATTTTGATAAGACGTTTTTAGTGTGTCGTTAATGCACCAAAAATCGCTTTTCAAACAATATTTATAAAACCTAACGAGCAATTACCAAGAACGTAGTAAAGGCAAGTCAAGGGTCGATCCACAGGGAAATTGGGATTAATCAAAGTCTATTAAGTCTAAATTACCTAATTGAAGGGTTTTTGGGGGTTTTAAAAAGGTTTGGTGACAACTACGACTAGATAATATCAAGCACTAGCAAATAACACAAGATGAAAAATTATAGGAAGACACTAGAGTTAAGGTTACTAGTATGGATCAAAGCGGATAACGATTATTAATGCAATTGTGATTCAAAGGCAACGATTACGCAAGGTTTAGTTTTCCTCTAAAATACTCGAGTCCTCTCTCGAATGGTCCTCGAGAATGATCGCTTAATCAATCAACTAAATCCTCTCTCGAATGGTCTTTAGTCAATTGATTAAGAGATCCAATGAATTTGGAAAACCCCTAATATAGGATCCCCTTAATTTCTACCTAATATCTTGGCCTAGAAATTAAGTTGATTCATGGGGATGATAAAAGAGTTCATAATTCAATTAAGAACATTTGAAATCAAAATACCAAAGCACAAATGTGATCAATATCTATCCTAAGGCCTCAAAACACCAAGATCAATGCATATACATCATTGAATCATCACAATCACATTAACAATACATTTAAACTCTAATCCATATTTTCACCCTAACCCTAGATAGGGAACTACTCACTAATCATGGAATCTAAGCAATAAAACATGAAATCTATAACTAATCTAGGGCTAAACATGATTAAGAGATAATTAGTCTAATTAAAATAACAATTATGAAAATATAATAAAGTTGATCTAGTAAAAGGGAAGAACAAATAATAGCAATGAAAAGAGATAATAAAATCTGAAACTTTGAAACTAATTGAATTAATATACCTTCAATGTTGTAGCAATCACAAACAATGATCTAGAATTCTCAAATCTTGATCCAAAACTAAGTGTTTTTCTCTCTAAAGTAAGCCCTAATAATCTTCTCTAAAAACTTGGAATAAAGCATAAGTTCCAAAAACTAAAACTCCCCTGTTATTAAGGCAAGCCTCGTCTTTTTTCTTCGCAGATTCGAATGGTGCGGGCGCACCAAAAACAGGTGCGGGTGCACCATTCCTTCTGCCCCAAAACTGACATCAAGCGTTGAATGGTGCGGGCGCACCCTTCTTTCTGATCTGGTCGGACAGTTCAACTTAAAACGAGTATAACTCTTTCGTTTTAGATCCAAATCAAGCTTATGACCTGTCGTTGGAAAGCTATCGAAACAAGCTTTCACCTCCAACTGGAATTAACTTCATCTGACTTGTGGTTTGAAAGTTATGTTCATTTGAAGTGCTCTATAAAAGATACTATTGTGCAATGTACTCCTTTGTGCAAGCGGACATGGGCCATAGTGTGAGCGCACCATTTATCAACGTGTGCTATTTTCATTACTTTCTTTGCCGACTCTATAACTCGTAGCCATCTTAGTTAGTTCCACCTATATTGAGAACATGGCAAAACAGGGTGAAAGCAAATGTACTAGAAATTCGGTCAAAAATGAATGAAAATCTAGCAAAAAGTCACTATGATCAAGAATGATCAAGTGAATGAAATTGAAGGGGAAAGGGAGAAGAAAGAGGGAAGAAAGGGGAGAAAGAGGATCAAAATGAACTAAAAAGGAGTCCATAAAGTGCGTTAGAAATGCACTTATCACTGTTGCAGCTATGATCTATCATATTTGGTGGATTCGTAATGATGCATTCTGGAATCATAAACTTTATAATGTAAATAATATAGTTTATAGAATACAAAAGCAGATTACAGATAGATGTTATGGTGTATTACCTAAGAGAGTTTCTTGTAAAGATAAAGAGTGGTTAAGAGGTTTGGCTATGCAAATTTGTATTTAGATCTTGAGTCTTTGTGGGGGGGGGTCCAACCTAGTTGGTTCGCCCTCACCTAGACTTGGTTCATGGGTTGTATTCTGTTTTTGATGGTTCAATATAATTTCTCATTTAGCAAACAAAAAAATACAACGAGCTTTGTGCATATAGTCCTCAATGGAGTTGGGTCCTTTGGTGAGATGTTTAATTTATGACTTGAGTTGTTTAATGTGGCCTCAAGAAGGTTTAGCATAAGTGTAGGCTAAAATGTCCCAAGCTTCTTTGGAGGTGTTGGCACGATGAGGGGGTCGAGACACGAGGATAGCGTGCCGACAAGAGCACCAAAGAGTATTTTGTCTTGGCGAACCCATGTAACATGAGCGAGGTTAAGAGTGGTGAGCCATCTTCAGTTGGAATTTTGGTAGGAGGGGGGTTGGAATAGCCAGCAATAAATTGATGGAGGTCATAACCGATAAAAAGAGCTTCAAGTTGAGCCTGCCAAATAATATAGTTGGAGGAGGTAAGTTTTTGGACTGAGTGAGTATTCATGACACTGAGAGGTGTGGATGGTTCAATGGTATTGGAGAGGGAATGGGAATCACGCGCCATTTGAAAAAATAAGGAGGTTGGATCGTTGGTGTGATACCATGTATAAGCTGGGGAAAAGATAGTTTCTCATTCATTATCATAGCTACTTATAGTACAGCAGTATCATAGATTACAATCTAGGTTGTTACAAACATAGAGATACAAAAGAATATTTATCTACAAAAGGAATATATGATAGGCAGTCGTACACCTGTCAAAAATCATTCCTGCAAAACCTTCTAACAATGTAGTAGGGTAAGTAGGGTCGAATCCACAGAGAGATGGTGGTTTTAATCTAGCTTCTAATGCATGGAGAAACTAAACAAGATCGGGAATAATGAATTAAAGTTCTAAACTAATCAAACTATGAAAATCAAGCTAAAAAGGATCTAGGGCAATGGTTCACCATGTTCATAACTATAATCTATCAAAATATCATCAATGATTCAATTAATCAGATAGCTAGAGCACATGTTAATCCTACGGTCGGGCCTTAACGCTCTCAAATCAACATATGCTAGTACGGCCGCTCAACATAATCAGATTTGCTAATTGTAGGTAAGCCTCTAAAAAGTACTATCTCTCGATCTATGACTCGATATTAGCAATATTTAATCAGACAATTGATCAGATTGCAACATTAACAATAAAAACACTAATCAATTAGAAATATCAATAACAAATCAAACCATTAATAAATATCAATCAAGAATCATAGCATATAAACATGGATTCCCAAACCCTAGAATATAAACTACTCAATCATGAAATAAAAAAAGAAATTTAAATCTACAAAGAAAATCATGATCAAAGAATTCAATGAAAGAAAAGAGATGAATTAAAATTATAAACTCATGAATTAATGAAGAAAAGAGAAACTAGGGTTTGCCATAAAAAACTAGAGAGAAAAGGAAGAAGGAAACTAAAGCTAAACCTAAGAATACAAAATATAACGTCCGAAAAAAGAAGAGAATCTTTTGGGGAGAGAGAGAAGTCCTATTTATAGTTTTTACAAAATCGGCTAAAAAAGGCAAATAAACCCGTCTCGAGAAACCGCCCGATTGACCGGGCGAAATCCGCCCGGTCGGGCGACGGTGATTGAGGAACTACGACAGAAAAGCAAATCCGCCCGGTCGGACGCGCAAGCGATTTTGGCTCCTTTCTCGCCCGGTTGACCGGGCTAACATGCCTTGCATCCTGTGAAAATTTCATTTCGCCCGGTCGGGCAAAACCGCCCGGTCGACCGGGCGGAAAAACTGCGATTTTGCGTCAACTTACGAAGGCTGTATCTCTCAAACCAGAAGTAGGATTGGGACGTGCGACCTACCGTTGCAAATCCCTTCAAGTCTAGTTTCTAACCCAACTGGAATTTCTTGATTCTAAGAATCACATCTAAAGTTATGATCAGAAGAGTATACATGACTCCTTTTTCACATTTCTTCTAATGATTTTCCACTTCGTTTTCGCTCAAACTCGTACTAAGACATATCCATACTATCCTTATGCATCGTAGCTTATTTCCAAGTGCTCCTAATCCTCAAGCTAAGCTAAATATACTCCAAATACGTTCTCATTACCTGAAATTCATCAAAAACAAGAAACCATACCGAATAGGAGTAGAATAACATAACTTAAGAATATGATGCAATAATGAACCTAAATATGAATCTAAATGCTCTAAAATGCAACCTAAATGCACCTTAAAACTAAATATAAATATGACTTATCAATATACTAACTACTAAAAAGATAGAGATATAGTAGGTATATTATACAACGTAAATACCATTACCAAGCTATGAATATTTGTGGCATTGAAGACCAACTATACTACTCCTATATTTTTCTCCCTTCTAGAATGCTCTCTCCCTCCCCCCTCCTTCTTCCCCCTCCATCACCCTTTCCATTATCCTCCACCTTCGCTCACCAAAGTTTAACCCCAGCTCCACAAAACAAATTCCCCAATCCTCATCCCCCCACTAGTAGAATAACTGCTTATTGTTGCGGTCGTTAAGTGGGCTATTGAGGCGGTTTTGGCCGCGCAGCAATTAAGGGCGCAACAATAGGTTGCGGTTTTTTACCGCAGTAATAGGGTAACCTATTGCTGCGGTTCCTACCCAAAACCGCAGTGCATGTTTAACTCTATTGCTGCGGTTTTGGGTAAAACCCGCAGCAATAGGTACAAGTAAAAAAATAATTTATTTATTTTTTGAAATTATGGCAATTTTAAATCAACTCCAATAACTAGAATATTGTCGTATAACAATTTTTCAAATGAAGATGCCAAAATATATCTACAATACAAAAACAATGAACAAACTAATAACAAAAATCCAAGGCACTAAGAAACTAAACCTAAAATACAAAAACGCTGCAAAATGGATAATATAAAAACTAAATTTCGTTTAATGTTAGCAGCTTTTAATGTTAGGACAAATCAAAAAAATAAAAAATATTCCAGATTGAGCCAAGAACAGCGTTTATGGAGTGAGAGGAAGGCGTAGGACGGCGGCGTGGGCAGCAGTGGCAGAGCCACGTTTTGTCCTGGTGGGTCACATGACCCACCATTCCCCCAGAAATTCCATATAATAAATTTTTAGGTTTAGGAAGCGTCGTATTTCCTGCTCTTCTCTTCAGTCTTCTTCTTCCTTTCATCCTTTAACTTTTCTCAAGTCTCATCCTCTTCTCTTCAGTCTTCTTCTCCATCTCATCCTCTAACTTCTTTCAAGTCTCATCCTCTAACTTCTCTCAAGTTTCATGTTGAATCGTTTGATGCTGTGATTGAAGATTATGTTGTGATTGAAGATTTGAAGTCATCCTGCTGTTTGAAATTCCATATAATAAATTTTCAGTAAAGAAATCAAAATCAAGCTCATCAATTCTATCTAAATCACTGGATTTTTTGAAAATCGATCTTCAGCAGTGGTTTTTTTGTAGAAATTTCCCAAAAATATGGGGAGCGAGGAAGAAGTTGGAGTAATCGAGGAGAGAGAATCAAAAGAAGCTATAATTTACATAAATGGAGTTCGGAGATTACTTCCTGATGGTTTAGCTCATTTGACTCTTCTTGAGTATTTTAGAGGTTCTATTTTTCAATTTTAATCTGTTGTGATATCAATTTTGATGTTTAATAAGTTGAATTATGTTCAATATTCATATGAATTTCATTCTTCGCCTTTATATTTTGAACATTTGTCTTGCAGCCAGTTCTCTTTCTTCATGGCGGTCCAAGTGGTGGAACTTCTCCTAGTAATAGGAAATTTTTTGATCCTGAGTTTGCAGCTAAACTTGATTTGAGATACTGGTAATATTTTTCCTTTCCAAAAGTTTTCTAAAAATTATGGCCTTTCTTAATATTTTTGCAGAGAGATGCTTTTTTGTTTGTATTCACTATTTCTTGGGCTAACTATGTATGGTTGTATCCTATTACTTCTCGTGTCATCGTGTGTCTCACTGTCTCTTGTTCTCTAAGGATGCTGAAACTGGATAGTTTGACGCTTTGAGCTACCTTATGTTTCGTCTTTTCTCCCGCTTTCCACCCTTTTCAAGAGTCAGTCACCGTATGGGTATGCGTATCCGAACCCGTACCCGTATCTGCATCCGAACATGTACCCGCATCCGAACCCGTACCTGATAGGCGTGTCGCGCACCTAACAAAAATAAATAACCTAACTAATCCTCCTAAGTATGTAGTAGGGTAAGTCAGGGTCGATCCCACAGAGAGAAAGTTGTTCTATGATTAGTCGTTAAGTAATGGTAAGACTAAAGGAGGTTAATATCAAATATGGTCGAATTAACTATACTATTCAATCTATAAATAAAAGACTCTATAGTTAAGTATCCCCACTAGCATAAATTAATACAATGATAATTCCTACCCCAAAGTAGTCAATTAAATATTCACAAGGAAAAGTATACCCTATAAAATACCATAAATCTCTCCCGAGTATCTATGACTTCTCTAATATGCACTCAAGCCTACTCCCGTGGAATCATGCAAATTAAAGACATTAAACGCGACACTCTAACTTCCTAACAATCCATTCTACCTACTCCCGTGGAGAACTTCATGCCCTTAATTGAAATATTCAAATCCGTCAAATCCCAACTCCCGTTGTGATCAAGACAATGGAATCATAACAATACTAGTTATCCCTAATCTAGTATTGGAATATGCACAATCAATTAAGCAAGAACAATTAAGCAATTAATTTGGGAATTTAAAGGTATAATCATGAATTAATTCACACTAGGGTTCAACTTAACCATAGATTACAAAACTACGAAAGCATAATTGAAATAAATAAAGAAAATAGAGAAGAATAATAAAACATTATAATATAAAACAAGGAGAAAAGAAGAAGAAAAGAGATACTTGAATTAATGGAAGAAAGGTGGAGTCTTGGAGAACAATGGAGATCTACAAATTTCTCTCTCTTAAAATTATAAGTATAAACTAATAATGATGATATCTCCTCTAAGCTCCTCAAAATAATGTTTAAAGTCCTATTTATAAGCTAAGATTAATATAAACCGACATAAGTTAGGTCACGCGGAAGATACGACATTACAGCAGGTTGCACGGGCAAGCAACTAGGCGCACGGGCGTGCTGGGTAGTGCACGGTCGAGCGAAATCTTGCTCGGTCGTGCGAGCAAGGCAGAAACATTCGTGACTTTTGATTGCAGGTTGCACGGCCGAGCACGTATCCGCACGGGCGTGCGGGCGAGACATTGGCTTCAGCTCAACTTTGAACAGCTATAACTTTTGATCCAGAGCTTTGTTTCACACATGTAAAATATCGTTGAAGTGTAGTTTCCAACCCAGTTGGAATTACCTCATTATCATTCTTGTGTCAAAAGTTATGAGTGAAATGGTGCAGAGGTGTCATATTTCGCACAAGTACACAAAGTCATGTGTATCTTCTTCACTTTCAATCCGTTTTGGGCACATGATATATCGTTTTGAAGGTCATCCAAGTGCCTTAATCGTCATATCCTCAAATAAGAGTTCAAAGTACCTGAGAATTACATCAAAAGACCAAAAAACCCGTGAAAGTATCGTAGCTTCTGAAAAGGGACCTAAATATGCACAAATGCAACGTAAATGCTCTAATGCTACCTGAAAATGCACCTAATATGCAACTAAATTATGTTAGAATATGCACTTATCAAACTCCCCCAAGCTAAACATTTGCTTGTCCTCAAGCAAACCAAACCAATTCACAAGGGAAGAGTAAGATGAACTTTTGTACAGGATTTATACGCTCAACCATTCAATCTCCAAGACATGAGATTCGGGCATATGAAAGATATTATAATTTTAAGATTAGACTAAGATAGACCACAGATCACACCTCATATAAATTCATGTAATCGCAACTTGACTCACCATGGCAAACCACAAACCTTCCCCCAAGCTAAACTCAATTAAACTCGGTAAACCTTACTTTAGTCGAGCACACATTCTCTCATGTGTTTATGGGTAATGAAATTTTCACTCAAACATATACCAAGTCAACTCGAATGAAGTATTTTTTCTTTAAACTTGACTATCGTCTCATTATCCACTTAAAACTGGCGAAAACATGCATATAGATCATGAGGACTTACAAAGGGTTGTAGTGTGGCTAAGGTAAGGGTAGGAAAAATATTTGGAAATGTGGTGCTAAAAGCCAACTAGTGGAGAAAATAACACTTCAACATCTATGGCCATTAGATGCAAACGCCACAAAAACTTCTACTAGAAGTTCAACAACACATTGCCAATAAATCAAGATAATACCCAACCTTATCAACTCC
The DNA here is from genome assembly GCA_947648045.1 of Beta corolliflora. NCBI lineage: Eukaryota > Viridiplantae > Streptophyta > Magnoliopsida > Caryophyllales > Amaranthaceae > Beta > Beta corolliflora. The sequence goes on from CANSZD010002913.1 coordinate 6,482,633, forward strand.
AACAAACATTATTTCACCATTTAATCAATCTTTTTTTTTCACTTCTTTTTTTTCTTTTTTTAATTTTTAGATGATTCTTCACAACTTCTTCATCATTCTTTCCATTTTGCACTTTGACACTATAACTGTAAGCATTTTTTTTTTCTTTCAACATATTTTCTTCCAATAATTACCGAACCACAACACAAGCTAAAACACATGAACTTTAATGTTACTCCACTTAGCAAGGCTTGGGGTAGAGAAACCATAAAAGGCTATAGGCTTGTAATGTAGGTTGATCAAGAGAATGAGATGTCAAAAGCTCAACATGGGTTAATTAAAGGGAATAATATATATGAAAAGAAAAATGTCTGAAGGCTCAAAATAATGAAAATAACACCTCAATCATATCAACACATGTATATGCCACATAAGTCTCAAAGAGTGCCAAGTCAAGTTCAAGAATCACACTTCATGAGGAACTATCACACAACAAAAAATAGAAGACTGACGTAGATGTGTCAGTCTATAAGGCTTGAAAAATTCTCACTAGGCTGATGCTTACCGAGTAAAATCAAGTCTTTCTTGGGGAATGTCAACCAATCTTACCACAAACCATTCAAGTTGCAAAACAACCGTACCATGAAGCTGTCAATGAAGACTAACTCAATCTTATAAAATTTAATTACAATATCCAAGATATGCCGAAATCTCATGAGTTATCAATGTCATGAATTAAAATATATATTTCCTGTATGAATGCAACAAAAATGCAAAACTAAACTAAAATGTTCCGAATGCTAAGAAAACAATAAATCCTAACTCACTTTCGTAGGAATCACGATTGCACTTAGCATGTGCAACAAGCCCTTTAAACCCCTAAGCTGCCCTAGTGGACGAGTAAGGTCTCGTGAAGGTTTTCAAAAGGCATACCCACAAAGCCAAATTAAACATGCGAAAATGCAGAAGAAGAAAAAAAAAATAAAGAACCTAAGCGATAATATGTGCAAAGTTATGACCCAAAAAGTAAATCCTCCCCCAAGCTAAATAACACATTGTCCTCAATGTGACAAATAAATATAGGGAGGAGAAGGGAAAGGGAAACATCCACAACCACATAACAGGATAACTTCCTCAATCACACAATCAAGTTAAACCAAAATAAATGGCAAAAAGAGATATGACTCTCAAAACCTTGAATAGGAAGAAAGGAAAGAGTATACCAAAAGTGTTGTGAGTGAAAACCGGAGTTGAACCTCCTCACACATCATAACATCAAGTACCAATGAAATTAATCTCAATGAATTATAGGAACTCAACCCCTGGATCACAATTTGCACAAATTTTATAAGTTAGTAATCAAATAAAAAATTAGAATTTCCTAAATCTAAAATTAAAAAGAAAAGGAAAAAAAAGGTTAGAAAACTTGGGTTGCCTCCCAGGAATAGCTCATCAAAGCCCTTAGTAGTTTGTCAAATGCATCTGCATGCATCTCACAAAAAAGCAAATAATATACAAAAGAAAATATAAAATAAATTAGTTTTAATTCTCTACAAAACCTGCAAAAAGGAAAATCAAAGAAAAAGTTATATTCACAAGAGAAGGAAGAAAAAGAAAAATTATTAGTCTTTTTACATGATCCAATAGGTTGGGAAGAAACCGAATTTACATCAGTTACGTGATCATAAGAGTCATACAAAGAGGGAGAAATAAGGAATGATGGAGGATATAATATAGGGGAAGAATGAATGAGGTCAAGTTTTTGAGAGAAAGGAACATGAGACTCAAAAACAGTAAGTGGAACCGACAAAGACTCATGAATTTCATCACTCTCATCTAGAGACTTCTCTAAGGAAGGCTTTTCAACCAAGGGTTCTTCCTCCTTCAAAATATCCATCACATTGATCCGTTTCTTAATCTCATCATCATCCCAATAGTTCACATTTATTATCCCTCCCGCATCATCATCATCATCATCATCATAAATATATGGTTCGAGATGAGAATTTTGAGCAGAACTATCACAAACATATTGGGGAGAGCGGTTGAAACCATGTAGGGGTGTCACATCACACAGAGAAATAGCAAGAGAAGTAGAGTGACAGTTCGAAGAATAAGAAGGTGTTGTAATATACATTTCGGATGAAAAGGACGGTCGAGAAGATAAAGACATATCCCACTCATAATTATTCTGAGCCAACCACTCAATTAGATCCCAACAATAATCAGGTGATTGAGATAGAAATTGTCCATTAGACATAGACTCCAACACCTCTCTAGTTTCTTCATTTAAACCCTCATAAATCACTAGGCACATATCCCAAATTTCAATTCCATGGTTAGGACCAATAAAATCGCCAAGTCTATAATAGTATTTCCAAAACAATTCATTCTCATATTGAGGAAAAGAAAAAATTGCTCTAGAATTACTAGCAAAAATATTGGGTTCATGGAACATGTATGGTAATTCATGAGAACTCATGCAAAAATTGGGAGAATTTTGATATGATGCATCAAAACTATAAACATGAGAACCACAAGAATTATGACTATGGTGCCTATCAAAAGAATTATCCCCATCACAATAATAATATGACTCCATGATACGAAAAAGAAAAGAAAAAAAATATATTCACAAAAGAAAGGAAAAAAAAATTTATATACACTATAGTCTCACCAACAATAAAAACTAAATAAAACAAACTATCTCTCCGCAGACGGCGCCAAAATTTGATAGGCGTGTCGCGCACCTAACAAAAATAAATAACCTAACTAATCCTCCTAAGTATGTAGTAGGGTAAGTCAGGGTCGATCCCACAGAGAGAAAGTTGTTCTATGATTAGTCGTTAAGTAATGGTAAGACTAAAGGAGGTTAATATCAAATATGGTCGAATTAACTATACTATTCAATCTATAAATAAAAGACTCTATAGTTAAGTATCCCCACTAGCATAAATTAATACAATGATAATTCCTACCCCAAAGTAGTCAATTAAATATTCACAAGGAAAAGTATACCCTATAAAATACCATAAATCTCTCCCGAGTATCTATGACTTCTCTAATATGCACTCAAGCCTACTCCCGTGGAATCATGCAAATTAAAGACATTAAACGCGACACTCTAACTTCCTAACAATCCATTCTACCTACTCCCGTGGAGAACTTCATGCCCTTAATTGAAATATTCAAATCCGTCAAAACCCAACTCCCGTTGTGATCAAGACAATGGAATCATAACAATACTAGTTATCCCTAATCTAGTATTGGAATATGCACAATCAATTAAGCAAGAACAATTAAGCAATTAATTTGGGAATTTAAAGGTATAATCATGAATTAATTCACACTAGGGTTCAACTTAACCATAGATTACAAAACTACGAAAGCATAATTGAAATAAATAAAGAAAATAGAGAAGAATAATAAAACATTATAATATAAAACAAGGAGAAAAGAAGAAGAAAAGAGATACTTGAATTAATGGAAGAAAGGTGGAGTTTTGGAGAACAATGGAGATCTACAAATTTCTCTCTCTAACTTCTCTCTCTAAAAACCATAAGTATAAACTAATAATGATGATATCTCCTCTAAGCTCCTCAAAATAATGTTTAAAGTCCTATTTATAAGCTAAGATTAATATAAACCGACATAAGTTAGGTCACGCGGAAGATACGACATTACAGCAGGTTGCACGGGCAAGCAACTAGGCGCACGGGCGTGCAGGGTAGTGCACGGTCGAGCGAAATATTGCTCGGTCGTGCGAGCAAGGCAGAAACATTCGTGACTTTTGATTGCAGGTTGCACGGCCGAGCACGTATCCGCACGGGCGTGCGGGCGAGACATTGGCTTCAGCTCAACTTTGAACAGCTATAACTTTTGATCCAGAGCTTTGTTTCACACATGTAATATATCGTTGGAAAGCTCTTGAAGTCTAGTTTCCAACCCAGTTTGAATTACCTCATTATCGTTCTTGTGTAAAAAGTTATAAGTGAAATGGTGTAGAGGTGTCATATTTTGCACAAGTACACAAAGTCATGTGTATCTTCTTCACTTTCAATCCGTTTTGGGCACATGATATATCGTTTTAAAGGTCATCCAAGTGCCTTAATCGTCATATCCTCAAATAGGAGTTCAAAGTACCTGAGATTACATCAAAAGACCAAAAAAAACCCGTGAAAGTATCGTACCTTCTGAAAAGGGATCTAAATATGCACAAATGCAACGTAAATGCTCTAATGCTACATGAAAATGCACCTAATATGCAACTAAATTATGTTAGAATATGCACTTATCAGTACCCGTATCCGTGTCAGTGCAACCTAGTCGGTAGTGACCCACCATTCATAAATTTGGATCCGCCACTGGTAGGCGGCGTGGCCGAATCTGGAGATATAAATCTCATCAAACATTGAAATTCATCAAAAATCTTACCCAAAATTCAAACCAACAATGCACAAAATTAAACAGATCTTAATAACAAAAAATGAAATAAGGAGGATTTGAATAACAAAAAATGAAATAACAAAAAAATAAATTAAACAGATCTGAATAAATCTAAATCTAAAAAAGACAAAAATGAAGAAACGAAGGGGAGAGGATCGAAGAAACCTGTGAAAATGAAGATCCAAGGAGGAGAGGATCGAAAGGTGGAGGAGAGGAGAGAGAAAATGGCGATTGACGACGAACTCCAGTCGAGGCTGGTTATAGGCGACGAGGAACGAAACTTTTCGTGGAAATTCTGGCCTTCTTCTTTTCTTCGGTTTCATGCCCTTCATCTGTAAGTTTTTTTTTTCGAAGATTCCTGTTTTATTTCTTTGTTAATTTTGTAACGCAATTCTTCAAATTCGTTTTTTTTTTCATTTTTTAGGAATTATGTGTGTATGTTATGGTTGCTGTTGAGAGAGGCGTGAGGATGAGAGAGAGAGAGGCGTAAGGATGAGAGAGAGAGAGAGATAGTATGAGAAAATCAGTGAATTATGAGCGAAAGTAAGAAACGGCGCCTAATAAGGCTCCACTACCAAAAAAAACCTAATGACCCTATTGTTGCGGTTAACCTAGGAACCGTAGCAATAGATTAAAATATTATTAAAATAATATTTTAATCTATTACTGCGGTTTCAGCTGGAAACCGCAACAATAGATCTGGTCAAACAGTCAACCAAATTTGAATTTTTTTTCCGTTGAGACCTATTGCTGCAGTTTTGGCTGGAAACCGCAACAATAGGTCTATTTTATATTTTACCTTTTCTATCACGTGATTTATTGCTGCGTATGGGTAAAACCGCAGCAATACCACCGCATCAATAAGCAATTATTCTACTAGTACCCTCTCCCCGGTTGTTCTAACTCTTTGGTGATTTCAGGTACTCTGGTGGCAAACAGTGCCGTAAATGGCATTGAAAGGCAAGCTTCTAGCTCTTCCAAAAAGTCTTTCAAAGACTCCTTGGGTTCATCACCAAGTTTCTCTGGTCCAACACTGGTAGCCCTAAATCCTCTAGTTACTTTCAAAAGTTTGAGGATGTGTTCATCCCCATATCTGAAGAGTCATATAAAAATCTTTGCTCTCCCTGGGCAAATGCGATCATGTCAAAACCTTGTGAGGGATCTTTTTTCCGCGGATTACTACATCAAATCAATCTCATAACTCTAGCAAACAAAATCACCATCGCAAACGTCATCGTTACGCAAAGGATTCTTTGTATTAAAATTATCATCCCACATGGAAGTCTCAAGAATCCTGTCTTCAGGACCTTGGTTCCTTAACATAACCTTTATATCAGTCCAAATATGGAGTCCTGGTATTTGAGCTTCTGAAGCCAAATTATCTTTACTCCCAATATGGATTGAATTGCATGAGATCCCTATTGAGTTCCTTGTAGAGTCGATTCTAAGGAGAATTGGTGATAGCCTGGGAAGCTTTATCAAAGCAGATATGAAATCCATAGCTGAAAACAAGTTTAGGTTTGCAAGGATACTGGTGTTGATGGATACGTCCATGGTAGAAAATATTTCGTCTGGTTGGGTAAGATTAAACAACCGCTGGTCTACCATGAGTGGCCATCCCTATGTGATGAGTGCTTTGTTGTAAACCGTCAAACCAAAACATGCTCCAAAAATCCTATCAAAAACTACCCCCTACCGCAAAAACAAAAATTGTTCAAGTTAAACTCCCACACGTAGACACAAACCCAGATAGCCTCCAAAAAATTGTTTCACTAAATGACAAAGGGCAAAAAGAAGTTAACTGGAATATGGTGCAGTCTAAAAACCGCAACGCCCAAACGGATGGAAACAACAAGGGCCCCATCTCAAGTAATTTGTTAGATGTCTCAACCCACGTAAGTAAGAGAAACAAATTCATAGCTCTCTGCAACACTGAACCTATGAGCCTTATGGGAAAAGAAAACCAAGCCTCCCCTTATACCATTACCCTATATAGTGATAAAAATCCCCCACAAAAGATTTCCGAAGCTACTTTTTTAGATTCTGAACTCACCTAAGTTGCCAAATGCCAACATCAATCAATCCCAACCTGGAAACCATCATAACTTTCCCCTTATAAACCGTACCCCTATAAAGAAACAAACCCATACCCAAAATCACATAGAGCTCCACAAAGATAACCATGGCTGCTATCTTTCGGACCCCAGCTTCAACAGGGGTTTCATCATGCCTCCCCCCCCCCTCAACATCCCAAACAAATCCATGTAATCTTATCCCAAGCTACTTCAATAATTACACATACTCACCCGCACATGACATTCCCGGAAGTTTGGTTAAACAAATTCAGTTTCTTCTACCAAGACACACTGGGCAAATGGTGTCGAATCAGCCCATGGTTACTAAGGGATATTCTCCTGAAGCCCAATATATAGTGCCTCACCCATTTGCCCAAATGAGAATGGTCGTGCCATGGATCCGATGAGCCTGGTTCCAGCCCATGTACCAAGCTTATCGGACGTCGTGAGTGTGTCCAAAGTAGTGGGGATTGTGCTTCAATGGTGGACTCAACAGATGATGAAAGACTTCAACTTTATCCCGATCCCATGGGAATTGGAGCTCATATGTGACCCTGTACCCGTTCTTCGGCTAGAACGAAAGGCTCTATCAATTACAAAGAACTGGCTAATGGTTCAAGCTCTAAGCGGAACAGACAACGTCAAGTGGCTACATCTCACAAAGCCATGCAACCAAATGACTCTAAAGTGTGCATGGGGCTTCTCGAAGAAAGATGGACAGATGTCGGGGGTAAAGGTAAAGATAAACTAGGATATCATCTTCAGCTCCCTAGCTCAGCGGATGGTCACGCTCTCCTCACAAACTCCGGCTGCTGTGACGGAGGGGATACTGACGATGCCACCAATTAATTTGGAAATGTCTATCTGACTTTGGAATGCAAGAGGGGTGGCCAGAGAAGGTTTCCGCCGTAACATAAATCAACTAATTAGAGACCATGATCCTATGATAGCCATAATTACGGAAACCAAAGTAGGGCGTTCGAACATTGAGGGAATTGCCGATAGTTTGATTTTCAATTCATTTGAGACTGTGAATCCAATAGGGTACACGGGTGGGATCCTTATCTTATGGAACAAGGGTTTACACTCTTTCACCACCATAACTAAGGAACCATGTGCAATCCATGGAGTTATCCAGGTTAATAATCAAAATCCTTTTGTCATTTCGGTTTTATATGCCAATACTAAGTATAATGGGAGACTTGAAATGTGGGAAAACCTTCAAGAGTTTAAAAAAAATGTGCAGTTACCATGGTTAGTGTTAGGAGATTTCAATGAAATCACCTATGCTCATGAAAAAGCTGGGAGCAATAGGCCTAAGGAGCATAAAATGAGAAAATATAGGGAAACAATGAAAAACTGTAATTTGAGATATTTAGGGTTTATTGGAAGCAAATTTACTTGGTTTAATAAGAGGAAGAAAAAGCCCATTTTTGAGCGTTTGGAATTTGCATCGATGTTGGGCCACGCCTGAGTGGATCTTTGAATACCCTTCGGCAGTGTCTAATAACCTTCCAAGATTAACTGCCGACCACAACCCGGTTTTGCTAACCCTTAAACCTACCAATCTAGCTAACCCGTTCTAAACGTTAGTTCAAGTTTGAGCCCTTTTGGATTGCTGAACCAGGCTTTGTTCCTTGGGTCCAGATTAGCTGGCCCAAGTCTAACTGCTCCTTTCAACTAGCTTTCGAGTTTCACTAAAGACATTACAACTTAGGTTGATAAAAATTGTAACATTATTAAAAAGAAAAGAAAACTAATGACTCGTTTGAATGGAGCCCAATTTGCGCTCCAAGCTGAACCTCTCAACCTGATCCTTTTGGACCTTGAGGCCCAATTAAATAATGAGTTAAACATAGTCTTGGACCAAAAGGAAAGCTACTGGCAAATTAGAGCAAGGTCCAATTGGATTCTCCAAGGCGACCGGAACACACTTTTTTTTTTCATCTTTCTACTATTTTGAGAAGAGACTCTAATAGGATTAATATGCTTAAAGATAATAATGGCAACAATACAATGGTGCAGCAAATTATGGAAAACATGTTCGTGGATTATTATTAAGATTTGTTCACTTCTGATAACCTGAACTCTCTTCCTAATCTTACTTCTTTAAACATCATAGATTGTAGCCAGGTGCCTTCCATGATGAGACCATGGACGTACTTTATTCCATTGGCAGCAATAAGGCGCCAGGAGATGATGGCTGCCATGCCATTTTTTTCCAACATTTCTGGAATGATATTAAAAATGATTACTATGAGCTCATTAAAAAAATCTTTCAAGAACACCTAGTACACCCGAACCTAAACTCCACTATAATTGCTCTTATACCAAAAATCGATAACCCGCTAAGAGTTCAAAACTTCAGGCCTATTAGCTTAGTAAATACAACTTTCAAGATTATTATTAAAATCTTAGTCCAAAGAATTAGGCCCCATCTAAGTGACATAATATCACCAAATCCAAATAGTTTTCTTCCGGGACGAGGTTCCGAAGTAAATGTTATTATTGCTACGGAAATCCTCCATTCAATAAAGAAAAAGAAAGGTAGGAATTGCCTTTTTGCTCTAAAGCTAGATCTTGAAAAGGCTTATGATAGGTTGGAATGGCCTTTCATAAGATATTGCCTCCAAATGTACAACTTCAGTGACTCATCCATTCAGCTCATTATGAGCTACATCACTTCAACCTCTATCTCAATTCAGGTTTATGGTAATAGAACCCCTTCTTTTTTCCCTTCAAGAGGGATCCGTCAAGGGGACCCTCTATTACCGTACATTTTCATTCGTTGCTTAGAATTCCTCTCTAGGCAAATCCATGAAGCTTGCAACCTCAAAGCTTAGCTTGGAAGGCCTTTAGAGTTAGAGGGGGAGAAACCGAAATCTCTCATCTTTTGTTCACAGATGATATCCTTTTTTTCGGTGAAACTAACCAAGCAATCTATCAACCATGAAAATAAATCTTGAAAATTTTACTTGAACTCTGGGCAAAGAGCGAATGAATCTAAAAGTATGCTCTACTTCTCTCCAAATACTTCTTTGGATATGAGAGATGATTTTGAGCAAGAGTTAAGCATCATGAGTACCCAAGATCTTGGAACTTACCTTAGGTTTCCCTTATGCCATAGGAAGCCTTCTAAAGCCAAGCTTACCTTCATCATTGATAAAATGGAGAAGAAGCTGGCCTCGTGGAAGGCACATTCCCTTTCCAAAGCGGTAAGAGTAATCCTTATAAACTATACACTCCAAGCCATCCCTAGATACTACATGCACCTAATCCATTTTCCAAAATACATCACAACAAAACTAGACTCAATCTATAGTAGATTATTTTGGAATGGGCATAGTGGAAAAGTAAGATCACTTGGGTAGCATGGAATCACCTCTATGAGCCGAAAAAAATTGGTGGCATTGGGTGCCTTTCAAAATTGGTGTCTTTGCTGGAAACTGGATAACAGTACTATGTGGGCAATAAAATTTCTTTATGAGAAATACATTAAAAATAAGCATCAACCCCCAAACTTTGAGAAAGGTTCACATCTTTGGAGAAATGTTGGTTTTGGCTGGAACGTTATAGTAAGAGTCTAGCTTGAAAGATAGGTAATGGGGAGAGTATAAACTTGTGGAGTGACATGTGGCTTAATGGTGAGTCCCTTGGTTCCCATTTTATTGAATTGGTCCCCCTAATTGTAGGGAAGTTAATATTAAACTAAGTGAGCTTAAAAACAAGGATGTTACCCAAGTTATTTCCTTCCATCTCGATGAGATCCTAATACAATGAATTCGAGCTATAAAATTTACTAATAACTGTGATCAAACATATTCTTTGTGGAGTGACATTAACAAATCTAACTCTAATCTTGCCACAACACAGATTTTAAATATCAAAAATTCTGAATCAGACGAGTGGGATTGGATTTGGTATGCCCGTGGGCACCCTAAACAACAATATTTCATTTGGCAAACCTGGTGGGGAAGAATGCCAACAAATGCGAACCTGAATTTTAGGATTAGGGACTTATCACTCCAATGTACCTTCTGCCCAGGTAGTATGGAAGATATGGACCATATTATTAGAACATGCCCACTGTAACACCTCCAAATTTCTCTCTTTTAAAAGACATTTTAATATAAAACTGTCGAGAAACTTGAGAGTATTACTGCTACGTGATAACGTTAAAGACTTTAATACTAACTACTAAGTGAACTTTAAACTAATGCAACGGAATAACTGAAATAACTTTTCTTTATTGATATAAACTTATTTGTTCAACTATGACAATATGGAAATAAATAACATAAACTAACAACTGCTAGACTTATTATGATTCCTCAGTAGCTCCCCACTTGATGTATGCATCATATCAACCTGTAAATTCTATTCGTCAAAATAGGGTCATCACAAGAACAAAGCCATAAAACAAAACAAACAAAAATAAAAGCGTATCAGTAAAAATACTGAGTACATGTATATGCAGAATATTAACACTTTATTAAACATTGGAAATATTTAATATCGAAAAAGCTTCCTTGAATACTTAATAATACTTATATAATATAAAGTATATAACTTTTCTAAAAAAATCCATTTTCCTTGCCTAAGTACCTTTCCTAAAGTGTGCACACCCCCCAAGTTTAGTATTACTTACTGAGTCTATTATGAGGGCTACTACATTGTCCACATGACTTATACAAAAAGTACTTGGGTAAATAATAGCTACCGTTCTTACTAATAAATAACAAGTTGTTGACTCTTTATGATTGCGATCATGAAAAAATCTTTTGGAAATAATCCTCCTTTAAAAAGAATAATAATTCTTATAAACTTAGCCAAATAGTGGCATAATTAAAATCTTGCTCTTGAAAACTCTTAATAATAACAATAACACTATAACAATGATACTTGATAAAACAAGATAGTAATAATATTAATAGTGATAATACCAGTGGCGGACCTAACTAGGTACATGGGGGTACAGCTGTATCCCCAAATTAAAAAAAAAACCAGCTTTAAAAAAAACCACGCTGGAATCGCGACAGGGGCCAAGGCAAGAGATTTCATTCCATCATTCCTCTCTCTCATGCTCCCCTCTCTCCTCACTCTCTCTATCTCACACTCCTCTAATTCTCTCTCCTTTCTCACTTTTCAAACACTGAACCACAAAACCAGTGAAACGAAACGACGGGCACGAACCCAGTCTTGCCGACAACCGACGTGGCGACGTCCGATAGAAATACCAGAGCGGCAGTCACGCGGTGTGAAGATGAGGAGTTGAGGACTTCGCCGCCTTTAATTTGAACTTCGCGGCACACCACAATAAGTTGTTAGGTTTTTATTTTTGTGTTTTTATTTCACATATTTTCCTACTTTTATAAGTTTATATATATGTTAGATTCTTAAATTAATTGTATATTTAGATGTAAATTGTTGAATGTGGACATTGTTCATTAGTTAGGGTTTGCATATTGTAATTCGAGATTGAAATTGAAATTGAAGTTCGCAATTAATTTTATGAAGGATTTTTTGTCAAAAACTACCTATTAATTGTAACTTTTTGAAAACAACTACCTAATAAGCCTAATTTTTAAAACAACTACTTTTTATCATGTTTTTTTATTGTTAGCACTACCAATAGACGGTATCTGTTAGTAATTCCGTCTGTGGGCCCCACTTACCATCAAACCCTATTTTGTTGTTTAGCAATAAATTCGTGGGTTTGTTAACTACTACTACTATCAAAAACGCTTAATTTTTGCCAAATTGGTAACTGGGTTTCTTCCATTGCATTAGAATAAAGATGAGTTTTTTTTGTTGCTTCGTTAGAGTGACATATCTAGGGTTTTATCCTTCAAATTTTGCCCTATTTTTATGCGTTGCGTTTTGCACTTAAATTTTCATGCCTCCCACCTATTTGGTAAAATGCCACAGTGAATTTCCTCCCTGTTTTTATCACACTTTTGCTATCAAATCAGAACATCAATCTGAACATGCCCTTTTGAAGAATTGTGTTTTTGGGTGATGGGTTTTTCTGGGTTTTGAACTTTTGATTTCATAACTTTGTAATTTATACACTGGTTTATTCTGTGAAAGAGGAAAGACACAGTGGTAGTGTTAACTGTTGGTGGGTGTTAGGTAAATTTTTAGCCTTTTTGAGGTTAGCAGATAAAGAGAGCAAGTAAAAAAAAAAAAGAAAAAAAAATATGGCCAGGGAAAAGATTTAGATCAAGAAAATTGATAACACAACAGCAAGGCAAGTGACATTTTCAAAAAGGAGAAGAGGGTTGTTCAAGAAGGCTGAGGAGCTGAGCGTTCTAAAAACTTTTTTGTTTCAAAAAATATGGACCACAGACGGAATTACTAACGGATACCGTCTATTGGTAGTGTTAACAAAAAAAATAATAAAAGGTAGTTGTTTTAAAAATTAGACTTATTAGGTAGTTGTTTTCAAAAAGTTACAATTAATAAGTAGTTTTTGACAAAAAATCCTTTTATGAATTCAGTTAGGAAATGACAAATGATACACCCAAGTCAAGTAAACCCAAGGGAAAGCAAGTTAAGCAACCCGATCTTCGACAATTCATTTTCAAAAGTTTAATCCAAGCGATGTGTAAAATATGAGGCTCGTAGGATCCAATTGTAATTTTAGTTTGAAGTTTAATCTTAGGTACTTTTCTAACAAAATTGGTTGTATGATTATGGATATTTTGGATATTTTGGTTGTAAGATTTATGTATTAAACAATTTTTATGAACTTTTTTCTACTATTTTTGTGTTTGTTGTGCGTCCATATCCCCATATTCAAATTCATGGATCCACTACTGGATAATACTAGAGATGATACTGAAACAATTTTGTCATACCCTTGCTACAGTAGTAGCTCATGAAGACTTGACGCAAGTTATACACTAAAGGTGATACTATGGACAATAATATAGTTAAGGATAAGTTACTAACTCCACTACTTAACACCTAATTTGTATTAGGCGCTTATATTAAACGTGAGAAAAGAAAAACTACGCGTCATTAGTTCTAGAGATCGAATAAAATATTTTTTTTTGTTAAGAGAGTTATATCCAAACCAAAAAGCAATTTACAACCTAACTAGCCGAAAAAGCTAGAACAAAAATAAACAGTACTGTGTTTAATTTTATCCCACCATATACTATCTTTACAAGAGATTTTTTGAGGCAAAACTGCATCAATTCTCACACCTAACTCATACTTCAATCTAGCAACAATTTTCTCCACCTTCCAAACAACCCCATTCCAAATAGCCTCATTGCGAGCCCACCAACCTAAATACACAGTAGCCAAAATTGCAGCTGACACCACATTCTTTTGGAATTTTGAACGCCTTCTTCTTTTCAAGAGGTGAATAATTCGTTTGAACTCCTCCTGGGTACTTTTGACCCCCAACCATCTATACATTTCTTGTAAGCATTGCTTAGTGTAATGACACTTGAAGAAAAGATGAGCATGATTCTCAGAATGAATACACAACTGGCAGACATCATCAGCTAGAACACAAATATTATGCAATCTATCAGTAGTCCTGAGCTTACCTTTTATACCCAACCACCCAATGAACCTATGCTTTGGCATAGCTAGTCTGTTCCAAATGTAAACATCCCAGTGAACTTTCTCCCACTCCCCTGTCATCAATTCACACACCTTCCTCCATACAGATAACAAAAAGTAATGGAGACATTGGGTCTTCCTGCCTCAAGCCCCTTTTTGATTCAAAATACCCATGTAAGGACCCATTTATCATGAGAGTGAATTTTGGAGTCCTAACACAAGTCATTATAAGAGAAATGAATTTCCTTGGAAACTGTAATTCTTCTAACATTTCTTGCAAAAATTACCATTCAATGGTGTCATATGCTTTCTTCATGTCCAACTTCATCATGCAACTAGCTTTGACATTTTTCGTACCATAAAATCTCACAATGTCTTGACATACCATAATATTGTGAATGATAAATCTCTCATGGACAAAAGCCCCCTGATTTTCTGCTATGATATCAGGTAGCACCAATTTAAGCCTACTACAAATCATCTTAGTGATGCATTTATACAATACATTACAACACGCAATAAGACTAAACTCTAACACACTACTAGGACAACTTACTTTAGCAATTAAAGCAAGAATAGTAGCATTTAATTCAGTGAGAAGTTTACCTGTTTCAAAAAAGTTGAGGATAGCTTGAGTCACTTCATCTCCAATAATATTCCATGTATCCTTATAGAAATGACCTCCAAATCCGTCAGGGCCTGGAGAGTTATTCCCTGGGATAGAGAATAGAGCATATTTGACATCAGCTTCATTAAAAGGAGCCTCTAACAACTCACTTTGCTCTGCATTGATCCTGGGACCCATATTGATAACTTCTACAATCACTTTCTTTTTATTCTGCAAAGTTGAACCAAGTAACTTCTGAAAATGCTTCAAGAAAGCTTCATTTACAGCTCCAACATTTTCTTTCCACACACCTTCGTCATCATGAATGGTATTCTGAACTCTCCTTGCCCTGATGGACTGATGAAATAGAGTAGAATTTTCATACCCTTCTTTACACCATGCAAGTTTAGCCTTCTGAGCTAAAAAAGATAAGTAGTGACCATGGACTTCCCTGTACTTCTTTGCTGCAACTTTCTCAGCTTCATAAAGGCTGACATCATTTGGCTGAGCATGAACAACCAACTGACATTGCAAAAGATCCTTCTCAGCTACAACATCAGCATAATGAATCTCAGAGAAAATAAACCTTGGCATTCAATTTCTTCAACTCAGTCTTTAAAATTTCAGTTTTTGCACAACCCTAAACATAGGAGCTCCTATGACTTGGAACTTCCAACCTTCAACAATGATGTCATTAAAAGAAGCAGCTGAACTCCACATCTTGAAATACTTAAAAGGTCTCCTGCCCGTTTCAATCTGAGGATAAACATTCACCATTATTGGTGAATGATCAAAAGACCCCTCAGGCATAAAATGGGCTACAGCTGTAGGAAATAATCTTTCCCATTCATCAGTAATCATTACCCGATCCAACTTACATAAAACTCTGCCATTACCAGTCTGCTTATTGTTCCAGGTATAAAAACAGCCTGTACTTGTCATATCCTTCAAGCCACAAACATCCATGTAATTCCTGAGAGCTTCTGTTTCCTGAGGCCTGACAGCACTCCCTATTCTCTCATTTAAATTTAGAACATAGTTGAAGTCACCAGTCAAAATCCAAGGACCTTTGCAGCCCTTAGCGATCTCCTCCAAATCTCTCCAAGCCTCTAATCTACCACTAGCTTCATTAAAAGCATACAAAAAGGTGCATAAGAATTCTTCCCTACCATGCACTGTAGCAACTTTGCAATGCACAATTTGACTTGAAACTGCCAAAAGTGTAACCACAAAGCTTTTTGGATTCCATGCTATCACAATTCTTCCACCCTTATGGTAAGCAGAATTGGAAGAGAAGCACCAACTAGAAAATAAATTCGTGTATAGGCCCCCCATGTTGCAAGCATTTACCTTTGTTTCAAGGAGACTAACCAGCCCAATTGCTCCAACATTAGGAAACCTCTTAACATCCTTTTGTTTTTTAGCATGGTCAATCCCCCTGACATTCCAGCATACAATTCTATCCATGCTCAATAGGAGGCCTTCCACCTCCTCCATCTTGAGCATGACCATCAGCAATGACCCTAACAACTTCAGCATCTGCATCAGTCTCATCATTATCTTCACCGTCCTTCACTTCTTCCTCGTGAATCATCTCAGATTCCTCAGAAGCTAATGCCTCAAAACCGTTATGTAGTTTTGGAGGTTTAGCTATTGTTTCTATTCTCTTTGCAGGATTCTTCACACTCTGAAAATCCTGGATTCTCTTTTCACCCTCAGTAGGTTTCTCCACATTACTGGAACAAGTTTAGTTCTTGCACTTCTCTTGGTTGTGTCCTATTCCCTTACATTTGCTACAGAACGTTGGCTTCCATTCATAAATGACATCCACCTTCACCAGTTGGTCAACTTCATTTATGAACTCAACCTACTCCACAAACACCTGATCAACTTGAACCTCAATCATCATTCTAGCATACTGGAGTTTCTCGCGCTTCAAAGTAGCTTGGTCCAATTTAATGGGCTTACCAATTCCCCCAACTATCTTGAAGATACGGTGCTCTCCCCGATATTTAAATTCTAACTTCAATTGTACCCAAGTTGGAACAGTTTTGACAACATCCTTATGCATATCCACCAAATGATTCCATGGCTTCACAACTACTGGTTTATTGTCAAAGAACACAGCATTATTCACCAAAATCATATCTCTTTTCTCCATAGTTGTGAACCTCACCACAAAAATACCTGGTTTAACCATTGCTATTTTATCAATTCCATAGGATCTCCAAATCCTCCTCACAAATCCTTCCATAACAGCAATAGGTGGGTTTGCACCAATCATATAGCAATATATTGCAGAGTTTCAGAAGTCAATTTCTGTTTGAATATCTTTCATACCAATTTTCACTATATTTCGGTTAAAACTAGGGTTATCAACAATTATTTGCTCCTCAGATTTACTAGACTTTTCCAATTCAGTCTGAACATGATCAAATAGAATCGGAATTGGGTCCTTACCTGAGTTTCGAGACAATTTCCGACTCTGCTCCGGAGTGTACTGCTGTGCTGAATGATGAATTGAGTCCACCCAGACAGAGAAAGTAGTTCGTAGCTCCGATTGGTGTTGTAAGGACTTCAGCGAAGACCGAGGTGATAGGATCTCCTCATGAATGAACTTTGTTTCATTATCAATCTCCAAACAGGACACACCAATTAACGAATCAACTGACTTCATCTTCTTCGCAGGCGAGTCAGGATCCGGCCCCTTTTTTTCCCCGACATATTACTATGCTTGCTGGCTTTCTGCTTAGATCTAGTAGTTCTTGCCATGGCTACCACATTTCAATGTGGAGAGAACAAACTAGAGAGAGAAAGCAACGGTCGAATAGAATATTTAACTTTAGATTAATCACATGTCATAATTAATTCAAAAATTCAACATATGCTCGTGTAAACTCATAATATTTATAATGAAACTCATAAAGTTTCATAATGAAACTCATAAAAATATGTACTTCAATCTAAAATAACCCTAAAATATGATATTACGCATGCAGAACAATATTTAAAGATCTACATACACACGCACCTTAAATAACTACTAAGGAAGAAGAGAAAGGGTAGGCCAAGAGGGAGAGAGTTTAAACATGATAAAAGAGATGTATTCCTCAAATTTAGTGTGAAGAATATGAGGGGTGGAGTGGAGTATCCTACTTTCACGTAATTCACAGGGTTCAACAAGCAATCGATATTTCACGCCCCAATTTATACTAGTTGGATAGGTGGAGTTAGAATAGGACTAAAAGATGGGTTTAAGAGAAAGATAAGCAAATCTAGCTAAGATCTAACAAATTTTACGATCATCCAACTAAGATTAGGAAAAGATATATATTATCCCATAATACATTATTCTAGAAGCTAAAAGAAATTAAGAAGATAAATAAAAGAATAACAATACACAAGTTGATAAACAGGTAGGCTGCAGCTACATCTCACTGCCATGAGATTTGGTCGCAACGATTTTTTTTTCTTTTTTTTTTTGTAAAAGTATTTAAAATCTTTTATTTTTGTTTTAAACAAAACATTTGGTTTTAAAAGTTAGTAAACTGAGGCCCAATACTTATTTTGGATAAACTTTATCTTAAATAATGAAAATCTTTCTAAGAGCCTCTTTTAAAAAATAACCAGTCTTTTTAATAAATAATAGTCTTTTTAATAAGGAAAAATTGACAAGAGCGGTCTCAACTATGGCCGGTCCACCATAAAAGGTCCCAACTATGGACTATTCCATAACAAGCCCAACTATTACATGTGTTTGATACACGTGGTCCTTGTTCACTGGCAACCGGATGTCTAAGTTAATAAATGATTTTCCTTTTTTTTTTCTCTGTTATAATCTCGCTCCAAAATTTTCCTCTCTTCTTCCTCCTCTTTCTCTCTCCTCCCTCATTCCTCCCCTGCAAGCCCTCCTTTTTCCCCGTCCCTAGCCACCCCCGAAACCCCCTCATATTCCCTGCATACTGCCTTAAACTTCAACCTTAACATCCTCCTTCTCTTTCTCTTCAAACCTCCTCTGCCGTAAAAATTGTCATTAGCCAAATTCAAACCATAGTGGAACACTAGTCAACATTTCAACAACCAAATCAACTAGAAATCTTTGCTTGAAATGAAAATCTCCAAATTCGAATAAAAAAATGCACTGATTTTTCTATCCAAATTTTTTTTAGAGCTTCTTTTACTTTCTTTAACAATTTCCCACTGTACTTCATCTCTTTCCTCTGCTACTGTACTTCTTCTGCTTGCTGCCCCTTCCTCATATTTGCAGCTACCAAGCTGCCCGTGAGCTGGTGTTGCTGCTGGTGTAATGCTCGTCGCCGATGCTGGTGGTATGCCAGAGCTTCGTCCTGGTTGTTGAGCACCCAACTGTTGTTACTGGCTTACTGCTATTAATGGTTGCTGCTATTTGCTACTATCGTGTCAAAGCTAGCCCAATTCTGATTTCTTGGCAAGGACTTGTGTTTAAGTTTTTACTCTTTATTATTTGAAATCTGTTATTATATGGGTTTAATTGTCTAATGAATTTCACTTAGTGTGTTATACTTCATGATAAGCTAACTTTTCTGTATTTTCTTGTGGAATTTTTCTGGTTGTGGGTTAAAATCATCAAAACGGAGTTATAGAAGGTTAAATATTGTGCTTTACTCCATATATTTTCTTGGTTTGGGATAATTTGTGTTTTTTTCCACTTGGGTTTTCTAAAACAACTAAAACAGAGTCATATGAGCATAATTTTTGTGATTTGCCCTTTTTATTTTCTGGGTTCGAGTTCATTTTTGGTTTTGTACTTTATGGGTTTTCAAAAATAATTGAAACTGTGTCATATGTGATTGAATTATGCTCATTTCTCCATATATATTTTGGTTTTAAGCTCATTTTTGTAAATTTCTTTATGGGTTGTCAAAAACAACCAAAACAGTGTCACATGAGCTCAAAATTTATGCTTTTATTCATGAGATAATTTTTCAAGCTAAAATATTAATTTTGTCAAAGTTTAATAAAAGATAACCCAGCAATAACTTTTGGTTTGCTCCTAGCAAGGAAGATTTCATTGGAGAATAAATTAGAGAGGAAATTGGAGATTTCATAAGAAGAAATTGCAGAAAGAAGGAGAAGAAGAAAACACGTGCAGCGTATAACAATCACGTGATGGTTCTACCGGTTTCTACCGGTGAGTAACCTGGAAGGACCACTGACAGGCTAAAGTCGTATCACCTTATCAAAATAACCTAAGGTCCACTAACAAGTAGTCAGGGAAGTCAGGATCGAATCCACAGGGAGAAAATTATATTATTGTATCTGAATTCTAATATTATACTAACTAAATCAGTTGAAAATGGGTGTGTGACTAAACTAATAGGCAAATGATAGAACTAAATATGAAGGTAAGAATCAATTAATAAAGAACTAGGACTATGGATCACTATGCATACAATTCGGGAAATCAGAGACGAATAATAACTACCCAATAAGTCAATTTATCGATGGCACATGTAATTTCTCTCGAACATTACCTCCCTCAAAGATCACCTAGCCGCTCTCGCATGGTCAAGGATCACCATGCCTAATGATTAAAAGCCCAAATACAACACCTCAGACCATGAGAGTCTAGAGAGAGATTCTCTGTCTTCTTTCTAGAAGTGGCAATTTCCATTGTTTTCTGTTTTGAATCTCGGCAATCGCTGGCAATGGCAAAGGGTTCGAAAAAGGGAAATGGTGGGAAGATGAATCAGGTTCCTCAATCGGGCGATGCAAGGAAAATGAAGAGTGTTAATGAGATTCAGGAGCTGCAAGCTTTGAGTTGGACTTCGGCTAATGATGATGTAGATTCTCTAGCATCATTGGAGTTAGATCTGTCGAATCAGGATCGAGTGAATTTTGAAGTTGCGAGAACGCGTCTTACTGACTGGGTGTCCTCTGTTCGTACTCCACTACGGCAATCAGGGCCGGTGCAAGTGAATCCATCCCCGCACCCTATGCAGCACCTCAATAGTAATCCAGGTACGGATTGGAGTCATTCGTTGTTTGGTCATATTAGGGAGGAGGGTCTTGATTTGACACAGAATGTTGGTATTGGTAATTCTAATGTGGAGGATTTGTTAGAGATTACTGATGATGATGTTAATCCTGAAATTGAATATTGGAACTCTGCTCTTGTTTGTTATATATTGGGGATAAAACCTCCTTTCTGAATTATTGATGGATTTATTCGTAGAATCTGGAGAGCTTATGGGGTTGAGAAGGTTGCTATGCTAGCTAATGGTAGCTTTGTTGTGAGATTTAGGTCTGTGGATGACAAATTAGAAGCGGTGAATGCTGGACCTATCTTGTTTGATCGTAAACCTGTGATAATGAAAAATTAGACTCCTGATTTAGATATCCTGAATACTGATGTGAAATTGGTGCCAACTTGGATTAGATTCCCTAGTTTACCTCTGAAATACTAGGGGCAATCTACTCTTCATAAGCTAGCAGGGAAAATTGGTAAACCTATTCGTACTGATCGTGATACGGCACAGAAGGACATCCTTGAGTATGCGAGGGTTCTTGTGGAAGTTAAAATGGACCAGCACTTTCCTTCTGAAATTGAATTTCGGAGTGAGAAAGGTGTAATTATGACTCAAGCAGTCAAATATGAGTATAAACCTATTTTTTGTGAGGATTGTAAAGGAATAGGTCATACTATGGAAGAATGCAGGCAGAAACGATTTGAAATGGCAAGCAGGATGATAAGACCGAAGCAAAAATGGGTGCCTAAGGTACCTGGCGTGCATAAAGTAACTGAGAAAAGAGGAGGTGAAGTGGTTAAGGCTGTGGTCAGTGGGTCTAGGACAATGGAACCTATTGTAGAAGAAAGTAAAGAGGATGTGCAGGGGGATGAGGATGGGTCAGAGGCATTTAATACTCATCTCATTGTGGTAGGTGGACAATTTGGGGTTTTAATGGACAAACAGGTGGATACAGGTGTAATGTCTGATGGTGTAGGAGGTGTTAATCCTGGTACAGAGAAGGAAGTGGGAGGGATGGCAATTCCAAATGGATAATTTGGGATTTTGGAACATAAGGGGGTTCAATAATCCTCATAAGTTTGGTGATCTTAAGACACTAGTACAAAAATGACAATTTGCGTCTGACTATTTGCGTCGCACGAAAGAGCAACTGACGCAAATGATATATGTGCGTCGGATCCTACAGAAAGTTCGACGTAAATAGCCTAGCAGGGATTACACAGGCCTGTTTTGCGTCACTGTGTGCGTCGCATTAAGATTTCATATGACGCAAAAAAGTCATCTGCGTCGGACCATAGGCCCCTCCGACGCAGATGACGTTTCGTATACATGCCCAAAATCCCAGCCTTACTTAGTCATTTGCGTCGGACCATAGGCCCATCCGACGCAGATGACTTGTATCCCGCCTAGATTTGGTCATCTGCGTCGGACCATAGGACCATCCGACGCAGATGACTCTTATTCATGTTTTATTTTTCGTATCCTGCCCATCAGTTGCCAATATTCACAAACACTACTCGCACTTCTCTCTCTCTCATGCGAATTCCCACTCGCCGGCGCTGCTGAAGGACATCTCCCCCCGTCGCGCCGCCGCTGCTCCGGCATTACCTCTCGCCGGCGCTCCTCCTCCTCTTTCTCTCACTCACTCTCTCTCTCTTGCACTCCTCTTTCTCTCACTCACTCACGTTGCCGCGCTCACGTCGCACCCGCTCCCTCGTCGCGCCGCGCTCCCCCGCTGCTCGCCGTCGCTCGCTGTCGCGCCTGAGTTGCTTTCCGTCTCCCCGTCTCCGGCAATGTAAGTCTTTTTTTTTATTTTTTTCAATTTTCTGTCTCAATTTATGTCTTTTTTTTTTTACCAATTTCTGTCATTTTTTTTTGGAATTTTTTCCTTATTTTTGCTAGATCTTAATCAAGGAGTTTGTGATTGTATAAGTAGAGTGATTGTAGTTTGTAGTTTAAGATTGAATTTTAATATTGAATTTAGGATGTTTGTAGTTTAATTTGTAGTTTGTAGTTTAAGATTTTAAGATTATATTTAGGATGTTTATAGTTTGTAGTGCTCATGAATTTATATAGTTTGTAGTGCTCTAAAATACTTCCTTTCTACTATATAATTATAATCACAAGTCATTCTTGTTTTTTACCATTGATCTTAATAATTCTACTTTAATCTTAATGTTGTTTCTTAATTTCTAATTTGTTAATGTCTTAATAATAGATAGTTGATGTTTATGAGTTATGACTTAATCACTATTTAATTTGTGGGTTGGTTAATGCCCTAATGCAGTTGCCACATTCCATCTTCTACTTGTCGGCTGGTGCTCCAAGCTCACCTCGTTGTGCTTGTCTTCGCTGCTCCTTGAGAGCAGAGGTATATATATTATAGCTTTTGCTTTATGTTTATTTGTTTTATTTATCCCTATAATGTTGAATTATGTGATTGAGAAAGTATATATGAATTGTTTGGTTATGTGATTGGGAAAGCATATGTTGAATTATGACCAAACTTATATGGACATACCTTAATGCGGTGGGGAGGGAAATCTAAGGAATGGATTGGTTTTTACTGTTTAATTGCAATGTGTGCATCATTGGCCTAGATACCCGTTCGAGGCTTACTCATTAGGAGTAAGTCTTGAATAGTCCCCGGTTTGGGACTGTCTTTGGGTTTCTTATCTCACTTAGGATGTGAATGAATGTTTGGTTTTCGATTCTAAGAAAGATCTAGCTCATTTCCCTAAGTGTTCTCTAGGTACATATGTTGATAGTTTACCTACTATCTTCATCGTGTACTTGGAGAACAGTAGGGAAGTGCTGCCGGATTTTTCTTAGAATTGAAAACTAAATGTTCATTCACTAGTGAGATGAGAAACTCAAGGATGGGTTAGGTTGGAGTGATAAGGACCCAAATGTTCATGACTGCATTTGATAAGACACTTTGAATGATGTGATCGATTGTGTTCTTGTTTGGTGTCTCTAGTGTATGAATATGGATCGAACTTGGATGTATGGTAATCGAATTTCGGCGACATTTCTACGAGGGGTTGATGAATTTATCAGGGTTGCGTTAGAACATCAATCGCAGAATGGGTCAAAGTTAGTCTTGTGTCCTTGTTGTGATTGCAATAACTCTAGGGGGTATCGTGATGTGGATCAAATTAAGGATCATTTAATTCGTCGTGGGTTTAAGAGTAACTATACTAGGTGGACATGGCATGGAGAGTTTTATGATCAGGGTATGAGCTCCACTAGCTTGTGTGATGATTTGCATGTTGATCACATTGATGATGAGGTTGAGGTTGATATTGAAAAAGGAGAGGATGATAATGAGAATGATAGGGTAGTTGATGAGAATGATAGGGTAGATGAGATGTTGCACAATTTGGAGGATGAAGGAACCGATCGTCCGCATATGTATAATAGTATTCTAAGTGCGGCGGACAAACCTCTCGTATCCGGGGTGTAAGAATTTCACTAAACTTTACGGCATCCTCACATTGTTCAATATGAAATCGAAGTATAGTTGGACGAGATAAAAGTCTCGAGTGAGTTGTTCACTTTTTTACAAGAATTGCTACCCGAAGGGAATGAAATTCCTAACTCTACCTATGAGGCAAAGAAATTGTTGTGTCCATTAGGTATGGAATATGAGAAGATACATGCATGTCCAAATGATTGTGTCTTGTATCGAAATGAGTACAAGGATTTGGGTGAGTGTCCAAGGTGTGGAGTATCTCGGTACAAGATAAAAACAGGATGATGAGGGAGTGAGAAAGAAAGAAACTCCGGCGAAGGTTCTTTGGTATCTTCCAATTATTCCAAGATTTAGGCGTTTATTTTCGGATGAAAATAATGCTAAATTATTAAGGTGGCATGCGGACAAGAGGAAGAAAGATGGGATGCTTAGACATCCGGCCGATTCTCCGCAATGGAGAAATATCGACCGAAAGTTCGCGAGGTTTTGGTAAAGAACCTCGAAATCTTAGGCTTGGACTTTGTACGAGATGGGATGAACCCTTTTGGCACACTAGGTACTCAACATAGCACTTGGCCAGGTTCTACCGACCATTTATAATCTGCCCCCTGGTTATGCATGAAGCGTAAATTTATTCTCGCTATCGCTTCTTATTTCGGGTCCTAAGCAACCCGGAAACGACATAGATGTGTATCTTGACCCACTTCTTCAAGATCGAAATTGTTGTGGTATGAAGGTGTTTCGATGTTCGATGCGTATACGAAAACCGACTTCACATTACGTGCCATGATATTTTGCACGATTAATGATTTCCGGCTTATGGGAATTTGTCGGGGTATACGGTTAAAGGAGCAAAGGCATGCCCTATTTGTGATGAGGATATGATTGATGAGCGGTTACATCATTGTGGGAAGAATGTATACCGCATTACCGTACATGGCTTCCTTTAGATCATCCATTTCGTAAGAAGAAAAAAGTTGTTCAACGGAAAAGTGGAGATGAGAGAAGCCCCCTGTACCCTTGCGTGGAAAAGAGGTTTCTAATCGGGTAAAGGATATTGAAACAAGTGTTTGGCAAGCCCTTTAAAAGTGTCTCAAAGAGCTTATACAAGAAAAGATCTAAGTTTCGGGACCTTCCATATTGGGAATGCTTAGAAGTCGGACATTGTCTTGATCTAATGCACATTGAGAAAAATGTTTGTGATGCCATTGTCGGAACATTATTGAATATGCCCGGGAAGACAAAGGATGGAGTTAAAGCTAGGAAAGACATGGTGAAATGGGAAGACCCGAACTAGCACCTCGGGAGAGGGGACAACGCTATTATCTCGCCACCGCCTTGCTACACTTTGTCTAAGAAGGACAAAACGAGTTTTTGTGAGTCTCTGCATAGGTTAAAGGTCCCTGCTGGATACTCGTCAAATTTTCGAAACCTTGTCTCACTGAAGGACTTGAAATTCGTTGGTTTGAAATCTCATGATTGTCATATCTTGATGCAGCATTTATTACCTGTTGCAATACGAGGAATTTTGCCTTCCCAAGTGAGATACACGATTACAAAGTTGTGTTTCTTCTTCAGAACTATATCTAGCAAGGTGATTGATCCTAACACTCTAGATACGTTGCAAGCTGATGTAATAGAGACGATGTGTCGATTTGAAATGTACTTCCCACCATCGTTCTTTGACATCATGCCTCATTTGATAATTCATCTTGTCCGAGAAATTAAACTTTGTGGGCCCATTTGTATGAGGTATATGTGGCCTTTCGAAAGGCATATGGGTACTCTCAAGGGAAAAGTGATGAATCCAGCCAGACCAGAAGCAAGTATTGTCCAAAGAATAGTTGCGGAGGAAGTATCTGAATATGTAAGTCAGTATTTAGCACGTGCACAAGCAATTGGATTACCAAAATCTAGACATGAAGGAAGGCTTGATGGTTGTGGTACCATTGGGAGAAAAAGATTGTGTCTTGATGGAGAGTTGAAAAGAAAAGCAGAATTTGTGGTGTTAGAAAATCTAAAACAAGTTCATCCTTACTTAGATGAGCACAAGAAGATGCTTAGTGTTCAGTATCCATTGAAGAATGAATGTGAGTTGATGATTGAGCAGAATCGGTCGTTCGTTGATTGGTTTAAAGAACGAGTTATGAACCAACTATCTGACCCAAAAAATGATGTATCGGATACGTTGAGATGGTTGGCATATGGGTCAAAGATGCAAGTTCTTTCCTA
Organism: Beta corolliflora; assembly: GCA_947648045.1. NCBI lineage: Eukaryota > Viridiplantae > Streptophyta > Magnoliopsida > Caryophyllales > Amaranthaceae > Beta > Beta corolliflora. The sequence goes on from CANSZD010002913.1 coordinate 6,509,033, forward strand.
TGAAGGGTATGACATCAATGGTTATTCATTTTACACTAAACGGCAAGATGACAAATCTACAATGCAAAACAGTGGTGTTACGTTGGGGGCTTTGTCATCAGAGTATAAAAGTAGAAGGAATAGAACCATTGTTGAGACAATGAAGTCTTACTACGGGTTCATTGAAGAGATATTAGAACTTGACTATGTTGACTTTAAGATTCCGCTCTTCCAATGCAAGTGGTTTGATATTCGTCGTGGTGTAAAGAATGATGAACATGACTTTTTTTACATTAGTCAGTTTCAACCGGTTAGGGCATCATGAAGATTCTTTGATATTGGCATCACAAGCAAAACAAGTATTCTACATGGTTGACCCTGCCGATTCAAAATGGTCTGTTGTCATTGAAGGAAAAAGGAGAATACTTGGAATTGATGATGTACACGATGAAGAGGAATACGATAAGCAATTCAATGAAGTCATTGCTTCGTCAGTAGTCATTCCAAGTACATTAGGGGAAGATCTGGACCCGAATTACATTCGTCGAGACCATAATGAGGGATTTTACGTTGTCAAAGAAAAAACTGATTAATAGGTAACTAATGTAATATTATTGCAACTACTATTGTTTATAATCTTCAATTATATATTTTATGCTTCGTTAAAATAATTTTGTAGTATTTCATTGATGAATCTAACATGTCTTTATGCTTTATGGTTTCAGGTGTAGTGATGGAAGATCACATAATGCATGATGCATCCGATGATGATAGGCACCCACGTTCGAGGCCGAGATACCGATGGAGGTAGCGGGGAAGAAAAGAGTGAGCAAGCCTCGAGGTCCTACAAAAGGGATACGTTCCAAACCCGGGGTCCAAAGAGTACTTCAGTGGGATGATTGGATGCGTCCGATTGGGGATCATGTTGGTGCGTACAAGACACATTGCGGCAAAATCAGTAGAAGCAAAGTGTCTATCTTGTACGATAGTTGGGATGATGTTCCACAAGGCCTAAAAAATAGTTTATGGGAAGATGCTAAAGTAAGTAAACCTATGTATTTTTAAAATCAATTCTTTTAATTTAATTTGAATCATGTTTATTATACTAATCGTGTATTATTGGTAAATTTTATATATTGAAGAAAGAGTTTGGAATGCAAGAGGATGAGAGGAAGAAACGAGATGTGTTGACTACTTGTGATAAGCGGTGGAGAGATTTCAAGTCAAGATTAGTGAGTCGATGGATCACAAAAACGAGGCCGGGGCCTAACAATGATATGCAACCGTACGTGCTCTATCCTTTCATCACGGAAGAGATTTGGGACGAATTTGTGAAAAAGTGTAGCTCTAAGGAGTTTAAGGTATATAATATATACGTTACAATCACATAATAAGTTATAATCAATTTTTTTTTGTGAATATTAACTAATTATTTGTTTTTATATTAGGCTAAAAGTGAAAGAGCAAGAAAGTCTCAGGCTGCCAACATTCATCCTCATTTTTTGGGTCAAAAGTCATATGCGGAGATGATTCCCGTTTGGAAAGACAAAGGGTATATCCCTAAATCCTCTACATCATCATCTGTTGACTCATCCACATCATCATATATTTCCTCCTTGCCGGATCGAACTTTGCCATGGCTTCTCGCGAGATCGAAAGAAGATAAGGAAGGAAATCTTTTCTTCCCTTATGAAGAAACACAAAAGATAAAAGAGTCCATTGTAAGCATTCTTCAAATTTTATGATATTTTCTTGTCTAATTACTCGAATTCTACTAATCATATGAATTTTTTGAATTTGACGCATGCAGGATGATTGGAAAAGGAAAGAAAAGGAAGGAGAGTTTGTTCCGAGTCGGATGGATGATGCCCTATCACGTGCTCTACGGAGGAAAGACCGTCCCGGGCGTGTGTTAACATTTGGGCGTAGCATTGGGATTACATCGGTTTGGGGAGATCCCGATCGAGTAGTACCGCTCGAAAGGGTAGGGGCATGGATGATGAGGAGATGAAGGAGTTCGAGGCTAGAGTGAGCCAAAGAGTTAGAGAACGAGACGATGGAGGAGATGAACTCGAAGATAGATGCAATACTTCAAGAAAAGTTAAAGGCTTTTGCGGCTCAATTTGGTCTTCAAGCACCAAATCAAACAAGTCCTCACACTTGCAGTTGATCCTAGTAGGTTGTCACTCGGGGACAATGATCCATTTGCGAACTTGCGGGTATATAGTTATTTTATATCTTCTACGATTATGATATTATGTTTCTAAAACACTTAATTAATGACATTGTGTTCTCAATGTATGTTAAGAGTCCGGTTCCATGTCGTTTGGCAATAGCGGATAACTCGGGACCGATCATTGTAGCTGAGGGTACTGTACAACCACAATTGGAGTCATCATCACATCCTACGGCCGTGAAAGTGAGTGTTGATGATTTTTATTCGGACTACGCAGAAGCTCTAGTTCCACTACCTACTCCATACATCGTGAAACTCAGTCAAGCCGAGGGTTCATTCATAGAATGGCCGAAAGAGTTGGTATTTTTAGTCTCAGATAATCAGGTAACTTATGTTTAATATTTTGATTTATATACTAAGAAATGTAAATATATATACTAAGAAATTTTGATTTATATATGCTAAGTAATCTTAATTTTGTATACTAAGTAATCTTGATTTATATATGAAATAATCTATTTACATATATAATATGAATTAAAAAGAAGTCGAATTGAATTAGGAACATATACCTAAAGAAGGTGCGATGAAGAAGAAGAAGAAGAAGAAAAAAATAGTTGGTAGTGATCCTTGCACCGATGAGTCTGCACATAGGCACGTAGATCCTTTTATTGACTTGACACTGGATGATATGAATGATGATATCAAGGAGATGCACCGAATATTTTGCGACAAACCCTCAGATGAGCCTTTTCAATTGCAAGTTCAGAAGGGTACCGTCTTCAACTTTGATAAAGATCATATGATCATTCTCTCACGACAAGATGTTTTTCAACTTCTCACGGGAGCATGGATTAATGTATCCATTTTGCAAGTATTTATGATGTGAAATTTCTCAAACTCTAAACTAATTAACATTACTATTTATTTTTATTGTTTCTTCTAATTATAAGTGTTTGGATCTTAGATACTTGGCAGAGCAGTCTGAGGAGCATGGAGATAATAATATTGGTTTCATCTGTCCAAGTATGATTTCAGCGACCATGATACGCAATCACTTAGATGCCGTGATCAACTACATGGCAAGTTCAATGAAAGCAAATCAATATATGCGTTACATCCTATGTCCGTATTTTGAAAAGTATGTTAGTTAAACTAATCTTTACTTTGTTTTATATTTATGAACTTGTGGTTATATATATAAAACATCACATTTTGCTTCATGCCTTAGGGATCATTGGATTCTTCTTGTCATTTGTCTATCTAAGAGAACGGTATATATATTTGATTCGATGAAGAAAGATAGATCCTTAGCTATCAAGATACCGTTGAATACGTAAGTTCATAGTTGTTATACATGTTAATAAGTTTACATGCATTTTATGATATTTTAAATAATTTATAAATGTTTATAGTAATTAATTGTTACAAAATCTCTATATTTAGTGCATATACAAAATACACACGGCTTGAAGGATCAAATAAAGGAACTAAATTGTCTTGGACATATATGCGGGTAAAACTCTTATGGTTTTGTATTTGATACTTTATAATTCTATTTAGGATTTTTTTTCCGATTCTAATATATATCTTAAATTTGGCGTAGTGTGCTCAACAATCGGGAGGAGTGGAATGCGGCTATTTCGTGATGAGATACATGTTTCTAATCATCCGCTTATACTATGAAGCAGAGAATTTGTATGAGGTATATGTATGTTGTAAATTCATTATTTATACTTATAGAATTTTAAAGTATATTAACTAGTTTAATATATTTCTAGGCTTTTTCGTCAAGTCTTGAGCCATACTCCATATATGAGATCAACGACCTCAAAGAACTTTTTGCGGAATACTTTGTATAGGTCGTTACTGAAGCAGACTAAGTTTGATGGTTAGTGTATGTATTTGTAGGTTAGAATAATACTTTGTTACTTGAACCTTGTTGGTTGATTGATTGCAACATTGGTTGCTTGAACCTTGTTGGTTGATTGATTGCAACATTGGTTGCTTGATTGAGATGTATTGAAACAGGTTTTGGTTATATATATGCAAAAATTTCCCAACGATTTCTTGGGTTGTCCAAATTACAAAGGAGACTCTGCCGAATTTTCTGCTCATAATTATTAACATAATGTTTGCTTAGTTTTGAAAATAAAAAAAAATAGCTGAAAACAAAAACAAAAAAAAAGCTGAAAAAAAAAACAAAAAAATATAGCATCTGCGTCGCATGCTTGTTGTGTCCGACGCAAATATTTGATTAATTGCGTCGTGTCGTATCCGACGCAGATGGCTGTCTTCCCATCTGCGACGAGACCTGTGCCGTCGGACCAGGGTCCGACGCAAATGGGGGTCCCAGGTCCGACGCAAATTGACATTTTTTTACTAGTGAGATGTTCTAAGATCAACATTCTATAGGATTGTTTGGGCTTCTGGAGACTAGGGTGAGAAGTGGAAGTTTTCCTAAAGTTTTTTCGAGATTTGGAGGTGTTTGGAGTATAGCTACTAACTATCACTTCCATAGAGGTGGTAGGGTGTGGTTGCTGTGGCTGCCTAATAAATTTATTGTGAATATTATTGAGTGCTCAGCTCAATTTATTCATAGTGAAGTTATTCAGATTAGCTCTGGTAAGAAGTGGTGGGTTACTATGGTTTATGGCTTCAATGAGGCTAGGGATAGAATGCAATTGTGGGAGGATATTATGAGAATTAGTAGACATATTGATGATTCCTGGATAGTATGTGGTGATTTTAATAATGTGCTGCAGTTGAATGAGAGATTGGGGTCTGCTATTACACTAGATGAAGTTACTGAGTTCAGACTGTGTCTTAGAAGAGCTAACCTTCAAGAGCAAGCCACCTCTGGGCCTTTTTACACCTGGTCTAACAAACAAGATGGTGTGGACCGGGTGTTCTCTAGAATTGACAGGGTGGTTGTGAATGAGAAATGGATGGAGAATTGGCCTGAATCAGAGACATTTTTTTTTCCCTGAGAGTATCTCTGATCACTGTCCTTGCTTGGTGAGAATGAGTGCTCAGAATATTTCAAAACCTAAAGCCTTTAGGTTTTTTAATATGTGGGCTCATGATGATAGTTTTTGGCCTAGAGTTCAGAATGTGTGGCAAACTGATGTTCAGGGGGTTCCTATGTATAGAGTTGTGACAAAGTTAAAGATGTTGAAGAAGACTTTGAAGGAGCTTAATAAAGAGAAGTTTGCAAGCTGATGCGGCCTATCACAAGTTATTGACGACTCAGCAGCAAGTTCACCAAGATCCTAGTAATCCTGATTTGTATGGTCTGGAGGAGGAGGCAAGACTGAACTATCTATCTTTGAATAAAGCTAGACTTTGTTTTTTACATCAAAAAGCAAAGCAAGAATGGTTGAAGAAAGGTGACTCCAACACAGGATATTTTCATGCTTGTATTAAGCAAAGAAGATGTCAAAATAAAATCTGCAGAATTAAAAATATTGATGGTGAGTGGCAGGGTAATGATGATATTGAAAATGCCTTTCTAGAGTTTTATCATAAATTGTTGGGTACTGCTAAGCCTGTTACAGCTCATGTTAGTAGTACTATTATCAAAGAGGGAGTAGTTCTAGATGAAGTTCAGCAGAGAGAGTTGTGTATTCCCTTCACAGGAGAGGATGTCAAGGCTGCCTTGTTCAGCATTGATGACACTAAGGCCCCGGGGCCTGATGGTTACACTAGTTGTTTCTTCAAGAAATCATGGGCGTGTGTCGGAGAAGATATCATAGCAAATGTTCTTAACAAATTAACTCTACTACTTTGTGTCTTATCCCTAAAATTGATCAACCTATTGATGTGTCTCAGTTTCGCCCAATAGCTTGTTGTAATGTAATATACAAAGTTATCTCCAAAATGCTTTGTAGTAGACTAAAGGTTGTATTACCTAGTCTTATTGATCAGGTACAAAGTGCCTTTGTTGCTAATAGAGTCATACTTCATAATATCTTCATTTGTCAAGATATGATGAAAAATTATAAAAGGAAGTATCTTCCTGCAAGATGTACGCTTAAGGTGGACCTGAAAAAGCGTATGACTCTTTGAACTGGGAATTTATTAGAGAGTTGTTGGTGGAGTTAAAATTCCCTCAACAATTTGTAGAGTGGACTATGCTGTGTATTACTACTACTTCATACTCTTTGAGCATAAATGGTGGGCTTTGTGGTTTTTTTCAAGGTAAGAGAGGGATCAGACAAGGGGATCCAATCTCTCCTTTGATTTTTGTATTAGTTATGGAGTATTTTACGCGTATTATGAAAAAGATGAGTCAAAGAGAGAGCTTTAAATTTCATCATAGATGTGAGCAGCTTAGGATTAATCATCTTATTTTTGCTGATGATTTGATGATATTCAGTAAAGGTGATATACATTATGTGGTGCTTCTTGTGAGGGCTTTGAAGGCCTTTGCAAATGCCTCTGGGTTGGAAGCTAGTCCTGACAAAACAGCTATTTATTTTGGCAATGTGAAGAATGATGATCAGATTCGAATGCTGCAGATTACAGGGTATAAGAAAGGGATTTTTCCTTTTCGATATTTGGGAGTCCCTATCACTTCCAAGAGGATTTCCAAGGCAGATTATGATGTGTTAGTGGAGAAGATTTTGAAGAAAATCATGTGCTGGAGCTCTAGACACTTGTCTTATGCAGCTAGGACTATGTTAGTAAATGCAGTTCGTCTGAGTTTGCACACTTACTGGTCTCAAATTTTTCTGTTGCCTAAATGTGTTTTGAGAAGGATAACTAAAGTTTATAGGCCGTTTCTGTGGGAAGGCAAGGCTTATTTACATAAATCCCCCCTTGTAGCGTGGGATTGGGTTTGTAAACCTAAGAAGTGTGGTGGCCTTGGGATCAAAAATTGTATGGTGTGGAATGTTGCTGCAATTGGGAAGTTTATATGGCAGATTGCTCAGAAAGAAGACCTTTTATGGATCAAGTGGATCCATAGTGTATACCTTCATGATGAAGATTGGTGGGAGTATGAAGCTCCTATTAATGCTAGCTGGGTGTGGAAGAGTTTTTGTAAAGTGAAAAATGTGTTCAAAAGTGCCTACTCCAATAATATGTGGCTAAATGGGACAACAAACTACTCAGCAAAGGAGGGGTATAAATGGTTACAAGGTCCTCAGGAGAAGGTTCCATGGCATTTTTGGGTCTGGAATTCACTGAATTTGCCAAAGCATTCATTTGTTTCTTGGCTGGTAGCTCTAGGTAAAGTCAGAACTAGAGTTGTGCTAGCTAAGACAGGTTTATATCCTGATGTGGCTTGCTTATTATGCAACTCAGGTGAAGATTCTTGCCAACATTTATTTTTTAAATGTGCTTGCAGTGCTGTAGTCTGTCAGGAGGTTATGGCTTGGATTGGTGTTAATGTGTCTCACTCAGAGAATTTATATGTTGTTTGGAGGAAATGGAGCAGGAAATTCAAGAGTAAAAAGAGGCAGGGTGTTTGCTATGCGGTGATTGCTGCATTGGTTTATCATATTTGGAGTGCAAGGAATTATTCCTTGTGGAATGATGATGTTCTTTGTCCTGCTATCATTAGTAAGAGGATGAAATTGGATATTTGTGGTAGGATAAAGAGCTTAGTTGATGTGACTTGGAATGATGCTGATAAAACTTGGTTTCAACATCTTGTGATTAGCTTAAATTAGGCTCTGTTGCTGTAGTCTGTAGTTTATTTTGATGATGTTGTTCTTAGTAGTTTTAGGTTGTATGTTGGAGCTTTTATGCCTTTTGGTAATACATTTACATTTTACCAAAAAAAAAAATGATTGAAAGCCTATACGAAATCTCTCCTCTCGGAGTAGATCCAATATTGCGATAATAGAAATACAAATCAGGCCTAATTCATAAATCTAGCATGAACGATTCAATCACAGGAAACAGTTGAAATAAAGGGTAATTATACTAATCTATCAATCCCTCATTGCATACATAGATCCCCACAATCCTAGAAATAAAACTACTCACTCATGCTTGAGAAAACAATAAGAAAATCCATGTAAAAATTCATACTTTGAACTATTGCAAATAACTAAGAAATTAATCTAATCAATAATAGAGAAAACAATAAAGAGGATTACCAAATTGAAGAATTATATTAAACTTGCGAATAATCCAAAGGTTTGATCTTGAATCCACAATGAAAAGTAGTAAAACTAGGGTTCTTGAGAGAAACTATGAGAGAATAAGGATTAAAAACAAGATGAATAAAAGATGTTCTAACTTTCCTATTTATACTAAGTAGCCCGAAACTCATTAAATGAGCGCGCAGAACAGACACCCGATCGGGCCAAGCCAGCCCGATCTTATCGGGCGCAAAGCAGCAGCTGGGCTTCAAAACTAAACCCCGCCTGATTCAATAGGGCCGACACGCCCGATGAGATCGGGCCGAACCGCCAAGCCTCACAATCCAGCGTAGAACATAGCCAAGCACGCCCGATGAGATCGGGCCGAACCGCCCGATCGGGCTCCTCACCGAAATAACGACCGGGCGGCATCGCCCGATCGGGCCCGCAACGATTCTTGCTTCTGATGGCGATGAACGCCCGATCGGGCGTGAGGCGCCCGTTATCATCGGGCTCAGGTCCGATTCTTCCTTCCTTGGCTTCATATGCCAAGGCTTCACTTCTTCTTTTGCCCAAGGCCTCGGAAAGTATTCTCGGGACCCCGGAACTCATCAAATATGTCTTCGAACCTCTCCAGTCCAGTGTAATGGTCAGATAATAGTAGAAAATAGGGAGATAACTCCCTAAAACCTGCAATCAGACACATAACAGAAAACCACAACTCGATGGAGAAAGTTAGCATAAAATGGCTCCTAAGAGCACCATTGATACACATTTTAGCTCAAATATAGGGGGAAAAACACTATATAAAATCATAACATCAACCACGTGTGTCAAACACAAGCAATAGTTGGGCCTGCTATGGAATAGTCCATAGTTGGGACCTTTTATGGCGGACCGGCCATAGCTGGGACCGCTCTTGTCAATTTTTCCACTTAATAACTAGAATCTTTCTAAAATATAAATATTAACTTACTAAAAAATAGAGAGTTTACAGAATACACCCTTTAAAAGAAGTTTCATCCTCGAAACTTAAAACAAGCAATTATAAATTAAGCAAGTACTTCAAATATACCATAAAATTTCTATAAAAGTAAGTTGACTCAATTAATGACTCATGAAACAAGCCAAAATCAGGTCAAAAATATCGTTATAAGTCAAAAGTGCGAAACTCTATCGCGTTCTACCCCTCTTAAAAAGGAGTTATGCCCCCGTAACTCGCTAAGACTTAAATTTTTTTTTACCAACTTTGTATTACAAACAATATATGAAACATTGGTGGAAACAGAATTACAAAATCACTCCATAGATAATAACATCAAACTCCCCTAAGCTAAACCTTTGCTTGTCCTCAAGCAAAGCACAACATGAATAAGAATAGGATTGCTTCACCCCTCAGATAGAAAATTTTAAACTCAATTATTTCCAACTCAAAATCGTTCAAGCAAGCAAAATTCAAGTTCATTTGCTCAGATCACCTGACTACCAATCACTTAAGCAAACCATCAAATGCAGCTGCCCTACATATCATGCGAATCTTGAAAAGGTGCTCACCAAGGTGTCACTCCTCTCAATTTTGTGGCAGGCAAAATATGTGCCCGATCGCTCACTAACCCAACCATAATAGTCCTTCCCACTCACACTCTCATGTGTTTAGAAAGGTATAATATCGCTCATCCTAATCAGGTCGACTCAAATAACAAACTTAATCTTCAACTTTGGCATATTGACTCAGTATTATTCCAATAAACAATCAAACATGTGCTCAAAAGGTCTTTCTTAGGGTTGTAATGGGGCTCGGGTAAAGGTACGGAAATTATTTAGGGAATGTGGTGGAAAAGCCAAGAAAGGGGAGCAAAAAAAAAACACTAGTAGGACTAGGTGTGGTCGAAACAACTCCCATGGCATCAACAACATAACCAAGATAATAACCAACTCTTGAAATTTCACGAACCAACCAATAATTGTCATTTTCAACATAATTTCCAACACTTTTGAAAGTTAACGAGTGAAGATCATAGAAATTTTTCAGATTTTTCACTATCATTTTTTTTTCACTTTATTTTTCTTTTTCTTTCTTTTCTTTGTACAAACATATCATTATTTTCCAACCACCCTACGGAATCAACCACACAATATGCTATTAACTCAACAAATGCTCCCCCAAGCTAGGCTTGGGACAATAGTCAATGTAAAGGCTCAAGGTGTGTAATGTGGCTTAATATAGATCCAAAAAGAAGTCATTAGGCTCAGCGGGGCTAGGGGGGAAAATTGATTCATTAAACAACTCTAAGGCTTAAAGATTAAACAAATGAACGCCTCTATCACAGCACATGTCTAAATTCACCAGAAATCAACGAGTACAATGCCAAAACCAAGATAAGAATGCTACGAGGAACTAACACACAAGAATAGATCGGATATAGAGATAAATCCGAGGGCTAAAATGAATCCTCACAATCTAACCAATTCAAGCATGCAGTTAAAGTAAGAGATTTATCATCAAAATCCACTCAAGATCAAGGCAATCAGAGATCACATCACAACATCCCAATCACAAATGCCCAACTATCCAGTATAATGAGTTAAATCATTTTTTCAAAGCAAAGTTAGGGGCACACGGAAGCAATCAATCTATTCGTATTCAACTCGTATTTTTGTGTTTTTTTTTTCAGCAATATTTCATCATATTTTTTTTTTGTGATTTTTCATTTTTTCAAAGCGATTAACCTAACTTAACTAGCCTAAAAAGCAGTAAAAACAAAAAGAAAACAATACTAATACTTACAGAAGTCCTCCCCCAAGCTGAACGTGGCAATGGCCTCATTGCAACAAGGGAAAGGGAACGCATGGATATCAGTCATCCATGGAAAGGTCATCAGCATCATCATCCTCACCTCCACCGCCCCTACTACGGGACCCCGGCTGGCTGTAACTCGGGTTCCAAGTGTACCAGGATGGGTGAGCATCTGTTTCTGCAATTTTATGCAGTCTGCAGTAGTCATCGTACATAGGGTACATAGCTAGGTGTTGATCATTGGCCAATGTATCAACACACTGGCTAAGGCTCTAGAGAACTGCATAGTTGGCATCAACCTGCTGACCGATGCTCTAGATGGCGGTAGAGTTGGCAGTGATACCAGACTCCATCCGCTGGAGCATGCTCATCATTTCCTGAAAATCAAAAGAAGGAGGAGGAGCAGCAGAAGATGGGGGAGGGGGAGCATCAGAAGTAGAGGCAATATCAGTAGAATGAGGGAGGCGGCGGTGAAAGGTGCGCTGGGGTATCTCAGGCACGGGGGTGGGAAAGTCAGAACCAGCAATGGGAAGGTGGTAATGGGGCTACCTAGGTCGGATTTTTGCTAAGGGACTAGGTAGCTCAATAGAGCGCCTCCCGTTGATGCGCCACTGATATTTATCCCCAGCCCTCTCTAACCAATGGAGACGATCTAGGAAAGCATAATCCATGAGGGTGGGTCCTATGGCTGGCTAGTAGCTAGACTCGTCAAAATCGGGGATTTTCCTAGGAAAAAGAGTCACTAACCCCCCATTCACAATGGCACGAGAGGTCAAGGTAACGTCCGCTCTCCTCTTGGGGTAAGTAGTAGCAATACGCTCCATCTGAAGCGCAACATGATGAGGGATGTTGTAATGAAAATGGTCAGGCGTCCCTTTAAGCATGTAGCTTCCAATTAAGTACAGTTCATCCCCCCTGATTAATTGTCCTTCCACCCTCCCAAATAATGTCTGAGACATAAACCAGACCCAAATCTTAAAGATGGGTTGGTGGATGAATTTGCCCTTGCAATGTTGTAGGGTGAACTCATTTCCATCACCGGTGATGGCAAAGTTGGTGCTACGATGGTGGTAGTTAGGGGGGTGCCCAATCTCGCCACCACATTGGACTCGAATTACCCGTGCAAATTCCGATAAAGTTAGGTGGAAATCCTGATTTAGCAGTCTAATGGATACATATGAGACGGGTCCAGTTCGGGGTTTGGTAACCTTAAGACTACTATAAAATTCATAGACCAGTACAGGATATGTATTAACATGCACGGAAAAGAAAGATTCCATCCCTATTATTTACATGAAATCCTTGAATTCAGAGGCAATACCCAATTTATTCAAAAATTCAATATCAAGAAAGTGGGTAGGACTCACCTCGCGCCCTTTTAGGCGCTGAAACCTTTCACGCTGCTCTGGCGACGAAAAGATGACATCCGGAAAAGTCTCTTCCCGTGGTGGTAGTGGTGGTGGTGGTTGTGGTTGAGACCCGGTGCCGGATCCACGACGCCTCCTCGAACTCATGTTGCTTGGAAAATGTAGAGGATTTCACACTCACTCTAATGGGGGATGATGGGAAGGGAGTTTTTCTCTCACTTTAATGGTGGAATGAAGGTGGAAGAGGATAGATGGGAGAGATGGAGTGAAAGAAAAATGAAGAGGGTGGAGTGGGTAATTGGTAGGAGAAGATGAGAGGAGTGATTTCGTGGAGATAGAAGTAGCTTGGATTGGAGGTTGTTAATGGTGGAGGGAGAATTTGGGGAAGAAGGTGAGAGTTGGGGTTAGGGCTTAAAGAAGAGAGAGAAAGAGATTGAGAGATGAATGAAAGAAAATGAGTGGAGAAACACGATTTAATGAACCGCAGCAGACGGCCTGATCGGGCGAGCGGAGCCCGATGAAATCGGGCGACTCTGTTTTCGTTGACGGAAGAACGCCCGATCGGGCGGTACGGCCCGATAGCATCGGGCGCTTTACTTTTTTTGTTCTCGTCCAACTTCTTCGCGGGTCCGATCGGGCGGCGTAGCCCGCTGCTACGGGCAGATGCCCAGCAAACAGCCTTTTTCTCGAAATTTTGCGATCTTTTTCCATGGGAAAATGGACCTAGCTATTATGCGCAAAATTCCTGCACACATATAACCTCAAGATGATGATTAGAACCCTCTCACTCTCTTACCAAAACTACGAAACTAGAAAAACAAAAAAAAGAAGAACAGGAAAGGGAAAAATCGGGTTGCCTCCCGAGTAGCGCTGGTTTATAAGGGTCCCGCACGACCATAATGCCGCATCCCTCAAACAGAAGGGGAAGGGGGTTGGAGGTATAATTCCTCCACAGATCCAGCAAGAGCTGTATGATAAAGCTTTAAGCGTTCAATTAACCTTGAATTTTTCACCTGTTGCATTCATCACCTCAATAGAACCAAACTTGTTAACATTAGTGACAGAAAATGGACCAGACCACCTAGACTTCAACTTACCAGGAAAAAGTTTTAATCTAGAGTTGTACAATAAGACCTTGTCACCAATTGAGAACTCTCTACTCAAAATTTTCTTATCATGCCATCTCTTAGTGCGCTCTTTGTAGAGACGCGAACTATCATAAGCATTCAGCCGGAGTTCATCAAGTTCATTAATCTGCAAAAGGCGTCTTTCTCCTGCTAACTTAGCATCAAAGTTCAGCTCCTTAACAGCCCAAAAAGCCTTGTACTCTAGCTCAACAGGTAAGTGACATGCTTTCCCATAAACTAACCTGTAAGGGGTGGTGCCAATAGGGGTCTTAAAGGCAGTTCTGTAAGCCCATAAGGTGTCATCTAATTTGTCACTCCAATCCTTCCTAGATTTAGCTACCACCTTCTCCAAGATAGTCTTTTTCTCACGATTAGACACTTCTACCTGCCCACTTGTCTGAGGGTGATAAGCTAGTGGTAGACACCATACTTCTTAAGCAGAGCCTCGAAAGTACGTTTGTGAAAATGAGATCCACCATCACTGATGACAACCCTTGGTACCCCAAACCGTGGAAAGATAATCTTTTTAAACATTTTCATAACGACTTTAGAGTCGTTAGTTGGGGATGCAAGGGCTTCTACCCACTTAGACACATAATCAACAGCAACAAGTATGAAATTATTGCCCGATGAAGAGGGAAAGGGGCCCATAAAATCAATACCCCATACATCAAATAATTCAACTTCCAAAATGGGGGTTTGGGGCATCTCATGTCTACGGGAAATATTGCCCGTTCGTTGGCATGCATCACAGGACTTAACAAAGGTACTAGCATCATGAAATAAAGTAGGCCAGTAAAGACCAGATTGAAGTACCTTAGCAACGGTTTTGGAGGGCCCAGCATGGCCTCCACATGGCAGGGAGTGGGAGTGCTTCAGAATGTCATGCACCTCCCATTCTGGAATACATCGCCTATACATGGTGTCAGCGCAAAGCTTGTACAGTAGAGGGTCGTCCCAAAAATACTTTTTAGCCTCATGGAGGAATTTCTTCCTCTGCTGGTAACTCAGCTCTGGTGGAGTCTGTCCACTCACACAGAAGTTGGCGAAGTCGGCATACCACGGGGTGACAGAAGTGACTGCCAGGAGCTTATCATCAGGAAATGAGTCATCAATGGGTAGACCTTCTTCCATGTCTTCATACTGCAATCTGGACAGGTGATCAGCCACTACATTTTCAGCTCCCTTTTTATCTCTGATCTCTAAATCGAATTCTTGGAGCAGCAAAATCCACCGAATGAGTCTAGGCTTGGCTTCCTTTTTGGCTAGGAGGTACTCCAATGCAGCATGGTCGGTATAAACAATGACCTTAGACCCCAGGAAATAAGTCCTGAACTTGTCCAGTGCATAGACCACAGCTAGAAGCTCTTTCTCAGTGGTGGCATAGTTAACTTGAGCTTCATCTAGTGTCTTACTAGCGTAGTATATCGCATGGAGGATGTTGTCCTTCCTCTGACCAAGCACAGCTCCCACAGCATAGTCGCTAGCATCACACATAATCTCGAATGGAAGGTTCCAATCCGGAGATCGAATGATCGGAGCAGTAATCAAAGCTTGCTTGATCCTGTTGAAAGATACAAGACAGTTATCAGTAAACAGGAACGGATCATCCTTGAGGAGCAACTGAGTAAGTGGTTTAGCAATTTAAGAGAAATCCTTGATGAAGCGGCGATAAAACCCCGCATGACCAAGAAAGCCTCGCACCCCTTTTACATTCACAGGAGAGGGCAATTGCTCAATCACTTGAATTTTTGCTTTACCCACCTGGATGCCACGTTCAGAGATAATATGACCAAGTACCACTCCTTCAGTAACCATGAAGTGGCACTTCTCCCAGTTCAGTACAAGATTGACATCTTGACACCTTTTCAAAACTTTAGCCAAATTTAGCAAACATGCATCAAAATTAATTCCATACACGCTAAAGTCATCCATAAACACTTCCATAATGGACTCAATGAACTCAGAAAAAATGGCCATCATACAACGTTGGAAGGTGGCGGGGGCATTACATAATCCAAATGGCATCCTTCGATAGGCAAAGGTACCATAAGGGCAGGTAAAGGTGGTCTTCTCCTGGTCATCTAGGTGGATAGGGATTTGGAAGAAACCTGAATACCCATCTAGATAACAGAAATAAGAGTGACAGGCTAGTCTTTCCAATATTTGGTCAATGAAGGGGAGGGGAAAGTGATCCTTTTTGGTGGCAACATTTAATTTCCTATAGTCAATGCACATACGCCAACCAGTTACTACTCTTGTAGCAATTAATTCATTTTTTTCATTTTTAACAACAGTAGTACCTCCCTTTTTAGGAACCACTTGAACTGGACTCACCCACTTGGAGTCAGCAATGGGGTAGATGATTCCAGCATCAAGCAATTTCATAACCTCTTTCTTAACCACTTCCTGCATATTGGGGTTCAAACAACGTTGGCCTTGTATACTAGGACGATGATCATCCTCTAAGTGAATTCTATGCATGCAGAAGTCAGGGCTTATGCCTTTCAAATCATCAATATTATATCCAATGGCTTGTTTATGTTTTTTCAGAACAGACAAAAGTTGAGACATTTGACCATCATTCAATGAAGCACTAACAATCACAGGATAATTTTCAGATTCATCCAGAAAAGCATAGCGCAGAGAAGGGGGAAGAGGTTTCAGTTCAGGTCTCTTTACCTCTACCGGTTGAGTATCATATACTAACTGTTCCTTGTCATGAGTGATAATACCGTCAAGCTCTTCACATGTAAGAACCGCTTCCGAGTCATCCACTGCAACACTCAAGGGATTACCATCACCTGTAGAAGATGCAAAACAAAGTAAAGCCTCCAGAGGATCCCGCATAAGGGATTGAGGCATATCATCGCTAACTAGCACATCAATGACATCAATTCTATAACAGGCTTCCTCTAGCATGGGACTTTTTAAGGCATTGGTCAAACTAAAGGTCACCTTGTCATCTCCCACAGTTAAAGTTAATTTCCCATTCTTAACATCTATGACAGCTCCAGCAGTATGAAGGAATGGTCTCCCTAAAATAATTGGGATCTGAGTATCCTCTTCCATGTCAAGCACAACAAAATCCACGAGAATAAAAAATTTACCTACTCTCACAGGGACGTCCTCTAGGATACCTAAGGGGTATTTGACAGAACGGTCAGCCATTTGAAGAGTAATATTGGTACATTTTAAATCTCCCATGTCAAGCTTTTTGCATACAGTAAGGGGCATGACACTAACACTAGCACCTAAATCACATAAAGCCTTATCGATAAAAATGGTGCCAATGTTACAAGGGATAGAGAAACTCCCCGGGTCTTTCAATTTAGGTGGGGACTGATTTTGCAAAAGAGCACTACATTCCTCAGTGAAAGCTACAGTCTCAGTTTCATTAAAGGCTCTTTTCCTAGTCAGAATTTCCTTCAAAAATTTAGCATATGCAGGAACTTGAGTAATAAGTTCAGTAAAAGGGACAGTTACCTGCAGATGTTTCATTATCTCCAAAAACTTACCGAGCTGATGATCAAGCTTAGTCTTCAATAGTCTATTGGGGAACGGTACCTTGATCACAGGAGTGGGAGGTGGAACTTTTTCAGCTACTGTCTGCTTCTCTGCATTGCTGGCCTCCTTAGGAGCTGTGGAATTGTCAGTGACAACTTCATCCTTGTCGGACCCAACCGGATCATCTTTAGGCATCTCTGGACTATCATACCACGTTCCACTCCTAAGAGTGATGGCATTGGCAGTATCTCTTGGTTGCATGGGTTGTGAAGGTAATGACCCAGGCGGCCTACTAGCAGAAGAACTAGCCAACTGAGGTAGTTGAGTCTCCAACATCTTGTTATGCGTACCCAAGTTTTCCAACTGAGCCTTTGTGTCGGCTTGAAAGGCATTAAAACCTTTCTGAATCTGAAACATCATATTCTTCAGCTCTGTCATGGCTGGGTCAGTAGGAGGAGCAGGTGGTTGTGGAGCCTGATTTCTCTGAAAACCAGGAGGAGCTTGTTGTTGAGGTTGATATTGTTGAACCTGATTCTGTGGGACATATGGTTGTTGAGGTTGAGGATTCAACACATTATTGCTCCGATATGAGAGGTTGGGGTGATTTCTGTACCCGGGGTTGTAAGTGTTAGAATATGGATTGAACTGGCCCCTAGGTTGTGACTGAAACGCATTAACCGTCTCACAGTTGCTCTCGACATTAGAAGATAGGAGCGCAGGGCACTCTTGACAGTTGTGCCCAGGTATCCTACAAGCATCACAAATGGGAGCAATATAATTAGAAGCACTAGCCATCGCATTAACACTCATATGGGAGGAGTCATTACCTAGCTTCAAGGAATAAATCTTCTGGTTTAGAGCAACTAGTTGCCCGAACAATAAAGAAATGGCCTCGACATCATGTTTCCCTCCCTTCTTCATGGAGGAACGAATGGTAGATGCTTGATTAGAAGCGAGTTTCTCCAGAAGTTCATACCCCTCATCAATGGCTTTATCCATGAAAAACCCACCGGAGGCTCCATCAATTACCCTCCTTGTATCTGCATCAACTCTAGTGTAGAAAATCTGACACAAATACCACTGGTCTAAACCATGATGAGGACAAAGGCGTTGCAGATCCTTGAACCTCTCCCAAGCTTCATATAATGATTCTCCAGGGTCTTGGGTGAAAGTTACTATGGCATGACGCATATCTGCAGTCTTTTGGTAAGGATACCACTTGATGAGGAAGATTTTGGATAGTTCTGCCCAGGTGGTGATGGTGGAAGGCAGCTTATTATACCAAAATAGAGCCTTGTCACGCAGAGAGAAACCAAATAGGATGAGTTTCATATCATCGGTAGTAACACCAGCTTGTTTCTGAGTAGCACAACATTGTAAAAACCGCTGCAGGTGCTGATTTGGGTCTTCAGATGGTAACCCAGCAAAATGATTATTCTGAACCATATTCAGAACATGAGACTTGATTTCAAAGTTTGTAGCAGCAATGGTAGGCATCCGGACCCCAATGGGTACATTGTCAGGCGAAGGTTGTGCATAATCTCTAAAGGTTGGTTTAGCTTCGTCACCTATTATAGCAGTAATAGGTGAAGATGGTGGAGTAGGTGTCTTTTGAGATGGTGTCCCTGCAGACAACTTCGCTTGCTTAGCTTGTTTTCTGAGTCTACGAGCAGTCTTTTCAATCTCCGGATCAAATGGAATGAGATTTGAGGATTTCAATTTCCTGCTCATACACCCAAAACACTAAAACAAACGTGAGATGCTCCAAAGAACAGGTGTTCTTCAGAGTAGAGGTTAGTGTAATACTATAATTCAGACAAAATAAAAATAAACCGTCTCCCCGGCAACGGCGCCAAAATTTGACAGGCTAAAGTCGTATCACCTTATCAAAAATAACCTAAGGTCCACTAACAAATAGTCAGGATCGAATCCACAGGGAGAAAGTTATATTATTGTATCTGAATTCTAATATTATACTAACTAAATCTGTTGAAAATGGGTGTGTGACTAAACTAATAGGCAAATGATAGAACTAAATATGAAGGTAAGAATCAATTAATAAAGAACTAGGACTATGGATCACTATGCATACAATTCGGGAAATCAGAGACAAATAATAACTACCCAATAAGTCAATTTATCTAGGGCACATGTAATTTCTCTCGAACATTACCTCCCTCAAAGATCACCTAGCCGCTCTCGCATGGTCAAGGATCACTATGCCTAATGATTGAAAGCCTATACGAAATCTCTCCTCTCGGAGTAGATCCAATATTGCGATAATAGAAATACAAATCAGGCCTAATTCATAAATCTAGCATGAAAGATTCAATCACAGGAAACAGTTGAAATAAAGGGTAATTATACTAATCTATCAATCCCTCATTGCATACATAGATCCCCACAATCCTAGAAATAAAACTACTCACTCATGCTTGAGAAAACAATAAGAAAATCCATGTAAAAATTCATACTTTGAACTATTGCAAATAACTAATTAAGAAATTAATCTAATCGATAATAGAGAAAACAATAAAGAGGATTACCAAATTGAAGAATTATATTAAACTTGCGAATAATCCAAAGGTTTGATCTTGAATCCACAATGAAAAGTAGTAAAACTAGGGTTCTTGAGAGAAACTATGAGAGAATAAGGATTAAAAACAAGATGAATAAAAGATGTTCTAACTTTCCTATTTATACTAAGTAGCCCGAAACTCATTAAATGAGCGCGCGGAACAGACGCCCGATCGGGCCAAGCCAGCCCGATCAAATCGGGCGCAAAGCAGCAGCTGGGCTTCAAAACTAAACCCCGCCCGATTCAATCGGGCCGACACGCCCGATGAGATCGGGTCGAACCGCCAGATCGGGCTCCTCACCGAAATAACGACCGGGCGGCATCGCCCGATCGTGCCCGCAACGATTCTTGCTTCTGATGGCGATGAACGCCCGATCGGGCGTGAGGCGCCCGTTATCATCGGGCTCAGGTCCGATTCTTCCTTCCTTGACTTCATATGCCAAGGCTTCACTTCTTCTTTTGTCCAAGGCCTCGGAAAGTATTCTTGGGACCCCGGAACTTATCAAATATGTCTTCGAACCTCTCCAGTCCAGTGTAATGGTCAGATAATAGTAGAAAATAGGGAGATAACTCCCTAAAACCTGCAATCAGACACATAACAAAAAACCACAACTCGATGGAGAAAGTTAGCATAAAATGGCTCCTAAGAGCACCATTGATACACATTTTAGCTCAAATATAGGGGGAAAAACACTATATAAAACCATAACATCAACCACGTGTGTCAAACACAAGCAATAGTTGGGCCTGCTATGGAATAGTGCATAGTTGGGACCTTTTATGGCGGACCGGCCATAGCTGGGACCGCTCTTGTCAATTTTTCCTTTTAATAACTAGAATCTTTCTAAAATATAAATATTAACTTACTAAAAAATAGAGAGTTTACAGAATACACCCTTTAAAAGAAGTTTCATCCTCGAAACTTAAAACAAGCAATTATAAATTAAGCAAGTACTTCAAATATACCATAAAATTTCTATAAAAGTAAGTTGACTCAATTAATGACTCATGAAACAAGCCAAAATCAGGTCAAAAATATCGTTATAAGTCAAAAGTGCGAAACTCTATCGCATTCTACCCCTCTTAAAAAGGAGTTACGCCCCCGTAACTCGCTAAGACTTCAATTTTTTTTTACCAACTTTGTAATACAAACAATATATGAAACATTGGTGGAAACAGAATTACAAAATCACTCGATAGATAATACTTTAGAAAATATCTTTTGGGCTTTGAAAAATAACCTCTTTTTTAAGGTATTAATAATAAAAGTATTTGCCTTCAATAATAAATCAACATAATAAAGAAAATATTTGAATAAGTTCAAAAGGGTAGTTTATGACAAATTAAAAATTTTGTAAAAATTGAATAGGATTTTTTTTTCAAAACTTAATAAACAACTAATATTGATACTAAAGACAAGTGTTGCAGGGAAAAAAAATACTTGAGGCAAATCCTCATATAATATGCAAATGCTATAATATATGGTGAGAACAAAAGAACATTATAAAACCTTTCGTAAGCTTACTCGAAAATGCAGTAATCAAACATGTCTTTTGTTTTATTCAAAAAAAAAATACCTTGCTTTCTCCTCAAAATTTAATTAGTTACACAAAACTCACGAGTATCTCACAATGAGTATCTTTAAACTAACCCTTAATCATACTTTATTATAAATCAAATAAAATCAATTCATCATTCATAAACAAAATTTGTTAATAACAGAACACATACTTGAAGAAAAAATAATCTTCCTTACTTATATCCTCAAAACGATGGTTCCTTAAAAATCTAATATTTCCTTAAAGTATCATAATCAATATATTTCCAAAATAGACAGTAGTCAACTAGGACTTGAGACAATAAATAAACAATCGTGCCTGAAATTCATATAATCTTCATTTCAATCAACACTTAAATCCATAAAATAAAAATACTACTACTCTTTCCAAAATCAATTACCTTGATTGACTAATTTCTTCCCTTTTCTTCTTTACTAAGCTTCCGATTTTTTTTCTCAAAAGTATATTTCTTCCATTATCATAGTCACTTAACTCTTTCAATAAGTGATATACCCAATCCATAGAACTCATTGTAACAAACATCTTACAAAGAAAAACAACAATTACTGCGAATACATTATCACTCAAGCAACAGTTTAAGACTACTCCCAAAAATAATACTCCTCTTGACACTCGATAAATACCCTAAAATCAACTTATTTAACATACTTTTAGAGAATTCTAGTATCTTACTTTGACTTTTTACCCCCACACTTAAGGTTTGCTAGTCCTCGAGCAAACAAGGACTATAATAGCAGCATCTATCTGTCATTATAAATTTTAACTTCCCATTTGACTGACTTTTCAGGCAAGGTCTAATGTAAGTAGCCATAACTCAACTGAAAGTTTTCACAAAGACCAAAAATTTGATTTATGGAAATAGTTTTAGTTCGAAAATCGTATGCATGCGTCGCAAGCAAGCAGGCAAAAGATTAACCAACTCTTCAAATCACATAGTACTTCGTGTATTTGCGTTTTCAACACATCTTACCACAACCATATTCAAGATTTGAGTAATGTAAGTAATTAACTTGGTGAACCCTCACTTTAGTTGTGCAAATAAAAATAAAAATAAATTTATACTCTCTCATGTGTTTGGGGTCATAATAATTATCATTCAAATTCTATAGCGTCGACTCGAAATGAAATATTTCTTCTTTAAATTTGCATATCGTTGAATCCTCCACTACTTAGTAAGACATAGAACATACAAAGATCAAAAGGACTTAATAAGGTCGTAATGTAAGGCTAAGGTAAAGGTAGGGAGTATTTAGGATTTGGTGCTCAAAAGCTTAAGAGCTAGTGGAGTAGAAGAACAATAACCCTATTGGCCAAATAGAAGAGAAGCCAACAAATTAACTCCACTCTAAAAAAATGTTACTAAATAATCCAATTCCAATAATTTACAACCCATATATCTCTTTGTCCACCATTTGCTTTGAATGATAACATTTGACTTATTATTACCTTTTTTCATAATCTTATTTTACTCGTATCACATTACATATTTTTTTCAGCATTCTTTTTTACATTTGTTTTTTTTCTGCTTCACAATCTCGTAATAACCATTGATATAAAATAGAGAACACCACCACCTCCATAATAATAATTTTTTTATACCCTTCACAAGTAATACTCCAAACACCAAATTATAATCCACTAGCTCAAAGCTTTGGTTAGGACATGTGTTTAGGATTATAAGCTTGTAATGTGGTTTAAATAAAAGAAATAAGCTTAAGGCTCAGAGGGCTTTTTTTTCAAAAGGAGTACAATAATGTAGGTGGCTTAGGCTAACGGTTCAAGAAAAACAAATGCCTGTATTATTTTTATGTATGCTCATGTTTCAATGTAGTCTCGAAGAAATCAATGCAAATTCAAGAGTCTATACTTCACTAGGAACTAACACACACTCTCATGAAAAACTAGAGACTAACATATATGTTTTAGTCTATTAAAAGGCTCAAAAGTCTCACAATGGTTATAAATGTTCACCAAGTCAATCACAACTCAAATCATAAATAACCATTCTTACCACTTGCCAAACACTTGTATAATGATGCTATACAATTCTCTGAATCAGTCAACATAGAAACCCATTAACTTGCAATAAAACTAGAAAAACTTTTTTTTTAATTCAATTTTAAAAACTGATTTTTTTTTCCAGTCAAATTAAGCTAACGGAATTTGCCTTTAAATCAGACATGAAAATTATAAATTTCTGCGCAAATTTTGGCAGCACCTCCCCTATAAATATGACAATCCATTTTTTTTTATTCAACATATTTTCCCAGCAAATATCCAGCAAATGAACTCAATTTCATAATTCAAAATAACTCCAAATTTCCCCCTACACTTAAAATCAACATTGTTCTTAATGTTTATAAAATCAAACTAAAAATAGAAGTGGGGAGAAGAAAAGAAACAGGGGAAACAAGAAAGGAGGCAACCTGGAGTATGTAGACCCCTAGAAATATTATCCATATAGTAGTTGGTGTCCTAAAAATTGCAATTGAACGGGGAAGGAGATGAGCAGCGGTGTGCAGTAGCTAACAGCATTGGCAACATTAGCAGATGGGCAGAAGGTAAAACAACATCATGGATCAGATTAGATCAGCAGCACACATAGTAGTTAGAGTAGTTTATTGTACTGAAGAAAAATAAATAAAATAGAGAAAATAGAAAACAATAAATCCTTGGGTTGCCTCCCAAGCAGCGCCTTTGTTTCTCGCCGTTGGCTCGACAATTGTACTTTGCATGCTGAATCAAACACTCGCTGCCCCATAAGCAACAGTAGCTAAAGCTATCTCTCGTGCACTCCAAACACAATGTAGTAAAAGCCTTCCTACAAACCAAACTATTATAATAGTAAAGCAATAATGAACATGTAACTTATATGTGGCACACAACTCTTTCCATTTAGTTTGATTAGGAAAACGTATCATGTTTACCAATTCACCCGTTGTCTTGCAAGACCCATAATTAAGTGCAAAAGATAAACTTAGTGACTTACATAATAGCATGGACGGTTCAAGGGCATAATAAAAGTCTTGTTCAGGATGGTTGTCATTGACTTCAACTATAGGAGAAAGTGTAATGTCCTCTTCTATTTCAAGTGGTGAAGGTGAGTCATTCTCAACCATTTTAATTAAACCATCAAGCTCAATTTGTGAAGTATCTCCCATAGAATTAATTAGAAAATCAGAATTAGGTGTGGTCTCAATACCTAATAGCCGCTCTAAATTCTCAATTTCCACCAATGCAACCTCATTAAAGTTATATAACTTATGCCCGACATTTTCAATTTCTTTAGATTCTTAATAAGGTTTTGCTACAAGTCCATCCAATTTTGTTTCCATATTATTTTCAAAAGAACAAGGTAAAATCTCATAGTATTTAGTGTAATAATCCACTAGCCACTGTTCATCATCCTCATCATCGGAATCTTCAAACTCATCCCATATTCTCTTATCAGTTTCATTGGACTCCTCATGGTAACCTCAAATTTATTATCCATCTCACTTATACAACTAATGTCCTTATCATTGTTCAAAATCAAGGCATTAGTTTCACCTAAGAAGTAAGTTGGAGGTTATTCTAAGACTTGTCCATCTAATTTATTCTCTATGTTTCTAAGTGTGGCACACAAGCGTTCAATTTGGGTGTTTAGATGGTGGATATGGTTCTCGGTTTGTTCTTGACTACTAGACCCATGAGAGTGAACTTGCCCTATTTGGAGAGCTAGTTGATTTACTAAATTTTTCAAAGACTCGTGTTGGGTACTAAAACTGGAAACTTGGTTACTAATATTAGCAACTACAACTTTAAATTCAGCAATTTGTTCATTTTGCTCCTTCAGTTGCTTTTGGATTTTCACTTTAGAATCATTTTTCGTCCCATATTGTTCACTGTTAAGGGCCATAGTAGTTATGAACTCTCTAGCTTCACCAGGAGTTTTATTCACCAAAGTTCCACCACTAACGATATCTATTAAACGTTTCTGATCATCTAACAAACCATCATAAAAACATTCAATTAGGAATTTCACACCTAGGTTATATTGTGGGCATGAAATGCAAAGCTTATTAAATCTTTTCCAATACTCATGCAATTGTTCATCTTTGTCTTGCTGAATACTACATATTTGTTTCCTTATTAATCTAGTTATGTTAGCAGGTTGGTATTTTTCAAGAAAAGCTCTTCGAAGGCCATCCAAGAAGTAATAGATCCAACGGGAAGATAAAGTAACCAATCTCTAGCTAAATCATGTAAAGTAAAAAAGAAAACACGAAGTTTAATACCATCACCATCTTTACCATTTAACGATAAAGTAGAGCAAGTAAGAGAAAATTCTTGTAAATGTCTATAAGCATCTTCCTTATCATGACCATAAAATTTAGGGAGAATTTCGATAAACCTGGATCAAATTTGAATGGTTTCTCTAATGCGGGAAAAATAACACTCATGGGTGTCTCATATGCACTGAACATATGTTCTTTCAAGCTCTTTTCACCTTCTCCCGCCATTTCTCGAGCTAATAGTCACAAAGAAAATATAAATGTAAAAATAAGATCAACCAACAAGAACCTAGAATTAAACAAATAACTAGATAAATAATAATACCTAAACAATAGTCTAAAATAATAAATTATACAGTCTCCCGCAACGGCGCCAAATTAAAATTTGATGCGTGTCGTTTCCGCAACAAAATTAAATTTATAAATCACTCACTAACTCTAACAAATAGATAGGGAAAGTAAGGGCCGAACCCACAGAGACTGCGTTATTATCTTAAGCTAATTGTTTACTTATATAAATGACTATTATTATATAATATGGGGTGTCTTCAAATATCAACACTATACTAAAACTATTAGACTAAAATTATGAAAATATAAATTGCGGAAATAAATTCGGTTTTAAAATATAATAAAGAAGCTAATAGGATACATGTAACTTGCTATAGATATAAGGTATAATCATTGACTCATTTGACTAGCCTACGATAGATTGGTTAACTATATAATCCCTTGAAAGCAAATAGATTGCTAGTTTTATTTTTCTGACTCGCTAAATCCCGTGAAAGCACGAAAATCCTAATCAAGCTAAATTAATTCAACCATGAAAGCATGTATCAAATTATCAAACTTGACAGCATTAGAAACACCAATCAACTGAACCATAAGCTGCAACTAATTGAATTCAGTTGTTACACAAGATTCTAACAATTATAATTAGACCAGAAAGCTGCAACCTAATTAAAGCTACTATCAATCTAACAATAGAAACATGAAATAATTTAGGTGATCAAAACTAAATCAATAAACATGAATCAAAAGCCAGATAATAAATCTTGTATAAATACCCCAAAGTAACTAATTGTTTATAACACAAACAAAAACGTAATCTCATAAACCCATATATCAAATACTCAATTACATGTTCCCACTAGTATAAAAATACTCTAAATTAGACATAAAAACAAAAAGAAGAGATAGAAAAGAGTGGAGAAAACTCATTAGGAATGAATTCCTGGACTACATCTTCGCCATCCTTTCTAACGCTCTGTACTGCTCCGTCTTTCTTTCGTTTCCTTCTGTGATCTCATGCGGCTCTTACTTCGCGTCTCTGCTTTCTATTCTCTCCTTAATGCCTTTTATTGTTGCTGTTGTGTGGGTTTTTTCCTCTAACCAAACCCTCCTTTTTTCCTCCAACCAAACCCTCCTTTCTTTTCTCAATACCCCACGTGGGGTTTCTAGCCGAACAAAGCTTTTTCTCTTTTTTTTTTGCTTCCATTTTGCTGCATCATTTGATGGTTACTTCGTGGGTCTTGTTCTGTCTTGGCAGCCTTGGGCTTAGCCCACTAATGCAATGGCCACGTGGATTTTCACCAAGGAAATCTAAATTTCCTTCTACCTGTTCTTAATACGTGATTTGGGTTAAACTAGTTATTAGGTCCGTACTACGCCTCTGGTAAGAAAAATTTTCATTTATTAATATTATACTTTAAGATGATAACACTAAATGTTATTTGGTCTAGTGGTCAATTCTTTAGTATATGTTCTTGAGGTCCCGGGATCAAATTCTATAATACGCAATTTCTAGTTTTTTTAGGGCATTACTATTTACCGGCTACCGCCAGTATTTACTAAAAATCGCCCGTATTTTTTTCAAGATTTTCCTAAACTACCCCTATGTATACTCACTCTCACTCCTCACTCACACTCAACTCACCCCATCCACCACCCACCCACCAAAGCAACCACCACCACAACCACCACCACGACGTCAACCACCACCACACCGGCGACCACCACCATCACAACCACCACCTCGTCGTCAACCACCACCACATTCGTTACCATGGCTTTTTTTTTTTTTTTTGGGAAAAAGCCATGGTAACGGATGAAAATTCCATTACCACCATGGAGGTAACGGAATTTTCATCCGTTACCACCATGGAGGTAATGGAATTTTCATCGTTACAGTACACTGGTGGTGGATTTTTTTTTTAAAACTAACCACATTCCGTTCCGGTGTGGTTGACGGTTCTTCGTGGTGCTCCGGTGGTGAAAGTCAGCGATGGTGGTGGTCAGGTGGTGGTGGTGGTGGTTAGGTGGTGGTGGTGGTCACGTGGTGGTGGTGGTCACGTGGTGGTGGTGGTGGTCGGTGGTGGTGGTCGGGTGGTGGTGGTCGGTGGTGGTGGTGGTGGTGGTCGGGTGGTGGTAGTGCGAGAGGTGAGAGAGTAAGAGTGGGGTAAACAGGAAGGGGTATGGGGGGAATTTTAAGGAAAAAATACGGGCGATTTTTAGTAAATACAAGCGGTAAATAGCAATTGGGTTTTTTTTATTATTGTGGATTGCATGGAGTAAAATTCCCTTAGAGAATAGGGAGAGCGCCACGTGGCACAGTTTCTTGTTTAGGCACGCCTTTTAATATATTATTATAGATGGTTTAACCCATCAATTTGCTCAAGACCAATTCCATTTCTTTTACTCCGAAATTATAATGTACCTGCCAACATTCGATAACTTACTACTAGTATAGAAATATAATATGGGTCAAACTAATAAATAATCATATAATCCAGCTACTAATAGGGAATAAGTAAGTTATAATATATAATAATTCAAACTTATTATTTATGCGAAATAACCTAAAAGTATAGTATTTAACCCATATAACTCAACAAACGACACTAAAAGTATTATATTAGAGGGTAAAAATATGTATATTTAGGCACTTATCACCTTTTAAAACAAAAATGATCTAAAGGAACCTGCTAAAATTTCAAATATGGTCTTGCTTCATACTATTGCTTAACTATAACAATGATAACTCCTTTCAAAATATTTGCAATTCTACATAGGGTAAAATTCCTTAATTAAATCAAACTTCAAATATGGTATCTCATATATATACCTATAAGGTTTTCATAATATTCCTTATTTTGTCATCTTTTTAAGGTTATATCAATATCATTGCTAAAATGGTGTTGGTCATATCCATAAACATAATATATAACTTATCTAAATCTTGATAATTCCTCCAAGCTAGAATTAACCATTGATCTCTTCCTTCTTGTTTCCGCAAATCATAACTTTTCCCTTCCTTACTCATGTCACTAAATATTAAAGTTCATCCAACTATATAAAACTTCAAATGAATTATTTCACAATTCTTAGCCCATACCATAAGGTATTGTCTTATTCATTCCTATTTTTTTTTTTAAATAACTACTAAACTTCTTTCCTTCAAAGGAATAAACGAGAACATTGTTCACCTTTAATGAATCTAAAATAGTCAACTAGGCTTACTTTGAAGTCTTAGGTTCTTCTAACACTTATAAATCAACAAAAGAAACATATGCATACTTTATACATTTCATATAAATCACTTTGCATGAATTAGATCACACGCATACATGTCATATAAGACGCTAAATAACCAAGTTCATCTCATAGAAAATATTCGTGCCAAAAAAATGCCTTAAGTGATAGTAATATCACAACTTGCAAGTAGCTTCATAATAATATGTCATGAAAGACAGAATAATAACTCGGTTCTTATAATAAACAATAAACTCTTTCTTTTGCTTATGAAAAATACAAAGATTTTTTATATTAACTTGACAATAAGTCACACTTCCTTAAAATATATTCACAATAATCATCTTTCTAATATAACAATAAATAACTAGACAATTCATATAAAAAAAATTCAATACTTCATAAAAAAAAAGAGCTTTATAATTCGAAAATATATAGATATATCAGTAAAATATGAATTACACGTTGAAAAAAATAGTCAGTATAAAAATATAATCTTCACAGTATTTTGAAATGAATCGATAAAGATTCAAATTTTCCAAAAAAAAAAATAATTCTTTTCAAATTTTCTAAAAACACATATATATGTATATTACCACCATAAAAAATATTTATTTGAGTACTAGGTTCATAGTGTATGAATAATTAGTCGAGTGAGTTCCCATGAAAGAGAGGTGTGGCACAAACGGGCAACTTAAGTACCAAGTCTTTCCTAACGAGAACTTTTCTCAGATTAATATTCCACACACTTATTCCGTTCTTCAAAATATAAATAAAAAAATGTTTATACTTGAAAATATATGTATTTATGCAGAAAAAGAATAAAAATTTATACATAAAATAAAATGCCAAAAAAGGTGCCTAAGATCTTGGCTATCCCACTTCGAAAGTTGAGGAGAACGAAGCCTTCTTTATATAGAGGTGGACACCTCAACCTAGTAGATGCCTTTTGGGTAGAACTTCGGTTCTACACCAAAGCAAATCCTTGCGGACTAGGCCCAAAGAGATCAATATCTACTAGTGGGCTTCTGCACACCTAGGGGTGTTACAAATGGTATCAGAACTAGGGCCCATTCCGGTGTCCTACAGTGCCTACGGAGACACATACTCTTTAAAGGAGGGGAAAAGGTGCCTAAGATTTTGGCTATCCCACATCGGAAGTTGAGGAGAACGAAGCCTTCTTTATATAGAGGTGGACACCTTAACCTTGTAGATGCCTTTTGAGTAGGACTTCGGTTCTACACCAAAGTAAATCCTTGCGAGCTAGGCCCAAAGAGGACAATATCTACTAGTGGGCAACTGAACACCTAGAGGTGTTATACCCACGGGCTAGGGAGGTGTGGGATCTTATAAAAATTGATGTCCAGTTAAATGTACCCATCAAAGCCTGGTTCAAAGATCAAATTACAAACTCCTCAACCCACCAAAACCCT
Source organism: Beta corolliflora (assembly GCA_947648045.1). Lineage (NCBI taxonomy): Eukaryota > Viridiplantae > Streptophyta > Magnoliopsida > Caryophyllales > Amaranthaceae > Beta > Beta corolliflora. The sequence goes on from CANSZD010002913.1 coordinate 6,539,474, forward strand.
GCTAGTTGTTCCTCGCAATGCTGTGTTTGTGTTTACTTCTTGGAGCATTACGTAATGCTTGGGTTTTTAAAAAAAGTAAATGTCTCATTAGTAGTCCTTGTAAAATCATCAAGTTGGGCCACCACCGAATGGTTCTTGACTCAAGACTAACCTAAGGTGGGCAAAGCTCCCAACAATCCCACCAACACCCATTGGAAACCTCCTCCCATAAACCACTATAAAATAAACACTAATGCTTCGTTTTATACCTCATCAAAGCAAGCCTTCCTGGCCGCTATTTGTCGTGACCACAATGCCAACAGGATCGAAGGGTTTCAAATGTCCACTGCTACTGCTAACGCTTTCGAAGCTGAAATTTTTGCTGTCTTATAGGCGCTTGAATGGGCTAAAAGAAATAACTAGGTGAATGTACTATTATCCACTAACTGCCTCCGTGCAGTCTTAGTCATCTCTCAGGGTCAGATAATAAATAATTATGTATTGGATATGTTTACAATGTGCAGGGAGTTGCTCCAAGGGCAAAGAGGCATTAGGCTGTCTTATGAAGGAATAGGAGCAAACCAGCTGTCTTATGAAGGAATAGGAGCAAACAAAAGGGATGACAGATATGTATTTTGAGTTCCCCTGGTTTGTATTAATACCTATATGGATGATAAACTCAATTTAGATGTTAGTATGGTTGATGGGCCTTGGTTTTACAACAACACAATTCCCCTACTACGGTTGTATTAAACTCTTTTACTAATTAATAGTATTGCTCCTCTTTCTCCAAAAAAAAAAAAAAAAAAAAAAACATAAGAATATCTAAGACTTGGTAAGAATATCTAAGAGACTAAGACTAAGCTCTCCAGAGTAAGATAGATATTGACATAATCAATGGTTATCATTAACACCTACTATATAAAAAAAAGAGAGATGGGGGAACATGTTTGGTTGGAACTTCTTTTTCCAAAATCGAGGATTATTTTAAGAAGAAGACCAGCTGTGAGTAGACTGTTATATATAGATATATATAAACTAGTGGACGAGCAGCGACAAAATTAAATTATCACATATTAACCTTAGCTAGGGAGAAACTAGACGTTATAGTATGTTGTTGTTCTCATAATCTGACGCAAGGTTTAGTACACACCTATTTATAGGCTTAAAGCGACAAAATTAAATTATAACATATTCATCTTAGGGAGAAACTAGACAATATAGTATATGGTTGTTAACTTGTTATCAACCAATTTAGTACACACTACACACCTCCTATTTATAGACTTATTTATAACAAAGATTAATCTCTACCGACGGATCTAACATCTATCAACTAACAACCTTCAATTGGTTGACCTTGAGAGAGATGTCCTTTATATGCATGATTATTCATTATTCACTAAGTAAACTCACAACTCATAAGACTAAGATGCTAATTGCAAAGTAGTCCCCTCAAAAAACGAAGTAAAAAAAAAAGAGTAAGAAGCTGCTAATAATTTCCGGGGAAATGGATTCAAATCTCTACAAAGCTGCAGCAACAGGAAATATAAACTTGCTTAAGGAAGCGCTTCCTAGTCTGGATACTGCACGAATAGATCAATTTATCTTCTCTGGAATCTCTGGAAAAGAGGATAATATTATCCATGTTGCTGCGGAGAATGGCCATGAAGACTTTATCTTTGAAGTTATGGAGAAAATCCAGCTGCCCCCCTCTCTGAAAATAGCACTTATCTGTCAGCAAGACAGGGATGAATGGAACCCAGTTCACCGAGCTGCATGGGAAGGCCATTTCCAAATTGTCAAAATCTTGATCGAATCTTACCATAAATTATCAAGTGTACCAGAAATTAGAGTGAGAGTTGGAGATGCTCAATTGGATGATAATAATCAGATTCAGCCGCCATGGTTAGCGACAAGTGGTACTGGACATACTCCTCTGAATTTCGCTGTACGGGCATGTTGGAAAACAATCACAATGTGTTAGCATGTAGCAGGTGGAAGAGAACAAGGAAGGAGAAGAAAAGAACGTGAAGATTGAGCACAGCAAGCAGGGGAGACGCCAGGCAGAAGCTTGTGCCCGGGTCGGGCACTTCGGGCAAAACTGGGGTTTTGTCAGTTTCCAGTGCCCGGGTCGCGCACCTAAAGTGCCCGGGTCGCGCACTTCGACGGAATGCGCGATCTTGCTTGCTTGCGAAGTCGATCTTGTTTATTTTCTTGTTTATTTTGTTTCCTTGTTTATCTTTTACGTATTTGTTATTTTATTCCTATTTACCAGAGGTGGATGTATTTAGGAAATAAGATAGAATTTTGGTAACTAATCTTTTAAGGAATTAGACTTGGAGATCAAGTTCTTCTCCTAAAAGATTTAGGGTTGTTTAGTATAAATAGGGGAGTCTTTTAGGCTAAACAATGTGGTGAATAACTGAGAGGGATTGTATTATTGTTGTGAGGTTGAATACAATTAATACAATACATTATTCTTGAGGGGAGGAAATTCAAATTTCCTCATTAAACACTTGTCTATATTCTCTATAATTTCTTGCTATACTTTGCATTGCAATTCTATTTTGTGAGGAGAGTCTTATACTTTTGTGAGCAACGATTCTGGTAACCTTTAGCCCACGCTTCCGTTTCAACAATTGGTATCAGAGCTTTTGGTTAGTTTCGTGCAATGGAAGATTTTAAGGCTAAATACAAAGTAGATTTGTTTGATGGGAAAACGAATTATTCGCTGTGGCAAAGTACAATCAAGGATGTTCTTGTTCATCAAGGTCTCCACAAAACCTTGAAGGACAAGAAACCGGATGAGGTGGATAAAGACAAGTGGGAGGATATGCAACTTCGAGCTACTAGCACGATTCGATTATCCCTTGCACCGGAAATCAAGTACAACGTGTTGGATGAAACAAATCCAAAAGATTTGTGGGACAAATTGACGAAGATGTATGCGTCAAAGTCTTTGGCTAACAAGTTACTCTTGAAAAAGGATCTTTACACTCTTGAGATGGAGGATGGGACATCGCTACAAGATCATCTAAACAAGTTCAATGGCTTGATCACCCAATTGGCAAGTTTGGATGTGAAGATTGAGGAGGAGGACAAGGCAATACTCTTGTTGGCGTCTCTTCCCAAGAAGTATAACCCGGTAATTACAAGTTTGCTTGTTGGGAAGACTACTATTGCTTTGGACGATACTGTGGTGGCCCTAATCGAGGCGGAGAGATTCATGAGTCAAGGAGGATCGTCAAGCTATGAAGGAGCGGGGTTAGTAGCCGAAGGAAGCAAGAGGAAGGGCAAGAAGAAGGCAAACAACCTCAACATCAAGTGTTGGTACTGTGAGGAGGATGGACACATTCAAACGAAGTGTTCTAAGTACAAAGAAGACTTGAGAGCTTTGAAGAATGTGAGAGGTGGTGAGGCTTCTATTGCTATTAATGAGGCGGATATGTGTATCATGGTGGAAGAATCAAAAGGTCATGAGGAGGAATGGATCTTAGATTCGGGATGTTCTCAACACATGTGTTCTAGGAAAGAGTGGTTTAGTACCTATGAGCATGTTGATGGGTTACATGTCTCTTTGCCTAGTGGAGAGGAGGTGAAGATTGAGGGGGTCGGTGTTGTGGAGATCAAGCTCCAAAACGATCAAGTTGCAACTTTAGCCGAGGTTAGACATGTCCCAAGGCTACGGAGGAATCTAATTTCTTTAGGGAGGTTGGATAAGTTGGGGTATGAGGTTCATATGCGCAATGGACTTCTAATGGTTACCAATGAGGAGGTGGTGATCATGCATGGTAAGAGGAATAAGCAAAATCTTTTCATAATGGAGCATGGAGGGATTTTAGCTCAAGGGGAGACGTGTAACACATTGAGCTTGAGGGGAGAATTGTTGGAAAACAATCACAATGTGTTAGCATGTAGCAGGTGGAAGAGAACAAGGAAGGAGAAGAAAAGAACGTGAAGATTGAGCACAAGAAGGGGGAGACGCCGGGCGAAGCTTGTGCCCGGGTCGGGCACTTCGGGCAAAACTGGGGTTTTGTCAGTTTCCAGTGCCCGGGTCGCGCACCTAAAGTGCCCGGGTCGCGCACTTCGACGGAATGCGCGATCTTGCTTGCTTGCGAAGTCGATCTTGTTTATTTTCTTGTTTATTTTGTTTCCTTGTTTATCTTTTACGTATTTGTTATTTTATTCCTATTTACTAGAGGTGGATGTATTTAGGAAATAAGATAGAATTTTGGTAACTAATCTTTTAAGGAATTAGGCTTGGAGATCAAGTTCTTCTCCTAAAAGATTTAGGGTTGTTTAGTATAAATAGGGGAGTCTTTTAGGCTAAACAATGTGGTGAATAACTGAGAGGGATTGTATGATTGTTGTGAGGTTGAATACAATTAATACAATACATTATTCTTGAGGGGAGGAAATTCAAATTTCCTCATTAAACACTTGTCTATATTCTCTATAATTTCTTGCTATACTTTGCATTGCAATTCTATTTTGTGAGGAGAGTCTTATACTTTTGTGAGCAACGATTCTGGTAACCTTTAGCCCACGCTTCCGTTTCAACAGGGCAGGACATGAGGAAGTTGCAGTTTATATTCTATCACAAGATCTAGAAATATTCTCTAACATGGTGGACTCCGTAGGTGATAAAAACCCCCTTTACGCTGCTGTGGCCGAAGGGATGGAACGAGTTGCGCTACAAATGATGACATCAGCTCGCTCTTATAGTCTTGGTCGTCCAGATAAACGTCGAAGTGTTCTTCATAGGGCATACCGAATGACAAGTGAGTCTCTAACCAAACGTTTTTACCCTGAAACGGATTGTCGTTTCCCAAAATTCTCTATTTTGGATATGTTCTATTCAACTTATTTTGACTTATTTAAACTTAACTTATCTTTTCTTATCTTATAACTTATCTTATCTTATTTTATTAAAACTTATTAGACTTGATGATATTTGTATTATTAGACATATTTAATTTAATTTAATTTTATCTTATCTTATCTTATTTTATCTTATTTCATCTATCCAAAAAAAGATTGCGGTATGATTATTATTCGTTCTATATAAGTCAGAACGAGGGATGACAACAGGTCGGATCTGGATCGGATCCATATCCGTTTTCAGAGGTTGGATCTAGATTTGACCCGAATTCAATTAGTTTGGAAAAATAGGATCCGGATCCAGATACTGCTGATCCAGGTCCAAAACGGGTTCAAAACGGATCCGTCTATAATTTATACTATTATGCCTAATTTTTCATATAGATATAATTTTCGGAATAATAGAATACTTTTTTTTAATTTTTAGAATAATAAAATACTTTTTTTCACATGTCCAAAGTCCAATAGAATATATAATAATTTCAAATTAACATTGAAGATGCCAAAATTACACAGTATTACGAGATAATATTAATAAAAAGAATTCAGTTATGAGATCTTCTCTTGGAAAGTATTTTATCCTATCAAAAGATTAACAAATTCATATAAAATACTAAAAATCCATCAAACATTAGTACTTCTCGAAAGAAACGCTAGAGAGAGAAGCCAAGACCCTAAATCTAGCACTTAACCTATATCAGCTGGTCTAGTCGTGACTTCATGAGCACAAAAGTCGTACGTCGTTGGCGATGCAGACCATACCATTTGGCATTTGCTGGTGGCGCGAGAGAGAAGCTGGGCAGCGAGCTGCGAGAGATATCATGAAGATTGGAGAGAGAGACGTTGGCAGTGGCTCCGTGTGCTGGTGCGCTGGTGGCAGCTAGAAGATGGGAGGGAGAGAGGGAGTGAAGGACAGGCGTGGTGGGAGCTACGGTTTAGGGAGTGAACCGTTAGAATGAGAATGAAATGTTTAAAATTAGAATGAGAGAATTATAGGCTTAGAAGCCCAACTCATTTAGTTTTTTTTTTAAAATGGGTCTGAGGATTCGGGTCCGGGTCTTGAATCAGACCCGGTTCCGCAATCTAACAACAGGACCTGGATCTGACCCGAATCCAACGAGTTTAAAGTTTTAGGATTCAAATCAAAAAAATGGATACGGGTCCACGGCTGCGGGTCGGGTCCAAGATCCATTGCCATCCCTAGTCAAATCTAAGAGTTTTTCCTATTCTATACTAGACTAATGTTTAGAAGTGCCAGAAGGTAACCCCACCTAAAACCTTAACCAACAACATTATATGAGCTGGAAGCCAAAATTGACCTAGCCTAATTAACCCGTAAATTTGCTGTCAAACCAACCTGTTTTGGGATATATTTATTGGGTTAAATGTTTAGATAATTTGTATTCTTTTTCTATTTTTCTTTTTATACATCAGTTTGACTTTTACACTATTTATATAGTAGCTTTGACTTTTTATAATTTAACATAAATAAAACACAAGTATTAGTAATTAAAATGTTGTTGGAATTATGTCAATGTATATTTTTAAAGTACCATTTTTTTAAAAAAAATTAAATAATTGATAATTAGGTATATTACCAACATGAAATTCCATATGATGTTGTAAAAATAAAAAAATAGAGGTTTATACTAGTAGTTAAAAAAACACAACCCAACAACTCAACTCAAAATAAGGGGGTTTGAATTAGGAACAACCCGTTATTTATATAAGTTGGTATTTCCAAAAAAAAAAGAAGTCACATACTTTCATTTTTGAATTCAAATTCGATAAGACATGAACTCCAAACAATCCAAACCTGAAGTCATCTAAACACGATCATATGTGACAATTGACATGTCCTCTAATGTTACATAATAGCTCGGAGCATGTCTTGATTTTTGAGACGGACGACTTATCTTTGATCTCCTATCTTTATAAAGGAGTTGTTATACCTTTTGATCTCGATTCTATTATGGAGCTAGCATGTCTTTTTGTTAGCAAAAACTTTGTAGCTGTGTCTAGGTCTCATGCGCGTAGAGATGACAATGTGTGACTCATCACCTTGCAAGACTAGTGCCTTTTTTTGATACTGAGTAACGTTGGGAATGTCATATCTTTCATGAAGTTGCTACTTATATACTGATGGACACTTTATTCCTTCCTTAATATATATTACAGCCCTTTTCCCCTAAAAAAAAAAGTTACATAATGGAGCATGTTTGATTATGTCTCGTTATGAATTTCGTGGTATGATAATTGTATAAGTGATTTGACTCCAATTTATGTATTTGTGGTTTTCCAGAACAAGTTGGCATACTACTACTTCAAAAACATCCACAGCTTCTCCAAGTACTAGATTCTGGGGGAGATACTTTCCTTCACGAGTGGGCCCGTTACGGTGACAGAGCACTACAATCGCTAAAATGTTTTCTGGCTATAGAGGGCAACATTTTATTAACTTGGAGTGCAGAATTTAAGCATGTATTCTGCCACAAAAACATTAATAGGGGTAATAACCCTCTACACTGTGCTGTTGCTTATTCTGATAATGTGGAAGTGATAAAACTCCTAATGGATGCTTGCTTGCAATTATTTGTACCAAATAGAGAGCAACCAGTCAACTTGCCATGGTTACAACAAAATTTAAGGGGGGAAACGCCACTATATGTGGCATTGAATCTATATGGTGACCATGAAGATGTCGCACTTTATTTACTTGAAGTGGATTCCAGATTGGCCTTCATATCCGATTCAAATGGCAAGGGCCCACTCTTTCGCGCCGTGGAATGCGGATACATGCAGGTTATTCAGCGTATGATTTTTATGAAAACACTCTCATCAGGGTCAGCGTCATCTCTTTACGGTCTTAGAAGACAAAGCATTTTCCACATTACCTCGAAATGCTTAGGTAAACAACTCTACATATGCGCTTTACTTCTTTCATCCATCCAAGATGAACGTTAATTAAAATTTTACTAGCTTTTGGCCCTCCACAATGCCCCACGAAATATTTGTGTTACATTTTTAGTAGAGCTGTCAGTTTGGTTAATAAACTGCTGGTTGAACTGAAATAACTGAAATTTGAACTGAATTAAACCGAACCGGATTAATCAGAATCGAAATCAATCGAAAAATGATAAACCGAAACCGAAATAAATCGTAAATAAATAACCAAAATCGAACGCGAATCGAGGGGGCTAGGGCTATGGGCCCGTGCAAGCGAACCCATAGCACAGGGCCTCGTAATTTATGGGGCCCCGTATTTTCTCTCTCTTTCTTCAGTTCACCCAAAGCACATATTACTTACTCTTATTAGTTCTTTCGGTCTTCTCTGTCTTCCCCTAATAACTGCCATTTACAGTTCCCAAAATAAGTGGAAACTTTCCAAGTTCATTCTTAATTCTTCTAGTTTCTCATTAATTTTTCTTCTTTAACCAAACGTTCATTCAACCCCTCTCATCTTCCTCTACAATGATGTAATTCACGAATTTTCTCAATCCTTAAGATACTATCTAAGTATCAATGGCAGAATTAATATTAATTTCTCCCCAATAAATAATTTATCAACACCTAAAATTTTATGCCCTTACATATTTCCATCCAATATCAACCTATTCAGAAGAATCAAAGATTTCAACTTTTAATTTTTTAGACGGGAAAAAAATCAGATTCATTTGGGAAAGGATTTTTGGTTTTATAATTTGGTTGCTACTGTTGTTGGTAATTTGACATTGTTTGGGAAAAGAGTTTTGCTAGAATTTGATGTTTGCCAAAGAAGAACAGTAGAATTACGGCCTTGCTGATTCACAGGTCAGCTACTTTCATTACATAATTATTCTTTTTTTACTATAACTTTTTAGGCCGAGATAGTAAAATAATTATCATTTTTGTAATTAGATTAATAATAGCTTGATTTTGTATTGATTTGTTATATACAATTTCAATTTAGTTTGAGTTTTTGGTTTTTTAAGTTGCAAGAATATAAATACACAATTGTAATACTAATATAAAAGATTTTTTACGTCCAAAGTGACAAAAGTTTAATACTAGGGGCCTAATTTTAAGATCTGAACAGGGCCTCCAAAATGTTTGAGACGGCCCTGGCAACTGAACTGAAACAAACTGTAACTGAAAATAACTGTGGAAAACTGAAAAGTTGATCGATCAACTGAACTGAACTGAACTGAACTGAATATGTAACTGAATTAACTGAACTGATTCAAACTGAAACTGAAACCGAACTGAAACTGAAACTGAACTGAAACCAAAACTGAACTAAAATCGATTTAAGTTGAAATTGTTATAAACGAATTTTTAACTGTAACGAACTGAATTTACATATTACCTAAATTCATGATAGTATTCCAATTCACGGAATTTATGATGATAATATTAATACTCACATAAATTTATGATGATATTATATTATTAATATAAAGTTATGAAATTATCGCTATATCTCATTATAAAATGATATGTTCATATCTATTAAACCTTTTTTTATTTCATTGAAAATTTGAGCCACAACATATTTGAAATATTGATCCTAATAACTTCCCATGACAAGATCTTTTAAAAAACAAGAGATTTTACACATTTATCATTTTACATTAAGATGATTTATATCTACTACCTAAATTAGTCATCTTTTATTTCTCAACATACCCTTCACAAATTACATATCAAAAACCTTCTATTAATAAACTTCATGTTGAAGATGTTTTTAGGTAGTTTGAATGCTATGAGCTTTAAAGAACATTCACACTAAAATTACTATAACTCCATTAAAAACATATGATGGTACTTCTATGATGGTACTTCTATTAAAATAAACACGTTGTTTAAGCGAATGCAATTTTACAAATAAAATCCTCCTATTCAAGGAAAATAACTAAAACATCCACAAAATAAACAAAAAATTCATAAATTCCAATAACTCCATTCACAATTCCTTCAAAAGCAAAGATAAACTAAATTGCAACAACAAATTCTTCATTCTTCACTTAAAAATTTGCAATAATGAAGTAAAAGTTACAGCAAATTCGAATTTATTGTTTAACTTTACATCCAGAAAATTAAAGAAATGAATCTACAATTAAGTAATTTACGTAAATTTTGGCAAAAAAAAAAAACAATCCAGTGCTTGAAACGAGTTGCGTCTTCATTCTTCACTTAAAAATTTGCAAGGAAGATGTTTCTTCAACTTCTAGCTCAAATCTTCTACAGAATTCTTTAGATCTGGAAATTAGAAAATAATAAAGAAAATCAAAATTCTCAAAACCAAAGTAAATTCTCCATAATAACGAGAGCTAAGAGATTAGCTCACCTCAAGAAAAATGGAGAGATTGATGAATGACGACAATGACGAAGATTCCCCTTACCTGCGGTGGTTCCTCGGACCACCAGTCGCTCAGCCGCCGCAGTTCTTTAGTCTCCAACCCCGTATTTCTCTCTCCCCTGTTCTTGTTCGTTGTTGCTGCTCTGTCGTTGCTGCCGCTAGACGTCGGTGCTTCTGCCTTCGCCGGTGATGCGCCATCTTGAACTCGTTCATTCGAAGGTTGACAACTCATAATTCCAAAAAAAAAATCCCCAAATTCAAATAATACTCCTTATTTACAGCAATAAAACTTCTAACCAACTTGAGTATTTGTAAAATTCAAACAAAATAAAAGCTTGGTTATAAACTTCGTTAAATCCCCGAAAAGAAATTGGGATAATAATAAATTTAGATATGTCGGTGCCATCTTTGTCTCTGTGATATAAACTTGAGTATGCGCCATCTTTGTCTCTGTGATATAGGAGAGATTTGGGTTGGAGAAGTTCTATGCTCGATCCCTTCTATGCTCGTGCGATTTACTTTTTTTTATGGGTGGTGGTGGTGTAGAAAGAGAGTGAGAGGGGTTAGGGGAGAGAGAAGATGTGCGAGAGCCGAGAGAGATGAAAGATGATTGAGGAAGATGAAGAGGGAGGCTATGCCGTGAGGAAAGACGATGATGAGAAGAAAGATGGAGGGTTTAGGGTTAGGGGGGATTCAATGGTTGGATTTTGATCTTTTTCAAATCAATGGTCTGGATTCATAATCCATGACATTATATTTTGACCGATGAGAACTGAGAATGGCCAATCACATGGATTGCTAACTTAATCAATGGTTGGATTTTCATCTTTCTAAAATCAATGGCCTAAAATACTAAACTAGTATTGTATTTCGATATTATTTTGATTTGAGTATTCTAAATTTCTAATTCTAATATTATTAGTTTAGTAACTTTAAAAATTAGTAGTATTATTATAAATTAATAGAAATTATAAACTTTCAAAATTAAATTAGTATTATTGGTTTTTAAGAAATTATTATTCTAAATTTATAAATTAGAAAAATGTGAACGTGTTACATGTGGTGATTAGGGTTTAATTTAATGCTAACATATAAGATGTAGCACAATAACAGTTAACCGATTAGTAACACAATAACAATTAGCTGATTAGTAACAATTAACAACTAATAAGTTTGTGAATTAGTAAGTTAATAGGTCTAGTAAATGACTAAGTGCTAAGTTAACATATACTACCTCCGTTTCTTTTTCACATATAAATCAGAAATTTCATAAAATTGTAAACGAAAATGACAAACAAACCATCAAACTGAAAAGAACCGAGAAATTGAAAAATGAAAACGCAAGAACAAAAATAAACAAACCAAACAATTGAAAAAAATAACAAAAAAACAATTAACTTAAATAATCTTATAACTTATAAAGATAAGGGAGTGTTATGGTTGTTAATCTAATAATCTTATACTAGTATTAAACTATATGGTTGTTAACAAGTTACTATTTGATGGTTTGATTAATGTCAAAGACGATCAATCTTTTGATGGTTTGATTAATGTCAAAGACAATCAATCTTATGATCATTTGATTTATGTGAACCTTAACTTAATGAAAGTCGATCAATCTAATCTAATGATGTTTCGGTTATTGTGAACTGTGTAATAACATCGAGCCCTATTTTGTAAGATAAAGAACCGTAACGTGGTTTTTCCAATGTGGACCGTTTAATAAGATTGCCTCATATGTTACTATCTTTTAAGATCAACAACCGAAACATCAACGATCTTGATCATATTTTCATTTCTTAATTTCTAATTGTTTATTTCAACTTAACTTTTAACTCTTTTTTGTTGTTATATAGTGACTCAATGAGAGTGACTGAGTAGTGAGAAAGTCACTAACTAACTAAATGTCTAAGTTTATTGGCTCTAATCAATGATCAATATATAGATCTAAATATCTAATGCAATATCAGTAATTCAGTATACATTAGTCTTGTGCAATAACAAATTGTTTCAATTTGTTTATGTGTTTAGATGTATTCGCATATATAACGTCTAATCGAATAAGTTAATAACAACTTCACTTATCAACTTGTTTTGCTTTAGTAATATGTTTTGTATTTGCGACACATAAAGCTTAAGCAAGGTTCATTTTGATAGATCATTGCCCTTTTCAGTTACATTGTAAGCTTACATTGATGCATTATATAATCTAGTATCAACTTGTTTCAGTTAAATTAGATATTTGAAATTTAAAATAATTGTAACTTATAAACGATTAACTACATTGGAGTGTTCTTATCTTCATTTATGTTATCGTTTCACATTGATATAATATCTAATAACCTTATATTAACTTGTTTCACTTCAATATTATTTTCGATATCGTAATGGAGGCATGGAGCAATGTTATGTTCAATCAATTGGTCTTGTAACTTGTAAGAGACAAAGATACTCTTAATTTTAAAGCTGGACAACGGTCCAATCCCAATATTAAGAAGAGAACAAACCATCTTTGTAATATAGTGACTAGTTTAATCTAATTAGTGACAAGTTCAATCCATTTGGTTCTCACATTCTTTAATCGTTGTAGTTCGAGATTCGTTGTAATCCAATATCAATTTGGTTCACTCGAATATTATGTTTTAAAATCAAAATGGATACAACTTAATCTTACTTTAATTTAAGCAAAGTGATTTTCAATTACTTTACTGTCATACATAGATACCTTGATCTGATATAATATTAACTTATTTTACGTCGATTATATGTTTTTCAGCCTCAATGACTAGTATCGTTATAGACTTATAGTAAGCCCTTATAGTTAAAGTAAGACATTAATATAATCAACTTTTTAAAAATGTTTAACTCGTCTTTTGAGGAAGTTTATAATAATTTATATTGATATGAGACGTCCTTTTTAAACCAAATATGATATGATTTGCATACAACTAAAAGTTTGAATATCGACTTATATAAATTTGTCTTATTCCAAATCATATATATCAGTAATAAAATACACTTTTACCAATGTCACTTTCATACACGTTTTTATGAAGTACAACTATTTTTTTTGAGGCAATTGCGAAAGTGTCGACAACACTTATTTGTTGCATTAATTTTTAACCGGATCCGAAAAACAGTTGGCCAAAACCCGACATGAAGCTTAATTTTTCCCAAACAAATACAAGAATGTGATTAACTTCTACCCGAACCGATGCGATTATCGCCGAAGTTATGTGGTTTTCGTCAATAACTGAAATTAACCGAAATGAAACTGAAAATAACTGCAACAAATTTCAACTGCTATGGATTCAACCGTTGGTTGGTTTAACTGTTTGGATAAACCGATTTAAACCGCAACCGAACCGAACCGAAAATGGAAAGGAAAAAAACTGAATTAAACTGAACTGAAAAGTTTGTTAACTGAACTGAACTGAACTGTTAATTATTTCAACTGGTACAAACTGAACTGATATCAACTGAACTGTTTGGTTATAACCATAACTGAACTGTTGAACTGAATTGACACCTCTAATTTTTAGTAGTTCAAGGCTAATGTCATCTGCATCCATTAGACGATTTATTTTCGTAATTGCTTGTCTTTTTGTCTTGTTGGCCCTCCACTATGCCCCACGATATATTTGTGTTACATTTTACTAGTTCAAGATAATGTCATCCATCCACGATATAATTACTTTAATGGTATGTTTTTTACAAAAAAAACTTTTTATAAGGTAGTATTTGACAACTATTATTATAATGTTTTTCGCAAAAAAAAATAATCATAATTTAAAAGGTATTTTTTGACTAAAAAGCCCTTTGAAATATATAAAGTTACCCTAAATTAAGTAAAAATTACCATTAAAGTAATTATAGTTACCCTAAATATATTAATCAAAGTTGCACTTCAACATTGAAATTTGTGAATTAACCATCAGAAAGGTAAACAAAAAATATAATAAAAAAGAGAGAAAAGAAAATATAGTTTATGATACGAGAAGTCAAGAAAAAAAAAAAGAGAAAAAGAGAGAACCCAGGATCTATTGTACACGACAAAACTATAAAGCACTTTGTAAACCTCACCAACCAACACTGAACCATACACCAGTTCATGATCTACGATACCGGAAAGCTTTTTAGCTGTATGATAAATCAGAGGCGTAGAGCCCAACGTGCGTTGTTTTCACGTTTTCTGCTTAAACCTGTTATAGTTAGTTTTTTTTTTTTTACCAGAGTTATAGTTAGTATATTACTCCTATATAATTGTAGGGATAGAGTCATAGAGATAATAAACATATTTTGTTTAGAATATATTTTCCTAGTTCTAGTTGCATTAGGATACTCCTTCCGTTTTTTATACTTGTTACATTTGATAATGTACAACAATTAAAACAATGTCACCTTCAACTTTCAAGCTTTATGGTAGTACTTTGGGTAGAAAAAGAGAAAAACAAATATAAAATAATGAGGAAAGGTGAAAAGGTATTACTTTTGGGTAGAAAAATAGAAAAACAAATATAATAGTAATACTTTATGGTGGGCCAAGTATCCCAAATAAGGAAATGTAGCAAGTAAAAAGAAACACCCATATATGAAAAATGTAGCAAGTAATAAAAACCGGAGGGAGTACTTTGTACTATAAATATGATTGAGTAATAATAATACACCAAGCTTTTTAGCCTCATTATTAATCTTGACATGGTATCACAACCAAACTCAAATTAAACTACAACAACTTAATTTTTTTTTCTTTGTGTCGACCACCATCATGACCGGCAACGAGGCACCTCCCAACAATGCTCCAAAAATTCATCCAAATTATCCGTATTACCTTGGCTCCCCAGATCGTCCTGACGACTTTATTACTCATACTCTTCTTCGTCTCGACAATTATGATGATTGACATTAGGATACTTTGTACGATAAACTGTTGGAAAATATGCTTCAAAGTGCTTAACTATCTTTCTTTATTTTAGGAATAAAATTGTTAGTGGCTTATTTGTCGTTAACAAAATCTGATTAGGAGCATCACTTGTAGTTTGTTAGGAGTAGTGGACTAAACGTGGGCCATATTTACCCACCTTTTCCTTTTATTTTAATTAAGTTGTTAGATTGTAAGCCTTTAAATAAGGCTTTAGTTTTCTCTGTTTAATGAAGTTGAAGATACTCTTCCATATGTTTTAATTTCTCTTATAATTTTATATGGTATCAAGAGCATCAGGTTAGATCCAAAAATAAGTAGAGAGAAATTAAGAAGAAAAAGAAAAAAAAGAGGGAGAGAAAGAGTGTTCCGAAAAAATAATTTTTTTATAGTATATTAAAAAATAGTAGGAGAAAATTTATGAGTGTTTTATGTGTTTAACCATGGCAAGTAATGGTTTTACATAGGTGTGTAGATGGGTTCCCTTTTAACCCATGAAAATATGAATTTTGGTTATTATAAAAAGAGGGAGACAAGTCATTTGAGGTGAAGGAGCAATCTTCACAAGTAAATCAGATATTGGCAATCTGAAAATGGTGGAAGTCGTATTCAATGCAGAGACGGTTTCCGAAGTTGTGGTGGATGTGGTCAAATTTGCAAGTGCTCCACTAAGTGAAGGTTGGTGATAATATGCATCAACAAATTAAAATATGGTGTTGGTGATAATGTGCATCAATAAAAGAGGTATGTGATGATAAATACTTCACATTTTAATGGAGAGAGGTGCTCCATGAATATATTTTTTTTGGTAAGTAAGTAAGTGTATAAGCTTCAACAAATTCAATACAACCTAAAGTTGGCCAAACAACTTAACTGGACAACTATCACACCCTATCCAGTGTGTTTCCTTCTCTAACATTTACAGCCAAGCTCAAACAAAGAACAAAACAACCTGATTACAAGCTATCAAACCACTGGCCATTAGAAGCTTTCAGCTTCTTTGGCAACCTATTCTGAATTCTTTTCTTAACAGAATATTTAATCCCCTCTACAATATTATGCACACTTCTAACATGCATATTCCAAACAACATTATTACGTTCTTGCCATATTGTGTAAATTGTTGTAGCAATACTTGAGTTGATTACCTGCTTCCTGAACTTGCTAACTCTTGCTCTTCTATGAATCCAAGCAAATAACTGAGTATAGTTCATTGTGAGAGGATGAATACCCAGCCAAATTTTGATCTTTTGCAAACATTGTCTGCTAAATTCACACTAAAAAAAATAAGTGCTCATGTGTCTCCTTATTAGCATCACAAATAGGACACTGATCAATTGAGCAAACTCCTATATTGTAGAGTTTCTCTCTAATTTGCAGTCTGTGAAGCATTGCCATCCAGCTAATCATGCTATGTTTTGGCACATTGTGGTGATCTCAAACATTATTACACCAGCCCATTTTAACACCATTGTCATGCATCTGTCTGTAAATTCCAGTTGTGGAATAAGTAGGAGTAGATAGCCATCCCACCCCTAACTTCCTTGACACCTCCATTTTAGCTTTACAAATGTATTTTAGAGCCCAGCTAGTAGATAGTGGAGCTTCAAAAGTACTCCATTGATTGTCTTTAATGTACATACAGTGGACCCATTTTACCCAGAGGTTATCAACCTTCATGGCTATGCTCCAAGCCTGCTTGCTGACCATTGCTGAGTTCCACACCAGAATATTCCTAAACCTAAGCCCACCATGGCTCTTTGGTTTACACACATCATCCCATCCAACATAGCCATGTTTGGAGCTATTACAAGTTCCATTCCACAAAAAAGCTCCGCATATTGAATTAACTTGCTTAATGACAGCCGTGGGCAACAAGAAGATCTGAGACCAATAAACACTTCAGCTAAGTAAAACTGAATTCAGTAATTGTCTCATGCCAGCATATGAGATGTGTCTAGTGCTCCATATTCGAATCCTAGTCGTCACATTTTCCACCAACTTTTCACAATCTGCTGCAGACAACTTCCTAGTAGAAATAGGAACACCAAGGTACTTGAAAGGCAGTGTACCTTGAATGAAACCAGAAATATCACAAATCCTTTGGCTCTCTTGTTGATCCATGCCACAGCAATATAATAAAAAGCAGATTTGTTTTTATTAGCTTTAAGACCAGTTGTAGCAACAAACAGCTCAATGCCTTGTAAAATCATGTTGATGGATCTATAATCTCCTTTGCTAAAGAGAATGAAATCATCTACAAAGCACAGATGATTGATTCCTAAGCTTTTACATCATATGAATTCAGGTCATGGTCCTGGAGAGATACTCCATACACAGGACAAACAAAAGAGGGGACATGGGGTCCCCTTGTCTTAGTCCCCTCTTAGAGTGAAAGAAACTAGTAGGGGTTCCATTTAACAACAAGAAGAAGGTGGGACTAGATACACCGGTCGTCATGATCAGCTTAACAAAGGGTCTCGAAAAATTCAAAGCAATCATCATTTCTTTTAGGAATTCCCAACTAACTGTATCATAGGCCTTTTGAAGGTCTATTTTGAGCAAACAACATTTTTGTTTTTGACTCCTTCAATTCATACTTATGATGTCCTGACATAGAAGAGTATTGTGTAGAATGCTTCTATCAGGCACAAATGCACCTTGAGAGGATGACACCAAATCAGGAAGCACAAGCTTGAGTCTAGTACAAATTAGCTTGGTGATGCATTTGTACAATACAGAACAGGAAATAGGCCTGAAGTCACTTACACTGGTAGGACTCTTAACCTTAGGAATAAGAGTTATGGAAGTCACATTGACTGATTTCAAAAGCTTCCAAGTGCAGAAAAAGTCTTTAACAACTGCTATTACATCACCACCAGTTACATCCCAGCTCTCTTTAAAGAAGTAGCTATTATACCCATCAAGGCCTGGAGCCTATTCATTGGATATAGTGAATAAAGCTTGTTTCTTCATCTGAAAAGGAAAATTGAAGCAATTGTTGCTAGACCTCAGTAAGAATCCTCCCTTCTCCAATAATTTGAGGCTTTACCTCACATCTATTGTCCAATCTGTCACCAAGAAGGGTTGTATAATATCTGACAAAGGCATCATTAACATCATTCTCTTCTCTCATCCATTGACCTCTCTCATCTTGAATAGCATAAATCATGTTTTCATTCCTTCTAGCTCTGATAGATTGATGAAACAACTTAGTATTGTCATCACCAAGACTGATCCATCTTTCCTTGGCTTTCTGCTTCAAAAAACAAAGATAGGTAGCCTGAGCCTGCTTATACTCCACCTGAGCTTGCTTTTCAGCACTAGCTAACTCACTATTACTAGTGTTTGCATGCATTTGCTCCTGGACAGCCAACAATCTCTGCTTAATTTGAACAGTAGATGCTTGCACATCAGAGAAACCTTGCTTGTTCAGCTTATTCAACTCCTCCTTCAACACTTTCATCCTTCGAGTGACTTTATACATCATGCAACCCATGACTGGATGCTGCTAGGCTTTCTCAACAATAGATTTATAACCTGGAGCTTTAGCCCACATGTTAAAAAATCTAAAAGGCTTCATACCACTATAGCCTTTGTGAATACTAATTATGCCAGGGCAATGGTCATCATATCATTTTCATAACTCTCTCTCCACCCTTCATTGACCAAAGTTCTATCAATCTTGGAAAAAACTCTGTGAACTCCCTCCTGTTTATTTGTCCATGTAAAGAATCTGCCACTTTGTTTAATGTCTACAAGACCACATTGATCCACACAATCTCTAAATTCTTCAACTTCATGAAATCGCACCAAGGAACCAACCCTTTCATCTATATTCAAAACAACATTAAAATCCCCTAAAACTATCCAAGGGATGTCAACTTTCACCTGAATAAGAGTCTTCCAAAGAGAGTATCTTTCCTTTTTGTCATTGAACCCATACATAAAGGTGCACATGAAAGGAGCCAACTGACCTTGAGGTTCAACTCTACAATGAATTACTTGATCTGTTATTAATTCCACAGCAAGAGTGAAAGCACTAGGCAACCATCCAATAACTATCCTCCCTTGATCTACAACACAACTATTTGTAGTGAAACACCAACCAGGACAAAGATTTTGCTAAAGACTACCCATTTTGGCAATCTTTACCTTAGTCTCCAAGAGGCTAAACAGGGCTATTTTGTGAGTAGAAATGAAATTCCTCACATTATGCTGCTTGAAAACCCTATTTAACCCCCTGACATTCCATGCTAAGATGCTATCCATTGACCTCAGGGGCCTCTAACCCCTGCATGTCACTCTCATGCCCTGTGTCAACTTCATAGAACAGCTCTTCTGTTGTAGTAGTGGTTAAGACATGAAACATATTTCTCACATGTGTGTCTTTCTTTCCATCCTGAGCTCCTACCTTGCCACCAGACACACTCCTTTGCCCACTAACAACATCAGTTGTAGCAACCTGCTTATTTCCCTCAGTATTCACCACATTAGCATCAGTATTCACCACATTAGCAGGCTTTAATATCGGGCCTTGTTTCACATACCCATTACAGCTTTAACA
Source organism: Beta corolliflora (assembly GCA_947648045.1). Lineage (NCBI taxonomy): Eukaryota > Viridiplantae > Streptophyta > Magnoliopsida > Caryophyllales > Amaranthaceae > Beta > Beta corolliflora. The sequence continues at coordinate 6,559,163 of CANSZD010002913.1, forward strand.
CAGCACGGGCTTCCAAGCATAACACACAATTTGTTCACCAACACATCCCTTTTCATTCTTAAAGTGCACATTTTCTAGAAATGCCTGGTTTACATCAACTTCCACTAACAATCTGGTATACATTAAGGTCTCTCTATTCAAAGTAGGCACATCCAGTTTCAAGAATTTACCAATTGGGCTAACAATTTTACCTAGACTCTTCTCACTCCAATATTTAAAGTCTAGACCATGAAGCTCAATCCATATTGGTACTCTTTTTACATTCTTTTTATTCCATGCATATCAAGAACACAAAAATTGACGGTAATGAGATGTGCATTATTGATGAAGAGATATGCTTCATTTATGTCATGAAACTTTGAAGCAAGGGAGTGTGTTGGAAAATCTGTTTCAAAGTGCTTAACTATATTTCTATATTTTAGGAATAAAATTGTTAGTGGCTTATTTGTCGTTAACTAAATCTGATTTAGGAGCATCACTTGTAGTTTATTAGTAGTGGTGGACTAAACATGGGCCATGTTTACCCACCTTTTCCCTTTATTTTGCTTAAGCTGTTAGATTGTAAGCCTTTAAATAAGGCCTTAGTTTTCTCTGTTTAATGAAGTTGAAGATACTCTTCCATAAGTTTTAATTTCTCTTATAAGTTCTACATAAACATGATTGATTAATAATAATACACCATGCTTTTTAGCCTCATTATTAATCTTGACAATAATACAAGTACCTCATATAATTTTCCCATCTCATAAATTCATAAGAGAATAAATCTTGAGATTACTTTTCTCATTAATTAACTTTCAACTCCTTTCATTTCATACTATATCAGGTTGTGCTGAATTTCTGGTTGACAAATCTTTTGATAAAACTTTAATGAACATGGAGGATATAGACGGTAAGAAACCTCTTGATTATGCAGCAGCAGAAGGTAACATAGGCCTGATTAATTGGATCTTAAAGTATTTTGACATGAGAAATAATGCTCCCTATGCGTGGATTGAGGCCTGCAAAGGTGGGCATATGGATGCTTTTCTCGAGCTCATGCACAGCTGTGATGATTTCAAAAATCTTTGTTTTGACCAAAAGGATACACCACTACACCACATAAGATTAAAAACTAAAGAGCAATACCAGGAATTACTTGGCATTCCATTGATCGGACAACTTAAGAATTTAAAAGATTCAGATAGTGCAACACCATTGCATAGAGCGATTGAACGAGAAGACATCGTCTTTGTTGAACTGTTGCTAGGGGATCCCGATATTGATTGGGAGATCAAGGACAAGAATGGTAAAACGACCATGAATTTGCTGAAAAAACGACGTGATCAACTCCCTGATTGGGTAAGTATTACATAATTCTTCGACGATAGATTTTTGCATGTACAAATTTTATGAGTTATGAGGTTTAGGTTGAGAACATACTATCAAAATGTTTCTTTTTTAAAATGAAAATAGGTTTTTGCATGTGCAATAGATTCAGAACATACTATCAAAATGTTTCTTTTTCAAAATGAAAAGAGGTTTTTGCATGTACAAAATGCTAAGTAATAATTAGTCATTACGTCAATATCTAATTATTCAATTTTGAAAAGTTGTGTGTTGTATTTTTTATCTTCCTTCCTTGTATTTAGCCTAACCTTGAGCACCAACATCAATATAGCTCTCCAAGATAACTCTCCAACCCATTTTTAACTATCTCTCTCCTCAAGATCACCCCTTCAAAAATTGCTAACAATGGTATGACTCTCCAATAAGCTTTCCAATTAGCTATTTGTTTCAGTTAGTTAGGATTGCTTAGTCGGCTAGTGATATAGGTTTGTGAATGTTCTCTGCTTATGTAAACAAGGCACTCTGTAAATCTATAATTAATCAAAATCATATCCTTTATATGGTATCAAATTAAAACGATCCTCTTTCCAAGCTCTGCTCTTTTCTTCTTCCATTATGGCCACTGACGGTACCATCACTCCCAACCTCACTAACCCATCCAAACCCTTCACTATCATCCAAATCCACAACTCTATCAACCTTACCCCAACCAACTACATAGCTTAGAAAACTCAAATTCAGGCTACTCTTTTAGGATATGATATGTGGAAATTTGTCGATGGCAGTTTCTCATCTCCACCCACCTCTGTTACCAACACCGATGGAACCTTGGTTTCTAAGCCGGCTGCCCTCACATGGTTTCGCCAAGATCGGTTGGTCTTTGGTGCTATTGTAGGCACTCTATCTCAGGACATTGTTCTTCTTGTCTCACAAATTAGTACAGCCGAAGAATCCTGGAAAGTCCTTGCTATGACCTATGCTAACCCATCGCGTGGTCATTTCAAGAAAATTAAAAGCAACCTTAGCCAAATAACTCACTCTACTCAATCAATTAACTCTTATATGCAGGCCATCAAGGCCTGCACATATCGCTTAGCTTCTATGGGCAAAACGACGGATCACGAGTATATTATTGAAAAGGTATTAAATGGACTTCACTATGCACAATATAAATCTCTTATTGATGCTGTGAATGCTCTCGACACTCCAATTTCTTTTGAAGAACTCCCTGAGAAACTCATCACCAAAGAAGTGACAGCCTCCCTCAAACCTGCTACCTCACTGTTCCCGGCCTCGGTGAACGTTGCCCAGCACTGAACCATGCCTCCCTCTTCTCACAACTTCACCAGGCTCCATCTTGACAGACTCGTGACTCTAATGACATTGCATCACGCCAACAACGCCCTTATCTTGGCAAATGTCAATAGTGTCGTGAGCAAGGCTACTCTCTAAGCCACTGTTCAACCTTCAAAGGTCAATTCCCCACCATTCATGTGCCTACTCCGGTTTATAAGAAGCATGTGAAAATGGGATAGATCTCCATCCTCAGTTCAAGCACCACAAGCACATGTTGCTACTGCATCCACTCCGTCTTCACATGTCTGGCTTCTTGACAGTGGGGCTTTCCATCATGTTACAGATGATCTTGCCAATTTATCTTTTTATGTTACATATGATAGCACCGAGGAACTCGTCCTTCGTGATGGTTCAACCCTCCCTATTCAAAACACAAGTTCTTTTTCACTTCCTACTAATACATCTTCTCACAAATTTTATTTTACAAATGTCTTGCATGTTCTATCCATCTCACGCAATATTCTTTCCATTTCTTAATTTTGCAAGCACAATAACACAAGCATTGAATTCTTACCTACTATTTTTCGTGTAAAGGAGATTTCATAGGGGACTATTCTTCTTCAAGGACCAACTAGAGCCGGAGTTTATGAATAGAGTTCTTTTCTGCCTCACGCATTTACTTCCATAAAACTATCTACTCATGACTGGCATCTCGTCTATATAGGCTATCCATCTTTGTCTATTCTTAGGATTTTGAATTCCAGTTTTAATTTATCTATTCCTGCTTTTGCAATGTCCAATAATTGTAATGCTTGCAATATGAATAAAAGTCATAAAATGCCATTCTCTTTATCAATACTCTTACTTCATAAAATCCTCTAGATCTCATATTTTCTGATGCATGGACTTCCCCTAATTTATCCACTGATGACAACTAAAAGTATTACGTTATTTTTGTGGATCACTTCACTAAGTATATTTGGTTCTATCCCCTTAGGAAGAAATCTAATGTCTTTGATATATTTCAACGTTTTCGAGCATTGGTTGAAGTTTTTTCTAATAGAAAAATCAAACAGTTCTTCTCCGGTAATGGTGGTAAGTTTGAGAAATTAACTCCTTACTTAACATCACATGGAATATCTCATCTTACCTCTCGCCCTATACTCCCAAACATAATGGCTATGCGAAACGTCGCCATCGTCAGATTGTTGAAACGGGACTCTCCCTTCTCACTCATGCTAAACTTCCGCTCCGGTTTTGGCCTAATGCTTTAGCTACTGCTACTTATTTGATTAATAGGTTACCTACACCATCTCTTGTAATAAATCCCCTTATCTCACACTTTTTAGTAATGCTCCTAATTATCATAAATTTGAAAATTTTGGGTGTCTTTGTTATCCTTGATTAAAACCTTACTCTTCAAATAAGTTAGACCCAAGATCCCCCCTTTTGTCTTTATTGGTTATTCCTCCACTCAAAGTACTTACTATTGCTTGCATCCATCCACTAGTCGCATCTATACATCAAGACATGTGAAATTTGTGGAAAATGTATTTCGATTCCCTGATTTGTGAAGGGTTGTTGAATCATTGCCATCATCTACGGTTAACGAATCGAGTATATTAAATTCTTGTGCCTGCTGCATCACCTACAGTTTAGCCCCTACACGCTCCTCATCTGCTCCCGCCTCCTTTACCTTACCTACACCACCGCCTACTCTCTCGTCCAATGCACCCTCCTCCCCATCCCCTCCTACTCCTCCCACTCATCCCTCACAGACAGTGGTTATATGGTTAGAAAATAATATCACCAAACCCAAAATATGCTTACTCCACCACCAAAACTTCCTTTCCAAGTGAATCTAAAAATATTACCCAATCCTTGAAAAACCCACAATGGCGTGAATCCATGACTGATGAGTTCAATGCACTCACTCAAAACAACACTTAGGATCTTGTACCGTCACACCCTTCTCAAAATTTAGTGGGCAACAAATAAGTTTATCATATAAAATACAAGTCAATAGGTGATATCGAACGTTATAAAGCTCGGCTTGTAACCAAAGGGTTCCATCAACGACCCAGTATTGATTTCATTGAGACATTCTATAACAACCCGCTACTAATCACAACCAAACTAATCATAATTAGACCCTATCAGCGGAAGCACCTGAAGTAATTATAGCGGAGGCTGTTACTTGGTGGAGTACAAGGAAATAAAATACATAATTTAAATACAACAAAGATGTCGGAACTCAATACAAGTAAAAAGTAATAAAATACAATTAGAAATCATAAAACAAGTATCATGTTCGAGGCACCCATCCCTGCCGTAGCACAATCACAACGCAAATTCCTAAGGTTGCTTGACCTCGTACCTCAGAATTCCTACACAAATTAGGAATCTACCCCCAAGAGGACATGTTCCAAGAACAAAATCAGTGAAACTGAGTACACACTCAAGGCTAGAATCACCATATAACTTTTCACGAAATTCAAACTGCAATCACACTTGAATTTCTTCACAAAAATCGATTAACTAATATCAAATGCACTTAAACACTAAAAATCGTATCGTTACTCAATTTCTCAAACAGGCAACCACTTAAATAGTTTAAAACCCAAATAGACAGTAGATACAATAAACATCTAGCTCAAAATTTATGCTCATAATTATTCTCCAAAACATCATGATAATCGAAAACTCTATGTTACCAAAATGGAGTGAATTTATGTACCTTAAGTTACAACTCATTAGTGCGGGCTGTTACACATTCATCCCGGTAATTAAACCAACTACAGTTCGGCTCATGTTGTCTCTTGTCATTACTCGTGGTGGTCTCTTCGTCAACTTGATATTAATAATGCATTTCTTCAAGGTTCTCTCAAGGAAGACGTGTATAGGTCCTAACCTCTAGGACAAGGATAACCCACCCATGTGTGCAAGCTTTATAAGGGCATCTACGGCCTCAAACAAGCACCTAGAGCGTGGTACAATGAGGTTCGGTCTTTACTGCTTTCTTTTGGGTTCACCAACTCAATTGTCGATTCTTCCTTACTTATGTATCATCATCACGGTCTCATATTCTACTTATTTTCTTACATGGATGATATTATTATTATGGGTCCTTCCCCTAATGCTTTGCAAGAAGTCATCCATTCTCTAGCTGCACGTTTCTCATTAAAGGATCTAGGTCCCTTATCCTATTTTTTGGGTGTTGAAGTCCTTCCTAATGTTCATGGTTTATTTCTTAGCCAGAAGAAGTATATTGGGGATCTCTTGGTTCATGCAAATATGTTCGCAGCAAAACAGGTTTGAACACCGATGATTTCTCATCCTCCTCTCACACTAGAGGCTGGTTCAACTCTTTCTAATCCCACTGAATACCGAGCTCTAGTTGGAGGTTTGCAATACCTTGCTCTTACTCGCATGGATATTGCATTTGCCATAAATAAATTATCTCAATTTATGCACAAGCCATCAGACTTGCATTGGGTAGCCCTTTGACGACTACTTTGGTACTTAAATGGAACACTTGATCATGGCTTAATCATTCATCGCGACTCTCCTCTCTGCCTTCATGCTTATACTGATGCCAATTGGGTTGGCGATCGTGATACTTTCATGCCACCTCTAGTTACATTGTCTACTTAGGACGTAATCCACAATCATGGGTGGGGATGTTAGTGGGTAACGGATCCTACCCGGATCCGTGGATCCAGATGCGTTTTTAACTAGATCCTTAAATATTGGACCCGACGAATTCGGGTAAGATCTGGATCCAAGTTTTTCAAAATGGATCTGGACCGAGTCCTAAATTATTACTAGGCCCAGAATCCGTTTACCCGTTTGTTTAAAAGTTATTTTAAAATATATAATTGAAAGGGTAGAACTTAAAACCTTAAAACCGTTATTTATGTTTGGATTAATTATAGTAAGGTCGAATTCTTGTTTACTTCAACATAGACAAATGAAGATGCTAAGTGGCATTGTTTTGTTCTTTAAAAAATCTTTAATTATTATGAAAATAGGGTCTTTTGAAGAAAATAGGTTAGGATCCGTTTTGGATCCATTTTGGACCTGCAACTGTAGGATCCATTATTGGATCTAGACCTAGATCCTTAATTTTATTACCCAGCGGTTCCGGGTCGGATCTGGATCCGGATCCTGGAGGATCCGGTCCAGATCATACCCATTGACATGCTAAGTGATGGGGATCAAAGAAGCCACAAGGAGTTGCTCGATCATCTACTACGGCCGAATTTCGAGTCGTTACCTCCACCACTGCATAACTCCTTTGGTTACATCCACTTCTCTCTGAGCTTCGGTTTCACCTGCCCTCTCCTCCTACCATCTACTGTGACAACCTCAGTGCTACAAATTACTCCAAAAATCCCGTTTTTGACTCTAGAATAAAGCACCTTGCTCTTGCTTTCCATTTTGTTCGAGAACAAGTTCAACTTGGAAAGCTTCGTGTTCAACATATTTTCGGTGATGATCAGCTTGCGGATGCGTTAACTAAGCCCCTTGCCTTGGCTCAACTCTCTACTTTGTTGTCGAAAACTAGTCTCGTCAAACGACCGTCCATTTTGCGGGGGAATGATAAGGAATAACTAGTCATTACTTCAATATCTGATTATTCAATTTTGAAAAGTTGTTTGTTGTATTGTTATCTTCCTTCCTTGTATTTAGCCTAACCTTAGCTATTTATTTCAGTTAGTTAGGATAGCTTAATAGGCTACAGATATATAGGTTTGTGAATATTCTCTGTCTATTTAAACAAGGCACTTTGTAAATCTATAAATAATCAAAATCATTTCCTTTATACAAAATTGATGAGTTTGAGAATATACTAGCAAAATGTAAAAAAATAAACCTAAGATTTGTTGGTTCTATGTTTTGTATCGTTTCAATTTTCTATACATTTTCAGGTCTGAACAAAGTACTAGAGATACCTATACTCTTCATCGAGTTATAATTTACTCCATTTAATATTATAACATACTTGTTCATTTTCTTTAGTTAGTTATACTGTTATAGTTCCCTCCATTTTTATACTATAACATACTTGTTCAGCTAGTGTCGTCAGGCAAGACTGATCGATAAAGTAGTTGAAACTAAAAAGAAAGCTATTGAAATGTATGTATAAGATGTTGATAAGTATAAGCTATCTGAATGCAAGACAGGTTTCGTGAACTATTTGTTTCAGTAACTGAAATTTGTTTAAAAACTCTTTTTGGATAAAAAAGAATATAAGTTGAAAAGATATATAGAAAGACAATTTCGTCCTTATTTTCATCTTAAACTAGCTTCACAATCTAAGTCCTTTTTAAGCTGCCTATATTATATTTACAGATTTTCACCCTATATCCATGAGTAATATTTTTTTTCACCAGATATACCCCTTAATGTCTTTAAAATTCACCAGCCCTTAATGACTAACAACTATCAACTTTTTTGATCATTAGCCCTTGATTTCGTTACTGTACCCTAATTAACTCCTATTTAACCATTTGCCCTACTAATTATAACTAAATAAGACGAAAAAGTGTTATGGAGGAAGTGAGATAAAAGGGACATAGGTGGTGCTTTATTGATGGTTTAATCACAATTAGATGGTCAAATAGAATTCAATTAGGATTTAGTAACATAATTATGGGTTAATGACTAAAACAATTAACAATTGTTAGTTTTTAAGGGGCATATGGTGCATTTTGAAAAGTTGGAGGATATATTGTGAAAAAAAATTACTCATGAATATATGGTGAAAAGTCTGTTATATTATACCATGAAACTTTCTATTCAAGTTTCTCTCGGCGCATGTTAGCTTAATGTGCACCGTCGCCATGGCAAGGAAGGCGGCTGAAAAATTTCAAGGTAAGAATTCCGGAAAGCAGAAGGAAAAAGCAACGGGGCCAATGTCTGATTCTCGTGCATTACGTACACGATCAATGGATGAGATTCTAGGAGTTGAAGCGCTTGATTTTGGTTTAGGAATAGGTGAAGTTCTTACACCAACTTCATCTATTCAGGTTCTGAGGCAGCAATCTGAAGTGAGAGACACGTTTAATGAATGATTACAGTCCATTTCTAGGAGTGGAGATTCAAATGTTCAGAAATCGGCGAAATCAAAGGAAGGTATTCATCCTATTCCTATTTTACATGAGTTGAATAAAAATATTTTTGTGGTGTGAAACGTCGAACATGTAGTAAATGTAGAAACTGAGCATGATGTTAATGAGGATGTGAATGATATTGTGAGGATTGAACTGGAAGATATAGAAGATGAGATTCAATTTTGGAATTCATCTGTTATTTGCTATGTATTGGGAGCTAACCCTCCAATACAGGTAATGGAAGGGTATTTTAGGAGAATCTGGAAACATTATAAGGTTGATAAGGTTGCTCTGATTAAGAAAGGTGTATATTTGGTGAGATTTCCAGCCATGGATTCAAGAGACAAGGTAATCAATGGACATTACTTCTTTGACAAGAAGCCTTTGATTGTAAAACCTTGGTCTCATGAGACTAATTTTGAGAAAGAAGAGTTAACTATTACAGTTTGGGTTCACCTGAAGATAGCATTGAAGTACTGGCGAGAAAAAATCTTTGCATAAGATTTCTTCACAATTAGGTGATCCTAATAAAAGAGACGAAGCCACGAGAAATCGTGATAAGTTGTAGTTTGCTCGTATCCTAATTGAGATGAATGTTGAAGGAAAATTTCCTGCACAAATTCAGTTCCTGGATGAACATGAACAAAGAGTAACAGTGCTAGTGGAGTATGAGTGGACTCCTATGAAGTGTAGTGTCTATAGTAACTATGGGCATGAAGCAAAAGAGTGTAGGGTGCAGCAAGTGAAGAAGGTGTGGATGCCTAAAAAAGTTCAACATCAAGTTACAGAACCTCTGGTAACTGATGGAACTTTTAAAACACCTGAAGTAGCTAATCCAGTAGCTAATGTATCTTAAAATCAAACACCTCAGAAGCAGAATGAGGTTGTTCAGGGGCACAAAACATAAGAGATGGATCCTGATGGATTCCATAAGACTCTGAAACCTATAAAAGTAAGAGTCACTAATACTAAACCTACTAGTATTGGTAACTCATTTCAAACCTTAGAGCAGCCTGGAGTTGAAGAAGATATAAGGGATCAAGGGGTTAGAAGTGAAGACAAGGGAGATAATGATGCTATGGGAGAGGGCAATTTCCCAATCCAGAATGGATAGGTTGCTTTGTTGGAATGTTAGAGGGATACATAATGCTAAGAAGCAGAGAGATGTGAAAGAATATATTCACAGATTCTCTATTGGCATTGTTTGTCTCTTGGAAACAAAGGTGGAGACTCCTAATCTTGGGAATCTTTATCAAAGACTTTTTGCAGGTTGGTGTTTTACTTCAAATGCATCATATCATAATAGTGGAAGAATTATATTAGCTTGGAAGCCTGGTAGCTTTACTTTTAACATACTTAGAGGTAGTAGTCAATTTTTACATTGCTACATTCAGCCTATAAGTGGAGTGCAGGGCTTTTTTTGTTCATTTGTATATGCTGTGAATGAAAGAGCTGGCAGAGAAGTGTTATGGGAGGATTTGATGGAAGAAAAACAACTGAACCATGGTTACTTTGTGGAGATTTCAACTGTGTGATGAATGTATGGAGTATTGTGATGTCCATGATATAAAATGTTTAGGTAATTTCTTTACCTAGAATAACAAGCAACTTGGAACAGATAGAGTATTTTCCAAGTTGGACAGGATGCTAGTAAATCAAGCATGGCAAGTTTCATTTCCTTCACCTGAGGTTAATTTTCAAGCTGAATGGGATTTTGATCACTTCCAAGCTTTACTTATTGTATTCCCTATAGATACAGGAGGTAAAGGGGCATTTAGATACTTCACCATGTGGAGAGGAGCCCCACAATTTGATGACATTGTGAGACAGACCTGGAGCACCCCTATTGAAGGCTCCAAGATATTTGTAGTGTTACAGAAGTTGTAGAAAGTGAAGGTTGCTTTAAAAGAATTAAATAAATCTGGTTTGAATGATTCGTAGGCTAATGATACAGAGGCTTATCAAGCAATGATTGAAGCATAGAAGAAAATGCATTCATGCCGTGGCAATATTGAACTTGCAGAAGCTGAACTGGAAGCAGTTAAAATTTATAAGCTGAAGCATGCTGCATATGTATCATTCTTGAGGCAGAAAGCCAAACTTGATTGGGTGAGAGATGGGGATGACAACACTAGATTGTTTCATCAGAGTATTAAAGAAAGGAAGTTGAAGAATCAAGTCTATAGTATCAATGATGAGAGTGGAGTATGGCATGATACATCATAAGCTATTTCAGAGGCATTTTTAGCATATTATAAGATTCTATTGGGGACCAATGTCACACATAGATCTGAAGTAATACAGCACATCATACACTCTGGTCATGTAGTCACAAAAGAGCATAGAAACATTCTGAATGCACCCTATGCAATTGAAGAAGTTAAGGCTATATTATTTTCCATTCCAGGGACCGAGGCCCCTAGACCTGATGGATTTGGCTCTTTCTTCTATAAAGATACCTGAACATCATTGCGGAGGACATTGTCGATGTTGTATTAGATTCTTTACAGAGTGGATTTATTCTGAAAGAACTCAACAACACTTCTATTACTCTGATACCTAAGACTAGGTGTCCTAGTAATGTTACAGAATATAGGCCTATAGCTTGCTGCAATACACTATACAAGTGTATAACTAAGGTTATATGTGGCAGGCTTAGGAAGGTGCTACCTGATATAATTGTGGAGAATCAGGGGGTTTTGTGCATGGGAGATATATAGCACACAATATTATGGTTGTTCAAGACATGGTAAGGCATTATGGTAGGTAGCAAGTGACTCCAAGCTGCTTACTCAAGATAGACCTCTATAAGGCCTATGATACTTTTAATTGGGTATTATTACAAGAAATGCTCACTCAACTTGGCTTCCCATCATAATTTATTACACTGGTCATGACTTGTGTAACTAGTCCTATGTTCTCACTTTTGCAGAATGGGAAGATGGAAGGCTATTTCAAATCAGCTATGGGATTGAGACAAGGATACCCAATGTCTCCTTTACTCTTTGTGGTGTGTATGGAGTACCTTTCCAGAATTCTGAACAATATGAGTGCATTGCCTCAATTTCACTTCCACCCTAGATGCAAGGAAGTTAAATTGACACAGATGTGCTTTGCAGATGATCTCATATTATGTTGTAGAGGTGAGTTTGCATCAACCTATCTCTTATTAAAAGCTTTTAAGCTTTTTTCAGATACATCAGGATTGAAGGCTAATGTTAGCAAGTCAGCAGTTTATACTTGTGGAGTACAAGAAACAAAAAAAAATAGAATTGTTGAGGCCTCTGGTTTCATGAGAAGCAGATTACCATTTAGGTATCTAGGTGTCCCCGTCTGCTCTAAGAAATTTACAAAAGCACAATGTGATATCATAGTAGAGAAGATGATATCAAGGATAAGAGTATGGAGTACAAGGAATCTATCCTATGAGGCTAGATTACAGCTGCTTAATTCTATTTTATTAAGCCTACATAGGTATTGGGCTCAGGTATTTATTATCCCTAAAGCTGTATTAAATGAGGTTGTGAAAGTATGCAAAGTTTTTTTATGGAGTGGTCATGCCTATACTCATAAACCTGGAGTTGTTGCTTGGGATTCATTATGCTGGAGCAAGTCAAGTGGTGGACTAGGCTTTAGAGAGGTGTTGTCTTGGAATAAAGCTTGCCTTGGAAAATATGTTTGGGCCATAGCCTCCAAACAGGACAATGTGTGGATCAAATAGATTCACTTTATCTATATCAAGCAAGATAGCTGGTGGAATTACAATCCCAATTCTGGAGCTAGTTGGTATTGGAAGAGTATTTGTAAAGTTAAAGAGCAAATCAAGGAACATTTTATAGGAGAAGAATTTAGTGCTATGTCAGTCTACTCCATTCAAGCAATATATGAGAAGTTCAAATGTCAAAAGCCAATTGTTGCTTGGGATAAAGCTGTTTGGAATAGGTTATCCATTCCAAAACATAGATTCATACTCTAGTTGGTTGTACAAGAGAGATTGCAGACTGCAGCTAGACTTGCTTGATTGGGTATTACTACCACTGATAAGTGTTTGATATGTGATGAAAGAGAAGAGTCTCACACTCATCTCTTTTTTCAATGTCAATTTAGCAATGCTGTGCTAAAGGAGATAAAAAATTGGTTGGGAATTTTGGCATCAGGTAATTCTCTAACTGGAATTATCAGATGGATAAAGAACTGTCATCAGACTAAATTTCGAAAACAAGTCATGTAGCTACAGTAGTACATCATGTATGGTAGGGGAGGAATCAGTGCTACTGGCAGCAGTGCAGTCCTAGTATTCAGATGAGTGTGAAGCAAGTTAGAGCTCAAGTTCGAATGAGAAATGGAGCAATACTTCCAAAGAAAATAAGTAGGAAAGATTATGCTTGGTTTATAACATTGTAAGTAATGGTATTAGATGCAGATGTAGCTTGATGGATGTAATCTGGTAGATTGTATTAGCTACTGAGGTAGTTTGAAGGATGTAATCTGGTGTGTCTTGCCTCATTTCAAGGGTCTAACCTAGTTGGTTCGTTGAATTTGGTTAAGACTTAGGTGTAATTCTGATGTTGTAATGAAATTTACTTACTTAGCAAAAAAAATAAAAATAAACCACATACCAAACAACAATGATGATTATATTGCCACCTTAAATATTTCAGCAACTTATTAGCTAGGTAAGGTAGCTGGATTATTTCTTTTTCCCTGGTAAGCAAGCTAGAATTGTATTGCAAAACCATGAACTTTTTATAAACTTGCTAGGTTTTTCTAAGATGAAGAGAGACACTCCCCAGAACATAGAAATCAGGCTTAAAAACAAGCCAAGAAGCACTTAATTGGTAAGACTACCAAACCAATCTCTATATACTTGACTAACTGAATGAGACATTATGCTATCTATTCTGTACTCGACATTATTTTGCATGCTTTGTACAACTTTACGCACACATCTAATTTGTGGGTTCCACAAAGCATTATTTCTTTCTTTCCAAATGTGGAAGGTCGCTGAAGATTGTTTGCCAAAACATAGCCTAAACAATTTGTTATTAGGCCATTAACTTTCGTCTTTCGGTTATCAAACGAGCACTTTAACTTATTAGCTCCACCACAAAAAAGAAGTTAGAGAATAATTATACAAGAACTAACAAGTCTTGTATACATATATCTGATCTTGCAGGATGCAATGTGCAACCGAAAGAAAATAGATCCAAACATGGAAACCACCTTTATTTCACAAAAGAAGAACTTGGAAGGGATACAAACCACACTATCAGTGGTTGCAGCCCTTTTAGCGACACTTACTTTTGCAGCAGGATTCACAATCCCGGGAGGCTTTAAAGATGATGGAAATGCTATTTTTGCAAGGAACGAAGCTTTTATAGTGTTCTTACTATCAGATACTTGGGCAATGTGTTGTTCCATGTTAGTCTTGTTCATTCTCATATGGGCAATGGCCTCCGACGATGCTAGTGAAACTCGTGTAATGATAGATAACATCATCTTTGTACTGCAACTAGCGCTTTACGGAACACTCGTGGCGTTCATGACCGGTGTTTATACAGTTGTCTCTCATAATTGTTTATGGACTGCCATTGTCGTTTGTGTCATGTGCTCTCTTGTTGCGGTTGCAACTAACAAGAAGATTCTTAATGGACTGCTTAAAACGCTCATTCCCCGTACAAGAAACCTACTAGCAAAACTTAATTGCATGCACCGTTGAAAGCATTACATATGGATTATGTGGAGTAAAAGAATGACATCTTGTTTGGCGATGGAAACCACAGAGAGCTGCATGGTTTGCTTTGACCCTACTTTGTCCGGCCCTGATCGACAGCCAAACGAGCTCCAATCGTTGCAAATTATGGGTGTGTTATTCCTTCCATCAATTAGCTTGGATTGTAATTTTCGGCTTTCGTAAGTCACTTTTTAACTATTAGCATTTAGCAGTCCCCCTATACAATATTGGTGTATTGTCCATACTCCATGGTCTGTATATGATCTTTGTGGTGAATTGGTGTGCAAGTGCCGGTTGTTGTCGAGCATCGGTGGGAATTTGTAACACTACAAATAAAACTCTTGCTTTAAAAGTAACTAGTTTTATGACCCGTACGTTGCACAATTTTTTATTTTATTTTCAGATTTATTAATTTCTTAAGCCGTCATGACAAACTTTTTTTATAGATAATTTTAGATTTGTTTAAAAGTGTAAGTTTCATAAATAAAAGTTTATCAATATAATATATCTTGCTTTCATTTTATGAAAAATCATACTATTAATTTATCGTTAGGTGTTACACAATGTGTAACATTCTTAATAAATAATCCCATTTTTGTTATATTCTTTTTTCTTTTTAAGACTTTTTTTGTTCTATCTTATTTTGTTTTTCCTTTCACATATCATATTCATGTTATACATCACCTTTTTTTTTGTTTTGAAAGAGAAATTTCATTAATTGAAGACCAAACGACATTTACAATAGGTATTAAAGAAAAACAAGATACAATTAAACATGGTTAAATCAAATTCTTCTTCGAACGAAGAAACTACAATAATGAACCAGATCGAGCAATACAGCGCATCCCCATTGTATTTGTTGAATCAAATAGCTATTGATGAGGAAGTCTATCATTCTGACATAGTTTGGGAAGAGCATTCTTGATCGAGCCATGTTGACCACATCCGAGATTCCAATACCTTCATGTTGAGTCTTGAACTTTAACTAATGATAGCACTCTCTCATACCTAAAGATAAAAAACCATACTCACAACTCCCATAAGCGAGAAGGAAATCTCCACAACAGAGACTAAAATCCCCATAACAGGGTTTGAAAAAATCTCATAAAGAGAGACTAATTTATTCAACAAAAAAAAATACATGTACTAAAAACTGAAAATAAAAGGGAAAAAGGGGCTTACCATGAATGAAAACATCCATGACATCCCCTAATTGATGAAGAAGGGGTAGGGAAGGCCAGGGTTTGAGAGAGAGAAAAAAAGAGGGAGAAAGAGGGGGTGGCTAGGTTACCTAATTAATTACTATTAATCCGTCTAATTGTGTATATATGGGAAAATTAACAATAATACTCCCTATCCATCAAATCTACTTTCTTTCCCCTATCTACTTGTCATTCAATTGAGAAGGCTTTTATCTAGTTTTTTTGACCATATGGATAATTCATATTTAATTATTGCAAATAAAAAAATAATTTGACAACAATATAATAAAAGTAATCCACGATTTCGAGATACATTACTCATTTTGTCCCTTTAAGACGTCTCAGATATATTACCTCTATTTTTTTTACAATTACGACCACATATAAAATTGCTCATTATCCCTATCATATCTACTTTTTAGTCTTATCTTCGCGATTACCTAGTTACAATTTTTTTCGAGATGTTCCAATAAATTACTTGATATGTATTTTTTTTTTGTAAGTTTATCTCTTTATTCTCAAATGTTATTTGAAATAAAAATATATGTGCGCTAGGAGTTTGTTAAATATTTTTTAGGTAGAAGACGACAACAAGTGATATTTATGTTACTTCGAAGAGTAGTTTTTCGATTATTTTTGTAATTTATTTTCATCTAGCCTTTATTTCTTCTTTTTATATTTTGTAGTTTAATTGTTTAATTAGTGTATTTATTACTAGTTTTTAGCTCTTAATTTCATAATTCAAACATTTCCTTTGGTTTATTAATTTTAGATCGTTTAATTTAGTTTTCATAATTAATTTTCTATTCTTTCCTTTTAGTTACTCTTGTTTTTATTTTCTATGTCTCGTTTCTCTCCTCGTGTTTGGCTTTCCATGTAGATAAGCATTTTGGAGCTATGGTGTTCGAGTTTCAAAATTAGAATTAGTTGTGTTGCTCGATTTAGCATTTCCGTCAAAAAGTCAATACCTTTGCTCTTCGTGCTTTGTATGGAGCATTTCACAAGAATAATGATGTATGCGGGAACCAGCCTCACTTCAATTTTCACCCAAGATGTAAGTCACTGGGTTTAAATCATGGGATATTATCTCAGATAACCCGGACTTATAGGCCTTTTTCCAATATAACCCCGACTTTGGCAGCCCTGTCTCCGATAACCCTGAACTTATTTTTTGTCATTAAACTTGACGGAATAGCTAACGGTGTTAACTATTTGACATTTACAATTAAAAATCTATTTTTTTAAAAAGAAAAAAAAGAACTAATCAATGTGTTTCATCCCCTTTCTCTTGTTCTTCATCCCCCATCTCTTGTTCTTCATCTCCTCTCATCCCCTTCTCACTGTGTTCTTCAAACCTCCTCTCAACCTGTTTTCCACCCAATTCCAATTCCCCTACAATCCCTTTCTCATCTTCTCTCTCCTCCTCCTCCACCTCCCTCCAATGGCGTCCTTCCACCGCACTCCCCCCAAACCCCACCAAAAGCCCGCTAAAGTATCTGCGAAAATCTGCGAGATCTTCATGCCTGCACTCAGGTCTGCGAGATCTTCCAACCCCTCACCTATCTTCACGATCTCAGCCACCTCTCTCCTTTAACCTTCACTCGCCTTCAACGACCATCGATGTCTACAACTATTGCCGTCTTCAACCGACTTTAACTCCATAATCGCCGCCTTTAAATTTCGCGGTCTTTGAGGATTTAGATCTTGAGATCTCTTTAGCCACTGCCCGAAACAACCATCGAAGGTTTTACGGTGGAGATTCGTCGAACACAGTGGGTGGCGCAGAGATTGAGATTTCCAGTGAGCAAGAATTACATCTGAGTCACACATATTGAAGAAAAGTTAAGATTAGATTTGTCGGACCAGATTCTTGATTTTTTTGGAGTTTTTATTTCTAATTTTTTGTAATTAGAGGCATTTCTTGTTTGGTTGACGTGATTTCTTTGAGTTTGTTTGTAGTTCAGAGTTTCTTTTGCTTTATTTTTTTCTTCTTTTTGATTTTTATTTTTTTATTTTTGTAATTTTGGTTTGTATTGATATCATTTTTATTTAATATATGAGTTCAATTCACTCTAAGTTGTTTGTTGCATTTCTTTGGTCGAAATTTCTGGGTACGAATGCTGTTTCTTGATTCTTTAATTTTGTTGGAATCAAATCAATGAAGCAATGTTAATACAAGAGAGAGAAAGTGGTGAAGAACAATAGAGAGGATGAAGAACACAAAATATTTTTTTTTTAATAAAAAAAATAGATTTTTAATTGTAAATGTCAAATAGTTAACACCGTAGCTATTCCATCAAGTTTAATGAAAAAAAACAAGTTCAGGGTTATCGGAGACAGGGCTGCCAAAGTTGGGGTTATATTGGAAAAAGGCCTATAAGTCAGGGTTATCTGAGATAATATCCCTTAAATCATTTATGCTTTTTAGACGACTAAATCTTGTTTTGTAAAGGGGATTTTCATTTAATGCTCATGATGCTTCAAGGCTTGAAGCTTTTCTCTGCTTCCACATGCCTTGTAGCTAACCCTTCTAAGTCTGCTGTTTTTGGGTGTGGTCAGGACACTCGGGAGATGCAAAGAATAGCAGATTGCTCTTGTTTTAAAAGAGGGGAGATGCCTTTCCGATATTTAGGAGTGCCAATTAGTACAAAAAAATTGTCTGCAGCTGATTGTGAGCAGTTAATTAAGAAAATGGTGTGTAGAATAAGGATATGGAGTACAAGAAATATTTCCTTTGCTGGGAGAAGACAACTAGTTAACTCTGTGCATATGAGCATCAGTGTGTATTGGTCTCAAAGAATTACACATATACAAATTTATGGTAATTGATAATGGTCTCCCAGGTTTTTGTACCACCTCAAGAAAAAGTGGGAAATAAAGCTCTGGTTGAGGGCTCCATTTGCAATGCTTACCTTACAAAAAAGATTTCCAATTTTTGCTCCTTTTACTTTGTGAAGGATTTCGACACGAAGGCAAGTAATTTGGGATTGGATGATACATGTGCTAACGAGCAATTAGACTCAAACCTACCGGAGATCTTTTCATGTAGTGTTGGGCATAGCTCTTCTATAGGTAAATTTTATTATCTTGACGAAAAGGATTACGTCGCACATCGATATGTCCTAAATAATTGTGAGTTGCTCACACCATATGAAAGGTAATCCTATACTCTACTATCTTTCTTTGAATTCTATATACAAATAGCAATTTACCATATTAAAATATTAAACCAATGAAAATAACAGTTTATTTGAGAAAGAAATGATGATAGCATATGGTTGCAAAAATACTGACGAAGTGTGGAGCAAATATGAAGATAAGTTTTCTAGTTGGTTCAAAGAATATGTAAGATCTAATTGATAACATTTTGCTCTCAAACACTTTCACATGAAAGTTATTTTTACTAGTGTTCATGTGTATAATTGGTATAGGTATTGGAAACGGAAACTAATGATGATGTGATCTATTCTTTGGCACTTGGGGCTTCAAAAGTTCAAAAATTATCGCATCAATGGATATAATTTCCACACGTATGACTATGGCAAGAATAAGTCCAACATGAATTATGGTGTTTGTGTCAAAGGTGTACTTGGAAATGATTACTATAGCATCCTCCAAAAAGTCATAGAAGTGGTTTATATTGGGGCAAAAAAGAGCTACAAAACAACTTTATTCAAGTGTGAGTGGTTTGATCCTCGACAGGGTACAAGGACACATGATAAGTATAAGTTAGTTGAGGTGAACCACACTAAAAAATACCTCAAGTATGATCCATTTGTACTAGCGTATCAAGTTGAACAAGTGTATTATACACCATGTCCTAGCTCAAGCAATGAAAGAATCAATGGTGGGTCGTCTTCAACATTAAAGCAAGAGGTTCCATCGAAGCACCAATGGAGAAATCTGCATATCAAGAGGTAGCTATTGAAAATCTCCCTTTACTTTCAGATGTTCAAGGAGATGTACAGGAAGATGACGTTGTTGAAGAGATTTTTGGAGAAGATGACGAGGAGGAGGAGGAGGACGAGGAGGACGAGGAGGAAGGGGAGGGGGGAGGGGGCAGATGAGTGTGATGACTGGGATGAGTGGGAGGATGAACAAAATGAGCAGGAAGAAGAGGAGGAAGAAGAGGAAGAAGATGATGATTGATGTGTATCATTTTTTCAGTTCTCTTATTATATGTGCACATGTTGCTTTATTATCCTTCTTGAACAATTGATCATCTATGGAATAATTTTGTTTTTGAATCACTTAGTCTTTATTCATTTAGTCTTCATGTAATTTATTTTATAAACTAAGTGTCAAGTCATTATCTATATAATATACATGCTACTGCTCTTTATATTTTAATCTTGTTTTCTCTATATTTCTTGAAGTGGAGATGGATACGAGAAGAGAATATGGTTCTACTTGTAGACATAGAGGTGGCCACAATGGAATGGGTCCAATAATTCGGAATTATGGTCGACCAGTATTACCTCGTGTTCAGACGCGTGATCGCTCTCCTTCACCAACATCACCTGAAACTGAAGAAAATAGCACTCATAAAAATGATGTACTGAATGAAGATCCTGATTCTAACTCTGAAGATCAGGAAATAGGTGCAAATGTATCTGATGAAACGGGCAATTCTAATAAAATTGATGCTATCTTGCACCCTACTAATGGTTTATGGTAAGTTAAGTTTACTGCTCATAGATTATATAACATATTAGAAATTATTTTCCATGAAATTTATGATACTGCTCAGCATGATCATTCTGTTTTGTTCTCTCTTCCCCACTCAATTCCTCTTCTGGATTTGTTGCATCTAATTTGTTTATCATGGACCTTCTACACAACATTTATTTACTTTTGTTTGTTCCTTCTTACTAATCTGTTAAATTCTTTACACCGAGTTATAATTTAATTTCTCGTTCTGAGCTCACTTTGGATTGTCAAATTGTACATATTCTTCACTTGCTCTTTGTGAATCGTGATCAAATTTTTATTGTGTTTTGATTTGATGGCTTTGTTCATGACCTTCTCATGACAATTCTTTTACCTTACTATGTAGGTTTCATGATCATGAGGTTGTTAAAGAAGTTGTTGAAACTTCATATACTTCCTCCGTTCTGTTTTAAATGAAACATTGGGTGAAATGACACTATTTATTGATCAATTTTGACTCTAATTTATTGTCATTATATAAAGAAAAACATAGTCAATTGGGATTTTGTTATATTCGTCTCGATGTATACTATCAAATTATAACTTTTTTATATTTTTTACGTGTGCACAACTAAAGATATTAATGATTAAAGAAGCGCGTTAGGTTGCGTGAAAAAGCAAATGTTTCATTTAAAATAGAACGGATGAAGTAAGATGTATTTTCGTGGACCTTGGTGCAATTGGTCAATGGTTCCAAATGAAACTCGGGCATATGGTGGAATGGCTTCAAGGTAACCCTTTATTTTACTATATTTTGACGCGATTATGGAACATTCATCTAATTTCTTTATAGTATAAAATTCTTTTTTACTTTTTCTATTGAAGTCAAAATTTTCTTGGGATCCTTCGGTGGCGAAGACCGTGAAGAAAGGATGGGAGAAGAAATGTAAGAGACGGCTGTCGGGTATGATATCTACAATGTGTACAAAAAAAGGTTATGTTGCACCGTGGTGTGCCCAAAGCATAAGATCTCAGATTATGCAGCATAGGGCTACTGATGCTTTCAAGAAAAGATCTAAACAATGTTCCTTGAATAAAAAGAACCCCGGAAAAGAAATGCCACTTCATTGCCAAGGATCCAAATCTACTGTACAACTAAGGACTGAGCTGGTAGGGTTTTTTTTATTTAAGCACACCATTAAATGTTTGGTCATGTTTACTAATGGCAGCAGATTAGTTTTAATTGATTGTATTTTCACTAAAAGTTTGTTCATTTCAAGGAAAAAACATTGAAGCGTTAAGTAACTCCAGCTGAGGTTTATCGCAAAGGTCATGTGAACAAGAACCAAAAGTTTGTTGACAAGACGTCTGAAACTGTATGGGTATGACTGCTATATTTTAGCTTTTAACTTAGTAAACTAAAACTTCTGAAATTTACTGGTAAGAGAAATCTTAATGTGGCTATATATTTTTTTTGTGATATGGATATAACAAAGTACTCCTTGATACAAAGAGTTTTGAAAGTATTGATGGGTGCACTCCTCTCTTGGGCCTACAACACCGTCATCCCCTGATTTTTTCTTAAAGGCCAAAAATGGTTTTATACAAGTAGTAGCAATACACAGCAACAAAAAACAAGAAATTCATAGACTTGAGACTAATTCCCAAATTTGAAAAATTCATATAAGACATTAGATTTCAAATAGTAACATTGGACAGCAACTAAGCCGCTAGTTACTCTTTAATATTTAGTGGATTACAAATACGAAAGCTTTTAATTTTTTTATAAATCTGCCTGCATTCTCATTCTGTATTTCTGTTGTGGTGTGAGCAGTAAACTTATTAATTTGGTGGATGTTGGTGTTAGTATTTTGATAAATCTGTCCATTCTTGAATGAACTGCTAGGCTGATTTTTTGAACCAATCTTCCTAGCATGCTCGTTCTGTTGTGGTTTGTGAACTTATTATGTTGGTGGATATAGCTGTTAGTATTATATTCTTATTATTCTTTTTATTCTTGATTGATCTAGACTTATTTTGAGAGTAAGAAAGCTGTCAACTTGGAATCTGAGAATCGACAATCAGAAAATGACTTGTTCTTAGAGGCTTTAGGAGGTTGGAAGAGTGGGAGGATATATGGTCTTGGTTCAGCTGCTGACATGTTTTATGAAAGGCCCTACAAAGTTAACGATGCAAAGAAAGCACGAATAGATCATGTTAACCAACTGTAAAGTCAAGTTGAGCAACTCACTTCCGAGAATATGCAACTAAAGAAAGAGCTTGCTGAAACAAAGGTAAGGTTTGACTGCAACTATAGAGAAGCTTGATCAAACAAATAACAGTGTAAAGGCTCTTCAAGAACAATTCCAAGTTATTTTGAGTGGACGTTGCAATGATAATGTTGGTTTGTCCTCGTGATTACCTCCACATTCAATCCTCATGGTGCTTTTTTTTGTTTGAACATGGGGAATTAAAGCTTGATCCAATTGTGGGATTTTGGGGTATACTTTTTGACTTTTTGTAAATGATACTTAGGTGAACATCTTTTAAATCTAGAAAAAGTAGCAGGTTACTAGCATGTGCTCTTTTTATTGTTTCTCTTTAGCATTTATGCTCTAGATCTATGTAAATTGACATGTGTACTCTTTTTTATGATGGCTAGCAATGGAGTTTATTTTGCTAAATGTCAAGGCTAGCAATTGACAGGTGTTTTTCATCTATTAAATATCTCATTCATTTGATAGCAGCAGCATAGATTAAAATAAGGCGGCAAAGAGTAATACGTGCTTCAATGTGGTAAAGGATTTAGCGACAAAAATGACATTGGTAGTTAACTTCAACAATAAATTAGTAACGAGATTTAAACTTGGTATAGTGACCAACTCAATGAAATTTGGTTGTTAAAGTTGGCGACGTGATTTAAACTTGGACGCTAAATTGACAACGAATTTTAAACTTGGACGCTAAATTGACAACGAATTTAAAACTTTTGGTAGCTAATAATGTTTGGCGACCAGCGATTCCACGTCGAAGGTTGTTCGTCTCCAATTTGGACGCTAAAGCAATTGCAGACGGATTTTTTTCAGTTCGCAACGGATTTGTTTGGTTGCTAAATTTACCCTTTTTTGTATTGTGGAATATGCAGATACACACTATTGATAGTTTGATACTATTATGAAGGATATTCAATATACTGTAAAGTAGAGGTGATCATGGGTCGGACCGGGCTAAAATTCGGGATAATTTTTTATGCCCAAAGCCTGCTATTTCGGACCAAAAATAGCGGATTTTCGGGTCAAAATTGGGCCGGGCCGAAATTTAGACTAGAAAGACATTTTCGACTTGCCCAAAACCCGTTCCAAAGTAAAAAAAAACCGGGCCAAAAAAAATCTGCCCAAGCCCGGGAAAAATTCGGAACGGCTCGATCCCGCGGGCCAGACTAATTTGATTACCTCTACTATAAAGAAAAGAAATAAAACAAGATTGCATGCCTAAGAAGATTAGGGATGTAGATATTGGTTGGTGTTGTATTAGTTGTTTGCCTGGCTTGATTTGCTAAGGCTGTTGTGTCCTCTTGACTAGGTTGTATTGTTGCTCTTTCAATATACTTACTTACTTACCCAATAAAAAATTGATTAGTAAAGTCCTTTTTATAGGTTTTTGCTTTCCTACTAGGAGTGAGAAAGGAGGAAATCTATTAGGATTAGGAAAGTTGACTATTATTAACTAAATGACACTAAGAAAGTTCTGCAATTCAAACACATGCTTATTAATTAAGCTAAAATTTTGTGATTAAATAAATTTAACCTATAATTAATTAAATATTTTAAGTAAAATAAAGCCAATACTTTGACTTGTGACTTTAATATAATCAAACTTAAAGAATATTTATAACTAAAATGCTAAAACAATTATAAATAAACCTTAAATTATTTAAAATATATTTATAGAATTTATAAAATATAGCAGGGTTGCAAGAGTTCAACATTTGTTGTAAAGAAATAGATCAGTTATCGATAACTACTTTTTATATACATTTTTGTCCATATAAATACCTTTTTATTAAAAAGAATAAACTAAACTACGACTTCACGAATTTCATCCAAAACTTTTTGTGTGGTGAGACCCACTAATTGACTTCTTACTATCTTTCTTAACCCTCAATTTTCCTCCTTTCCCCTTTACTTCGCTATTTTTTTCTTCTTTCATCCTCATTACACATTTTCTCTTAATTGATTAAGTAATAGTATAATGATAACTTATATAAACTTATATTAGTTAATTAATAATGATTGCATTTATTTAAGTGAACTCGTACCTTTCAACTAGAGGATTTTCAATAATAATGTAATCTCTTATCCAATTGAATATGACTAATTATTATATCTGGTTTGACTTATTAGTTATTTGAGCCTAATATACTTATTTCTTAAATAACTCTTATAATATTATTTGTTTAAGTTACTGGTTATATGCTGATGCTTTGTCACAATTTTATAAAAAGTTGTTAGGGACTAGTAATTATAACTTTTCAATCTTACGCACTAGTAATACAACAATCAAATTTGATAAATTGACCATCAAAAGAAGGTGCAACCAATTTTTTACAAAGGTACCATATGTGTCACATTAACATATGACATATCTGCCCCGGTTATCGCTACATTGACATTGGGTATGTAATTTTATTTGTGAAAACTTTGAATTGTTCAAACTGCAATCAGAATCCCATCCATTTTCAAAAAAAGTAAAATTGGATAATTCTTTGAATTTTTATCGAAGAACAACTTGTTTAAATATGCACTAATTGCTACTTGTTCGTGAAATGAAATGTACAAGAAGAAAAGTTCTTGCAAGTAGTGGGAAGTTTGTAAGTTTCTCTACCCAATAACAGGAAAACTTTGAAAAGTCGCCCAAAAATTGTAATCTTCATTTCATGGATCTAGAGCTACAGGAAGCAGCATACAGGGGAGATGCGAGCTTCCTCCGTCAAGCTACCGTTACTCTCCGGTCGGAATACTTTCTTTCTCGGGCGGAGGCTGGTGAGGATTACTTATCTATATGTAAAGCAAGCAACATCATCCACGTTGCTACGTTAGGAAACAACCAAGATTTCATTGCAGAAGCAATCAAAAGCTTACCTCGCGACCATATATATATCCTCTTCGCGCAACAAGAACCATCCCACAACCTCCGCAATCCTCTTCATCTTGCGGCGAAAAGGTGCTATCTCGGCATTATTAAGCTTACCTTAGACTTTTATAGAACAACATCAGTTAAAAGTGATGGCGCAAATATTGCGTGGGAAAAGCCGTGGTTTGCGCTCGATTCAGACGGGTATACCCCTTTACATCTAGCGTTATTTGGAGACGGCGAAGAAGAAGGTTCGCTGGATATATTGGCAATGGATATGGAACTGCTTTGCAACATTGGAAGTAAGAAAGACATGAACGTGCTGGATGCGGCTGTTAGAGGAAGGCGCAACCAAGTCGCTCTCAAAATTTTGACGTCGTCTTCTTCTTACAGCCTTCAAGGATATGGCGAAAATTCTCTTCACTTCTTACCCAAAGTATCAGGTTAGTGATATCAAATTAGTTCCCCTTCTTGACTTTTAAAAGAATTCCTCTTCTACAACATTTGCGATTAGCCGATTATGCATTAGTAACAATTTAGAATTAAAATTTCATATTGCATAATTCATAATTGTTAACAATTAATTATATACAATACTCAACCAGATGATTATATGATTTTTAGTTGTAATAATATGACTTTTACATTACTCATATGCTCTACTTTGATATATATGATGATTTATATGTAAGGAAAATAATAATCATTTGGAATGTTGCGGTATTGGGCTGAATTTATATTTTCAAGATATGAACTTATAGTTTTTACTGATAGATAATTAAAGATACTACTAATAAAAATATTTGCATTGTCAAATGTTATAGTCAATCTATTGCAACTAAAAAGAATGCAAGAAAAGAAAAGAAGGACCATGAATTAACATATGGATCCACCATCCATAGGATATAATGGTGAATTACCCAATCTCACATTTATATACGATATCTTACCTTAGACCCACCTTTTTAAACGCTCATAATAAGAGGACTTCATATGTTTATTTACAAATAAATGTGGAAGTAAAAATCTAAAATTAAAATGAGGAAGTTGGCAGGAGAAAGCAAAAGAAACTGATTCATAACCTTGCATAAGAACTCGCAACGAACTACAAGAATATATAATTTGAAGCATAAGAACTAACAATAAGAACGTTGTACTTTATGACACAAGGGTTAACTGCCTCCTCTCACATGGCCGATATATCATATTATTTCTTGGTTTTGATTGTACAAAAAGATTATCTTACTATACTATTTGCGCAAAGTCTTATAAAAGACCGTCTCACGTTAACACTAACGTGAGACGAGTCCTTTTTCCTCCAATCCTCAGCTTCAGCCTTCAATTCCTCCACCATCCTCTCAAATTATGGAAGTTTTGTCTCGCTAACCGTCTTTGAAGAACAACAACAACAACTATTGGTATTTTTAAAAGTTCGTCAATTATTCGCTTCATTGAGGCCGCCATTGAAGAAACTTAAGAGAGAGAGAAAATGGAGTCACTTGGAACCAACAATGGCAGAATCGGAGGAAAGAGAAAGATTGAAGACGAAATAGGACTTGCGAAGCAAAAAGCACAAGCAATTGTTCAGCACATCGGGGCATGCACCACCATCTGGCAGCAGCAACACATGAGACGAGGAGAGAGAGAAAAATTGTAGCAATACCATACCGAGGTGAGAGAATGAGGGCAGCAAATGCAGGGGAACGGAAGCAGCTGCTTCGCCTGAACACCGACAACACAAAAGACCCACGCTGGCGACGAGGAGGAGCACAGACAACACGGTGGCAGCAGCACCGCAGAAGCAAAGGAGAGAGAACATGGGACTAAGAACAACCAACAACAAAGACCAATGGTAGCGATGACGGAGCACGACAAAGTCGCCGGCAGAGGTGACAACAAAAAGGACGGCTAGAGGAGGAAGGAGGAGAAGGATGGTGAGTGAGAGAGAGAAATGGGTTGGGGTTTGGGTTTGGGGTTCCATTTATTTTGTTGAAATGAGACAAACTTTTGACAATAAAACACTAATGTGGCACTTTTAGATGAAGCCACGAGAGAGAATAAGGATGATGGGTTACATATTTCTCAAAGGGGCTGATTTTGTCATTTTCAAGTTATAGTTATAATTTTCCAATTAGTTAAGGAATTTTAATAATTAGTTACATATTTTTGGCTCTTAGTTATGGTTTTCTGATTCATAGTTAGCTTTTGCTTAATAGTTATGAAATTCGGATATATAGTTATGATTTTTAGGTTATTAGTTATTAATTGTGGTTAATAATTATGGTTTTATGGTTGACAGTTGTGATTCTGGCTATTAGTTATTGTTTTCTGATAAATAGTTATGATATTTGGGTATTTAGTTATTATTTTTTTTACATTAGTTATGACTTTTTGTTTTTTAGTTTCGGTTTTATGGCTAATAGTTTTAGTCTAGAAAATAACTGAAAGATTATAATTATAGCATATGAATAATTATTTATTAATTTCATGAGTAACAATGATGCATGTTTTTATGGTTATAGTTTTGATATTTGGTTAACAATTATACTTTGAGGGTTGATAGTATGGGTGGTCAATAGTTATGATTTTAAGGTCATTAGTTTTATTTATTGTATGCATTAGTAAACATTGTTTTTGCATTGGTTATTTGAGGTTGGCGTAACTAATGCAAAAATGCGATAGCTATTCAAAAAATAGAGAATTAGTGCGTTAGTTATTTAAGAAAGAGAGAATTATTTATGCGTGATACTGAAATTATGGCCAATAAAATGCATTATAATATGATTTTTATGATATAACTAATATACTTCAATGCTTAACTAATATAATTCAGCGTTTAACTAATATACTCCAGCGCTTAACTATTCATCCAGAAGCAATTTTTGGTTAGCATAACTAATAGGTGCAAGCGCTTAACTAATTTTGCTGCTGTTTTGATGCACGCGCGTGATGTCAGCATGACATCAGCGGACTCATGTTAACACTAACGCGAGACCGTCTCTCCAAAAACGGACACTACTATTTGAGCTGAAAAAGGCAATTATATATTAGTGAGACAAAAAATAATTTATTTAAGATCAATAGTGAGACGACCATACTTTACTATTTGGTCTCGGGTATCCAAAATTGTTTTTTTTTTAAGTTATGCGAAATACTCAATGGTGAAAATTGACACAGTAAAAGTTTGTTTATTAAACAAGAAGTTGGTACGCTGTTGCTTGAAAAACACCCAGAGTCCTTGAAAGAGTATAGTAATGAATTAGGAATGACAGTCATACACTCGTGTGCATCTGCTGGTAAGTTGTGGCCATTCAAATGCTTAATGAACATTGAAGAAGACAAAATTGGCCAACATTGGAGATGTTATTTAGTCGACTACCTAGACCAAACTGATAGCTTTTATCACAACAATCCACTGCATTTTTGCGCGAACTTCAACACTAAACAGTTCTGCTATGGCGCTATAGAAGAAGATGCCGTCCAAGTCATACAATTTCTTGTACGTTGACGCTTACACACAAGAAACAAGGGGTGGACTTGGCCAGCCAGACGAAGAGATCTCAAGCTCATTGGAAGCACTGTTGCCACCATGGTATATGACAAATGGATTAGCTTGTACGCCTTTGCATTTGGCCATAGAAAAAAGAAATAATATAATTGCGAAAATCCTCTCGTCCTTACCATGAAGCTCGGTCGATACGAAATCATAGATTTACCTCAATGTTTGGGAGGAGAAAATCCTCTCGTCCTTACCATGAAGCTCGGTCGATACGAAATCATGGAGAATATATTGGCCATGCTAGAACACAATGCTTGGTGGAGAAGGTTTGCTTATTGCTACGGAGGCAATGTCCTACACGCTGCAGCGGACTGCAAAGGTAATAGGCACACTCTTTTATGATGCAGATATATTATAACTTGGGAAAATCGGTTAACTACCAAATATTGTATTACGTGTCACATCTTGAAAACAACTACATTTTTTTCTTAAAACTATGTATCATGAACTTTTTCGGCTAAAATATTGGGAATTACCATCAATTACAAAAATTCCCGAAAACGTATTGTGAGATCTACTTTTCAAAACATTTTACAAGGGCTACTCCATATTCAAACGTTGTACTTGTACCTATATTATGAGATAGGGATAGAGAGAGCCAGAGACGGGGAAAAGACTTGCGATATTACATAGTACTTTTGAGCAAAAAATCAAAATTAATAACCTTATATCTTAATTACTCAGTTCACAATTAGATTAGTATTAATAAATTCCCTATAACACGTGGGTAGCTATTCAAAATTTGAAGATTCACGTCCTGTGTTCATTTTATTATCGATAATGTTACTCTCATGTCTGCGCATTTGCAGAAGATGTCGGGACATTACTAGTTGATAAACTTCCCGAGCACATCAATGAATGCAACATAGAAGGAAAGACGCCCTTAGAGGTAGCGTCAAAAGCGGGCAAGGCTTGACTTGTGAAATGCCTACTATTAATGGATCCCTCCTCAATCACTAAATCTCCCTCCGCTTGGATTTCCCCATCCAAGGATGCTCATTATCGTATGCCAACAATTAAGGCCTTCATTGTGCATTGCCCTAATTTTAGGGAACTATGCCTTGAGTGGAAGGACACTCCTTTACACCACTTAAAACTGAATTCTTCTAAGGAATACTTAGATTTTCTAGGGATTCCATTGATTAAAGGTGTTTCGGTGTTGAAACGGTTGGCGGTCTTGAGAGAAGTCAGCCAAAGATTGGGGTTATCGTCCTCCGGTGAATAGCTGCACAAGAAGCAAACGTGAACTACCCTCGGGGGGGATGTGAGGAAACCTCCTCCGACGCTCAAGTAAGTACGTGTCCAACTCGGATTTAGAGAGAGAGAGATAAGAATTGTAAGTGTGAGAGAATGTACATGCAGAATAGTACCAATGGGGTATATATAGAAGTACTATTCACCTAACAGGGTGTGTAATCCTTTGACATGTGTATGGCTGTGGTGCATTTGTCAGTTGGGAAGATTCCCTTATTTTGTCTTGTTGGGCGACCGCCAACGTTGTTGGACCACGTTGATATACTGACTTGTTAGAGTTGTAGGCGACGTTTACAATGTTCATGTTCGCGTTCGCAATAGTATTCGCGGACTTTATCACAGAGGCCCGCTAACATACTTGGGTCATACCCATACAACTAGCCCCCCCAGCATCATTTGGGGTCTTGACCGCTAATGATGTTGTCGGTGGACGCGAGTCATTGTTGCCGTGCTCAATTTTTTGGAGGAGTTAATTCGTTGGATGCTACGTGTCGTCGTAGGGAGTTGAAAATTTTCGAAAAGTTAATGATTACTTTTTCGAAAATCCCGCCCATTACTTTATTATGGTTTTACCGTGTTTCGACACTTGGCAGGAATCTGGAGAGGGAGTTGAGAGGTCTTTCAATCACAACAGTTCATTCGTGCATATATATCGGAGCAGTTGTCTTTTCCTGAGTTTTTATCATACACTCAAAACTTTCTTTTTCCTTCTCCATTTCTTCTCTAATAAAACCTCCATAGCCGAAGCTTGTATTGTTCAAAAATCACTTTTTCCATGATCAAATTACTTCGAAATGTTACTCAATCTTCTAGTTTTCATTTCCCGATTCTAGTGCACTGAAAATTTCGTCTTTTCTTAACGAACATTTTCTGGGTTTTTTCTGGGTTTAAAAATTTGTTTTTCGCGGGCGCTTTTTCTACTTTTCCTGTGGTTCCTTGGCTCAAGCTCAAGTTTTTCAGTGCAATTTCCTTGTTCGGGGACTTTATTCACCTTTTCCGGCGGTTCTCATTCCTTATTCTTACCTTTTTTCTGGCGACCCTTCGTTTCCAGGTATTTCTTCAATTTTTCTCCGCGTTTCCTTAAGTTTCTTTGCGTATTCATCATGTCGGACCAGTCTGATAGCCAGAATGTCCTTAGTGAGGCATTTATGACCGAAAGTGATCCTTCTTCTCCTTTGACCGCTAGTGAACCTTCTTCCCCTCTGGCCGACAATGAACTCGCTTCTTGCTTGACCGATAGTGAACCTGATTCCGGTTCAAGCCCTGTGGGCAGGACTAGGTTGTTAGCGGATATACCCCTCACTGCCGAGAAAGAAAAACAACTGAGGTCATAGTTTCTTAACGACCCTGCCACCCCTGAGGAGCATAGCCTTACTAGAAGGTATCTATCCGCTAGCCAGAGCGGTGATAAGCAAACGCTTAGGGAACTTAGTCATCAAATTCTTGCTAGGCGTTCCGTTAGACATCCTCCAGTCGATGCTGTTCCCGGCCTTGATGTGGCCCCTCTTAGAGAGCACGCCTGGTTGGATAACTTGGCGGATGCAAGGGTTAAGGTAGCGCCGATTCTTATGACCGCTTACAGGGATCAGCGACTCCTAACCCTCCTATTATTGATTTAGGTGACGACAACGATTCTATTGCAACCGTCATGGCCAACCAGGAGTCCATTTACCAAAGTCGGTCCGTTCCTATTGCTCGTGCCACCGAAGACGCGACTGACACTACAGCTGCGAATATTGGCACCAGCGGGTCCTTGTCGGAACGCGTTATCGGAGAGAGCTCCAATGTTGCTGGGATGGTCGAAGACGCCAGTGATATGAAGGATGACATAATTGAAGAGCAAACTGTTGTCGGTCCAGGGTCCGCGATGCTCTTTGGCTGCCTGAAAATTTCAGCATTGGCCCTCTTACTGTGCAAATTGACGATCTTTGGCGCCAGGATGCCATTGAACTTGGTTATCCCAAGGTTGCTCGGCTAATAGTTCCGCCAGAATGGGCTATTGTGACGAAGTGTCCTCCCGGTCATGTGGCCGTTTACACTCATCACTTTGAGTTCGGTCTTCGCCTTCCTCTGGATTCTTTTTTAGTGGAGATTTTGAACACCTTTAATGTCTGTCTGGCTCAACTTACACCTTTGGCGGTCCGGAATTTGATCGCGTACATTTGGGTTATCCGTTTTTTGGACTTTCCTCGGACTTTAAACCTATTCCGCCATCTTCACTGGTTGAAGAAAAATGGGTCTTCCAGGCAAGCGGGTTGGTGGTCGTTGACAACGGCCGACAAGAAAATGATCGTTCAGCCCAAGGTGACCGGTTTGAAGCGTTGGCAGGATGCCTTTTTCTGGTTACAGGTTCCTGAGGATTTTCCTATACGCCGCCATTTCACTGAGCTGCGTCCTCATATGGAGCACCTGCCTCAAGTTCCGTTGACTTGGGATGAGTTGACTGCCTTTTCATACTTTAACACTGAAGATTATCTCATCACCTACGAGGACGGGAAGAAATCCAGGGTTAAGGAACCTAAGTACTGGCTTCCTCACACCAAGTATATTCTTGGGAACCAGCCCTTGTCAGCTATGCTGCTATGTCATACCCATGAAAATGGTAAGTTTGTTACCGGACTGGTCCAAATGATGAATTATTATTAATTTTTTTTTTAACTTGCTTCTTGCCGTTCGCAGGTTTCGACTGTCTTGATCTCGACGTACTTTGTGTGGACGAGAACCTCCAACCGTTAACCAATTTGCAGCCTGCTCCTTCCCACGAGTACGAGACCATGTAAGGCAACACTAATGGTCGCCGGGGAGGGAACCGCCATGGCCTTCAGAACATATGTCGCGGCCACGGTGGGTGACTGTTGCTCGCGTCCCTGTTCAGGGCGCCACTGCTGCTGTTGCTGGTACTAGCGGCCAGCCGTCCCCTATCGTCCCCATTAGGTCTTCTACCTCCCGGCCTGTTGCCAGGGGTGGTGGGAACAGGAGGCGGCCCCGCGAGCAAATTGCGGCGGATACATCTGCCAACAAAAGGCAGGCTTTGGCGGATCCTGCTTCTTCTTCTCCTACCCATGAGACCGTTCAGGTGGAAGATCTAAATGTGGATGCTCCTCTAGAGGTTCAGGAGCAGGCTGTCGCGGCTACTGGTCCGGGACATATTAGCGGCGCCTCTTGGCTGTCAGGCTCTTACTCCTCCCTCCGCGAGAAGATTCGGGAGCTGATTACCATGCCCAGCTTTCTGTCCAACTTATCTCCCAGCATCTTCTCCCGGTACCATGAGTGGATCGAGAAGAAAGAGGTACCGCTAAGTGATGCTATGGCGGCCTCCTTTGCTCGCCAGCCCGTAGTCTCCGGCAAGATTTATCAGCCTGACTGGGACGACAGGGAAGATGAGTCGCTGTATGTCGACATCCCCGAGAACGGTGGCATTCTCGCCTACCGTATCCTGAAGGGCATGCAGCTGCCACTAGACAGGCTGGCAGGGTCCTTGGTAACTCCTGCTGCAAGGCTGGCTCACGACCAACCTGTGGTACGTTTTCGTACTTATTTATTATTACTCACTTATTTTTTGTATTCTTATTGACGTTCTCCTTTCCTCTTTGTAGGCCAACAATGTTGCTATTGAGTTGATAGAACAGTATGTTGAGTACCAGAAGCTGGCGGACAGCTATAAGCAGTCGCTGGAGACTTGCCAGGACTTGCTGAAAGAGGTGGAGGATAAGCTGGCGGCCAAGACCGCGGAACTGCAGCCTTTGGAAGATGAATTGTTAACCCTGAGGCCAAGGGCTGCCTTGCTGGAAGAGATAGAGGAAAATGTTAACGCATTGACCAAAGCTCTGGAGGCCGCCAACTCTGACAAAGAGGTTGTCGTTTTGGACGCTTCTGCTGAAGCTGAGGCCGGGGGGGTCGCCAAGGCTGTTGCTGAATTTAAGCAGTCCGAGGAGTATGCGACGACCTTCCACAAGAGATAAGACGGCGGATGGGCGGCTGCCATGAGATGTGTATGCAAGACCATTCCTGGATTTGACTGTAATGTAATTAAAGATGCTCATGCTGCCGGCCAACATCTCACGTCCTTTGAGGGGGACCCTAAATTTGCTGACGAGGACGCTATTACTGATGCGGACCCTCGAGACATTCCAGATCAGGGAAATCAGGGAGCCCCTCCCTCTTGAAGTTTTTGGCGGCCTTCTCTCAGCTCTTCTTGCTCTTCCAATAGCTTATAGTCTTGTAATCTTTTGAATATTTTAACTCTTTATTCGGCCCATGTTGGCATTTGTAAACGCTAATGTTTCTTAATTTTATAAGTACGATTCCAACTGAAAGCCTTTTATTTGGCAGCCATCTATTTTGTCTGTAGTTGGCCGCCAAGCCAGTAGCTTTTATTTTATGGGAAAGTACTTTATATCTTGCGTTTCTGTCGCTTTAATTGTCGTCTGATTGTTGCATCGCCGCAAACGTACGCGAGCCTGTTTTATGGCTTTTGTCTTGTGCCTGGTCTGTCATATGACCGTTAATGCACTTTGAGCCTGTCATATGGCTTTTGCTATGTGCTTGGTCTGTCATATGACCGTTGACGCACTTTGAGCCTGTCATATGGCTTTTGCTTTGTGATAGGTCTGTTATATGACCGTTAATACACTTTGAGCCTGTCATATGGCTTTGGTATCATGAAAATAATAAGACAATTGATGAATTGCTGGCGAAGGCTTGTATTATTTACGTAATAAAGGGTGGCTCTCGGCCTATTACATTCAATAAATCAAACATAGTATTTCTTTAGGACGCTAGCATTCCAACAGTTTCTAAGCTCCTTGTCATCCATGCTTTTTAGAATGAAAGAGCCGGGAGCAATCTTCTTAGCTATGATGTAAGGACCTTCCCAGTTAGCCGTCAGCTTCCCTTCAGTATGCGCCTTGCCAGTGGCTGCTGTTCTGCGAAGAACCAGATCACCAACATCTAAAGGCCTCTCCATGACTTTCTTATTGTAAGCCTTGCTGATTCTATCTTTGTAATCTGCTGCTCTCAGTTCTGCCATGAGCCTTGTTTCTGGCAAGAAATCCAGGTTTTCCCTGAGTGCCTGGTCATTCTTTTGAAGGTCTCGGTGCTTGATCCGGTAAGAGGGTAACCCCACCTCAACTGGCAACACCGCTTCGGCGTCGAATGCTATCTTGAATGGGCTTTCTCCCGTTGCTTCCTTCTCTGTTGTTCTGTTTGACCATAGCACTGCCGGCACCATATCGGCCCATCCTCCTTTAAATTCATCTAGCTTTTTCTTCAAAGCATTCAGGATCTGTTTGTTCGCGGCCTCTGCTTGTCCGTTGCTCTGGGGATGGCAAACAGCTGAGTATGCAAACTTCACCCGAAATTCCGTTAAAAAAGCTTGTATGGGACGGCAATCGAATTGGACGCCTTGATCGAAAACAATAGCCGTGGGAATCCCAAATCTTGTCATAATATTTTGCCAGATGAAATTCTTGACCTGATTTGCCTTGATCTTTGCTGTCGACTCTGCCTCTATCCACTTTGTAAGGTAATAAATTCCCACTTTTAGGAATCTCCTCCCTCCAGTCGCTGTGGTGAATGGTTCAAGGATGTACATTCCCCACTTAGCGAACGGAATTGGGCATAGGATTTAGGCTGTAAATCATTGGCTGGCCTATTAATGACCGGAGCATATCTCTGGCATTTATCACACTTCTTGACGTAGCCCTGAGCATCCGCCAGCATACTTGGCCAATAGAACCCCGCTCTCAATGCCTTAAGTGCTAAAGCCTTTCGGCCAATATGGTTGCCGCAAATACCTTGGTGTATTTCTTCAAGAACCCTCGTGGATTCCCATGCAGTTGCACACTTAAGTAGAGGTACACTGAACGATTTCTTGTACAGCTCATTCTGATAGATGACGTACCAGTTTGCTTGTCGCTTCAGTTTCTTAGCGGACAAAGGATCGTTGGGAAGCGCCCCAGTCAACTTATACACCACCAGCTCACTAAACCACTCCCCTTGCTGGTTTATGCTGTTGACGGTCACAATTTTTTCTGTGATGCTCTTTTCCTTCAAAATGTCCACTGTAACGGTTTTCTCGATGCTAAATGAGCAGAACTTGCCAATTTAGACAATGCATCCGCTTTTGTGTCCTCGGCCCTTTGTATTGCCTGAATCTCAAAGTAATTCAATTGAGCTATAAACTCCTTGGCCTTTTCCACGTACTTCATCATGTTAGGCTCTCTGACTTCAAATTCTCCTCTTAGCTGGCCGCTAACCAACTGCGAATCCGATCCGTCTTCAAGAGTACATTCTTAGCGCTCGCTGCCAAACACATTCTCAAGCCGGTAATTGCCGCTTCATATTCTGCTTCGTTGTTTGACGCCAGGAAGGCAAACTTGATGGCGTACTGGTATGAATTTCCCTCAGGGCTAGTCATCACTATACCAGCCCCGGATCCGCTAACAGTGGAGGATCCGTCAACTTCCAGTAGCCAAACTTCTTTTTGCTCCACTTCTTCCTCCTCATATGAGGCTTCCACAATAAAATCTGCCAGGGCCTACGCCTTGATAGCGGTCCTGGGCTTATACTGTATAACATACTCCGATAGCTCAACGGCTCATTTCAACAAGCGGCTGGAACTATCCATCTTTTGTAACGCTTTTTCTAGCGGCTGATTGGTTAGAACTTGAATGGGATGACAGTCAAAGTATGGCCTGAGTTTCCTGGCGGCGATTATCACGGCCAAAGCCATTTTCTCATCCAGCTGATAACGGCTCTCTGGTCCGTTAAGGGTGTGGCTGACGAAATATATTGGCTGCTGCCTCTTCTCTTTTTCCACCAATAACACGACCGCGACTGTTTTCGGCGAGGCCGAGATATACAATTGCAATACGTCCCCAATCTCAGGCCTTGTGATGGTGGGTAAGCTCTTCAAATGCTCTTTTACCGCCAGGAATGCTTTGCTTTGCTCCTCTCCCCACTCGAATTTCTTATTTCCCCTTAACAGTGCAAGGAAGGGCAAGGCCTTGTCTGCCGATTTTGAGATGAATCGAGTGAGGGCCGCCATTTTTATGTCAGCCTCTGAATATCTTTGACGCTCTTTGGTTCAGGTAGGTCGACAATGGCTTGAACTTTGTTTGGATTCGCGTCAATCCCCCTTTTGCTTACCAAAAAGCCCACAAACTTCCCTGCTCTCACCCCAAAGAAACATTTCCTTGGGTTGAGCTTCATCTTATACTTTCTCAAAGTTCTGAAAGTTTCTTCCAAATCGTCTAGGTGTTCGCGGTCAGTTTTACTTTTGACGATGAAGTCGTCAACGTATGCCTCTATGTTTCTCCCCCTCTGACCCGCGAATACCTTATCGACCAGTTTTTTGGTAGGTTGCTCCTGCATTGCGGAGCCCAAAAGGCATTGCCTTATAGTTATATATGCCACAATCTATGATGAAGGCTGCCTTTTTTCTATCGGCCTCGAGCAAGCTAATCTGGTGATAGCCCGATAATGCATCCATAAAGCTTATCAATGCATGACCGCTAGTAGAATCCACTAGCTTGTCTATTCTTGGTAACGGATAGCAGTCCTTCGGGCAGGCTCTATTGAGGTTTGTGAAGTCTATGCACATCCTCCATTGGCCGTTAGCTTTCTTCACCATAACCACATTGGCCAACCATTCTGGGTAGTCACATGGCTCAATATAATCAGCCACCAACAATTTATCAACTTCTTCCTTGATGGCCTTGTTCTTTTCGGCAAAAAAATTCCGTTTCTTTTGCTTGATAGGGCGGACAGTGTTGTCAACATTTAGACGATGTACCATCACGGCTGGGTCTATTCCCGACATCTCATCCGCCGAGAACACGAAGATATCCGTGTTTTCTCTTAGGAGAGTCACCAAGTTGACCCTAACCTTTGGGTCCATGTCTGTTCCGACAGCTACTGTCCTTGCCGGATCCTCCGCCAGCATCTCCTGCTTTGTCTCTCCGTCCGGCTTGGGCCTTGGCGTATCATCAGGCCTGGATTCCAATTCTTCCATTGAAACTTCCATCATCTCCTCATCCCCTTTCTCGGGTTCTTCCTCATTTGCCAAAGCTCTCCTCTGGGCTCGCCTTTGCTTTCGAGTTGGCGGATTCAGATCTTCTATCGGAATTCTCCTTGCCTGCTGCTTTAACGCTGTTAGGTAGCATGATTTCGCCATCTCCTGATTCCCTCTTAACTTTGATGTCGTTCCAAGATTGGAAACGTACAGCATGGTAAGATGGTAAGTTGACACAACTCCTTGGACGTCATGGATAAAAGGGCGTTCGATAATTGCGTTATAAGCTCCAGGCACGTCGACCACCAAAAATTCCGCCATCACATCTCTGGCGTTCTCATCTTCTCCTACCCTGACCGGTAGGGTTATCAAGCCTTCGGGAATCACTGACGCCCCCGTGAAACCTATAACTGGGTAACGGACGGGCTTCAGATGCTCCCGGCCAATCATCAGTTTCTTAAAGGTTGAGAAATACAGCATATTTGTCGAACTTCCTCCATCTACCAAAATTCTATGGATCAGACAGTTTGATACTTTCAGCGTGACCACCAGAGGGTCATTATGGGGATAGACAACGTGCTTCGCGTCCTCCACCGTGAAAGACATGGCGGGCATCGTTGGCGGTCTTCTCCATTGCATACTCTCGTTGAAATTGACTTGATGCCTGAACTCTTTCAAGCTTGCCTTTGCTCCGTTCACACTGTCCCCATGAATCGGGCCACCACTGATAACATGGATCTCACTGATCCGCGACTGAACATTCTGGTTGGCTGGCTTTACCAAGTGTCCATCCTTAGTCTGAGCTTTATACTGGCTGAAATAGCCCCTTCTTACCAAATCCTCCAAGTTATCCTTCAGATGCCGACAATCTTCAGTCAAGTGCCCGTGATCACCATGAAAATCACACCACTTGCTCTTGTCGCGGTTTTTATGGAACATTTGTTTTGGACGCTGCCATTTATCATTTTCTTTATTCATCAAGTATATCTGACTCCTGGAGGTGGTGAGCTGAGTGTACGCGTTAAACTATTCTTTGCGTTCACCCTTTTCCCGGTCATACCTCTCGCTGTCATTTCTTTCACAGTCATTTCCTCTTTTGACCACATTGGATTCTTGCCTTCTTTCATCTCGACCGCGATCACTTTCACGACCTTTGTCTTTCTTTTGCTTTTCCTCCTTTTTCTTTTCGGGCTCGCAGTGCTGATTGCTCGCGGCCTTATCAAACTCCTCGCCCCTTATAAAATCATTTGCTTTTCCCAGAACAGGACCTAAGGACGTGAAGGTCTTGCGACCCAAATAACTTATGAACGCTGACCCCTCCCTCAGCCCCATCATTAAGGCTAAGACGGCCACGTCCTGCTGAAGTCGCGGAATGGAGACTGCTTCCACGTTAAAAAGGCCAATGAAATCACGAAGATTTTATGTTTCCCCTTACTTAACAGCGAGCAGTTCACCAGTTGTGCGCTCACGGCGCCTATTGCTTACAAAATGAGTGTTAAATGTGGAAGCCAACTATGAGAAACTGGAGATAATACCTGGCTTCAAACTCTTGAACCAAGTCTGAGCAATCCCGGTCAGGGTAGACGGAAACACCTTACACTAGATGGCGTCCACCTGGGTGTATAAGGTCATGTGACCCTCATATGCTGCAACATGATCATCTGGGTCAGAACTGCCGTCGTATTTGCAGGACGACATCTTGATTCTGGGCATGGGGTGATTCAAGACTTCTGGAATAAAGGGAGACATTCTGGGCTTAATTAACAGGTGTCTGCCAGCCGAATAGTTACTAGCACCCTGGGTGCTGTACTCTCGGCGGGACTGACTTTGATATTCATCTTCTGAATTGTTTAGACCCTCAGTTTCCATAATAGCTTCCTCATACTCTGCATCATCAATTTGCCTTTCCATCTAGCGTTCCTCTTGCGTCAGCGTACGCATCCTCCTTACCGGCGTACCATCAACGTTTCTACCGGCCATAGCCTGTGATCGTTTACGGTGCTGAACGCCTCTAGTATTCGGAACAGGGGTGTTATTAGGCTGAGAAGTGCCTTGTAACATTTGGATGAATGATGCCACGGTTTACAATTGTTCAGGGCAGAATTGAGTCAATTGAGTCAAGTTGAATGGAACGCGACCATTGTTTACCTGAGTCACATTATTCTCAGGAGTACGCTGGTCGTTATTGTCCTCAGGGACGTTAAGGTGGAACTGTGGTGTACCGATAGGTCCGGTAATGACAGGTTGAGAAGACCCTTGGCCAACTTCAAACCCTGGTGGACCGCGACTCGCGTTTCCAGTTTTGTCCATGACTGCTTCACAGAGACGGGAGGTCCCCTCCTTCTAGCGCCAAGTTGTTTCGGTGTTGAAACGGTTGGCGGTCTTGAGAGAAGTCCGCCAAAGATTGGGGTTATCGTCCTCTGGTGAATAGCTGCACAAGAAGCAAACGTGAACTACCCTCGGGGGGGATGCAAGGAAACCCCCTCCGACGCTCAAGTCAGTACGTGTCCAACTCGGATTTAGAGAGAGAGAGATAAGAATTGTAAGTGTGAGAGAATGTACCTGCATAATAGTACCAGTGGGCAATGGCGGAACTACGTTTAGTCCCCGGTGGTCACGTGACCAACTATTAATTTGGGATTTTTTTTTTTTTTTTTTTGTAAACTCACACCATGCGTTTGAGTTTGACTGACAAAGACAAACCCCAAGTCCCCAACACGCACTCCACTTCCTCTCTCACGTATCTTCCTCTCTCCTTTAACCTCAAGGTCCTCAACTAAAATTCTTGAATTTTTTTTACATGAATCTCGTTTTTCTTTCAAATCTTCAACTAAAATGATCATCTCTCCTTGATCTACCGATTGATACCCGTTTTACTCTTTTCAGAGATAAAAAATTATCATTCAAAACCCTAGAATTTGGTGAAAAACTTGTGTGTTGGTGATTCAAAATCGAAAAATGCAGGAGAGGCGTCTTGTTTGGAGGAAAAGGGAGGTGGGCATGAAACTTGGGTAGTTGGGTACTTGAGTTAGAGTTGATAAATTGGAGATGGGCTTGTGCAGAAAGAGTACGCCCCTGTTTTTAGAGGGGTGGCTACTGTCGACTTAATTGTTCAATTTTGTGGAGCCTGATGTTGCTGACTTTGGAAAGAAGGATTATCAACAGTCAGTGGCGAATTATTCGTAGAATGGTGAGTCGGCTTCATTTTGTTTGGCTTCTACAAGTATTCTGGTTTGTGAACTATTTTCTGTTCTCTTAAAATTATGTTTTTTGGACTTCAGTCAACATGTGGATGTGGTGGTGATGTTAATAATGGCGGTCAGTTTTTTGTCATATTTTATTTTATGATGTTCCTTAATTGGCCTGTTGAAGATGATGATGAGTTGCCTTTAGTGTTTGATTCCTGAGAATTGTGCTCTTTCTATGATGATAGTTGAAGTTGAGGCAACCAAATATCCGTTGTTACTCATTCATCTTATTACCTTGGTTAGGTCGAAGAAGTTAAATTTTGGTTTGAGGAAAAGCTGACAATTTTAATTACTCTCGGTTTGCAAGAAACAATTAAAGTTATGATAGCTAATAAGTTGGATCCAAAACAAAGCAATCAACAAAGATTTTGGTGGGTTTTGGTTTAATTTAAATGTTAGAAAAAATAAGAGTTTTGATGAGATGGGTGTTGATTTTGTTGGATTTTTAATGTGCTTACCCCTTCGCTGGCCATTGTCTGCAGTATCCCAGTACTAGCTAGTTTAAGTTAAATATCAAATTTTCTTGTTAATTGCTTGTTTATTGTATGGTTTACTCGTTTAGTTGGCTGTTTAGTAAGTCCATCAAGTTTCAAATGGATTAATTAGCTAGTAATATAACTAGTCTGCAGTCTCCACTCACCACTTTAGTGTTCTGTTTCAATTGGATTAATGTGAAATTTGTAGTTTATAAGAGTTAAAATTAATGAGTGGTTGAGCGAATGAGGCTTTGATTGGGGAATAAAAATTGAGGAAACTTGGGTTTAGAGAGCATGATATTTGATATGAAAATTAATTGAATGATTTATAATTATTATTTATCAATATATGATAACTAGCCGAGAACCATTGTAATAGTTTCTAATTACTATTGGCGAAGGAACCGATTGTTGGTTGTATTGTGGGTGATGAATGGTAGTGTGACCAACTATTCCCAAATTCCTGGATCCGCCACTGCCAGTGAGGTATTTATAGAAGTACTATTCACCTGACAGGGTGTGTAATCCTTTGACACGTGTATGGCTGTGGTGCATGTGACAGTTGGGAAGATTCCCTTATTTTGTCTTATTGGGCGACCGCCAACGTTGTCGGACCACGTTGATATACTGACTTGTTAGAGCTGTAGGCGACGTTTACAATGTTCGCGTCCGCAATAGTGTTCGCGGACTTTATCACATAGGTCCGCTAACATACTTGGATCATACCCATACAAAAGGGTTAAAGAATGTCCCCGATTCTAATGGTGCAACACCTTTGCATCGAGCAATTGAGCGTA
This sequence comes from Beta corolliflora, assembly GCA_947648045.1. Taxonomy (NCBI): domain Eukaryota; kingdom Viridiplantae; phylum Streptophyta; class Magnoliopsida; order Caryophyllales; family Amaranthaceae; genus Beta; species Beta corolliflora. Next base: position 6,601,971 of record CANSZD010002913.1, read on the forward strand.
AAGACATGCCCTTCGTAGAAGCATTACTCATGACCAATTGGGTTTTTCGGGATATAAAGGACAGTAGTGGGAAAACTGCCTTACACTTGTTAGCTGAGCTATGCGACCAAGAAGACGCATGGGTATGTTTCTCTCTCTCACTTTTTAATCCTTTTGGTATATTATTAGTTTGGATACCTTAAACTCTACATCTATATCATCTATACTCTACTATTCAAAGTAAAAATTCTTTCCTAAAAAAAACTCGAAATGACACGTGGTGTCTGGTCAGATAAATTTAATAATTTTGAACTTTTAAATTGAAAAAAAAATAGATTACTTTCGTTATTTGTTAGCAAAAAGACAATATGTCAATATTAATTATTGATATAATATATGCATGTGAAATATTGTAGCTAAGCTGTTGTTTCAGTTAAATACTAATTATATATATCATTTCTATTTTGATATGAGAAACGATATAGAGGATATTGGAGCAACGGATAAATAATATTTACCGTCAATACTGGAGATTGTGTTCTTTTGGGTCCAAAACTTCATATTTATATATTTAAATTGTAATAATGACATGGATTAAATGCTATCAAGGAAAGTGGAGGGTGGGTTTAGATTGTACCAAAAATAAGTTAAAATATTATGAAGTCCGTGCATTGTATGGATTAAAAAAACAAATTTATGTAATAATAGAAATTATGAAGAGTTGACATCTTAAATATACATGTGGAAAAAAATATAACAAGATCCTACATGTCTATATTATTTCTTTGCATGAATGGTACACCCGGTTGTAAAATGATCATATTACACCCAGTGACATGTCATAAATTCTCCAACATGAGCAAATTTTACTCATTTCTAATCATTTTCCTCATTTTTTTCCGCCTCTTTTTTACTCATCTTCTTCTTCATTGTTTCTTTTACCTCTAAATTTCTCTCTCCTCAATTGTTTTCACCTCCAAATTTTACTCATATCTCTCTGTCCACCAAATTCGCAACCTTCATTCGAATTAATGAATGGCAAAAGCAAATATTGCAGCTCCGTATTTCATTAATCGCGGAACTAATTTCAGATTTGAGTTCAACATTAGAGTTTCCAGATTCTTCAAGGGCAGCACTAATTATTGATAATGCAATAGATTATTTAAGAATCAACACGACTTTTAAATTTCACTTACCTCCATTGTTTCTCTTACCTCAAAATTTTTCTCTCCTCCATTATTTCTTACCTCCGAATTCCTCCCTACTTCATGATTTCTCTCTCAACATAGTCAACCAAATTGATGAACTGTAAAATATGATTTGAAAAAATTGGGCTTCATCAATAGAAAAACAACTATTGAAGTTTCAGATTTCATCAATGGTGAACTAATTTTCACATTTGAGATCAATATTGCAGTTTCAAAATGAGCAAACACTTATGCTCATTTGAGAAAATAAGCAAAAAAGTTTGCTCATTTGATCGAAAGTATTTGCTCATTTTCTCAAATGATCGAGTAGAAATGGTTGTCCAGCTGAGAAAGTTTGCCCATTTGGCCAAATGAGCGGATGGAATGTGAAATGAGTAGAGTTTTGCTCATTTGAAGAATTTAAAATGAACAATGAGCGAAAAATAGTATTGAATGTACCATGAGCATGGTACACCCGAAATTACTATATATTTTTAATGAGAATTTATAGTCAAACTTTATAAAGTTGTAGCACCAAAAACATCTAAGATGATTGCTTTGAATAAGAGTAATAGGAATTTTCAAAAGGGGAAGGGGACCAATCAAAGAAAGAAAACATACTATGATACATATCAGGGAGATTTATATAAAATAATATGAATAAAATATAATATGGTTTGTATAATGTGTGCTCAAGGATACACGTGAAGTTATGTAGAATTATTATGTGTTTTTGACAATGAACCGTCTGTTTCAAAGAGAAACATGTGAATATGAAATGGTAAACCCTGAAGCTTGAAGATAGAATGTATTTAATATCCCTTAATAAAAAAAATTTGGTGTAGAATATCCCTTAATATATTGAGGGTGTGATTTTGTGAAATATTGACTCTATGAATTATTAAACAATACGATACCCCATATGCCCACAAAATTTATTTATATATACAGCTATGTTAATCCGATTTCATTACAATTGCAGAAAAGGTTTTGCGAGCAAAAACATATTAAGCTGGCACCAACAAGAATGAGCATTGTGTTGTGAGAAATATGGAGAGAGAGAAGCTATAGAAATATATCAGAGAGTATTGTATTCGTATTGATGTAAAAACTGATTTCTTACATCGATGGTATTTATAAGCAAAAATTTTCTACTGTGCACAATTGTAAATTCAACAATTTACGCGCGGCGGAAGAAAATTTGCAGTCTGAAGAAAAACTACCTGACATGCATTAAATGCATACAGGACGGTGGACATCACATGTGAACAGTGGAATCTAGCATTCCACTGTTTCTCAACACTCCCCCTTGAATGTCCACTGATAACTCATGTTAGACGTTGTCTCATTAAGAACCTTGTTAGGAAAAACCCTGTGGGAAAAAATCCATAACTAGGGAAAGAGTACAACTATTATGTATCCTTATATGCTTAAAATTAACTACCTCATTAAAAACCTTGTCAGGAAAAACCCAGTGGGATAAAAACCTGATCGAAGGGAAAAAGAGTGCAGCGCATATAATACTCCCCCTGAATTTAGCATATATCACGAAGATGCCGCATTCCAATTTTTCGGACTAATTCTTCAAATTTCTTCGTCGGAAGGGATTTGGTGAATAAATATGCAAGATTATCACATGATTGGATTTGTTGGATGTTTATCGTCCCTTCCTTTTGGAGGTCATGAGTGAAGAAGAGCTTTGGTGATAAATGTTTAGTTCTGTCTCCTTTGATGTACCCTTCGCTTACTTGGGTGATGCATGCAGTATTGTCTTCGTAGATGATAGTTGGATTTGTTGTTATTGTTTCCATCCCACATTCTTCTTGGATATTCTTGATCATTGACCTTAGCCATACACATTCTCTTCCAGCTTCATAAAGAGCAATTAATTCTACATGATTTGATGATGTGGCCGTCAAAGTCTGCTTCGTGGATTTCCAAGATATTGCAGTACCTCCATAAGTGAATAGATACCCGGATTGAGACTTAGCCTTTTGTGGGTCTGATAGGTATCCAGCATCTGCATATCCAATGAGTGACGCATTTGGTTTCAACTGGTAGAATAATCCAAGATCTTGTGTTCCTCGAAGATAGCGTAACAAGTGTTTGATTCCATTCCAATGTCTCTTCGTTGGTGCATTGTTGTATCTAGCTAACAAGTTTACTGAAAAAGCTATGTCAGGTCGAGTATTGTTAGCTAAGTACATTAAGGCACCAATCGCACTTAAATATGGTATTTCAGGACCAAGAATTTCTTCATTTTCTTCTCGTGGTCTGAATGGATTATCTTTCACATTCAGAGAACGTACTATCATTGGAGAACTTATTGGGTGGGCTTTGTCCATGAAAAAACGTCTCAGAACCTTTTCTATATAGTTTGATTGATGGACAAAAATCCCATTTCTCAAATGCTCTATTTGCAAGCCAAGGCGAAATTTTGACCTCCCGAGATCTTTCATCTCAAATTCTTTCATCAAGTACCTTGCAGTTACTTCGAGTTCTCTGGGAGTTCCAATAATATTCAAATCATCGACATAAACAACAATAATGGCGAATCCTGATTTGGATCGCTTTATGAAAACACAAGGACTGATTTGATTATTTTTGAATCCTTCTTTCAATAGGTATTCACTAAGACGATTATACCACATTCTTCCAGATTTTTTTAACCCATAGAGTGACTTTTTCAATTTTATTGAAAACATCTCTTTGGGCATGTGATTTTCTGGTAGTTTTAGTCCATCAGGGACTTTCATATAAATATCTGTGTCAAGTGACCCATATAAGTATGCAGTCACTACATCCATTAACCTCATTTGCAATCCTTTTGAGACTGATAAGCTTACCAGAAATCTTAGTGTAGTTGCATCAACTACTGGAGAATATGTCTCATCATAATCAATCCCTGGCTTTTGCGAGAAGCCTTGGGCTACTATCCTTGCCTTATATCTAGTAACTTCATTTTTCTCATTTCGTTTTCTCACGAATACCCATTTATACCCAACCGGTTTTACACCTTTTGGTATTTTATTTGTCCGAATACCTCATGTTTTTCAAGTGATATCAATTCTGCTTGTATTGCTTCTTTCCATTTTGGCCAATCTTTTCTGCGGCGACATTCATCTACTGTATTTGGCTCTATATCATTTTCATCGTATGTCATTTCAACCACTATGGAGTAAGCAAAGATTTCATTCAAGACAACATCTTTTCGATTCTATTGTTTCTTTGTAGAAACATCTATTCTTTCATGTTCATGTTCTTCTGGAACATGCTTATCTTCATTTTTGCTTTCATCATGCTCCTTTGGAGGATTTATATTAATTTCGTTCGTTGTTTCTCCTTGCTTTTTCATTTTTCTCGGTTTTGAGTCTTTAGAACCGGGTGGTCTACCACGTTTTCGATGTGCTATTGACTCATCTTCAATGGCCTTATTGTCATTAGGAATTTCAATTTGTGCAGGGGCATTCTCAGCATGCACATGTGACTTTGTCACTTTCTTAATATCTGTGAATGCATCAGGCAATTGGTTTGCAATACTTTGCAAATGAACAATTTTCTTGACTTCTTGTTCACATGAATTTGTTGTTGGATCCAGAAACGACATTTGCGATGCGTTCCATGTAATTTATGTTTTTATATTTTGTGGGTCCACTTTCTCTCCCCCTAAGGATGGGAATACTGACTCATTAAAATGACAGTCAGCAAATCGAGCCGTAAATAAATCACCAGTTGTTGGCTCTAAATATTTGATGATTGATGGAGTTTCAAATCCAACATATATTCCCATCCTTCTTTGTGGACCCATTTTAGTACGTTGGGGAGGAGCAATAGGTACAACACACCCAAAAATTTTCAAATGTGAGACATTCGGTTCTCGACCTGATACTAATTGTAACGGTGAGAATTTATGATAGGCTGTCGGCCTTAATCTTATTAATGCTGCTGCATGTAATATAGCATGACCCCAAGCAGAAGAGGGCAATTTTGATCTCATTATTAATGGTCTTGCAATTAATTGCAGTCTCTTGATTAATGATTCAGCAAGACCATTTTGTGTATGTACATGAGGCACAGGGCGCTCAACAACAATCCCAATAGACATGCAATAGTCATTAAAAGTTTGGGATGTAAATTCCCCAGCATTGTCTAATCTTATTCTCTTTATTGTATGATCTGGGAATTGAGTTCTTAATCGAATTATTTGAGCCAGAAGTTTTGCAAATGCAACATTTCTACTTGACAAAAGGCTCACATGTGACCATCGAGTAGATGCATCAATTAATACCATGAAATAGTGGAATGGTCCGCATGCGGGGTGAATAGGCCCACAAATATCTCCCTGTATTCTTTCTAAACACATTGGAGATTCAGTGGCAATCTTATTTACAGATGGTCTAATTATCAATTTGCCAAGTGAGCATGCAGAGCATGATAATTCATTTGACCGAGGAATTTTGACATTCTTTATAGAGTGTCCAATTAAATTTTCAATGATTCTATGCATCATTCCTGTGCCAGGATGGCCAAATCGGTCATGCCATAGTGTAAATAATTCTCTATTATCTAACTTCTGGTTAGATATCATATTAATTTCAATTGGACGTATATCTATGCGATATAGTCCCGAGGAAATTGCTGGCATTTTTTCATAGATGTATTTCTTGCCGCATTTTTCTGCCGTGAGGCATATAGATTCCTCTTGATTCACTGTCGTGGTTTCCAAATGGTAACCATTCTGACGTATATCTTTGAAACTTATAAGGTTTCTTCGAGATTTACTCGAATATAATGCGTCATTGATTATCAATTTTTTTCCATTTGGAAATATAATACAGGCTTTCCCAGAGCCTTCAATTAACTTGGCTGTCCCAGATATTGTGCTAACATTTGCTTGGAATATTGTAAGTTTTGAAAAATACTCTTTATTTTTCAATATGGTGTGTGTTGTCCCACTGTCGAGGAGACATTGTTCTTTGGATCCAACTTCTGGCAAATCCATATCTTCATAAATAATAAATATGATGATCAGTATAAGAAAATGCATCTTTTATTAATAATCAAAAGAGGGAATACATGAAAATGATTATTGAAGTAATTAAAATAAACTAAGCATATTAATGCATTGCAAAGTTGTTTTCTGCTTCAGCATTATCCATAAAAAAGTCTGAAACATCAAGGCTGGGCATGGATGTATTAGCTTCATTAACAAAATTTGCTTCAACATTTTTCCCTTTGTTCTTTATTGAAGCCTGGTATAGGTCTACCAAATGTTTGGCAGTACGACATGTGCGGCCCCAATGCCCAGTCATGCCACATCTGTGGCAAGTGTCATTTCCTTTATAGGACGACTGCCTCTGATTGCCAGATGATTGTCCCCAATTTTTATCAGAATTTTTAAAATTGTTATTTCTTGGGGAAAATCGACCTCTGCCACGTCCACGCCCTCTGCCACAGTAATTACCACGTCCTCTCCCACGACTGTTGTACCTCTATGTATAACATTTGCTTCAGGTGGATCAGAACTTTCTATTGCATTTATTTCATGTGTGGCTGAAGACCCCGTAGGTCTAAAATTATGATTTTTCAGCAGAAGATCATTATTTTGTTCAGCCACAAGTAGTACTGATATTAGCTCAGAGTACTTTTTGAAAGCTCGAACCTGTATTGTTCAGCCAATATTATATTAGAAGCGTGGAAGGTGGAGAGCGTTTTTTCTATCATCTGCTCTTCTGTGATGGGATGATCACAATATTTCAACAATGATACAATTCTAAACAACGTTGAATTGTAATCACTGACTGCTTTAAAGTCCTGGAATCTCAAATTGAGCCAGTCAAATTGTGCCTTTGGGAGAAGCACATTTTTGTGATGCCCATATCTTTCACTCAGGCTATCCCATAGTTCTTTGGCATCCTCCACAAGGAGATATTCAGTTTTTAAACTTTCATGTAAATGATGCCTGAGAAGGACTAAGGCTTTTGCCTTTTCTTGCTCAGTCGCCTTTTTAACTGATGTAGTTGCATCACCTTGTTGGGTTGTCACACCCTTAATGGTATGTTCCAGTCCTTGGGCCTTTAAGTTCATTTGGGCGTCCACTGTCCATTCTAAAAACTTTTGCCCAGATAGATCTAGTATGTTAAATTGTCTTTTCACTAGATCTCCCATTTTAACTACAAACATGTAAATATTTAAAATTAGTAAATGATAATAAATCACATATATTATCTCCCCCTGATTTATATCATTATAATGATACATAAACAGTACAAACAAAAGAAAAAAAAAATACGAAAATAGCGTACAATATAACGAAGCAAAAAAATGCCAAAAATGGAAGAAATACAATGAGTGAGAGAAACAAAAAAACTTCATAAAAACGCACTTAAAGACACAGAAAAAAGATGCCAAAAATGGAAAAAAAATGCAACGAGGGAGATGAGAAAAAAAAAATTTGTCTCCTACTTGTGTATGAGGAGATAGATCATGAATGCCATAAGAAGGAAAAAGAAACCGGCTATAAGGAATAAGTATAGCCGTATCATCCTAAAATCCTCCTCAAAAGAAGAAGAGGAAGGTGGAGGACGGTTGTCGTCGGCGTGGAACATGGTGGCCGGAGGGTTGAGGAAGAAGAAAAAAAAATTTGTGAGTGTAGAGGAAGAAGATGAGAGATGTGTGGTAAAAATGGGGCGGGTAATCCGCTTTTATAGAGGGTTAGCCCTAACTGTGCAATTCATCTACAGTTAAAAATATACAATAAAATTTTAAGATTGGCAAATAGATATTAGAGCATGTTGGTAAAATGGCAATATAATATATGTAACTACAAATGCAAAAAAAATAGAAGATTAGAGACAATAATATATAATAGTATTCTGAATGCTTGTATCATGCATACATATAACATTATTGCACATATAAGAGATAATAATTTTATCACTTCACTAGGCCGTCCATATAGGCGGCAAGTTCAAAAAAAATTAACCCGTCCATATAGGCGGTTCAAGAGCAGAAGAAATAACATAAAGTAAATGTCCTTGCCCTCCATGAAGGTGGCTTTTATTATCAAATTTTCTGGGTTAGTGGCATAGTGACGTTTATAACTAGTCCCTTCCTGTTCATCCCTATCTCTTTTATTACTTGGTGGAGGTTGATTTTCAGTTGGTTGTATAGGAGGGTTATTATTGGTGTTGGGAACAGGGGTTTGTGGGTTTTCTCTGGTATGGGTATTTGTACCGTCGTTAATGTTACTGGGTCGAGGTTGTCTTACAGTTCCCCTCGCTGGGTTGGTAGTGAATGGCACATTGTTTCGCTCTATCCAAAAGTAAATACCCGAGACAGAGACATTGTGTAAAACAATGTTAATCCCGTTACTTTGTTGATCCATGTTCGGATAGTAAAGGGTTGGGCTTTGGAGAAAAAAATTTTAGAACTTGAAACAGAATGGATGTATACCTTTATTTTTTTTTCGGTAGCGAACTCGTGCTGATAACGTGTTGTGAGAAATATGGAGAGAGAGAAGCTATAGAAATATATCAGAGAGTATTGTATTCGTATTGATGTAAAAACTGATTTCTTACATCGATGGTATTTATAAGCAAAATTTTTCTACTGTGCACAATTGTAAATTCAACAATTTACGCGCGGCGGAAGAAAATTTGCAGTCTAAAGAAAAACTACTTGCCATGCATTAAATGCATACAGGACGGTGGACATCACATGTGAACAGTGGAATCTAGCATTCCACTGTTTCTCAACACATTGAACCCAGTGACACAAGTCCAAGATAGCCCACACAAGGTTCTTGGCATCCTTTTAAGATAGCCCACACAAGGTTCTTGGCATCCTTTTAATTGTCTTAAACTTAAAGGTGTGCATTCTTCCCACACAAGGTTCTTCGCATCCTTTTAAATGTTTCAAAGGTGTACATTCTTCTTTTTTGCTTAATATTATGTTGACATTCACTTTCACTTCTTAGCACTTTAACTTGTTTAAAGATTCGTGGACATCTCTAGCACAAACAACAGTAAAACGCTTATGAAACACAACAACAAAAAAACCATGTGTGTGACAAAGCCTTGTAAATTAAATTAAATTAAATGTGTAGAAAGATTGGTACTAATGCATGACGGGCAAACATTCTTTTGTAGGCTTTAACAAGTGGTCACAATAGTAGCTAATTAGCTTTGGTTACCAATTTTTTTACATTTTCACGTATCAGAAAATTTTTATGAGTTTGGATAGTCGACATACCTAAACATCTTCCATTGCGTACGAGGTTTAACTCAATGTTATTACAGATAGTGTCAACAACAAGATTGAAACACCTTCACATGAGCCATCTAAGTTGTACAACTTCAAGCAGAAAAGTTCTAATCAACTAAAAGGAGAAGTCCTTGAGCTACTTAAACGGTTGAAAGAAAATATGACGAATGAAGAGCTGCAAGACTTACTAGTTGCTAGTGAGCCTCCTCTATCAAAAATCCTAGGCATGTCCAAAGAACAAGATCGTTCATCCAGCGCCTCTCTCTCAACTAACTCTCATTCAAAGTAATTGATATCCACTGAACGACTATCTAGGTCAGAGAAAATAATTCTTGTGATAACCTTGATTTGAATAAGGGATTAATTAAGACGACCATGGCAGAGATACAAAACCACACTATTAGTGGTAGAAACCCTTTCAGCTATAATTACTTTTGTAACAAGATTCACAATTCCACGAGGTTTTAATTATTAAGGATAAGTGATATTTACAAGGCATGAATCAAATTTTCTTCTTGTGTGTCGCTTCATTTTATTGGCTGATTCTATTACTATGGCCCACCAAGTGTCAACAGAAAAGTCTAAAAATACATTATAATCGACTAATAAGAATGATATAAATAATTCATTTACAGTTTCGGACAAATGAGTACCATCCCTATTATCCTTTTTCTTCTGTTATCTTCATTATTAGAATTCATTTAGATTAGTTCTATTGCATGTTTTAAACACAATTCTTTCGTAACTCTTACAAACTTGAAAAGACTCGTCATCAGATCAATCTCATAGTCCATACCTAGATATTAGAGGTGTACTGTTAAAAATTATTGCTATTCATAAGAAATTTGTTGCGAACTCGAGTTGGCAAAAAATTGGAAACAAAAAATAGTTGTTGCTAAAAGACTTGTTGCCATATGATTTTAGCTACAAAATCCAAGATAATTTCATTGCCATATTGCATCCATTAAGATATTGTTGCCATGTTGGTTGCTATGTTTGGCGCATTTGTTGCCAACTCTAGCAACGAGTTATGAATGATTGTTGCTACATATTACACCTAATTATTAATATTTTGTTGCTAGAAATTAGCAACAAATTGTTAACATTGGTTGCTAATAATAGAAACAAACTATAATCGTTTTTAATTGTTACAGACTTACACTTTGACTAATGCACTTGAGTCAGTCCATTTACAAGTCTTAATGATGTTCCATACTAATAACACTGATAAAAGTATGTAAAAACTTATAGGGTGGTACTTTGGCTCATCTTTCTTCGATGTGGGACACAATTTAAGAAAAAATCTGATGTTATTTAAAAAACAAACAATAAAATACTTTGTCTCCAATGACAACAAATCAAATATCTATTTCCATATTTGTTTATAAATGGCAAAAAATTTAAAATATGATGTCATCTATCAACAAACAATAAAATTAATTGTTTCTAACGTCAACAAATAAAATATTGGTTGTCGTAGTTTTGTTGTTAGATGGCAACAAATCGGAAATATGATGCCATCTAGTAATAGATAGTAAAATTAATTGTTCCTAAGGTCAAGAAAATCAAATATTGGTTGTCGTAATTTGTTGCTAAATGGCAAAATATCGCAAATAAAATGCTACCTAGCAAGAAATAGCAAATAAAATGCTACCTAGCAACAAATAGTAAAGTTATTTGTTTCTAATATTTGTTGTCGTAGTTTGTTGTTAAATGACAACAAATTGACAATGTGTTGTCATCTAGTAACAAAAAGTCAAACAACTAGTTTCTAATAACAACAAATCAAAAATATGTTGTTTTATTTGTTGGAAAATCATAGCATAAAATGTCACTTTATAATAGGCAACCGAAACATAATCTATGTTGCTATCTATCAACAATTCAAAAATTTGTTGCCTAAATTTGTTTCTATAATGCTCTAATTTTTGCACTTATGAATACTTGGGTCGGGTTTGGTCGAGTCATCTCGAATTTCTTGTCATATTCAAACTAATCGGGTTTTGGCCAAGTAATCTCGAATTTCTTGTCATACTAGAGTTTAATGTGTCTTTAATAGACCAACTAAGCTGGTTATATTTGTGTCACTTGATTATTCTAAAACTACCCTTATAAATGTGAAATAGTACCTCTTATAATATTGATTGTGTAAACTAATACCTTGAATGTTTTATTTTGTGAACTAGTACCTTAAAGGACTTTAATGTTTTATTTTCAGTACCTTTTCTCAAAATTCTGCCCAAATTGGAAAGTTTTCGGCATTGACCTTGATATTTCCTCCAATTCTTGCGCGTGTGTTGCAAATTTTTCTATTAGATTCTCTCTCCGACTCGTCCCTATTAATCCCCCCATTTAAAGCCCTTCCTTCTCCATTTACCAGATACTTTGCTTCATCTTCATCAAAATTCTCTTTTGCCAAAGGTAATTCAAATATAGGAAATGGGGTTTCATGGTAATTCTTCTTCAAATTCAGAGGTTTGTTCTCTCAATTCCTTTTGGTCTTATTTTCGGAACATTAGGCCAAATTTTGTACCCAATCTTATGCAAAGCTGTCTTGACCCAGTTAAAAATATAAGCAATTGCACATTGAGGCGTACAAAAGTGGAAAAAAAAATACCTTTACATAGTTATGTTTTAGATTCGCTAGGTTGTGGTCCAAAATATTCGAATTGGGTACCTTTTCACAAAGATGATTGCTCAGGGCAGTAGAGTTTGGTGCAAAGGATGAGAGAGAGAGGAGAGAGAATGTGCAAAAATTTATTGATGGTGAAGATAGGTTGGTGAAAGGGAATAAAAAAAGAAGAAGAGTGAAAGGGGGCAGAAGAATTAAAAGAGGAGAGTAAAGATATGCGCAGATTAAAGACAATAAATTACAAGAATTGGAGGGAATACGAAGGTCAATGCCGAAAACTTGACCAATTTGGCCGGAATTTTGAGAAAAGATGCTGAAAATAAAACATTGAAATACTTTAAGGTACTAGTTGACAAAACAAAACATGAAAGGTACTAGTTCACAAAATCAGTGTTATAAAAGGTACGATTTCACAATTTTTCCCTATATAATTGTGATTATTATGATTTCTGAGAAGAAATCATTGCAAACTTTCATATCCTTATTCTTATTGCAATTATCTTACTTACATAATTGTTTTAAAACATGTTAGGATGATTTAATCCAACTTTGTAGTATTTAGCCGCTAACGCTCCATAACTGGGGTTATTTAAAGAAACAGCGCGTCTTGTGTGTGGCCGGCCACACGCGAAATTAGAGGTGTCGTCACGCGCGCGACACCCTGTTAGTCCGTCAGCTAATTTCGAAATGGTCATATCTCATTTGTTTCTCATTGGAATCGAGCTTTTAACCAGGTATTCGGAAAGCTATCGAGCCAAATTTTTATCTCCAACTTGAATGTTCCCAAAATATTAAGTGTGCTGTGAGATATGACCTTTTGAAGTTGACCCTTATACACAAAGTCTTATGAACAAATGGAGTTACTCTTATGACCAGATGGAGTTACTCTTATGACTAAATGGAGTTACTTGTATGAGTATGTGCTTACTTTAAACAATAAAAGGGTGTCACTCCTTTAAATAAATGTGGTTACTCTTATAAGCAAAATGGGATTACCTATGTGAACAAATAGGGTTACTCATATGATTAAATGAGTTTAATAATATGAATAAATAATGGGGTTACTCCTTATGAACGAATGAGGCTACTCGTATTAATAAGTGGGGGTTACTTGTATGAACAATTGGGGTTACTGATACGAATAAAATGGGGTTACGTATGTGAACAAAATGAGGCTACTCGTATAAGTAAATGGGATTACTAGTATGAATAAATGGGTTACTCCTTACTAACGAATGAGGTTACTCGTATCAATAAATGGGGTTACTCTTATGAATGAATGAGATTACTCATCTGGATAAATGAGGTTAGTAATCAGTTTACTCCATCGTTATGAATGAATGAGGTTACTCGTTTGAATAAATGCGGTTACTTTTGTGAACCTTTGGGGTTACTCATATGATTAAAAATATGTTGTTTTATTTGTTGGAAAATCATAGCATAAAATGTCACTTTATAATAGGCAACCGAAACATAATCTATGTTGCTATCTATCAACAATTCAAAAATTTGTTGCCTAAATTTGTTTCTATAATGCTCTAATTTTTGCACTTATGAATACTTGGGTCGGGTTTGGTCGAGTCATCTCGAATTTCTTGTCATATTCAAACTAATCGGGTTTTGGCCAAGTAATCTCGAATTTCTTGTCATACTAGAGTTTAATGTGTCTTTAATAGACCAACTAATCTGGTTATATTTGTGTCACTTGATTATTCTAAAACTACCCTTATAAATGTGAAATAGTACCTCTTATAATATTGATTGTGTAAACTAATACCTTGAATGTTTTATTTTGTGAACTAGTACCTTAAAGGACTTTAATGTTTTATTTTCAGTACCTTTTCTCAAAATTCTGCCCAAATTGGAAAGTTTTCGGCATTGACCTTGATATTTCCTCCAATTCTTGCGCGTGTGTTGCAAATTTTTCTATTAGATTCTCTCTCCGACTCGCCCCTATTAATCCCCCCATTTAAAGCCCTTCCTTCTCCATTTACCAGATACTTTGCTTCATCTTCATCAAAATTCTCTTTTGCCAAAGGTAATTCAAATATAGGAAATGGGGTTTCATGGTAATTCTTCTTCAAATTCAGAGGTTTGTTCTCTCAATTCCTTTTGGTCTTATTTTCGGAACATTAGGCCAAATTTTGTACCCAATCTTATGCAAAGCTGTCTTGACCCAGTTAAAAATATGAGCAATTGCACATTGAGGCGTACAAAAGTGGAAAAAAAAATACCTTTACATAGTTATGTTTTAGATTCGCTAGGTTGTGGTCCAAAATATTCGAATTGGGTACCTTTTCACAAAGATGATTGCTCAGGGCAGTAGAGTTTGGTGCAAAGGATGAGAGAGAGAGGAGAGAGAATGTGCAAAAATTTATTGATGGTGAAGATAGGTTGGTGAAAGGGAATAAAAAAGAAGAAGAGTGAAAGGGGGCAGAAGAATTAAAAGAGGAGAGTAAAGATATGCGCAGATTAAAGACAATAAATTACAAGAATTGGAGGGAATACGAAGGTCAATGCCGAAAACTTGACCAATTTGGCCGGAATTTTGAGAAAAGATGCTGAAAATAAAACATTGAAATACTTTAAGGTACTAGTTGACAAAACAAAACATGAAAGGTACTAGTTCACAAAATCAGTGTTATAAAAGATACGATTTCACAATTTTTCCCTATATAATTGTGATTATTATGATTTCTGAGAAGAAATCATTGCAAACTTTCATATCCTTATTCTTATTGCAATTATCTTACTTACATAATTGTTTTAAAACATGTTAGGATGATTTAATCCAACTTTGTAATATTTAGCCGCTAACGCTCCATAACTGGGGTTATTTAAAGAAACAGCGCGTCTTGTGTGTGGCCGGCCACACGCGAAATTAGAGGTGTCGTCACGCGCGCGACACCCTGTTAGTCCGTCAGCTAATTTCGAAATGGTCATATCTCATTTGTTTCTCATTGGAATCGAGCTTTTAACCAGGCGCTGGAAAGCTATCGAGCCAAATTTTTATCTCCAACTTGAATGTTCCCAAAATATTAAGTGTGCTGTGAGATATGACCTTTTGAAGTTGACCCTTATACACAAAGTCTTATGAACAAATGGAGTTACTCTTATGACCAGATGGAGTTACTCTTATGACTAAATGGAGTTACTTGTATGAGTATGTGCTTACTTTTAACAATAAAAGGGTGTCACTCCTTTAAATAAATGTGGTTACTCTTATAAGCAAAATGGGATTACCTATGTGAACAAATAGGGTTACTCATATGATTAAATGAGTTTAATAATATGAATAAATAATGGGGTTACTCCTTATGAACGAATGAGGCTACTCGTATTAATAAGTGGGGGTTACTTGTATGAACAATTGGGGTTACTGATACGAATAAAATGGGGTTACGTATGTGAACAAAATGAGGCTACTCGTATAAGTAAATGGGATTACTAGTATGAATAAATGGGTTACTCCTTACTAACGAATGAGGTTACTCGTATCAATAAATGGGGTTACTCTTATGAATGAATGAGATTACTCATCTGGATAAATGAGGTTAGTAATCAGTTTACTCACTGTTATGAATGAATGAGGTTACTCGTTTGAATAAATGCGGTTACTTTTGTGAACCTTTGGGGTTACTCATATGATTAAAAATATGTTGTTTTATTTGTTGGAAAATCATAGCATAAAATGTCACTTTATAATAGGCAACCGAAACATAATCTATGTTGCTATCTATCAACAATTCAAAAATTTGTTGCCTAAATTTGTTTCTATAATGCTCTAATTTTTGCACTTATGAATACTTGGGTCGGGTTTGGTCGAGTCATCTCGAATTTCTTGTCATATTCAAACTAATCGGGTTTTGGCCAAGTAATCTCGAATTTCTTGTCATACTAGAGTTTAATGTGTCTTTAATAGACCAACTAATCTGGTTATATTTGTGTCACTTGATTATTCTAAAACTACCCTTATAAATGTGAAATAGTACCTCTTATAATATTGATTGTGTAAACTAATACCTTGAATGTTTTATTTTGTGAACTAGTACCTTAAAGGACTTTAATGTTTTATTTTCAGTACCTTTTCTCAAAATTCTGCCCAAATTGGAAAGTTTTCGGCATTGACCTTGATATTTCCTCCAATTCTTGCGCGTGTGTTGCAAATTTTTCTATTAGATTCTCTCTCCGACTCGCCCCTATTAATCCCCCCATTTAAAGCCCTTCCTTCTCCATTTACCAGATACTTTGCTTCATCTTCATCAAAATTCTCTTTTGCCAAAGGTAATTCAAATATAGGAAATGGGGTTTCATGGTAATTCTTCTTCAAATTCAGAGGTTTGTTCTCTCAATTCCTTTTGGTCTTATTTTCGGAACATTAGGCCAAATTTTGTACCCAATCTTATGCAAAGCTGTCTTGACCCAGTTAAAAATATAAGCAATTGCACATTGAGGCGTACAAAAGTGGAAAAAAAAATACCTTTACATAGTTATGTTTTAGATTCGCTAGGTTGTGGTCCAAAATATTCGAATTGGGTACCTTTTCACAAAGATGATTGCTCAGGGCAGTAGAGTTTGGTGCAAAGGATGAGAGAGAGAGGAGAGAGAATGTGCAAAAATTTATTGATGGTGAAGATAGGTTGGTGAAAGGGAATAAAAAAGAAGAAGAGTGAAAGGGGGCAGAAGAATTAAAAGAGGAGAGTAAAGATATGCGCAGATTAAAGACAATAAATTACAAGAATTGGAGGGAATACGAAGGTCAATGCCGAAAACTTGACCAATTTGGCGGAATTTTGAGAAAAGATGCTTGAAAATAAAACATTGAAATACTTTAAGGTACTAGTTGACAAAACAAAACATGAAAGGTACTAGTTCACAAAATCAGTGTTATAAAAGGTACGATTTCACAATTTTTCCCTATATAATTGTGATTATTATGATTTCTGAGAAGAAATCATTGCAAACTTTCATATCCTTATTCTTATTGCAATTATCTTACTTACATAATTGTTTTAAAACATGTTAGGATGATTTAATCCAACTTTGTAGTATTTAGCCGCTAACGCTCCATAACTGGGGTTATTTAAAGAAACAGCGCGTCTTGTGTGTGGCCGGCCACACGCGAAATTAGAGGTGTCGTCACGCGCGCGACACCCTGTTAGTCCGTCAGCTAATTTCGAAATGGTCATATCTCATTTGTTTCTCATTGGAATCGAGCTTTTAACCAGGCGTCGGAAAGCTATCGAGCCAAATTTTTATCTCCAACTTGAATGTTCCCAAAATATTAAGTGTGCTTGTGAGATATGACCTTTTGAAGTTGACCCTTATACACAAAGTCTTATGAACAAATGGAGTTACTCTTATGACCAGATGGAGTTACTCTTATGACTAAATGGAGTTACTTGTATGAGTATGTGCTTACTTTTAACAATAAAAGGGTGTCACTCCTTTAAATAAATGTGGTTACTCTTATAAGCAAAATGGGATTACCTATGTGAACAAATAGGGTTACTCATATGATTAAATGAGTTTAATAATATGAATAAATAATGGGGTTACTCCTTATGAACGAATGAGGCTACTCGTATTAATAAGTGGGGGTTACTTGTATGAACAATTGGGGTTACTGATACGAATAAAATGGGGTTACGTATGTGAACAAAATGAGGCTACTCGTATAAGTAAATGGGATTACTAGTATGAATAAATGGGTTACTCCTTACTAACGAATGAGGTTACTCGTATCAATAAATGGGGTTACTCTTATGAATGAATGAGATTACTCATCTGGATAAATGAGGTTAGTAATCAGTTTACTCACTGTTATGAATGAATGAGGTTACTCGTTTGAATAAATGCGGTTACTTTTGTGAACCTTTGGGGTTACTCATATGATTAAATGAGGTTACTCTTAAGATTTATTGAAGTTACTTGTATGAATAAATGAGGTTAATGGTATGATCAAAATAGGTTACTCATATGATTAAAATACGTTACTCATAGGATTAAACAAGGTTACTACAAAAATAAATAAGGTTACACATATAATATTTTAAGGTTACTGATAAGAATATATAAGATTACTCATATGAACAAATGAGGTTACTGGTTATAGAAGAAATTGTTCTTATCATTAAGATTCATTCAATAGAGAGAATAAAAATGTGTAAGTGTTTGTTACAGAAAATAATAGCTCAAACTAACAATATCTAACTTTCCTCTATTTATACTACAAACACTAACATCAAACTAACTAACTAACAAACTATCTAACAAACTGTGCTGACTTAGCTTAATACATAATATAACTTATACACCCCCTTCAAGCTGGACTTGTGTAACAAGACCAAGCTTGGAACAAATAGTATGATGCTGTGAAGAGGGAAGTGCCTTAGTAAGAACATCTGCAAGCTGATGGTTCTTGGAAACATGAATGGTGGTCAAAAAGCCTGCAGCAACTTGTTCTCTAACATAATGCATATCTCGTTTCAAATGCTTAGTCTTTTCATGGAACATAGGATTATGAGCTAGGTGTTCTGCAGAAGTATTATCACAAGCTAAAGTAATAGGAAGTTGCACTTTGACTTGTAAATCCTCTAACAACCCATGAATCCAAACAAGCTCACTTGCTGCATTAGACATGCTCCTATATTCTGCTTCTGTAGATGACTTGCTCACTGTGGATTGTTTCTTGGTTTTCCAAGAAACCAAGTTGGAACCAATGAAAACAGCATATGCGCTAAGTGATCTACTACTGAATTGGCAAGCACTCCAATCAGAGTCACTATAGGCATGTACATGTAATGTTGAAGCTGTTTTGTAATATAGACCATAGTTTAATGTACCTTTGAGGTACTTGACAACATGAAGAGCAGCTCACAAATGAGGAGTTCTAGGACAATGCATGAACTGACTCAAGTGTTGAACTGCATATGAGAGATCTGGTCTTCTAAGACCAAGATATAACAATCTTCCCACTAATCTTCTGTATACATCAGGTTCAGCTAAGATGTCACCTGATTCTCTGGATAGTTTTGATTCTGAAGATAGATGGGCAGATACTGGAAAACATTCTTCCATACTAGTGTCAGCAAGTATGTCTTTTATGTATTTCTTTTGTGACATAAAACTACCAGTTGCAGTCCTGGTAATTTCTATGCCTAAAAAGTAATTAAGATCCCCTAGATCCTTTATAGTGAAAGATGAATCAAGAGCTTGCTTTGCTTCCTGAATCTGAGGAAGAGAAGTACCTGTCACCAACATATCATCCACATACACTAAAATAATCAAGAACTTTACTTTTTTATGTCTTGTAAACATAGAATAATCTTGTGTTGATTGTTGAACCCAAGAGAGAACAAAAATCCTGTCAACTCCTTATTCCACTGCCTTGATGCTTGTCTCAATCCATAGAGAGACTTCTTTAACTTGCAAACTTCTCCATTCTGTGCCTTTGTGTATCCAGCAGGTGGAACCATATAGACTTCTTCATCAATATATCCATGTAGAAACGCATTATTCACATTAGCACATTTTCCACCGATTCGTAGTAGCTAGAGCAACAACTCTCACAGTTGCCAACTTGGCAATAGGTGAAAATGTTTGTGGGAAATCTTGCGCTGCTACTTGTTGATAGCCAATAGCCACCAAACGTGCCTTATATCTTTCAATAGACCCATCAGGTTTCAATTTAGTCTTATACACCCATTTAGAGCCTATAGCTTTCTTCCCTTTGGGCAGCATAGTCAACTTCCAAGTTTCATTATTTTCAAGAGCTTCTAACTCTTTAATCATGGCATCAATCCAGTTTGGATCATTTTTAGCATGATTGTAATACTTAGGCTCAATGATTTGACATGAATTGACAGTAAATGATTGAGATTCAGAACTAGAAATAGGAGCACTAATAGCTGTATTTTTGTGAGGTAGATAAGAAGTGACAAAATTAGCAAGCTTAGTAGAAGGAATAATATTTCTAGAACTTTGTCTTATGACTGGAGGAGGATCAGTAGCAGAAGTATGAGTAGTTGAAGGAAGAGAAACAAATGAATCATTCAAAGGAGCTGTGTGAATAAGAGATATAGGAATGTCATTTTGAACAGACTGAGTATGAGAGCCAATTGCAGAAGAATGATGAGTAGAATTGACTTGTGGTGAAAAAATAGATGGAGAATGATTGTGAGAAGAATTTGAAGTTTGATCTGTATGAGAAATAGAATGAATTATATCATCACCAAAAGTGATAATATCAGGTTTGTATAGAGACTGTAATGAAGACTCAGTGTGATATGGAAAAGAATGTTCAAAGAAAATGACATCCCTAGAAACAAAAGTAGAATGTGTTTCAAGGTCATACAATTTATAAGCTTTCTGACCATAGGGATATCCGATGAAAATGCATTTTCTAGATCTAGAATCAAATTTATCTCTTTTAACAACCATGTTATATGCATTACATAAACATCCAAAACTCCTCAATCCATCATAATCAGGAATTTTACCAAACATAACCTCATAAGGAGACTTCCAAGACAACAGTTTAGTAGGCATTTTGTTTATAAGGAATGTAGCTGTCAAAATGCACTCACCCCAAAACTTCTTAGGTAGATTAGCCTGGAATCTCAAAGCCCTATACACTTCTAATAAATGTCTATGCTTTCTTTCTACTCGACCATTCTGTTGTGGAACATATGGCACACTTCTTTGCATCAAGATACCCTAGGATGAGAAAACATTAAAACATTCCTCTTTAATAAGTTCTCTGCCATTATCTGATCTTACAACTTTAACACTTTTATTAAAATGTGTTTCTATCATCTGTAAAAAAATCAGCTACAATCTTAGCAACTTGTAGCTTATTGTGTAACAAGTAGGTCCATGTTACCCTACTATGCTCATCCAAGATTGTCAAGAAATATCTAGCACCATTTATTACATGAACCTTGTAAGGGCCCCACGGATCAATGTGTATCAAGTCATAACAACATGTTGCTCTACTCTTATTGATTGAAAAAGGTAATCTATGTTGTTTTGAATGAAGACACATAGAACAATTATATTCATGTATTCCTTGACAATCACAACCTGGTACATGTTGTATTGTAGACAATGATAAATGTCCCAGCCTTCTATGTAACATATCTAACTGATTAAGAGTGTCACTTTTTTTATCCTTCCAACAACAGTCTTATTTAACAACATAGTAGAAGAATCTACTGTATGACATGCTGAAGACATACCAGAATCTCCAAGAGAAGCAGAATCAGAATGAACAAGGCTGTAATAGTAGTACAATCCACCTTGTTTCTTACCATGACTAAGGACTTGTTTACTATAATGAACCTGAAAACAGCAACCATCCTTGGTAAACTGAACCAATATACCAGACTTCTTTGCTAACTTGCTAACAGATAACAAGTTATGTTGAAAACCATCCACAAGTAAAACATCATCAAGAACCAAGTTTTGTCCCAACACAACACTACCAACCATATTGATTGTTATTCTAGTATAAACACTAGACCAACTACAAGAGGGGGGGTGAATTGTAGTTGAGGAGAAATTTTCTATTTGAAATGCGGAATTAAAACAAACTTGAAAGTAGAAAGAAATAAGCACACGGGATTTTTACAAGGAAAACTTCCTAGGCCCAATAGGAAAAAAAAACCTTGATCACGAGGGATTTTGACTCAAACTCTCTTTAATATAATAGGCCAAAAGACTCTCTTTTGTACAACTTATTACTGGACGTTCTTTGTTCCTCTAGGAACTTGTTCCCCAGTCACTCAGTTCCCCCTGAACTGATGACACTCACTTTTCACTTCACTCGAAGTCTTCTCTTTTCTCTCTTTCTTTCTCTCACTTGAATACAAGAATATTCTCTGAATTTTCTCTCACCCACACATTATGAATATTGCAATAATGAGTATGTTGAATAAAAGAGGAAATTACAAGAAAAACTTTCTAAGTAATGATTGACTTTTTTCGCTTGAAAGTTCTTAAATTTTTCTTCAAATAATTTCTTCTTATATAGCCGCTGCAATTTTCCTTCTTCTTCTAGACATGTTATGCTCCACGTTCTCCATGATGTGAGCGTGTAATGTTATGGAGATTATGGCTCACTTTTCGCTGCATTTTCTCCATGTTTATTGCAACGAAAATAAACCGCTCCACTTATCCGTTAGTGGACTAACTTCCAGCAAGTCATGCACAGGTGGAGGAGTTAGTTGGAGAGCCTCAAGGAGTTAGCACCATAATTTAAGCACCGCAATCTCCAACTATTTTGTACGCACAACAACAGCAACAATAACATCTAATAACTTAAAGAATCTTTTATTCAAATATTCTAAGTTGATTCGACCCGGTTGTTTCAGCCGTGGCTTAGTGGCTAGTCTCTCTTAATAAGCAGTCGCCATAGAATTCATGGCTGATCATGAATTCTATTCAGTTTTTAAGACCTCACTAATCAGCCTTACTTAACTTAGTTAAAAATGAATGAAATGAACCCTCGGATGAAGAAAAAATTTCCCCTCCCTTTTACTAAAGGGGAGTCTAGTTCTGTTGAGTAGTAGTAGTTTAAGAAGTCTTTTCGTAGGCTGATCTTCGCATCCTTTTGATGGATGAAGTTGACAAAAGTAGAGACTTCAGTCTTCTTACGGTCTCGCTTATCTCTGGGGTCTTTCTGTGGAAACCTTCACAAACAATCGTCGTTTTTTGATGGTTTTTCCCCTTCTCACAGCTGCTATTTCCACACCTCCGGATATCTGGTGCCAAATTGTCGCCCGTTTCCTTATTTCAAACAGGCACGAGTGTGAACCATTCAAAGGATGCGGAGCAAGAGGAATATTAAGGATTCTTAGCTCCAAGTGCATGGAGACTCATTACTCATCATCAATGAAATTTCCAAGAAGTGGAAAGTGCGGGAAGATAGAAAAGGGCCCCTTACTCTATTACCTTCGGTAATGGAACGGGGAGAATTCTTAAAAAGAATTAAGTTACAGTTGTTAATTAAAAGAATTAACTCAGTTAAAAAGAGAAAGAGAACTTAGATAGGTAGGTTTGCAAAGCCCCACCATCCTAACATGGGTCAGGATCGGTAGAAGAGGCTCCAGTTGTTCCGCAAGAGGGAAATTTTTAACCCACGTATGTGGCAAAATACGGGGATGACTTGTGGCTAGGGGTGAAAGGCCAACCAAGATCGGTGCGCTAGGAGTATTCACTGACTAACTGATTTCATGGGAGAAAGACTTTCTTAGAATATTAAACATACCATATGATAAAAATTCAAAGTGTATAAATTAAATATCTTGACTTAGATTAAATAATTAATCTTTCTCCACAAGATATAAATACAAATTTGAACATTACATTATTTTTGGTATTTTATAATTTTCGCTAAATAAAAACTATATAGTAAAATTAACCTAAGTATTTGGCATCATCAAAACATGGAATACAACAATATTCCCCCTTTTTGATGATGGCAAAGATAAGGCATATAAAAACAAAATAAGAAAAATAAAATAACTAAAGCAAAAGAATCAAGAGCTAATGGCTTTAAAAAGCAAAACTAACAAAAGACTAAGAAAATAAATCTAGCACTAAACTAACAGAAAACTAATACTACCTCCGTCCCAGAATAGTCTGAACACTTTCCTTTTATGTCACTTCCATTCTTGACATCGCCCCACCATTAATATATTATTTCTTTTACACATCTTTGACCCACACTCTATCTTTTATTAATAAAAAGTTACCCAATTTTCTCTCTCCTCTAATAAAAAATACCCCAACAACTCCTATCACATCTACTTTTTAAATAAAATAACATTTGATAACCACACCACAACTTATCACCTTAAACTACATGTCCCAACAACTGTTCAGATCTTTCTAGCACGAAGGGAGTACTAAACTAACATAAATCGTTCTTGAATAAGAAAAATCCAAAAAGCATCACCTAGAACCAAAGAGGACTAGAATTTGAATTTTTATGTGCCACTCTACTTCTTCCCCCTTTTGTCATCATCAAAAACAAAAAGTACCCAGCAGTACTCTAAGAGCTCATCATGTACAACAATGTCAAAGCGTAGTAGCTCAAACACTCATCAAATAATACTAGCCATCCAAACATTATAATGAGCATATGAAGATGAGATGAAAGCACATAGTTATGAAAAATGCATAAACTGAGTTCAAGATGAAGATAAGAAGAAAAAGAAGAAAGCACAAAGAAAGATAAGTAAGAAAAGAAAAGATATAATCCAATATATTTTATCACCAAATGGGATGGGTGATAAAAAAAAGTAACAACTAGTCACCATTGTTTTAATACAAACCAATAAAAAAAAAATTGTTTCATTAGATTAAGTGGGGAAGGGGATTAGGGATTGGAGGGCTTGGAGGGCTTGGGGCGGACAAGGAAAGCACCGACAACAAAATCAATCTTCTCCCGAACAGCTGATTCTCCCTTCTGCACACTTGTGAGGATCTGCTCCTGCTGAAGATCAACACGGGCAACCCTTGCTTCAAGACCCTGGACTCTGGTATGAAGGAGAGATAGAGACTCCTGAATTGTATGCTATATACCATGAAGACCAGTGGTGGAGAGAAGAGGAAAATCTACAGTCCTCGATCTTGAAGGACCTTGATCCTCCTCAAGATCAATATGAACTGTCCCCGGACCCTGTTCCTTATGAGCCTTGGTCTCAGCAATTCTCTGACTCTTACGCACAGACCTAGGTCCTTCAGCACTGACCTCCTCCTCTGACTTCCGCTTAATCCCAGTTTCAACTTTCCCCTTAGTTTCTGCTACCTCAAAATCTAACATCCCACCCTGTACCCTGAGAGACAGCCTGGATAAGGTCTCCTTGGTCAAATAGTTATCAGGCTCCAGATCAAAAGAGGTACTAGAAGGGAGTTTTATGTGATTCTTCTTGAGGATAATAGAAATCACGTTAGCATACCCCACCTTGGTGTTGTGGCAGATACAGTAGGAAAGGTGAGAAATCATTAAAGCAGGAAAGTTTATTTTTATGTTCTTAGAAAGGCAAAACATCAAGGAAAGATCCATGAGGCTCGCTTGAGTTCTCTTGGAAGTCCTTGGCAGAATAAAGAGCCAAACTATGTGAAACAAAAATTTGTGAAAAGGAGAGAGATCTTTCTGATCTAGGGATTGGTCAGACTCCTTACCCCCAAAATAACTCAAAATAGAAGCGTTTGAAGCCCCATTCACATTTAACTTAGCCCTACCCTTCACATATTCCTT
This sequence comes from Beta corolliflora, assembly GCA_947648045.1. Lineage (NCBI taxonomy): Eukaryota > Viridiplantae > Streptophyta > Magnoliopsida > Caryophyllales > Amaranthaceae > Beta > Beta corolliflora. Next base: position 6,627,301 of record CANSZD010002913.1, read on the forward strand.
GTACCCCTCAGTAGGTACATCAAACCATTCCCCTAAGGACTTTTCATTGAACTTAACCAATTTTCCAGCGACAACACTTATGCATAAACCCTCGTTATTTTCAAACTTAGCAACAAACTCACTCATCTCACTCTCATAAAGACCCTCATCAAAACTCAACACTTTGACCCATTTTTGAAATTTAACAAGATCAAGAAATTGACTCCACTTAAATTTCTTGCACCAGGTGAAATCGACACAAAACCCAGTGATATACTTAGAGGATTTTGATTTCTTACCCCTTTTTGTAGGTACCAAGATTTCCTTTTCTTGCTCTGTTTCAGCATCATCCAAATCATCTTCTTTCTTTGGAGAGAGCACTTCATTTTCCACCGAATTTGCTTGAGAACCCAGATAATCTTCATTTGAGTTGGAAGATTCATTCTGGCTTTCGCTATAATCCACCAGAGGTGAAGTTTTTTAGCTGGAAAATTTTGGTATCTTCGGAGGTTTTTCTTTTGGGAGCCATTTAGGGTTTTAGGTGAGGAAGATGAGGATGACAGATTTGTGTACAGAGAGAGAGAGAGAGAGAGGTGGTTTTGCAGAGGTAATGGTTTTGGGGTAAATGGGATTAATTGCCGTGTAAATTTTGGTTTGATTTAATGGGTTTTTATTTTGGGACGGAATTTATGGGAATTGTGAAGAGGAATTAAATGTGGCTTTTCCCTTCCTTCTTTAAATCCGGTGAATGATTTTAGTTTTAGGTTTGTACATGAACGCTGGTGAAACGTTGCCATTAAAAAATTTTGTGGGGGATGAATGAAAGAGGATAATAAATGGAAGAAGAGAAAATAAAATAAAATAAAGATAATATTTACGTGGAAAGAAAAAAAAGAGTAGAAAGTGTGAACTCATGCATGTAACATGTTCAATCTATATGTACACCAACCTTTCTATTTTTACTCAAGTATATGCATGGACAATAAGGGGAGTATTATGAAGACTAATGTGAATCCTTTATAATGATTGTATCATGAGTGATTAAATTCACAAAATGTTGCTGGCCACTTAGTGTAATTTTGTAACTAAGGGTTTTATTTGAAGTAGCACACTCAATGAATTCTAATCATCCCTAGCTCTAAGCGAATTTTTTTCGAATTTTTCTCTAGGAAGTGGTTTAGTCAGAATGTCAGCTATTTGATTTTCAGTTGGACAAAATTCAACTTTAACAAGACCTTTTTCTACATTATCCTTAAGGAAATGATGTCTAATGTGAATATGCTTGACCCTTGAATGATGAACTGGATCCTTAGAGACACAAATAGCACTAGTATTATCACAGTAGATAGGAACACACTTAAATTTAATGCCAAAATCTCTAAATTGTTGCTTGATCCAAAGGACTTGGGAACAGCATGCAGCAGCAGCTACATACTCTGCCTCTGCTGTGGATAAGGCAACAATATTTTGCTTCTTTGAGCTCCATGACACCAAGCTTGTTCCTAGGTACTGGACAATGCCTGATGTGCTCTTGCGGTTAACCAAGTCTCCAGCATAATCCGCATCCGAATAGCTTACTAGGTCAAAAACATCACTTCGAGGATAGAACAAACATAAGTCATCGCTTCCTTTCAAATACCTTAGAATTCTCTTAACTGCTGTTCAGTGAGATTCTTTGGGATTTGATTGGAACCGAGCACATAAACCAACACTAAAAGAAATATCGGGTCTACTTGCTGTTAAGTAAAGTAATGAACCAATCATACCTCGATATTGCTTCTTGTTTACACACTTACCATTTGAATCTTCATCTAACCTTGTTCCTGTTCCTATGGGAGTGTGGTTGGTTTTTGAATGTTCCAGTCCATATTTCTTGAGTAGTTCCTTGACATATTTTTGTTGATGGATCATTGTTTCTCTTTCAGTTTGCTTGATTTGCAATCCCAAAAAGAAGTTCAACTCTCCCATCATACTCATTTCGAATTCACTACTCATAATATCAGCAAACTCCTTGCAAAGAAGATCATTAGTAGTACCGAAAATTATATCATCAACATAAATCTGGACTACTAATATGTCTGTTCCTTTTGATTGAAGGAACAGGGTTCTATCAACTTTACCTCTCATGAAATCATGTCAAAGCAGGAATTTTAATTTGACAACCTTTCATACCAAGATCTAGGAGTTTCTTTCAACCCATAAAGAGCTTTATCAAGCTTATAAACTTGATTTGGAAGTTTCGGATTTTCAAATCCTGGAGGCTGTTCCACATAGACGTCTTCAATTAAAGAACCATTTAGAAATGCACACTTGACGTCCATTTGGTACAACTTAAATCCCATAAACGCAGCAAAGGCAATCATAATTCTAATCGCTTCTATTCTAGCAACAGGAGCAAAGGTTCCATCAAAATCAATACCTTCTTGTTGATTATAACCTTTGGCAACAAGTCTGGCCTTGTTCCTAACCACAGTTCCATGCTCGTCAAGCTTGTTCCTGAAGACCCATTTTAGTCCTATAACCTTCTGGTTCTTCGGTTTTGTCTCCAGGTGCCATACCTTGTTCCTCTGTAACTCATTTAGCTCCTTTTGCATAGCGTTGATCTAATCAGCCTCTTTGAGTGCTTCCATGTGATCCTTAGGTTCTGTCATAGATAAGAAAGCGTGAAAAGCAAAAAAATTCTTCAATTGGGATCTCGTTTGAGTTCCCTTTTCGATGTCACTTATCATCAATTCTAAAGGATGAAAATTTAGGTGTTTCCAAGGCTTTGGATCAAATCTCCTAGTTGCTTCTTGAGTTTCTTGCGGTGGTTGATTTACTTGATCTTCTCCTGGATCAGGAGATCCTTAATCCTCCTGAGTTCCTCCTGTAGCTTGTTCCTCAAGGGGATCAGGCACAGGGTTATCAGGATCAGGAACTTGCTTCTTCTCTTTTCCTGCAGGGGTTAGTTCCTCATCATTTTGGTTAAACTCATCGGGACGAGTCAAACCAATTTCAAAATCATCATTGTGACTCTCTTCCTGCAGAGAGTTAACATGGACACTTTCCTCGACACACATTGTTCACTTATTGTAGACACGATAAGCCTTACTACTTAAGGCATATCCTAGAAAAATAGCCTCATCACTTATAGCATCAAACTTTCCTAAGTTGTCCTTTCCATTGTTATGTACAAAACATTTACATCCAAAAACACGAAAATAAGAGATATTGGGTTTTCTTCCTCTAAGTAGCTCATAAGGAGTCTTCATGGTGATTGGTCTTAGCATGACACGATTTATGATGTAGCATGCCGTGTACACTGCTTCAGCCCAAAAATTCTTCGAAAGACTGCTTGCAATAATCATCGTCCTTGTCATATCCTCAAGAGTCCGGTTCTTCCTTTCGACTACACTATTCTGTTGTGGTGTTCTTGGAGCTGAAAAGTTATGATCTAGACCTTCATTGCTACAAAATTCATCAAAGTTGGAGTTTTCAAACTCCGTACCACGGTCAGATCTTAAATGCTTTAATTTAAAACCACTTGTTCTTTAAATCTTTTTAGCAAAGGTTAGAAATTCATCAAACGTTGCATCCTTACTATGAAGAAAAATAACCCATGTGTATCTCGAAAAATCATCTACTATGACTAGTACATATTTCTTACCGGATCGGCTTTGGATGCGTACAGGGCCACATAAGTCCATATGAAGAAGTTCTAATGGACTTTGTGTGCTTTCCATTTTCTTGGATTTGAATGAGGATCTCACTTGCTTGCCTTTGACACATGAATCGCAAACGTCGTGGTTTAGTGACTTAATTGTTGGTAGACCAACCACCAAGTCCTTCCCACTTAGTTTATGCAGTAGGGACAGGCTTGCATGACCACATCGTTTATGCCACAGAGAAGGATCAGCTTCGATCACACTTAAGCATGTGAGATTATTCCTAGGAACAAGGTTCATGTCAACCATATAGGTGTTCCCTTTCCTCGTTCCCTCAAGGATCTTGGATCTTGTACTTTCATTACGGACTACACAAGACTCATTAATAAACTTCACTGTATTTCCCTTATCACAAAACTGAGATATACTAAGTAAACTATGTTTTAAACCCTCGACCAAAAATACATTATCTATGGAATGTGACTGAGATTTACCAATCTTACCAACTGCTACAATGTTTCCTGTAAGATTGTCTCCAAAGGTCACAGTTCCTCCATTAAAGACTGAAAGTGAGAGAATTTTTGATCTATCTCCTGTCATGTGCTTAGAACAACCGATATCGAGGTACCACAAGTTGTTCCCCCTCACTTCAGCCTGTACCATAGCAAACTAGTTAGTGGTAGGAACCCAGTCTAGCTTGGGTTCCATTGTTGGACTTGAGCCTTTCTTAATTTTCCAAACCTGTTTCACTAGGTATGTGTTCCTCTTGTCGGGTTTCAAAAAAAAAAAAAAAAAAAAAGGTATGTGTTCCTCTCAATACGTTCTTCTCTGATGGAACAATCAGACACAATGTGACCACTATTCCCACAGTAAGAACATATTTTACTACTTGGCAGATCAACATATTTTTTCTTTTTGTTCTTCTTTTTGTGATTGAAACCTAGACCGTCTCTTCCTTTGTTTTGATACTTTTGTATCCATGTGACTGGGTCAGGAATCTTGCTCCTTGAGGGTTCCAGTTTCTTCTTTAATACCAGATTTTAATGAAAAATATTGTCAAAATCGTTTTTTAAATTTTCAGCAATATTTCTGGTATTAGATGAAGAGACTGTTCCTTCAGGAACAAACAGTTTCAATTCTGCCAGTTCCAAATTCAAAAGATAATTTTCATTTTTGACCATTTCAAAAGCATCTTGATAAGCTCTACTCTTGTCAAAAAGTTCAAAGAATCTTTTTTCAATGTCACATTTTAGTGAGTTAAGCCAATTTGAATGATTCTTTTATATTTTCAAGGCATTAGTTAATTGATTTCTTTTTGCACATACATCCTTGTAATCATCTAAGATTTCTAGCAAAAGTTTTATTAATTGGCTTTTATTCAATTCTGTAAGTTCCTCTTCAATGGCATTAAGACTTACCTTGGGGTTTGATGATTCCATTTTTTCTTCGATATTTGCCATGAGACATAGATGGGCAGTTTCTTCCTCAGTTTGTTCCTGCTCCTCCTCTGAGTCAGATTCTCCCCATGCTGCTACTATGGCTCTCTTCATATAATTTTTCGAAAATGATCTTTGTTATTCCTTGCCCTTCTCTTTGTATCTTCCTTTAGCTTTCTTGTTTTCCCATTGAGGACATTCCTTGATGAAATGATCAAGGCCTCGACACTTGTGACAGCTTAGCTTTGTTGGTTTCTTGGTAACCTTTCCTTTGTAGTTCTTGTTTAAGAACTTCTTGAATCTTCTAACAATCATTGCTGCTTCTTCATCATCGGTTTCTGAGTCTTCTTGTTTCTCAGACCTGAGGGCCAGAGCCTTAGGCTTTGATGATTCAGTTTCATGAGTTTCGAGGTGTAACTCATGAGTCATCAAGGAACCAGCAAGTTGTTCAATGTTGAACTTTATGAAGTCCTTGGTTTCCAACAGTGCCGTTGTCTTGGCCATCCATTTTTCATATTGTGGTAGACTCCTTAGTACCTTCTGGACCTGTTCCTCTTGGGAGATTAACTTTCCTAAAGATTCAAGTTCGTTTATAATGTTTGAGAAGCAAGTGAGCATATCTTGAATAGGCTCCTTTTGTTTCATGTGAAACAATTCATACTTATGCATGAGCATATCAATCTTTGATCGTTTCACTTCGCTTGTTCCTTCATGAGTAATTTGAAGGAGTTCCCACATTTGCTTTGCAGTCTTGCATCCCATGACTCAATTGTGTTCATGGGGACCAAGACCGCAATGGAGTAGCTTCTTGGCCATGTTGTTCCTCTACATATTGTCGAAGTCCTCTTTGTCAAATTCGGCAAGGGGTTTTGGAACCATCTCCCCTTTCTCGTTCTTTGTTGTGACTTCAAAGTCACCGATTTCAATTACCTTCCACACTTGGTAATTTTCAGCTTTAATAAATATCTCCATACGGTTCTTCTAGTATGGGTAATGTTTGCCATTGAACATGGGTGGGCGTTGAGTTGAATACCCTTCATCAAGCTTTTCTCCCGTCGTGTTCATTTTTTCAGGAACAATCTCCTCAGTGTTAGCTGATTCTGGAGGTACTAGGCTCTGATACCAATTGTTATTCTAGTATGAACACTAGACCAACTACAAGAGGAGGGTGAATTGTAGTTAAGGAGAAATTTTCGATTTGAGATGCGGAATTAAAACAAACTTGAAAGTAGAAAGAAATAAGCACACGGGATTTTACAAGGAAAACTTCATAGGCTCAATAGGAAGAAAAACCTTGACCACGAGGGATTTTGACTCAAACTCTCTTTAATATAATAGGCCAAAAAACTCTCTTTTGTGCACCTATTACTGGACCTTCTCTGTTCCTCTAGGAACTTGTTCTCCAGTCACTCAGTTCCCCCTGAACTGATGACACTCACTTTTGACTTCACTCGGAGTCTTCTATTTTCTCTCTTTCTTTCTCTCACTTGAATACAAGAATATTCTCTGAATTTTCTCTCACCCACACACTATGAATATTACAATAATGAGTATGTTGAATAAAAGAGGAAATTACAAGAAAAACTTTCTAAGTAATGATTGACTTTTTTCGCTTGAAAGTTCTTAAATTTTCTTCAAATAATTTCTTCTTATATAGCTGCTGCAAATTTCCTTCTTCTTTGGGACATGTTATGCTCCACGTTCTCCATGATGTGAGTGTGTAATGTTGTGGAGATCATGGCTCACTTTTCGCTGCATTTTCTCCATGTTTATTGCAATGGAAATAAACCGCTCCACTTATCCGTTAGTGGACTAACATCCAACAAGTCATGCACAGGTGGAGGAGTTAGTTGGAGAGCCTCAACAAGGAGTTAGCTCCACAATTTAAGCACCGCAATCTCCAACTGTTTTGTACGCACAACAACAGCAACAAAAACATCTAAAAACTTAAAGAATCTTTTATTCAAAGATTCTAAGTTACTAGAATATTAAACATACCATATGATAAATTTTCAAAGTGTATAAATTAAATATCTTGACTTAGATTAAATAATTAATCTTTCTCCACAAGATATAAATGTAAATTTGACCATTACATTATTTTTGGTATTTTATAATTTTTGCTAATTAAAAACTATATAGTAAAATTAACCTAAGTATTTGGCATCATCAAAACATGGAATACAACATTGACATATCTACATGTTCTATCAGGAAGACCAACTCTAATTTCCTTCTTTAATCTTCTTTTCTTTACCAAATTTTTTTCAGCAAACACCATATAATCACATGCACCAGAATCAACAATCCATGTACAGGAAGAATCATGTTCTGAAGCAATAAAGTGACATGAGACATTACCTGCAAAGCTAGCAAAAGAAGTGTTGCTGCTGTGATCAGGTTGTTTGCCTTTCATTGCCCTCATGACTTCTTGGCAAATTGAACTCAGCATCTCTTGATCAACATGACTGCTATACTTTCCAGAATGACTAGCTATGCTTTGATCAAAATCTAGAGAAGTATCGAATTGTTCTTGTCTATCATCCTTATATACATATACAGTTGCAACAAACATTTTCCCACCATGATGGCCAGTTCCAGTAGCTTTAGTTGACTTAATTGCATTGTACCACTCTGGATACCCTATCAACTTAAAGCAGTGATCAGCAGTGTGACCTTTAGCTTTGCAATGGTCACATTTTCTGTCCTGTTTCTCCTTCTTCCAATCACGTTTTCCTTGAAACTTTTGACCATAACCTGATGTACCTTGCCCTATTCCATAACTAGATGATCCTGTTCCACTCTGAGAATATCTCTAAGCAACCATAGCACTACTCTCAGCTACCTCCATAACACTAGAGATTTCTTTCTGTTTTTCTATTTGATGAGCTATTGAGAAAGTTTTATTCAAGGTAGCCAATGGCTCCATAGACAAGATATTAGTGATTGTACTATCAAAACCACTATTTAAGCCTAAGAGAAACTGCATCAGCTTATCCTTAGCCTCAAGATCTGACAATTTCTGTAGAAAGTAGCAAGTACATTTACTTAATGCACCACAACTACATGTAGGAAGAGACCTCAAAGACTGAAGTTCATCCCAAAGCTTCTTATCCTTTCATAATATTCAACAATTGTCAAATTCTCTTGCCTTAATGCATCAATTTCTTTCTTCATCTGATAAATGAGAGGTCCATTGGACTGTCCAAATCTCTCATTCAATTCTCTCCATAAATCAGCAGAATTAGAAACATATGCAAAATCATCTGCTAAAGTTGGACTCATAGAGCTAAGAGTTCAACTCATAACCATGTAATCAACTCTAGTCCAACGCAAATAATCCTTATGTGTATTTGTAGGCATAGGAATTAATCTATTGATAAAACCTTCCTTATTCTTAGCAATAAGTGCACGCCTAACATTTCTATTCCATCTAGTAAAATTTGTACCAGTAAATGGAACAGACACCAAAGATGCAGTAGGACTGTCTGAATTAGCAATGAAAAGAGGATCAAAATTACCTCCATTGTCTGTATTCTGTTAAACTTCATTGTTACTGCGAGAATTAACATCAGATTCTGCGATGTTTGATTAACCTCAAATAAATCTTCAGATAATTTAAGCTAAAAATTCTAGAAATCTTCAACCTCAAAAATAATCTTCAGATACTTCAAGAAATCTCCAGAAAAAGTTGATTTAATCAACACGAATTCACTAGAAACTGTGAATTTCAGTTTCAATTTATTAATAAAAGATAAGATCAAAAAATCGCAAACAATTTCGATCAAAGAGAAGTAAGAATCAAGCAGAAATTTCAATCAAATAGAAACTATTTTGATTGAATTCTAAGCAGAATAATCGCGAAACCTAAATCTCATAAAGAGATTCAGCTCTGATATATACCATATAGAACAAACTGTTCTTATCATTGAGATTCATTCAATAGAGAGAATGAAAATGTGTAAGTGTTTATTACAGAAAATAATAGCTCAAACTAACAATATCTAATTTTCCTCCAATTATACTACAAACACTAACAGTAAACTAACTAACTAACAAACTATCTAACAAACTGTGCTGACTCAGCTTAATACATAATAACTTATACTAGTATAACAAAATTTAATAATAGAGTTTGAAACAAAAATAAATTAGAACTATAAACTCCATTACTCCTCTTATCCCCCTTATTTATAAACCGTCACATGTGAGTTGATATTTTTCTCACCCATTTCACTCGCTCTTCACTCTCTCTCCTCTCTCTCACTTCCAACTCTTCAGTTTATCTTCATCTACAGGTATTGATCTACATTTTTCTCTACTTGTTTTTGTTCATAAACCTGCATCAAATTTGTGATTTTTGATCTTTAAATTTACTTTAAATTTGGTTAGATTTTTGTTTTTTTTTTAATTTGATTTTGCTTTGTTTTACTCTTGATCGTCGAATTTGATCGTGAATTTCGAAGAATTTTGGTGTTGTTTTGTGAAATCCCGCGCTAGGCCAGATTCTTTTAAATAAAAAGTGTTGGGCTAACGCGTTGGGCTGGATTCAAATGCTTTATATGGGCCGGCCTAGGGGTGTTAACGAGCCGAGCCGAGACCGAACCTAGCTAGGCTCGGCTCGGCTCGACATTGGGAAGGACCGAGCTCGGCTCGAGCTCGAAGCTCGTCGAGCTCGAAAATATGGGCTCGGCTCGAAAAAAAAAACTTGGGCTCGGCTCGAGGCCCGGCTCGAGAAGGTTCGAATATTCGGCTCGAAAAAGCTCGAGAGTTGTTCTTTAAAGCAATGGAAAAAATGAATGAACAATCGAAAAAAACGAATGAAAATCGAAGCACATAAACGAATGAAAAATTGAAACACATAAATCACATAAATACGAATGAAAAATCGAAAAAGAAAATAAAAAACGAAAAATAGACTGGATTACATGTCATCTCGCTCGCCGGATGCAATTCACCGTCGAAGACCACCTGCTCGCCGCCGGGGACCACGCTGCTCGCCGCCGAAGACCGCGCTGCTCGCCTCCGAGGACCACGCTGCTCGCCGAGGACCAGCATCAAGGCGTTAAGTGTGCGAAGCTGGATATCTGTTCAACTAGAGATTTGAGAGCTAGGGTTTTTCGAGAACCCTTGAAGGCTAGCTTGTAGTTTAAATGACTGTCTCTAATCTTTTTGCAACCTACTCACTACTCAGGCTGTCCTCCAAATGTCAAAAAGGCTCAAAGGCGTTCAACTTTTTTCAAAAACCCTTGGGCTGAATTTTTTTTATGTATTTTTGAAGTGGGCTTCAAAGTTCAAACTGGGCCTTATGGTTTTTTATTGGAAATCCAAGTTGGATTAAAATTAAATATGGTTTTTTTAGTGGAAATCCAAGTTGGATTAAAAATCAATGTATAAAATATTTACTTTAAATATTTTCGAACATGTTTGCGAGCTTTCGAGCCGAACTCCACTAGGCTCAGGCTCGGCTCGTTAAGGTCTCGAGCCGAACCCGAACTCAAGTCGAGCCCTCTCGAGCCTAGCTTTGACCGAGCTTTGACCGAGCCGAACTCGAATAGTTTGCGAGCCACCCAGGCTCATTAGCACCCCTAGGCCGGCCACATGGTGTGGCGGGTCGTATACAAGAATTTGCATTAAAGAAAACATGTGAATAGCTATTTAAATTAGCGAGGAATCCTTCCGTATGCAGTTGTGTTAATCATGTGTTAGAGTGTGCACAAGCCACAATGTATTATGTATGTATATCATCACTCAACGGTCAACGCTTATAACTCAATAGAACTAACCACTAACCAGATCCTAAATCACTAGCTAGTTTCAGGCAAATGGATCCAGTTCTCTACCAAGCTGCAGTAACATACAGGAAACATAGCCTTGTTAAACGAATATGTTGCTAGCCACAGTGGTGCAAGGATAAATCAATATCTTTTATCTCAAATAATTGATACCAAACATTTTATTATCCATGTTGCTGCCGGCAAGAAGTCTTCATATGTGAAGTAATGGAGAAAATGCAGCTTCCCCCTTTTCCTAAAATAGCACTTACTTGTCAGCAGAACTACTATAAATGTAACCCGCTTCACATAGCTGCAAGCAAAGGCTCTCTCCAAATTGTCGAAATCTTAATTGAATCATACCATAAATTTTCAAAAGTCACAAGGTATGATGTAAATCCAATCCCAGATTCAGGTCGTAGAGGCAAATATGGAGACTGATCAGCCGCCATGAGTAGCGACAATGGGTTATGGAACAACTCCGCTGAATATGGCCATACAGGATCGGAAGGACATGAGGAAGTTGCAGCTTATATATTATCACAAGATCTGGAAAGATTATGTAATATGGTCGACTACTATGGTAAGTGCTCCCTTTACTTTGTTGTGGTAAAAGGGAATGTACGAGTTGCAGTACAAATCTTGACACCTTATTGCTCTTATAGTGGTCCGTCCAGCCAAGGCAGTCTTGTACAATTTAGGGGCCCTCTGCTAAATTAAATTTTAAGGATAGAAAATTTTTGGCGAGTAGGATGATGTGTAGTATTTTTATATAGGTTTTAGGTGCATTTAGGATGCATTTTAGGAGCATTTAGGTGTTTTATAGTTCATAATTACATACAATTACTTAATTTGCGAAATATTACTCCTTTTGTGTGTTTTTGGTATTATTTGATGAATTTTAGGTATTGAGAACATAATGGGAGTATTATTGGACAAGCATGAGTATTTAGGAGCAATTGGAAAGAAGCTACATTGATAAGGATCATTTTGGATGTATTTGAGTGCAAATTGGAGCTAAATTGGAGTTGGAATTCATTGAAAGAATTGTGGAAATCGAGTAATGTTCACTCTTTTATCCATAACTTTTGACTCGATGCTGATATTGGGTTTATTCTAGCGGCATTAGAAAGTAGGCTTGAATAGCTTTCCAACGATAGGTTGCACGGCCCAAGGCGAGTGTATTATGAGAGATATGGGATTCGCAAGTTGGCCCAGTCTGCCAGGAAGAACTTCTTACGCTCACACGGTTTTGATAATTTCGGCCATTTAATGATTTATTTGGTTCCTTATCTTGTAATTTGGTTTCCTACTAGTATTAGGAGTTATGACTATATATTAGAGGATGTCTAATTAGGTTAGAACATCTACCATCTATTACTCACTTTTCAATATCACGTTATTCTTCTTCTAGTTTTCTCTCTAGTTTTTGCCTTAGTTTATTTTCTATTGCTACTTTGGAGATTCAACATTCAAGATTTCATATTCATCTTCAATATTAATCAAGCTTTATTCTCTTCTCTCTTCTCTTTATTATATTTTGATTATGTTTTCTATTATGTTTATTACTTTTGTTGCCATGATTAGTGAATAGTTTCTTTATCTAGGATTGAGTTGAGCCCTAGTATGGATTGATTCAAATAAATTATTCTCTAATTCCCATGTTATTTAATTTTATGTTTAGGGTTTGATGAGATTGCTCTTTATTGTCAAATTTACATCTTGATTTAGCCCTAGTTTTATATTATCAACGAAAGTTGGAGTTGAGATTAGGAATATTTCGTTGATGTTAAATTGTTATTTTATTAATTGAGTTCATCAACGAAAGTTGGGTCTTAATTTAGATAATCTTGTCATTGATTTGAATTCTTCCATGAAAATAGGTGAGAACTAAAATTGGGAATTATTTGACATTGGTTCTTAATGCTTCTAATTATGTGTGTAAGCCGTGAAAATAGGAGACATACATGTTAGTTAGGCCTTTTGCTATCACGAAAGTGAGCTCTAGGTATTGAGGAATGACCGAGTCATAAGGGAATGTCAATCTCACCTAAACTATAATTGAATAACTGGGATGTGAGTTATATTTTGATCAATTCATATTAGTGGTGATACTTAATCTTAGTGTTTGAATCATCATATTCATCGAGTTTGTCATATTATGTCATTAGTTTAGTTGTTAGTTTATAGATTTTTCTAGATATTTGGATTGTGTAGCTATTTCAGAGTCTAGAGTCAACTAGTGTTTAGTCTTGCACCTCCCTGAGTTCGACCAGTATGTGCTACGACACCGTTCACTTTGCGGTATTAAAATAAAACCCTAACAAGTTTTTGACGTCATTGCCGGGGAGGCTACGGATTAGAATTAGTTTGATTATAGATTTAATAGATTGCACTGTATATATTTTTATTTTCTTTTGTAAATAACCTTTTCTTTACTTTTGTAAATTTTTTTTTTTTTTACTTTTTTGTAAATTGCTTCCCTTTCACTGTTCATGGAGTCATATTATCACTATAATGGGGACAATTCTATTGATAGAGACACTGATTATAATTATTTGGATTTTCACGTTTCTAATTTTGATACATCGTGTCAATATACTTCCAATTTTTGCATGAGTTCTAATCAATTACCTGATATGTTTTGTGAACCCCATTTACATGCTAGTAATTCTAGAGCAGTTTTCTATTTTCCTCATTATGAGAATGAAGCGTTCTGGTTTATGAGGGGTTAAATAAAGAAACTAGGATAATTGTAGACAAATTGTTTAATGGAAGATTTACGTCCCAATCTCCTGATTATTGTTGGGAGTTAATTGAGTGGTTGGCTAGAGATAATTATGAATAGGAGATGTCTTCATCTGCTAGACCAATTTCAGAAACATTCTCCACTCCTTCACCTCAAAATTACACTACAACACCTCCCTATTGTTCTAATTGTCACTCTACTTCTCATGATACTTCTTTATGTGATGTGACATTAGTAAATGATTTTGATCCCTCTCCCCAATATGATTGTCAATCTGCACAAAATTCTAGTTTCCAATATATCTATGATGGTGATCATGAAGATTCGAAAGAACTTGAAAATTATGGGGATGATTAAAAAATTACCGAGACGATCGATGTGGATGACGTTTTGAATGAGGAACAACCCTTGGTTGAAAATCCTTCCTTGGAGAAGTCTATAGATGAGAGTGAAGTTATTCATGAGTCTTTGTCGGTTCCACCAACTGTTTTTGAGTCTCATGCTCCTTTCTCTTGAAAACTTGACCTTATTCCTTATTCCTCTATATCTCCCATCGTTCCCTAATTCTCCTAATTTGAATGACTCTTGTGATCATGATACTGATGTACATTTAGTTTTTATTCCTCCTTTTGAGTCATGTAAAAAGACTAACGATTTTTCTTTTTCTTACTCTTATAAGTATAACTTTTCTTCTGATTTTTATTTTTTTACGTTTAATAGATTTTTAGAACTAGTTTATTTCGTTTTTCCTTTTCACTCTTACATAATAAACTCTGAGATGTTTTCAGGGACATATGATAAGCTTCTTAGAGCGTTGAACTGTTCTGCATTAGTCTACTGATCTCACATGGTTATGCAAAACCTAAAATTTGCGCTTCTCATGAGGCAACCCGAGTTTGACACTATTTTGAGTTTATTTTGATTTTTATTTTATTTCTTCATTCTTTTGTGTGATTCTTGGTGTGATAGTTTATGTATTCTTAGGTGGAATTTGGAATTGGAAAGAGATTTTGAAAAAAAAAAAAAAACAGTAGCAGTGCAGGCTCGCAGCAGTAAATGCTGGAATGATTCAAATATTGATTGTTATTTTTCTAGCTAAAGTCTAGCGTCAATTAGTAACTTAGTGGTTAGTGTTTTACTAAGTCAATTACATGTTTATTTTAGTTGAGTATTATTAGGAGATAGTGGGCATGTTCACCCATTTTTGTGTCACGTTCCTAGACTAAGCTTGATATTTAGTTCTATTTAAGTCTTTGTACTTCATGCTTTTGATGAAAATCAACTATCATTTCTTCCACTGTTAATCTACTATACTCTCTCCTCACTTTATTTTATTCTTTTGTCTTTAATATTACTGATTCTACATGGTATCAAGAGCATCAGGTTAGATCCAAAAAAAAAAAAGTAGAGAGAAATGAAGAAGAAAAAGAAGGGAAGAGAACGAGTGTTCCAAAAAAAATTTTTTTTTTTTTAAATAACAGTAGGAGAAAATTTATGAGTGTTTTATGTGTTTAACCATGGCAAGTAATGGTTTTACGTAGATGTGTTGATGGGTTCCCTTTTAGCCCATGAACATGGATTTAATCTTGTGGAAAAGAGGGCAAAAATTGTTTGAGGTAAAGGTCAAGTAATCTTTACGAATATGGAAGTCAGATAAGCAGCAGTCTGATAGTGTGGTAATCGTACTCAACGCAGAGATGGTTTCCGAAGTTATAGTAGTGGACGTAGTCAATTTGCAAGACAACGTCAAAATGAGTTTATGGAGAGATGTGCTCCATTGAGTGAACGTTGGTGATAATGTGCATCAACAAATTAAATTATGGTGTTGGTGATAAAGTGCTCAATAAAAGAGGTATGTGGTGAGAAGTGCATCACAAAATGTGATAAATTCTTCACATGTTAATGGAGAGAGGTGCTCCATGAATATTAAGAACACCAAAATCGATGGTGATGAGATGTGCATCACAATCGAAGAGAAGTGCAGAGAAGTGCTTCATTCATGATCTTTACAAGTTTGAATCAAACGGGAGTGTTGGAATGATTCAAATTTTGATAGTTATTTTTCTAGCTAAAGTCTAGCGTCAATTACTAACTTAGTGGTTAGTGTTTTACTAAGTCAATTACATGTTTATTTTAGTTGAGTATTATTAGGAGATAGTGGGCATGTTCACCCATTTTTTGTGTCACGTTCCTAGACTAAGCTTGATAGTTAGTTCTATTTAAGTCTTTGTACTTCACGCTTTTGATGAAAATCAACTACTCCCTCCGTCCCAGAAAGATCTGAACACTTGTTGGGACACGTAGTTTAAGGTGATAAGTTGTGGTGTGGTTATCAAATGTTATTTTATTTATAAAGTAGATGTGATATGAGTTGGTGGGGTATTTTTTATTAGAAGAGAGAGAAAGTTGGGTAACTTTTATTGATAAAAGTTAGAGTGTGGGGCCAAAGATGTATAAAATAAATAATATATTAATGGTGGGACCATGCCAACGATGGAAGTGTTCAAACTAATTTGGGACAAACATAAATGGAAAGTGTTCAAACTATTCTGGGACGGAGGTAGTATCATTTCTTCCACTGTTAATCTATTATACTCTCTCCTCACTTTATTTTGTTCTTTTGTCTTCAATATTACATATTCTACAGTAAAGACCGCGGGTTGGCCGTGGTCTACATCCTCAAGCCACGAGCTGTCCGTGGGCTTTACTGTTCAACCCAAAACAAGAGACAAAAGGAACAGAAGCGGGGCAAGCAGTCACTACCACGTCCAGGCCGTGGGCATCCTCACCCAGCCACGCCAGGCCCTTGGCTTCTCTCGTCCCCTGCGCCGCACAATACTACCACCGTCACCTGCTCTTGACCATCACCGGCTTCAGCAGCCTTCACCACCTCCCCGTCGAGCGCGCTGCCGCGCCCAGTTCTACACCACCGCCCCGTAAACCACGACCTTCTTCTTTGTCCCCTCGTCGTGTCGACCACCAGCGCCACCATCACCTTCACCTTCGTTCATCACGCCCATCACCTCTCTGCTCAGTCCCTACCGAGCACAGCAGCCGCCCTACCCCTCTCCTTCTCAATCTCCCCCCTTCTCACTCTTTCCTCAGTTTCTTTTCTTTTTTTTTTCTTTTTATTCTACTTCTTTATTTCTAATTTTTCCCACTAAACACCTAATTCTTATGAATTTTGTATTCTAATTTTTTTTTTTTCATCATTGGTTGTTCTAGGTTATTTCAAGTCGGCAACAACAATAGTTTAAATTGGTCTTCAAGAACCCGTGCAATAATGTGACTTTTTTAAGCTTAATCGACACTTCAATTGGGTTGTAAGCTTTTATATTTTCTATTGTTCACTCGCTTGATATGACTTTCAATTTTTTGCTTGGAATTCTATTTGAGATGCCATACTTGTTAATTTCTTATGACAGCTTTGATTGCTGGATCGTTTTCTGGGAATCATTTGTGTTTTAGTGGTGAATTCTGGATCTTGGTGGGCCATATTCGGTGATTTGGTGATTGTTGGGTTGCTTCTGGTTCCTTCTCTGATCTTGCTTGTTGCAGTGAAGACACTGCAAATTTTAGCTTGAGGGAAGAATATTCTATCATTTACTGCTTTCTAGTGTAGTTTTTATTACTTTCATAGGATGTTGCACGGTTTGTACTGCTCATTAGAAGTGGGAGTTTACGTGTAACCAAAAAAATTGTACTGCTTTCTTAGTTGCATCGGCATATTAGATTTCAGCTCATCTTAGTTGCATCTATGGGACTATTGCTAGCACTATTTGAGAACCTTGTTGATATCTTGACTACGGTCTTAAGCGTAATTCATCTCATTCATGATTCTTCATAGCATGATTGTATCGCGATTAATTGCTTGTGGTAAGATTGGTTGATCTCTCTCTGGCTTGATTTAACCTTACTGTTTACACATCTTAACCCACGTGAGTTTTTGTGCCTATAAACTGATGTATCTGTGTCAGTTATGTTCTTTCATGTGTGATTAGTTCCTCATTTGTTGCATGGTTCTTTACTTTGACTTGGTACTCTTTGACACTTGACTTTATAAGCATTTGGATATGATTAAGGCGTTCTTTTAAGTGTTCTAAACTTCTAGAGATATTTTATTTTCATATATATTATCCTTTTTCTAGCCCCGCTGAGCTTTTCCTGACTTTGTTATGAATTAATACCTACATTACAAGTCTTTAGCCTTTTATGATTTCTTTGCCCAAGCCTTGCTAAGTGGAGTAGCATTAAAGTTTATATTTTGAGCTTGTGTTTGTGGTTTTGTGGTAATTACTAGAAGGAAATATGTTGAAAGAAAGTTGCATGAAATAGTGTGGGAGTGCAAAATGAAAAGAATGATGAAAAAGTTGTGAAAAAAAAATAATTTAAAAAAAAATCAAAAGATTGAATAAAAGGTCAATGAAATTGGATGGAGTTGATAAAGATGGGTATTACTATGCTGATTTAATGGCAATGTGTTGTTGAACTTCAAGTAGAAGTTTTTGTGACATTTGCATCTAATGGCCATAGATGTTAAAGTGTTGTTTTCTCCACTAGTTGGCTTTTAACACCACATTTCCAAATATATTTCCTACCCATAACCTCAGCCCCATTACAACCCTTGAAAGTCCTCATGATCTTTTTGCGTTATAATTTCGAGTGGAAAGTGAGTCGATAGTCAAAGTTAAAGAGTAAATGCTTCATTTGAGTTGACATGGTTTAGGTTTAGTGACATTGATCATGCCATAAACACATGAGAGTATGAGTGCACATGATTAAAGTGAGGTCTCTCAGGTTTGGATAAGTCTAGCTTGGGGGAGATGGTATGGGGTATGCTAGGAGAGTTGATTGTATTACATGACGTGCTATGCGGCTTTGCTTGAGAATGTTTCGAAATTTGGTTCGTGTAGTAATTGTATCTCTCGTGTTCTCAATTGTGTGCTTGGCCCTATCGTAGTCGCATATTATAGGTTGTCTTTCTTTCCCTATGTCTATGTCAAATTGCTTGAGGACAAGCAATGGTTTAGCTTGGGGGAGTTTGATATGTAGTATTTTTATATAGGTTTTAGGTGCATTTAGGATGCATTTTAGGAGCATTTAGGTGCTTTATAGTTCATAATTGCATACTATTACTTAATTTGCGAAATATTACTCCTTTTGTGTGTTTTTGGTATTATTTGATGAATTTCAGGTATTGAGAACATAATGGGAGTATTATTGGACAAGCTTGAGTATTTAGGAGAAATAGGAAGAAAGCTACATTGATAAGGATCATTTTGGATGTATTTGAGTGCAAATTGGAGCTAAATTGGAGTTGGATCCATTGAAAGAATTGTAGAAATCGAGTAATGTTCACTCTTTTATCCATAACTTTTGACTCGATGCTCATATTGGGTTGATTCTAGCGGCATTGGAAATTAGGCTTGAAGATATTTCCAACGATAGGTTGCACGGCCCAAGTTAAGTTGTATTATGAGAGATATGGGCTTCGCAAGTTGGCCCAGTCTGCCAGGAAGAACTTCTTACGCTCACGCTGTTTTGATAATTTCGGCCATTTAATGATTTATTTGGTTTCCTTATCTTGTAATTTGGTTTCCTACTAGTATTAGGAGTTATGACTATATATTAGAGGATTTCTAATTAGGTTAGAACATCTAACATCTATTACTCACTTTTCAATATCACGTTATTCTTCTTCTAGTTTTCTCTCTAGTTTTTGCCTTATTTCTATTGCTACTTTGGAGATTCAAGATTCAAGATTTCATATTGATCTTCAATATTAATCAAGTTTTATTCTCTTCTCTCTTCTCTTTATTATATTTTAATTATGTTTTCTATTATGTTTATTACTTTTATTGCCATGATTAGTGAGTAGTTTTTTTTATCTAGGATTGAGTTCAGCCCTAGTATGGATTGATTCAAAGAAATTATTCTCTAATTCCCATGTTATTTAATTTTATGTTTAGGGTTTGATGAGATTATTCTTATTGTCAATTTTACATCCTTATTTAGCCCTAGTTTTATATTATCAACGAAAGTTGGAGTGGAGATTATGAATATTTCTTCGATGTTAAATTGTTATTTTATTAATTGAGGTCATCAACGAAAGTTGGGTCTTAATTTAGATAATCTTGTCATTGATTTGAATTCTTCCATGAAAATAGGCGACAACTAAAATTGAGAATTATTTGACATTGGTTCTTAATGCTTCTAATTATGTGTGTAAGCCATGAAAATAGGAGACATACATGTTAGTGAGGCGTTTTGCTATCACGAAAGTGAGCTGTAGGTATTGAGGAATGACCGAGTCATAAGGGAATGTCAATCTTACCTAAACTATAATTGAATAACTGGGATGTGAGTTATATTTTGATCAATTCATATTAGTGGTGATACTTAACCTTAGTGTTTGAATCATCATATTCATCGAGTTTGTCATATTCTGTCATTAGTTTAGTTGTTAGTTTATAGATTTTTCTGCATATTTGGATTGTGTAGCTATTTCAAAGTCTAGAGTCAACTAGTGTTTAGCCTTGCACCTCCCTGAATTCGACCCGTATGTGCTACGACACCGTTCACTTGCGGTATTAATATAAAACCCTAACATAGGAAGAGACCAAAAAGTCATTAATGACTTTTTTGTTGGAGAATCGGAAGGCGCGGAGCAAAACACCAGATAGAAATTAACCTCTTTGAATCTGCATCCAACATTACACTCGACAAATTGGAAAGGAATAATCTGTAATTAGATATAGTTTTTTTTTTCCTTTTACTTTGGGCGGACAACTAATAAAATTGGACCCTTATATTATGGGGGCCCTGTGCAGTTGCTCACCCTGCACATGGCCTAAGCCGCCTCTGCGTCAAGCTATTATATCTCCATGGTGCATACCAAATCACATTATCGCAGGTGAGTCGCTACACAATCGTTTTAAGCCTCAAATCGTTTGTTTTCCGTGATTGTCTTTTCTTAACTTTTGAGTATTATTTTGTTACTATCTAACTTTTAAGGTTTTTGTATAGATATTTAACTATTTAAATTATTATATCTTTCTTGTAACTTCACTACTTTTTGCTTAACTAGTTAACTATTGTCTTTCATAAAATTTTGCGAATAATATGACAATCCTACTAATTTAACATAACTGATAGTCTGATGTCTCATTATGAACCTCATAAATTGTTTATTGTATTGATCATATTACTCCAATTTTTATACCTAGAATAAGCCGACAGCCGTCATACTACTTGTTGATAAACATCCACAACTTGTAAAAGCTCGAGAATCGAGATTCACGTGGAGAGACGTTCCTTCACAATGGGGCGCGTGTAGGTGCACTGTAATCTTGACAATGTCTTCTATGGTAACATTTTCTCAACTTGGAGTCCCGACTACTGGAATCTACTCTGCCTCAGAAACAATTTTGGTGACAACGCTTTACATTGTGCTATCTATTCTAACAATATGAGAGTGGTAAAACTCCTGATTGATACTTACTTCCAATTATTTGGGCCTAATAGAGAGCAATCAGATGATTTGCTATGGTTATACCAAACTTCAAGGGGGAAAACACCTCTACATTTGGCCATAGAACGTGGGCGTGAAGAACTGAAGATACATGCACTTTATTTGTTTTCCTTGGATTCTAGATTGGCTAGCATTTCCTATTTTCGAGGAAAGAGGCCCCTCTTTCTCGCCGTGGAACGCGGATGTGCTGATGTTAATAGAATTTTGCGTAAATGCCCACGAACCTTGTCTCTTGGTGGTCCTAGAGGACAAAATCTTTTCCATGTTGCCTCGAAATCCCCACGTACGCAAGTGCAATTTATTTCTCTCCATCTCATTTTTTGTTTTTTTCGGTTTTGATCTAAACTAATCCTGTTTCAGGTTGACATTTTCTTTGAAAGAGAGGTTGATATTTTATTACAAGTATAAATCATACTTTGTTGGTTAGATGATGACGCATGAAGTGAGAATCTGAGAGATTAAGAGTTCGAGACCTTTTAGGTACATTTATCTCCATTTTATGAGTAAGAAACGAGTATTATAACAAAATGACGACACCATGAGCATGTGAGGGTGGGAGGGGCAACATGTAGCGGGCTACAATTCTCGAACATGCGCTTTAATAATATATATAGATTCTTGTAACATTTTATCATTGTTGATTGGGTTGCTATATGTCGTAAAGGAGCTAGGTGATGTAGGGGGGAAATGAGTACAAATGCAGTTCTAAGTAGTGTGTTATCGTTCAGGTATAAATTTAACGTACTTCCAGCTGTAAAAATTTAAGACTACCTTTATTCATGTTATTAGTTTTTTGTTGTGATTTCTTAACTTTATAACAATTAATTAATGTCATTCTTTATTCATAAAATATTGATCTTTAATGTAAATAATTAACGTCGTCCCCTCAAAAAAAATTGACATGGGCATTATTATAATGGATTGAGTTTTAAGTAAGGGCGTGATGGAAATTTCATTGAAGAAAAGTGGGCCAACTGTGAGTAGAAATGGACCGTATCCAACAATGTAGCTCTCAAAAGTAACTACAAACTCTATTTTAAAGCCAGACCCAAATTTGGTTTTAAAGTTAAAGCTTATTTATTTGCAATAATGATCCAAGTCCTATTTTAAAGCCCAATTAATTATTCCTAATAATTAATTGAATTTTGAGCCCATAAAAATATTTTGAGCCCAATCCTTAGGAAAAGCCCAATTAATTATTCATGATACTTAATTGTATTTATTTATTATTTTAATAAATATTTTCTGAAATAAATAAATACTTTCAAAGATATTTTGAAAATGAAATCAGATTTTATCTCGTAAAAGTTGATTTCCCGGTTAAACGGATAAAAGAAAATTGTACAAAACGCGTTAAGAGAAAAAGGTTGTAAGCGTGTCTGACGCAGGCGGTGCGCTTGGCGCATTGGCTGGAACGCGTCAGGCGCATCAATCTGCTCCTGACATATGGACCTGCGTGTCACGTAGAGTCATGCACCCAGCGCACTCTTTGCGCGACGCGGAGTTTACTTTATTATCTTTTTTTAATATTTTCCTATAAATAAGCCACTGATTTTCCGATTCAAAAAAAACTTGATATGCTCTATATACTCGAATACTTGCAAACTCTCAAACTCTCACACTTTCATATTTACAAACACATAAACATATATTTACAAACATACGAACACATACTCTAATCGATCTTCACAAGTTTTCGTTTAACGGCTTCACGATTGCTCTTTCTGAAGGTTGTTATTCCCTCAGACCCAAGCCACACCGGTATATTCCTGAGGGTCCTTGAATATATTTCTCTTATTATTTATTGAATTTATTAACGTTTTATTTCATGATGTAGATCTTTAATAAAAATCCATTCTTTTGTATATTCTAACCACTATTCTTTCTTTCTTATTTTCCTATGTATTTTCCACGATTGTCCTACTCATGCTTTCATCACCAACATGTTATTATTGCTAAGTTCTAACATTAAATTTAGATAATTTGGACAACCTAATAGGAAGCCTGTAACTTTGATTTCTTAATAAGGTGTCACTAAAAATAGTCTTTTTGATGTGTTTAATCAACCAACTTAGACTAATATTTTTATGGTGCTTGAGAATATTCACTGGTTATTCTTTTGCATAAAACTGATATCGATATTAAGTAGAGGCCAGCAATGGGCGAACGTGGTTCATGACCGTGTTCGTATCCTCACCCCGTAACTCAATATATGGTTCATTGACCATTAATGGAGTCATGACGGGGAAATTCACATTGGATAAATCCCTAAGTTGTCCCCACGATTTTCCAATATCCAATTAGGTTTATGAGTCTTCCTTTAAAGAGTTGTTGGCGACTTCAAAAATATTTTCAATAAAAACCTTTTCAATGAGTTAGTCAAGTATCCCTTCATCCCGCGTAGGTGAATAAAAACACGCCTACACTTATATTCCATTGTCTAATCCATATCACAACTAAAACCACAATTGTGATAAAGTTTTCGGTGTCTACAGTGGTAAAAGTATTCTAAATTTACTACTAAAACATCTCTAAGAAAAACATTAATAAATCTAGGAAATGATATGTGCAACCCTGAGCTAAAAATAGCAATTTAAGCAATAGATAAGCACTTATTACTTCAATTTGAGTTATTATATCATAAATTCTTACATTAAAATTTTCTCTGTTTAGAAATAGTTGCATCATTCTTAACTCACGTTTATCAATACATGATTTCAACCATTAATGTATTTCATTATTAATAAGTAAAATTTTAAAATATACAGCGCGTATTGCGTGTGGCTGGCCACACCTATAAATATAGGTGCGGCCGCGCGCACGCGTCTGTTTGCCAGCAGCTCATTTTCAAAAGGTCATTCTCACTCGTTTCTCATTGGAATCGAGCTTTTGACTAGACGTTGAAAAGATATCGAGCTAAATTTTCATATCCAACTTGAATTTTCCAAAGATATTGAGTGCGATGTGAGATATGGCCTTTTGAAGTTGACCCTTGTGCACAAACATTTATGAACAAATGGAGTTACTCCTATGAGCACATAAAGTTATTTGTATGAATATGTGGTTACTCTTAACAATAAAAGGGTGTCACTCGTATAAATAAATGTGGTTACTTTTGTAACAAAAATGAATACTAATCAGTTTACTCTTATAAACGAATGAGGTTACTGGTATGAAGAAATTGGGTTACTTTTGTGAACAATTGGGGTTACTCGTATGAATAAATAGGGTTGTTGTATGATTAAATAAGGTTACTCAAGTGAACGAATGAGGTTACTCGTATGAATAAATGAGGTTACTTTTGTGGATAATTGGGGTTATTCATATGATTAAATAAGGTTGTCATATAATTAAGTGAGGCTACTTGTATGAAGGAATACGGTTACTTTTGTGAATTGTTGGGGTTACTCGTATGATCAAATAGCATTATCGTAATCGTATGAAGAAATGGAGCTACTCGTATGAATGAATAAGGTTACTCATATTGATAAATGATGGTTGTTTTTGTGAACATTTTGAGTTACTCCTATGAATAGATAAGTTGACTCATATTGATAAATGGGGTTACTTTTGTAAATAATTGGGGTTACTTATATGAATAAATGAGGTTACTAAAATGAATAAATGAGGTTACTCATAAAATTAAACTAGATTATTCGTATGATTAAATAGGTTACTCATTGGATTAAACAAGGTTACTCCAAAAACTAAATGAAGTTACTGTAAGAAATAAATGGGGTTACTCATATAATATTTTAAGGTTACACATAGCAATAGAAATGATTACTCTTATAAACAAAATGGGGTTACTTATGTGAAAAAAATGGGGTTACTCATATGATTAAATGGAGTTACTGGTATGAATAAATGAGGTTACTGGTATGAATAAATGAGGTTAGCCATAAGGTTAAACTAGGTTGGTCATATGATTAAATTAGGTTACTTATAGGATTAATTTGATAACTCATATGCTTAAAATAGGTTACTCATAGAATTAAAAAATGTTACTCCAAAAACTAAATGAGGCAACTACAAAAATATAACGGGGTTACTCATATAATATTTTAAGGTTACGCGTAATAATAGATGGGTTACTCTCCTAACAAAATGGGGTTACTTATGTAAAAAAAAAAGGGTACTCATATGATTAAATGGGGTTACTCATTGAGGCCCTGTTCTTTTGAACTTATTTTGGCTGAACTGAACTGAACTTATTTTATTTTGGCTGAACTGAACTTATTTTTGCTGAACTGAACTTATTTTTACTTATTTCTGCTGAACTGAACTTATTTTTGCAGAACTGAACTTATTTTTGTTGAACTAAACTGTATTAACATAATATTATCTATACTTATTATTATAATAATCAATAAATATTAACATAATATTATCAATACTTATTATTATTATAGTATTATTTTATAATAATAAATAATAAATAATAAATAATAAATAATAAATAATAATAATAATAAATAACAAATAAAAAATAATAATAATAAAATAAATAATATAACAAATAATAAATAATAAATAATAATAAATAGTAAATAATAAAAAATAATAAAAAATAATAGTAATAAATAATAAATAATAATAATAATAAATAATAATAAATAATAAATAATAATAATAATAAATAATAAATAATAATAAATAATATTAATATAATAAATAATAATAATAATAAATCATAAAAATAATATTAATAATATTAAATAATAAATATTAATAAATAATAAATAATAAATCATAATAAATATAAATAATAAATAATAAATAATAATAAATAATAAATAAATAATAAATAATAAATAATAATAATAATAATAATAAATAATAAATAATAAATAATAAATAATAAATAAAAAATAAAAAATAATAAATAATAAATAAAAAATAAAAAATAATAAATAATAATAATAATATTAATAATAAATAAATAATATATAATAAATTATAAATAATAATAATAATAATAATTAATAATAATAATAATAATAAATGATAAATAATAAATAATAAAATAATAAAATAATAATAATAATAATAATAATAATAACAATAATAATAATAATAATAAATAATAAATAATAATAATAATAATAATAATAATAATAAATAATAATAATAATAATAATAATAAATAATAAATAATAATAATAATAAATTATTAGAATAATAATAATAATAATAACAATAATAATAATAATAATAATAATAATAATAATAAATAATAAATAACAAATAATAAATAATAAATAATAAATAATAAATAATAAATAATAATTAATAATTAATAAATAATAAATAATAATAATAATAAATAATAATGAATAATAATAATAATTAATAAATAATAAATACTAAATAATAAATAATAAATAAATAAATAATAAAAAATAAAAAAATAAAAAATACAAATTCATCGTTATTTTAATTATAATATTAATAATAATAATAACAATAGTAATAGTAATATTGAAAACAAAAATAATAATTACAACATTAGACAAGACTAAACTTATTTTTGCTGAACTGAACTTATTTTGGCTGAACTGAACTTATTTTTCCGAACCGAACTTATTTTCTTTGAACCGAACTTATTTTTACTTATTTTTTGTTGAACTAAACTTATTTTTTTTGAACCGAACTTATTTTTACTTATTTTTTTGCCGAAAATAAGTCCAAAAGAACGGGGCACGAGTCATTGTATTCTCAACTCTTCTCCATTAGTAATTAATCTTAACAATATACAAATACAAATTAAAACTGTAAGGAATACTTCAATTCAGTGAAGCAAAAGTCTTAGACTCTCAGTTAGTCGGCCAAACTTAGTGGTGTCAAAACACGTTCTCAAACAGGTTCTGGGTATACCCACGGCGAACCGAGTCGGACCGGACGAGTCGGGATTCGATTGTCGGTGCCCCCGGGTCATGATTGGTCGGGTTTTGTTCAACTGGGTCGAACACATTTGAATCATGGGATTCCGGGTGCCTTGGGACAGTGTCCGAGGCGTTCCATTTACAAGTCGATCCATTCCCAGGTATGATTGCTCGTTGACATTTTTTTTTGCCGGGTTTGCGCAGGTCGTATTTAGGTTTCATGTACGGTTGAGTTAAGTCAAATGTCATTGGGTTGTATTAGTAATGACCTTAGTTCGATCATTGTGAAACATCGGGTCCATTCGCTATTGAACGTCAGTTCAACTTCGGGTAACTCTTGATCGGGCCATCTTGATTTTGTTATGGATTTTGTAAACGAATCATATTAATAAAAGTATTAAGATCAACATATATATACATATGTATGTATGCGATAAATATATGGATGACAACGAAAAACCAATAAAAATATTGATTACCGTGATGTTTAGTGTATTCTCTTAGTCAACTCTTATTTCGAATAATCAACTGCGTAAAACTACTCTAATGAGTAAAGGAGTAGAACGACTCTTCATATGTTTTAATATTATATATTATAACCAACGATAATAATAACAAGTAGATGATCAATTCCAAACTTTATATAAATGATTTATTACTATAAGCATTATGATTGATATATAAGTTTGTAAATAGCTATGATATGGTAATGAGAATAATAATACTAATAAACATAAAGCGACAATGATAATAGGTAAAAATACAAATAATAACAGTAATAGTAACAAGGCTAACAATAGCAATAGTAATACAAATAAGAACAGGAATACTAACAATAACAATAACAATAGAAATACTAATATGTTGAATCATTTTAATATGAGATTGATATCAAAATAATTATAAAACCAATCTAATACTCTATTGACTATAAATTTGTATAACGACTCTTAATATGTTATAATAATATAACAAATGACAATCATACATTCATATGTTTACAACGACGGTTCATATAAGGCCTAAGTGATTATAACGATGGTTCATATGTTGCACAATAATAATAATAATAAATTATACCCCTAAATCATTATCCCCTGTAAAAGCTAACCATAACTTATTAAAATAAGCTCACTGTTAACAAGTAACAACCATAAGTAAAATAATTAACAAGTACTTACTAGTTACTAAATAGTAACTTGTTAACAACCATATAGTTTAATACTAGTATAAGATTAACAACCATAACACTCCCTTATCTTTATAAGTTATAAGATTATTTAAGTTAATTGTTTTTATGTTATACTATAGTTTAATACTAGTATAGTATTTATGGTCTTCTCTTAACTTTATATATATATATATGTGACTATAAAGAAACTATTTTATCAGTAGGCTTATATATTTTAGAGAGATAAGCTCTTCCTTCTCTCTAGAAATTAATAGAACAGTGATTTGAGTGTGGGTTGTCATTGTTGAAGCTTTCTTGTTCCTCAGCATTGCTGGAGCCATGGCAAAGGGACATAAAAAGGGTAAAGGTGGTAATCAAAATGCTCAAACATCGAAGATTCAGAAGGATAATATGCAAGCAGTGAGGAAACCATCTTCAGGTGATGCGAAGAAATTGAAGAGTGTCAATGAAATTCAGGAAGTTCCTGCGCTTAGCTGGACATCTGATGAGGATGATGCTGAATCTAATGCTTCTATTGAAAGGAATTTGTCTCAGAGAGATAAGGAAAATTTTGAAGCTGCGAGGGATAATTTGGCTAGATGGATTGAAGCTGCGAAAACTCCTACAAGAACTAGTACGATCCAGGTGAACCCTTCACCTTATCCTATGCAGCACTTGACGAGTCATCCAGGTACTAATGTATCAAATAATTGGCGTCATTCATTATTTGATATTATTAGAGAGGAAGGTTTAGATTTAACTAAAATTCCTGGAAATGCTGAAAATTCTATAGTTTCTGGGTCTGTGACTACTGGTTTACCAGTGAATGTTTCTGCTGAAACATCTGAAACATCTGTGAATGTGGTAAGAATAACTGAGGATGATGTTAAACCGGAGATTGATTTTTGGGCATCAGCTGTGGTGTGCTATATTCTTGGAATGAAGCCACCATTTCGGATCATTCAGGGTTTTATCAGGAGAATTTGGGGGAAATTTGGTGTGAGTAAAATAGCGATGATGGAGAATGGGGTGTTTATGGTTCGATTTAAAACTGTAGAAGATAGAAGCAGAGCTTTGGATGCTGGACCCATCTTGTATGATAGGAAACCAGTGATAGTGAAATGCTGGACTGTTGATTTGGATATCTTAGCTGAGAATGTCAAGGTAGTTCCAACATGGGTGAAGTTTCATAGTTTGCACTTAAAATATTGGGGTCAATCTGCTCTTCACAAAATTGCGAGTATGATTGGTAAACCTATTAGATTTGACAGAACCACAGCACAGAAAGAAATTTTAGAATATGCAAGAGTGTTGATTGAGGTGTCTATGGATCAGGAATTCCCTGAGGTAGTGCAATTTTATAATGAAAAGGGTCTCCTGGTGCAGCAGAAGGTGGAGTATGAATGTAAACCGATCCAATGCTCAGATTGCAAAGGCATAGGCCATAATATGATTGAGTGTAGGCAGAAAAGGTATGAGGTTGCTCAAAGGAAGATTCAACCTAAAAAGAAGTGGGTCCCTAAGTCTACATTACCATCTCAGGTTGTGAATCAGACTCTGGAGGTAACTGCTAGAGTGACTCAGTTAGCTTCTATAGTAGAGAATGCTCAGGAGGAAGAAAATGAAGTGCAGCAAGATAAGGACAGTGTTCATAATGATATCCCTGAAAAGAGGGGTGATGTGCAGCAGTCAGGAGAGCTTTCACTGATGGATCAATTGGATGTAGGTGGTAGCAAGGATAAGACTCAGTTGAATGAAAGGGATTCAGGGGATCAGGGAGGAGTTGTTTTAACTCCACCAAATGGATAAGATTGGATATTGGAATGTCAAGGGTCTAAATAGCCCTGGGAAGCACAAGGACTTCAAATGGTTCTTGAGTTCTCAATGTATTGGGTTATTTGGAATCCTGGAAACAAGAGTGAAGGCTTGTAACTTTGCAAGTGAAGCAAGAATGGATCAAAAGTGAAGCAAGAATGGATCAAAAGTGGGGATGCTAACACTTCCTATTTTCATGCTGTTTTGAAGAAAAGAAGAATCCAAAATCACATATATAGATTGCAGGATGTAAATGGAAACTGGGTGGAGGAGCAGCAGGGTATTGAAGATGCTTTTTTGCAGTTCTATGAAAAGTTGTTAGGCACTCCACATCACACTACAGCTCGTGTCAGTCAGACTATCATCAATGAAGGAAGCAAGGTGTCTCAAGTGCAGCAAGGGCAATTATGTGCAGACTTCACTAGAGAAGATGTTAAAAATGCTCTTTTTGACATTGATGATGACAAGGCACCTAGCCCAGATGGGTTTACTAGCTGTTTTTTCAAAAAATCATGGTCTTTGATTGGAAATGATATAGTGGAAGCTGTTTTGGACTTTTTCCAGTCAGGTAACTTACTCAAACAGATTAACTCCACTATTTTATGCCTCATTCCTAAATGTGATCAGCCCATGAATGTGTCTCAATTTAGGCCTATAGTATGTTGTAATGTGTTGTCTAAAATCATATCTAAGATGCTTTGTAATAGGCTAAAACTTGTTCTTCCTAGCTTAATTGATCAAGGGCAAAGTGCTTTTGTAACAAATAGAGTTATATTGCATAATATCTTCATTTGTCAAGATATTCTTAAGCATTACAAGAGGAAGAATCAGCCTGCTAGGTGCACAATGAAGGTGGACTTGAAAAAAGCTTATGATTCAGTGAGTTGGGAGTTTTTGAAGTATGTTTTGGATGGTTTGGATTTTCCTAGAAGATTTGTGGATTGGATCATGTGTTGTGTCACTACTCCTTCATTCTCTGTGAGTATTAATGGAGGGATTTGTGGATTTTTTAAAGGCAAGAAAGGGCTTAGGCAGGGTGATCCTATTTCACCCTTGTTGTTTGTCATTGCAGTGGAATATTTTTCAAGACTCATGAAGAAAGTGAGTAGCAGGGAGGAATTCCAGTTCCATTATAGGTGTTCTTCTCTGAAGCTCACTCATCTGATTTTTACGGATGATCTCATGCTGTACAGTAAAGGAGACCTCCATTCAACAATTTTGTTAAAAAGAACTCTGAATGCATTTGCTGAGGTTTCTGGTCTAGTTGCAAGCCCAGATAAAACTGCTGTTTACTTTGGCAGTGTGCCTGTGGAGGTTCAGCAGGGTATTTTTAGATATATTGGGTTCCAGAAGGGCTCATTTCCTTTTAGATACCTAGGAATCCCTATCACATCTAAAAGAATCTCAAAATCTGATTGTGATGTGCTTGTGGATAGGATTCTGAAAAGAATAGTCTGCTGGAGTTCCAGACATTTATCCTATGCAGCCAGGGTGGTTCTCATCAACTCAGTGCTTTTGAGTCTTCATGTGTATTGGGCTCAAATCTTCCTGTTACCTAAAAATGTCATCCAGAAGATTGTGCAAATTTGCAGGGCATACTTGTGGGAGGGTAAGGTTTACTTACATAAACCTCCTCCTATTTCATGGGCTTGGATTTGTAAGCCTAAACAGAATGGAGGGTTGGGCATTAGGGATTGTTTGAATTGGAATTCAGCTGCAATTGGTAATTATGTTTGGCAAATTGCTCAAAAGGAGGATGTTTTGTGGATTAAATGGGTTCACCAGGTGTATATTAAGGAAGGAAATTGGTGGGAGTACAAGGCTTCTGCTTCAGCAAGTTGGGCCTGGAAGAACATATGCAAGATGAAAGAGTTATTCAAGCCAGCTTATGATATGCAGAACAATAAATGGAGGGGGACTGATAAGAAATATACAGTTAAGGAAGGCTGTAAATGGCTAGCTGGACACCAGGAGAGAGTTGAATGGTATCATTGGGTGTGGAACTCTTATAATGTTCTTAAACATTCCTTTATTGCGTGGATGGCAGCTTTGGGAAAACTAAGAACCAAAGAGAGGCTAGTCAATACTGGAATCTGTCAAGATTTGGATTGTCTGTTATGCAACCAGGGTGAAGATGCTTGCAAGCATATGTTTTTTAGATGCTTATACAGTAGTAAAATAGTCATCTGTATTCTACAATGCTTAGATATTGGCTTCAAGGCAGAAGAATGTCTTTATACTTCATGGAGGAAATGGGGGCAAAAATACAGAAGCAAACGCCAGCAGAAAGTATGTTATGCTGCTTTAGCCGCTACTGTTTACCACATATGGCAGGCTAGAAACAAATCATACTGGGATAATGCAGTTCCTAGGTATGAAAAAGTTGTTAAAAGGATAAAACAGGATGTTTGTAGTAGATCTCAATGTAAATATGATAGTAGATGGTCAAATACAGAAAAACAATGGGTAGAAGATTTAAAAGAGAATTGTAATTAGTAGGTGTTTTTTGTTTTTTTGATGATTGGTGTTTGTTTGGGTTGGCCTGATGTTCAGGTGTTAGGTTGTAAGTGGTGATTCTTTTTTTGTGCTTTGGTAATATATACTTACATTTTACCAAAAAAAAATATATATGTTAGTACGATATAATAATATTGGAACCATTCTAACTAATACGTGAATGATTATTAATGAGTATCGACTCTTAATATGCTCTAATAGTATAACTAACGATAATAATAATGAGTATTATATATTAACTACGAGTATACGATCAATTACTGGATTTATATAAAATTTAGATGACTCGATTAATCTATCACCTTCTTCATCCTCTCTCTCCTCCAAACCCATATTTCCACCCTAAACCCATAACATTAGAAAAATAATGTTTTTTCAAATAATTTTAAAACAATAACAATAAATAAAGTTGCAACAATAACAATAGTAATAGTTGCAACAACGCTAATAATAGCAATAACAATAACAAACATAATGCGGTATATATGTATTATTTTGTTACTATATATAATAAAGTATAAACAAACTATTTTATCAATATGTTTAATCATTTTAGTATAAAATTGGTATCAAAATAATTATAAACCCAATCTAATACTCTATTGATTATAAATTAGTATAACGACTCTTGATATGTTATAATAATATAACAAATGACGATCATATGTTTATAACTACTATTCATATGAGGCCTAAGAGATTATAATGAGGGTTCATATGTTGTACAATAATAATAAACATAACAACCATTTATATAAATGAGTAAAGTTACTAAACTAAGACAATAAGACTTAGATTATTGGCTAATGACTTATTGCATTTATGTGTTACTCCAACAGAGTACATAATTAAACGTAAAGTCACTAATGATCAATCGTCAAATGATTAAGTCAAATCAACTGGTGTGAACATTTGATTATAAGTTTATCTTACTAAAATCCCAATTTTTTCGATTCTTTCAAAAATCCTAACTTCTTAAAAATCAAAATCAAGAAGTTAATTGTTAACAAGGTTAATTTACCATAAGCCAATAAGTTAATAAATTGTTAATGTGTTACGTCTTACATGTTAGCATTAAACTAATCCGTAATCACCGCATCTAACATGTTCACATATTTATAATTTATAAATTTAGAATAATAATTTCTTAAAAATTAATATAATACTTATTTAATTTTGAAAGTTTATAATTTCTAATAATACTACTAATTTCTAAATTAAAGTTACTAAACTGATAATATTAGAATTAGAAATTTAGAATACTCAAATCAAAATAATATCAAAATACAATAATAGTTTATTAGTAGTTTAGGCCATTGATTTTATAAAGATGAAAATCCAACCATTGATTAAGTTAGCAATCCATGTAATTGGCCAATTTCAATTCTCATTGGTCAAAAAATAATGTCATGGATTGTGAATTATGACCATTGATTTGAGAAAGATCAAAATCCAACCATTGAATTAAGTTCCTTCACTAACCCTAACCCTCCTCATTCCTCCCATCCTCATTCCTCAGTCACAGGCTCACAGCCTCCCTCTTCATCATCCTCAATCCTCTCATTTTCTCTCTCCCCTCTGCCCTGACTCCTCTCACCCTCCTTCTACACCACCACCACCGTCAGTCCTCTCACACTTTTTCTACACCACCACCGCCGTCACTCCTCTCACCAAAACAAAACGTCAGAAAATCAGAACATCCAGAACAGAAGTAATCATTTATATTAGATCTATTCATAAAAATCATATCATATCATAAGAAAGGAACAAATACAATCTATCACTAGGAGAAAGTAAAATAAAATAAAAAATCAGAGGGCAAGATTGCGGTCCAAGGCAGTTTCAAAAGAAGGACGTGGATTTTCGAGGTTGTCAGCGGTGGTGATCTGATATTCATCAACCTCATCGATCTTCCTCTTCTTCAATTTGTTAAATTGTTTGGTGATGGTACGACTCGGAGGAGGAGGATCCACAATGCCATTACAAGGATACTGCAAATAATATTTTGGTTTTATGCAATTTCTTTTTTATTTTCGTTTTGGTTTTATTTTCTTGTAATTTAGCTTATTTATATTTTTTTAGTTTCGTTTTTTTTTTGTAATTTAGGGTATTCCACCACTAGGATGATTTTCTTTCATTTTTTGTAATTTGTAGATTTTCGTTTTGTTGATTTTTTTTTATTATTATTATTTTCGTTTTGTTGATTTTGGGATTGTTGAATGTGGTTGTTTTGTTGATTTTTTTTAAATTATGATTTTCGTTTTGTCAATTTGGCAGGATTTTGGATTTGTTAATGTAGTTGGTTATTTGTTTGAATCTAGGTCGTTTGTGTGACACAAGCCTATAGGCAGTAGGTTTCCATTCTTTTTTGACACATTATGAGCCACAATTGATCCGGCCTTAAGGTGAAAATCGGATCAGTTAACCCATAATAGATCCGGTTTTTACCTTAAATCCGGATAAAATCGGATCAGTTAACCCATAATAGATCCGATTTTTACCTTAAATCCGGATCAGTTAATAGTTAACTAATTGTTAATGTCATGTTACCTTTTACTTTTGCAAAACATTCACATATTTCAATCTTATAATATACTAGTGAAATAGTGTAGTTGTAGACTTGTAGTTATTTGGTTAGAAAATCACTCGGTCAAGTCATAAGTTATTATGATTAACTCTAATTTTAGAAAAATACTCGCATCTTTCAAGTTATTATACCTTGTAATAATAAGTTTAATAAAAAAAAATCAAAGTAAAAATAATTGACTTGTGAATTCGAGTACAATTTGATCTGGATAATAATAAATTAGTTTGGTTATCAATCGGGTTGAATCCGATATTTTCTGGGTCTAATCGCGTTTTGTGTTAATATCTGGTTGGGTTATAGTCAGGTTCGAATTTGAATACAAGTCCGTGGTCGGTCAGTCGAATATGATCTTCTTTGGGTGCTTGGGTCAGTCCGGGTAATCCCAGGTCAGGTTTCGGTCAGGTCTGGGGACTGACTCTCACAGGTCGAACCAGGTTCAAATCAGGTCAATATCAAGTTGACCCAGCGGTCAGGTCTGTTTCTGACACCACTAGCCAAACTCAATGAAGACAAAAAATATCAACTTTCCAAATCAATATATTTCAATTGAAGAATGGGGAAGAATCAACATCATTTCAGCCCGAGATTTTTTACCATTTCCACCCCTTTCTCCCTACACATTAGAATCAACATCAAATATCCACAAAAATGCAACTTCAATCACAAACACAGAGAAAGTAATGGCCGCCTATATTTTGTCGTCAGAAATTGCGAAATTGATTTTCGTCTTTGAAATGTCTGTTTCCTTGAATGAGCTTGCAACTGCCATTCATGGCGAAGCTGATTAGGTATTGAAGTGAAAGTGCGTGCTATTTACAACCATTTTTCTCTCTCCTCACTGAAAATGGAAGATGATAAACTGAGTGAAAGCGCTCACTGGGGAGGAGGAAGAGAGAGAAAGCGCTCTAGGATTATTAGCATGATTTTGAAAAATTATAACATGTCTATTCGCCTAGGCTTATTATATGGGCTGGCTACACGGAAGGTTATAAATACGGCCGCCCACATATAAGAATTTGTGTAAAATATATACCTTGAGACTAACCTAACAAAACCTCATATGACTATATTTTTCCTAAAATATAAAGGACCTTTTGCCAAATGCATCCCTTTAAAGTGACCACTTTGTTAATTGCAACCCTTTCATTTAAATCTCTTCAATTGCAACCTTAAATAAACCAAACACTTTTAAGTTGCAACCCAAATCCGATCTATCTTCATGTCATTTGGGCTGCAACTTAAACGTGTTTGGTTTATTTAAGGCTGCAATGGAAGAGATTGAAATGAAGGGTCTGCAATTAACACAGTGGCCACTATAAAAGGCTGCATTTGACAAAAACTTCAAATATAAATTACCAAAGACAATCTAAGTGTAATATATGAATAGTACCCAAAATAAAAATGGTGCAATAATTTTTAAACAAAGTAAATATTATTTTTTGAAATGTATTTAATATTTATTTACATCAACCCTAGGAACTGCATATATCAAAACCCATAGATCTATGTCTTCAAGTAATTGAACCCAAAAGCTCACGTCTCTTCAAAGAATAAAATATTTTCCTTAAGATGCATATTTCAATGAAAATAGTACTCTAAAGAAAAAGAGACTAAACCACATAGCACCACATATACAAAGAGAAAACTTACTTCAACCACTTGTGAGTAAAATATATAGGTGCATATGAGTTTTCTTCTGATCTAAGTCATCTCATCTTCATATCTCACTTTTCTCTTCTTTTTCATTTTAATAAGGGATACATAGGTAATTTCAATTTAGCCTTGAATAACAAGTGGATGAAATAAATATTGAATATTAAATTCATGATTAAAAAATTAAATAACAAAACCTTCTAAGACATTTAACATTTAAAAGAAATTATTAGAGATTATTATATCCTTATCTTTTTTTAGGGGCTCCATTAGACCAACACCTCTGCTTCCAAGCACAAGTAGGTAATGGGGTTCGAACTTATAACCTCAAAGTCATAAGGTGAGTTCTCCACCACCTCCACCAAACAAGCTTTGTATATCCTTATCCTTATTGCTTTTATGATAATATTTAAAAACAAGAGAGAGAAAAAAGGTAGAAATGTTAGATTCGAATGTTGGAGTACTATAATCCAAGGGACTATTTTAAGAGAAAGCAGGATTATATAAAAATTAGTGGGCAGTCCTTCCTTGTGTATACCATCATTCATTGACTCAACAGTCAACAATCACATGCTATAATTAAGTAGAAAATATGTAAGATTAAAAAGAAAAGGAGGGAGTACGTAGAAATCGGGGTATACATAATACTTCCCTCCGACAAGGTTTGCTTTTGCACCATTCACACATTTTCTGTTGACCGTATTGTGATTCTTACGTAAAGAAAAATCTAGTCATGTGTAATCTTATTAAATTCGTCTCGATATATATTTTCAAAATATCAACTTCTTATAATTTTTACATGTGAAATAGAGATATTATATATAGTTAAAGTTATGCGTTGACAAACATAACGGGAGGAGTGTGTCAAGTATTATAATATAGAGGAAGTACAAAGTAATGAGTTCATAAGCCACACCCTCATCCTCGTCTCATTTGGAAGCGGAGTTCAGTGTTTAGCAAACTATTTACGTGCTAAAGCACTAGTACTATTGAGGCAAATGGATCCAAAGCTCTACCAAGCTGCAGCGACAGGAAATCTAATCTTGTTTCAGGAAGCTCTTGCTAGTCACATTACTACGGGGATAGATGAGTATGTTCTCTCTCAAAAAACCGATACCAACGATAATATCATCCATCTTAATGCCGGCTGTGGCCCCGAAGCCCGATCTTTCATCGTCAGTGAAGTTATGGAGAAAATGCAGCTGTCCCCTTTGGTCAAAGTAGCACGTATTTGTCAGCAGAACGATGAGAAGTTGAACCCACTTCACAAAGCTGCAAGAAAGGGTCATCTCCAAAATGTGAAAATCTTGATTGAATCTTACCATAGATTCTCAAAAGTCACAGACGATGAAGCAAACAAAGTTCCAGAAACGCGAGTTATGGTTGGAGATGTCCCAATGGATGATAATCCGGCGCCATGGTTAGCGGTAACTGATTATGGAAAAACTCCTCTGAATGTGGCTATTGAGGGAGGACATGAGGAAGTTGCAGCTTATATTCTATCACAAAATCTGGATACACTCTGTAAAATGGTAGATTAC
Organism: Beta corolliflora; assembly: GCA_947648045.1. Classification (NCBI taxonomy): domain Eukaryota; kingdom Viridiplantae; phylum Streptophyta; class Magnoliopsida; order Caryophyllales; family Amaranthaceae; genus Beta; species Beta corolliflora. The sequence continues at coordinate 6,665,583 of CANSZD010002913.1, forward strand.
AACCGTAAGAGCCCCCTTTACCTTGCTGTGGAGAAAGGGATGGAACGAGTTGCGCTACAAATCTTGACATCTAATTGCTCTTATAGTCTTGGTTGTCCCTTCAACGATAGCACTCTTCTTCATAGTGCATCCCAAATCACAGGTGAGTCAGTACTATGCATTTCTTTTGCTTCAATTTCGATTTCTAATGAATAATTAATACAGTGGGTAGATGTATTAATTTCCGGTTCCTACTTCCTAAGTGGTTTTGAGTCTAAATCGGGGTTCTAGACACACTACTCAAAGAGTCAAAGTAGCCTGCTAATTGTATTGATTATGATTTAATGTTGGTTTTTCAGAACAAGTTGCCACATTACTTGTTAAAAAAACATCCAAAACTTTTGAGAGCTCGAGATAATCGTGGCGAAACGTTCCTTCACGACTGGGCGAATCGAGGTGCACTACAACCATTACAATGTCTTCTAAAGGACAACATTCTATCAACTTGGAGTGGCGACTACAAGAATATACTCTCCCTCAAAAATAATTTTGGAAACACCCCTTTACATTGTGCTGTACATTCTGATAAAGTGGAAGTCTTAAAGCTCCTAATAGATGCCTACTTCCAATTATCTGGACCAAATGGAGGGCAACTTAATGATTCGCCATTGTTTCATCAAAATTACAGGCAAGAAACACCTCTATATATGGCAATAGACCGTGGTTGTGTAGATATTGCACTATATTTGCTTTCTTTGGATTCCAATTTGGCTTCTATTTCGAGGGGTGTTCATAAATATCCGATCCAACCGATCCGATTCGATTTTTCGGGTATCCGATCCGTTTTTTAGTTTTCGGATCGGATATCCGATCCGAAATATCTGTTTTCAAGGCCGGATATCCGAAAAATCCGATGATCTGATCCGATTCGAAACTTATTTTATGAACTTTTCCTTTGAAAAATTCAATTTTTAGTTTTCGGATATCTGATCTGATCCGAAATTTCGGATATCCGGTTTTTTCGGATAGCAGTTTTTCCGATTCGAAATTTCATATCGGATCGGATATCCGAAATGAACACCCCTATCTATTTCTGGATTTCAAGGCACGAGCCCACTCTTTCTCGCCGTCGAACGCGGGTGTCTTGACCTTGCCGAGAAGATTATATTTGTGTCCCATGTCGTGCACTGGTCCTAAAGGACAAAATCCTTTGCATATCGCCTACAAATGCCCAGGTATGAATATGCGTCTATTTATAATTTACTCCATCTATCCCAAAACAAAACTTCGTTTCTAGTTTGTTTTTTTTCCAAATTAGATGCAAATAGTACCAATTATCATGGAGGGAGAATTCTAAGACCAACGAAGTTCCACCTTAAAACTATATGGCAATAAGGGGTAGTACTATAAAATGATTAACTTTCTTATCTTTCATTAATATGTGCGACACACACATGTGTTGTTTGGGAAGACTATATTCAACAATCATTATGTGTCAAATAATACGATCAGAGTTAGAATAGTGTAAAGGTCTCTGATAGCATTAGAGTATTGCTGAGTATTCTAACTCGAAGCGGATTTGAGATTTTAGAATTGGAATACACCAATATACATACCAAAAAGCACACAATGAGCATAATACGATTTTAGTGTGATACACAAATTTTATAATAATTTCATCATACATATCGACAGTGAGAAAAATTGAGCTTTAACAATGGAATATTCAAATTTTATACTACCTCTTTTTTTTGATCTACCATTTTGACTTTTAACACTATTCAAAATAACTACCTTGATCATCTTGTATTAATTGAAATACTCCCTCATCATATTAATTGATACAGTTTGACGGTCAGTAAATTTTATGAGTTATTTGACTTCTTATTTCATTGTTAGTAGTTAGCAATGAGAGATTATTTTGTGGTAGTTAGGCTCTGTTCTTTTGGACTGAATAAATAAAAATTCATTTCAGTTCAGTTCAGACCATTTCAGTTCAGACTTATTCGTTTCAGTTCAGTTCACTTCAGTTCAGACTACAACTTCTTATTATTATTATTATTATTATTATTATTATTATTATTATTATTATTATTATTATTATTATTATTATTATTATTATTATTATTATTATTATTATTATTATTATTATTATTATTATTATTATTATATTATTATTATTATTATTATTATTATTATTATTATTATTATTATTATTATAATGATTTTTGGCAATGACACTTTTAAGCTCTTTGGAAGGTACATTTTGACCCATTGAATATAAAATAAGGGGGACAAGTGATAAAAAGAGTAATTTTTGGTGAAAGAAGCGAAAGATAGAAAAGTAATACTCCCTCCGATTTATTTTGTTGTTCCTATTTTGAATAGTTTTGTGAGAGGAAATTGGTTAAAGTAGGAAGAACTTTTGGAAACGGATGGAGTATTACTTTTTGGTGGGTGAAGAACTCCAAATAAATAAGTTTAAACAATGTAGCATATTATTATTATTATTATTATTATTATTATTATTATTATTATTATTATTATTATTATTATTATTATTATTATTATTATTACTTCCTCCGTTTCATTTTACTTGCTACACTTCTCAATTCACGGACTCCTAGGCAAATTTTGGAGAAGAGAGTGGTAGAGAGTAAAAAGAAAAGACACTCATGTGAGAGGAGAGAGATAGAGAGAGTTTATTGCCCAAAAAAGAAGTGTAGCAAGTAATATGAAACTTCCCTATATGGAAAGTGTAGCGAGTAATTTGAAACGGAGGAAGTATTATTATTATTATTACTATTATTACTATTATTATTATTATTATTATTATTATTATTATTATTAGTATTATTATTATTATTATTATTATTATTATTATTATTATTATTATTATTATTATTATTATTATTATTATTATTATTATTACTCAATTCATAAGAATATTATTATTATTATGCATATTATTAGTATTAGCATTAATATTATTATTATCATTATTATTATCATTATCATTATCATTATCATTATCATTATCATTATCATTAATATTATTAATTATTATCATTATCAATGATGATAAAAATATTATTCTACTTGTAATTATTAATAATACTCAATTCGGCGATCAGATCAGTTCAGTTCAGACTTATTCATTTCAGTTCAGTTCAGTTCATACCTGTTCATTCCAAAAGAACAGAGCCTTAATGGTGATAGTGAGGCCCCAACTTTTTGGGAACTGGTGAGTGAGAGATATATTTCTTTATTATTGTTTGGCTCTCCAAAAAAAAATTGACAATAATAATTCTAGATGCTTAGATACTCCTATCTAGCCTAACTCTTAAAATGATAGAAAGAAAAAAAATTAAAACTCTTCAATAATATTCTTGATTCTGTTCTATAATGAATTAAATTCTGTACACATCTATCAACCGTTTGGCCTTTACATATAAGCTGACAAAGTGCTTCATTCTGAGTATGCCAAACCTTGAGTTAAGAGTAATGGAAGAACTCGAACTTTGATATAAGTTATCATTAAGGACCCGAACTTTATTCAAAAGTTATCATTAACGACCTATAGTTATATTTTTGAGTTAAAACTATTAAAAATAAAAGGAAAATATAAATATTTTTTCTTTAAAAAACGAAATAAGTAAAAAAAAAAAAAACCATTGCTAAATTTTCTCTTTTGTATGTCATTCCACCATCACCAACCCTCAATTAAATAAAATCATCGACCACCCTGAAAATTATTGCTCCGCCACTTCACTTACCCTCCATCGTTTCCTTAATAACAACCAAACCATACAAAGTGCTATAAAATTTTATTGGGACAATAGAATTTGCAAGTTATAAGCAGTTAGAGTTCAAAAGGTTTTAATATCAGTATTTTAAACATATAATAATTGTGCCAATCCATGTATCCATATTACAAGGTATGTTCTTTTCTTCATTGCCATCTTCTACTTCTTCTATTAAAATGGAATGTTAGAAAAATTAATTCAGAGATAAACAACTTGAAAAAATGATATTCCTTGATTTGCATAGATTGACAATAGTCAATGATATGCACAAGGCATTCGTAATCCTAGGCTACAATTAAAGAACTCAGCTGTACAGTTACTATATTCAAATAATAATTAATGTTTTATTAACTTATAGGAAATATATACCGTACATATATATATTATCCCAAATTTACTAGTATTTTGAATTATCTAATGTCTCCTTACTACAATAATTTAGCAGTGGTTTTTTTTTTGTTTTAAAAAAAAATATTTTTATTTTCCTTTTATTTTTAGTAGTATTAACTCAAAAACTTAACCATAGGTCCTTAATGATACCTTTTGAAAGTTCAGGTCTTAATGATAACTTATATCGAAAGTTTGAGTCCTTCCATTACTCTTAACTCGCCGAACCTTGCACACCAAAGTAGCACTGCATTAAAAATAACATTTGTCTTCAATTTTATTTTGGTCTTAATGTTATGTAACATAATCATATAAGCAATTATGCAGTTTGTTTACCAAAAAGAGTAGTTATAGCAGTTGTTATCTATTAACTGTTGCATGTTAGGTGTTAGAAGTACTTTTCCAAAGGTTAGTTGTCAAAATTATTTCTAAAATAACGATTGTTTGGTAAAACTAGATATTAGTTTAGCATAATAACAAAAAGGGAAAAGCTACATGTAGCCCTAAGGGCTGCATATAAGAAGCTAAAAATGGAAAATATATGTATTAATTGATCATTTATTACATCTGTTGATGCATTATTTTTCCATAAATTCACAACTTATTTCCATTTAAGGTAGTGTATTTATGTCTTATATGCAACCCTTAGGGCTAGCTTAAACTGATATATACATAGTTTAAACAAATAAAAACATGCTTTAGGCCTTTCATGGCTAGCTTTGTCTCAGCCTCTCTTTGAGGTTTATAGGTTGTAAAGTTTTTGAAAAGTCAATACTACTTACTTACTTACCCAAAAAAAAAAGAACATGCTTTAAATTGATACGAAAGTGTTATAAACTAAAACTCAACTCAGCCAATTTTCAAAAAGATTGACCATCAAAATTCGATCGCAGATGCTGACTCTAAGTCCTTTAATTGTTTTTTTTTTGGTGGAAAAAATCCGTCCACATTACACCATCAGGTATTGCCGATATGCTGACTGAAATGCTAGGTATAGATCTAATAGACATGAAGGATGAAGATGGGATGGCTCCTCTTGATTATGCAGCAGCAGTAGGTGATTTACATATAATACAAAAGGCATTTAGTCATTCTGGTATAAGTAGTGCCCCCTATGCTTGGATTGAAGCCTGTAGAGGCGGCCATATGGATGCATTTCGCATGTTCATGAACCAATGTGATTTTAGGCAGCTTTGTATGGACCAAAGAGAGACACCACTACACCACATGGAATTGAAAACTAAAGAGGAATACCAAGAATTGCTTCAAATTCCACTGATTAAATTATGATGGCGCGACACCATTGCATAAAGCGATTGAACGAGAAGACATCGTCTTTGTTGAGTTGTTGCTAGGGACTCATGGCATTGACTGGACCATCAAGGACACCAACGGCCAAACAACCTTGGATATGCTTGCAAAACGATGTGATGAACTCCCCGATTGGGTAAGTATACAAATCTTTTTAAGATTAGTTGATTGGAACTATAGTAAAGCATTTTTCTACTACTTTATTTAAGATCTGCATAACAGTTGGGGTTAAACTTGGACTTTGAAATGCACTCAATACATATTGTATTAAGGTAATATATTGCAAATTAGTACGTACTTGGTACTACTTTTCAAGTACATCCTACCTCTATTTTAGTATTTTTTTTAGATGCAATATTTGATTATTTTAATCCACTCACCAAAAAGTCAAATGTTGCCTCTAATAAAAGCTCAAAGGTAGTAACATAAACATTAGACGTGATCATGGGCGGGGATGTTTCGGGCCGAAGCCTCGACTGGGCCAAGCTTCGGGCCTACTTCTCCTCGCCAAAAGCCGCTATTACAGGCCAAGCCAAATTTAGCCCTAAAACTGTGGATTCGGATTGTCCATGTCCTGTCTCTTTTGCCCAAAATTCGGGCCGGATTGGGTCGGGCACGAATCGCAAGCTGGTATTTTCATGCCCAAAATCCGCCATTGATCACCTCTATGCTAAATATTATAGCTACTATAAAAAAAATATCAATATTAGAGTTTTTTTGGAGAGGATATTAAGTATTAACTCCCTAGAAACAAAATAATGTTTCTTGTACAAAAGAAAAAGATACCAATATTTTCAAGTGGTGCTCGTGATATACATTTTAGTTTTAAAGTGTTCAATTTTTTTATCTTTATAACTTCATATTGGAAGAAATTGAAATCTTGAATAGTTGAATGCCCTCTTCAATCCAATAATAATAATGAAAAGAATGCTTATACTATAGAAGTAATTCTAGGATATATGTAATGGTATAATCTTAACCATTTGTGTATGTGATCATATTATAAATCATAAGAGATATATATGTGGTTAAAGAAAACTTTTGAAAAATATGCATGCCATATATCTAGAAATGTAGGGAATATGTAGTAATATTTACTCCTGCTATACCTTGTTTCTTGTAGGATGCAATGTGCAAGCGAATTGGAATTAATCCAAGAATAAAAACCACCTATATTCCACTTAAGACGAACTTAGCAGAGGTAAGAACCACACTATCAGTAGTTGCAGCCCTTTTAGCAACAATAACTTTTGCAGCAGGATTCACCATCCCGGGAGGCTTTAAAGATGACGGATATGCTATATTTGCAAGGAATGCAGCTTTTATAGTGTTCTTACTATCAGATACTTATGCAATGTGTTGTTCCATGTTGGTCTTGTTCATTCTAATCTGGGCAATGGTTTGTGATCCCGACGAATCACTTATACTCATTGATCGCAGCATCGTCATACTGCAGCAAGCGCTTTACGGAACACTACTGGCGTTCATGAGTGGTGTTTATACGGTAGTCTCTCATAATTGTTTATGGACTGCCATTGTTGTTTGTGTCATGTGCTCTCTTGTTGCGGTTGTAACCAATAAGAGTGTTCTTTATAGACTGCTTAAAAGGTTTATCCCCTCTACAAGATAATTACTAGTTTTTACCTTGATGACATGCACAATAGAAAGCATTAGATATGGGGAGTAAAAAGGAATTCAACTTTGTTGGTGATGGAAAGCAGAGAGAGTAAAACACAAGCAATCCAATAGGTGTGCTTTGATTCTACTTCGTCCAGCTCCTATCAGTATTTGTATGTCGTTCCAATCTTCCTTACAAATTCAACACTTGAATTGTTATTTTCAGCTTCCTAAGTCAATGATTTTATTATCGATGAGTAGCCCCGTATAAGAATTGGGGTATTGTATATGATGTTGGTGGTGTGTACCAAGGTGTTTCTTTTGTGATTGTATTGGCATCTAGTATTGACAAGAGAAGACAATTTGGTGTACATTTACACACTTATTTATTGGTGATTAGTGAAAAGGTTTGACACTGATAAGTGCATATTCTAACATAATTTAGTTGCATATGAGGTGCATTTTCATGTAGCATTAGAGCATTTACGTTGCATTTGTGCATATTTAGGTCCCTTTTCAGAAGCTACGATACTTTCGCGGTTTTTTTGGTCTTTTGATGTAATCTCAGGTACTATGAACTCCTATTTGAGGATATGACGATTAAGGCACTTGGATGACCTTCAAAACGATATATCATGTGCCCAAAACGGATTGAAAGTGAAGAAGATACACACGACTTTGTGTACTTGTGCGAAATATGATACCTCTGCACCATTTCACTCATAACTTTTGACACAAGAATGATAATGAGTTAATTCCAACTGGGTTGGAAACTAGACTTCAAGTGCTTTCCAACGATATATTACATGTGTGAAACAAAGCTGATCTGGATCAAAAGTTATAGCTGTTCAAAGTTGAGCTGAAGCCACTGTCTCGTCCGCACGCCCGTGCAGATATGTGCTCGACCGTGTAACCTGCAATCAAAAGTCACGAATGTTTCTGCCTTGCTCGCACGACCGAGCAAAATTTCGCTCGACCGTGCATGACCCTGCACGCCCGTGCGCTTAGTTGCTTGCCCGTGCAACCTGCTGTAATATCGTATCTTTCGCATGACCTAACTTATGTCGGTTTATATTAATCTTAGCTTATAAATAGGACTTTAAACATTATTTTGAGGAGGGGATGATATATCATCATTATTAGTTTATACTTATGGTTTTTAGAGAGAGAAGTTAGAGAGAGAAATTTGTAGATCTCCATTGTTCTCCAAGACTCCACCTTTCTTCCATTAATTCAAGTATCTCTTTTCTTCTTCTTTTCTCCTTGTTTTATATTATGATGTTTTATTATTCTTCTCTATTTTCTTTATTTATTTCAATTATGCTTTCATAGTTTTGTAATCTATGGTTAAGTTGAACCCTAGTGTGAATTAATTCATGATTATACCTTTAAATTCCCAAATTAATTGCTTAATTATTCTTGCTTAATTGATTGTGCATATTCCAATACTAGATTAGGGATAACTAGTATTGTTATGATTCCATTGTCTTGATCACAACGGGAGTTGGGTTTTGACGGATTTTAATATTTCAATTAAGGACATGAAGTTCTCCACGGGAGTAGGTAGAATGGATTGTTAGGCAGTTAGAGTGCCTCGTTTAATGTCTTTAATTTGCATGATTCCACGGGAGTAGGCTTGAGTGCATATTAGAGAAGTCATAGATACTCGGGAGAGATTTATGGTATTTTATAGGGTATACTTTTCCTTGTGAATATTTAATTGACTAGTTTGGGGTAGGAATTATCATTGTATTAATTTATGCTAGTGGGGATACTTAACTATAGAGTCTTTTATTTATAGATTGAATAGTATAGTTAATTCGACCATATTTTATATTAACCTCCTTTAGTCTTACCATTACTTAACGGCTAATCATAGAACAACTTTATCTCTGTGGGATCGACCCTAACTTACCCTACTACATACTTAGGAGGATTAGTTACGTTATTTATTTTTGTTAGGTGCGCGACACGCCTACCAAATTTTGGCGCCGTTGCCGGGGAGATAGTTTGTTTTATTTAGTTTTTATTGTTGGTGAGACTATAGTGTATATAATTTTTTTTTTCTTTCTTTTGTGAATTTTTTTTTCTTTTTTCTTTTCTTTCTTTTTCGTATCATGGAGTCATATTATTATTGTGATGGGGATAATTCTTTTGATAGGCACCATAGTCATAATTCTTGTGGTTCTCATGTTTATAGTTTTGATGCATCACATCAAAATTCTCCCAATTTTTGCATGAGTTCTCATGAATTACCATACATGTTCCATGAACCCAATATTTTTGCTAGTAATTCTAGAGCAATTTTTTCTTTTCCTCAATATGAGAATGAATTGTTTTGGAAATACTATTATAGGCTTGGCGATTTTATTGGTCCTAAACATGGAATTGAAATTCGGGATATGTGCCTAGTAATTTATGAGGGTTTAAATGAAGAAACTAGGGTGGTGTTTGATTCTATGTCTAATGGGAAATTTCTAGCCCAATCACCAGATTATTGTTGGGATTTAATTGAGTGGTTGGCTAAGAATAACTATGAATGGGATATGTCTTTATCTGCTAGACCAACCCTACAACCCTATAGTTGTATTACAACAGCTTCTTATTCTTCGAATTGTCACTCTACTTCTCATGCAATTTCTTTGTGTGATGTGACATTAGTGAATGATTTTAGTCCCTCACCCCAATATGAATTTGATTATTACACTCAAAATTCTCATCCCCAACCGTATATTTATGATGATGATGATGCGGGTTGTATAGAGAATGAGAGTTATGAGGATGATGATCAAATTATAGGAGAGATCAATGTGATGGATATTTTAAAGGAGGAAGAAACCTTGGTTGAAAAACCTTCCTTCGAGAAGTCAATAGATGAGAGTGATGTGATTCATGAGTCTTTGTCGGTTCCCCCTACTGTTTTTGAGTTTCATGTTCCTTTCTCTCAAAAGCTTGACCTCATTCCTTCTTCTCCTATATTATATCCTCCTTCATTCCTTATTTCTCCCTCTTTGAATGACTCATATGATCATGAAATTTATGTACATTCGGTTTCTTTCCAACCTGTTGGGTCATGTAAAAAGACTAATAATTTTTCTTTTTCTTCCTTCTCTTATGGATATAACTTTTTCTTTGATTTTCCTTTTTGCAGGTCTTCTAGAGAATTAAAACTAATTTATTCGACATTTTCTTTTGTATATTATTTGCTTTTCTGTGAGATGCATGCAGATGCATTTGACAAACTACTAAGGGCTTTGATGAGCTATTCCTGGGAGGCAACCCAAGTTTTCTAACCTTATTAGTTTTTTTTTTTTTAAAATTTTAGATTTAGGATATTCCAATTTTTTATTTTTATTACTAACTTATAAAATTTGTGCAAATTGTGATCCAGGGGTTAAATTCCTATTATTCATTGAGGTTAATTTCTAGGTACTTGATCTTATGCTCTGTGAGGAGGTTCAACTAAGGGTTTTCACCCACAACACTTTTGGTATACTATTTCCTTTCCCCCTCTTCAAGTTTTTGAGACTCATATATCTTTTTGCCATTTATTTTGGTTTAACTTGATTGTGTGATTGAGGAAGTTGATTCTGTTATGTGGTTGTGGATGTTTTCCTTTTTTTCCCCTTCCTATATTTCTTTGTCACATTGAGGACAATGTGTTATTTAGCTTGGGGGAGGATTTACTTTCTGGGTTATAACTTTGCACATATTTTCGTTTTGGTATTTTTTTTTTATTTCTTCTGCATTTTTGCATATTTTGGCTTTGTGGGTATGCGTTCTGAAAACATTCACGAAACCTTACTCGTCCACTAGGGCATCCTAGGGGTTTAAAGGGCTTGTTGCACATGCTAAGTGCAATCGTGATTCCTACGAAAGTGAGTTAGGATTTATTGCTTTCTTAGCATTAGGAACATTTTAGTTTAGTTTTGCATTTTTGTTGCATTCATACAGGAAATATATGTTTTAATTCATGACATTGATAACTCATGAGATTTCGGCATATCTTGGATATTGTAATTAAATTTTATAAGATTGAGTTAGTCTTCATTGACCGCTTCATGGTACGATTGTTTTGCAACTTGAATGGTTTGTGGTAAGATTGGTTGACATTCCCCAAGAAAGACTTGATTTAACTTGGTAAGCATAAGCCTAGTGAGGATTCTTTCACACATCTACATCAGTCTTCTATTTTTTTTGTTGTGTGATAGTTCCTTATGAAGTACGATTCTTGAACTTGCCTTGGCACTCTTTGAGACTTATGTGGCATATGCATGCGTTGATATGATTGAGGTGTTCTTTTCATTATTTTGAGCCTTCAGACATTTTTCTTTTCATATATATTATTTCCTTTAATTAACCCATGTTGAGCTTTTGACATCCCATTCTCTTGATCAACCTACATTACAAGCCTCTAGCCTTTTATGGTTTATCTACCCAAGCCTTGCTAAGTGGAGTAACATTAAAGTTCATGTGTTTTAGTTTGTGTTGTGGTTTTTCGGTAATTATTGGAAGAAAATATGTTGAAAGAAAAAAAATGCTTAAAGTTATAGTGTCAAAGTGCAAAATGGAAAGAATGATGAAGAAGTTGTGAAGAATGATCTAAAAAATTTTTAAAAAAAAAGAAGTGAAAAAAAAAGATTGAATAAATGGCGAAATAATGTTTGTTGGAGTTGATAATTAAGGTTGGGTATTATTTTGATTTATTGGCAATGTGTTGTTGAACTTCTAGTAGAAGTTTTTGTGGCGTTTGCATCTAATGGCCATAGATGTTGAAGTGTTATTTTCTCCACTAGTTGGCTTTTAGCACCACATTTCCAAATATTTTTCCTACCCTTACCTTAGCCACGCTACAACCCTTTGTAAGTCCTCATGATCTATATGCATGTTTTCGCCAGTTTTAAGTGGATAATGAGACGATAGTCAAGTTTAAAGAAAAAATACTTCATTCGAGTTGACTTGGTATATGTTTGAGTGAAAATTTCATTACCCATAAACACATGAGAGAATGTGTACTCGACTAAAGTGAGGTTTGCCGAGTTTAATTGAATTTAGCTTGGGGGAAGGTTTGTGGTTTGCCATGGTGAGTCAAGTTGCGATTACATGAATTTATATTAGGTGCGATTTGTGGTCTATCTTAGTCTAATCTTATAGTTATAATATCTTTCATATGCTCGAATCTCATGTCTTGGAGATTGAATGGTTGAACATATAAATCCTGTACAAAAGTTTATCTTACTCTTCCCTTGTGAATTCGTTTGGTTTGCTTGAGGACAAGCAAATGTTTAGCTTGGGGGAGTTTGATAAGTGCATATTCTAACATAATTTAGTTGCATGTTAGGTGCATTTTCATGTAGCATTAGAGCATTTACGTTGCATTTGTCCATATTTAGGTCCCTTTTCAGAAGCTACGATACTTTCACGGTTTTTTTGGTCTTTTGATGTAATATCAGGTACTTTGAACTCCTATTTGAGGATATGACGATTAAGGCACTTGGATGACCTTCAAAACGATATATCATGTGCCCAAAACGAATTGAAAGTGAAGAAGATACACAAGACTTTGTGTACTTGTGCGAAATATGATACCTCTGCACCATTTCACTCATAACTTTTGACACAAGAATGATAATGAGCTAGACCCCTTTTTCATGTTATTAGTTTTTTGTTGTGATTTCTTAACTTTATAACAATTAATTAATGTCATTCTTTATTCATAAAATATTGATCTTTAATGTAAATAATTAACGTCGTCCCCTCAAAAAAAATTGACATGGGCATTATTATAATGGATTGAGTTTTAAGTAAGGGCATGATGGAAATTTCATTGAAGAAAAGTGGGCCAACTATGAGTAGAAATGGACCGTATCCAACAATGTAGCTCTCAAAAGTAACTACAAACTCTATTTTAAAGCCAGACCCAAATTTGGTTTTAAAGTTTAAAGCTTATTTATTTGCAATAATGATCCAAGTCCTATTTTAAAGCCCAATTAATTATTCCTAATAATTAATTGTATTTTGAGCCCATAAAAATATTTTGAGCCCAATCCTTAGAAAAAGCCCAATTAATTATTCATGATACTTAATTGTATTTATTTATTATTTTAATAAATATTTTCAGAAATAAATAAATACTTTCAAAGATATTTTGAAAATGAAATCAGATTTTATCTCGTAAAAGTTGATTTCCCGGTTAAACGGATAAAAGAAAATTGTACAAAACGCGTTAAGAGAAAAAGGTTGTAAGCGTGTCTGACGCAGGCGGTGCGCTTGGCGCATTGGCTGGAACGCGTCAGGCGCATCAATCTGCTCCTGACATGTGGACCTGCGTGTCACGTAGAGTCGTGTGCCCAGCGCACTCTTTGCGCGACGCGGAGTTTACTTTATTATCTTTTTTTAATATTTTTCTATAAATAAGCCACTGATTTTCCGATTCAAAAAAACTTGATATGCTCTATATACTCGAATACTTGCAAACTCTCAAACTCTCACACTTTCAAATTTACAAACGCATAAACATATATTTACAAACATACGAACACATACTCTGATCGATCTTCACAAGTTTTCGTTTAACGGCTTCACGATTGCTCTTTCTGAAGGTTGTTATTCCCTCAGACCCAAGCCACACCGGTATATTCCTGAGGGTCCTTGAATATATTTCTCTTATTATTTATTGAATTTATTAACGTTTTATTTCATGATGTAGATCTTTAATAAAAATCCATTCTTTTGTATATTCTAACCACTATTCTTTCTTTCTTATTTTCCTATGTATTTTCCACGATTGTCCTACTCATGCTTTCATCACCAACATGTTATTATTGCTAAGTTCTAACATTAAATTTAGATAATTTGGACAACCTAATAGGAAGCCTGTAACTTTGATTTCTTAATAAGGTGTCACTAAAAATAGTCTTTTTGATGTGTTTAATCAACCAACTTAGACTAATATTTTTATGGTGCTTGAGAATATTCACTGGTTATTCTTTTGCATAAAACTGATATCGATATTAAGTAGAGGCCAGCAATGGGCGAACGTGGTTCATGACCGTGTTCGTATCCTCACCCCGTAACTCAATATATGGTTCATTGACCATTAATGGAGTCATGACGGGGAAATTCACATTGGATAAATCCCTAAGTTGTCCCCACGATTTTCCAATATCCAATTAGGTTTATGAGTCTTCCTTTAAAGAGTTGTTGGCGACTTCAAAAATATTTTCAATAAAAACCTTTTCAATGAGTTAGTCAAGTATCCCTTCATCCCGCATAGGTGAATAAAAACACGCCTACACTTATATTCCATTGTCTAATCCATATCACAACTAAAACCACAATTGTGATAAAGTTTTCGGTGTCTACAGTGGTAAAAGTATTCTAAATTTACTACTAAAACATCTCTAAGAAAAACATTAATAAATCTAGGAAATGATATGTGCAACCCTGAGCTAAAAATAGAAATTTAAGCAATAGATAAGCACTTATTACTTCAATTTGAGTTATTATATCATAAATTCTTACATTAAAATTTTCTCTGTTTAGAAATAGTTGCATCATTCTTAACTTTCACGTTTATCAATACATGATTTCAACCATTAATGTATTTCATTATTAATAAGTAAAATTTTAAAATATACAGCGCGTATTGCGTGTGGCTGGCCACACCTATAAATATAGGTACGGCCGCGCGCACGCGTCTGTTTGCCAGCAGCTCATTTTCAAAAGGTCATTCTCACTCGTTTCTCATTGGAATCGAGCTTTTGACCAGATGTTGGAAAGATATCGAGCTAAATTTTCATATCCAACTTGAATTTTCCAAAGATATTGAGTGTGATGTGAGATATGGCCTTTTGAAGTTGACCCTTGTGCACAAACATTTATGAACAAATGGAGTTACTCCTATGAGCACATAAAGTTATTTGTATGAATATGTGGTTACTCTTAACAATAAAAGGGTGTCACTCGTATAAATAAATATGGTTACTTTTGTAACAAAAATGAATACTAATTAATCAGTTTACTCTTATAAACGAATGAGCTTACTGGTATGAAGAAATTGGGTTATTTTGTGAACAATTGGGGTTACTCGTATGAATAAATAGGGTTGTTGTATGATTAAATAAGGTTACTCAAGTGAACGAATGAGGTTACTCACATGAATAAATGAGGTTACTTTTGTGGATAATTGGGGTTATTCATATGATTAAATAAGGTTGTCATATAATTAAGTGAGGCTACTTGTATGAAGGAATGCCGTTACTTTTGTGAATAGTTGAGGTTACTCGTATGATCAAATAGCATTATCGTAATCGTATGAAGAAATGGAGCTACTCGTATGAATGAATAAGGTTACTCATATTGATAAATGATGGTTGTTTTTGTGAACATTTTGAGTTACTCCTATGAATAGATAATGTGACTCATATTGATAAATGGGGTTACTTTTGTAAACAATTGGGGTTACTTATATGAATAAATGAGGTTACTAAAATGAATAAATGAGGTTACTCATAAAATTAAACTAGATTATTCGTATGATTAAATAGGTTACTCATTGGATTAAACAAGGTTACTCCAAAAACTAAATGAAGTTACTGTAAGAAATAAATGGGGTTACTCATATAATATTTTAAGGTTACACATAACAATAGAAATGATTACTCTTATAAAGAAAATGGGGTTACTTATGTGAAAAAAATGGGGTTACTCATATGATTAAATGGAGTTACTGGTATGAATAAATGAGGTTACTGGTATGAATAAATGAGGTTAGCCATAAGGTTAAACTAGGTTGGTCATATGATTAAATTAGGTTACTTATAGGATTAATTTGATAACTCATATCATTAAAATAGGTTACTCATAGAATTAAAAAATGTTACTCCAAAAATTAAATGAGGCAACTACAAAAATATAACGGGGTTACTCATATAATATTTTAAGGTTACGCGTAATAATAGATGGGTTACTCTCATAACAAAATGGGGTTACTTATGTAAAAAAAAAAAGGGTACTCATATGATTAAATGGGGTTACTCATTGAGGCCCTGTTCTTTTGAACTTATTTTGGCTGAACTGAACTGAACTTATTTTTACTTATTTCTGCTGAACAGAACTTATTTTTACTTATTTTTGCTGAACAGAAGTTATTTTGGCTGAACTGAACTTATTTTTGCTGAACTGAACTTATTTTGGCTGAACTGAACTTATTTTTGCTGAACTGAACTTATTTTTGTTGAACTAAACAGTATTAACATAATATTATCAATACTTATTATTATAATAATCAATAAATATTAACATAATATTATCAATACTTATTATTATTATTTTATTATTTTATAATAATAAATAATAAATAAGAAATAATAAATAATAATAAAAATAATAAATAATAATAATAATAAATAACAAATAATAAATAATAAATAATAATAAATAATAATAATAAAATAAATAATATAACAAATAATAAATAAAA
Source organism: Beta corolliflora (assembly GCA_947648045.1). Lineage (NCBI taxonomy): Eukaryota > Viridiplantae > Streptophyta > Magnoliopsida > Caryophyllales > Amaranthaceae > Beta > Beta corolliflora. Next base: position 6,682,167 of record CANSZD010002913.1, read on the forward strand.
AATAATAAAAAATAATATTAATAATAATAAATAATAAATAATAAATAATAATAATAAAAAATAATAATAAATAATAGTAATAAATAATAAATAATAATAATAATAAATAATAATAAATAATAAATAATAATAATAAATAATAAATAATAATAATAAATAATAAATAATAATAATAATAATCAATAATAAATAATAAATAAAAAAAATAATATTAATAATAATAAATAATAAATCATAAATCATAAAAAATAATATTAATAATAATAAATAATAAATAATAATAAATAATAAATAATAAATAATAATAAATATAAAAAAATAATAAATAATAATAAATAATATATAAATAAATAATAAATAAATAATTAATAATAAATAATAATAATAATAATAATAAATAATAAATAATAAATAATAAAATAAAAAATAATAAATAATAAATAATAAATAATAAATAAATAAGAATAATAATAATAAATAAATAATAGATAATAAATAATAATAATAATAATAATAATTAATAATAATAATAATAATAATAATAATAAATAATAATAATAATAAATGATAAATAATAAATAATAAAATAATAAAATAATAAAATAATAAAATAATAATAATAATAAAATAATAATAATAATAATAATAATAATAATAATAATAATAATAATAATAATAAATAATAATAATAATAATAAATAATTACAATAATAATAATTATAATAATAATAATATATAATAATAAATAATAATAATAATAAATTATTAGAATAATAATAATAATAATAAATAATAATAAAAAATTAATAATAAATAATAAATAATAAATAATAAATAATAAATAATAATTAATAAATAATAAATAATAATAATAATAATAATAATAATAATAATACTAAATAAAAAATTAAAAATAAATAAAAATTAAAAAATTAAAAATACAAATTCATCGTTATTTTAATTATAATAATAATAATAATAATAACAATAGTAATAGTAATATTGAAAACAAAAATAATAATTACAACATTAGACAAGACTAAACTTATTTTTGCTGAACTGAACTTATTTTGGCTGAACTGAACTTATTTTTGCTGAACTGAACTTATTTTGGCTGAACTGAACTTATTTTTGCTGAACTGAACTTATTTTTACTTATTTTTGCTGAACTGAACTTATTTTTGCTAAATTGAACTTATTTTTACTTATTTTTGCTGAAAATAAGTCCAAAAGAACAGGGCCTGAGTCATTGTATTCTCAACTCTTCTCCATTAGTAATTAATCTTAACAATATACAAATACAAATTAAAACTGTAAGGAATACTTCAATTCAGTGAAGCAAAAGTCTTAGACTCTCAGTTAGTCGGCCAAACTTAGTGGTGTCAAAACAGGTTCTCAAACAGGTTATGGGTATACCCACGACGAACCAGGTCAGACCCGGACAGGTCAGGATTCTGATTGTCAGTGCCCCAGGTCATGATTGGTCAGGTTTTGTTCAACTGGGTCGAACACATTTGAATCATGGGATTCCCGGGTGCCGGACAGGTCTGAGCGTTCCATTTACAAGTCGATCCATTCCCAGGTATGATCGCTCGTTGACATTTTTTTTGCCGGGTTTGCGCAGGTCGTATTTAGGTTTCATGTACGGTTGAGTTAAGTCAAATGTCATTGGGTTGAATTAGTAATGACCTTAGTTCGATCATTGTGAAACATCGGGTCCATTCGCTATTGATCGTCAGTTCAACTTCGGGTAACTCCTGATCGGGCCATCTTGATTTTGTTATGGATATTGTAAGCGAATCATATTAATAAAAGTATTAAGATCAACATATATATACATATGTATGTATGCGATAAATATATGGATGACAACGAAAAACCAATAAAAATATTGATTACCGTGATGTTTAGTGTATTCTCTTAGTCAACTCTTATTTCGAATAATCAACTGCGTAAAACTACTCTAATGAGTAAAGGAGTAGAACGACTCTTCATATGTTTTAATATTATATATTATAACCAACGACAATAATAACAAGTAGATGATCAATTCCAAACTTTATATAAATGATTTATTACTATAAGCATTATGATTGATATATAAGTTTGTAAATAGCTATGATATGGTAATGAGAATAATAATACTAATAAACATAAAGCGACAATGATAATAGGTAAAAATACAAATAATAACAGTAATAGTAACAAGGCTAACAATAACAATAGTAATACAAATAAGAACAGGAATACTAACAATAAAAATAACAATAGAAATACTAATATGTTGAATCATTTTAATATAAGATTGATATCAAAATAATTATAAAACCAATCTAATACTCTATTGATTATAAATTTGTATAATGACTCTTAATATGTTATAATAATATAACAAATGACAATCATACATTCATATGTTTACAACGACGGTTCATATAAGGCCTAAGTGATTATAACGATGGTTCATGTGTTGCACAATAATAATAATAATAAATTATACCCCCAAATCATTATCCCCTATAAAAGCTAACCATAACTTATTAAAATAAGCTCACTGTTAACAAGTAACAACCATAAGTAAAATAATTAACAAGTACTTACTAGTTACTAAATAGTAACTTGTTAACAACCATATAGTTTAATACTAGTATAAGATTAACAACCATAACACTCCCTTATCTTTATAAGTTATAAGATTATTAAAAGTTAATTGTTTTTATGTTATACTATAGTTTAATACTAGTATAGTATTTATGGTCTTCTCTTAACTTTATATATATATATATATATATATATATATATATATATATATATATATATATATATATATATATATATATATATGTGACTATAAAGAAACTATTTTATCAGTAGGCTTATATATTTTAAAGAGATAAGCTCTTCCTTCTCTCTAGAAATTAATGGAACAGTGATTTGAGTGTGGGTTGCCATTGTTGAAGCTTTCTTGTTCCTCAGCATTGCTGGAGCCATGGCAAAGGGACATAAAAAGGGTAAAGGTGGTAATCAAAATGCTCAAACATCGAAGATTCAGAAGGATAATGTGCAAGCAGTGAGGAAACCGTCTTCAGGTGATGCGAAGAAATTGAAGAGTGTTAATGAAATTCAGGAAGTTCCTGCGCTTAGCTGGACATGTGATGAGGATGATGCTGAATCCAATGCTTCTATTGAAAGGAATTTGTCTCAGAGAGATAAGGAAAATTTTGAAGCTGCGAGGGATAATTTGGCTAGATGGATTGAAGCTGCGAAAACTCCAACAAGAACTAGTACGATCCAGGTGAACCCTTCACCTTATCCTATGCACCAATTGATGAGTCATCCAGGTACTAATGTATCAAATAATTGGCGTCATTCATTATTTGATAATATTAGAGAGGAAGGTTTAGATTTAACTAAAATTCTTGGAAATGCTGAAAATTCTATAGTTTATGGGTCTGTGATTACTGGTTTACCAGTGAATGTTTCTGCTGAAACATCTGTGAATGTGGTAAGAATAACTGAGGATGATGTTAAACCGGAGATTGATTTTTGGGCATCAGCTGTGGTGTGCTATATTCTTGGAATGAAGCCACCATTTCGGATCATTCAGGGTTTTATCAGGAGAATTTGGGGGAAATTTGATGTGAGTAAAATAGCGATGATGGAGAATGGGGTGTTTATGGTTCGATTTAAAACTATAGAAGATAGAAGCAGAGCTTTGGATGCTGGACCCATCTTGTATGATAGGAAATCAGTGATAGTGAAATGCTGGACTGCTGATTTAGATATCTTAGCTGAGAATGACAAGGTAGTTCCAACATGGGTGAAGTTTCATGGTTTGCACTTAAAATATTAGGGTCAATCTGCTCTTCAGAAAATTGCGAGTATGATTGGTAAACCTATTAGATCTGACAGAACCACAGCACAGAAAGAAATTTTAGAATATGCAAGAGTGTTGATTGAGGTGTCTATGGATCAGGAATTCCCTGAGGTAGTGCAATTTTATAATGAAAAGGGTCTCCTGGTGCAACAGAAGGTGGAGTATGAATGTAAACCGATCCAATGCTCAGATTGCAAAGGCATAGGCCATAATATGATTGAGTGTAGGCAGAAAAGGTATGAGGTTGCTCAAAGGAAGATTCAACCTAAAAAGAAGTGGGTCCCTAAGTCTACATTACCATCTCAGGTTCTGAATCAGACTCTGGAGGTAACTGCTAGAGTGACTCAGTTAGCTTCTATAGTAGAGAATGCTCAGGAGGAAGAAAATGAAGTGCAGCAAGATAAGGACAGTGTTCATAATGATATCCCTGAAAAGAGGGGTGATGTGCAGTAGTCAGGAGAGCTTTCACTGATGGATCAGTTGGATGTAGGTGGTAGCAAGGATAAGACTCAGTTGAATGAAAGGGATTCAGGGGATCAGGGAGGAGTTGTTTTAACTCCACCAAATGGATAAGATGGGATATTGGAATGTCAGGGGTCTAAATAGCCCTGGGAAGCACAAGGACTTCAAATGGTTCTTGAGTTCTCAATGTATTGGGTTATTTGGAATCCTGGAAAAAGAGTGAAGGCTTGTAACTTTGCAAAAGTCTTCTCTCAAACATGCCTTGATTGGAGTGTTGTGGCTAATAATTCTGCTCATCCTGGGGGGAGAATTTGGTTAGTGTGGTTGCCTAGTAGGTTTTCTGTAAATATTATTCAGATTGGTGTTCAATATATTCATAGTGAAGTCACCCAATGTGCTACTGGGAGGAAATTTTTTCTTACTATGATATATGGGCTTAATGATAGTGGTGATAGAGATAAGTTGTGGAAGGATCTGAAAACTTTATCTCATGGTGTGACTGATGCTTGGCTTATTGGAGGAGATTTTAATAATGTGTTAAATCTCAATGACAGAGTGGGCTCAACTGTTACATTGGAGGAAGTAGCTGGTTTTAGGCAATGTATTAGAGATTGTGAGCTTCATGAAACAAGTATTTCTGGCCCTTTCTTTACCTGGTCTAATAAACAGGAGGGTAATGATCGGGTATTTTCAAAAATTGACAGAGTTTTTGTTAATGGAAAGTGGGATGTTACTTTTATGAATGCAACTGTTACATTTCTCACTGAAGGTATCTCAGACCATTGTGCTTGTGTGATTAGAATGGATGCTGATGTTACTAAACCTAAATCATTTAGGTTTTTTAACATGTGGATTTTAGCGGATAATTTCTTGAGTATTGTGTAGAATACTTGGAATATGGGAGTGCAGGGTACTGCTATGTATAAGGTTGTGAAAAGGTTGAAAGCTCTGAAGTCTCCTCTTAAAAGCTTAAATAAAGAAAAGTTTTCGAATATTGAGCAGGAAGCAGATGCTGCTTATAGTAGGCTTCTTGCTGTTCTGGAACAAATACATTTGCAGCCTTTGAATAGGGAGCTTCATGGTCAGGAGTTTGAGGCTAGGGAGAAGTATAATGATTTGAATAAGGCTAGAATGAGTTTCTTGAAACAGAAAGTGAAGCAAGAATGGATCAAAAGTGGGGATGCTAACACTTCCTATTTTCATGCTGTTTTGAAGAGAAGAAGAATTCAAAATCACATATATAGATTGCAGGATGTAAATGGAAACTGGGTGGAGGAGCAGCAGGATATTGAAGATGCTTTTTTGCAGTTCTATGAAAAGTTGTTAGGCACTCCACATCACACTACAGCTCGTGTCAGTCAGACTATCATCAATGAAGGAAGCAAGGTGTCTCAAGTGCAGCAAGGGCAATTATGTGCAGACTTCACTGGAGAAGATGTTAAAAATGTTCTTTTTGACATTGATGATGACAAGGCACCTGGCCCTGATGGGTTTACTAGCTGTTTTTTCAAAAAATCATGGCCTTTGATTGGAAATGATATAGTGGAAGCTATTTTGGACTTTTTCCAGTCATGTAACTTACTCAAACATATTAACTCCACTATTTATTCCTCATTCCTAAATGTGATCAGCCCATGAATGTGTCTCAATTTAGGCCTATAGCATGTTGTAATGTGTTGTATAAAATCATATCTAAGATGCTTTGTAATAGGCTAAAACTTGTTCTTCCTAGCTTAATTGATCAAGGACAAAGTGCTTTTGTAACAAATAGAGTTATATTGCATAATACCTTCATTTGTCAAGATATTCTTAAGCATTACAAGAGGAAGAATCAGCCTGCTAGGTGCACAATGAAGGTGGACTTGAAAAAAGCTTATGATTCAGTGAGTTGGGAGTTTTTGAAGGATATTTTGGATGGTTTGGATTTTCCTAGAAGATTTGTGGATTGGATCATGTGTTGTGTCACTACTCCTTCATTCTCTATGAGTATTAATGGAGGGATTTGTGGATTTTTTAAAGGCAAGAAAGGGCTTAGGCAGGGTGATCCTATTTCACCCTAGTTGTTTGTCATTGTAGTGGAATATTTTTCAAGACTCATGAAGAAAATGAGTAGCAGGGAGGAATTCCAGTTCCATTATAGGTGTTCTTTTCTGAAGCTCACTCATCTGATTTTTGCGGATGATCTCATGCTGTACAGTAAAGGAGACCTCCATTCAACAATTTTGTTAAAAAGAACTCTGAATGCATTTGCTGAGGTTTCTGGTCTTGTTGCAAGCCCAGATAAAACTGCTGTTTACTTTGGCAGTGTGCCTGTGGAGCTTCAGCAGGGTATTTTAAGATATACTGGGTTCCAGAAGGGTTCATTTCCTTTTAGATACCTAGGAATCCCTATCACATCTAAAAGAATCTAAAAATCTGATTGTGATGTGCTTGTGGATAGGATTCTGAAAAGAATAGTCTGCTGGAGTTCCAGACATTTATCCTATGCAGCCAGGGTGGTTCTCATCAACTCAGTACTTTTGAGTCTTCATGTGTATTAGGCTAAAATCTTCCTGTTACCTAAAAATGTCATCCAGAAGATTGTGCAAATCTGCAGGGCATACTTGTGGGAGGGTAAGGTTTACTTACATAAACCTCCTCCTATTTCATGGGCTTGGATTTGTAAGCCTAAACAGAATGGAGGGTTGGGCATTAGGGATTGTTTGAATTGGAATTCAGCTGCAATTGGTAATTATGTTTTGTGGATTAAATGGTTTCACCAGGTGTATATTAAGGAAGGAAATTGGTGGGAGTACAAGGCATATGCTTCAGCAAGTTGGGCCTAGAAGAACATATGCAAGATGAAAGAGTTATTCAAGCCAGCTTATGATATGCAGAACAATAAATGGAGGGGGGCTGATAAGAAATATATAGTTAAGGAAGGCTGTAAATGGCTAGCTGGGCACTAGGAGAGAGTTGGATGGTATCATTGGGTGTGGAACTCTTATAATGTTCCTAAACATTCCATTATTGCGTGGATGGCAGCTTTGGGAAAACTAAGAACCAAAGAGAGGCTAGTCAATGCTGGAATCTGTCAAGATTTGGATTGTCTGTTATGCAACTAGGGTGAAGATGCTTGCAAGCATCTGTTTTTTAGATGCTTATACAGTAGGAAAATAGTCATCTGTATTCTACAATGGTTAGATATTGGCTTCAAGGCAGAAGAATGTCTTTATACTTCATGGAGGAAATGGGGGCAAAAATACAGAAGCAAACACCAGCAGAAAGTATGTTATGCTGCTTTAGCCGCTACTGTTTACCACATATGGCAGGCTAGAAACAAATCATACTGGGATAATGCAGTTCCTAGGTATGAAAAAGTTGTTAAAAGGATAAAACAGGATGTTTGTAGTAGATCTCAATGTAAATATGATAGTAGATGGTCAAATACAGAAAAACAATGGGTAGAAGATTTAAAAGAGAATTGTAATTAGTAGGTGTTTTTTGTTTTTTTGATGATTGGTGTTTGTTTGGGTTGGCCTGATGTTCAGGTGTTAGGTTGTAAGTGGTGATTCTTTTTTTGTGCTTTGGTAATATATACTTACATTTTACCAAAAAAAAATATATATGTTAGTACGATATAATAATATTGGAACCATTCTAACTAATACGTGAATGATTATTAATGAGTATCGACTCTTAATATGCTCTAATAGTATAACTAACGATAATAATAATGAGTATTATATATTAACTACGAGTATACGATCAATTACTGGATTTATATAAAATTTAGATGACTCGATTAATCTATCACCTTCTTCATCCTCTCTCTCCTCCAAACCCATCTTTCCACCCTAAAACCATAACATTAGAAAAATAATGTTTTTTAAAATAATTTTAAAACAATAACAATAAATAAAGTTGCAACAATAACAATAGTAATAGTTGCAACAACGCTAATAATAGCAATAACAATAACAAACATAATGCGGTATATATGTATTATGTTGTTACTATATATGATAAAGTATAAACAAACTATTTTATCAATATGTTTAATCATTTTAGTATAAAATTGGTATCAAAATAATTGTAAACCCAATCTAATACTCTATTGATTATAAATTAGTATAACGACTCTTGATATGTTATAATAATATAACAAATGACGATCATATGTTTATAACTACTATTCATATGAGGCCTAAGAGATTATAATGAGGGTTCATATGTTGTACAATAATAATAAACATAACAACCATTTATATAAATGAGTAAAGTTACTAAACTAAGACAATAAGACTTAGATTATTGGCTAATGACTTATTGCATTTATGTGTTACTCCAACAGAGTACATAATTAAACGTAAAGTCACTAATGATCAATCATCAAACGATTAAGTCAAATCAACTTGTGTGAACATTTGATTACAAGTTTATCTTACTAAAATCCCAATTTTTTCGATTCTTTCTAAAATCCTAACTTCTTAAAAATCAAAATCAAGAAGTTAATTGTTAACAAGATTAATTTACCATAAGCCAATAAGTTAATAAATTGTTAATGTGTTACGTCTTACATGTTAGCAGTAAACTAATCCGTAATCACCGCATCTAACATGTTCACATATTTATAATTTATAAATTTAGAATAATAATTTCTTAAAAATTAATATAATACTTATTTAATTTCGAAAGTTTATAATTTTTAATAATACTACTAATTTCTAAAGTTACTAAACTGATAATATTAGAATTATAAATTTAGAATACTCAAATCAAAATAATATCAAAATACAATAATAGTTTATTAGTAGTTTAGGCCATTGATTTTAGAAAGATGAAAATCCAACCAATGATTAAGTAAGCAATCCATGTAATTGGGCAATTTCAATTCTCATTGGTCAAAAAATAATGTCATGGATTGTGAATTATGACCATTGATTTGAGAAAGATCAAAATCCAACCATTGAATTAAGTTCCTTCACTAACCCTAACCCTCCTCATTCCTCCCATCCTCATTCCTCAGTCACAGGCTCACATCCTCCCTCTTCATCATCCTCAATCCTCTTATCTTCTCTCTCCCCTCTGCCCTGACTCCTCTCACTCTCCTTCTACACCACCACCACCGTCAGTCCTCTCACACTTTTTCTACACCACCACCGCCGTCACTCCTCTCACCAAAACAAAACGTCATAAAATCAGAACATCCAGAACAGAAGCAGTCATTTATATTAGATCTATTCATAAAAATCATATCATATCATAAGAAAGGAACAAATACAATCTATCACTAGGAGAAAGTAAAATAAAATAAAATCAGAGGGCAAGATTGCGGTCCAAGGCAGTTTTAAAAGAAGGACGTCGATTTTCGAGGTTGTCAGCGGTGGTGATCTGATATTCATCAACCTCATCGATCTTCCTCTTCTTCAATTTGTTAAACTGTTTGGTGATGGTACGACTCGGAGGAGGAGGATCCACAATGCCATTACAAGGATACTGCAAATAATATTTTGGTTTTATGCAATTTCTTTTTTATTTTCGTTTGGTTTTATTTTCTTGTAATTTAGCTTATTTATATTTTTTTAGTTTCGTTTTTTTTTTGTAATAGGGTATTCCACCACTAGGATGATTTTTTTTCATTTTTTGTAATTTGTAGATTTTCATTTTGTTGATTTTTTTTTCATTATTATTATTTTTGTTTTGTTGATTTTGGGATTGTTGAATGTGGTTGTTTTGTTGATTTTTTTTTAAATTATGATTTTCGTTTTGTCAATTTGGCAGGAATTTGGATTTGTTAATGTAGTTGGTTATTTGTTTGAATCTAGGTCGTTTGTGTGACACAAGCCTATAGGCAGTTTGTTTCCATTCTTTTTTGACACATTATGAGCCACAATTGATCCGGTCTTAAGGTGAAAATCGGATCAGTTAACCCATAATAGATCCGGTTTTTACCTTAAATCCGGATAAAATCGGATCAGTTAACCCATAATAGATCCGGTTTTTACCTTAAATCCGGATCAGTTAATATTTAACTAATTGTTAATGTCATGTTACCTTTTACTTTTGCAAAACATTCACATATTTCAATCTTATAATATACTAGCGAAATAGTGTAGTTGTAGACTTGTAGTTATTTGGTTAGAAAATCACTCGGTCAAGTCATAAGTTATTATGATTAACGCTAATTTTAGAAAAATACTCGCATCTTTCAAGTTATTATACCTCGTAATAATACTCCCTCCGTCCCAGAATAGTCTGAACACTTTCCTTTTATGTTTGTCCCAAATTAGTTTGAACACTTCCATTTTTGGCATGGTCCCACTATTAATATATTATTTCTTTTACACATCTTTGGCCCACACCCTACCTTTTATCAATAAAAAGGTACCCAACTTTCTCTCTCCTCTAATAAAAAATACCCCACCAACTCCTATCACATCTACTTTTTAAATAAAATAACATTTCATAACCACACTACAACTTATCACCTTAAACTACGTGTCCCAACAAGTGTTCATATCTTTTTGGGACGGAGGTAGTAAGTTTAATAAAAAAAAATCAAAGTAAAAATAATTGACTTGTGAATTCGAGTACAATTTGATCTGGATAATAAAAAATTAGTTTGGTTACCAATCGGGTTGAATCCGATATTTTCTGGGTCTAATCGCGTTTTGTGTTAATATCTGGTTGGGTTATAGTCAGGTTCGAATTTGAATACAAGTCTGTTCGGGTCGGGTCGAATATGATCTTCTTTGGGTGCTCGGTCGGTGCGGGTAATCCCAGGTCAGGTTTCGGTCGGGTCTGGGGACTGACTCTCACAGGTCGAACCAGGTTCAAGTCAGGTCAATATCAAGTTGACACAGCGGTCAGGTCTGTTTCTGACACCACTAGCCAAACTAAATGAAGACAAAAAATATCAACTTTCCAAATCAATATATTTCAATTGAAGAATGGGGAAGAATCAACATCATTTCAGCCCGAGATTTTTTACCATTTCCACCCCTTTCTCCCTACACATTAGAATCAACATCAAATATCCACAAAAATGCAACTTCAATCACAAACACAGAGAAAGTAATGGCCGCCTATATTTTGTCGTCAGAAATTGCGAAATTGATTTTCGTCTTTGAAATGTCTGTTTCCTTGAATGAGCTTGCAACTGCCATTCATGGCGAAGCTGATGAGGTATTGAAGTGAAAGTGCGTGCTATTTACAACCATTTTTCTCTCTCCTCACTGAAATGGAAGATGATAAACTGAGTGAAAGCGCTCACTGGGGAGGAGGAAGAGAGAGAAAGCGCTCTAGGATTATTAGCATGATTTTGAAAAATTATAACATGTCTATTCGCCTAGGCTTATTATATGGGCTGGCTACACGGAAGGTTATAAATACGGCCGCCTATATATAAGAATTTGTGTAAAATATATACCTTGAGCCTCATTAAACAAAACCTCATATGACTATATTTTTCCTAAAATATAAAGGACCTTTTGCCAAATGCATCCCTTTAAAGTGACCACTTTGTTAATTGCAACCCTTTCATTTAAATCTCTTCAATTGCAACCTTAAATAAACCAAACACTTTTAAGTTGCAACCCAAATCCGACCTATCTTCATGTCATTTGGGCTGCAACTTAAACGTGTTTGGTTTATTTAAGGTTGCAATGGAAGAGATTGAAATGAAGGGTCTGCAATTAACACAGTGGCCACTATAAAGGCTGCATTTGACAAAAAATTCAAATATAAATTACCAAAGACAATCTAAGTGTAATATATGAATAGTACCCAAAATAAAAATGGTGCAACTATTTTTAAACAAAGTAAATACTATTTTTTGAAATGTATTTAATATTTATTTACATCAACCCTAGGAACTGAATATATCAAAACCCATAGATCTATGTCTTCAAGTAATTGAACCCAAAAGCTCACGTCTCTTCAAAGAATAAAATATTTTCCTTAAGATGCATATTTCAATGAAAATAGTACTCTAAAGAAAAAGAGACTAAACCACATAGCACCACATATACAAAGAGAAAACTTACTTCAACCACTTGTGAGTAAAATATATAGGTGCATATGAGTTTTCTTCTGATCTAAAACATCTCATCTTCATATCTCACTTTTCTCTTCTTTTTCATTTTAATAAGGGATACATAGGTAATTTCAATTTAGCCTTGAATAACAAGTGGATGAAATAAATATTGAATATTAAATTCATGATTAAAAAATTAAATAACAAAACCTTCTAAGACATTTAACATTTAAAAGAAATTATTAGAGATTATTATATCCTTATCTTTTTTTAGGGGCTCCATTAGACCAACACTTCTGCTCCCAAGCACAAGTATGTAATGGGGTTCGAACTTATAACCTCAAAGTCATAAGATGAGTTCTCCACCACCTCCACCAAACAAGCTTTGTATATCCTTATCCTTATTGCTTTTATGATAATATTTAAAAACAAGAGAGAGAAAAAAGGGAGAAATGTTAGATTCGAATGTTGGAGTACTATAATCCAAGGGACTATTTTAAGAGAAAGCAGGATTATATAAAAATTAGTGGGCAGTCCTTCCTTGTGTATACCATCATTCATTGACTCAACAGTCAACAATTACATGCTATAATTAAGTAGAAAATATGTAAGATTAAAAAGAAAAGGAGGGAGTACGTAGAAATCGGGGTATACATAATACTTCCCTCCGACAAGGTTTGCTTTTGCACTATTCACACATTTTCTGTTTACCGTGTATTGTGATTCTTACGTAAAGAAAAATCTAGTCATGTGTAATCTTATTAAATTCGTCTCGATATATATTTTCAAAATATCAACTTCTTATAATTTTTACATGTGAATTAGAGATATTATATATAGTTAAAGTTATGCGTTGACAAACATAACGGGAGGAGTGTGTCAAGTATTATAATATAGAGGAAGTACAAAGTAATGAGTTCATAACCCACACCCTCATCCTCGTCTCATTTGGAAGCGGAGTTCAGTGTTTAGCAAACTATTTACGTGCTAAAGCACTAGTACTATTGAGGCAAATGGATCCAAAGCTCTACCAAGCTGCAGCGACAGGAAATCTAATCTTGTTTCAGGAAGCTCTTGCTAGTCACATTACTACGGGGATAGATGAGTATCTTCTCTCTCAAAAAACCGATACCAACGATAATATCATCCATCTTAATGCCGGCTGTGGCCCCGAAGCCGGATCTTTCATCGTCAGTGAAGTTATGGAGAAAATGCAGCTGTCCCCTTTGGTCAAAGTAGCACTTATTTGTCAGCAGAACGATGAGAAGTTGAACCCACTTCACAAAGCTGCAAGAAAGGGTCATCTCCAAAATGTGAAAATCTTGATTGAATCTTACCATAGATTCTCAAAAGTCACAGACGATGAAGCAAACAAAGTTCCAGAAACGCGAGTTATGGTTGGAGATGTCCCAATGGATGATAATCCGGCGCCATGGTTAGCGGTAACTGATTATGGAAAAACTCCTTTGAATGTGGCTATTGAGGGAGGACATGAGGAAGTTGCAGCTTATATTCTATCACAAGATCTGGATACACTCTGTAAAATGGTAGATTACAACCGTAAGAGCCCCCTTTACCTTGCTGTGGAGAAAGGGATGGAACGAGTTGCGCTACAAATCTTGACATCTAATTGCTCTTATAGTCTTGGTTGTCCCTTCAACGATAGCACTCTTCTTCATAGTGCATCCCAAATCACAGGTGAGTCAGTACTATGCATTTCTTTTGCTTCAATTTCGATTTCTAATGAATAATTAATACAGTGGGTAGATGTATCAATTTCCGGTTCCTACTTCCTAAGTGGTTTTGAGTCTAAATCGGGGTCCTAGACACTACTCAAAGAGTCAAAGTAGCCTGCTAATTGTATTGATTATGATTTAATGTTGGTTTTTCAGAACAAGTTGCCACATTACTTGTTAAAAAACATCCAAAACTTTTGAGAGCTCGAGATAATCGTGGCGAAACGTTCCTTCACGACTGGGCGAATCGAGGTGCACTACAACCATTACAATGTCTTCTAAAGGACAACATTCTATCAACTTGGAGTGGCGACTACAAGAATATACTCTCCCTCAAAAATAATTTTGGAAACACCCCTTTACATTGTGCTGTACATTCTGATAAAGTGGAAGTCTTAAAGCTCCTAATAGATGCCTACTTCCAATTATCTGGACCAAATGGAGGGCAACTTAATGATTCGCCATTGTTTCATCAAAATTACAGGCAAGAAACACCTCTATATATGGCAATAGACCGTGGTTGTGTAGATATTGCACTATATTTGCTTTCTTTGGATTCCAATTTGGCTTCTATTTCTAGGGGTGTTCATAAATATCCGATCCGGCCGATCCGATTCGATTTTTCGGGTATCCGATCCGTTTTTTAGTTTTCGGATCGGATATCCGATCTGAAATATCTGTTTTCAAGGCCGGATATACGAAAAATCCGATGATCTGATCCGATTCGAAACTTATTTTATGAACTTTTCCTTTGAAAAATTCAATTTTTAGTTTTCGGATATCTGATCTAATCCGAAATTTCGGATATCCGGTTTTTTCGGATAGCAGTTTTTCCGATTAAAAATTTCATATCGGATCGGATATCCGAAATGAACACCCCTATCTATTTCTGGATTTCAAGGCACGAGCCCACTCTTTCTCGCCGTCGAACGCGGGTGTCTTGAAGATTATATTTGTGTCCCATGTCGTGCACTGGTCCTAAAGGACAAAATCCTTTGCATATCGCCTACAAATGCCCAGGTATGAATATGCGTCTATTTATAATTTACTCCATCTATCCCAAAACAAAACTTCGTTTCTAGTTTCTTTTTTTCCAAATTAGATGCAAATAGTACCAATTATCATGGAGGGAGAATTCTAAGACCAACGAAGTTCCGCCTTAAAACTATATGGCAATAAGGGTAGTATTATAAAATGATTAATTTTCTTATCTTTCATTAATATGTGCGACACACACATGTGTTGTTGGGAAGACTATATTCAACAATCATTATGTGTCAAATAATACGATCAGAGTTAGAATAGTGTAAAGGTCTCTGCTAGCATTAGAGTATTGCTGAGTATTCTAACTCGAAGCGGATTTGAGATTTTAGATTTGGAATACACCAATATACATACCAAAAAGCACGCAATGAGCATAATACGATTTTAGTGTGATACACAAATTTTATAATAATTTCATCATACATATCGACAGTGAGAAAAATTGAGCTTTAACAATGGAATATTCAAATTTTATACTACCTCTTTTTTTTAGATCGACCATTTTGACTTTTAACACTATTCAAAATAACTACCTTGACCATCTTGTATTATTCATACATAATGAAAGACATAATCATGTGGGCAGTGGCGGATCCAGGAATTTATGAATGGTGGGTCACTATCGACTAGGTTGCACAAAGACAGATACGGGGGGTTCGGATACGGGTACGGGTTCGGATACGCACACCCATAACGGATAATCCATGAATTAAAAAAAACTACTTGAAATGAAATCATTTCATGACTAATAATAGTTCATATTACAAGAAAATAGTACCTAAAGCAGGTACTAGTGTGGTTTTAGTAAAAAAAAAACTTGAGATATTCGGTTGCGTTTTTTTTCTTTTCATTCTGAAATTTAAATTATAATTTTTAATTAGATACAACAATTCAATTTGTTAAACATATCAATCAAATTCACTTAAACGATGCAAATTTAATCTCATATCAACGCATTATGCATATATACTAAATAATTTCACATTAGAGGGAATCCTATCCATCTCCAACTAATTCCACCAGCACATAAAACACATAAAACCAAAGGCTCATTCATGGCCTCTCCAAATACTTCACATGATAGGTCCAATTCTAAAAATCCTAAAACAAGAGTTTTAGTGCATTACCTGAACACAATCAATCAAACCTTCAAAGCTAATCCAATGTTCATAACGTCATAGTCAACATTCACCAATTAGCCACTATAACAAATTATATTAAATTAACAACAATAAATATAATAATAAATTAACAATAATAAGTCAATAATATAACAACAATTAATATACAATAATCCCTCCACCAAGATAAAAAAACTACAGATTTGTTTCCCATCTTCCAATTCGAAACATTCAAAATCAAACACATTAATATCAAACCATTAGAAACAAGCCATGAAGCCAATTCCAAATATAGAATATCTAATTGACAAATTTCATAGTGGCGACTGAGTTATGAACAAGCAAATAATCCATATTCGATGATACATAAAAGAAAATTTGAAAAACACATATTCAGTAGGTTCAATTCACAAACCACAACAATTCATACTCCTCGTGAAATTATTCATTTTTTGATGGACTAATTTCTATTCTAATAAAGCAAACAATACAATTTACTAGTTTCAATTCACGAATCACAAAATAATTCAAGATTTAAATTCTAATAAATCAAACAGTAGTCATCATCTGATTTTGAATGAAATAATAATAATTAAAAAAAAATTAGAAAACTTACCTCTTGTAATTACCGGTGAAGGACAGACGACAAAATTGTATTGTTAGTTACCCGAAAACCTCCCCACGGCAAACCCTCCACCGGGCAACCTCCAAATCGTCAACCCAACAGTCTCATCCTCATTACTCTCAACCACACCACCACCACCACCACCACCACCACCAGATTGAGCATTATTAGTTTCTATATAGTGCAGAAGAAAGACGACTTACTTCGATTAATCGAAGTGTGACGAAAAACAAGCGCAAACGCAGGAGAAGACGAAGACAAAGAAGTGGAAAACGAAGAGGAAACCCCGTCTTTGAAGACCTCAAAAATAGGTGGAGCAGAGGAAGATAACACCAGCATTTTTAGTAAGATTCATTCTGGTTTGAGGAGAGAGAAAATGTGATTGAGGAGAGAGAGTGGAAATGGCGGAAGAAGAGTGATTGGTGGATTTTGAAGATTTTGAGTATCTTTCTTCAGAGAGGAAGAGAGGAAAGAGGAGAGAGGAGAGAGATTCAGAGAGAGGGGACAAGGAAGAGAGGAGAGAGGAGAGAGGAGAGAGGAGAGAGGATAGACTTTTGGTTAGCGTGCTGGGTGCTTTGGTTGGTTTTTTTTTTTTTTTTTTAAATTGCTCCATTTTTTTGCAAAATAATGGTGGGTCACGTGACCCACCATGACACAATGTGGCTCCGCCACTGCATGTGGGATCTTGTTGGATTCATCTCGATATATATTTTCAGAACATCATCTTTTTATAATTTTTACTCATACCTAATTAAAGATATAATTGTTGAAAGTTCTATGTTGGCAAACGTGTAAACAACAAATGGTAGAACCAAAAAAAACGGTGGTAGTATTGCTTGTGTCATTTATTGAAATACTCCCTCATCATATTAATTGATACAGTTTGACGGTCAGAAAATTTTATGAGTTATTTGACTTCTTATTTCATTGTTAGTAGTTAGCATTGAGAGATTATTTTGTGGTAGTTAGGCTCTGTTCTTTTGGACTGAATAAATAAAAATTCATTTCAGTTCAGTTCAGACCATTTCAGTTCAGACTTATTCGTTTCAGTTCAGTTCACTTCAGTTCAGACTACAACTTCTTATTATTATTATTATTATTATTATTATTATTATTATTATTATTATTATTATTATTATTATTATTATTATTATTATTATTATTATTATTATTATTATTATTATTATTATTATTATTATTATTATTATTATTATTATTATTATTATTATTATTATTATTGTTGTTATTATTATTATTATTACTATTATTATTATTATTACTATTATTATTACTATTATTCTTATTATTATATTCTTATTATTATTATTATTATAATAATAATAATTATTATTATTATTATTATTATTATTACTATTACTATTATTATTATTATTATTATTATTATTATTATTATTATTATTATTATTATTATTATTATTAAGATTTTTGGCAATGACACTTTTAAGCTCTTTGGAGGGTACATTTTGACCCATTGAATATAAAAAAAGGGGGACAAGTGATAAAAAGAGTAATTTTTGGTGAAAGAAGCGAAAGATAGAAAAGTAATACTCCCTTCGATTTATTTTGTTGTTCCTATTTTGAATAGTTTTGTGAGAGGAAATTGGTTAAAGTAGGAAGAACTTTTGGAAACAGATGGAGTATTACTTTTTGGTGGGTGAAGAACTCCAAATAAATAAGTTTAAACAATGTAGCATATTATCAGTAGTATTATTATTACTTTTATTATTATTATTATCATTATTATTATTATTATTATTATTATTATTATTATTATTATTATTACTACTATTATTACTATTATTACTATTATTATTATTATAATTATTATTATTCTTATTATTATTATTATTATTATTATTATTATTATTATTATTATTATTATTATTATTATTATTATTATTATTATTTTTATTACTCAATTCATAAGAATATTATTATTATTATGCATATTATTAGTATTAGCATTAATATTATTATTATCATTATCATTATCATTTTCATTAATATTATTAATTATTATCATTATCAATGATGATAAAAATATTATTCTACTTGTAATTATTAATAATACTCAATTCGGCGATCAGATCAGTTCAGACCAGTTCAGTTCAGACTTATTCATTTCAGTTCAGACCTATTCAGTCCAAAAGAACAGAGCCTTAATGGTGATAGTGAGGCCCCAACTTTTTGGGAACTAGTGAGTGAGAGATATATTTCTTTATTATTGTTTGGCTCTCCAAAAAAAATAGACAATAATAATTCTAGATGCTTAGATACTCCTATCTAGCCTAACTCTAAAATGATAGAAAGAAAAAAAATTAAAACTCTTCAATAATATTCTTGATTCTGTTCAATAATGAATTAAATTCAGTACACATCTATCAACCGTTTGGCCTTTACATATAAGCTGACAAAGTGCTTCATTCTGAGTATGCCAAACCTTGAGTTAAGAGTAATGGAAGAACTCGAACTTTGATATAAGTTATCATTAAGGACCCGAACTTTATTCAAAAGTTATCATTAACAACCTATAGTTATATTTTTGAGTTAAAACTATTAAAAATAAAAGGAAAATATAAATATTTTTTCATTAAAATGAAATAAGTAAAAAAAAAAAAACCATTGCTAAATTTTCTCTTTTGTATGTCATTCCACCATCACCAACCCTCAATTAAATAAAATCATCGACCACCCTGAAATTATTGCTCCGCCACTTCACTTATCCTCCATCGTTTCCTTAATAACAACCAAACCATACAAAGTGCTATAAAATTTTATTGGGACAATAGAATTTGCAAGTTATAAGCAGTTAGAGTTCAAAAGGTTTTAATATCAGTATTTTAAACATATAATAATTGTGCCAATCCATGTATCCATATTACAAGGTATGTTCTTTTCTTCATTGCCATCTTCTACTTCTTCTATTAAAATGGAATGTCAGAAAAATTAATTCAGAGATAAACAACTTGAAAAAAATGATATTCCTTGATTTACATAGATTGACAATAGTCAATGATATGCACAAGGCATTCGTAATCCTAGGCTACAATTAAAGAACTCAGCTGTACAGTTACTATATTCAAATAATAATTAATGTTTTATTAACTTATAGGAAATATATACCGTACATATATATATTATCCCAAATTCACTAGTGTTTTGAATTATCTAATGTCTCCTTACTACAATAATTTAGCAGTGGTTTTTTTTTTTGTTTTAAAAAAAAATATTTTTATTTTCCTTTTATTTTTAGTAGTATTAACTCAAAAACTTAACCATAGGTCCTTAATGATAACTTTTTAAAGTTCAAGTCTTAATGATAACTTATATCGAAAGTTTGAGTCCTTCCATTACTTTTAACTCGCCAAACCTTGCACACCAAAGTAGCACTGCATTAAAAATAACATTTGTCTTCAATTTTATTTTGGTCTTAATGTTATGTAACATAATCATATAAGCAATTAAGCAGTTTGTTTAGCAAAAAGAGTAGTTATAGCAGTTGTTATCTATTAACTGTTGCATGTTAGGTGTTAGAAGTAATTTTCCAAAGGTTAGTTGTCAAAATTATTTCTAAAATAACGATTGTTTGGTAAAACTAGATATTAGTTTAGCATAATAACAAAAAGGGAAAAGCTATATGTAGCCCTAAGGGCTGCATATAAGAAGCTAAAAATGGAAAATATATGTATTAATTGATCATTTATTGCATCTGTTGATGCATTATTTTTCCATAAATTCACAACTTATTTCCATTTAAGTTAGTGTATTTATGTCTTATATGCAACCCTTAGGGCTGCATATAGCATAACCCTTTATTGGGTCTAGGGTCAATGTTTCACGACATTATGAGAGTCCTTTTGATGGTGAAAAGTAGTGTTTGAAGTAACATTATGTCTTTTTTTTTTTTTTTTACTAGAACGACGTAGGATAGATTAAATTATGGGCATAGCCCTAACCGAAGATACATGTCCACTATTTGGGCCATTAGAGTTTTGGAGTTCCGGCTCCAAACCGCTATCAATCATAATAAGTTTAGTACACACCGGGGATGGGGTCAAAATACTTGCTCTAGGAAACATTATGTCTTTGATGAAGTGGTTTTTTTGTGCATGAAATAGCTCTCCGTGTTTGAAGTAGTGTTTAGGAAAAGCTAAATAACTAGCTTTGGGATAGATGCAACTTTTGGAGTATTTTTCTTTAAGATAGAATATAGCATATTTTTGTTAGGGTTATGCTATATGCAGCCCTAAGGGTTGCATATAAGACATAAATACACTGACTTAAATGGAAATAAGTTGTGAATTTATGAAAAATAATGCATCAACAGATGCAATAAATGATCAATTAATACATATATTTTCCATTTTTAGCTTCTTATATGATCAATTAATACATATACTTCATCAAAGACATAATGTTTCCTAGAGCAAGTATTTTGACCCCTTCCCCGGTCTGTACAAAACTTATTATGATTGATAGCGGTTTGGAGCCGGAACTCCAAAACTCTAATGGCCCAAATAGTGGACATGTATCTTCGGTTAGGGCTATGCCCATAATTTAATCTATCCTACGTCGTTCTAGTAAAAAAAAAAAAGAAAGACATAATGTTACTTCAAACACTACTTTTCACCATCAAAAGGACTCTCATAATGCCGTGAAACATTGACCCTAGACCCAATAAAACCATAATTGCATGCTTATCCTACGTCATTCTAGTTTTTTGTGGCGTTTGCATCTAATGGCCATAGATGTTGAAGTGTTATTTTCTCCACTAGTTGGCTTTTAGCACCACATTTCCAAATATTTTTCCTACCCTTACCTTAGCCACGCTACAACTCTTTGTAAGTCCTCATGATCTATATGCATGTTTTCGCGAGTTTTAAGTGGATAATGAGACGATAGTCAAGTTTAAAGAAAAAATACTTCATTCGAGTTGACTTGGTATATGTTTGAGGGAAATTTCATTACCCATAAACACATGAGAGAATGTGTGCTCGACTAAAGTGAGGTTTGCCGAGTTTAATTGAATTTAGCTTGGGGGAAGGTTTGTGGTTTGCCATGGTGAGTCAAGTTGCGATTACATGAATTTATATTAGGTGCGATTTGTGGTCTATCTTAGTCTAATCTTATAATTATAATATCTTTCATATGCTTGAATCTCATGTCTTGGCGATTGAATGGTTAAACGTATAAATCCTGTACAAAAGTTCATCTTACTCTTCCCTTGTGAATTGTTTTGGTTTACTTGAGGACAAGCAAATGTTTAGCTTGGGGGAGTTTGATAAGTGCATATTCTAACATAATTTAGTTGCATATTAGGTGCATTTTCATGTAGCATTAGAGCATTTACGTTGCATTTGTGCATATTTAGGTCCCTTTTCAGAAGCTACGATACTTTCGCGTTTTTTTTGGTCTTTTGATGTAATCTCAGGTACTATGAACTCCTTTTTGAGGATATGACGATTAAGACACTTGCATGACCTTCAAAACGATATATCATGTGCCCAAAACGGATTGAAAGTGAAGAAGATACACACGACTTTGTGTACTTGTGCGAAATATGATACCTCTGCACCATTTCACTCATAACTTTTGACACAAGAATGATAATGAGCTAATTCTAACTGGGTTGGAAACTAAACTTAAAGAGCTTTCCAACGATATATTACATGTGTGAAACAAAGCTCTGGATCAAAAGTTATAGCTGTTCAAAGTTGAGCTGAAGCCACTGTCTCGTCCGCACGCCCGTGCGGTTATGTGCTCGGCCGTGTAACCTGCAATCAAAAGTCACGAATGATTCTGCCTTGCTCGCACGACCGAGCAAAATTTCGCTAGACCGTGCATGACCTTGCACGCCCGTGCGCTTAGTTGCTTGCCCGTGCAACCTGCTGTAATGTCGTATCTTCCGCGTTACTTAACTTATGTCGGTTTATATTAATCTTAGCTTATAAATAGGACTTTAATCATTATTTTGAGGAGGGGATGATATATCATCATTATTAGTTTATACTTATGGTTTTTAGAGAGAGAAGTTAGAGAGAGAAATTTGTAGATCTCCATTGTTCTCCAAGACTCCACCTTTCTTCCATTAATTCAAGTATCTATTTTCTTCTTCTTTTCTCCTTGTTTTATATTATGATGTTTTATTATTGTTCTCTATTTTCTTTATTTATTTCAATTATGCTTTCATAGTTTTGTAATCTATGGTCAAGTTGAACCCTAGTGTGAATTAATTCATGATTATACCTTTAAATTCCCAAATTAATTGCTTAATTATTCTTGCTTAATTGATTGTGCATATTCCAATACTAGATTAGGGATAACTAGTATTGATATGATTCCATTGTCTTGATCACAACGGGAGTTGGGTTTTGACGGATTTTAATATTTCAATGAAGGACATGAAGTTCTCCACGGGAGTAGGTAGAATGGATTGTTAGGAAGTTAGAGTGTCGCGTTTAATGTCTTTAATTTGCATGATTCCACGGGAGTAGGCTTGAGTGCATATTAGAGAAGCCATAGATAGTCGGGAGAGATTTATGGTATTTTATAGGGTATACTTTTCCTTGTGAATATTTAATTGACTAGTTTGGGGTAGGAATTATCATTGTATTAATTTATGCTAGTGGGGATACTTAACTATAGAGTCTTTTATTTATAGATTGAATAGTATAGTTAATTCGACCATATTTGATATTAACCTCCTTTAGTCTTACCATTACTTAACGGCTAATCATAGAACAACTTTCTCTCTGTGGAATCGTCCCTGACTTACCCTACTACATACTTAGGAGGATTAGTTAGGTTATTTATTTTTGTTAGGTGCGCGACACACCTACCAAATTTTGGCGCCGTTGCCGGGGAGATAGTTTGTTTTATTTAGTTTTTATTGTTGGTGAGACTATAGTGTATATACTTTTTTTTTTTACTTTCTTTTGTGAATTTTTTTTTTCTTTTTTCTTTTCTTTCTTTTTCGTATCATGGAGTCATATTATTATTGTGATGGGGATAATTCTTTTGATAGGCACCATAGTCATAATTCTTGTGGTTCTCATGTTTATAGTTTTGATGCATCACATCAAAATTCTCCCAATTTTTGCATGAGTTCTCATGAATTACCATACATGTTCCATGAAGCCAATATTTTTGCTAGTAATTCTAGAGCAATTTTTTCTTTTCCTCAATGTGAGAATGAATTGTTTTGGAAATACTATTATAGGCTTGGCTATTTTATTGGTCCTAAACATGGAATTGAAATTTGGGATATGTGCCTTGTAATTTATGAGGGTTTAAATGAAGAAACTAGGGTGGTGTTTGATTCTATGTCTAATGGGAAATTTCTAGCACAATCACCAGATTATTGTTGGGATTTAATTGAGTGGTTGGCTAAGAATAACTATGAATGGGATATGTCTTTATCTGTTAGACCAACCCTACAACCCTATAGTTGTATTACAACACTTTCTTATTTTTCGAATTGTCACTCTACTTCTCATTCAATTTCTTTGTGTGATGTGACATTAGTGAATGATTTTAATCCCTCACCCCAATATGAATTTGATTATTACACTCAAAGTTGTCATCCCCAACCGTATATTTATGATGATGATGATGCGGGTTGTATAGAAAATGAGAGTTATGAGGATGATGATCAAATTATAGGAGAGATCAATGTGATGGATATTTTAAAGGAAGAAGAAACATTGGTTGAAAAACCTTCCTTCGAGAAGTCAATAGATGAGAGTGATGTGATTCATGAGTCTTTGTCGGTTCCCCCTACTGTTTTTGAGTTTCATGTTCCTTTCTCTCAAAAGCTTGACCTCATTCCTTCTTCTCCTATATTATATCCTCCTTCATTCCTTATTTCTCCCTCTTTGAATGACTCATATGATCATGAAATTTATGTACATTCGGTTTCTTTCCAACCTGTTGGGTCATGTAAAAAGACTAATAATTTTTCTTTTTCTTCCTTCTCTTGTGGATATAACTTTTTCTTTGATTTTCCTTTTTGCAGGTCTTCTAGAGAATTAAAACTAATTTATTCTACATTTTCTTTTGTATATTATTTGCTTTTCTGTGAGATGCATGCAGATGCATTTGACAAACTACTAAGGGCTTTGATGAGCTATTCCTGGGAGGCAACCCAAGTTTTCTAACCTTATTAGTTTTTTTTTTATTTTAAATTTTAGATTTAGGATATTCCAATTTTTTTTTTTTTTGATTACTAACTTATAAAATTTGTGCAAATTGTGATCCAGGGGTTGAATTCCTATTATTCATTGAGGTTTATTTCTAGGTACTTGATCTTATGCTCTGTGAGGAGGTTCAACTAAGGGTTTTCACCCACAACACTTTTGGTATACTATTTCCTTTCCCCCTCTTCAAGTTTTTGAGACTCATATCTCTTTTTGCCATTTATTTTGGTTTAACTTGATTGTGTGATTGAGGAAGTTGATTCTGTTATGTGGTTGTGGATGTTTTCCTTTTTTTCCCCTTCCTATATTTCTTTGTCACATTGAGGACAATGTGTTATTTAGCTTGGGGGAGGATTTACTTTCTGGGTTATAACTTTGCACATATTTTCGTTTTGGTATTTTTTTTTATTTCTTCTGCATTTTTGCATATTTTGGCTTTGTGGGTATGCTTTCTGAAAACCTTCACGAGACCTTACTCGTCTACTAGGGCATCCTAGGGGTTTAAATGGCTTGTTGCACATGCTAAGTGCAATCGTGATTCCTACGAAAGTGAGTTAGGATTTATTGCTTTCTTAGCATTAGGAACATTTTAGTTTTGTTTTGCATTTTTGTTGCATTCATACAGGAAATATATGTTTTAATTCATGACATTGATAACTCATGAGATTTCGGCATATCTTGGATATTGTAATTAAATTTTATAAGATTGAGTTAGTCTTCATTGACCGCTTCATGGTACGATTGTTTTGCAACTTGAATGGTTTGTGGTAAGATTGGTTGACATTCCCCAAGAAAGACTTGATTTAACTTGGTAAGCATAAGCCTAGTGAGGATTCTTTCAAGCCTTATAGACTGACACATCTACATCAGTCTTCTATTTTTTTTGTTGTGTGATAGTTCCTTATGAAGTACGATTCTTGAACTTGCCTTGGCACTCTTTGAGACTTATGTGGCATATGCATGCGTTGATATGATTGAGGTGTTCTTTTCATTATTTTGAGCCTTCAGACATTTTTCTTTTCATATATATTATTCCCTTTAATTAACCCATGTTGAGCTTTTGACATCCCATTCTCTTGATCAACCTACATTACAAGCCTCTAGCCTTTTATGGTTTATCTACCCAAGCCTTGCTAAGTGGAGTAACATTAAAGTTCATGTGTTTTAGCTTGTGTTGTGGTTTTTCGGTAATTATTGGAAGAAAATATGTTGAAAGAAAAAAAATGCTTAAAGTTATAGTGTCAAAGTGCAAAATGGAAAGAATGATGAAGAAGAAGTGAAGAATGATCTAAAAATTTTTTAAAAAAAAAGAAGTGAAAAAAAAAGATTGAATAAATGGTGAAATAATGTTTGTTGGAGTTGATAAGGTTGGGTATTATTTTGATTGAAATAATGTTTGTTGGAGTTGCATATTCTAACATAATTTAGTTGCATATTAGGTGCATTTTCATGTAGCATTAGAGCATTTACGTTGCATTTGTGCATATTTAGGTCCCTTTTCAGAAGCTACGATACTTTCACGTTTTTTTTGGTCTTTTGATGTAATCTCAGGTACTTTGAACTCCTATTTGAGGATATGACGATTAAGGCACTTGGATGACCTTCAAAACGATATATCATGTGCCCAAAACGAATTGAAAGTGAAGAAGATACACACGACTTTGTGTACTTGTGCGAAATATGATACCTCTGCACTATTTCACTCATAACTTTAGACACAAGAATGATAATGAGCTAATTCTCACAGGGTTGGAAACTAGACTTCAAGAGCTTTCCAACGATATATTACATGTGTGAAACAAAGCTCTGGATCAAAAGTTATAGCTGTTCAAAGTTGAGCTGAAGCCACTGTCTCGTCCGCACGCCCGTGCGGATATGTGCTCGGCCGTGTAACCTGCAATCAAAAGTCACGAATGTTTTTGCCTTGCTCGCACGACCGAGCAAAATTTCGCTCGACCCTGGATGACCAAGCACGCCCGTGCGCTCAGTTGCTTGCCCGTGCAACCTGCTGTAATGTCGTATCTTCCGCGTGACCTAACTTATGTCGGTTTATATTAATCTTAGCTTATAAATAGGACTTTAAACATTATTTTGAGGAGGGGATGATATATCATCATTATTAGTTTATACTTATGGTTTTTAGAGAGAGAAGTTAGAGAGAGGAATTTGTAGATCTCCATTGTTCTCCAAGATTCCACCTTTCTTCCATTAATTCAAGTATATCTTTTCTTCTTCTTTTCTCCTTGTTTTATATTATGATGTTTTATTATTCTTCTCTATTTTCTTTATTTATTTCAATTATGCTTTCATAGTTTTGTAATCTATGGTTAAGTTGAACCCTAGTGTGAATTAATTCATGATTATACCTTTAAATTCCCAAATTAATTGCTTAATTATTCTTGCTTAATTGATTGTGCATATTCCAATACTAGATTAGGGATAACTAGTATTGTTATGATTCCATTATCTTGATCACAACGGGAGTTGGGTTTTGACGGATTTGAATATTTCAATTAAGGACATGAAGTTCTCCACGGAAGTAGGTAGAATGGATTGTTAGGAAGTTAGAGTGTCGCGTTTAATGTCTTTAATTTGCATGATTCCATGGGAGTTGGCTTGAGTGCATATTAGAGAAGCCATAGATACTCGGGAGAGATTTATGGTATTTTATAGGGTATACTTTGCCTTGTGAATATTTAATTGACTAGTTTGGGGTAGGAATTATCATTGTATTAATTTATGCTAGTGGGGATACTTAACTATAGAGTCTTTTATTTATAGATTGAATAGTATAGTTAATTCGACCATATTTGATATTAACCTCCTTTAGTCTTACCATTACTTAACGGCTAATCATAGAACAACTTTCTCTCTGTAGGATCGACCCTGACTTACCTACTACATACTTAGGAGGATTAGTTAGGTTATTTATTTTTTGTTAGGTGCGCGACACGCCTACCAGACACTAGCTCACATCTTGTGGTTTTTTTTTTTTTTTTTTTTTTGCATACATTGGGTTTCGACTTAATTTCTTGTAATTTATTGTATATGTTATTGGTTGTCTATAAGCTTTTTATGTGAATTTATTAGGAACAATTGATGCAATCAGTCTCAACTATCGCTGATCTTGTTTAAAAGGTCTCAACTTTTTATGAGAAGGCAATTTAGTGACACACTTATGTATTGGTTATTAGCGGAATGGTTTGGTACTAGCTCATGTCTTGTGGTTTTTTTTCTCCCACATCAGATCTTCCACATAATTCTTTGTATTCCACTATCTATATTATTGGTTGTTTGTCAGTTTTTTCATGTGAATTTGTTGATACTTTAGTTACTTCGTTGATGTCATGTTAGTGGTATGCTTTAGTTACTTGGTGGTTGTGGGTTATTATTCCCTGACTCCATTTGAAAATTGAAAGGCTATGATAAGAGAGAGAGAGAATGATTGATTGAAGGATTTTGTGTGTGATTCTCATTCCACGTAAAATGCCTATGTACAATAGTAGTATTCCTAAACTACTTAGGAAACTATCTTTACAAATCAATTAAAGATAATATTAACATATTAACTAAATATATCTCAATACC
This sequence comes from Beta corolliflora, assembly GCA_947648045.1. NCBI lineage: Eukaryota > Viridiplantae > Streptophyta > Magnoliopsida > Caryophyllales > Amaranthaceae > Beta > Beta corolliflora. The sequence goes on from CANSZD010002913.1 coordinate 6,710,853, forward strand.
CCCCCTCAAGGTGGAGCATGGGGATCCAAAATGCCCAACTTGCTAAGAAGTAGATCAAACTGAGTCTTCACAAGAGCTTTGGTGAAGATATCCGCCAACTGAGCAGTAGTAGGAACATAGGAAGGAGCAATGAGACCATCAGTTATAGCATCATGCACAAAATGACAATCGACCTCTATGTGTTTTGTGCGCTCATGAAATACGGGGTTGTTGGCAAGATGTAAAGCGGACTGACTATCACAAAAGAGAGGGATAGATTTGGGATGATGAACACCCATACTAAGAAGTACACCTTTGAGCCACTTAAGCTCACAAGTAATAGTGGCCATGGAACGATACTCGGCCTCAGCAGAAGAACGAGAGACGGTGGGTTGTTTCTTGGTCTTCCAAGAGATAGGAGAATGACCAAGAAATACAAGCCAACCTGTGAGAGAGCACCGAGTGATAGGGCAAGCAGCCTAATCAGCATCACACCAACCCTGTAATGTCAAATCACTGTCAGCACGAAGAAGAATACCCTGGCCAGGAGTACCTTTAAGATAACGAACAACACGTAAGGCAGCCTCAAGATGCTCCTGACGGGGCGCCTGCATAAATTGAGACAGAATATGTACGGCATAAGCAAGGTCAGGACGCGTAACAGCGAGATAGATAAGACGACCAACAAGGCGTCTATAGACCTCCGGATCATTGATAAGAGCACCTGTAGCAAGACTCAGCTTATGATTCTGCTCAATAGGAGAATCAGAAGGCTTGGCACCCAACATGCCAGCTTCAGTAACAATATCAAGTGTGTACTTACGCTGGCAAAGAAAAAGACCTGAAGAGCTACGAGCAACTTCAATACCCAAAAAATAACGTAAAGGACCAAGATCCTTCATACGAAAACAGTCACTCAAATAGGCTTTGAAAGCCAGTAACGCAACCGAATCATTTCCTGCAATAATGAGATCATCAACATACACTAGGACATTAATCTGAACAGAGCCCTTAGTGTAAATGAACAGCGAGTAATCAGAATAAGATTGGAGAAAACCATAGTGACGAAGAGCAGTGACAAGCTTAGCAAACCAACAACGCGGAGCTTGTTTCAAACCATACAAGGACTTGTGAAGTCAGCAGACAAGATTCGGATCAGAGGCACCAAAACCAGGAGGAAGTTTCATATAAACTTCCTCCTCCAGATCACCATGTAGAAAAGCATTTTGAACATCCATTTGATGAAGTTCCCAATGCTTAGAAGCCGCAATAGCAAGAAATGCCCGAACGGTAACCATTTTAGCTACGGGGGTAAAAGTCTCATTATAGTCAATACCTTCCTGTTGATGATTGCCAAGAACCACCAAACGAGATTTGCGTCGGTCAAGAAGGCCATTAGAATCATATTTGTTGCGATACACCCACTGACTACCAAAAGCTCGTTTACCAGGAGGAAGATATTGCATGGTCCAAGTGCCATTAGCCTCAAGAGCAGTGATTTCTTCTTGCATGGATTTTCTCCAATTCTCATCTCTCATAGCCTCCTTAAAAGACCTGGGCTCTGTAGTGGAAGTAAGAGCAGCAAGAAAAGCACGATAATTTGCAGAAAAACTATCACAATTGATATAATGTGCAATAGGATAAGGAGTACCTGTGGAGCGAGGAGAACTGGAGGAAGCGGGGGGAGGACTTTTTACGGCGACAGTGTGAGTAACATAATCACGTAAAAGAACAGAGGGCACCTTAGTGAGCAAACCACGACCCAGAGCAGTAGACGAAGCATCGGAGTCTGAAATAGAAGGCTCATTAATAGAAGAGGTTCCAGCAGGGGCAGACCCAGGAGAAGACGGCCCATCAGACACGGTGGAAGGAGAACCGGTTGAATGGGGTAAGGAGGTGGTGGGGTTTGTGGAACGAGGCCCAGGTGAAGAAATAGGGAGCGAAAAAATAGGAGTAGAATCAGGCCCAGCTGAGGGAGAGAGAGGCGAGCGGTTTTGAGCGGAAGTGGGATTGGGCTGAGAGATGTGGGCCAGTTCTGGGGAAGAAGAAGAAACAAGGGCAGGAACGGTGGGGTGGGCTTCAGTAAAAGAAGAGTGGGTTGGATCAGGGGAAGGAACATGGGTTTGAGCTGTAGGGGGTGAGGTTTGAGAATTTGGTGGAGGAAGAGAGGCAGTAGGTAAAGGATCAACAAGAGGGTCGACAATGAAGGCAAAATCATCGTCAATATCTGAGGCAATTTCAACAATATCCGCGGGAATGATATTAACACTGTCGGGGGTACCAAAAGGAAACACATCCTCAAAAAACTTCACATCCCTAGAGACAAAAAATTCCTTCTTGTCTAGATCAAACAAACGCCACCCCTTTTTACCAAACGGGTAACCCACAAAAATGCACTTTCGACTTCTCTTTGCAAACTTATCACCCTTAGTATTATGATTGTGAGCGAAGCATAAAGACCCAAACACCTTAATAGCATCATATGAAGGAACAGTGCCGGTTAAACATTCAAAAGGGGTTTTATTGTGCAACAAGGGAGTAGGTGTGCGGTTAATCAAATGAGCTGCAGCAAGAACGCATTCACCCCAAAAATAAATGGGAAGATGAGATTGAAAACGCAAAGCACGACCTACATTCAAAATATGCTGATGTTTACGCTCAACTTTTCCATTTTGTTGAGGAGTATGAACACAAGAAGTCTGAAAAATGACACCCGTGGCAGCAAAGTAGTCACGAAGACAATTAAACTCAGTACCATTATCACTTTGCACTATTTTAATGGTTTGAGAATATTGTCGATCAACCATAGCAATGAATGACATGAACATAGAAAACACCTCAGTTTTATCGACCAACAAATAAAGCCAAACAGCACGAGAAAAATCATCCACAATAGTCAAAAAATATCGTGCACCACAAGAAGAGGCATGTCTATATGGTCCCCACAAATCGCAATGAATTTTCTCGAAAATACGGGTAGTTTTATTATCACTAAGATGAAACTGATCTCTAGGATGCTTAGCATAAAAGCAAATGTCACAAGCATCATGGAAACTGCCCTTAAGATGACTAACAGAGGGAAGTAACTTTACAACTTTTGCGGACGGATGCCCCATACGACGATGCCACAAATCGAAGACTGAAGCTTCACCAGAAACCGTGATATGTTGAATATGATCCATGCCGCCAAAGTAATAAAGTCCATCCCGCTTAACTCCCGTTCCAATCAGCTCCATCGACGGGTCCTGAATATTACACATATGAGAATCAAATTGGACAGTACAATGCAAACTATCACACAATTGAGAGATGGATAATAAATTACAATGAAGATTAGGCACATAAAGTACATGAGTGAGAGTAATAGTAGGAGATAAGCAAACAGAACCCTCTTGAGTGGCAACAACCGTACTACCATTAGGGAGCCCAACAGGGCATGCAAGAATATCATGAATATTAGACAACCAAGTAAGATCACCGGTGACATGATGAGAAGCACCGGTATCAAGAATCCAAGAGTAAGTATCAAACTTACCGGTCAAACGATTGTCAGGAATTTTAATATTACCGAACATGCCTGCGAGAGCTTTCCACTGGTCGGCCGTAAAAAGAGTAGAAGAAGTGGCAGAAGCACTTGAAGAAGCCTCGGCCGAACCAACAGTAGCAGCATGAGCACGGGCTGGTGGCCCACGACCACCACCATTTGCGGCCCGACCACGGCCACGACCACCAGAGTCGTTCCAATGGGCTGGATAGCCGATGATTTCAAAACAGGTGGCGACGTCGTGACCCATTTTCTTACAGTGAGAACACAGCATGGTTGTGCGATCTGGACGATCACCACGCCCACGACCGCGGCCAGGAACGGCGCGAACAGAGAAGCCGACAGCATCAGGTGGCTGTGACGGCAGCGCGTCGGCTGGTTGTGTGGCCAGACTCACACGCTCATCTTGGATGAGCATCTGGTAAACACGGTCAAGAGTGGGAAGATGTTCTAGGGCTAAAATGGCAGCCCTAGTTTGAGCATAATAAGGAGAATATAAGCCCATAAGAAATTGGTGTACCTTACGAGCTTCACGACGTTGAGCATGGCGGTCACCGGAATCACAAGTAGTGCAACAGTTACAAGTAATCAAGGGTTCATGACGATGCAATTCTTCCCATAGTACATGGAGTTGAGAGTAGTATGTGGTTACCGACATAGTCTTCGATTGCTCACACTTGGCAATGGAAGCATGAAGTTGATTGATGCGTGGTCCATTAGCAACTGCATAGCGTGCCTTAAGAGTATCCCAAAGACGACGAGGGTCGTTGAATTTAGTAAGAGAAGCCTTGACTTCGGGCATGATGGTATTCATTACCCACGAGACTAACATAGCTTGAAGAGCAGCCTAGTCGGCAGCAGTACAAGGAGAGGCGGGTTTGATAACACTGCCATCAAGAAAACAAAATTTACAGCGGGCTGCAAGAGCTGTTTGTAAATCGACCGCCCAGTCGTCGTAGTTGTTGTCACGTAGACGGGTGGGTGTAAGAAAGTCGCCAGGGCGGTCTTGAGGACCAAGATAGTAAGGAGAAGAAGCATCGAGTTTGGACGGTGGTGGAGGATCGACATCGTCGCCGGCCATATTGATGATGAAGAAAGAAAATTAACCTAAACTGATACCATGATAAGAGAGAGAGAGAATGATTGATTGAAGGATTTTGTGTGTGATTCTCATTCCACGTAAAATGCCTATGTACAATAGTAGTATTCCTAAACTACTTAGGAAACTATCTTTACAAATCAATTAAAGATAATATTAACATATTAACTAAATATATCTCAATAGGCTATCCTCCAAGACAACATTCTCACCTTGTGTGAGCTGTTTTAGGGTAAAAAAATTATCCAGGCCATCACTTCCTGCATGCCAAAGCATTATATACCAGATTGTTGAAGACATGAAACAAAAGCTAAGAGGAAGTGCTGGAACGTAAATGTATAAGACATTGTTGGAACATAAATATAACTATGGATGCCTCGCCCCCACTATCCTTTGCAATTTTATCTTGGGATTGTTTTAGACTTAATTTCGAACAAATTAAAGCCTATATCTGCTTGTTCACCAATAAACAAAATGTAGGAAATATGGGATTATTATTGCTAGTATAGTTGTTTAAACAATGTATGCAAAGACAGACTTCAAGCAAATTAGCATTATTTGAGCTAATACCCATTTTACACAACCTTCCTTTCTTTGGAGTCTCCTCCACATAGTAAGCCACAAAATGGATTTTGGTTTATGGATAGCAGTTATTTTCCACATAAAAGTGATCTCAATGACATCTCCTACTAGTTGGCTACAGCTTATCATACATAGTCTTAATAGAATGTGAAGTTACCTGCCCTAATTGTGCAAGAGTATTGTTCTTCAACTTTTATTTAACATGACATATTTTTCTCCAATACCAAGTACTAATGCATCTTGGAGCATAATTGTATAGGTAGTACCGCAAGTACCCTAGCGCACATGCATAAATGTCCGCAAGCATTATACTGAGAAGCAACCATTACACGACGATTGAGATCATTTCAAGAGTAGTCCGACAACATTGCTGGCGGTCACCTAATAAGACAAAATAGAGGAATCTTTCCTTATGTCAGGCTCATCGTAGCCATACACGTGGACAAGGATTAGACATGCACCCTGTATGAGGAACAATATGATACTACAAATAGCCATTTGAGACTATTCTGCAGGTACATTCTGAACACTTATTCCTCTCTCTCTCTACTTTTTCTCTCTAAATCCTTCACGGACATATCTCTGACTTGATCGTCGGAGGGGGTTTCCTCACATCCTCCTCGAGGATAGTTTACGTTTGCTTCCTTGCAGCTATTCACTAGTAGTCGCCCACTCCACTCTTGGTGGACTTGTTTGAAGGCTGCCACTTGTTTCATACAGGAACAATAACCCGTCCAATTTTCATCCTTTCGTCAACATAATGAATCCAATTCACCCCGATTTTTTCTTTATGGCTAGAGATATTATGTGCATGCTAGCCCGTAGCTGCAAGGATCCAAGTTTCAGTCATATATATATATATATATATATATATATATATATATATATATATATATAAGTAAGTAAGTATGAGGTATTATATTTCAAACAGCAAAACCATTTACAAATCACAATCCCTCCTCAAGCAGACCATCTAGGATGGACTCCAAGGGAGGGATAAAAAAACCAAACAAACTAAAGAGATTCAAGCCGCAGTTTATCTGTAGCACTAACTTTCTTAGGTAGACAACTAAGACTCCTATACTTCACTATATTTTGTATGTTCTTTACAGTATGCTCAATGCTATTCGCTTTACAAAGCTAGTATGCTTCATTTCTAACTTGCCAAATGTAGTAAGCCACAGCTTCCAGAGCAGCAGCCTCGACAAGCCTCTTCACTTTGGATCCCCTTCTTCTCCTAGCTATCCACTCAATGATTTGAGAGAAGATCATACTCTGATTCTGAATACCACACCATTGTTTGATTCTGGTCACACATTCCTTGCTGAAATGACAAGTGAAGAAGAGATGATCACGAGTTTCAGCCTGACCTCCACATAATAAGCACAAGTCATCTTCACATATACCAATTTTGTGAAGTTTTTCTTTCGTTTGTAGTATGTTTTGCATTACTATAACCAGGAGCAAAACTAATGTTTTGGCAAACTCAACCTTCCCCAAACTACCTGACACCATTACATCTTTTCATACTCTCCTATAAGTTTCATGTAAACATATTGAATGGAATATGTTTGCATTTGTTGAACTTCAGATTCAGTGAAATGACTTTTGAGTTTTTCTTTGATACTCCCTCCGTCCAAGAAAGATTTGAACACTTGTTGGGACACGTAGTTTAAGGTGATAAGTTGTAGTGTGGTTATCAAATGTTATTTTATTTAAAAAGTAGATGTGATAGGAGTTGGTGGGATATTTTTTATTAGAGGAGAGAGAAACTTAGGTAGCTTTTTATTGATAAATGGTAGAGTGTGGGCCAAAGATGTGTAGAAGAAATAATATATTAATGGTGGGACCATGCCAAAAAAAGAAGTGTTCAAACTAATTTAGGACAAACATAAAAGGAAAGTGTTCAGACTATTCTGGGACGGAGGTAGTATTACACAGTAGTACCAGCTACATGTGCTCTTTGGCACATACTCCCACCAAGTATCTTGCTTAATATAGATATTGTGGACCCACTTCACCCTGTAGAAATTATCCATATTCTTCTCAACAACCTAGATATACTTTCCAAGGGCTGCTATATTCCATAACAGAATATTTCTTACCTCTAGTCCACCTGCAGACTTAGGAGTACACACTTTACTCCATTTAACATAGCCAAGTTTATTGTTGAATGAATCCCCTGACCATAGGAATGCTCTGCAGATTCTTTCAATCTTATGAAGCACATGTCTAGCAATCACAAAGACCTGAGCCCAATATGAATAATGCATACTGAGAAGTACTGACTTTATTAATTGTACTCTCTCATCAAAAGATATGTTCCTAGTTCCCCATATTCTTATTCTGGCCATGATTTTCTCAGTTAGCTTCTCACAATCAAAAATTGATATTCTTCCAGAGCAAATAGGCACGCCTAAATACTTAAAAGGAAGATATTCTCTAACAAAACCAGAACTGTCCAGAGCCCTTTGAACCTCTGCATTGCTCATACCACTACAATACATGGCAGATTTTTGCAGATTTGCTTGTAAACTATAGGTTTCAAAGAAAACTTTAAACCTTTCAGAAGCAAATGAATAGACTGAAAATCACCCTTGCAACATAGGAGGATGTCATCAGCAAACCATAAGTGTGTGAGCTTCTTTGGGGAGCATCTTCGATGGAAATTGAAGCTTGGTTGCTCACTAATTTTCTTTAGGACTCTGGATAGGTACTCCATGTAGACCACAAATAAGAGGGGAGACAAGGGATCCCCTTGTCTGATTCCCCTTTTAAAGAGAAAGTACCCATGTAAAGCTCCATTAACCATTAAAGCAAATTTAGAAGAGGTCACAAAAGTCATGACCGGCCCTATAAATCTCTCAGGAAAACCTAAGTGCTCCAACATCTCAATAAAAAAATGCCCATTCTATGGTGTCATAGGCCTTCCTCGTGTCAATTTTCATCATGCACCCTGCACTAGTACTACTTCTCCCATATTGCTTCACTAAGTCTTGACATATCATAATGTTGTGCATTATGTATCTACTATGCACAAATGCACCTTTTTTTTTGCTAAGTAAGAGTAAGATTTGTATTGGTCACCCAAAACAACTTTACAACCTAAACAAGCTCAAAGAGAGCCAAAAAACAAACCAGCTATACACCTTTACAACCAAAACAGAACCCTATAAACAAAGTTATGCTAAATCATAAAATAAATTTCTATCCTGCCTTGAGATTTTCTTTGAAATTACAGTCAAAATTCTATTTTTAATCACCATTTGAAGCATTCGAGTAGTATGAGCAAGAGTTGGAATCTTCTGACTCCAAAAACCTTCATTCTTGCTGTGCCATATTATGTACACAACTGCAGCCACATCAGCTTGGAACACATTTTTCCTGAATTTAGAGAGTCTGCTATTATTACACCACCTCATAATCCCCTCCAGATTCTAAGCTTAACAATGAAATTTGCAACCAAACTTTAACCCACTGTAAACGAGCAACACTGAATTGACATTCAAAAAATCAATGTCTGTGACTTTCCACATTTCCAGCACAAATTTTACAAGTGCTGTCATTGATTACCCCAATTTGAGTAAGCCTCTCAGCTGTTTGTATCTGCTGAAAAGCTAACCAAGTGATTATTCTTTGCTTAAGAGTACTTAATCTGTACCAAATAATCTTTGTCCAATTAACCTGCTCCTGTTGAATCACCAAAGTATCATACACTTTTTTAACACTGTAAACAACCATGTTCCTCAAATCAGTTACAGAGAAATAGTGTTTGAGAGTGTCTCTGGTTTGGCAAATTTTCTTCCAATACCAGCTACCTCCCTAGCTGGGAACATAATCCCACCACTCATTACCATGAATATACACAGCATTCATCCATCTAATCCAGGCATTGTCTTTTTTAGCTGTTATAGCCCAGACATACCTTCCCATAAAAGCAAGATTCCATTTATCAAGATCTCTGAAACCCAAGCCACCTTCCTTCTTATCACAACACAGTTTATCCTAGGCAACTAATCCAGGCTTCTGAGAATATACTTGTCCAATCCACAAGAAAGATATGCAGATCTTATTTATCTCCTTCAAAACACTCTTGGGCAAAACATATATCTGAGCCCAGTACATGTGAATATTCATAAGAACTGAATTGATGAGCAGCACCCTAGCCATGTATGATAAATTCCTAGAACTCCACACTTTGATTCTGCATATCATTTTATCAACTAATCCATCACAATGAGCAACAGAAAGCCTTCTGGAACAAATGGGAACTCCTAAGTATCTGAAAGGTAGATTACTTCTACTAAAACCAGAAACATCCTCCACTCTCCTAATTTCCTCCTCTTTCATGTCACAACAGTAAAATGCAGATTTATTCTAATTAGCTTGCAAACCCGAAGCTTCAGAAAAAAGCTTAAAAGCTTGAAGCATCATGTATATTGAATGGAAATCCCCTCTACAACACATTATAAGATTGTCTGCAAAACATAAATGTGTAAGCTTCACAGCTCTACACCTAGGGTGAAAATGAAATTGAGGAAGCTCACTAATGTTCCTGAGTATTCTTGACAAATACTCCATGCTAAGCACAAAGAGGAGAGGTAGTAACATTGGATCACCTTGCCTCAAACCCTTTCTAGATTGAAAATGTCCTTACAAAGAACCATTTATCATGAGGGAAAAAAAGGGTGTTGTAACACATTCCATAACCAATTTAACAAAGTGAGATGGAAACTTCAAATGAGTTAACATTTCTTCAGCCCCAGTCAACTGTGTCATATGCCTTTTGCAAGTCAATTTTCATTAAACAACTAGGACTTGCTGACTTCCTCCCATATTGCTTCACTAAATCTTGAATAATCATAATGTTATGCACAATATACCTGCCATGGACAAAGCCACCTTGATTCTCATTAATTATGTCTGGAAGGATATCTCTCAATCTATTGCTCAGCACCTTTGTAATGCACTTATACAACACATTACAGCGAAGAAAGTACCTTCATTCAGAAAGCCCACCTCAGCTGAATTATAAGAATTTAACCAATTCTTTTTAGCCATGACTCAATCAATCTTGGAATACACTCTACTACTCCCACGCTGCTTGTTATTCCAAGTAAAAAAGTTGCTTGTAGCTTTCACATCAATCATCTTGCAATCATTCATACACTAATTAATCTGCTCCAATTCATACCTTCTTACAGGAGCACCAACTCTCTCCTCAACATTCATAACACAGTTCATGTCACCATAAACAATCCATGGATCATATGTATTGCACTTCTTCAAAAAATTCCAAACTCTCTTCGCACTTTCATTAAAACCATACACAAAGCTACAATAAAACCTTGGTAAACCACTAACAGGCTTCACCAAACAATGCAACACCTGGCTACTACCTCCCAGAATATCAAGAGCAAAGACCCCAGGCTTCCAGGCAACTTGAATTCTTCCACTATCATGAAAAGATGAATTAGAAGTAAAACTCCAACCTGCAAACATTCTATGGTAAAGGCTTCCAAGATTAGAAGCCTTTACCTTTTGATTCCAAGAGACCAACAAGCCCCACATATTGCTGATGAATAAAACTCCTCACCTCAATCTACTTCTGAGCTCAATTGATCCCTCAGACATTCCACGAGAGAATTATATCCATTAGGAGTGGAGGAGTCCCCTCCTCCCACTTATGTAATATCTTTTCCTACATCTTGCATTTCTCCACCAGCTGCATCAACGAAGAGATCAAAAGCATTATTGATTGAAGTTGGTTGAACTATGGCTGATTTTAATCTTATTAGTCTCAAGGCCCTTTGAAAACCATCAGCATCAACATTGTTCTGCACAGGTGTGGGGGGGGGTCTATGCTTCACTTCTCAACATTGCCAATCACCCTACCCTGCTGCACCTTCTTTTAAACCCAAATCCGCTTCTCTTTTGGCCTCCAATAATCCAGAGTATCATGTCCCATCATATGACATTGATAGATCACATTTACTCGACTTCCATTCATACACCACAACAACTTCTTGTTTAACTCCATTCTCATCCAAGAAGCAAACAGAATCAGGGAATTGTTGATTCGATTTCACTTCTATAAGCACCCTGGCATATTGAACTTCATCACGCCTCATTGTGGCCTCATCTCTCTGCATAGGTTTACATAATTAAGCCACAATCTTATAGAGTGATTTTTCTCCCAATACTTAAAACCTAGTTTCAATTGAATCCATATAGGAAGAGTTTTCAACTCTTCTTTCTAAAAATCCATATCCTGGTTCCATGGCTTCATTATCACCAGTTTACAATCAAAGAAATAAGCACCACTAAGAACCTGATCACGAGAATCCATTGTTGTGAATCTCACAATGAACATTCGCTTACTTATCATCACCACCTTATCTACATTATATTTCTTCCAAACTCGCCTAATGTATCCTTCCATGACATGACTTGGAGGATTAGCTCCAATTACATAGCAAACAATAGACGAATTCCAAAAATCAATCTCCTCTTGAATGTCAGCCAAATCAATTTAAATTAATTCATTATTCGGATTATCAGTTCCAGATTTATCGATATGAACAATTTCAGCAGGATGTTGAATTGCAACTTCATCAAATTGCTGTAAAATTGGAGTTCTATACGTACCTTCACCAATTACTGGCCGAGATTTATTGCTTCCATGGATCGATTTAAGCCATTCGCTGAAAGTGCGACGAATTTCTAACTGTTGTTGCAAATTTTGAAGCGACGCTTTTGGGGTTAAAATTTCTTCAGCATAATCGAAATTTAGTGCTTCTACTCCCATGATTTCAACAATTGATCGTGTTTTACGCGCTTGAGAATCCGAAGATGGACCTCTGGGATTAGCATTCTTCCCCCGACCTCCAGATTTTCTTGCCATGGCGATAACCCACAAGGGTGAGTTGCACTAATGCACCTTGGTTTTCCATAATAATGTCAGGCAAGACCTCCCTCAATCTATTGCAAATGACTTTTGTGATGCATTTATAGATTACATTACACCGTACCTTACGAATGAGAGTAATTGTAGTAGAATTTACCTCACTAAGAAGCCTATCATTCTGAAAAAAATCCGCAACAGCTGCAATAACATCTAGGCCAACTATATGCCAACAATCCTTGAAGAAGTGGCTACCAAACCCATATGGGTCAGGCGCCTTATTTCCATGAATAAACCACATAGCCATCTTCACTTCTTCTCCAGTCACAGGTTTTAATAAATTCTCACAATGTTGAGCATTCACCAGTGGCCCTGCTGTGACAATACTCCTCTTAACTTGCCTTCTGTGCTGCATTTTATCATCAAGTAAAAGTTGGTGATAATTAAGAAAAGCCTGAGTGACTTGTGTAGACTGATTTGCCCAGACCCCTACATCATTATGAATACCAAACAAAATATTTTGGATTTGTCTTTTCTTAATGCTTCTATGGAACAACTTGGTGTTAGAATCACCATCTTTAAGCAATGCACATTTAGCCTTTTGTTGTACAAAAGACAAATAAGAAGCATGAGCTATCATATGTTCTTGTACAATATGAAACTCTCTTCTTCTCAACTCCAATTTATCAGGTTGTTGATGTAGCTGAACCTAACATTCTTTGAGAACTTGAGTAGTACTGATCTATTTGGCTGGGAAATATGAGAATCCATCCTTATTCAGTTGCTTGAGTTTCACCTTCACCCTCTTCAAATTCTGAGTGACCTTGAACATTGAAGTGCCCACAATTAATTCATTCCAATAGTCCTGGACTATGGCTTCAAAATTCTCAGCATTCTTCCACATGGCAAAGTATCTAAAAGGCTTATTTCCAGAATTCTGACTAGGATCAGTAACCAGCACCAAAGGGCAGTGATCTAAATCCCCTTCAGGAAGGAACATAGCTTCAGTGAATTGATCAACTTCCATTCATTCAACATTACACATTACCCTATCTATTTTCGAAAAAACTCGAGCATCATCACATTATTTGTTGTTCCATGTGTAGAAACAGCAAGTTGCTTTTATATCATCCATATTGCAGCTTTCCACAAATCTTCTAAAATCAACACATTCACTACTTCTAATAGGAGCCCCAATTTTGTCCTCCATATTCAAGACACAATTAGAGTCCCCCATCCACATCCAAGCAGCACTATTAACCCTTAGTTGATCCAAATCACACCATAATAGTCTCCTACTGCTGGCATCATTAAAAGCATACACAAAGGTGCTATAGAGCTCAGCTTGGCCATTTTTAGGCTTGACCTAACAATGTATTAATTGACTGGTACATTTAATGATGTTAACATCAAAAAAATTTGGATTCCAAAACACCACAATCCTTTCACCTTTATGGTATTGGGAATTGGATGTAAAACACCATCCAGGACACACATTTAAGTAAAGTTTTCCCATATGGCAAACTTCACCCTCGTTTCTAATAGACTTACTAGTCCAGCAGAGTAGCTTTGGATAAAGCTCCTCACTACCTTCTGCTTGATAGGACTATTTAAGCCTCTTATGTTCCAGCAAATCACTTTATTCATGAGGATTTGGAGGGTTGTCACCCCTCCCAGGATCATTTCCCACTATTTCACACATGATTTGCCCCACAGCAACCTCCTCTTTTGTCAACACTTGAAAAGGATTCATGGTAGGCAGCACCACTACCTTTTGTGGAGATTTTCTAGGTGGATTATGAACCAATCTAAAGCCCTCCTCATCTACATCCTTCCTCTGATTGCTCATTTTCTTACTGTTCTCAACCACTGCAGCTTGTGGTGCTTGTTGTGCCTTCTTTTTCCAAACCTTCTTTCCCACCTGTTTCCTGCATTGCTCAGCATTATGCCCAAATTGCTAGTAGGTGGCATATGTTTTCAGGCTTCCACTCATATACTATCTTTACCTGAGTGACGTCATTTTTTTCATTCTCAAAACAAACCACCTCAGGGAACTTCTGATTCACTACAGCCTCCGCTAACACCCTTGCATATTGTAGTCTTTCTCTTTTATGAGTTGCCAGGTCTGTTTTCAAAGGCTTGCCAATCAATCCAGTAGCCTTGAATAGACTATGCTCTCCCCAGTATTTTATATCTAAATTATGCAACTGAATCCACATATGTAATGTTCCATACACTTCTTTTGTAAGATCCGTCTCAGGGGTCCAAGCTTTGATGATCATGGATTTCTTATCAAAGAATTGAAAACCACCATTAAGCTCCTTATCTCTTTTTTTCATAGTAGTGAATCTTACTATGAAAACTCCTTTATTTACACTTGCAGTTTTATCTACCCCCATATTCTTCCAAATCGTTCACATAAACCCTTCCATTACATATATATAGGTGGATTCGCCCCTAAAATGTGACATATTATAGCTGAATTCCAGAAGTCTATTTCATCCTAAATGTCCTCAACATCAATTTTCACACATCTAGACTCATCAGCTATCACACGATTCATTTCAGTGTTCAGATTCAATTGATTCACCTTATGTTGCTCATTATCAATCACATTACTACTTCCAATCCGATTCAATTGAAATTGATCAACAATCACATTTCTATTCGGATAATTCGTATTACCTGAGTTTCTCAATTAGCAAAAAAGGGGTTCCGGATTCCTGATCCGCCGACTTACTTTTAATCGACGTCATCCATTAAGAGAATTGAGATCAAATCATCGATTGTTACTGAAAATCACGCAATGACGATCGAGGCGATAAATTTTCACCTAAATCCTCCACAATCTCATCATCCGAGCTTTCAAACTCCATCGCTTGAACTCCTAAAATTTCATCCATGGTCCGAATTTTCTTCGCTTGAGAAGAAGAAGGAACATTCTTCAGATTGTTGCTAGAGATTTTGGAATTTCCTTGAGCTCGAGCTTTCCTAGCCATGGCAGCTCACTACACACAGGACACAGCGTGTGCACCGAGTAAAAAAGCTAAGTTTTAGTTTTTCATACTCTCAAGCCACTTTTCCATGAGCATAACTATCCATCTTGCCACGCCATAATTAAGCCTTACAAATGGCATTGAGTTTTTTGAGGAATAGTTTTAGAAGGATCATGATTCGAGCCCGGACTACCTGGATACTCATGAGTACAACATATACCAACTGCAACATTAGCTTCCAACAAAAGAAAGGTTTCTACTACTCCGGCATCTTAATTAGATCTTGCACACTTTTTATCCACTAGATGTTCGCAATCAGCACTAGGTCTTTCTGCACGTATAGGAACTCCTTGATTTCTGAGGGGAAGTTTTCTTTTTAGAGTATCTAGTCATATCAAGCATCCTTTGTATCTTTTCTTCCATCATCCAACAGGATGAACACCAGGTTTTTGTGGATTTTCTTGCAAAGTTTTGCTCTCATGAGACCACTTCGAAATGTTTGAGCATCTTTTCGCTGTTGGAATTAGTCCAAAGTAATGGGTAGTTAGTTCCTATCATCTAGGAGCATATTTGTTTGTTTAGTCAATAAACCATATAGGAAGCTTAACTTGTTCCTAGTATGTTAGTGGAAATAGTGGACAACTTATTTTGGCATGAGCTAATTATGAGTTTTAGTGGGATATCTAATATCTTCCTTATTTCTAGTCTTTGTTAATTATGTTCTAGGAAGGACCTTCTACAATGTAGTATAGTTGTATCTCTTATTATCTCTATTATATAAGGGAAGGGGGAGCTATGGTGTCCCCTTTTGAAGAGATGGTTTTACCCCCCTTTCCCTTTCTAAATTCAAAAACCAATTTCAACCAAAGTGGGGCTTCAATAAAAACTAATGCCGGAAATACAATTATAACAATCAATCACAACTCAACTGAAATCAATAGAATTGCATAATTCACGTTATACAAATCACTCAGATGAGGAATATTTACAAAAACAAAAAAATTCAATTACGAACTATAACCCATTGTAAATTACATACTCCGTTCTCAAGAACCATTTACAATTACATCCTCAGAAAAATTACCAATACACTACAACGTCAATATAAATTACAAACTAAGAAAAACATATGATTCCGACGGACACATTTGTCCATTGGCGATTTGCGAACTTCTAAAAAAGGTACATAATTCTTTTTAATCTTGCAAGTTATTTCAAATTAGTTGAAAAAAACTAGCAACTCTTATGTTTAAATGCATGTTTAATTGTAGTATAGATAATTACATGTTTTACAAAAAAAATACAATAAAAATGATACATGAATGATTTAAGTGTGTATTGTATAGTATAAATTTCGAACTAATTATAAAAAAATCAGTATATGTTTGTAACAAAAAAAACATTATAAAATATAAATCAATTACGAATACAATAACAATGAAACGAAAATCAAATTAAAAAAGAAATTACATTAATTTGCCAAAACAAATAGTGAAATTGAAAATCGATGAAAACGATTGTATCTTCTTTTAGTAGTTCGTAGAATGAAATATAAAAAACCGGATCTGAATTTTGAAAAAACATAGTATTTCATAATTAAAAAAAAGTGTATAAAAATAACTTTTCGAAAGTAATTTTTCGAAAAATAAATGTAATCTTATAAACCATTATTACAAAACTGACATTTCGTATTAATAATTAAAAATCCAGAAGCAAAAGGTCTTTTACCCAATAAATTATGCTTAAATTTAATTACTTTGTACAAAAAAATTGCCAAAGAAGTCTTGAAAAACCAACTAGGATGATTCAATTAAGAACCAACTAGGATTGAAACTGGATTTTTGCAAATTCCAAATTATGAACTTCAACCATAATTTTTTTTTTAAAAAATCCATCTTCACCAATAAAAGTTCAAACATAATGTAACCGAATCTTTGAGAACTATAGTTGATAATTAAATTTTTTGGGAAAAAATCAGGAACATAAAACGTACAGAATTACCTTCAAATTTGAGGCCCCCATTAATTCGTCAATCAAATAAACCCCAATCAACATTACCACCTAGATCGAAATGAAAACACAAAAAGACCCACAAGAACAGAGACCAAAATTACCCTAAAAAATTAATGGAGCGTTGATAGAGTTAATTTTGACACCTGGATTAGCTTATTATTGTGGTGTTTCCTGTGAAAATAACCATTGGATCTACTTAAATCTCAATCTTTTTAATTGAATATAAAAGATAGTGAGGATAAGGAGATGAGTCATTCTTATTTTTTGAGGGAAGGGAAGATGTAAGGTTGTAGGTGGGAAGATGAAAATGTGGAGGATTACATGAAAAAATACGAGAAATTCATCATTCATATATATATGGGTATGTGGGGTGGATAGTTATATGGGTAGGTGGGATTGACAGTCATATGGGTAGGTGGGAAAAATTAACGTGGGTTTGTTACTTGCATATATACAGGTGGCTTTGTAGCTTTAGGCTACAATTTTTTTTTTTGACTATTAACAAACAACTAATGTTAGTCGGTCACTGACTTAGTTATAATTGAAACAACAATATTACATAAAATCATGAAGTATTTGTAAATATTTCAATCTTTCTTATTCACAAAATGGAGGTAAATTTAAATTCGAACTTTCATTTTTGGTTTGTCGTTATGCCCAAAATGTCGTTGTCCGCATCGCGTGTATAAAAAGCTAGTATAGAAAAAAAAAGGAGGGAACATGTTAGGTTGGAATTTTTTCCAAATCGGGGATTATTACATACCCATTAAAAAGTGAGAAGTTGTCTTACTGTAGCTTAGTAACGGTAGGCTTACCATTTTACCCATATAACTTCGTGTAATTGATGTTCTGCCCTTACTGTATCTTAGTAACAGCTCTCGATTTTCCTTCTATTTTTCCACACTACCCTCCCTTCCAGCTTTTCCTCTTTCTCTTCTCTTATGCCATTACTATGGGGTGGTTTCCCATCTTGTTCCCTCTCTCTCCTTCCATTCTCTCTCTTTCTAATCCTAATTTTTGTTTTTCAATTGTTGGAAATTGCATCATTGGCCTTCTTGTAAACTGACCATCACTAGTACAGAATTGTTAATTTGCGTCGGACCTAGGACCCCCATTTGCGTCGGACATAGGTCCGACGGCACAGGTCTCGTCGCAGATGATGGATACAACATCTGCGTCGGATAAGACACGACGCAGTTCATTTACTATTTGCGTCGGACCAAGCCCATAGTGCGACGCACATGACCTATCCCCCCTGCCTGATCGTCGCCCATCTGCGTCGCATGCAGAGCTACATGCGACGCAGATGACCAACGTACATTTGCGTCGCATATAGCTCTGCATGCGACGCAGATGTGGCTTGCTGGGCTGCTACGCATATGCCATCTGTGTCGGACCGTATATCCCATCCGACGTAAATAATGAAAAACGCTGAAACTAGTCATGCCATCTGCGTCGCATATGACAACACATCTGACGCAAAAGTCCCAAATTTGCGTCAGATGGGTTGCCATAAACGACGCAAATGGCTGTTTTTATTAAAAAAAAAACTACTGATAAAACTCACATCTTCAACCAATTGTACATTTCTCTTGCAGCAACAAGCAAAACCTAAATTTCAACAACTCAAATTTCAAGTTTCATGACAAAAACTGGTAATTCTACCATTTTTCACATAATTTACCATTTAAACCAAAAAAATCATCAAAATTAACCAAGAAACAAAAAGATCAACAACTTATCAACCAAAAGAAATTAAAGAAACTAAAGAACAATTGATTAAAGATAAAAAAAATATATGGTTATTATAGCAGAAGTGCGAAGTTTGTTCCAGATAACAATAAACAAATTACAAATTAAACTACTTTCACGCCATCCATTTGTACTGCAAACAATAAGCGAATACAATAATACACAAAAACAACGAAGTAGAAGATATTAAGAAGGGAAGGCTTAGATCTGCACCATCGAATTACAAATTCTCGAAAACAACAAGCAAATCTCTCAAAAACTAACCAAATCCAAGCGAAAAAAAACTCTAGAAAACCCTAAATATATATCATCAACATTAATTACCATCATATGTTTTCTTCGAAGGTTCAGATCTGGTTTAACTTGCGCAGGAGTTCTAGCTCGTCTTCAATTTGTTGTCCTTCAAATCGCCATTTGTTCTTCTTCAATTATCCTTCGCTGTTTTTGAGTTTCGAATTCGTCATTTGCTCTTCAGTTTCATTTACTCTTCAGTTTCATTTGCTCTTCAATTTCAGATCTAGTTTCAATGGTGTTTGTTGCTCTTCAGTTTCGAATGATAGGAGGGGAAAAGTAGAAGAACGGGAGGGACGAAGGGAGATAGGGAAAGTAGGAGAGTGGAGTCGGCGGTTAGAGTTGGAGAAGGAGAGGGAGATATAGAGTGAGAGGTTAGGGTTTGATGGATTATTGAGATAACTCGAAAATTAAAAGGGGGAGGTGGGATGTGCGTGGGAAGTTCTTTTTAAATTGGGCCGAGGAATTGCGTCGAGTGGACTACATATCCGACGCAGATGCAAATCCCCACCAATTGTTTTAATGTTCTGCGTCGAATGCACCCTATATCCGACGCACATGACTCATAATTTGCGTCGGACCACCTTAGTATCCGACGCAAATGAAGTGCTTATAGACTTCTGCGTCAGTTTTCCAGTTGTGCGACGCAAATGAGGTGACGCAAATCAACGTTTTTCTACTAGTGCATTGCTCCCATTCAACGCTTTGAACGCCTCACTGCTTGAGGTGGCCCTCATTCTCGCGAGAAATCTCTCGATTTCTCCTCTCGTGTTTTCGAGTTCTTCCATCAACCTGATCGCAAAGGTAAATTTCTTCAATTTTTCTCGCAATCTTCCGTTTTTAGGTTTAATTTGGGATTTCATTTTTTAGATAATAATTATGGTCGATTGAACTTATGAATATGAATATCTAGCTTCAAATGTAAACTTATATACAAATTCAGTATAATTTGAGGTTTGCATTTGACTGATTGATTAATTATTAGGTTGTTTGTACTAGAATCAGCGTGCTTGTAGTTATAATGAATTAGCTAATGCTCTTGATGTTTACTTTTTATGTTTTCAATAGTATCGGACCTTTTGTTAATTGTAGTGTAATGATTGTTTTCCTTGTTTCTCTTGGAACCCATATACATAGATGATTTAGAGAATTTGTTAGAGGAAGGCATGGATGCTTTTCATACCGATGTCGATGACGGGACCATCCAGGAGGTTGTTTCTTTGTTGTGTTTGGAATATGTTTCTTTTATGTTCTCGCCTTTTTTCATTAAGTTACTTGTAATTGATTGTTAACTTAGGTGAATTGAAATGAAATATATAAGATATGTTGCCATTAGTTATGGGTTTAATCTCATTTAGAGCTCTTTGTCATGTGGTGTAGGACTGTAGATCGCAGATCAGTTGATGATTATGGATGACGTGAGTTTGGATTTTGGAAGGTGACTATCAATCAATTCAGAAATTAAAGCAAGTGAATCAATGTTTAACATTTCTCATAAATTAGTAAGTCGCAACATAAATTTATAAAAGTACTCCTTATTTCCTACATACAAAAATTGATGATCCAGGTGTAGCTTCTGCTTCTTTGGTAAGTCGCAACATAAATTAGTGATTACAATCTAAATTCAGTAATAGAGCTTTCTTAAATTAGGATTTCTTAAATTAGTTATTCTTCTGTAAATTAGTGAATCAATGTTTACAATTTCTCATACTAATTTTGGTCCGTAATTCTAAAATATCATTTGATTGGGCTCATGCTCATACATTCCTTCTCACTTTTTAAGAAATCCTTTCACTAATAGAGCTTTTCTTGACTTTGAACAGCAAATATTCCTTTATATAGAGATACTATCTTCCAATCAGTTTTGCTTTTGTGCTTTGGTTATCTTAAATGATAGGGCAACATCAATTGGCTTTACATACGCCTTCAAATTTTCCTTGAAGTTGCCGTGTACATATTTGTGGGTTGGTGAATTAGTAAAAGCAACAAAAAACTATCTTGCACAAACAAGTAGGATTAACCTTTTTGAAATTGACAAAACCATAGAAGGACTGAGGGAGATAGTAAGAGGGAGTGGGAATGGGAGGGGGAGAGCGGAAGAAGAAGCGAGAGGGAGGCAGAGAGATAAGGTGATTTGGGCAAGAAAGACGGGAGGAAGAGATAGTGTAGTGGTGAGGGAGCGCCGTAATTGATAACACCATTAGTAATAGTTGTTTTGTTTTTCAACTTGATTTTGTATTCGTTCCTAAACTTATATTATGAATCTATATACACTACATGTGGTTTTCATAACTTATATAATGATCTTTATTTGATCTTATCTTAAACCTGTTAAAAGCAAGGATTACCCCAAAATGCTTATGAATAGTATTATGAGTCTATATCGTTTGAAGTTTACAGTTCTTTGGGCTTTTTGTGATTATTGCAATGTTTGGGAATTGTTGGACTAACCCTTCGCACTCCTTTCTCCTTTTCCTCAATATTGCTTTTCCCTTTTCTTATTCTCTCTCTCCCCCTCTTTCATGGTTGCCTTCTCTTTCTCTCTCTTGTTTCTTTTCTCTTTCCTTCCCTCTCTTTCTCAGTTATGCAATATGTCCTTCACATCTTCTTCTACCTCTAATTTTTGTGGATGTTTTTCAGCTTTTAAGAGAAGAACGGATCAAATCAGCAGTAGTGGGGATAAAGACTTGGATGTGTTCGTGTTAAGAACCTAGATTTCATTACAAAAACAAATGGAGGAATTCACCAGAAAATCACATCTAGCTACGTCACTGACCACGCCACTGACCCTTCTTTCTCTCCGCTCCAACCGCATCAACAAGTAATCTACATTGATATTGTAATCGAGATCCGTGCTTTAATCGTAGAAAAACTTTTCTCTTACCATTGCCTAATTCTTTTGTTTCTTTCACATGGGGTTTAAGCTTCGATATGAGGCCTTCAAATTATGATCACTATCACGATGAACTAATTACACAATTTATGCTGTGCTAGCTTCTTCCCCTACAAAAGGTTAGGTTTTCCATTTCTTCTTTTAATTTTTGTTGTTATGGTCTGACACTTACCTCTATGTAATGTGAGGAACAAATTTAAAGTTTAAATTGTGATCTATTTGTTGAAAACTGCAATCCTCTATACGTTAAATTTTATATTTTTCGTTCCTTTTTGTATGATTTACAACTCTGATTATAGAAAGCTGGAGGTATATGCTATGAATCAACATAGCTTTGTGGCCAAAACACTGAAATTACACTTAGAGTTAAGAGATTAAGCGAAGAAGAACAATGTTTAAGAAGAAAACAGTAAGATATGACTGAATTAATGCAAATCTAGGTGATTAATCACCAATTACAGCCTCTCCAATCTTTCGAGAGGAATGACACTCTCCCAAGTTAAAACCACTAATCACTCTCCATAATTTTCAACACCTCTTTTTCTCTCTCTAATTATCCCTATATATAGATTAATTTCCATAGTACAACTACGTAGCTTATTCCCCAAGCTAACTAATTAAGATAATATCTAAATTACCCCTCCCTCTAATATGGATTCATAGCATTACCGGCCCCCCAAACTTCCACCTTGTCCTCAATGTGGATAGAAATTAGCACTTGATTCTCGGCGTTGGCGGCAGCAATGATATGTGTTCCTTGGGTTGTGACACTCAAAATTGAGATTGGGATTTCTCATGCCTTGAAACTCCTTTTTAGTGAGGTATTGACCTTCCACTAGTGGCCTCACTATTGAGCAATAGTATTGGGATTTGCCATGGAATGATGTAATCAGGAGGATAAGTTTGCTCTTGAGAGTTGGTGGTTTTGAGAAATGTGTTTGGAATGGTGCGTTTATAGGATGGAGGTAAGAAAAGAAAGTTGGATGTAGAAAAACATGGGCAGGAATAGTAATGGTCTGGTTGGGGAATTTGGATTTAAAAAGTGAAGGGTTAGAAAAACAGGACAGATTTTATGGGAAATGTTGGACGGTTTTTTTAAGAGGTGGACTGGATTGGGTTATGGGTTGGGTGGGGTGGGGTGGGGTGATTGAGTTTAATGGATGAGTGAGTAGGTAGGGTCGTCAGGGTGGGACAATTTGTTTTATAAGAGTAGGAAAATATATGGGCCTTAGAGTTGTTAAGACTAGAAGGTTCTAGGTTGAGGGAGTTAAAAAGAAAAGTGTTGAGTGGGTTGAGTTCAGAATTTTGGGCCTCAAAAGTGGGTTGTGTCTCAATAATTAATGAGAGTCTGATTTGTAAACAAATGGTTGCCAACAACTTTCTTTCTGCCATGGGCTTAATTCCCAATTTGCCCTTACTAAGATATCTTCTTCTAGTGCCTTTTTCTGCAAGCCAACGTAAATCCCAGCCATTCTTCCTCTTTCATGGTCATCTTCTTCAAATATCTGCTGCAATCCCCACTGCCATTGCCACCCTGCTTCACCACCAAAAATTTCTCCGGCGAAAAAATTCGAACCATCACCTGTAATGCTACCTGGAAAATCTCCAGGTCCACCAGAGCTTATTCTATACTCCACCATTTCTGGAGTTTTATGCAGCAAGCAATCTGGTGTACGCTGCCATCTTCCACCACCAGGATTATCGCCGGCGAAGCTATTTGTACCCATAAAATTTCCGGGTCCCCCTCCAGACCCGCTTGCCTTCGACCCGCCCTTCACAAATCTTTCTCGTTCCCTGTTAAAGCCACCATAAGTGGTGGTTCCCTCACCAAACTTACCATTTCCGACCAAAAGACCTGGTCCACCACCGGACCCACTTCCTCCTACCCCACCTTTCTCGAACTTTCTTCCTCCATGCTTGCTTCCAACTGAATCACCTCCCCATGGGTATACTCCAGCAAAATCACCATGTTTTTCACCAAATTTTCTGTCGGTCGGTGGATCTTCGCCGATGCGTGTAATTCAAAATTAATTTCAAGGGCATTCTTCTTCATATCTGACTCTTACGCTTCAAATATCAGTTGGTTGCCTTCCTCTTCAACCTCCTCTTGAAAGTTAATGGTGGCTGTTTGAATCTTCTTTGTTCCTTCCACCACTTTCTCTTCCCCTACCCGATTTTCTTGGTTGTCTTTTGGCACCACCAGTCTTCCATTACCCTTGGTACGACAACCTGTAACATCACTCATTTCA
Source organism: Beta corolliflora (assembly GCA_947648045.1). NCBI lineage: Eukaryota > Viridiplantae > Streptophyta > Magnoliopsida > Caryophyllales > Amaranthaceae > Beta > Beta corolliflora. Next base: position 6,735,155 of record CANSZD010002913.1, read on the forward strand.
CCATGACTGTAACTCAGGGAGACATTTTGGTGCTTAACCCTATCATCCCAACCCCTCTGAGTTGTCACCAATGACGGATTGAAGTGCCTTAACAGGTGCTTCTTCATTTCCTGCCACCCATTCGAACCACTGTTGTGCGTCGCCGGCAAGTGCGATTATGACAGCCTTAAACTTCGACTCATTTAATCTGAAGAAATGGGAAAATTCTTCCAAATCCTCAATCTATTCATCCAGATTTTTTCCATTAATCGATATAAGAATCAAGTGCTAATTTCTATCCACAATTGAGGACAAGGGGGAAGTTTGGGCGGTCGATAATGCAATGAATCGATATAAGGGAGAGGGGCATTTTAGTAAATAGCTTTATATTGATAGTAGCTTGAAGAAGAAGATAGTTAAGGAGATAGTTTGTTAGGGTTGAAGCTTTATAAATAGAGCATAGTGGGGAGACAGAAAATATCATGAAAATTATATTGTATTAGTGTGCCTTTGGGGAGAGATTCTGACCTCTCGAAAGTGAGTCATGGGAGAAATTCTCACCTCTCGAAAGTGAGTCAGTTTGTATTAGTCAGTTTACCTCCATTAATACATTCATATCTTTAAGCTTTCCTCTATAAATATTCTGGTTTCTAGCAACTTGGTATCAGAGCAGACGATTCAGGGAGATTGATTGCTGATTTTCAGTTTTTAATTTTTACAAAAAAAAAAAAATGTGCAATGGAGTTCGCCGGAAGAACTACAGAAACAAATGCACAAGTGGATCTGTGAAGAATTTGGTTTCTTCTCGCGCATAAGAGATCGAGGAGTTTCAACCTCCGAAGAGGAGCAGAGAATCCGGCGAGAGCTTCAACTTCCGTAGTTTAATGGAAGAAAATCTGAAGTTTGGATCTCTGAATTAGAGGATATCTTCATTTTCTTTTAATTGAATGAGGAGGCAAAGCTTAAAACTGCCATAATGTCATTTGATGGTTACGCACAACGGTGGTTCGAACAAGAACACCGGCGACGACCGTTCTTTAGCTGGCAGAAAGTGAAGGAGCAGGTGATGCACCATTTCCACTCGACGAGATCTGTTGGCTGGTGTGATAAAGCTCACCATCTCCTACCCAAGTGACCAGTTGTTCCATCTTTGGTGGTGAAAGAGCGACGTACTAGAGCTGCAAGGAGACAATGACAACATTAGGTGTGCGTAATTCTGTTGGTGGTTATAGTGTTTCTGACCACCACTCGTTGGTGGTGAACCGTAATGGATCACAAGGAAGACCAGATTTGGTGTTGGAAAATAAAAAGGTGGTAAAAACATCCACCAATGACTTTCAAGAGTCAGATGAAGAAGAAATCGGAGAGGAAGACAACCAAGCAGTGTTTGAAGTGGAAAAGAAGCGGTCAAATCTGGAGAAAACGGAATTCGAAACAGACTTTGTCCCCAGCCAATCAAACGTTGTCGGCGGCGAACCTGACGGTGGACTTGCGGCTGATTACATAGGAAGGGTCGCCGGGGAACTTCGAAACAACATCTCTAGCAATACCCACAGTGGCGGAATTTTTGAGAAAGGAGGAGCTGGGGGTAGTGGTTCCGGTGGAGGTCCGGGATTGTAACCGGCAAGGCTCTAGGTGGCTGTGTTGGAGGTGGTGGTAGTTATAGCTTCATTGGTAACGGTCAAATTGACTTCACCGGAAAATCGGAAGGAGGAAGAGAGACATTCACGAAGGGGGGCTCGTGTGCAAGTGGCTCCGGCGGTGGTCCGGGTAGTTGTCAAGGCAGAGGAGGCGGAGCAAGTGGGAAGATATGCAGAGAGTTCCAGAAGCTTCATGAAACAATGGCTGGGTACAGTGGCTGGGTTGCCTTAAGGAAAAAGAAACTGAAAGAGCTAGATATTATTAAGGGTATTACTGTAAATGGCTTGAAAGTGGGTAAAGAAAAGGAGGTAAGGCACGTGCCTTTTTGTGTCCCCCAAATATTGAGCAAAAGACCTACTTCATCTTTAAATAAGGAGGCAGAAACTAAAGTTGGGCCCCACCATTTAAAACCTCCCTCTTTTTCATCTTATGAGTCCAGCTTTGTGAATGGATTTTTTAATGTTAAGCCCACTCCCCTAGCATCCATTATTAACCCCATTAAGGAAGCCCACCCATTTTTTATTGCCTGTACCAATGCTTTACAACAAAAACCTCTTCATTTCTTTCACCCAAACAGATACGGCCCACTTGTCTTTAAACCCAAACACCCCACCCAACTCTCTAACTTCTATTCCCTTACCCTACAGTTCACCATTCAGCCCACACTCTGTCCCACCCTAAAGTTTTCCAATCCCACCACTCTGTTCAAACCGAACTCCCCTGCCATCTCCATCACCAATTCTTTCAGAAAGCCCACCTCAGCTGAATTATAAGCATTTAACCAATTCTTTTTTGCCATAACTCAATCAATCTTGGAATACACACTACTACTCCCATGCTGCTTGTTATTCCAAGTAAAAAAGTTGCCTGTAGCTTTCACATCAATCATCCTGCAATCATTCATACACTGATTAATCTGCTCCAATTCATACCTTCTTAAAGGAGCAACAACTCTCCCTCAACATTCATAACACAGTTCATGTCACCATAAACAATCCATGGATCATATGTATTGCACTTCTTCAAAAAATTCCAAAGATCAACTCTCTTACCACTTTCATTAAAACCATACACAAAGCTACAATAAAACCTTGGTAAACCACTAACAGGCTTCACCAAACAATGCAACACCTGGCTACTACCTCCCAGAATATCAAGAGTAAAGACCCCAGGCTTCCAGGCAACTTGAATTCTTCCACTATCATGAAAAGATGAATTAGAAGTAAAACTCCAACCTGCAAACATTCTCTGGTAAAGGCTTCCAAGATTAGAAGCCTTTACCTTTGATTCCATGAGACCAACAAGCCCCACATATTGCTGATGAATAAAACTCCTCACCTCAATCTACTTCTGAGCTCCATTGATCCCTCAGACATTCCACGAGAGAATTATATCCATTAGGAGTGGAGGAGTCCCCTCCTCCCACTTAGTAATCTCTTTTCCTACATCTTGCATTTCTCCACCAGCTGCATTAACGAAGAGAACAAAAGCATTATTGATTGAAGTTGGTTGAACTATGGCTAATTTTAATCTTATTGGTCTCAAGGCCCTTTGAAAACCATCAGCATCAACATTGTTCTGCACAGGTGGGGGGGTCTATGCTTCACTTCTCAACATTGTCAATCACCCTACCCTGCTGCACCTTCTTTTAAACCCAAATCTGCTTCTCTTTTGGCCTCCAACAATCCAGAGTATCATGTCCCATCATATGACATTGATCACATTTACTCGGCTTCCATTCATACACCACAACAACTTCTTGTTTAACTCCATTCTCATCCAAGAAGTAAACAGAATCAGGGAATTGTTGATTCGATTTCACTTCTATAAGCACCCTGGCATATTGAACTTCATCACGCCTCATTGTGGCCTCATCTCTCTGCATAGGTTTGCCTAATTAAGCCACAATCTTATAGAGTGATTTTTCTCCCAATACTTAAAACCTAGTTTCAATTGAATCCATATAGGAAGAGTTTTCAACTCTTCTATCTAAAAATCCATATCCTGGTTCCATGGCTTCATTATCACCAGTTTACAATCAAAGAAATAAGCACCACTAAGAACCTGATCACGAGAATCCATTGTTGTGAATCTCACAATGAACATTCCCTTACTTATCATCACCACCTTATCTACATTATATTTCTTCCAAACTCGCCTAATGTATCCTTCCATGACATGACTTGGAGGATTAGCTCCAATTACATAGCAAACAATAGAAGAATTCCAAAAATCAATCTCATCTTGAATGTCAGCCAAATCAATTTAAATTAATTCATTATTCGGATTTCAGTTCCAGATTTATCGATATCAACAATTTCAGCAGGATGTTCAATTGCAACTTCATCAAATTGCTGTAAAATTGGAGTTCTATACGTACCTTCACCAATTACTGGCCGAGATTTATTGCTTCCATGGATCGATTCAAGCCATTCGCTGAAACTGCGACGAATTTCTGACTGTTGTTGCAAATTTTGAAGCGACGGTTTCGGGGTTAAAATTTCTTCAGCATAAGCGAAATTTAGTGCTTCTACTCCCATGATTTCATCAATTGATCGTGTTTTACGTGCTTGAGAATCCGAAGATGGACCTCTGGGCTTAGCATTCTTCCCCCGACCTCCAGATTTTACTGCCATGGCGACAACCCACAAGGGTGAGTTGCACTAATGCACCTTGGTTTTCCATAATAATATCAGGCAAGACCTCCCTCAATCTATTGCAAATGACTTTGTGATGCATTTATATATTACATTACACCGTACCTTACGAAAGAGAGTAATTGTAGTAGAATTTACCTCACTAAGAAGCCTGTCATTCTGAAAAAAATCCGCAACAGCTGCAATAACATCTAGGTCAACTATATGCCAACAATACTTGAAGAAGTGGCTACCAAACCCATCTGGGCCAGGCGCCTTATTTCCATGAATAGACCACATAGCCATCTTCACTTCTTCTCCAGTCACAGGTTTTAATAGATTCTCACAATGTTGAGCATTCACCAGTGGCCCTGCTGTGACAATACTCCTCTTAACTTGGCTTCTGTGCTGCATTTTATCACCAAGTAAAAATTGGTAATAATTAAGAAAAGCCTGAGTGACTTGTGTAGGCTGATTTACCCAGACCCCTACATCATTATGAATACCAAACAAAATATTGTGGATTTGTCTTTTCTTAATGCTTCTATGGAACAACTTGGTGTTAGAATCACCATCTTTAAGCAATGCACATTTAGCCTTTTGTTGTACAAAAGACATATAAGAAGCATGAGCTATCATATGTTCTTGTACAACATAAAGCTCTCTTCTTCTCAACTCCAATTTATCAGGTTGTTGATGTAGCTGAACCTAACATTCTTTGAGAACTTGAGTAGTACTGATCTATTTGGCTGGGAAATATAAGAACCAAACTATCACATTATTTGTTGTTCCATGTGTAGAAACAGCAAGTTGCTTTTATATCATCCATATTGCAGCTTTCCACAAATCTTCTAAAATCAACACATTCACTACTTCTAATAGGAGCCCCAATTATGTCCTCCATATTCAAGACACAATTAGAGTCCCCCATCCACATCCAAACAGCACTATTAACCCTTAGTTGATCCAAATCACACCATAATAGTTTCCTACTGCTGGCATCATTAAAAGCATACACAAAGGTGCTATAGAGCTCAGCTTGGCCATTTTTAGGCTTGACCTAACAATGTATCAACTGACTGGTACATTTAATGATGTTAACATAAAAAAAAATTGGATTCCAAAACACCACAATCCTTCCACCTTTTATGGTATTGGGAATTGGATGTAAAACACCATCCTAGACACACATTTAAGTAAAGTTTTCCCATATTGGAAACCTTCACCCTCGTTTCTAATAGACTTACTAGTCCAGCAGAGTAGCTTTGAGTGAAGCTCCTCACTACCTTCTACCTGATAGGACTATTTAAGCCTCTTATGTTCCAGCAAATCACTTTATTCATGAGGATTTGGAGGGTTGTCACCCCTCCCATGATCATTTCCCACTATTTCACACATGATTTGCCCCACAGCAACCTCCTCTTCTGTCAACACTTGAAAAGGATTCATGGTAAGCACCACCACTACCTTTTGTGGAGATTTTCTAGGTGGATTATGAACCAATCTAAAGCCCTCCTCATCTACATCCTTCCTCTGATTGCTCATTTTCTTACTATTCTCAACCACTGTAGCTTGTGGTGCTTGTTGTGCCTTCTTTTTCCAAACCATCTTTCCCACCTGTTTCCTGCATTGCTCAGCATTATGCCCAAATTGCTAGTAGGTGGCATTTGTTTTCAGACTTCCACTAATAGATTATCTTTATCTGAGTGACATCATTTTTTTCATTCTCAAAACAAACCACCTCAGGGAACTTCTGATTCACTACAGCCTCCGCTAACACCCTTGCATATTGATAAGTGCATATTCTAACATAATTTAGTTGCATATTAGGTGCATTTACGTTGCATTTGTGCATATTTAGGTCCCTTTTCAGAAGCTACGATACTTTCACGGGTTTTTTGGTCTTTTGATGTAATCTCAGGTACTTTGAACTCCAATTTGAGGATATGACGATTAAGGCACTTGGATGACCTTCAAAACGATATATCATGTGCCCAAAACGGATTGAAAGTGAAGAAGATACACACGACTTTGTGTACTTGTGCGAAATATGATACCTCTGCACCATTTCACTCATAACTTTTGAGACAAGAATGATAATGAGGTAATTCTAACTGGGTTGGAATTTAGACTTCAAGAGCTTTCCAACGATATATTACGTGTTTGAAACAAAGCTCTGGATCAAAAGTTATAGTTGTTCAAAGTTGAGCTGAAGCCAATGTCTCGCCCGCACGCCCGTGCGGATATGTGCTCGGCCGTGCAACCTGCAATCAAAAGTCAAGAATGTTTCTGCCTTGCTCGCACGACCGAGCAAGATTTCACTCGACCGTGCACGACACGCCCGTGCGCGTAGTTGCTTGCCCGTGCAACCTGCTGTAATGTCGTATCTTCCACGTGACCTAACTTATGTCGGTTTATATTAATCTTAGCTTATAAATAGGACTTTAAACATTATTTTGAGTAGCTTAGATAATATATCATCATTATTAGTTTATACTTATGGTTTTTAGAGAGAGAAGTTAGAGAGAGAAATTTGTAGATCTCCATTGTTCTCCAAGACTCCACCTTTCTTCCATTAATTCAAGTATATCTTTTCTTCTTCTTTTATCCTTGTTTTATATTATGATGTTTTATTATTCTTCTCTATTTTCTTTATTTATTTCAATTATGCTTTCATAGTTTTGTAATCTATGGTCAAGTTGAACCCTAGTGTGAATTAATTCATGATTATACCTTTAAATTCCCAAATTAATTGCTTAATTGTTCTTGCTTAATTGATTGTGCATATTCCAATACTATATTAGGGATAACTATTATTGTTATGATTCCATTGTCTTGATCACAATGGGAGTTGGGTTTTGACGGATTTGAATATTTCAATTAAGGACGTGAAGTTCTCCACGGGAGTAGGTAGAATGGATTGTTAGGAAGTTAGAGTGTCGCGTTTAATGTCTTTAATTTGCATGATTCCACGGGAGTAGGCTTGAGTGCATATTAGAGAAGCCATAGATACTCGGGAGAGATTTATGGTATTTTATAGGGTATACTTTTCCTTGTGAATATTTAATTGACTAGTTTGGGGTATGAATTATCATTGTATTAATTTATGCTAGTGGAGATACTTAACTATAGAGTCTTTTATTTATAGATTGATTAGTATAATTAATTCGACCATATTTGATATTAACCTCCTTTAGTCTTACCATTACTTAACGGCTAATCATAGAACAACTTTCTCTCTGTGGGATCGACCCTGACTTACCCTACTACATACTTAGGAGGATTAGTTAGGTTATTTATTTTTGTTAGGTGCGCGACACGCCTACCAAATTTTGGCGCCGTTGACGGGAAGATAGTTTGTTTTATTTAATTTTTATTGTTGGTGAGACTATAGTGTATATAATTTTTTTTTTACTTTCTTTTGTGAATTTTTCTTTTCTTTTTTCTTTTCTTTCTTTTTCGTATCATGGAGTCATATTATTATTGTGATGGGGATAATTCTTTTGATAGGCACCATAGTCATAATTCTTGTGGTTCTCATGTTTATAGTTTTGATGCATCACATCAAAATTCTTCCAATTTTTGTATGAGTTCTCATGAATTACCATACATGTTCCATGAACCCAATATTTTTGCTAGTCATTCTAGAGCAATTCTTTCTTTTCCTCAATATGCGAATGAATTGTTTTGGAAATACTATTATAGGCTTAGCGATTTTATTGGTCCTAAACATGAAATTGAAATTTGGGATATGTGCCTAGTAATTTATGAAGGTTTAAATGAAGAAACTAGGGTGGTGTTTGATTCTATGTCTAATGGGAAATTTCTAGCCCAATCACCAGATTATTGTTGGGATTTAATTGAGTGGTTGGCTAAGAATAACTATGAATGGGATATGTCTTTATCTGCTAGACCAACCCTACAACCCTATAATTGTATTACAACACCTTCTTATTCTTCGAATTGTCACTCTACTTCTCATGCAATTTCTTTGTGTGATGTGACATTAGTGAATGATTTTAATCCCTCACCCCAATATAAATTTGATTATTACACTCAAAATTCTCATCCCAACCGTATATTTGTGATGATGATGATGCGGGTTGTATAGAGAATGAGAGCTATGAGGATGATGATCAAATTATAGGAGAGATCAATGTGATGGATATTTTAAAGGAGGAAGAAACCTTGGTTGAAAAACCTTCCTTCGAGAAGTCTATAGATGAGAGTGATGTGATTCACGAGTCTTTGTCGGTTCCCCCTACAGTTTTTGAGTTTCGTGTTCCTTTCTCTCAAAAGCTTGACCTCATTCCTTCTTCTCCTATATTATATCCTCCTTCATTCCTTATTTCTCCCTCTTTGAATGACTCATATGATCATGAAATTAATGTACATTCGGTTTCTTTCCAACCTGTTGGGTCATGTAAAAAGACTAATAATTTTTCTTTTTCTTCCTTGTGGATATAACTTTTTCTTTGATTTTCCTTTTTGCAGGTCTTCTAGAGAATTAAAACTAATTTATTCTACATTTTCTTCTGTATATTATTTGCTTTTCTGTGAGATGCATGCAGATGCATTTGACAAACTACTAAGGGCTTTGATGAGCTATTCCTGGGAGGCAACCCAAGTTTTCTAACCTTATTAGTTTTTTTTAAAAAAAATTTAGATTTAGGATATTCTAATATTTTTTTTTTTATTACTAACTTATAAAATTTGTGCAAATTGTGATCCAGGGGTTAAATTCCTATTATTCATTGAGGTTAATTTCTAGGTACTTGATCTTATGCTCTGTGAGGAGGTTCAACTAAGGGTTTTCACCCATAACACTTTTGGTATACTCTTTCCTTTCCCCCTCTTCAAGTTTTTGAGACTCATATCTCTTTTTGCCATTTATTTTGGTTTAACTTGATTGTGTGATTGAGGAAGTTGATTCTGTTATGTGGTTGTGGATGTTTTCCTTTTTTTCCCCTCCCTATATTTCTTTGTCACATTGAGGACAATGTGTTATTTAGCTTGGGGGAGGATTTACTTTTTGGGTTTTAACTTTGCACATATTTTCGTTTTGGTATTTTTTTTTTATTTCTTCTGCATTTTTGCATATTTTGGCTTTGTGGGTATGCTTTCTGAAAACCTTCACGAGACCTTACTCGTCCACTAGGGCATCCTAGGGGTTTAAAGGGCTTGTTACACACGCTAAGTGCAATCGTGATTCCTACGAAAGTGAGTTAGGATTTATTGCTTTCTTAGCATTAGGAACATTTTAGTTTAGTTTTGCATTTTTGTTGCATGGAAATATATGTTTTAATTCATGACATTGATAACTCATGAGATTTCGGCATATCTTGGATATTGTAATTAAATTTTATAAGATTAAGTTAGTCTTCATTGACCGCTTCATGGTACGATTGTATTGCAACTTGAATGGTTTGTGGTAAGATTGGTTGACATTCCCCAAGAAAGACTTGATTTTACTTGGTAAGCATAAGCCTAGTGAGGATTCTTTCAAGCCTTATAGACTGACACATCTACATCAGTCTTCTATTTTTTTGTTGTGTGATAGTTCCTCATGAAGTACGATTCTTGAACTTGCCTTGGCACTCTTTGAGACTTATGTGGCATATGCATGCGTTGATATGATTGAGGTGTTCTTTTCATTATTTTGAGCCTTCAGACATTTTTCTTTTCATATATATTATTCCCTTTAATTAACCCATGTTGAGCTTTTGACATCCCATTCTCTTGATCAACCTACATTACAAGCCTCTAGCCTTTTATGGTTTCTCTACCCAAGCCTTGCTAAGTGGAGTAACATTAAAGTTCATTTGTTTTAGCTTGTGTTGTGGTTTTTCGGTAATTATTGGAAGAAAATATGTTGAAAGAAAAAAAATGCTTAAAGCTATAGTGTCAAAGTGCAAAATGGAAAGAATGATGAAGAAGTTGTGAAGAATGATCTAAAAATTAAAAAAAAAAAAAAGAAGTGAAAAAAAAAAGATTGAATAAATGGTGAAATAATGTTTGTTGGAGTTGATAAGGTTGGGTATTATCTTGATTTATTGGCAATGTGTTGTTGAACTTCTAGTAGAAGTTTTTGTGGTGTTTGCATCTAATGGCCATAGATGTTGAAATGTTATTTTCTCCACTAGTTGGCTTTTAGCACCACATTTCCAAATATTTTTCCTACCCTTACCTTAGCCACGCTACAACCCTTTGTAAGTCCTCATGATCTATATGCATGTTTTCGCCAGTTTAAAGTGGATAATGAGACGACAGTCAAGTTTAAAGAACAAATACTTCATTCGAGTTGACTTGGTATATGTTTGAGTGAAAATTTCATTACCCATAAACACATAAGAGAATGTGTGCTCGACTAAAGTGAGGTTTGCCGTGTTTAATTGAGTTTAGCTTGGGGGAAGGTTTGTGGTTTGCCATGGTGAGTCAAGTTGCGATTACATGAATTTATGTGAGGTGTGATTTGTGGTCTATCTTAGTCTAATCTTATAATTATAATATCTTTCATATGCCCGAATCTCATGTCTTGGAGATTGAATGGTTGAACGTATAAATCCTGTACAAATGTTCATCTTACTCTTCCCTTGTGAATTGGTTTGGTTTGCTTGAGGACAAGCAAATGTTTAGCTTGGGGGAGTTTGATAAGTGCATATTCTAACATAATTTAGTTGCATATTAGGTGCATTTTCATGTAGCATTAGAGCATTTACGTTGCATTTGTGCATATTTAGGTCCCTTTTCAGAAGCTACGATACTTTCACGGGTTTTTTGGTCTTTTGATGTAATCTCAGGTACTTTGAACTCCTATTTGAGGATATGTCGATTAAGGCACTTGGATGACCTTCAAAACGATATATCATGTGCCCAAAACGGATTGAAAGTGAAGAAGATACACACGACTTTGTGTACTTGTGCGAAATATGATACCTCTGCACCATTTCCCTCATAACTGTTGACACAAGAATGATAATGAGGTAATTCCAACTGGATTGGAAACTCGACTTCAAGAGCTTTCCAGCGATATATTACATGTGTGAAACAAAGCTCAGGTTCAAAAGTTATAGCTGTTCAAAGTTCAACTGAAGCCACTGTCTCGCCCGCACGCCCGTGCGGATATGTGCTCGGCCGTGCAACTTGCAATCAAAAGTCACGAATGTTTCTGCCTTGCTCGCACGACCGAGCAAGATTTCGCTCGACCGTGCACGACCGTGCACGCCCGTGCGCGTAGTTGCTTGCCCGTGCAACCTGCTGTAATGTCGTATCTTCCACGTGACCTAACTTATGTCGGTTTATATTAATCTTAGCTTATAAATAGGACTTTAAACATTATTTTGAGTAGCTTAGATAATATATCATCATTATTAGTTTATACTTATGGTTTTTAGAGAGAGAAGTTAGAGAGAGAAATTTGTAGATCTCCATTGTTCTCCAAGACTCCACCTTTCTTCTATTAATTCAAGTATCTCTTTTCTTCTTCTTTTCTCCTTGTTTTATATTATGATGTATTATTATTCTTCTCTATTTTCTTTATTTATTTCAATTATGCTTTCATAGTTTTGTAATCTATGGTTAAAGTGAACCCTAGTGTGAATTAATTCATGATTATACCATTAAATTCCCAAATTAATTGCTTAATTGTTCTTGCTTAATTAATTGTGCATATTCCAATACTATATTAGGGATAACTAGTATTGTTATGATTCCATTGTCTTGATCACAATGGGAGTTGGGTTTTGACAGATTTGAATATTTCAATTAAGGACGTGAAGTTCTCCACGGGAGTAGGTAGAATGGATTGTTAGGAAGTTAGAATGCCGCGTTTAATGTCTTTAATTTGCATGATTCCACGGGAGTAGGCTTGAGTGCATATTAGAGAAGCCATAGATACTCGGGAGAGATTTATGGTATTTTATAGGGTATACTTTTCCTTGTGAATATTTAATTGACTAGTTTGAGGTAGGAATTATCATTGTATTAATTTATGCTAGTGGGGATACTTAACTATAGAGTCTTTTATTTATAGATTGAATAGTATAATTAATTCGACCATATTTGATATTAACCTCCTTTAGTCTTACCATTACTTAACGGCTAATCATAGAACAACTTTCTCTCTGTGGGATCGACCCTGACTTACCCTACTACATACTTAGGAGGATTAGTTAGGTTATTTATTTTTGTTAGGTGCGCGACACGCCTACCACATATTGTAGTCTTTCTCTTTTATGAGTTGTCTGGTCTGTTTTCAAGGGCTTGCCAATCAATCCAGTAGCCTTGAATAGACTATGCTCTCCCCAGTATTTTATATCTAAATTATGCAACTGAATCCACATATGTAATGTTCCATACACTTCTTTTGTTAGATCCGTCTCAGGGGTCCAAGCTTTGATGATCATGGATTTCTTATCAAAGAATTGAAAACCACCATTAAGCTCCTTATCTCTTTTTTTCATAGTAGTGAATCTTACTATGAAAACTCCTTTATTTACATTTGCAGTTTTGTCTACCCCCATATTCTTCCAAATCCTTCGTATAAACCCTTCCATTACATATATATAGGTGGATTCGCCCCTAAAATGTAACATATTACAGCTGAATTCCAGAAGTCTATTTCATCCTAAATGTCCTCAACATCATTTTTCACACATCTAGGCTCATCAGTTATCACACGATTCATTTCAGTGTTCAGATTCAATTGATTCACCTTATGTTGCTCATTATCAATCACATTACTACTTCTAATCTGATTCAATTGAAATTGATCAACAATCACATTTCTATTCGGATAATTCGTATTACCTGAGTTTATCAATTAGCAAAAAAGGGGTTCCAGATTCCTGATCCGCCGACTTGCTTTTAATCGACGTCATCCATTAAGAGAATTGAGATCAAATCATCGATTGTTACTGAAAATCACGCAATGACGATCGAGGCGATAACTTTTCACCTAAATCCTCCACAATCTCATCATCCGAGCTTTCTATTTCAAATATCAAAAATAGCATTTTTTTTTTCTTTTTTTAAAAGAAAATCGAATTCTAATATATAATAATTAAAAAAAATACTCTCCCCTGGCTCCGGGAATAGCGACATGAACTAAATGTCCTGTCCAAGCCAAGGAACTTACTCCGAAGAGTCCGGATAAGTGATGGGTTAGACGGGATTCGGCATTTTTGAACCACGAAACGACTCCATCGCTTGAACTCCTAAAATTTCATGCATGGTCCGAATTTTCTTCGCTTGAGAAGAAGAAGGAACTTTCTTCAGATTGTTGCTAGAGATTTTGGAATTTCCTTGAGCTCGAGCTTTCCTAGCCATGGCAGCTCACTACACACAGGACACAGCGTGTGCACCGAGACAAAAAGCTAAGTTTTAGTTTTTCATACTCTCAAGCCACTTTTCCATGAGCATAACTATCCATCTTGCCACGCCATAATTAAGCCTTACAAATGGCATTGAGTTTTTTGAGGAATAGTTTTAGAAGGATCATGATTCGAGCCCGGACTACCTGGATACTCATGAGTACAACATATACCAACTGCAACACTAGCTTCCAACAAAAGAAAGGTTTCTACTACTCCGGCATCTTATTAGATCTTGCACACATTTTATCCACTAGATCTTCGCAATCTACAGCACTAGGTCTTTCTGCACGTATAGGAACTCCTTGATTTCTGAAGGGAAGTTTTCTTTTTAGGGTATCTAGTCATATCAAGCACCCTTTGTATCTTTTCTTGCATCCTTTTCTTGCATCATCCAACAGGACGAACACCAGGTTTTTGTGGATTTTCTTGCAAACTTTTGCTCTCATGAGACCACTTCAAAATGTTTGAGCATCTTTTCGCTGTTGGAATTAGTCCAAAGTAATGGGTAGTTAGTTCCTATCATCTAGGAGCATATTTGTTTGTTTAGTCAATAAACCATATAGGAAGCTTAACTTGTTCCTAGTATGTTAGTGGAAATAGTGGACAACTTATTTTGGCATGAGCTAATTATGAGTTTTAGTGGGATATCTAATATCTTCCTTATTTCTAGTCTTTGTTAATTATGTTCTAGGAAGGACCTTCTACAATGTAGTATAGTTGTATCTCTTATTATCTCTATTATATAAGGGAAGGGGGAGCTATGGTGTCCCTTTTGAAGAGATGGTTTTACCCCCCTTTTCCTTTCTAAATTAAAAAACCAATTTCAACCAAAGCGGGGCTTCAAAAAAAAACTAATGCCGGAAATACAATTATAACAATCAATCACAAGTCAACTGAAATCAATAGAATTGCATAATTCACGTTATACAAATCACTCAGATGAGGAAACTTTACAAAAACTAAAAAAATTTATTACGAACTATAACCCATTGGCAATTACATACTCCGTTCTCAAGAACCATTTACAATTACATCCTCAGAAAAATTACCAATACACTACAACGTCAATATAAATTACAAACTAAGAAAAACATATGATTCCGACGGACACATTTGTCCATTGGCGATTTGCGAACTTCTAAAAAAGGTACATAATTCTTTTTAGTCTTGCAAGTTATTTCAAATTAGTTGAAAAAAACTAGCAACTCTTATGTTTAAATGCATGTTTAATTATAGTATAGATAATTACATGTTTTACAAAAAAAAAAAACAAAAAAAATGATACATGAATGATTTAAGTCTGTATTGTATAGTATAAATTTCGAACTAATTATTAAAAAATCAGTATATGTTTGTAACAAAAAAAACATTATAAAATATAAATCAATTTCGAATACAATAACAATGAAACGAAAATCAAACTAAAAAAGAAATTACTTTAATTTGCCAAAACAAATAGTGAAATTGAAAATCGATGAAAACGATTGTATCTTCTTTTAGTAGTTCGTAGAATGAAATATAAAAAACCGGATCTGAATTTTGAAAAAACATAGTATTTCATAATTAAAAAAAAGTGTATAAAAATAATTTTTCGAAAGTAATTTTTCGAAAAATAAATGTAATCTTATAAACCATTAGTACAAAACTGACATTTCGTATTAATAATTAAAAATCCAGAAGCAAAAGGTCTTTTACCCAATAAATTATGCTTAAATTTAATTACTTTGTACAAAAAAATTGCCAAAGCAGTAGAAGAAGTCTTGAAAAAAAAATGAAATCTGGATGATTCAATTAAGAACCAACTAGGATTGAAACTGGATTTTTGCAAATTCCAAATTATGAACTTCAACCACAAATTTTTTTTTTATAAAAATCCATCTTCACCAATAAACTTTCAAACATAATGTAACCGAATATTTGAGAACTATAGTTGATAATTAAATTTTTTGGGAAAAAATCAGGAACATAAAACGTAAAGAATTACCTTCAAATTTGAGGCCCCCCATTAATTCGTCAATCAAATAAACCCCAATTTTAACACCATTCCGACGAACGTTCTTCAACATTACCACCTAGATCGAAATGAAAACACAAAAAGACCCACAAGAACAGAGACAAAAATTACCCTAAAAAATTAATGGAGCGTTGATAGAGTTAATTTTGACACCTGGATTAGCTTATTAATGTGGTGTTTCCTGTGAAAATAACCATTGGATCTGCTTAAATCTCAATCTTTTTAAGTGAATATAAAAGATAGTGAGGATAAGGAGATGAGTCATTCTTATTTTTTGAGGGAAGGGAAGATGTAAGGTTGTAGGTGGGAAGATGAAAATGTGGAGGATTACATGAAAAAATACGACAAATTCATCATTCATATATATGGGTATGTGGGGTGGATAGTTATATGGGTAGGTGGGATTGACAGTCATATGGGTAGGTGGGAAAAATTAACGTGGGTTTGTTACTTGCATATATACATGTGGCTTTGTGGCTTTGGGCTACAATTTTTTTTTTTTGACTATTAACAAACAACTAATGTTAGTCGGTCACTGACTTAGTTATAATTGAAACAACAATATTACATAAAATCATGAAGTATTTGTAAATATTTCAATCTTTCTTATTCACAAAATGGAGGTAAATTTAAATTCGAACTTTCATTTTTGGTTTGTGGTTATGGCCAAAATGTCGTTGTCCGCATCGCGTGTATAAAACCTAGTATAGAAAAAAAAAAGGAGGGAACATGTTAGGTTGGAATTTTTTCCAAATCAGGGATTATTCCATACCCATTAAAAAGTGAGAAGTTGTCTTACTGTAGCTTAGTAACGGTAGGCTTACCATTTTACCCTTATAACTTCGTGTAATTGATGTTTTGCCCTTACTGTATTTTAGTAACAGCTCTCGATTTCCCTTCTATTTTTCCACACTACCCTCCCTTCCATCTTTTCCTCTTTCTCTTCTCTTATCCCATTACTATAGGGTGGTTTCCCATCTTGTTCCCTCTCTCTCCTTCCATTCTCTCTCTTTCTAATCCTAATTTTTGGTTTTCAATTGTTGAAAATTGCATCATTGGCCTTCTTGTAAATTGACCATTGCTCCCATTCAACGCTTTGAACGCCTCACTGCTTGGGGTGGCCCTCATTCTCGCGAGAAATCTCTCGATTTCTCCTCTCGTGTTTTCGAGTTCTTCCATCAACCTGATCGCAAAGGTAAATTTCTTCGATTTTTCTCGCAATCTTCCGTTTTTAGGTTTAATTTGGGATTTCATTTTTTAGATAATAATTATGGTCGATTGAACTTATGAATATGAATATCTAGCTTCAAATGTAAACTTATATACAAATTCAGTATAATTTGAGGTTTGCATTTGACTGATTGATTAATTATTAGGTTGTTTATACTAGAATCAGCGTGCTTGTAGTTATAATGAATTAGCTAAAGATCTTGATGTTTACTTTTTATGTTTTCAATAGTATCGGACCTTTTGTTAATTGTAGGGTAATGACTGTTTTCCTTGTTTCTCTTGGAACCCATATACATAGATGATTTAGAGAATTTGTTAGAGGAAGGCATGGATGCTTTTCATACCGATGTCGATGACGGGACCATCCAGGAGGTTATTTCTTTGTTGTGTTTGGAATATGTTTCTTTTATGTTCTCACCTTTTTTCATTAAGTTACTTGTAATTGATTGTTAACTTAGGTGAATTGAAATGAAATGATATAAGATCTGTTGCCAGTAGTTATGGGTTTAAAATCATTTAGAGCTCTTTGTAATGTGGTGTAGGACTGTAGGTCGCAGATCAGTTGATGATTATGGATGACGTGAGTTTGGATTTTGGAAGGTGACTATCAATCAATTCAGAAATTAAAGCAAGTGAATCAATGTTTAACATTTCTCATAAATTAGTAAGTCGCAACATAAATTTGTAAAAGTACTCCTTATTTCCTACATACAAAAATTGATGATCCAGGTATAGCTTCTGCTTCTTTGGTAAGTCGTAACATAAATTAGTGATTACAATCTAAATCAGTATTAGAGCTTTCTTAAACTAGGATTTCTTAAATTAGTTATTCTTCTGTAAATTAGTGAATCAATGTTTAACATTTCTCATACTAATTTTTGTCCGCAATTCTAAAATATCATTTGATTGGGCTCATGCTCATACATTCCTTCTCACCTTTTAAGAAATCCTTTCACTAATAGAGCTTTTCTTGACTTTGAACAGTAAATATTCCTTTATATAGAGATACTATCTTCCAATCAGTTTTGCTTTTGTGCTTTGGTTATCTTAAATGATAGGGCAACATCAATTGGCTTACATACTCATTCAAATTTTCCTTGAAGTTGTCGTGTATATATTTGTGGGTTGGTGAATTAGTAAAAGCAACAAAAAACTATCTTGCACAAACAAGTAGGATTAACCTTTTTGAAATTGACAAAACCATAGAAGGACTGAGGGAGATAGTAAGAGGGAGTGGGAATGGGAGGGGGAGAGCGGAAGAGGAAGCGAGAGGGAGGCAGAGAGATAAGATGATTTGGGCAAGAAAGACGGGAAGAAGAGATAGTGTAGTGGTGAGGCAGCGCCGTAATTGATAACACCATTAGTAATAGTTGTTTTGTTTTTCAACTTGATTTTGTATTCGTTCCTAAACTTATATTATGAGTCTATATACACTACATGTGGTTTTCATAACTTATATTATGATCTTTATTTGATCTTATCTAAAACTTGTTCAAAGCAAGGATTACCCCAAAATGCTTATGAATAGTATTCTGAGTCTATATCGTTTGAAGTTTACAGTTCTTTGGGCTTTTTGTGATTATTGCAATGTTTGGGGATTCTTGGACTAACCCTCCGCACTCCTTTCTCCTTTTTCTCAATATTACGATAAACTAATTACACAATCCTGATCACTATCACGATGAGCTAATTACACAATTTATACTGTGCTAGCTTCTTCCCCTACAAAAGGTTAGGTTTTCCATTTCTTCTTTTAATTTTTGTTGTTATGGTCTGACACTTACCTCTATGTAATGTGAGGAACAAATTTAAAGTTTAAATTGTGATCTATTTGTTGAAAACTGCAATCCTCTATACGTCAAATTTTATATTTTTCGTTCCTTTTTGTATGATTTACAACTCTAATTATAGAAAGCTGGAGGTATATGCTATGAATCAACATATCTTACTGGCCAAAACACTGAGATTACACTTAGAGTTAAGAGATTAAGAGAAGAAGAACAATGTTTAAGAAGAAAACAGTAAGATATGACTGAATTAATGCAAATCTAGGTGATTAAGCACCAATTACAGCCTCGCCAATCTTTCGAGAGGAATGGCACTCTCCCAAGTTAAAACCACTAATCACTCTCCACAATTTTCAACACCTCTTTTTCCCTCTCTGATTATCACTATATATAGAGTAATCTCCATAGTACAACTACCTAGCTTATTCCCCAAGCTAACTAATTAAGATAATATCTAAATTACCCCTCCCTCTAATATGGATTCATAGCATTACCGGCCCCCCAAACTTCCGCCTTGTCCTGAATGTGGATAGACATTAGCTCTTGATTCTCGGCGTTGGCAGCAACAATGATATGTGTTCCTTGGGTTGTGACACTCAAAACTGAGATTGGGATTTGTCATGCCTTGAAACTCCTTTTTAGTGAGGTATTGACCTTCCACTAGTGGCCTCACTATTGAGCAATAGTATTGGGATTTGCCATGGAATGATGTAATCAGGAGGATAAGTTTGCTCTTGAGAGTTGGTGGTTTTGAGAAATGTGTTTGGAATGGTGCGTTTATAGGATGGAGGTAAGAAAAGAAAGTTGGATGTAGAAAAACATGGGCAGGAATAGTAATGGTCTGGTTGGGGAATTTGGATTTTAAAAGTGAAGGGTTAGAAAAACAGGACAGATTTGATGGGAAATGTTGGACGGTTTTTTTAAGAGGTGGACTGGATTGGGTTATGGGCTGGGTGGGGTGGGGTGGGGTGATTGAGTTTAATGGATGAGTGAGTAGGTAGGGTCGTCAGGGTGGGGCAATATGTTTTATAAGAGTAGGAAAATATAAGGGCCTTAGGGTTGTTAAGACAAGAAGGTTCTAGGTTGAGGGAGTTAAAAAGAAAAGTGTTGAGTGGGTTGAGTTCAGAATTTTGGGCCTCAAAAGTGGGTTGTGTCTCAATAATTAATGAGAGTTTGATTTGTAAACAAATGGTTGCCAGCAACATTCTTTCTGCCATGGGCTTAATTCCCAATTTGCCCTTACTAAAGATATCTTCTTCTAGTGCCTTCTTCTGCAAGCCAACGTAAATCCCAAACATTCTTCCTCTTTCATGGTCATCTTCTTCAAATATCTGCTGCAATCCCCACTGCCATTGCCACCCTGCTTCACCACCAAAAATTTCTCTAGCGAAAAAATTCGAACCATCACCTGTAATGCTACCCGGAAAATCTCCAAGTCCACCAGAGCTTCTGCTATACTCCACAATTTATGGAGTTTTCTGCAGCAAGCAATCTGGTGTACGCCGCCATCTTCCACCACCAGGATTATCGCCGGCGAAGCTATTTGTACCCATAAAATTTCCGGGTCCCCCTCCAGACTCGCTTGCCTTCGACCCGCCATTCACAAATCTTTCTCGTTCCCTGTTCAAGCCACCATAAGTGGTGGTTCCCTCACCAAACTTACCATTTCCGACCAAAAGACCTGGTCCACCACCGGACCCACTTCCTCCTACCCCACCTTTCTCGAACTTTCTTCCTCCATGCTTGCTTCCAACTGAATCACCTCCCCATGGGTATACTCGAGCAAAATCACCACGTTTTCCACCAAATTTTCCGTCGGTCAGTGGATCTTCGTCGATGCGTGTAATTCAAAATTAATTTCAAGGGCATTCTTCTTCATATCTGACTCGTACGCTTCAAATATCAGTTGGTTGCCTTCCTCTTTAACCTCCTCTTGAAAGTTAATGGTGGCTGTTTGAATCTTCTTTGTTCCTTCCACCACTTTCTCTTCCCCTACCAGATTTTCTTTGTTGTCTTTTGGCACCACCAGTCTTCCATTGCCCTTGGTACGACAACCTGTAGCATCACTCATTTCACCATGACTGTAACTCAGGGAGACATTTTGGTGCTTAACCCTATCATCCCAAACCCTCTGAGTTGTCGCTGATGACGGATTGAAGCGCCTCAACAAGTGCTTCTTCATTTCCTGCCACCCATTCGAACCACTGTTGTGCGTCGTCGGCAAGTGCGATTATGGCAGCCTTAAACTTCGACTCATTTAATCTGAAGAAATGGGAAAAAATCTTCCAAATCCTCAATCTATTCATCCAGATTTTTTTCATTAATCGATATAAGAATTAAGTGCTAATTTCTATCCACCTTGAGGACAAGGTGGAAGTTTGGGCGGCCGGTAATGCAATGAATCGATATAAGGGAGAGGGGCATTTTAGTAAATAGCTTTATATTGATAGTAGCTTGAAGAAGAAGATAGTTAATGAGATAGTTTGTTTGGGTTGAAGCTTTATATATAGAGCATAGTGGGGAGACAGAAAATATCATGAAAATTATATTGTATTAGTGTGCCTTTGGGGAGAGATTCTCACCTCTCGAAAGTGAGTTAGTTTGTATTAGTCAGTTTACCTCCATTAATACATTCATATCTTTAAGCTTTCCTCTATAAATATTCTGGTTTCTAGCAACTTGGTATCAGAGCAGACGATTCAGGGAGATTGATTGCTGATTTTCAGTTTTTGATTTTTACAAAAAAAAAAAAATCTGCAATGGAGTTCGCCGGAAGAACTACAGAAACAAATGCACAAGTGGATCTGTGAAGAATTTGGTTTCTTCTCGCGCATAAGAGATCGAGGAGTTTCAACCTCCGAAGAGGAGCAGAGAATCCGACGAGAGCTTCAACTTCCGTAGTTTAATGGAAGAAAATCTGAAGTTTGGATCTCTGAATTAGAGCATTTCTTCATTTTCTTTCAATTGAATGAGGAGGCAAAGCTTAAAGCTGCCATAATGTCATTTGACGGTGACGCACAACGGTGGTTCGAACAAGAACACCGGCGACGACCGTTCTTCAGCTGGCAGAAAGTGAAGGAGCAGGTGATGCACCATTTCCACTCGACGAGATCTGTTGACTGGTGTGATAAAGCTCACCATCTCCTACCCAAGTGACCAGTTGTTCCATCTTTGGTGGTGGAAGAGCGACGTACCAGAGCTGCAAGGAGACAATGACACCATTAGGTGTGGGTAACTCTGTCGGTGGTTATGGTGTTTCTGACCACCACTAGTTGGTGGTGAACCGTAATTGATCTCAAGGAAGACCAGATTTGGTGTTGGAAATGAAAAAGGTATTAAAAAATCCACCAATGACTTTCAAGAGTCAGATGAAGAAGAAATCGGAGAGGAAGACAACCAAGCAGTGTTTGAAGTGGAAAAGGAGCGGTCAAATCTGGAGAAAACAGAATTCGAAACAGACTTTGTCGCCAGCCAATCAAACGTTGTCGGCGGCGAACCTGACGTTGGACTTGCGGCTAATTACATAGGAAGGGTCGCCGGAGAACTTCGAAACAACATCTCTAGCAATACCCACAGTGGCGGAATTTTTGAGAAAGGAGGAGCTGGGGGTAGTGGTTCCGGTGGATGTCCGGGATTGTAACCGGCAAGGCTCTAGGTGGCTGTGTTGGAGGTGGTGGTAGTTATAGCTTCATTGGTAACGGTCAAATTGACTTCACCGGAAATTCGGAAGGAGGAAGAGAGACATTCACGAAGGGGGGCTCGTGTGCAAGTGGCTCCGGTGGTGGTCCGGGTAGTTGTCAAGGCAGAGGTGGCGGAGTAAGTGGGTAGATATGCAGAGAGTTCCAGAAGCTTCATGAAACAATGGCTGGGTACAGTGGTTGGGTTGCCTTAAAGAAAAAGAAACTGAAAGAGCTAGATATTATTAAGGGTATTACGGTAAATGGCTTGAAAGTGGGTAAAGAAAAGGAGGTAAGGCACGTGCCTTTTTGTGTCCCCTAAATATTGAGCAGAAGACCTACTTCATCTTTAACTAAGGAGGCAGAAACTGAAGTTGGGCCCCACCATTTAAAACCTCCCTCTTTTTCATCTTATGAGTCCAGCTTTGTGAATGGTTTTTTAATGTTAAGCCCACTCCCCTAGCATCCATTATTAACCCCATTAAGGAAGCCCACCCATTTTTTATTGCTTGTACCAATGTTTTACAACAAAAACCTCTTCATTTCTTTCACCCAAACAGATACGGCCCACTTGTCTTTAAACCCAAACACCCCACCCAACTCTCTGACTTCTATTCCCTTACCCTATAGTCCACCATTCAGCCCACACTCTGTCCAACCCCAAAGTTTTCCAATCCCACCACTCTGTTCAAATCGAACTCCCCTGCCATCTCCCGCACCAAAGAGGAGCTTAGGCACCAATGGAAGCCAGGCATCAATTTACAAAAGGCCACGGTCAAGCGCTACGGATGCCGGGAATTTAGTGCCGATTACTATCCACCTTGAGGACAAGGTGGAAGTTTGGGCGGCCGGTAATGCAATGAATCGATGTAAGGGAGAGGGGCATTTTAGTAAATAGCTTTATATTGATAGTAGCTTGAAGAAGAAGATAGTTAAGGAGATAGTTTGTTATGGTTGAAGCTTTATAAATAAAGCACAGTGGGGAGAGAGAAAATATCATGAAAATTATATTGTATTAGCCTTTGGGGAGAGATTCTCACCTCTCGAAAGTGAGTCATCGGAGAGATTCTCACCTCTCAAAAGTGAGTCAGTTTGTATTAGTCGGTTTGCAATTTTACTCCTTAAGTGAAAATTTAAGCAAACATATGAAGAAATTTTTAGTAATTTATTTTACTAAATTTAGTGCTTTTGTTTTAGCTAATATGAGTTAATTTGTTAAACATATGCATTTTGCTAGCTGGAGTTTTAGATAATAGAGACAATTATGAGTACTCTAATTGTGACTGATATCTATGAGGAGCAAAAGTTCAATCTTGTCTTTTAGAGAACATCTTGTTATTCTCCAATTTGGTCTTGAGAGTTTGCTGCATCGTTCCAATCATTATGCAACCAAATGGTGCTATTGAGAATTGCCACTATTAGTTTTTAGCCAATCTTTGGGTGCTAGTGGGTTTACGCAGGTCATGTTGCTTTTGCTTCTTACCTTTATATGGGAGTGATATATTTTTCTTTACCATACATTCATTTTGTTATAAGAGACTTGAGTTGAGATCCCATAAACTCCCAAGTTCTTATCCATTTCAAGATGATTGAGAACATTCCTTGTATTGCATTATGTTTGTACTAGACCTTTTTCGACTAGAATTTGAACTTTTTGATATGCCCCCTCCCCACATTAAATAAAAAAAAGAAAAGAATATGGTATTATATATCATCGTATTGTAGCGCTTGTGAATTTTTTAGCTTACCGAGATTTGCTATTTTAGCTTACAAGATACAACTTAAGCAGCTCTATTATGTATGAGCATAAGAGGTTTGCAGATTTCAAGTCCATGAAAAAAGGAATCTAGGTGTATCACTTATGCTTCTGGACCACTTTTCTACTTTTAAGCTGCACATTTTGCTTGAATCTGTCCATAAAGAGGAGACGAAATCAAGGAAAAATTTGATCACTATCGCCGTTTCAGGAGTGATGATATCAATCCACCTGTTGTTTAAAAGTGAGCAATTTTTCCCTCTCAGTGCACCCGTCCCACCGAAGCTTTATAGGTTCTTAAACATGTGCAGGGTCGGGTAACCCAAAAGTCAATTAGTGATTCATACAACAATGATTTCATTAATGACTATGAACTCGAAATGATTAGTAATATGAACATGACGTGTTATTCATATACAAAATATGGGCATGAAATTTCTGTGACTCCAGAATTTACACATTGTTAGTTTGTTTGATGTGGTATTGGAGGTGATTCTTAAAAGTTCGGGATAGTTGGATAGGTTCTTGCACAAAATTAGTCGAATTATTCAAGATTCCAGCTTAATATGTTGATCATATATCGTGGAGAGTTGTTGCATTATGTTTACCGAACAAGAGGTGAGAAGTAAAGATATTTTCCACTTTCTTGATATGAAGCATATGTTAGATAATTATTTTCCACTTTATTGCATTTGAATATTTTCATTACATTGAACTTTCTTACAATTTTTAATTTATGTATCTCAATTCCGAGCCTTGTCTTTGCTTGCTAGGGCCTCAAGCTTAAGATTGACCAAGCACAAGCAGCAAAGAAGTTGGAGAAGCTTAACATTGTATATCTACATTGTATTACTTTTGGTAGATGATTTGAATTTTTTTATTGCTAACTTGAATTGACAAATACTTATTTAAACATTCTTCATGCAATATGATAATCACAATGCTTAAAGCGGTTGTCTCGAGGAATTTACTAGCTGATAGGCGTGTCGCGCACCTAACAAAAATAAATAACCTAACTAATCCTCCTAAGTATGTAGTAGGGTAAGTCAGGGTCGATCCCACAGAGAGAAAGTTGTTCTATGATTAGCCGTTAAGTAATGGTAAGACTAAAGGAAGTTAATATCAAATATGGTCGAAATAACTATACTATTCAATCTATAAATAAAAGACTCTATAGTTAAGTATCCCCACTAGCATAAATTAATACAATGATAATTCCTACCCCAAACTAGTCAATTAAATATTCACAAGGAAAACATACCCTATAAAATACCATAAATCACTCCCGAGTATCTATGGCTTCTCTAATATGCACTCAAGCCTACTCCCGTGGAATCATGCAAATTAAAGACATTAAACGCGGTACTCTAACTTCCTAACAATCCATTCTACCTACTCCCGTGGAGAACTTCATGTCCTTAATTGTAATATTCAAATCCGTCAAAATCCAACTCCCGTTGTGATCAAGACAATGGAATCATAACAATACTAGTTATCCCTAATCTAGTATTGGAATATGCACAATCAATTAAGTAAGAACAATTAAGCAATTAATTTGGGATTTTAAAGGTATAATCATGAATTAATTCACACTAGGGTTCAACTTAACCATAGATTACAAAACTATGAAAGCATAATTGAAATAAATAAAGAAAATAGAGAAGAATAATAACACATCATAATATAAAACAAGGAGAAAAGAAGAAGAAAAGAGATACTTGAATTAATGGAAGAAAGGTGGAGTCTTGGAGAACAATGGAGATCTACAAGTTTCTCTCTCTAACTTCTCTCTCTAAAAACCATAAGTATAAACTAATAATGATGATATATCATCTAAGCTTCTCAAAATAATGTTTAACGTCCTATTTATAAGCTAAGATTAATATAAACCGACATAAGTTAGGTCACGCGGAATATACGACATTACAGCAGGTTGCACGGGCAAGCAACTACACGCACGGGCGTGCAGGGTCGGGCACGGTCGAGTGAAATCTTGCTCAGTCGTGCGAGCAAGGCAGAAACATTTGTGACTTCTGATTGCAGGTTGCACGGCGAGCACATAAGCGCACGGGCGTGTGGGCGAGACAGTGGCTTTAGCTCAACTTTGAACAGCTATAACTTTTGATCCAGAGCTTTGTTTCACACATATAACATATCGTTGGAAAGCTCCTGAAGTCTAGTTTCTAACTCAGTTGGAATTAGCTCATTATCATTCTTTGTCAAAAGTTATGAGTGAAATGGTGCAGAGGTATCATATTTCGCACAAGTACACAAAGTCGTGTGTATCTTCTTCACTTTCAATCCGTTTTGGGCACATGATATATCGTTTTGAAGGTCATCCAAGTGCCTTAATCGTCATAACCTCAAATAGGAGTTCAAAGTACCTGAGATTACATCAAAAGACCAAAAAACCCGTGAAAGTATCGTAGCTTCTGAAAAGGGACCTAAATATGCACAAATGCGACGTAAATGCTTTAATGCTACATGAAAATGCACCTAATATGCAACTAAATTATGTTAGAATATGCACTTATCAAACTCCCCCAAGCTAAACATTTGCTTGTCCTCAAGCAAACCAAACCAATTCACAAGGGAAGAGTAAGATGAACTTTTGTACAGGATTTATACGTTCAACCATTCAATCTCCAAGACATGAAATTCAGGCATATGAAAGATATTATAATTATAAGATTAGACTAAGATAGACCACAAATCGCACCTCATATAAATTCATGTAATCGCAACTTGACTCACCATGGCAAACCACAAACCTTCCCCCAAGCTAAACTCAATTAAACTCGGTAAACCTCACTTTAGTCGAGTACACATTCTCTCATGTGTTTATGGGTAATGAAATTTTCACTCAAACATATACCAAGTCAACTCGAATGAAGTATTTTTTCTTTAAACTTGACTATCGTCTCATTATCCACTTAAAACTGGCTAAAACATGCATATAGATCATGAGGACTTACAAAGGGTTGTAGCGTGGCTAAGGTAAGGGTAGGAAAAATATTTGGAAATGTGGTGCTAAAAGCCAACTAGTAGAGAAAATAACACTTCAACATCTATGGCCATTAGATGCAAACGCCACAAAAACTTCTACTAGAAGTTCAACAACACATTGTCAATAAATCAAGATAATACCCAACCTTATCAACTCCAACAAATATTATTTCACCATTTATTCAATCTTTTTTTAGATCATTCTTCACAACTTCTTCATCATTCTTTCCATTTTGCACTTTGACACTATAACTTTAAGCATTTTTTTTCTTTCAACATATTTTCTTCCAATAATTACCGAAAAACCACAACACAAGCTAAAACACATGAACTTTAATGTTACTCCACTTAGCAAGGCTTGGGATGATAAACCATAAAAGGCTAGAGGCTTGTAATGTAGGTTGATCAAGAGAATGGGATGTCAAAAGCTCAACATGGGTTAATTAAAGGGAATAATATATATGAAAAGAAAAATGTCTGAAGGCTCAAAATAACAAAAAGAACACCTCAATCATATCAACGCATGCACATAAGTCTCAAAGAATGTCAACGCAAGTTCAAGAATCGTACTTCATGAGGAACTATCACACAAAAAATAAAATAGAAGACTGATGTAGATGTGTCAATCTATAAGGCTTGAAAAAATCCTCACTAGGCTTATGCTTACCAAGTAAAATCAAGTCTTTCTTGGGGAATGTCAACCAATCTTACCACAAGCAATTCAAGTTGCAAAACAATCGTACCATGAAGCGGTCAATGAAGACTAACTCAATCTTATAAAATTTAATTACAATATCCAAGATATGCCGAAATCTCATGAGTTATCAATGTCATGAATTAAAACATATATTTCCTGTATGAATGCAACAAAAATGCAAAACTAAACTAATATGTTCCTAATGCTAAGAAAGCAATAAATCCTAACTTACTTTCGTAGGAATCACGATTGCACTTAGCATGTGCAACAAGCCCTTTAAACCCCTAGGATGCCCTAGTGGACGAGTAAGGTCTCGTGAAGGTTTTCAGAAAGCATACCCACAAAACCAAAATATGCAAAAATGCAGAAGAAATAAAAAAAAATTCCAAAATGAAAATATGTGCAGAGTTATAACCCAAAAATTAAATCCTCCCCCAAGCTAAATAACACATTGTCCTCAATGTGACATAGAAATATAGGGAGGGGAAGAAAAGGAAAACATCCACAACCACATAACAACTTCCTCAATCACACAATCAAGTTAAACCAAAATAAATGGCAAAAAGAGATATGAGTCTCAAAAACTTGAAGAGGGGGAAAGGAAATAGTATACCAAAAGTGTTGTGGGTGAAAACCCTTAGTTGAACCCCCTCACAGAGCATAAGATCAAGTACCTATAAATTAACCTCAATGAATAATAGGAATTCGACCCCTGGATCACAATTTGCACAAATTTTATAAGTTAGTAATCAAAAAAAAAAAAATTGGAATATCCTAAATCTAATATTTTAAAAAAAAAAAAACTAATAAGGTTAGAAAACTTGGGTTGCCTCCTAGGAATAGCTCATTAAAGCCCTTAGTAGTTTGTCAAATGCATCTGCATACATCTCACATAAAAGCAAATAATATACAAAAGAAAATGTAGAATAAATTAGTTTTAATTCTCTAGAAGACCTGCAAAAAGGAAAATCAAAGAAAAAGTTATATCCACAAGAGAAGGAAGAAAAAGAAAAATTATTAGTCTTTTTACATGACCCAACAGGTTGGAAAGAAACCGAATGTACATAAATTTCATTATCATAGGAGTCATACAAAGAGGTAGAAATAAGGAATGATGTAGGATATAATATAGGGGAAGAAGGAATGAGGTCAATTTTTTGAGAGAAAGGAACATGATACTCAAAAACAGTAGGGGGAACCGGCAAAGACTCATGAATCACATCACTCTCAGCTATAGACTTCTCCAAGGAAGGTTTTTCAGCCAAGGTTTCTTCCTCCTTTAAAATATCCATCACATTGATCTCTCCTATAATTTGATCATCATCCTCATAACTCTCATTCTCTATACAACCGACATCATCATCATCATAAGTATACGGTTGGGGATGAGAATTTTGAATGTAATAATCAAATTCATATTGGGGTGAGGGATTAAAATCATTCACTAATATCACATCACACAAAGAAATTGTATGAGAAGTAGAGTGACAATTCAAAGAATAAGAAGGTGTTGTAATACAACTATAGGGTTGTGGGGTTGGTCTAGCAGATAAAGGCATATCCCATTCATAGTTATTCTTAGCCAACCACTCAATTAAATCCCAACAATAATCTGGTGATTGGGCTAGAAATTTCCCATTAGACATAGAATCAAACACCACCCTAGTTTCTTCATTTAAACCCTCATAAATTACTAGGCACATATCCCAAATTTCAATTCCATGTTTAGGACCAATAAAATCGCCAAGTCTATAATAGTATTTCCAAAACAATTCATTCTCATATTGAGGAAAAGAAAAAATTGCTCTAGAATTACTAGCAAAAATATTGGGTTCATGGAACATGTATGGTAATTCATGAGAACTCATGCAAAAATTGGGAGAATTTTGATGTGATGCATCAAAACTATAAACATGAGAACCACAAGAATTATGACCATGGCGCCTATCAAAAGAATTATCCCCATCACAATAATAATATGACTCCATGATACGAAAAAGAAAGAAAAAAAAATTCACAAAAGAAAGTAAAAAAAAATTATATACACTATAGTCTCACCAACAATAAAAACTAAATAAAACAAACTATCTCCCCGGCAACGGCGCCAAAATTTGGTAGGTGTGTCGTGCACCTAACAAAAATAAATAACCTAACTAATCCTCCTAAGTATGTAGTAGGGTAAGTCAGGGTCGATCCCACAGAGAGAAAGTTGTTCTATGATTAGCCGTTAAGTAATGGTAAGACTAAAGGAAGTTAATATCAAATATGGTCGAATTAACTATACTATTCAATCTATAAATAAAAGACTCTATAGTTAAGTATCCCCACTAGCATAAATTAATACAATGATAATTCCTACCCCAAACTAGTCAATTAAATATTCACAAGGAAAACATACCCTATAAAATACCATAAATCTCTCCCGAGTATCTATGGCTTCTCTAATATGCACTCAATCCTACTCCCGTGGAATCATGCAAATTAAAGACATTAAACGCGATACTCTAACTTCCTAACAATCCATTCTACCTACTCCCGTGGAGAACTTCATGTCCTTAATTGTAATATTCAAATCCGTCAAAACCCAACTCCCGTTGTGATCAAGACAATGGAATCATAACAATACTAGTTATCCCTAATCTAGTATTGGAATATGCACAATCAATTAAGCAAGAACAATTAAGCAATTAATTTGGGATTTTAAAGGTATAATCATGAATTAATTCACACTAGGGTTCAACTTAACCATAGATTACAAAACTATGAAAGCATAATTGAAATAAATAAAGAAAATAGAGAAGAATAATAACACATCATAATATAAAACAAGGAGAAAAGAAGAAGAAAAGAGATACTTGAATTAATGGAAGAAAGGTGGAGTCTTGGAGAACAATGGAGATCAACAAGTTTCTCTCTCTAAATTCTCTCTCTAAAAACCATAAGTATAAACTAATAATGATGATATATCATCTAAGCTTCTCAAAATAATGTTTAAAGTCCTATTTATAAGCTAAGATTAATATAAACCGACATAAGTTAGGTCACGCGGAATATACGACATTACAGCAGGTTGCACGGGCAAGCAACTACACGCACGGGAGTGCAGGGTCGGGCACGGTCGAGCGAAATCTTGCTCGGTCGTGCGAGCAAGGCAGAAACATTCGTGACTTTTGATTGCAGGTTGCACGGCCGAGCACATTACCGCACGGGCGTGTGGGCGAGACAGTGGCTTTAGCTCAACTTTGAACAGCTATAACTTTTGATCCAGAGCTTTGTTTCACACATATAACATATCGTTGGAAAGCTCTTGAAGTTTAGTTTCTAACCCAGTTGGAATTAGCTTATTATCATTCTTGTGTCAAAAGTTATGAGTGAAATGGTGCAGAAGTATCATATTTCGCACAAGTACACAAAGTCGTGTGTATCTTCTTCACTTTCAATCTGTTTTGGGCACATGATATATCGTTTTGAAGGTCATCCAAGTGCCTTAATCGTCATATCCTCAAATAAGAGTTCAAAGTACCTGAGATTACATCAAAAGACCAAAAAACCCGTGAAAATATCGTAGCTTCTGAAAAAAGGGACCTAAATATGCACAAATGCGACGTAAATGCTTTAATGCTACATGAAAATGCACCTAATATGCAACTGAATTATGTTAGAATATGCACTTATCACTAGCCAGCAAGGAAAAAACTATGTGATTTAATAAAGGTGGTCGCAATACATTTGTATAATAGGGAATATTAAAGAGTGGACTTGAAATAAGCCTAAAATCTGGTCGTACATGAAGTCATTGCTATTTTAATGCAGACACAATATGGTCGTAGAAGGTGAAGAACATCGGCGAGAATTGAACTGGTGGCAAAAGTATATGGGTACTTTAAATTTCCAAAAACAAGGATTGCGGCCAGAAATCTCGTCGTACATAAAACTAATTTACAACAAGATTTAATACTCGTCGTAAAAAACTATTTGCGACAAATTTAACAAACTCATGTAATTTTTTCTGTGGGTTTCATTCATGCATCAGATGTAAATTAGGATTTATGATATATTCATGTATATTAGTATTGGTCTGAGTTAGCAAGTAGGAGAAGCATCTTTTAAGCTTTCGCCCAGTCGATCCTGAAAGTCTTCTTTGTAAAGTTTGTTGATTTATGTTATTACTTTGTACTTTAGGAAGACATAAGTTGCTAAAGAAAGCTTTGATATCATTAACTTGGATGATAATTTTGCTTCAGTTGTGAAGGTATTGTAAATTGTGTTTCTCATTTATTTATGAAATCTTTTTGTTCATATTGTATCTCAGAATTGAACTTACTGGCAGAGTACACACGTGAATTCTCATATGAATGCAGGTTGTGAGCTAGGGATGTTTCGTGTATTATGTTCCACAAACACATACTCAAATCGTTTTACCGTATCATGATTGAGATACTTTGATTAGAATTATATAAAACTCACAACAAGTACTTATTTATCCTAACGAAGTTCTGTCGTCAATTGAGTTCTTTTTTTGTAATAATTGCAAATCAATATATGCTCAGCAAGTTTGCTCCCTTTGGAGTCTGTGCATACTAATGTTATGCAAGCGACTTAACTTATATGTCCTTAACTACCAAGTTTAGATGCGTTTTGTTTTCCAAACTAAATAACGCTTAAGCTTAATTCGAATATTGCAAATATAACACTTATCTAATGATAACAATAATAAATTTGCTAAAAATAGTTACATTGGTGATTTAAATTTCCATAATTTCCCATATGGGTGTTTCATAATTTTCCACCTTGGAAGTTCTAACTGTGGCAAGCGTACCGATGTTCCACTAGGAGAGGCATTCCCATGTTCCACATGTTCGCAACAAAATGTCATATCAATCCCTGGGTGAGTTGTCTCACCCCAGAACAAAAACTCCTAGCTACTTATATGCTCTTTCCTTCACCATTCTCGAAAATGTATAATCACCATAGGGTAACCTTCAACTGTGACGTCTTTGATGGAACTGACACTTTTCCAGTTACAATATTCAGTAAAAACTCGGGAAAACTTTTCAAAATGCCAATTGAAGACGTATACAGGATCAAACACTCTATATGTAGTCTTCCCCTTTTATTGAATTGTGCAAAGTAGTCGTTTCTCATTTAATGGCCAACATTATATTCCTTTTTACATTAACATTTGAAAGCTTATTTAAGACATGTGCTTTGTATTTGATTCCAGCTTACATTAGTGTCATAAATGCTTGGTATGAGAGATGCTTGTTTAGCTTGTCATTTGTTTTGAGGGTGAATAATAATGAGAAGCAAGGGAAATTTCAGGAGATGTACATATATCTAACTCTTGCATCATAGTTTATACATTATCATTACCATAAGACCTCGAAAGCTTAATATTGGTACATCCTCTAAACTAGCCATTGTTCAATTGACAGGAAGATGAGGTAGCTTTTTCATCTATTCAACACCTTCTTAGCACTTCTTATTTCTTGATTGAGGTAGGCCCAAAGACAACTCTCTCCTTAAACAATGTGTTGCAATGGATCCTCAAGAGAGTTGTACTTGAAGATGAACCTAATAAAGCAAACACAAAACTAATACCAGTTGTTAAACCCATGGAATATCACACTGATCAAAATATTCAAGCTAATCCAAAGATGAAAATTGTTGCTAAGCCTATAGATTATCACCATTATGCAAATGAGCTTTGTGTACATCAAGCTGCTCATGTCCTTCCCACTGGTGCTACTGATGAGCCAAACAATTAAGACACTGATCACCCACCCAAGGGGCCTTTTGCTTGCTATTTTGCTCTGTGTCCTAATGCTCCTTGTTAACAATGTGTCCCCTAAAGTTAAGCACTGCCTAATATAAACTAATCTCTTTTGCTATTAGGCGTGATAAAATGCTTGTAATAGATATAGCAATAGGACAACATTTTAGAGAAGGCACAGTACAAGACCTTGGGCATGTTTTGTAACCCACAAGTTGTTTGCACTAACATATCATATGTGTAATATATATAATTTAATAGCCTTGTTATCTTAACTACACGTTCATATACTTTGGACTGTCTTAAATTCATTATTTAATTGATATTTGCATAGAGATATTTACAATAATTTTTGCTCGTGCGCGGTCCAACAACTAGTTTAAGAAAAAGACCAGCTGTGATTTGAGAAAGGACAAGCAGATACAATTAAATAATCTCATATTCATCTCAAAGAGAAGCTAGACATTATAGTATGTGGTTGTTGTCATAATCTAGCGAAAGGTTTAGTACACAGCTCCTATTTATATGACTTATTTAGTTATTATAACAAAGATTGAAGAGAAAAGAATCTCTACCAATCTATCTAATAGCTATCAACTAACAACCTTCAATGATTCAAGTGGTTGACTTTGTGGAAAATGTCCAATACCATCCTTGTGTATATACTCCTAAATCATTATTCATTATCCACAAGTAAACTAACAAGATTAAGAAGCTAAGTCCCCTAAAAAAACAAAAAAAAGAAGAAAAAATAGAGTAAGAAGCTGCTAATTAAGGTTCTAAACCACTAATTTCCGGGCAAATGGATTCAAATATCTACAAAGCTGCAGCCACAGGAGATGCAGACTTGCTTAAGGAAGCGCTTCCTAGTCTGAATACTGCACGAATAGATCAATTTATCTTCTCTGAAACAGAGGATAATATTATCCATGTTGCTGCCAAGAATGGGCAGGAAGCCTTCATCTTTGAAGTTATGGAGAAAATCCAGCTGCCTCCCTCTCTAAAAATAGCACTTATCTGTCAGGAGAACCAGCATAAATGGAACCCACTTCACGAAGCTGCAAGGAAAGGCCATCTCCAAATTGTCAAAATCTTAATCGAATGTTACCATAAATTATCAGACTTAATAAGTGGTGAAGCAAATACAATACCAGAAATAAGAGTGAGAGTTGGAGATGCTCAATTGGATGACAATAATCAGATTCAGCCGCCATGGTTAGCGACAACTAATGCCGGATGGACTCCTCTGAATACGGCTATAACGGGAGGACATGAGGAAGTTGCGGCTTATATACTATCACAAGATCTAGAAATATTCTGTAGCATGATGGACATAACAGGTGATAGAAACTCCCTTTACCTTGCTGTGCGGAGAGGGATGGAACGAGTTGCGGTACAAATCTTGACATCTGATTGCTCTTATATTCTTGGTTATTCTGTCTGCTATAGCACTCTTCTTGATAGTGCATCCCAAATTACAGGTGAGTAATTACTAAGTACTCCCTCTATATCTTTTTAATCAACACACTTTTTGTTGCTTTTTCTATTTCTGATAACACGTCTCATCTATTTTCTCCTCTAACCCACCATAAAGTTTCTCTCTCCACCATTTTAGTTTTTCTCTCTCACTTTGTCAATCTCTCTCATATTTTCAGTTTCCCTCTTACACTTTAAGACGTCCTTCTTGGTTTTCTGTTGAACTATGCCTTGAATTGGCGCTAAGATAACCAAACACAGGGGTTAGCGAGTCGGGGTTCAGGGGTGAAACGCCCTGATGGGGGCTAGGCAACCCCCCGAACTTTTCAGTAATATGTTGTTTAGTATATCGAGTCTGTTTTAGTTTTGGGTTTAGGCCCATCTGTTTAGGTTAGTTAGTAGGTACCATATAATCGCTATAATCAACTTTTGCCTCTATATTCTGTATTATGTACCCTCTCTCCTAAATCTAATAAAATTGTTTCTCCTCTGTTTGTGGACGTAGCTAACACATTGTTAGTGAACCACGCTAATTTTTGTGTCAATTGTTCATTACTTGTTTGTTTCGTTAATTGCATCTGTCACAACATTGTATCTTAAAGTGAAGTGAGTAAATTAAAAAGAAAAGGGGGGAGTATGCATTGCTTTTACTCCAATTTCGCTTTTGGTTCCAAGTATCTGACATTAGACTGGTCGTTTTAACCTAGTACCCAACTCATTCCCATCCCGAAAAACTAGCTAGAGCAGATTCCAGTTCATTCCCATTGTTGTCCTCGAACATGGAAACAAAAGGACAGACAGACTATTCAAACTAGGCTAACTTTACATTACGGCTCCATTTGGTAGGGCGTAAAATATTTTCATGGAAAATTGTTTTCCTCTATATTCAATTTTACATTGTTTGGTTTGCAAAGAAGTGTAAAACCAATTTCCGTTGGAGAAAAACTGCCCTCCCAATGATGGGAAACCATTTTCCCTTCAAAATGAAAGGAAAATTATTTTCCTTCTTTTCCTTATCTCTTGTACACTCCTCTCCCTTCCTCCTTACTTTCACTTTCATTCCAAAATTTTTCTTACATGGAACCAAACAACGGAAAACTAATTTTGGAATTATGTTTTCCATTGTAAGTTGTTTTCCATGAAAATCATTTTACACTGAAATTGTTTTACGCCCAACCAAACGGAGCTACATGATGGAACAGTGTGTCGTTATCAACTACTAATTGTATCGTTGTTTTCAATGTTGTTTTTTCAGAACAAGTTGCCACTTTACTTATTAAAAAGCATCCAGAACTTTTTAGACATCAAGATTGGTGCGGAGACACATTCCTTCACGCCTGGGCAAATCGAGGTGCACTACAACCATTACAATGTCTTCTAAAGGACAACATTTTATCAACTTGGAGTGACGACTACAAGAATATACTCTGCTTCAAAAACAATTATGGAAACACCCCTTTACAATGTGCTGTCTGTTCTGGTAAAATGGAAGTCCTAAAGCTCCTAATAGATGCCTACGTCCAACTATCTGGACCAAATGGAGGGCAATTACATGATTCACCATTGTTTCATGGTTACAGGGAAACACTTCTACATATGGCAATACAAAGAGGCCTAGTAGATATTGCACTTTACTTGCTTTCCTTAGATTCCGATTTGGCTTCCATTAACGATTGTCTGGGCAGGAGCGCACTCTTTCTCGCCGTCGAACGCGGCTATCTTGACCTTGCCGAGAAGATTACTTTTATGTATCCCATCTCGTATGGTGGTCCTAAAGGACAAAATCCTTTGCATATTGCCTCGAAATGCCCAGGTATGAGTTTACGCTATATTTATTCCATCCATCCCAAAAAATACTTTGTTTCTGGTTTGGTTTCAAATAGTACCAGTTATTACCATTATGTATAAAATAAAACAACCAGAGTTAAAATAGTATAAAGATCTCTGCTAGCAGATTATTGCAGAGTATTCTAACTCGAATCACATCCCAGATTTTAGAATTGGGATACACCATTATTTTTGTAAGGTGAGATGAATTCCGGCAAGGGGGGTATTTGGGGATTTTACTTTGCAACGGACAGAAATCGAACGGCTATCACAAGGATAGAATGAGGGCCGTCAACCAACTAGGCCAATCTTGATTTTTTAGAAACATTAATATATAAAGCAAATTAGTACACAATGAGCATAATAAACATTTAGTGTAATCACAAATTTTAATTTTATAGTAATTTTATCACATATTTTGACAGTGAGAAATCGAGTTTTAACAATGGAACTAGTTTTTAGGCCCGGGCTACACCTCGGGTAATTATATCTTTCATTTATTAATATTTTACTTTGAAATAATAACATCAAGTATCACTTGGTTTAGTGGTTAAGTCATTAATATATATGCTTGTGATTTCCGGATCGAATCTTACATAATGCATTTTCTAACTTTTTAGTGTATGTAGATTACATAGCATAAAATACCTGGCTTAGGAACGCCTTTTAATATATTAGTATAGATATTCAAATTTATATTGTCCATGTCATTTATTAGTCACATCATCATTATATTAATTGAGACAATTTGACCGTCATAAAATTTTATTAGCTTTGCTTGACTTCTATTTTATTGTTAGCAGTTAGCAATGAGATATTATTTTATTATCGTTAGTTGTGGATTGTGAGACCTCAACTTTTCGGGAGGTGAGTGAGAGAGATATTTCTTTATTATTGTTTGGTACCCATAAAAATAGACAATAATACTTCATAGATGCTTAGATACTCCTATCTAGCGTAACTTAAAATAATATTTTCCCCCTAGAATGATTGTTCTTGATTTTGTTCTATCATGAACTAAATATTTTGTACACATCTACCAACACTTTACTACCTAAACTGACAAAAAGGATTCATTCCGAGTATGCCAAGCTAGCCTCGCACATCACAGTAGCCAACTAGCCACTACTGCATTAAAAATAACATTTCTCTTCGATTTTATTTTGGTTTTCAAGTTATTTAATATAATCATCGAAGCAATTATACAAGATTTGAGTTTATAGAAAAACACTACCATCCTCCTCTCCCCTCTCTCCTCTTCCTTTTAAAAAAAACTTAATCCTTCTCTTTTAGTTTGGGGATGTCATCATCATTTCGATGGTGGTAAGCCTCCAATTTGTCTTTTTTATTCTAGTTTTCATTGTTTTTGTTGTTAATAACCTTCCATTCTCTATCTTTTTGAGAGTTTTCTATCCAATTTTTGGGTTCTTTCTCTCCTTTCATGGAAGTTTTGAGTTTAATTCTCTTCCCACGTGGAAATTTAAAAATTAGTATGAGAAATTGTTCTTATTGTTTGAAGTTCAAAACCTTCAACATCGAAGTATTGGAAATTCGGATGCGGTCAACCTGGTTAAATCAAGAATTTTCTTCCCCATACTATGTTAGAGTGATAGAATTCCCCGTCAATAGCTGCATGATTAAGAAAATACAAGGGGGTTGCGCTGTATTGCTCGATCTGGTTCATTGTAGTTTTTTCGAAGACAAATTTGATTTGATCTTGTCTGATTATATCTTGTTTTTCTTTAATACTTATTGTGGATGTCTTTTGGCCTTCAATTAATGAAATTTCTCTTTTAATAAAAAATTTAAGCAATTATACAAGTAGGAAATATAAGTTAGGTTGATGTATTGATAAAGAACAAATATATAAACAATATTGATATATAATATAAAGAAGGAACTTATCTGTAGATAACAATCAACTGAACTTGATTAAATTTCACAAGAACAACGTTGCGCCGTGGTATGGAGGCCACTACCTTAGAAACGAATTTTGCCATCTCCGGTGCGGATTCCTAATGACGTTCATCCCCCAAGGTTCACACAACGATCCCAAACTCTGCACACCCGGATCAAGGATTGAAGTTTCTCAAGAACTGCTCAATTCTTAAAGAGAACATGTAGGCTATGTGTTTAGGGTTCAAGAGAGTTTTCGATTCGGATTTTGAGAAAAAGTATTTATAGTGAAGATAAAATAAGCAATAAGAAACACGAAAATCCGAAATCCGCATAAAATCCGTTCGCCTAGACAGGCCGGGCGGAACTCGCCCAGGCAGGCCGGTCGGGCCACCAAGCAAAAACCGAAAGGAAGAAAAAACCCCCGACACCCCCGGTCAGGCGGATCACGAGCCCGGGCGGGCGGACCACTGCCCGGGCGGGAGGCCATACGCCTGGTCGGGCGGTTTGCATATCAGGCCAGCAGCCACACTCCAGAATTGCGCCTGACGCAGAGACACGGCGTTGGACGCACGCACGACGCAAGACGATGTGCCACACGCGGCAGTATTACGCGGCGTGCAACTGCGTGCACTTGACGCACATCCTTCGCACGGGACACACCTGAGTACTAGCTTCAATTCCTTCGCTTTAATCTGGATGTAATCCAACAATACAGAGCTTGTTTAGCAAATGGAGTTATTGTAGTAGCTGTTAGAAATTAGATGTTAGGAGTAGTTTCGTAAGGTTAGTTGTAAAGATGTTTCTTAAACAATTTTTATTTGGTAAAACTAGATGTACTGTTAGTTTAGAAATAACATAATAGGCTATATTTTATCTTCTAAGTATAATTATCATCTATATCAATTAGGAGTGTAAGTGGATTGAACTGGATTGGACTTTGCCCAAGCCAAATTCAGTCCAAAGTTTTTTGGACTTGAAAAATTGAGTCCAAATTCAATTCAAACTTTTTTTGAGTCAAGTCCAGTCCATTTCGAAACTTTTTTCTTGAGTCTGAATACAGGGCCTGTTCGGCGACAGCGTTTGAACTAGCTTTTAGTGTTTTGACTTAGTCAAACACTACTTACGTGTTTGGCATACTAGAGGTTGGAGTATTGCTTAGAGTTTCAAGTAGCGTTTTGTTAGCTTTTCACAAACATTACAAAATATGACGTTCAAAGTTATAGTCTAGTTCG
Source organism: Beta corolliflora (assembly GCA_947648045.1). Lineage (NCBI taxonomy): Eukaryota > Viridiplantae > Streptophyta > Magnoliopsida > Caryophyllales > Amaranthaceae > Beta > Beta corolliflora. The sequence goes on from CANSZD010002913.1 coordinate 6,775,159, forward strand.
ATTATTATATAGTATTTTTTCCCCTATTTAGGTTCACAATGTTTTCTCATTATTGAATTATTGAAATTTGAAAAATCAGACTCATAACATCCTTCCACAAAGTAAGCTACATACATACATCTTTAAAGTCTTAAAAAATGCAAATTGAAAAATACAAAAGGCACCAAAAAGGTTATAGTAACTTTTGCTTTTTCGATTGGATTGGATTGGACTCCAAAGGGGTAAGTCTAAATCCAGTCTGAAAATATATTTGGACTCGAAAATTTGAGTCTGAGTCTAGTCCAGATATGTTTCAGTCAAGTCCAGTCTGACAAGTTTGGACTGGACTCCCGACTTTTCATAGTCCACTTATACCCCTAATATCCATCCTTGAATATCTAGTTTTATGGTTTCTAAAACACTAAATGAGTGCAACATCTGAACCATCAAAACTAGAACCTCTAGTTCCTTATGTAGATCCTTTATATTTCGGATCTTTAGACCATTCTAATGCTGCTATTGGTTCTATAATCTTCAATAGTTAAATTTATTTGAACTGAACAATAAGTTTTAGAATGACGTTAAGCTTAATTAGAAAGAAAATTGGCTTCACAACTGGGAAGATAGTTAAGCCCAATGTTTTTTTTTGCCAACAACAACATGCATTAATATAAAAGCATTCAAGTACAAGTAAGCCCATTTCCCTAGCTTCTATGGCTAGATTATGGGCTTCGTTTATTTGAGGACGCCTAATACATAGATTTACAAGACCATCCTTAGAAGTACTACGAAATGACTTCATAAAAGACCCTACTAACATCTGACTTACTACTAGCACTAGGAGCAACGCTAACAACACAAGAACCTGAAGCAGGTTTTTTCCTTGAGTTTTGGGTAGGATCCTCATTAAAACCAGCTTTTCTCTTCATTCCACCATGGAACCTGCCAATAAGTTCAAACTTAGGAAGGAAATAGGAACTTTTCTTGCGACAAGTCTTTAGAATTCTCTTAGAATTCACTAATCGTGGTTGGGCTTTCCTGCTCATTGCTACATTTCTGAGACGTCATCTTTGATTTTCCTTGGAGGTTGATGAAGTATATCCATTATTTGGAAGACTGGATGTAACAACTGCGCTTCTGGACCATTTGGGGCCTACTAGCTTCTTCCTTTAAGATATCGCTTTTAGACTTGGATTTCGTACTCTCCAGTAATGGATCTTCATTTTCATGGTAAGCTAAGGTATGATTAATGACTTCATGCACTCTGTTAGGGTGATTATGCTCATTCATAGGAACAGAGAAATGTTGTTGCAACCGACCATCATGCATTACAGTTTTTCCATTAGTCCCTTCTTTTGCCAATTGAGCAACTCGAACTACCATGTATGACCCTATTTTTGGATTATACAATTGGATTGATTTCCCTTTCTTTGACAATTGAATATCGTATTTTGACATTTGTAATGAGGAGCCCGGCCTTCTTCGGTTAAGAAACCGATATTTGGGCTCCGCTTGATTTAGTTTTTCGATGTTAGGATCGCTCACACTCTCATTTATACACTCCATTTTAGCATCTTTCTCTTCACATACGACTTGATCCTACTCTTCTCTTTTTCCTAGTGAGTTTAGGATCTCACTACTTTCCCCTATTATCATCTTAGTTGAACATTCTCCTTCTTCATGATGTTGTTCCTCCATCTTTTTTTCTTGGTGATAATGGTTCCACCCCTAATCCAAATGAATGATCCTCTGAGGTAGATAGCAATTTTATAGAGCAAATGAGGTTGATAGCAATCAAAATCATATATAAAAAGCCTCTTTGCCGCCAAAAGTAGACTCGCTAGCGACCTTTAGACCTGAAAACAGCCGCCGACGACTAGATAATAGGGTATTGTTAAGGGAGAACCGTCGGCATTTGAGGAGCTATTAGACCATGACTTGTACAGCGGTTAAGCCCAATGTTAATGATAGTGATTACAAACAAATGGTTTAGAAATGATAACATGGTGAGGTGTTGGATATGGACATCCATTAAACCAAACATTGCAAACAATCTAATCTATGTGAGTTCAGCAATGGAGTTGTGGGATGAAATGAAGGAGAGATATGGTCAAAGTTAGGGGCGTGCACCGGACAGGAATAAGCTAGACATGTGGTCCAGAATCTGAAAAATTTGTGGACCGAGACCGGGAATGGACCAGAATTTTTCTGGTCTGGTCCGGTTTTATACCTGTTGGACCGGAATCCGTATTTTTTAAATAAAAAAAGTTGATTTATACACATATATAAGTTAGATAAATCAAAATTTAATAATTTTATCAACAAAAATCCTAAAGGTAATAAAAAGTAGGTTTTTAGCTTTCTAACTTTATTTAACCTTTAAACTTTTTTTTATTAAAAAATCATAAATTCCGGTCCATACCGGAATTTTTCGGGTTTGGACCGGGCCGGACCAAAAATCCGGAATCGTGATTTTTAGTGGACCGAGGACCGGACCAGAATCTTTGGTCCGGTCTAGTCCGGTCCAAATTCCGGTCTGGTCCGACTCCAATCCTTGCACTACCCTAGTCAAAGTAATGCCCTTCTCTTGTATCAGCTGAAGAATACACAAGTGATTTGAAACAAGAGAACCAACATGTCCATGAGTATTATTCCAATATCAAGATCAGAGTCTATGGGATGTGATCTGCAACATTGAAGGAATATGCCATAATGATGTACCAGTGGAGCCATGGCAAAAAGCAGTTGTTTTAATGTTAAAGAAACTGGCCTGGTGGACATGGATGGCCTCTACAAGTTGCTCTTCATGGCTTTGAATGAAAGCTACGAAAACTTGAAATGCCAAATATTGGCAATGGGACTTCTTCCTGCTGTGAACAAAGTTTCTCACTTGGCTCAACAACATAAAAAAGAAGAAGCAAGTGACAGGAAACCTGCATGGAAATGGCATTGAATTAAGTGCTTTGAATAAGCAACGGACACAATTAAATTCAGGGTCTCACGCACCTAACAAAAATAATTAACCTAACAAATCCTCCTAATTATGTAGTAGGGAAGTCAGGGTCAATCACACATAGTGAAAATTGTTTTATAATTAGCTCTTAAATAATGGTAAAATCAAAAGAGATCAAGATTTATATATATAAGATAATAAAAGAAATTAAAGTAATTCGATGAATAAAAGCTCTATAGTTAAGTATCCCTACTAGTATGAATCAATACAATAACAATTTCTAGCCTAAATGAAATCACGTTAAATATGCACGAGGAGTAATACCCCCTAAAAGTCCCGCAAATCTCTTCCAAGTATCTATGGCTTCCCTAAACAAGTACTCATACCTATTCTCATGTATCCATGCAAGAAAGAGACACTAAGCATAGCATCACAATTAAATTCCTAACGATTCAATCTACTTATTCCCATGCTCTTAATTTAAGTATTAAAATTATTCAAAATAATGATAATAGCTTTGAGAGCGCTTTTCTTTCCCTCCTAATTTTCTCTCGGTTTCTCTGGTAAACCGTCGCCATGGCCAGAAAATCTGGAGGTGGAAGGAAGAGTGCGAGGCCTAGAGGTCCGAATTCGGATTCTCAAGCGCTTAAAACAAGATCTATGGATGAAATCATGGGTGTGGAAGCTCTGAATTTAGGTTATCAGGAAGAAAATTTGACCCCTAAATCGTCGTTACAGCAGCTGAAACAACAATCCGAACTTCGTCATACTTTCAGCGAGTGGCTTGAATCGATTCATCAATCAAGGGCGCGCAATCAGGATCTTCAAAATCACGAAGGTATGATTCATATACTACAACAATTTGAGGAAGTTGCATCTGATTTGAATGAGGATTTGATGTTGAATGAAGAATTGACATTGAATGAGGAATTAAATTTGAATGAGACTGTGCCTTTGACTGCATCTGATCTAGATTTGCAGTTGAATGTGAATGATAATCAATCTGGTAATATTGTAAAAAATGATTTGAATGATATACAAGAAGTGGTTGATTTCTGGAATTCGTCGATTGTATGTTATGTTCTTGGTGCGAATCCACCAATTCAGGTGATGGAAGGCTTTATTAGGCGGATTTGGAAGAATCTTAGTATTGATAAGGTTGTAATGGTGAAAAAAGGCATGTTTATTGTTCGATTTCATGCTATGGATGCGAGAGATAAAGTGTTAGGTGGATCGTATTTCTTTGATCATAAACCAGTCATCATGAAGGCTTGGTAGCAGGATATGGATTTTGAGAAAGAGGAACTTAGAACAGTTCCTATTTGGATTCAAGTTAAGATTGGGCTGAAATATTGGGGGGAGAAGTCTCTCTTTAAAATTGTGGCTCAGATTGGGCACCCTGTACAATGTGACGATGCCACAACAAAAAGAGAAAAGGTTCAATATGCTAGGGTCTTGGTGAGAATTCGAATAGATCAACATTTCCCTAACTCACTAGTTTTCTTAGATGAGAATGGAGTGAAGCAAGAATGTTATGTGGAGTATGAATGGAAGCCTAAACAATGTTCAAATTGTTTGAGGTTTGGTCATGAATTGGTGGAATGCAGACTCCAAAAGAAGACGAAGGTTTGGGTAAAAAAAAGAAATCCAGTGCAAAATGCTATCTCTGTGGCACCTGTGTCTGATGTATCAGTCATAGATAAGCAACAGCACAATGTAGTTGATGCAGAGGGTTTCCAGAAAGCTATCAAACCTATTAAAATAAAACCCAATGATATTCCTACCACTAGTACCAATAATGCCTTTGACATTTTGGTAAATGTTGCTGAAGGTTTTCAAGACAATGTTGTGCAAGCTGAATTGCAGGAACTTGTGTTTGGGGATCATGTTGTATCCATGGAGATGGCTGTGGGAGGAGGGAACTCCTCCACAAGCAATGGATAGAATTTTATCATGGAATGTCCGAGGGCTCAACAACCCAAAAAAGCAGTTAGATGTTAAGCAATTCATTCAACATCATACTGTGGGGCTTGTTGAGTTCTTGGAGACTAAGGTAAAGGCTTCTAATCTTGTGAGTCTTTATCAGAGAGTTTTTGGTGGTTGGTGTTTTAGTTCCAATTCTGCTTATCATGATGGTGGAAGAGTGGTGATTGCTTGGAAGCCTGGAGTTTTCTCTGTGAATATTCTTCAAGGATCTAGTCAAGCCATTCACTGCTATGTCTCTCTTGTGAGTGGATTACCAGGTTTTTTTTTGTACTTTTGTGTATGGATTCAATGAGAATGTGAGAAGAATGGATTTATGGAAATTCATAAAGCAATATAATACAAAAGAGCCTTGGCTTATATGTGGGGATATGAATTGTGTGATGCATGTTGATGAGAGAATTGGGGCCTCAGTGAGACGAAGTGAAATAGAGAGTATTACTCAATGTATGAGTGAATGCAACATGACTGATGTGAAGGTTGCTGGGCATTTGTTCACCTAGAATAACAAGCAGCAGGGAGAGGCCAGAGTTTACTCTAAGATAGACAGAGTTATGGCAAATCAGGCCTGGCAAGATCACTATTGTAATGCTGAGGTGGGCTTTTTGAATGAAGGCACATTTGACCATACTCCTGCCTTGTTGACAGTATACCCTAGAGAAAACTCAGGAAGGAAACCTTTTAGGTACTTCACTATGTGGAGACATTCAGATCAATTTCTCTCTAAAGTCTCTGAAGTTTGGCAAAATACAGTAAGAGGCACTAGAATGTTCTCTGTTGTTCAGAGACTTAAGTGTGTTAAACAGGAGCAAAAAGAGCTAAATAGGAAAGGCTTTAGTGAGATTCAAGCAGCTGATGCTAAAGCCTTCCAAGATATGCATACTGCTCAAGAATTGATGCATGTCAATGCTGGTAATCAAGACCTTGCTGATGCAGAATTGAGAGCCATTAGTGAGTACAAGGTGAAGCATAGAATCTATACAGAATTCTTGAGACAAAAATCTAAGTTGGAATGGCTTAGAGATGGAGATGAAAACACTTCTCTTTTTCATCAAAGTATAAAGGCCAGAAGAATTCAGAATCAGGTTTATGCCATTTATGACAAAAATGGTGTATGGCAGGATACTGATAGAGGAGTGAATCAAGCTTTTCTTGATTTTTATCAAGAGTTGTTGGGTACTACTCATCAACGCAGGAGAAGTGTGGTTAGACAAATTGTGCATAGTGGGCCATTGGTCACAGACAGTCACAAGACCATTCTTGATAGTAGTTATACTGTAGAGGAAATCGAAGCAGCTCTTCTTTCCATTGATGGAACTAAAGCTCCAGGTCCTGATGGTTTTGGAGCTCAGTTCTATAAAGATGCTTGGGGAATTGTGCAGGAGGATGTCATCAATGCAGTGCTAGATTTTTTCAATTCTGGCAAACTTCTTAAGGAGGTAAACTCTACTGCGATTACTTTGATTCCCAAGAGTGAATGTCCCACAAATGTTGCTGACCTTAGGCCAATTTCTTGCTGTAACGTTTTGTATAAATGCATCACAAAAGTGTTAAGCAACAGATTAGGAAGGATTCTGCCTAACATTATAGATGAAAATCAAGGGGGGTTTGTTCAAGGGAGGTACATAGTGCGTAATATCTTGATTATTCAGGACATTGTTAAACACTATGGAAGGAAGACTGTGAGTCCTAGTTGCCTAATGAAAATTGATTTGCAAAAGGCATATGACACTGTAGATTGGGATTTTTTAGAGGAGATGCTCCATTCTTTGATGTTTCCTGATAGATTCATTCATTTGGTGATGACATGTGTCAGGACCCCTTCTTTTTCTTTAATGATTAATAGCTGTTTGCATGGCCATTTTTCATCTAAGAGGGGTTTGAGGCAAGGAGATCCAATCTCACCCCTATTATTTGTTATAAGTATGGAATACTTATCAAGAATTTTGAGAAATATTGGTGATCTTCCTCAATTTCAGATTCATCCTCGATGTAAATCAGTCAAACTCACTCATTTATGTTTTGCGGATGATCTGATTTTGTGTTGCAAGGGTGATTTCAGCTCCATTTATATTCTCCTTCAAGCTTTTAAACTCTTCTCTGATACTTCTGGTTTAAAGGCCAATAACAATAAGTCTTCTTTCTACTGTTGAGGAATGAAAGATACTGAGATTCAAAGAGTGAAGGATGTTTCTGGGTTTCCTAGATGTTCTCTGCCTTTTAGATATCTAGGTGTTCCTATATGCTCGAAGAAAATCACTGTTGCTCAATGTGATGTTTTGATTGAAAGATGAATAGCAAGATTAAAGTGTGGAGTTCCAGAAATTTATCTTATATGGCTAGAGTGCAGCTTATTAATGCTGTTCTGATGAGCATACATCAATACTGGGCTCAGGTTTATATTTTACCAAAGAAAATTTTGAATGAGATTGTAAAAGTGTGTAGATCCTTTCTTTGGAGTGGTCATACTTATTCTCAAAAACCTGGTTTGGTAGCATGGAATGATCTTTGTTGTGATAAGAAAGTAGATGGTTTGGGATTTAGAGATATCTTTTTGTGGAATACAGCTAATATGGGAAGGTATGTCTGGGCACTAGCTGCTAAGAAAGATAATGCCTGGATAAGGTGGGTTGATGCTGTTTATATCCAAGAGCATAACTGGTGGGATTATGTTCCTAAACAAGGAGCATCATGGTACCGGAAAAAAATTTGTGCTACCAGAGATAAGCTGAAATTTGTTTTCACAATGGATGAGCTGAAAGCTATGAATACTTATTCTGTCAAGCTTGTTTATAACAAGCTGATTCAACAGCAACAACAGGTGACTTGGAGCAGTTTCACCTGGAATAGGTTGACTATGCCTAAGCATAGGTTTATATGCTGGCTGGCTATGAAGAACAAGCTTCAGACAACAGAGAAGTTAAGCAAAATTGGTGTCTGTATGAGTGATCAATGTCTTCTGTGTGGGAGTAATGTTGAGAGTCATAATCATCTATTCTTTGAATGTCATTTTAGTAAGAGATGTTTGGTGGCTATTAAAGACTGGTTGCAGATCCGATGCACTACTACTGATTTAGGGGGGATTATCAGATGGTTTAAGCACAGTAAACTGTCAAAATTCAGGAGAAATGTTGGCTATGCTGCTATAGCTGCTACTGTATACAGCATCTGGCAGAGTAGAAATGAAGGTTTCTGGTATCAAAAAGTTCCTGTTCTTCATCATGTAATTAAAAACTTACAATATGTAATTAAAAGTATGGTAATAGCTATTCTTCCTGAGAAAATTTCTCATAGAGATAGAAGTTGGATTCATGAGCTAGTATAAGTTGTATAGCTGCTTTCTTTTTTGGCTTTTTTTGGCGTGTTTTGGTTGTAAATCTTGGTTTTGGTTATAATACAAATACTCTTACTTAGCAAAAAAAAAAAAAAAATTATTCACAATCCAACTCACGTTGTGAACAAGACAAAAGAATCATTACAATACCAATTATCCCTAATCTAGTATCGGAATATGCACAATCAATTAAGCAAAAACAATAAAATAATTTCATTTATTTGGGAATTTAAAGGTATAATCATGAATTTATTCTTACTATGGTTCATCATGACCGTCAATTAAAGAACTACTTTGGTATAATTAAAATAAATAAACAAACTAGAGAAGAATAATTAAACTTCATAATAGAAAACAAAGAGAAAAGAAGAAGAAAATAAGCACTTGAATTAATGTAATAAAGAAAGGTAGAGTAGTGGAGAACAATGGAGATTAATAAGCGTGTCGCTAACAAAATAATTAACCTAACTAATCCTCCTAATAATGTAGTAGGAAAGTCAGGGTCGATCCCCACAGTGAAAAAGTTGTTCTATGATTAGCCCTTAAACAACGGTAAAACTAAAGGAAATCAAGATTTCTAAATGATAAGTTAATAAAATAAAGAAAAGTAATAGGTAAGTATCCCCACTAGTATTAATCAATACAATAAGAATTCGTACCCTAAATTAAATCATCAAATCATAATAAATGTTCACGAGGAGTAATGTGCCCTAAAAAGTATCATAAACCTCTCTCGAGTATCTATGGCTTCCCTAAATATGCACTCATACCTATTCCCATGGATTTATGCAAGAAAGAGATATTGAGCATAACATCACAATTAAATTCCTAGCAATCCAATCTACTTATTCCCATAGAGAAATTCATGCTCTTAATTGAAATATTCAAATTCGTCAAAATTCAACTCCCGTCGTATTGGAAATTGTACAATCAATAAAGCTAGAACACTTAAACAATTGATTTGAGAATTTAAAGAAATAATCACAAACTAATTCATACTAGGGTTCAATTTAACTATTCAAGCATAGATAAAAGAACTATTCAAGCATAATTGAAATAAATCAACAAACTAGAAAAAAATAATTAAAATTCATAATATAAAACAAAGAGAAAAGAAGAAAAAAATACATACTTCAATTAATGGAAGAACGTTAGAGTCTTCAAGAACAATAATGGAGATCTACAAGTTTCTCTCTCTAAAAATCCTAAGCATAATTAAAAATAAGATAATAATATCTAAGCTATGAAAATAAGGTTTTAAAGTCCTATTTATAAGCTAAGTATAATATAAATCGACATAAGTTAGGTCACGCGGAAAATTCGTCAATAAAGTAGGTTGCACGGTAAAGTAGCTTTTCGCACTGTCATGCGAGGTGTTGCATGGTCCAGCAAAATTTCGCTCGGTCGCGCAAGCAAGGCAGAACCTGCAGTGGCTTTTGATTGCAGAATTGGACGGTCCAACACAAATCCACACAGTCGTGCGGGCGAGGTAGAGGCTGCAACTCAACTTTGAACAATTATAACTTTTGACCCATAGCTTTTTTTCGTACATCTAATATATCATTGGAAAGCCCTTGAAGTCTAGTTTCCAACTCAATTGGAATTAAGCTATTATCATTTTAGTGTTAAACGTTAAAGGAAAAATGGTGCTGAGGTATCATATTTCGTACAAGTACACAAAGCGGTGTGTATCTTCTTCATTTCCAATCCATTTAGGCATGTGCCATATCATTTTGAAGGCCATCCAAGTGCCTTAATCATCATTTCCTTTAACAGGAGTCTAGAGTACCTGAGATTACATCAAAAGACCAATCAATGCGTGAAATCACCATAGCTTATAAAAAGGGAACTAAATATGCATAGATGCAATGTAAATGCTCTAATAATACATGAAAACATGCACCCTAACATGTAACTAGTTGTTGTTAGAATATACCAAGTCGACTCGAATGAAGTATTTATCGTTAAGCTTGACTATCGTCTCATTCTCCACTTAAAAATGGCAACAACATGCATATATATCATGAGGACTTACCAAGGGTTGTAGCGTGGTTAAGGTAAGGGTAGGAAAATATTTGGGAATGAATATGGTGCTAAAAGCAAAGTAGTGGAGGAAATAACACTTTAACATCTATGGCAATTAGATACAAACGCCACAACTTCTACTAGAAGTTCAACAGCACATTGCCAATAAATCAAGATAATACCCATCCTTATCAACTCCAACAAATTTCATTCACTTTTAATTCAATCCTTTTTTTCACTTCTTTCTTTTATTTTTTTTTTCAAATTTTCAGAATTATTTTTCACAACTTCTTCATCATTCTTTTCGTTTTGCACTTTCACATTATTTCAAGCATTTTTCCTTCTAATGATTACCACAAACACAAGCTCATAACATAAACTTTAATGTTACTCCACTTAGCAAGGTTTGTGTAGACAAATCATAAAAGGCTAGGGGCTTGTAGTGTAGATTGACCAAGAGAATGAGATATGAAAAGCTCAAAATGGGCTAATTAAAAGGAATAATGTATATGAAAAGAAAATATCTCTGAAGGCTCAAAACAATGAAAAGAACGCCTCAATTATATCAACACATGCATATGCCACACACAAGTCTCAAAGAGTACCAAGGCAAGTTCAAGAATCATACTTCATGAGAAACTATCACACAAGAAAAATAGAAGACTGATGTAGATGTGTCAATCTATAGGCTTGAAAAATCCTCACTAGCCTTATGCTTACCAAGTAAAAATCAAGTCTTCCTTGGGGATTTATGTCAACCAATCTTACCACAAACCATTCAAGTTGCAGTACAATCGTACCATGACGCGGTCAATGAAGTCTAACTCAATCTTGTAAATTTTAATTACAATATCCAAAATATTCTCAAATCTCATGAATTATCAATATCATGAAATAAAAACATATATTTCCTGTATAAACGCAACAAAAATGCAAAAACTAAACTAATATGCTCCTAATACTAAGAAAGCAATAAATCTTAACTCCCTTTCGTAGAAATCACAATTGCATTTAACATGTGCAACTCGCCCTTTAAACCCCTGAGTTGCCCCAGTGGACGAGTAAGGTCTCGTGAAGGTTTTCAGAAGGCATACCCACAAAGCCCAAATATGCAAATATGTAGAAAAAAAATCTATAATAAACCTTAACGAAAAATATACCCAAAAAGTAAATTCACGCCAAGCTGAATAACACGTTGTCCTCAATGTGACAAATAATAATGTGAGGGGAAGGGAAAGGGGAACATCCACAACCACATGACAGGATCAACTTCCTCAATCACACAATCAAGTTAAACCAAAATAAATGGAAAAAAGAGATATGACTATCAAAAACTTGAAGATGGCAATGGAACGAGTATACCAAAAGTGTTGTGGGGTGAAAACTCGGAGTTGAACCTCCTCACACATCATAAGATTAGATACCTAGAAATTAATCTCAATGAATAATAGAAATTCAACCCCTGGATCACAATTTGCACGAAAACTAGAAATTAGTAATAATAAAAAGTTCCTAAATCTAAAACTAAATAGAAAAAAAAAATAAGGTTAGAAAATTTAGGTTGCCTCCTAAGAATAGCTCATCAAAACCCTTAATAGTTTGTCAAATACATATGCATGCATCTCACAAAAAAGCGAATAATAAACAAAAGAAAATGTAAAATAAATTAGTTCTAAAACTCTACAAAACCTGCAAAAATGAAAATCAAAGTAAAAGTTATATTCACAAGAGAATGAAAAATAGAAATTATTAGTCTTTTTAGATGACCCAACAGGTTGGGAAGAAACCGAATGTACATTAATTACATGATCACATAAGTCATTCAAAGAAGGAGAAATAAGGAATTATGTAGGATATAATATAGGGAAAGAAGAAAAGAGGTCAAGTTTTTTGAGAGAAAGGGACAATAAGGAGGTGGTGTAATGTAAGTTTGGGGTGAAGGAATTACTCTAGCAGATAAAGACATTTCCACTCATAAGTATCCATAGCTAACCACTCAATCAAATGCCAACAATAATCAGGAGACTGGAATAGAAATCCTCCATTTGACATAGATTCTACCACCATCTTAGTTTCTCCATTTAACCCCTCATAAATTACTAGGCACATATCCCGTAGTTCAATTCTATGATTAGGACCAATAAAATCACCAAGTCTATGATAGTGTTTTCAAAACAATTCATTCTCATATTGAGGAAAAAAATTGCTCTAGAATTACTAGCATGAATTTGAGGTTCACGTAACATATTTGGAAATTCATGAGAAGTCATGCAAAATTTAGGAGAATTTTGATATGATGGATCAAAACTGAAAACATGAGAATCCCAAGAATTATGATTATATTGCCTATTGAAAGAATTATCCCCATCATAAAAATGACATGACTCCATGATACGAAAAGGGAAAAAATAAAGTTCAAAAAAACTATTCACAAAAGGAAAGAACAAAAAATATACACATTTTAGTCTCACCAATAATAAAAACTAAATAAAATAAACTATCTCCCCGGCAACGGCGCCAAAATTTAATAAGTGTGTCGCGCACCTAACAAAAATAATTAACGCACCGAGAGAAATTTGTTCTATGATTATCTCTTAAACAATGGTAAAACTAAAGGAAATCAAGATTTGTATTTAAGAAGTTAATAAAATAAAGAAAAGTAATCTAATGAATAAAAGGTATATAGTCAAATATACCCGCTAGTATTAATCAATACAATAACAATTTCTACCCCAAATCAAATCAAATTAAATATTCACGAGGAGTAATGCGCCCTAAAAAGTACCATAAACCTCCCCCGAGTATCTTTAGCTTCCCTAAACATGCACTCATACCTATTCCCATGGATTTGTGCAAGAAAGAGACATTAAGCATAACATCACAATTAAATTTCTAGCAATCCAATCAACTTATTCCTATAAAGAAATTCATGCTCTTAGTTGAAATATTTGTTAGGGTTTTATTTTAATACCGCAAGTGTACGGTGTCGTAGCACATACGGGTCAAACTCAGGGAGGTATAAGATTAACCACTACTTGATTTTAGATTACAAAATAGTTACACAATCCAGAAATGAGGAATAATCTATAAACTAAAGGCTAAACTAATGACAAAATATGGCAAACTATATGAAAATGATAATTAAAACACTAAGATTAAGTATCACCACTACTATGAATTGATCAAACCATAACTCGCTTCCCAATTATTCAATTATAACTTAGGTAAGAATGACATTCCCTTATGATTTAGCTATAAAGCACAGTTGCGAACCGAAACTAAATCCCAAATCATCCAACAATACCTTAAGCTCACTTTCATGATAGCAAAAAACCTAACTAACATGTATGTCTCCTATTTTCATGGCTTACATACACAATTAGAAGCATTAATAGCCAATGTCAATTAAATCTCAATTCCAATTCTCACCTATTTTCATGGGAAAATTTAAATCAATGACAAGACTATCCGAATTAAGACCCAACTTTCGTTGATGAACTTAATTAATGAAATAACAATTTAGCAAACAAACATATGATCCTAATCTCTACTCCAACTTTCGTTGATAATAAAAGTTAGGGCTAAATTAAGATGCGAAATTGACTACAAATACAATCTTGTTAAACCCTAAGCATATAATTCAATAACATGGGAATTAGAGCAACAATTTACAAGAACAATCCATAATAGGGCTCAACTTAATCCTAGATAGAAATACTACTCACTATTCATGGTAATAAGAACAATAAGCATAATTGAGTACATAATTAAATAGATCAAAGAGAGAGGAAAGAGTAAAACTTATCAAGATTGCTTGAATCGTAGAGGAATCCCAAAGTACTTGATCAAATTAATCTTCAAACTCCATGTTTTTGCATAGAAATTGAAAGCTAGGGCTAGAACTCTAATAATAATGTGCATAAAAAACTTAATAGAAATAACATCCACTATTTATATTTTCCGAAAACTCACAAAAATTAAAGCGAGAAAATAACACAAGGGAGAACTCTCCCCGCGTTCACCGCGAGTCGCGCCCATCATCGCGAGTCGCGCCTCTGACCGCGAGTCGCGGTAAGCTCTCGGCATTCCACCGCGAGCTGTTGCCAGCGCCGCGACTCGTGGTAGAACCGATGTCTCTTTTCTTCCTTGGACTCTTCAAGTACGGCTTCCAACCCAATTGGACCTTGTAGAGAGCCCAATTACTTCCATCTTAGACCTAGCATTAAATCTATGGTACCATTGAACCTCTAAATGAGCCACAAATGCATACTCCTCTCATAATTTGACATTTCTCCTCAATTTCTATCACTTGGGCACAAATCTACTCAAATCCATGCAAGTCACAACATAATATCCCTCAAAATGTGCCAAAATAAGAGTAAAATGCGGACTTAACAAATTCCCCCATGCTTAGACCTTGCTCGTCCTCGAGTATGCAAGAGGCAATGAACAACAAGATAACCTCACAAGGCCTAAAAGATGCAACAAACAACGAATAACAATCCACATCCAACATCAACTAACATCCACTCTAGCACCCTTCTGATACTCCATAGTAGCAACTAACTTACACCTAGCTCTGCTACTCCTAAGCATACTTCCCCCATGCTCAACCAAAAGTAGATTCATGTGTGACCATGTTCTGAAAGATCTCAAAGAACATGCACACATCTACTACGCATACCAACCATCAAGCCAAAAATCACAAATATAAATCAAGTCAATCACAAAGAGTCAAGTTGACACCCCCATGCTTGAACTCATCAATCCTCGCTACAATCGAATCTCCAACATCCTCAAGTGAGACCTACATATCACACACCAACCATCAAGTCTAGTCTTACCCAAACACTCCTATACTCCTCCATCCTTATGTCAACCACGCCGGCAAATGAGATGAGTAACTTTTCTCTCTTTTCTTTTATCTCTCATTTTGCCTAGGAGCCCTTTCGGGTTTTCATCCTAGCCACTCAATTTTTTTTCTTTTTGCTCACTTTCTCACCCGCTCAAATTAGCCACTTTTTTGCCTAGGTTGCCCTTTCGGGGCTATTCGTGGAAGAGATAGGCAATAGACTAGCTTGCCTTCAATAGGATCACCGGTGACATAATGCTTGAGGCGACTTCCATTCACCTTGAACGAGTCACTTGCTTCACTAGTGACTTCCACCGAACTATAGGGAAAAACCTTGGTGACCCAAATGGTCTAGACCACCTAGAACGCAGCTTACTTGGAAAAAGCTTCAATCGGGAGTTGAATAAGAGAACGGAGTCACCAATGTGGAAAACTCTCCTCATAAGCTGCTTGTCATGCCACTTCTTAGTGCACTCCTTGTAAATGCGAGAGCTCTCATAAGCATCCAAGCGGAGCTCATCAAGCTCATTCAATTGCAAAGCTCAGCGTTCACCTGCTCGGTCAAAGTCATAATTTAGGCTCTTGATAGCCCAAAATGCTCTGTGTTCTAGCTCGACGGGTAAGTGACATGCTTTTCCATAAACTAGACGATAGGGCGTGGTACCAATAGGAGTCTTGAAGGTCGTCCTATACGTCCATAGCGCATCATCTAACTTAAGAGACCAATCCTTGGGCGATCTAGCCACGGTCTTCTCAAGTATAGATTTGATCTCTCTATTTGAAATTTCAAATTGTCCACTTGTTTATGGATGGTAGGAAAGACCAACACGATGTTGCACACCGTATTTCTTGAGAAGAGCTTCGAACTGGCGTTCAATAAAGTGACTTCCTCATCACTAATCACAACGCAGGGGATACTAAAGCGGGGAAAAATTACCTTCTTAAAGAACTTAGAAACCACACGGGCATCGTTCGTTGGAGAAGCCAAGGCATCTACCCACTTAGATACATAGTCAACGACTACCAAGATAAACTTATTCGAATAAGAAGATGGGAATGGTCCCATGAAGTCAATACCCCATACATCGAATATCTCAATCTCGAGAATGAAATCAAGAGGCATTTCATTTCGACGCTAAATATTCCCCGTGCGTTGACATCTATCACACACCTTGACAAAACGGTGGGCATCCTTCAACAGAGAAGGCCAATAGAAACCGCATTGCAACACTTTTGCAGCGGTTTTGGAAGTACTAGCATGGCCTCCACAAGGCATATCAAGGCATTGAGACAGGATAGAGGTCACCTCCACCTCCGGTACACAACGGCGGATGACCCTATCCGCACAGGACTTAAAGAGACAAGGATCATCTCAGAAATAATGTTTGACATCATGAAAGAACTTCTTGCGTTGATATGATGGATAATCGGGAGGGGGAACTCCACTAGCAAGAAAGTTCACTATGTCAGCAAACCAAGGAGATTGACCAATTGTAGTAGAGAAAATACCAAACAACTGATCATCAAGGAAGGAGTCGTCGATTGGGAGATCATCTTTTCGGACGTCCAATGTGAGACGGGAAATATGGTCAGCCACAACATTATCAGTTCCTTTCTTATCCTTGATCTCCATGTCAAACTCTTGGATAAGCAATATCCAACGAATCAAACGGGGTTTGGCATCCTTATTGCTTAATAGAAACTTCAGAGCCGCATGATCCGTATGCACTATCACCTTCGATCCCACGAAATAAGACCGGAACTTTTCCACTGCAAACACAACGACTAGCAACTCCTTTTCAGTGGTGGTGTAGTTCATCTGAGCACCATCTAAGGTTTTGCTAGTATAGTAAATGGCATGCATCTTGCCATCGCGCTTTTGCCCCAACACAGCACCCACAGCATGGTCACTGGCATCGCACATCAACTCGAATGGAAGAGTCCAATTTGGAGGTTGAATAATAGGTGCTGAAATCAATGCATTCTTCAACCTGTGGAAAGCTTCAAGATAAACATCAGTAAACACAAATGGGGTATCTTTGGCTAGGAGCTCGGTCAAAGGCCTAGAGATTTTAGAGAAATCCTTGATAAAATGGCGGTAGAACCCCGCATGACCAAGGAAACTCCTCACCCCTTTTACGTTGATCGAGGGTGGAAGGTTCTCTATGACTTCGACTTTTGCTCTATCCACTTCGATACCCTTATCAGATACAACATGACCCAGAACTACTCCCTCCTGCACCATGAAATGGCACTTCTCCCAATTGAGCACTAAATGGACTTCTTGACACCTACGCAACACTTTTTCAAGGTTTAGCAAACATGCATCAAAAGAAGGACCATAAACAGAGAAGTCATCCATGAAAACCCCCATAGAGTGTTCTATAAGCTCAGAAAAAATAGCTATCATGCATCGTTGAAAGGTTGCGGAAGCGTTACATAGTCCAAACGGCATCCTTCGATAAACAAATAAAGGTGCCATAGGGATAGGTAAAGGTCGTCTTCTCTTGGTCACTTGGATGGACGGGGATTTGAATAAAAACCAGAAAATCCGTCCAAGTAACAAAAGAAGGAATATTTGGCAAGACACTCCAACATTTGATCAATAAAGGGAAGAGGGTAGTGATCCTTACGTGTGGCCTTGTTTAACTTACGGTAGTCGATGCACATTCTCCATCCAGTGACAGTGCGATTAGATATGAGTTCACCTTTTTCATTCTTCACAACCGTCATGCCGCCCTTTTTGGGAACAACTTGAACCGGGCTTACCCACTTACTATCGGAGATAGGGTAGATAATACCGGCCGCAAGAAGCTTCAAAACTTCTTTCTTCACAACTTCTTTCATATTAGGATTGAGGCGGCGCTTAGGAGGCTTAGACCACTCCTTAGTTATGGCTTCAACTTGTAGGACCTTGATTGAGGGACTGTCGGACTCACAAATCAGTGCATCATCTAACATCTTCTCATATGTCATAGTCTCTTCATCAGAAGCCCCATTGCTGCTTAGGCACCGTTGAAGAGCATCATCATCCGTACTCTCCATAGGTGAATCTTCTTCCCATCTCTCAACAACATCAACCCGGTAACAAGTGTCTCCCAAAGAAGGAGCATTTAAGGCTTTGTGTAGCTCGAGTTCCACCTTGTCTTCACACACATTGAGAGACAATTTGCCGCTTTTCACATCAATCAAAGCTCCAGCTATGGCAAGACACGGTCTACCCAAGATAATTGGCGTATGCACATCTTCCGGCATCTCCATGACAAAGAAGTCACATGGAATAGTCAATTTTCCCACTTAGAGGGGTACATCCTCCAAGACACCTAAAGGGTATCTGATAGACCTATCCGCTAGCTGTAGAGAGACGCAGGTAGGGCTAAGGTCACCGAAGTTAAGCTTCTTGAAGATAGTGTTAGGCATGAGGCTTACACTAGCTCCGAGATCACAAAGTGCCCTTTGAATAGTCACATCCCCAATGGAACATGGAATGGAGAAACTTCCAGCATCACTCAACTTTGTAGGAAGCTTGTTAAGAAGAATAGCACTACACTCTTGAGAGAGTTCCACTGTAGAGGCTTCACAAATTTTATTCTTACCGGACAAGAGTTGCTTCAAGAACTTAGCATATGTAGGAATCTCAGACATAGCCTCAAGGAATGGGATGTTAAGGTGCATACCTTTCAACAACTCAAGAAATTTCCCGTATTTCTTCTCAATTCGAGCCTTTGCCAACCGATGAGGGAAAGGATCCGGCTCAACATAGACTCTAGCAGACTTGGGTGGTGCTTTCTCAACCTCTTCAATAGGGTCCTCCTTATCAACTACATCATCAATACTCTCGGAAGTGTCTCCTACAACCTTTGATGGTGTCACAGTTAGCTTGCTTGGTTCTTCTAAAGTTTTTCCACACTTCAAAGTAATTGCACTCATATTTTGGTGACCCTTTGGATTATGTTCCGGCTGGCCCGGAAATTGGGGTGGTGCCTTTTGAAGTTGAGTCACCTGTTGAGTCACATGAGACATTTGTTGAGCTAGTTGTGCAAATTGAGTGTCAACTATCTTGTTATGAGCCTCCATTCTATCAAACTTCTTGTTAGTTTCCTCGGAAGTAGCAAGGAGTCTCTCGAGCAAGGAATCAGTATATGATTTTTGAGGAGGTTGCTGAGAAGGTTGACCTTGTTGTTTATGCTGGAATCCAGAAGGATTGGAATTGCGTGGTGCTTGAGGTTGATTGTTGCTCCAAGAGAAGTTCTCATGATTCCTCCAACCCGGATTGAATGTGTTTGAGTAGGGGTCTTTTCGGGGTCGAGCATTACTATACACAACATTGGCTTGCCTTGCTCTGTAAAATTCATGTCCCCGGGAGTGGAACTTACATTATTCCCTTGGAAAGCATTCATCTCGGCACTAGGACCAACTGATATATTCCTAATCTGTTGAGATAGAGCATCAACCTTACTAGAGAGTGAGGTTAGTGCATCAATATCATACTTGCCACCCTTCTTAGAAGTAGACCGATCACTAGACCAATGGTAACTGTTAGCAGCCATCTCCTCAAGCAAAGCCTTGGCTTGATCAGCCGTCTTACCCATGAGAGCACCATCGGCCGCAGCATCAATAGGGATTCGGACTTCATGAGTCAACCCATTATAGAATGTCTGGATAAGGAGCCATGTTGGGATCTCATGATGAGGACACTGCCTTTGTAGATCCTTATATCGTTCCCAAGCTTCATAAAGTGATTCACTATCCAACTGAGAGAAAAATGTGATTGCATTACGTAGCTTGGCCGTCTTCCCAGGAGGAAAGTACTTCTGACAAAAGGGAGTGGCTAGTGCAGTCCAAGTTGTGAACTTGTTCGCTTCATGACTCTTCAACCATTCTTTTGCTCTGTCCCACAAGGAGTAAGGGAACAAGAGGAGGCGAAGAGCTTCATCAGGGGCCCCATTAATCTTCACAGTATGTCATTCTTCGAGAAAGGCATTGATATGTTCATTTGGGTTCTCCATAGGACTGCCACTGAACTGATCTTGTTGTATGAAATGGATCAATTGGATCATAATCTCAAAGTTGTTGGCCTCTACAGTAGGCCTAGCAATGCTAGACGTAGATGTGACATCTGGCATATTATATTCTCGAAGAGGACGAGCCATTGGTTCTCTCCGAATGTTTTCCTGCTCCCTTCTTCTTCTCTCAGCGTTGAATCTTCTAGTTGTGGCTTCTATTTCGGGATCAAAAACCACGTGATCTACAGATCGCGATCGCTTGCGCATTCAAAAACAACAACTAGTGAATTGAAGTAATGAACAAGAAACAAAGTAACAGGTGTAATCTATTAAATCTATAATCAAAATAATTCTAATCTGTTAGGGTTTTATTTTAATACCGCAAGTGTACGGTGTCGTAGCACATACGGGTCGAACTCAGGGAGGTATAAGATCAGCCACTATTTTATTTTAGATTACAAAATAGTTACACAATCCAGAAATGAGGAATAATCTATAAACTAAAGGCTAAACTAATGACAAAATATGGCAAACTATATGAAAATGATAATTAAAACACTAAGATTAAGTATCACCACTACTATGAATTGATCAAACCATAACTCGCTTCCCAATTATTCAATTATAACTTAGGTAAGAATGATATTCCCTTATGATTTAGCAATAAAGCACAGCTGCAAACCGAAACTAAATCCCAAATCATCCAACAATACCTTAAGCTCACTTTCATGATAGCAAAAAGCCTAACTAACATGTATGTCTCCTATTTTCGTGGCTTACATACACAATTAGAAGCATTAAGAGCCAATGTCAATTAAATCCCAATTCCAATTCTCACCTATTTTCGTGGGAGAATTTAAATCAATGACAAGACTCCATGTTTTTGCATAGAAATTAAAAGCTAGGGCTAGAACTCTAATAATAATGTGCATAAAAAACTGAATAGACATAACATCCACTATTTATATTTTCCGAAAACTCACAAAAATAAAAGCGAGAAAATAACACAAGGGAGAACGCTGCCCACGTCCACCGCGATCCGCAGTGAGCACCGCGAGTCGCGTCCATCAGCGCGAGTCGCGGTAAGCTCTCGGCATTCCACCGCGAGCTATTGCCAGCGCCGCTACTCGTGGTAGAACCGATGTCTCTTTTCTTCCTTGGACTCTTCAAGTACGGCTTCCAACCCAATTGGACCTTGTAGAGAGCCCAATTACTTCCATCATGGACCTAGCATTAAATCCTTGGTACCATTGAACCTCTAAATGAGCCACAAATGCATACTCCTCTCATAATTTGACATTTCTCCTCAATTCCTATCACTTGGGCACAAATCTACTCAAATCCATCCAAGTCACAACATAATATCCCTCAAAATGTGCCAAAATAAGAGTAAAATGCGGACTTAACAATATTCAAATCTGTCAATATCCAACTCTCGTAGTACTCCAGACAAAGGAATCACAACATTACTAGTTATCCCTGATCTAGTACTGGAAATTGCACAATCAATTAAGCAATAACAATTAAACAATTGATTTGAGAATTTGAAGAAATAATAACGAACTAATTCATACTAAGGTTTAACTTAACCATAGATAAAAGAACTATCCAAGCATAATTGAAATAAATAAATAAACTAGAGAAAAATAATTCAAATTCATAACAGAAAACAAAGAGAAAAGATGAAGAAATAAATTATTGAATTATGGCAGAAAGGTAGAGTCTTGAAAAACAATGGAGATCTACAAGTTTCTCTTTCTAACTTCTCTCTCTAAAAACCCTAAGCGTAAAATAAAATTATAATAATAATATCTAAGTTCTGAAAATAATGTTTTAAAGTCCTATTTATAAGCTAAGTATAATATAAACCAACATAAGTTAAGTTAACGCGGAAAATTCGTCAATAAAGCATTTTGCATGGTCCAGCAACTTTCTGCACGGTCGTGCGGGGTGTTGCATGGTCCAACAAGATTTCGCTCGATCGCGCAAGCAAGGTAGAAGCTTTAGTGGCTTTTGTTTGCAGAGTTGCACAGTCCAACACAAATCTGCACGGTCGTGCGGGAGAGGCAGAGGCTTCAGCTCAACTTTCAACAGTTATAACTGTTGATCCAGAGCTTTGTTTCTCACATCTAGTATATCGTTGGAAATCCCTTGAAGTCTAGTTTCCAAATCAGTTGGAATTACCTTATTATCATTTTTTTGTCAAAAGTTATGGGAAACATGGTGTAGAGATGTCATATTTCGCACAAGTACATCAACAAAGTCGTTTGTATCTTCTTCATTTCCAATCCGTTTTGTGCACATGATATATCGTTTTGAAGGTCATCCAAGCGCCTTATTAATAATTTCCTCAAACAAGAGTCTAAAGTACCTGAGATTACTGATGAGTGAGATTTATCTCACTCATAGGGTAGTTTTAAGGCCATTTTTGCTTAGTTTATTTCCGTTTTTATTTCGTTTCCATTTAATTTTACCTCTTGTGTTAGTTAATTCCCTCTTGCTATATATATTTGTTTTCCCTCTCCCAACTATTCTATTTGACCTTTTTTTGTAGGAATTTGAATAATTACAAGTGGGAAGCACACCAAGCATAGAGTGGAGCAATTTTGCTAAAATAAGACCTTTTGGAAGGATTTGTGCATATGGGTCATATTCAAACGGTCATAACTTTCAGCACACAAAGTATTTTTCAGTGATTCAAGTTGGAGATGAAAGTTTGGCTCGATATATTTCCAACGAGTAGTCACAATCCCGATTCCGATGAAAAATCAAAGAGATATGGCTCTTTGAAGTATGGCGCGTCTGCTGGACCGCCCGAGCTGTGCCCAGCCCGCCCGGGCTCCCAAGCCCGCCCGAGCAAGTACCCTGCCCGCCCGAGCTCCTCAGCCCGCCCGAGCAAGTTCCCTGCCCGCCCGGGCTGCTGAAGTGTGGAGCTTCTGCCTCGACGAAGAAGCATAACGTGCCCCGCCCGGTGTATCAACATGGGCCCGACCATCCTGCCCCATCCGGGCCTCAGCCCAGCTTGCCCGGGCTGTCTTGGTCAGCCCGCCCGGGCCATGTGGAGCCCGCCCGGGCTGCTACTCTCTGGATCCTTTTTCTTCGGCCCGTTTTCGTTTACGACTTTGTAATATGAGGGAGTATAAATACCCCCCTTAGCCCATTTTAAGAGGAGGAAGTTTTTAGCAAAGTTTTATTTTATCCATCACTTTTAGTTTTAGAATATTTTTAGGGTTTTATGGAGGATTAGCCTCCATAACTTAGTTTAGGGGAAAAGTGAGAAAACTCAAAGAAAGATTGAAGATTTGGAGATTCAAGGGTGACAACTTGTATTTGAAGATTCAACAATTTATCAATGAGCATTTCTTACTCTCTCTCTCTCTTCTTTTATTTACCTTATTTTAATTGTTTTCATTGTTTAATCTTCATGTTTAATAGTTAATCTAGATTAAAGTTTTCATCTTTTCCTAGTTTCTTCTTGTTTATTCACTAGATTTTGTTTTGTTTTTGCTTGGAAGTCTTGATTTTTGGTTTTTGCTATTTTTAGATTGGTGATTTATTGCTAGTATTTTCATGTTTAGGATGTTTGGTAGTATAATGGGTAGTGAGTAGTTCATTAACTAGGATTGGGAGTAGCCCAATCATTGTTTGCATCCTATTTTCATGAGTAGAGTTCATTGGGTTGGTTATGTTTGGGATTTGTGTAATTTCAATCTTTGATGTTGATTGGTGACTTAGTTGATGTGAGCTCCATCATCTTTTGATCTTTTGTTGCCCATTTAATGGTTTACTTTTATGTGGTTGACCTTCATGAATGATTGATTGGTTGTTATACATCACTTGTTGGTTGGTATTGACTTGGGTTTGATTTCAATTCTTAACTTGGCCTAGTTACGTAATAACACCTCGAAATATAGGTTTTGTTGCCATAATTAGGACTCTAAACTCCCTAAGAACGATTTTAGAGGTGTTTAGGTTTGTTTATTCCCTTTGCATACCCCCAATGCATGTCAACCCCCATATCTCTAATCGGTTGTTGGATGTGAACTATAATTGTGGTGTTTTCTCATTCCTAGTGCTTTTCCTAATTTGATTTCAATAGTTTATACCCTTAGTTTTACCAAAACTTGACGATTTCTTCGGCCTAGCTTATTGTTAAATTAACACAATTTGATGTTCCTTAGTCCTTGTGGAAGAATGACCCTTACTTACCACTTTACTTAGTTTAGTGGTCTAGTTAGGTTTTGTTTGACTTTAGGAGACTAGTAACGACCTAGTTTTCCCCTTTGTCAAAATGGCGCCGTTGCCGGGGACTTCGGCTTACATTGATTTGTGTTGATTAGATGAGTCTAGGCTATTTGTGAATATTCTTTGTTTTTCTTTTCTTATTCTTACTAAAAAAAATGGTAAATATCTCTTTTCCTCAATATGAGAATGAGTCCTTTTGGATTTACTTTGATAGACTTGAGGACTTTATAAAGTACTATGGTTATGGTCTTTGGGAGGCTTGTGAGATTACTTATTGGGGTTTAAATGAGCATACTAGAGGAGTGGTTGAAAATATGTTTAATGGTAAATTTCGAGCTATATCTTTAGATGAAGCTTGGGATTTTTATATGTGGTTAGCTAGGGATACTTATGATTTTGATTGTGCAAATTCTCATAATTCATCTAATGTTTGCATGAATTCCTTTGATGAGTCAAATGTTCCCATTAGTGACCCTATTATACGTGATTTTAATCCCCCTCCCCAAAATGGTCTCCAAATTATACTCCAAGCACCTCTTCAATTAGGACCGTCCACCAACACCACTAGTCTAGACAGTATGATGCAAACCTTCATGACTAATCAAGCTAAAGAGACTAGTGAGTTGAGAGAGAGCTTAAAACAAATGTAAGTTCATAATAAAATGCTAGATACTCAAGTTTCTCAATTGTTGGAGTCTAGGTTGGAGCCTACTTTTGCAAATCAAGAGCAAAATGGATCTTATGATGACCATGATGAAATTATTGATGATGATGATGATTCAAGGGATGTTGAAGTTGAAAATCAATTGGGAAAGAGTAGCCTAGATCTTGATGATGGGTTTTGGAGTAGTGATGATGAGGAGTATGCTCTTGAGGAGAAAAGGTCCATTTTTGAGGATATTGTTGAAATTGAGGATATTTATGAGTCTATACATTCTCTTTTTGAGTCTAATGTGTCTTCCTCTAATGAATTGGACCTTAGTCTCCCTCCTTGTGCTTTAGAGTACCCACCCTCTCCTACCCCTTCTTGCTTAAGTGAAGATCTTGGTCAATTTGAGAGTGAGATACATCATTTGGTGGTTGGTGATGTTTTTGAGGCTTTAGATGTTGGTAAGGAGTCATTGGTTGAAAAAGTGTGCGATTTGAAAACTTGTGATATAGGAGAAGTCATTTGTGAAACCTTAGTTTCCATTCATTCACCTTATATCCCGTTTTCAAGAAAGCTCGACATAGTTCCTTCCTTTCCCATCTCTTTCCCTTATTTACCCAAATTACCTCCATTAAATGAGTCCCCCTTCCTCCTTTCCCTCTCAAGTGCCCAATGTGATTAATTTTGAGGAAGATAGTGAGATTGCCACAAAAAAAGAGTTTGTTGAGGAGAGTTTGTCATTTCATTTTTCTTTTTCTTCTTATTTTGATTCTTCTTCTTCTTATTTCTTTGTTTTTCCTTTTGTTCCTTCTTTTAGGCATCACTCTCCTCATTTGCATGGAGTTGCATTGCACTTTATACATACTTTGCATATTATCATTGCATACTTAATAATAATAGAAATGTGTGCTAGTGCATTTGACAAACTCTTGCGATCGTTGAATTACTATTTACTAGAAAGGTCAAGCTTATGACCTTAAACAAGTCTTTCTTGGGAAGTAACCCATGATTTATTGCTTTCATTTTATTCCTGTTAATTTTACTCACTTTTGTTTTCTATCCTTGATTTTGATTTAGGTACAAAATTGGAATAAGAATCATTCTCAATAGCACGTGGAAAGCAAATCATGGTTTTGAGGAAGTTTATTAGAAATGGAGAAATTGGGTCATTTGCGGGTATTTACAACCACCTACTATCCGGTAGCATCCTTCCTTTTCTCTTTCTCTAATGTTTTATGATTGCGGAACATGTGCTTGTTGGTTTGGATGTTTCTTTTCCCTCCCCCCCTCCCTCCCTTTGATCGTCTTGTTCAAGCATTGAGGACAATGCTTTATTCTAGCTTGGGGGAGTAGCTATTCGCTAGCTTGGGGGAAGTGTACATACTTTATTATTTATTTTTCTCTTTTTAAAAAAAAAATCAAAATCTAAAAATATTTTCCTTTCTTTTAATTTTTCATCAAGTTTTGAGCTTCTCTTTATAAAGAAAAAAATTGAAAAAAATGAAAAAAGATGTTTGGCAAAATCCAAAAAAAAAATTGAGGAATAAGAAAAGTACAAAGCACTTTGTGTCCAAGGGAAGATTCTTGATGCCAATTTATGTGGATTCCTTTGTTTTGGTCATTTGGGTAGATGAGTATAGGTGTTTCCATTGGATGCTTACTTGTATGTGTAATTTGGGGCGATTAGGGATCGATTAATCTTTGGTGCTTGATTTTCTACTTGAAAAAGACACTCTATTATTCTAAATGTTGTCAAACTTTGTGTTGAAAAGAGTCGAACTAGTTCCCTTTTGGAAGTTGTAGTGACCCTAATTGGATCTTGAAATATTCTTTGGTGCACAAGTGATTTACCTCCAAATAAGCTATGCTAAGAGTTAAATTCGATTGTAAAAAAAAGTATTTTATTGTCTTGAGTCCAATAAGTGGAGCCAATGAGCCCACTATGCATAGTAAGCCTATTAAAGTCCATGAAAAAAAAAATCGAAAAAGAGTCAATAATAAGTGGTAACTACCACATGATTTGAGAAAGTGGGTTAGTCGAAATGGTTGAGTGGGAGCTTGAAAATTTAATAAGTAGAGTCATTATGATGAATGTCATTATGAATGTCATTATGGCTTAAACATTGAGACTCTAGGCCCATTGATCAATCGTTATAATACTACAATCATAGTTTTCTCTTAGCAAAAGTCAAGTTTCGGGGAGTTTATGTGCACTATAGGTGATTAGGATCAATCTTGGGACCATCTTCATCCATTTGAGAATGATTTGTAACTCTTGAATGCCTTAGTAGACTCTAATTGATGTTTTGAAGCTTTTAATAGTGTCAATTTTGCACTTTAGATTAGTTAATCCCCTATATTCCCAAGTCATGGATACATATTGATGATGGTTATGCTTTGAAAGTTTGCTTAGATCGTCCATTGCTTTGTGAACCATGTTTAAAGAGATGACTTTGGCTTATTATCTATGTTTGTACTTGGTTAGAGTTGTGGGTTAATTCTCTTTGGAAACCCTCACGAGAGCATCACTCGTCCTCATTGGCGATTTTGAGGTTTAAATGGCTTGTTGTTTAAGCTAAAAACAATCGTGATTCCTACGAAAGTGAGTTAGTGTATATATAACTTTCTTATTTTTCTTTAGTGTGCTTTATCTTAATAGTCTTTTGCCTTGCTATCTTCATTTTACTCCTTTTCCTCTCATTACTCTTGGGACTTTGCTTGAGGACAAGCAAATGCTTAAGTTTGGGGGAAGTTGATGAGTGAGATTTATCTCACTCATAGGGTAGTTTTAAGGCCATTTTTGCTTAGTTTATTTCCGTTTTTATTTCGTTTCCATTTAATTTTACCTCTTGTGTTAGTTAATTCCCTCTTGCTATATATATTTGTTTTCCCTCTCCCAACTATTCTATTTGACCTTTTTTTGTAGGAATTTGAATAATTATAAGTGGGAAGCACTTGAAAGGGGAGGAAAAGAGAACCACACACCAAGCATAGAGTGGAGCAATTTTGCTAAAATAAGACCTTTTGGAAGGATTTGTGCATATGGGTCATATTCAAACGGTCATAACTTTCAGCACACAAAGTATTTTTCAGTGATTCAAGTTGGAGATGAAAGTTTGGCTCGATAGCTTTCCAACGAGTAGTCACAATCCCGATTCCGATGAAAAATCAAAGAGATATGGCTGTTTGAAGTCTGGCGCGTCTGCTGGACCGCCCGAGCTGTGCCCAGCCCGCCCGGGCTCCCAAGCCCGACCGAGCAAGTACCCTGCCCCCCGGGCTCCTCAGCCCGCCCGCCATGTGGAGCCCGCCCGGGCTGCTACTCTCTGGATCCTTTTTCTTCGGCCCGTTTTCGTTTAAATACCCCCTTTAGCCCATTTTAAGAGGAGGAAGTTTTTAGCAAAGTTTTATTTTATCCATCACTTTTAGTTTTAGAATATTTTTAGGGTTTTATGGAGGATTAGCCTCCATAACTTAGTTTAGGGGAAAAGTGAGAAAACTCAAAGAAAGATTGAAGATTTGGAGATTCAAGGGTGACAACTTGTATTTGAAGATTCAACAATTTATCAATGAGCATTTCTTACTCTCTCTCTCTTCTTTTATTTACTTTATTTTAATTGTTTTCATTGTTTAATCTTCATGTTTAATAGTTAATCTAGATTAAAGTTTTCATCTTTTCCTAGTTTCTTCTTGTTTATTCACTAGATTTTGTTTTGTTTTTGCTTGGAAGTCTTGATTTTTGGTTTTTGCTATTTTTAGATTGGTGATTTATTGCTAGTATTTTCATGTTTAGGATGTTTGGTAGTATAATGGGTAGTGAGTAGTTCATTAACTAGGATTGGGAGTAGCCCAATCATTGTTTGCATCCTATTTTCATGAGTAGAGTTCATTGGGTTGGTTATGTTTGGGATTTGTGTAATTTCAATCTTTGATGTTGATTGGTGACTTAGTTGATGTGAGCTCCATCATCTTTTGATCTTTTGTTGCCCATTTAACTAAACTAAGTAAAGTGGTAAGTAAGGGTCATTCTTCCACAAGGACTAAGGAACATCAAATTGTGTTAATTTAACAATAAGCTAGGCCGAAGAAATCGTCAAGTTTTGGTAAAACTAAGGGTATAAACTATTGAAATCAAATTAGGAAAAGCACTAGGAATGAGAAGACACCACAATTATAGTTCACATCCAACAACCGAGTAGAGATATGGGGGTTGACATGCATTGGGGGTATGCAAAGGGAATAAACAAACCTAAACACCTCTAAAATCGTTCTTAGGGAATTTGAAGTCCTAATTATTTTGATGTTGATTAGGTGACTTAGTTGATTGGTTTAGTTAGTGTAATTTCATATTTCGCACAAGTACATCAACAAAGTCGTTTGTATCTTCTTCATTTCCAATCCGTTTTGTGCACATGATATATCGTTTTGAAGGTCATCCAAGTGCCTTATTAATAATTTCCTCAAACAAGAGTCTAAAGTACCTGAGATTACATCAAAAGAGCAAACAACACGGAGCTTATAAAAAAGAAACTAAGTATGCATAGATGCAATGTAAATGCTCTAATAATACATGAAAATGCACCCTAATAGGCAACTAAATGATGTTAGAATATGCAATTATCATAAATCTACAAGTTTATCTCTCTAACTTCTATCTAAAAACCCTAAAAAGACTAAAAACATAACCTAAGTTCCCTCATAAAATGAATATAAGAGTATTTATAGTTTTCTAAAGTAACAAAAATTGACAAAAAAAGTCGTACTACGGAGCACACAACACATGCATGTCAATAGTGACACGGACTTGTTGATCTGCTACTACAAAAATAACCTACTACAAAGGAAAGCTACTGCCTCGGAGAAATCAAGGCAACACGTATGTGTCAAAAGTGACATGGATGTGTTGCATGTAATGGTTAGCTTCTTTAGCTCAACTTCGAACAAATCTAACTTTTGATCCAGAGCTTTGTTTGACACATGTATTATGTCGTTGGAAAGGTATTGAAGTTTAGTTTCCATCCTAGTTGGAATAACCTCATTATCATTTTTGCATAAAAATTTATGAGCAAAATAGTAAAGATGTCTCATATTTTCCACAACTATGAAAAACTCTTTTTATCTTCTTCAACCCCAATCCGTTTTAGGCACATGATATATTGTTTCAAAGCTCATCTAAGTGCCTTTATCCCAATTTTTTTTCTAAATAGGAGTAAAAAGTACCTGAAATTATATCAAAAGGCCATACAAGCCATGAAAGCACAATAGCATATACAAAGGGACTCAAATACACACAAATGCAATGTGAATACTCTAATACCACATGGAAATGTACCCTAAAATGCAACTAAATGATGTTAGAATATGCAGTTATCATTCACAATGTCCTCAAATATTGACCCTAGACCAAACAAAAACACACTCGCATGTTTATCAAATTAATTTCTTAATTATTTTTCGAAAGGATTGGCCATTAAAATTCGATCGCAATACTGACTCCAAACTCCTTTCATTGTTTTATTTTTGGGTGAAAAACATCCGTTCACTTTATACCATCAGGTATTGCCCATCATCTGCTTGAAATGCAAGGAACAAAGTTAATACACATGAAGGATGAAGATGGAAAGGCTCCTCTTGATTATGCAGCAGCAGCAGGTGACATGGACTTAGTGGGAACAATGTTGTGGTTTTCTGGTATAAGAAGTGCCCCATATGCTTGGATTGAAGCCTGCAAAGGCGGTCATATGGATGTTTTTCGCCTCTTCATGAACAAATGTGATTTTAGGCAGCTTTGTATTGACCAAAGAGATACACCACTACACCATATACAATTGAAAACTAAAGAGGAATACCAAGAATTCCTTCAAATTCCACTAATGGATGAACTAAAGAATTCAACGGATTCTGATGTTGCAACGCCATTGCATAGAGCTATTGAACGAAAAGACATTGTCTTTGTTGAGCTGTTGCTAAGGGCTCATGGTATTGACTGGACCATCAAGGACACCAACGGCCTAACAGCCTTGAATATGCTTGCAAAACGATGTGATGAACTCCCCGATTGGGTAAGTGTACAAATCTCTTTTAGTTTAATTTTCAAAAACTGTAATTAAGCATTCTCGGCTTCGGTCTATAAGATCCGGACAACATTTGAGGTCCAACTTTGAACTTGAATTGCTCTTAATACGTATTGATAAATGTTGTATCAAGATAATGTTATATGTTTCATGTTAGTAGTGTACATCACAAGTACATAAGAAAAATGTTACTATCAAGAAAATACAAATATTATAGCTAGTGCCTTGTAAATTCCTTCGAGAAAAAAAATTTCTTATACAAACGAAAAAGATAAACAAATTTTTTTAGGGCAGCATTGTATATATTTTGCATTTTACTTTTAAATTGCTCGTTTTTTTATTTTTATAATTTTAAATTGGGAGAATTAAAGCTTGAATAATTGAATGCCCTCTTCGATCCAATAATAACAATGAAAAGAATGCTTATTTTATAGACGTATTTTATGATATATGTAATGGTATAGTTTTTACAATTTGTGTATGTGGTCCAAGTAAATATTCAAAAAATATGCATTCCTTTTATAAAAAAAACATGGGGAATATTTACTAATATATTCTCCTGCTATACATTTATCTTGCAGGATGCAATGTGTAAGCGAATTGGAATGAATCCAAGAATAAAAACCACCTATATTCCACTCAAGATGAACTTGACAGAGGTACGAACTACACTATCAGTAGTTGCAGCACTTTTAGCGACAATAACTTTTGCAGCAGGATTCACCATCCCGGGAGGTTTTAAAGATGACGGACATGCTATTTTTGCAAAGAACACAGCTTTTATAGTTTTCTTATTATCAGATACTTATGCAATGTGTTGTTCCATGTTGGTCTTGTTCATTCTGATCTGGGCCATGGTTTGTGACCCCGATGAATCACTTATACTCATTGATCGCAGCATCGTCATACTGCAGCAAGCGCTTTACGGAACACTGATGGCTTTCATGAGTGGTGTGTATACGGTAGTCTCTCATAACTGTTTATGGACTGCCATTGTTGTTTGTGTCATGTGCTCTCTTGTTGCGGTTGTAACCAATAAGAGTGTTCTTTATAGACTACTTAAAAGGTTTGTCCCCTCTACAAGATAATTACTGTTTTTACCTTAATTACATCATAGAAAGCGTTTAAATATGGGGAGTAAAAGAATTTATCTTGGTTGGTGACGGAAAGCAGGGATAAAACACACAAAAAATCCTATAGGTAAGTTCTTACCCTACTTCGTCCAGCTCTAATCATCACCCAAGCGGATCTCAAATCGTTTCATAATATTGGATGTCGCTCCAAATCATCCTTAGCTTCAAATCCAATACATGGATTGTTATCTTCAGCTTCCGGAGTAAAT
This sequence comes from Beta corolliflora, assembly GCA_947648045.1. Taxonomy (NCBI): domain Eukaryota; kingdom Viridiplantae; phylum Streptophyta; class Magnoliopsida; order Caryophyllales; family Amaranthaceae; genus Beta; species Beta corolliflora. The sequence goes on from CANSZD010002913.1 coordinate 6,807,598, forward strand.
GATTTAGTATCAGCAGCCCCATATAAGAATTGGTGTATTTTCCACTGGCGTTTCTTTTGTGATTGAATTTGCATCTACTATCAACAAGATAATACAATTTGGTATATGTGTACACACTTTTTTATTGGCGATTAGTGGAAATGTTTGGTACTAGCTTATGCCTCGTGGTTTTTCCACCGAAATTGCATTTCCCACATAATTTCTTGTATTTACATTGTCTATCTTATCGATTGCTTGGGTTTTTCTATATGATTTTACTAATACTTCAGTTACTTGGTTCATGTGGTGTTAGTGGTAAATTCATCTCTTTTTGCAACACAAAGGAAGAAAGTGTAACATGCTCGAACTTTTATCATGTTTGTGAGATGGTAACTTCTTTTCTCAACATATCCGACCCTAGTCCTTGCACAATCCTAGGTGATCCATCCTCTACATGTACTTGAGTGCATGTTCCTATTTGCGATAGAACATGGACGTGAAGATATTGCACTTTATTTGTTTTCCTTGGATTCTAGATTGGCTAGCCTTTCCGATTTTCAAGGAAAGAGTCCCCCTCTTTCTCGCCATGGAACGCTGTGCTGATGTTGTTAATACAATTTTGCGTTCAGCCCCACGGCCCTTGTCGCATGGTCGTCCTAGAGGACAAAATCTTTTCCATGTTGCCTCGAAATTCCCTGGTACACAAGTGCAATTTATTTCTCCATCTAATTTTTTTTGTTCTTTTGGGTTTTGATCTAAACTACTTCCTCCTTTTTCTATTGCAATAACTGGGTTTTTACATTATTCACTCACCACCCTTTCACTATGTTTGGTGTTTTCTACATAAGAAAGAATATAGTCATTGGGGTCTTGTTAGATTCGTCTCGATATATACTTTTAAAATATCAAATTTTTATAATATTTACTAAAACTGTAATTCAAGATATTAATAGTTCAAGTTATGCATTCGCAATCGTGAAAACTCAATTGTTGCAATAGACTAAGAACGGAGGAAGTAATACTGTTTGATGTTGACAATTTTTTCTTTGTAAGAGAGGTTGACATTTTATTACAAGTATAAATCATATTTTGTTGGTTAGATGATGACGTACGAAGTGAGAATCTGAGAGAGTAAGAATTCGAGATCTTTTCGATACATTTTTCTCCATTTTATGAGTAAGAAACAAGTATTATAAGAACATGACGACACCATGAAAGCATATGAGGGTGCGAGGGAGCTATGTGTAGCGGACTATAATTCTCGAACACGCGCTTTAATAATATATATAGATTCTCATAACTTGTTATATATCATGGTTATTGTTTTGGTTGCTATATGTCGTAAAGGAGCTGGGTGAAGTAGGGGGGAAATGAGTACAAATGTTGTTTTAAGTAGGGTGTTATCGTTCAGGTATAAATTTAACTTACATCCAGCTGAAAAAAGTAAGATTCATGTTATAAGTTTGTCGTCATTTAGTAACTTTATAATAATTAATCAAACTAATTCTTAATTCATAACAGATTCATCTTTAATGTAAATAATTAACGTCATCCCCTAAAAAAAATTTGACATGGGCATTATAATGGATTGACTTTGAGCAAGGGCATGATGGAAATTTCAGTGAACAAAAGCGGGCCAACTATGAGTAGAAATGGATGGTATCTAACTGTATGGGTAGCATCCAAGTATGCTAGCGAACAGTGATGCATGTCCGCAAACACTTTATCCAAACGCGACCGTTTAACAACGCTTGAGATCTATTCACAGATTTAGTCCGAGAACATTGTTGGCGGTCACATAACACGACAAAATAGATGAATCTTCTCTTATGTCAGGCTCATCGCAGCCATACAAGTGGACAAGGATAACAGATTCTGTCAGAGGAATAGTATTACTATAAATAGCCATTTGGTATCATTTCGCATGTATATTCAGAACAGTACTTTCTCTCTCTATCTCTCTACTTTCTCTCTCTAAATCATTCACGGACACAGTACTGACTTGAACGTCGAAGGGGGTTTCTTCGCATTACCCCGAGGGTAGTTTACGTTTGCTTCCTTGCAGCTATTCACTAGCGGACGCCCACTCCACACTTGGCGGATTTACCCGAAGACCGCCACCTGTTTCATAATCGGAACATTAACAATGTCTCAAAAGTAACTACAAACTCTATTTTCACCCTCAAGTACTGCAGAACTTCTTGTTTAATTTTAAAATGCAGATTTAATAGAATTGAAGGATGAAGATGGCAAGGCTGCTCTTGATTATGCAGCAGCAGTAGGTGATATGGACCTAATGACACTAGTGCTAAGTTATTCTAGTATAAGCAGCGCCCCCTATGCTTGGATTGAAGCCTGCAAAGGCGGACATATGGATGCTTTTCACCTTGAGGAAGCTTTGTCTTGACCAAAGAAATACACCACTACACCACATTCAATTAAAAACTAAAGAGGAATACGAAGACTTCCTAAAAATTCCGCTGATTGAGAAGCTAAAGAATTCAACTGATTTTGACGGTGCGACACCATTGCATAGAGCAATTAAGCGAAAATACATCGTCTTTGTTGAACTTCTATTAGGGACTCATGGAATTGACTGGACCATCAAGGACAACAATGGTCAAACGGCATTGAATTTGCTTGTAAAACGATGTGAGGAGCTTCCTGATTGGGTAACAAATGCATACCTCTTCAACAATATATTAGCTGCCTTATCATTTAAGGTAGCTAAAATTGATTACTAAACTACTTAAACATTTTTTGTTAGACTAATAATTTTTGGCTAACAAACGAGCACTCACTTGTTAACTCAACCACCAAATGTCGTAGTATTCTATCTTACTCTATATATATATATATAAGTGAGTTCATATGAGAATGCATACTTACATGAGAAATGAGAATGGATTTTACACGCTATAACTCTAATGAACAAGTGATGTAACTCTAATGAAAAAGTGATGTAACTCCAAAAAAAAGAATATTAGGAAAAAAAAATCAAAAAAGCTTTTTTTTTTTAGGCTCGAAATATATATATATATATATACTTCCTCCGTAACAAAATAGATGTTACACTTTCTAAATATGGTTGTAACAAAATAGATATTACACTTCTTTTTTAGGCAACAATATCTCTCTATCTCTCTCCTATCACATGGGTCTCCTTTTTTCTCTCTCTCTCCTCTTCAAAAAAAATTGTCTAGAAAAGTGTGTTTTTAAAAGTTTAACATCTATTTTGTTACGGATGAAGTATATATATATATATGTGTGTATATATACACACATATATATATATATATATATATATATATATATATATATATATATATATATATATATATATATATATATATATATATATATATATATATGTGTGTGTATATATACACACACATATATATATACACACACACACACACATATATATATATATATATATATATATATATATATATATATATATATATATATATATATATATATATATATATATATATATATATATATATATACACACACAATATATATGTATGTATATATATACATGATGCATGTACAAGCGAATAGGAATTAATCCAAGAATAAAAACCACCTATATTCCACTAAAGCCGAACTTGGCAGATATACGAACCATACTATCAGATGTTGTAGCCCTGTTAGCCACAATAACTTTGGCAGCATGATTCACAATTCCTGGAGGCCTTAATGATGATGGATATGTGATTGTTGCAAAGAATGCAGCTTATAGTGTTCCTACTATCAGATACTTATGCAACGTGTTGCTCAATGTTGGACTTGTTCATCTCAATATGGGCAATGGTGTGTGATCCTGATGAATTACTTGTACGGATAGATTGCAGCATCTTTACATTGCAACAAGCGCTTTATGAAACACTAGTGGGGTTCATGACTGGTGTTTATACAGTCAATTTTCATAATTGTTTATGGGTTAGCTGCCCTTGTTGTTTGTGTGATGTGCTCTCTAGTTACGGTTGCAACTAACAAGAGTGTTGTTTATAGACTGCTCAAAAGGTTCATCCCCTCGACAAGATAAGTACTAGTTTTACCTTAATTACATGCACAATAGAAAGCATTAGATATGGGGAGTAAGAAATTCTTCATGGCTGGTGATGGAAACTTGTTGAGGACGGATAACGTATATTGAGGATAACGTATTATCCTAGTTGATAGAATATCATATATGATATTACTTTGATAATAGAAGCCTAGTATTGGGAGATATGATAGTTGTGGCCAAAATTTACAGGTGTATTTAGACGCGACGAGATGAGGACTCTGGCGCGTCTGGGTTGGACGCTGACGCTGTGACCAAGTCAAGGGTCGAACTGTTTCCCGAAGAGTAAGGAAGACGTGGCTGTTGTTGTTTCCTAAGCTACCGTTATAAATTGAAGTCAAGAGGGAAGAGCATAAAGATAGCTATTCTGTTAGGATTGTGCGGAGATCAAGCCAAGATATTCTCGAGATGTTTGGAAGCACGTTGCAGCTGTGCAGCAAGTATTTAAAGAACGTTCTATTGGCAGAACATATATATATGAGCACAGACATAGCCATTACTACTCCGAGTTTATTGACATACTTTGCTCTCTCTCAATTTAATTCGAATACAATACTTCTGTACTTAGATAAAATCATTTAGTTTGTATTGATTGTCATTCATTTTGAGTGACGATTGCATATAGTGGATTTGTGGACTCACATCCACCCGCGGTTTTTTACCCACCTTCATTGGGGTTTTTCCGCATCAACACTCCTTTGTGTCAGTCCATTCTTCTTTGATTCATTCGCATTTGCATAGCATACACCGCATAAACCTAGTTGTTGTCATCCCATATCGAATCTTGTCGTTCAGGCAAAAATCAGGTAAGGTACGTGAAGTTAAATATCCTGACTGGTTGGCTAATGTTGTCGTTGTCAGCAAAAAGAATGGCAAATGGAGAGTATGCATTGACTTTACAGACCTTAATAAGGCATGTCCCAAAGATCCATTCCCACTCCCCCATATAGACGCTATGGTCGACGCGACGGCGGGGCACGAGCTTTTGACGTTCATGGACGCGTACTCTGGTTATAACTAGATCCTCATGCACCCTGACGATCAGGAAAAAACAGTGTTCGTCACCGACAAAGGTATTTATTGTTATAAGGTTATGCCTTTTGGACTAAAAAATGGAGGAGCGACATATCAACGCCTAGTCAACCACATGTTCAAGGATCAACTAGGTGACACATGGAAGTCTACATCGACGATATTTTGGTGAAATCAAAGCAAGCAAGCGATCACATCCAACATCTCTCTGAAGCATTCGACGTCCTACGCAAATACGGTATGAAACTGAATCCCACTAAATGTACGTTTGGAGTCGCTACAGGTAATTTTTTAGGATACGTCGTGACACAACGGGGAATCGAAGTAAGTCTCGACCAGATCAAGGCATTGATCAACATACAAACTCCCAGAAACGTCAAAGAGGTACAAAAATTAACTGGGCTTGTCGCTGCCCTTAATTGTTTCAAATCCAGGTCATCCGAAAAATGCCACCTGTTCTAAGACGTGCTACCAAAAAACAAAGGATTCGACAGGACGCCAAAGCACGAAGACGCTCTACAAACATTGAAGTAGTACTTAGCTTCCCCTCCGCTACTATCCAAGCCCAGCGAGGGAGAAACGCTCCAGTTGTAGCTAGCTGTCAGCCACATCTCCGTCAGCGCCATTTTGACGCAGGAGGCATAAAGTCAACAACTTCCCGTCTACTACGTCAGTAAGTCGTTGTTATATGCTGAAACCATGTATTCTTCTTTGGAAAAACTTGTGCTAGCCTTAGTCACTGCTGTTAAAAAGCTACGACATTACTTCGAAACCCATACTGTCATTGTTATGACTAACTATCCTATAAAAAGTGTTTTGCGTAGACCTGAATTGTTAGGTCGTCGCATGGGAAAATGGGCCATTGCGATCAGTGGTTACGATATCAAGTATTTGCCAAGAACGGCCATCAAGTCGCAAGCCCTGGCTGATTTTGTGGCTGACTTTAGTCCAGAGTTGGACAAGATCGCAGAAGACGAAGTTGCCCGAATCAATCATGTCAATCACGACGCATGGATTTTATTTGTTGACGGATCTTCTAACTTTCGCGGTGCAGGTCTTGGCGTTGTCCTAAAATCGCCACAAGGGGACAAGATAGTGCAAGCCATATGTTGCGAATTCAAAGAGACGAATAACGAAGCTGAATACAAGGCATTAATCGCATGAATGACTCTAGCAAGTGACTTGGGGGCAAAGTCATTAAAAATCTACAACGATTCACTGTTGATAGTCAGTCAGATCAAAGGCGAATTCGCCGCTAAAGATTCCAAAATGGCGTTTTACTTAGAAGTCGCACAAGGTAAAAGTAAAATGTTTAACCTTTTTGACATTATGCACATACCAAGCAGATGCGTTGGCCAACCTAGGATCGTCCCTGAGAGACGTATCATTCACGTCCGTCCCTATCATCCATATCACAACACCAGCGATAAACGAATGCAAAGACGTGGCAGATGTCGTTACAACGGTTAGAAGAAGCAACGACGCAAGCGGCTATGACGTCCCATCAGAAGATGATGGCGAACCAGTAAACGACAACGTCGATGCAACCAACGATGACAGCATTCCAAACGACGAGGTAAATGTTAGTTGGATAAAACCTCTTTACGATTATTTAACTAACGATATACTCCCAGAAGACAAAGCAGAGACGCGACGAATCCGCCTCAAGGCATCCAGGTATGTCATCATTCAAGGAGCGCTATTTAAGAAGTCCGTAGCTGGACCGTATCTGCGGTGCCTGGAAAAGGACCAATGGGGGCAAGTGTTATAAGATCTACATGAGGGGACATGTGGAAACCATTCTGGAGGACGCAACCTATCCTATAGAGCCTTGAGAATGGGCTACTACTGGCCAACGACGAAACAAGACGCAATCAGGTACGTCACCAGATGTGATAGTTGTCAGCGACACGCATGTATGACACACAAACCCTGTGAAATTCTGCACCCAACTTTAACTCCTTGGCCTTTTATGAAATGGGGAATGGACATAGTTGGTAAACTACCTCCAGCCCTAGGACAGAAGGTCTTTATGTTAGCACTAACAAATTATTTTTCTAAATGGATAGAGGCAGATTACTTCCAACAGGTACGCGACAAGGAGGTTTGGTGTCCCGTCAGAAATTAGATGCGACAATGGGTCGCAATTTATCAGTGACAAAACAAAGCACTTATGCGATGAATGAAACATCACGTTACTGACATCAACGCCCAGATGTCCTCATGCCAATGGACAAGCTGAGTCCAGCAACAAAACCGTCATAGATACATTGAAGAAACGTCTCACCGCTAAAAAAGGCAAATGGACAGAAGAGCTACCAGCTATTTTATGGGTAAATCGTACGACGCCACAGATTGCGACTGGACAAACACCCTTTTCACTGGTTTACTGCTGCGAGGCAGTCTTGCCAGCTGAGGTAAGTATTCCAACCGCTAGGTACGGCCTAACGACGGAGCAGCAAAGCCATGATGAACTGGTCAACGACCTGGATACCATAGAAGAACTGCGCGACGCAGCGTTGATACGCATGGCAGTTCAACAGCAGATCGTCGCACGGAGCTTCAACAAGACCGTAGAAGCTAAGTCATTTGTTGAAGGCGACTGGGTGTTAAGGAAGGTGTTCCAAAACACACAGGAACTCAATGCAAGTAAGCTAGGTCCAAAATGGGAAGGTCCCTATCAAATCAGCAAGGTCGTTGGCAATGGCGCTTATCAACTAGTCCGACGCGGCGGTACCAAGGTCCCACGTAGCTGGAACACTGTCCATCTCAAAAGATATTTCTTCTAGCTAAATGCTAAATGGCACTTCACTTTGTATCTTTTTTGTTTTCTGTGTTTTGTTTTTGTCCAATAAATGGTGAATATGTCATTATAGAGTCGTTGAAACGCCAACGACAAAACATTACTGTGTGTTTTGTTTTTCAGGATTTTTTCTAGCTTTCAATAAGATTGCGACGTTCCTACGAAGCAACCAACAATCATCGTTTGAATAAAGAGTTACAAAACTACAAAACGTCCCAAACGACGACAATAAGGATACTACAAGCGCCCTGTGCTACCACAAATGTCATATGACCCTAACGTCAGCTCAACAGCGTTGTAGACATTTGGCCAGTTCACAACAAGTAAGTAAACATGTTTGATGCATATTAAATTTTTTACTTTTTTCAACGAAGTCTAACCTACGTGACAAAGAGAGGCTTTCAAGGCGCATGATCATTGAACTCAGACGCTAGACAAAAACGGCAGCACATCATAAGCAAACACAGTTCATACGATTAGACCATAGGAAACAAATGTCATGTCCACTCCCATGAGTGGTCCAAAAAGTACATCAATGGTCACCCTCATGAGTGACCCAAAACAATGAAATGTTTTTTAAGATAACACAAAGTTTGAAATATTTAAAGAGTTAAAATAACATTCGGATTGCATAGACTAAACGACAGGGGCATCATCAAACTTTTCCTCAGTTGGCTTTGACGACGATGGAACCTCCGTCATAATTCCCTTCTCCGAGTCAGCGTATGGAGGCACGTCAGACGTTATGAATGCGGCACATGAGGAGCTAACTCCACCATCTGGGTGATCAGCGTTCAACGACGATTCAGCTGTCGCCTTAAGGAAATCTTCAGGGTCCATTAGGTCTTTCATTCCTCCTAATCATTTAAGGTACAAGTCAATTTCCTTCTCAGGTTCCCATGACGCAGTCCGCTTCATCATGAACTGGTACATCAGCTTCGCCCTCACCCTCGTGGTCACCTCGGCCTCCAACAGGTCAAGTTCGTTCTTTTGAGCTGCGACTTATGCCTGGAGGGCTCCAATTTCCAGACGCGACGACGCCTCCAAACCTTCTGCTTGTTTCTTCAGTCCTTCTAACTCTTCGCCATTCTTCTTTAGTGTTTCCCCCATCTTAATCATTTCTAATTGAACTTTCTATAGTTCCGTTTCTTTTTCCTTTAAAGCCAACTCGTTTTTGTCAGCCCTAGATTTCATCGCCTGATGCCCTTTGAACAATGACGATATTTCTTTCTTCGCCATAAGGAAATGTTGTGATGCCTGTGGACCAACAATCAAAGGGTGAGCGATCAAATTCACTTTATTTAACAATATTAAATCACACATTAACATACCTGGAAAACGAGCTCTAGGCCATCTGACATAAGCCTAGGCAGAGTAAGTTCCCGCAAGCGATTTTCAGCGCAGGGAAAGAGTAGCCTTTCCGCTTCCGGTCAGACCGACCTATTTAACGACATAAAGTCATTAGGCACCGTCACGGTATACTATGGACCTCCTCTGTTGGCAGGGGCAATGAAATCAGTCCTGCGCGATTTCTGAACGACGTCAGAGTCATCCTCTGCCACATGGACGACGTCTGCATGTTCTTTCTTCTCTAACGCAGTGGGCGACGATGCAGCAGAGTGACCCAGCTCTCTTTTCCTTTTGCGGAGCGTTTCAGCAATGGCTTGGCTTTCCATAGACCATCTTGGTCGCGATCGAGAAGATTTTGTTGCAGAAGATCTATCAGAGTCGTGGTAGAAATAGTATTGCAAACGACGAAGCAAAATGTTTACCTGAAGCCATGGAAGAACAGCTGTCTTGGCTAGCGACCTTGACTCTTCGAAAGTATCTTTCTTCTTCTTTCACCCTTAGGAACTTCACGCACAACCGTTCAGACTCTTCGCGATGCGTCAACAGCTTTGGGTCCAGATCTGCAGAAGAAACGACGTAAGAATAACATTAACGTCATGACATAAGAACAATTTGTATAGAAATTTTACGAACCTCCTATGTTCCAGCCTCCGATTAAATGTTTCCCTACTTCTCCCAACGATGATTTCTTGACAAAGACATAACGATTCTTCCAACCTCTGTCGTTCGATTGAATTCCTCCAACCAACGCATCTTGTCTCGCCCTGGTATGTAGGGCTAACCTATTTTTGACCTTGACCCTAATTTCGTAACAGAGCAAATAGATCGTGGAGAATAAAAGGCTCTTCTCAAGACGTTGTCACCCTATCAACTACACTCAGAACCCTCCAGACTTGGGGCATGATTTGCCCACAGCTAATTTGGTAAATTTGCATTAATTCCCTGGCTACGGGAGGAAAAGGTAATCTAAGACCCACTTTGAAGGGGTATTCGTATAGTACCATCGAACCGTGTGGACACATTTCTGGTCGCTCATGAGGCTCTGCGTTCCTCAATCCTGTGTGAACAGGTAAGTTTCCTAAGTCTAAGAATTTCATTAGGTCATCTTGTGACATGGTAGATTGTTCTTCATCGATTTCACTCTTTTCTTCTACGACTTTTTCTTTTGCCTTTGTTTTTTCTTGGTTTTTAACAAAGTTTCTAATACTACGCCTACTGGGAGCCATAGATTCAAGTATTGGTTTTAGAATTAACTAGAAATCAGAGCTAAGGGCAAGTGAGGATTACCTGGTGCAGAATCGCAGCCCCGACGGATTTCTTCAAAAAGTTTTGGAGTGAGAATTGAACGTTTAAGGAATAAGGAGATAGCGTGTGAAGTTGAATCAATTGGCACGGTTTTTATAGTAACCGCAGTAATCGATAGCATGCAACGGATATATGTTCAATGCAAATTCTAGAGTTATCTTTTTGCTCAAAACTTTTATCTTCCTCCAGTGATTTTTTGTTTTATCTTTAGTACAGCCGTCAATTTGTGGTAACTTTATCTTTTGTCTATCTGATGACAAGTGTCCTAAAAAAGTGCCAATTGGTTATAATCAGTGTCCTCGCTGTGCAGGAGATTATTTTTGATTTACAATTGTTTCATGACTCTTGGTATTTCCCCATTTCAACAATTGGGGGAAAACTGTTGTGGCCAAAATTTACAGCTGTATTTCGACGCGACGAGATGAGGACTCTGACGCGTCTGGGTTGGACGATGATGCTGTGACCAAGTCAAGGGTCGAACTGTTTCCCGAAGAGTAAGGAAGACGTGTAATATCCCGTATCTAAGTGTTATTTATCTTTTAAATTTTCAGACTTAGTATAATAGAATTTTTAACTTTCGAAACTAACAAAAATAAGAGTTAAAGATAATAGAAGGTATAATAACTTATTTTAAGTTTCTTGTAGTAAACCTAACTATAAGATAATAGAAACAACTACTCCATACTTAAGCAAAAAGAGAAACTAAATATTATTAAGATATTACAAGAAGTGCCCCTATAGCCTATAGCTCTAGCCCATCTTCTTCCTTCCTCCAATTTTCTTCTCCGGCACATTTTTGAGACATGTTCACACAGGAAATCAAACCCATGTCAGTAGCTATCCTCATTTAGTCAATAAAGCTTGCTATACAATATCTTACAAAATCTGGAAGAAGCCTCAAATTTTGAATTCTCAGTCTTCCTCCATTAATGTACCTTGACCAAAGTTCATGTATTTCGAATTATAAACTAAGAAACAGAGCATTGGTAGCCTCCAACAAGCTCTATAAATACCGAGTAATGTCCCATCATTTAGCCACAAGCAAAAATCAGAACAAATAATATACAACTAATATCTAGAAGACCTAAAATAGAAGCAGGGCGTTTTAAGGGCGATTTTCCCTCCCTCCTTCTTTTCTCTCGGTGCTCAGCACCGTAGCCATGGCAAGAAAAGCTGGAGGTCGAAGGAAGACTGCTGAAAAGCCTAGAGGTCCTTCGGACTCTCAAGCGCTTAAGGTCCGTTCAATGGATGAGTTAATTGGCGTAGAAGCGATCCAATTTGGTGATGAAATCGGCGAGGTTCTTACCCCAAAAACTTCGATTCAGAGCTTGAAACAGAATTCAGAGATTCGCACTACCTTCTATGAATGGCTGGATTCGATTCATCGACATTCCAGGCCATCAAGTTCGAATCAAAACGTAGAGGTAACTCCTAGACCAATTCCTATTTTACAAGAATTGGAAAATGTTGCTGACGATAATATTGCTGGGCATAATTCCGAAATTCGCATAGACTTTGATGATATTAAAGAGGAAATTGATTTTTGGAATTCTGCTGTGGTTTGTTATGTTGTTGGTGCGAACCCTCCAATTCATGTAATGGAAGGTTTTATCCATAGAATCTGGAAGAATTTCAAAGTTGATAAGGTAGCTTTGGTTAATAAGGGAGTTTTCATTGTGAGGTTAACTTCCATGGAAAATAGAGATAAAATTCTAAATGGTCATTACTTCTTTGATAGTAAACCATTAATCATCAAACCTTGGGATGCTGATATGGACTTTGATAGAGAAGATATTAAGGTGGTGCCAATTTGGGTTCAATTGAAACTAAACATTAAATACTGGGGTGAGAAAGCCTTGTATAAGATTGTAGAACCAATTGGTAAACCTATTAAGAGAGATGAAGCTACAAAAAAGAGGGACAAAGTTCAGTTTGCCAGAGTGCTTGTTGAGGTTCAGATGGATAAGAAGCTCCCAGATCAGATCAATTTTTTGAATGAACATGGTGATAAAACTACAGTTGATGTGGTTTATGAATGGAAGCCAGTGGTTTGTGCGTCTTGTAAAGTAATGGGGCATGTTGAGGCAGAATGTAGGGTGAAAAAGAAACAAGTCTGGAAGGTTAAGCCTCCTGAGAAGGTGGTGAATGCGCAACTTGTGCCTACTGGTGATGATGCAAAGAGTGTAGCAGATCCTGATGGATTTCAGAAGGTCTTAAAGCCAATAAGAGTCAAGGTTGCTTAGGTTAAGCCAACTGACACTACTAATAATTTCCAGTTGTTGGAGACAGGTGAGAACTCAAGGCATGATGTGGTTGAAGTTGGTGGTCAGGAAGATGAGATGGGCAGGGGGAACCCTCCCAACTGTAATGGATAGAATATTGAGCTGGAATATCCGAGGGATCAACAACCCCAACAAGCAGAAGGATGTGCTTAAGTTCATCCAAAGGCATAATGTTGGGCTGGTGGGTCTCTTGGAGACTAAGGTAAAGGCTGGCCATCTTGGTACCCTTTATCAAAATGTTTTCAGGTCATGGTGTTTCACTTCTAATATAGGATATCATCCAGGAGGAAGAGTAGTATTAGCTTGGAAACCTGGGATTTTCAATGTGAACATTATTCAAGGAACTGATCAGTTGATTCATAGTTTTGTTCAACCTGTTAGTGGTAGTACTGGGTTCTTTTGCACCTTCATTTATGTTTACAATGCAAGTGCAAATAGGGAAAAGCTTTGGCATGATTTGAGATCCTTGAAATCTGACTCCTCTTGGTTAGTTCTTGGAGATCGAAACTGTGTAAGAAATGTGGATGAGAGAATAGGAGCTCCAGTTAGGAGTGTTAATATGGAACCACTTAATAGATGTATGTTAGAATGTGGTTTGGAGGATGTGAGAAGTACAGGATGTTTCTTCACTTGGAATAATAAGCAACAAGGAAGTGCAAGAGTTTATTCAAAATTAGATAGAATCATGGCAAACGAAGCTTGGATGGATTGTTATGATAATGCCGAGGGTAGTTTCCTACATGAAGGAGACTTTGATCATACTCCAGCTTTGTTGTCTGTTTATCCAAGGTAAAATGAGGGGAAATTTCCTTTCAAATACTTCACCATGTGGAGATTATCTCCTGAATTTGCAGAGAGAGTTAGGAATTGTTGGCAAATGCAGATTGTTGGGTCAAAGATGTTTGTTATTAGTAGGAAGCTTAAGCTAATAAAGAAGTCCCTGCAGGAGCTAAACAAGCTTGGTTTCACTGACATCCAAGCAGCAGAGCTAAAAGCTCAAAAAAATATGATTAGTGCCTAGTCCATGATGCATGCTAATCCTAAGAACCAGAACATAGCTGATGCCGAACTTGATGCAGTTAAAGATTACAAAATGAAGCACAAAGCTTACTTGGAATTTCTTCAGCAAAAGTCCAAGTTAAGTTGAGCTAAAGATGGTGATGAAAATACAAATTTGTTCCATAGAAGTATTAGAACTAGAAGAATACAGAATAATGTCTATGCAATTAATGACATGGATGGGGCTTGGAAAGATACTCATGGAGAAGTCAATGAGGCTTTTTTATCCTACTACCAGAAGCTACCGGGTACCGCCATGTCGATAGGAAGCCCGTGGTGGCTCAAATTGTGCAAAGTGGTCCTTTAATCACGGATGCTCACAGACAGCTTCTTATGGCTCCTTACATTGTTGATGAAGTGAAAAAAGCATTGTTCTCAATCCCAGGAAACAAAGCCCCTGGGCCTGATGGCTTTGGAGGGCACTTTTTTAGAGATGCTTGGGATATCATTGGAGCTGATATTATTGATGCAATCCTGGAAGTTTTGAGGGGAAGGAAGCTTCTCAAGGAACGAAATGCAACGGTAATAACCTTGATTCCTAAATCTAAATGCCCCAGTAATGTAGGTGATTTCAGACCTATCTCATGCTGCAACACAATCTATAAGTGCATAACAAAAGTCCTTTGTAGTAGATTGAGATTAGTTATGCCTGATATTATTGCTGAAAATCAAGGTGGCTTTGTGCATGGGGGATACATTGTCCATAATATTATGGTTGTTCAGGACTTAGTGAAGGCCTATGGAAGGAAATCTGCTAGTCCAAGTTGTATGATTAAATTGGACTTGCAGAAGGCCTATGACACAGTTGACTGGTAGTTCTTAAAGGAGATGTTGGTGCATTTAGGCTTCCCTGATCCCTTTATTGAGATTGTTATGGAATGTGTTACATCACCTAAATTCTCTCTAATGGTGAATGGAAGTATGCATGGTTTTTTCAGTTCTGCTAGGGGATTAAGGCAAGGAGACCCCATGTCTCCCTTGCTTTTTGTGGTGTGCATGGAATATCTATCTAGACTGTTGACGAATGTGAGTACTCTGCCTCAATTCAAGTTTCACCCTAGGTGTAAAGCCATGAAACTCTCGCACCTTTGTTTTGCTGATGACCTTATTCTCTGTTGCAAAGGTGAATTTCCTTTAGTTTATCTCCTTCTTCAAGCCTTTAAACTTTTCTCTGAGTCTTCAGGTTTGAAAGTAAATGTGTCCAAGTCTTCCTTGTATTGTTGTGGGATGTCTGAGAATGAGATGCAAAAGGTTGTTGATGCTTCTGGTCTAGTTAGGAGCTCTCTTCCCTTTAAATATTTAGGTGTCCCTATTTGCTCTAAAAGAATCAGTGTTGCACATTGTGATTGCTTAGTTGAGAAAATGGCTGCTAAGATTAGAATGTGGAGCTCTAAACATCTTTCCTACACAGTCAGAGCATTATTAATCAATTCTGTCTTGCTAAGCCTTCATATGTACTGGGCTCAAATTTATGTCCTCCCTAAGAAAGTGTTGCAAGACATAGAGAAAATTTGTAGAGCTTTTCTGTGGAGCGAGGACTCTTATTGTTCGAAGCCTGGAAATGTGGCTTGGGAGAGATTGTGTTGTGATAAATCTGCAGGAGGCTTGGGTTTCAGAGATACCATCAAGTGGAATATGGCTAATATGGGGAAATATGTTTGGGCCATAGCCACTAAGCAGGATAATTTGTGGGTTAAATGGATTCACTCTGTTTACCTCAAAGATGAAGATTGGTGGGACTACTCCCCCAGTTCTGGTGTTAGTTGGTATTGGGCCAAAATCTGTGAGATGAAAAAGCAGTTGAAAGTATTTTTCACAAGAGCTGAATTTTATGCATTGCCTCACTACAAGGTGAGTAAGATTTATAATACTTTGATGGGTGATCCTCCTCATGTTCACTGGGACATTATGGTGTGGAATAGACTGAGTATTCCTCGTCACAGATTTATTGTGTGGCTTGCGGCACAACAAAGGCTACAGACAACAGCAAAACTTGCTAGCATTGGAATAAGCAATTCTCCAGATTGTTTACTATGTGCAACTGATGCAGAAACACATGAACACCTATATTTTGACTGTCATTTTAGTAAGATCTGCATCTTAGAATTGAAGAACTGGCTTGGTATTACCACTGGTACACAACATTTAGCTGGGTTGATTCGCTGGATTAATGGCAGTAGGAAGTCCAAATTTCAGAGGGCCGTTTGGTTTTCTGGTATTTCGGCATTAGTTTATAGTATCTGGAGAAGCAGGAATGATGCTTATTGGAAGAATATGGTGCCAAGACCTCAGGTTTTGATAGAATTCATCAAACAGATTGTAAAGGAGAGAATTAGAGTTGTAATGCCTCAAAAGGTTGCAAGGAGAGATTATAACTGGTTTTTGTCCTTATAGGCTTTCTTTTTGTTTAGTTCTCTTCTCTTCTTAGAACTCTTGTTCTTTTTAGAGTGGTGTTGTTAGGTTGTAAAGTTGTTGATGATGGAAATATACATACTTACTTAATTAGCAAAAAAAAAAAAATCAGAACAAATACTTAGCAAATAGCCAATAATTTCTACTTTCTCTCTCTCCTCCATTTTACCTTCTTCCTTCTTCTCTATTTTGGGCAAGCCGCCCAAAGATCGCCACCACCTGTTGTGACTTCGTGTACAACAATTTGCCAAGCACCAGTCCAATTTCCAGCCACCGAACATCTCTGTCGCACCACCAACGACCCACCTCGCTACACCCACTCGCAGCACCTCTCTCTCTCCTCGACCCACCTGCGTCGCAAACCCCCACCCCAAACCAACCACCTTCGCCGCCCCTAGACCCACCAACTGCTGCACTGAAGCCTCCGTCTCCAGTGAGGCGCTTTTGTCGCCCTTTCTCTGTTCCTTGTCGTAACGTATGTTCAACATGCCCTTCTTACATTTCTTTTCTCCTTATTATTTTCTCTTTTAAGCCTAAAGTATCTTATTTCAATTTATATATGAGTTAATGAGTTATAACTTAGTTGTTTTTATTAGACTAACGAGGTTAGAATAAGTATGTAATATAGACTTGTGTATAATACAATCTTTCAAGTAATATGACTTAGTATAAGTAATGGACAAGTTGAGTGAACCAAGTTAATCAAATATAATACTAGTTAGTCCTATCTTATATTTTGCTAAATTACAACATTGACCTCAATTTATTAACATGTACAAATGACGAGTTCTAATTTTATTTAAAGAAATGTAATAACGATAATTATTCAAGTAATGCGATGGTACTTATAAAGTTTAGGAAATAAATGAATATACATGGTTTCACGATTAATTTGGTTAATGAGTCAGCTTTATAACTATGATAATAACAAATTAAGTAATTTACAATATTAACAGCATCGTTACCAATTACTGGTTAGATTAAGGGAAAAAGGATATTATAGCCTCCCCCGGCTATCAAAGTTACTTCGCAGGATTTGAGGTAACGTCAACTGCTAACACCCGCACTCCCCTTCCAACTATGTTTTATGATGCTTTTATATGATGTTTATGCTATGCTATTTATGGTGTGCGGGATATGAACTATTTTACTATGCAAATGGTGTTTATAAGAAGTATGATTTATGTATATTAATTCTGTGAATGATTTGATATAACGGTTATGCAATGACTCTGATATGATTTATCAAAAGTACTTAAAAGACACATGATAAATGAAAGCTAGTGAAAGATGGTGAATGGCAGTACTATGTTCTCTGGGACGTGCACATGTCATTATGTTATCTGGCGGCAACGCCGCCTTCTAATGAGGGACCACGTCGCCGGTGGCACCCGCATTATGCTTGGCGTTATGCCACCTTTTGATGGGGGACAATGTCCTCGGTGGCTCCGCCCTATGTTACGATTGGCATTATATGCCACCTTCTGATGGGGGATAAATATCCTTGGTGGCTTTGCCTTCTGTTACGATGATTTATGGCATTATGCCACCTTGTGATGGGGGACATATGTCCTCGGTGGCTTTGCCTTCTATTGTACTAGCCAAGTAACCAAAGAAAGTTTTCTGATAATGACATATGATAATGGAGATTATACATATGAATGACAAGGTATATGAATCTTAAATTCCTGATCTGAAGTGTATGTTTGCGAGATGGTTTGACTATATTCTCTCCTCCCTGTTTGCAAATAAAATGAATTGAAATGAATTTACGATGTTAGAGTAGTATGTTACTGAGCCTCGGCTCATGACGTTTTGTTTTCTGTTTTAGGTATGCACAGTGAGGAATAATTTACTTTAAGTTATGCGACTATGGCAGCTATGTAATCTAAGTATATGAACACTAAATGACGCAACTCTAGTTATTCTTAAGTTAGCTACATGTTTCTAGAATTACTATAGCTTTTATAATTGGTTTAGTTTCATGAAAGAATGTTTGCCTTGTACTTTCCCGAACGGAAAGTACGGCAGTGACGCACCGACTAAGCTAGGAAGGTCTTCCGTTGCTAATCCATGCTACTAATTAACCTAATAATGATGCTTAGAAGTCGGGGCGTTATAAGACGTGGCTGTTGTTGTTTCCTGAGTTACGGTTAAAAATTGAAGTCAAGAGGGAAGAGCATAAAGATAGCTATTCTGTTAGGATTGCGCGGAGATCATGCCAAGATATTCCCGAGATCTTTGGAAGCACGTTGCAGATGTGCAGCAAGTATTTAAAGAACGTTCTATTTGCAGAGTAGATATATGAGTACAGACATAGCCATTTCTACTTCGAGTTTATTGACATACTTTGCTCTCTCTCAATTTCATTTGAATACAATACTTCTGTACTTAGATTAAATCATTTAGGTTGTATTGATTGTCATTCATTTTGAGAGACGATTGCATATAGTGAATTGGTGGACTCACATCCACCCACGGTTTTTTACCCACCTTCATTGGGGTTTTTCCGTATCAACACTCATTTGTGTCACTCCATTCCCCTTTGATTCGTTCGCATTTGCATAGCATACATCGCATAAATCTGGTTGTTGTCGTCCCATATCGAAACTTGTCATTCAGGCAAAAATCAACATCAACAATGATTAAAGTTAATAAGATAGAATTTAGGATATATAGTTTATCTATTGTACAAATAGGAGTCTAGTTGGATAGATTTTATTATGAGTTAGCGTTTAGTAAGATTTCATAACCTTGTAGTATAAATACATGATTGATTAATGAGAAAAGGGGTGACCAATATTGAGATTGGTATTGGTTACCAAAGAGAAACTTAAGATGGTATCAAGAGCTAGTTGAGATCTTGGGTCAAAACTGTAAAATATTATTCTCTCTTGCCGGTGGGTTCGAGTTTCAAACCCTCCGGCTGGATATATTCTCTCAAAGTTGAGTTTTTTTTTCTCCACAAGAGTGCTATTGTTCGTTGATTGTTGGTTGGTTTTGGTTGTTGCAAGAATATACAGCTTGCATGAAGTTCTTAATTGTTGCTTCATGATTACTTGGTGATGTGTGAATAAAATCAACAAGAGTTCCGATTTCCCGTAGAGGAGCTTCCTTCGTGTTAGATATGCCAGATATATTGATGTATGATTTGTTGATTGAGTTGGTTTGCGAAGGGATTAGTTCGTCTTATGCCAATATTAATATTAGGCCGCATCAAGAATTCGAGAGAAAACCCGCAGTGGTGTTCTTGATTAATTGATGTATGTGACAAGAGGTATGAAAACAAAGGCATCCCTCGTATATACATTTAACAGGTGTGAAAAGAATGATGATCCTGTTGCCTAGCGATTGATGAATTTGAAATATTAACGCTTTCATCATCAAGAAAAAATTGTTGAAGTCGACATCACCAATTTTGTGCATCTCAATACCAACAAAAATGAAGAAGTTCCAGTTCATCCGAATCTGGTGCTAAAATAGGAGATATTTTTTACTTTTCCAATCGTACCGTTCGTAATACTGTCGTTACGATTGCGGGAGGGTGTTGAGGATAACGTAGTTATCTTAGTTGATAGAATAACATACATGATATTGTTATGATAATAGAAGTCTAGTATTGGGAGATATGATTAAAGTTAATAAGATAGATTTAGGAGATATAGTTTACCTATTGTACAAATAGGAGTCTAGTTGGATAGATTTTATGAGTTAGTGTTTAGTAAGGTTTCCTAACCTTGTAGTATAAATACGTGATCGATTAATGAGAAAAGGGGTGAACAATATTGAGATTAGTATTGGTTAACATAGAGAAACTTAACAAAACCAGATAGAACATAACAATCCCATAGGCGTGCTTCGACCCTACTTTGTTTGGCTCAGATCAACGGCCAAATGAGCTCAAATCGTTTCAAAACATTTGTATGTCGTTCCAATCATCCTTAGCTTCAAATCCCACACTTGGATTGTTTTTTTCGGTTTCCTAGGTCAATGTTTTTGGTATCGCGCCCTCTATATAAGAATTGGTGTATTTTCCACTTGCATATGATGTTTGTCTTGAATTGTTGTGCTAAGGATTTCTGATTGTATTTGCATCTAGTATCAACCCGAGAAGACAGCCTGGTGTACGTGTAGAGTGAGGGGTGGCAATGAGATGAGACAACTCGTGAGCTACTCGGGACCGACTCGGTCAAAACTCGGTCAAAGCTCGACTCGAGTGAGCTCGAATGGAACTCGAGCTCGACTCGAGATGTTGGTGTGTCGAGTTGAGCAACTCGATACTCAACTCGAAAACTCGTGAGAAGCTCGAATACCCAATTATTAATAGCAAAATACCTAAATTTAATATTTTTCTACCTTATTGTTGCTTTTAACATGAGACACTTGCAAGCTACTCGAAATGAGCTAGGTGAGCTCGACTCAACTCAACTCAAACTCGACTAGAAATGCTCGACTCGGCCAATGCTTGACTCGGTCAAAGCTCGAACAAAACTAGATCAAATCACTTGACTCAATTCAAACTCGACTAGAAATGCTAACGAGTCGAGTCGGGCTAGCTCAAACCGGAACTCGACTCGCATTATTGCCACTTATATATTGGTGATTAGTGGAAAGGTTTGGTACTAGCTTACATCTTTTAGTTTTTCCGCCTACATCGGATTTTCCACATAATTCCTTATATTTCTTTGTCTAATCCATCACAACTAACACCATACATGTGATGAAGTTTCGGTGTCTACAAGTGGCAAAAGTATTATTAATTTACTACTAAAACATCTCTATGAAATACATTAATTAATCTAGGAAAATGAGATGTCTTGAGCTAAAAATTGAAATATTAAGCAATAGACTAGCACTAATTACATCGAGTTGAGTTACTATATCATAAATTTTTAGATTAATAGTTCCTCCATTCAAAAATAGTTGCACCATTCTTAACTTTCACATTTGTCGATGCATGATTTCAACCGTTAATGCATTTAATTATCAATAGGTAAAATTTTAAATTTTAAAATATATACATTGAGACGAATCGAACAATGTCCCACATGACTATGTTTTTCCTAAAATATAAATCACCAAAGACAATTCAAGTGTAGGATATGAATAGTGCAAATGGTGCAACTATTTCTAAACAAAGAAAGTACTATTTTATGAAATATATTTAATACTTATTTACAATCCTAAGAATTGCATATATCAAAACCCATAAATCGATATGCCATCGAGTAATTGAATCAAAAGCTCATGTCACTTTAAAGAATAAAATATTTTCCTCAACAAGCATATTTCAATGAAAAGAGTACTATAAACAAAAAGAGACTAAACCACATAGCACATATACTTCAACCACTTGTGAGAAAAATATGTAGGTAAATAGTATGAGTTTTCTTCTGATCTAATCTTCATATCCTAACTTTTGTCTTCTTTTTCTTTTTAATAAGGGATACAGATGTAATTCCAATTTAGCCTTGAATAACAAGTTGATTACAAGCAGATGAAATAAATATTGAATATTAAATTCATGATTAAAAAAATTAAAAAAAATCTCTTAGACATTTAATATTTAAAAGGAATTATTAGAGACCATTATATCCTTATCCTTATTGCTTTTATGATATTAAAAAACAGGAGAGAGAAAAAAGGGGGAGAACATGTTAGATTCGAATGTTGGAGTACTATAATCCAAGGGATTATTTTAAGAGAAAGCAGGATTATATAAAAATTAGTGGGGAGTCCTTCCTTGTGTATACCATCATTCATTGACTCAACAGTCAACATTCACAACTCATAACATGAATTATAATTGAGTAGAAAATATGTAAGATAAAAAAAAACGGACATACATAGAAATCGGGTTATACATGATACTTCCTCCGTTTCATATTAGATGACACGGTTTGACTTTTGCACTATTCACACATTTTTCTGGCCGTGTTTTGTGATTTTTACGTAAAGAAAAATATAATCAAGCGAGAATTCGGGGGATAGATCGGGGTGCAAGGAGGTTCAATAAAGACACAGGCCCAAATTTTATAAAGGCCCTTAAATATATTAATCTTTAAATTCTCAACTTTCCATCTTTAATATCAAACCTTCCATCATTATTTTTTACAAATTTGGGGCCTAATTTTCATGTTAGAACAGGGGCCCCAAAATCTTCAAGATGGCCCTAGGCAGAATCTTATTAGATTCGACTCGATATATACTTTCAGAATTTCAGCTTTTTATAATTTTTACATGTAGTGAATTAGAGATATTAACAGTTAAAGTTATGCGTTAACAAGCATGCCAGAAGAAGTGTGTTAAGTATTTTGAAACAAGAGGAAGTACATAGTAATGAGTTCATAAGCCACACCTTATACTCGTCTCATTTTGAAAGCGGAGTTCATTGTTTAGCAAACAAATTAGTGCTAAAGCACTAGTATTCAGGCAAATGGATCCAAAGCTCTACCAAGCTGCAGCGACAGGAAATCTGATCCTGTTTCAGGAAGCTCTTGCTAGTCACAGTACTACAGGGATAGATGAGTATCTTCTCTCTCAAAACACCAATACCAAAGATAATATCATCCATGTTACTGCCAACTGCGGCCCGGAAGCAGGAGCTTTCATTGTCAGTGAAGTTATGGAGAAAATGCAGCTGCCCCCTTTTGTGAAAGTAGCACTTATTTGTCAGCAAAATGATAATAAGTTGAACCCACTTCACAATGCTTCAAGAAAGGGTCATCTCCAAAATGTGAAAATTTTGATTGAATCTTACCATAAATTCTCAAAAGTCACAGACGATGAAGCAAACACAGTACCAGAAACACGAGTGTTGGTTGGAGATGCTTCAATGGATGATCATCGGGAGCCATGGTTAGCGGTAACTGATTATGGAAAAACTCCTCTAAATATGGCTATAGAGGAAGGACATGAAGAAGTTGCAGCTTATATTCTATCACAAGATCTGGAAACACTCAGTAAAATGGTAGATTACGAGCGTAAGAGCCCCCTTTACGTTGCTGTGGAGAAAGGGATGGAACGAGTTGCGCTACAAATCTTGACATCTGATTGCTCTTATAGTCTTGGTCGTCCCTCCAACAATAGAACTCTTCTTCATAGTGCATCCCAAATCACAGGTGAGTAACTACTAAGTATGCATTTCTTTTGATTCGATTCCGATTTCGCTTTTGGTTCCAAGTATCCAATATTAGATGTGTTTAAACTTTAATGAGTACCCAACTGGTTCCGTTTTCAGAAAGTTGTTAATGGCAAATAGAACTGGTTTCATCCAGATTCTATATTTTGTACCCAGAGCTGAAACTGTCAGATCTGGGTCCAGATCTAAATGTAGTCATTTCTATCAGTTCAGCTTCCCAACTATCTTGGTCATTCCTGCTCAATGATTCCTTTCTGCAAAAAACACTTATATGGACCTTAGTTTGGATCTAATAGACTACTCGTAGTAGATGTGACTTATGAAAAAAATGCACTATGTTGATAAACACTAGATATAAATATGAGGTTGTGAATGATGATGATATAATATATTGCTCCATTTACCCAAAATAAAATTGATGATGATATAAGGAGAAAGAAGATTATTATGTTAAATTATTGTAAGAAAATGAAACTCTGTGAAAAATAAATGTCACTATATTATAAGATACAGACTCCGCCATTTACAAATTACTTGCTACATTTTTTTTTCGAGTCAAAATTTATCACCATTGATTGACTACTTTGATTTTTTTTTTTATAAGTAAAAATATAGTCATGTGTGGTCTTGTTAGATTTGTTTCTATATGTAGATTTATAGTATCAAATTTTATAATTTTACTTAGATGGAATAAGAAATCATATTCACTGTCAAAATAAGGTCTTTAAAACTGTGCAAAAGCAATGTAGAAAGTAAATAAAGAAATGGGAGTAGTATATATGAGTAACTAATAAGTTGAAAAATGATTTCAAAAAAAAACTATAAGTTGAAAAATGTGATTATATAAAAAGAAGAAAAAAAGGACTAGGACACATATGTGACTTTGGTCCATGCTGATATTAGTGTGAATTAGGTCCACACAAGACCAATGCCCTGTTCTTTTGGACACGGTTTAGTTTAATTTTGCTTACTTCAATACAGTTTAACTATTTTCAGTTCAGTTCATTCCAAAATAACAGTGTTTAATTAAGTGATTTATTGAATGTTTGCTTTTCGGGTTTTCCAGAACAACTCGCCATGATACTTATTGAAAAGCATCCACAACTTTTGAGAGCTCAAGATTCACGTGGTGAAACGTTTCTTCATGGCTGGGCGAATGGAGGAGCACTACAACCATTACAATGTGTTCTAAAGGACAACATTTTATCAACTTGGAGTGGCGACTACAAGAATATACTCTCCCTCAAAAATAATTTTGGAAACAACCCACTACATTGTGTTATTCATTCTGATAAAGTGGAAGTGGTAAAACTCCTAATTGATGCTTACGTCCAATTATCTGGACCAAATGAAGTAAATTTGGATGATTCACCATTGGTACATCAAAATTATAGGGACGAAACACCTCTACATATGGCAATAGACCGTGGCTGTGTAGATATTGCACTTTACTTGCTTTCCTTGGATTCCAATTTGGCTTCCATTGACGGTTTTCTAGCCAAGAGCCCGCTTTTTCTCGCCGTGGAACGCGGATACGCTGACGTTGCCGATGCAATTATCTGCGGAAAAAGTGAAAAAATCACGATTTGTGGTCCTAGAGGACAAAATCCTTTGCATATTGGCTGGAAATGCCCAGGTACGAATGTGCGCTTTTTTATCTCCATCAATCCAAACAATAACTTTTCGTTTCGTATTTTTGTTTTTTTTTTTTTTTTTTTTTTTGAGAAGTTTTCTAAGAATGATGTGAACTAGGAGTATTACCATTCGGCATTCACCAACAAAAAACTGTCAAGTATATTCGAAAAGATAAAGCCTAAAAGATATAACTTGCCAAAAAGTCATCAAATTTCCCACGTAACTTAGGTAAAACCAATCAAGGCCAATAACATGAACCACATCATAGACCAGCAACGAACCAAATGAGAGACCAACTTTGTTTCACTACACATAATTCGAGACACTCCCCCAACACCCCAATTCTAAATCTTAATTTAAACTTAATGATTTTAGAGACGACGTTACAGAGGTAAAGAGTGTTATCCGCAATCCCATTTCCTTTTGAAAGTTCATCTATATATAATAGTTTTTTCTTCTTTATATTTATTCTATAAATTTTACATCTGTAATACATGCATACAAATGAAAATTCTGAAAGATTATGTAGGGTGTGATGACTGATGAGTACATATATATGGTTATACAAGTGTAAAGCTGAAAGATCATGTAGTAAATGAGTCATTGATATGTTGGCTCATTGGTAGGAACTAGCATTTTTAATATCAGGTAAGAGCTTTTACGTAATAGAGGAGTGTCATGTAACGGACATACTTTTCATGACATAGATAAGTTGGCACCATATTGAAATATAAATAGGCTTTAATTAAAAAATTATGGTGGCTACTGGCTACCTTTTTTATTGTGCACCTATTGTAGAATTATCCTAGATCTCAAAAAGTGACTTTAAACTCCTCTCACTATATAACACCCAACAGATATCGTCAGTATGCTGATTGAAGTGCTAGGTATAAATCTAATAGACATGAAAGATGAAGATGGAAAGGCTCCTCTTGATTATGCAGCAGCAGTAGGTGATATACATCTAATGAAAACAGCATTTGGTCATTCTGGTATACGTAGTGCCCCCTATGCTTGGATTGAAGCCTGCAAAGGCGGCCATATGGATGCATTTCGCATGTTCATGAGCAAATGTGATTTTAGGCAGCTTTGTATTGACCAAAGAGAGACACCACTACACCACATGAAATTGAAAACTAAAGAGGAATACCAAGAATTCCTTCAAATTCCACTGATGGAGCAGCTAAAGAATTCAACTGATTCTGATGGCGCGACGCCATTGCATAGAGCGATTGAACGAGAAGACATTGTCTTTGTTGAGTTGTTGCTAGGGACTCATGGCATTGACTGGACCATCAAGGACACCAACGGCCAAACAGCCTTGGATATGCTTGCAAAACGATGTGATGAACTCTCCGATTGGGTAAGTATACAAATCTTCTTAAGACTATTTTTTTTTGGAACTATAAGCATTCTCTACGTGACTGCATCTCTCTGTAAGACCTGCACAACAATTAAGGTCAAACGTCGACCTTGAATTGCTCTTAATACATATTGGTTAATATTGTATATTTATATTTATATACTTTACAAGTACATAATATAGCTACTATCAAATAATATAGAGTTAGTGAATTGTAAAAATCCTTTAGAGAAAATAGTTTCTTTTACAAATGAAAAAGATACCAAAATTTTTAGGGGAGTGAAGAAACTCAACACTCAATAATTTTGGTTTGATTTTCTCGGTTTTAATCCAAAGCAAAACAAGTTCTCTATTTCTTTGTGAAATCTTTCACCTCTCTCATTTCGGTGA
Source organism: Beta corolliflora (assembly GCA_947648045.1). Lineage (NCBI taxonomy): Eukaryota > Viridiplantae > Streptophyta > Magnoliopsida > Caryophyllales > Amaranthaceae > Beta > Beta corolliflora. The sequence continues at coordinate 6,834,424 of CANSZD010002913.1, forward strand.
GCCACTTTACATCCTATATATATATATACTTCTATCTCTACAAAACCTAGATCAGAAAGAAACAAAATATACACCAGCTGTACATAAAGACAAAAGAAGAAAAAGGGGATCAACCTAGGATCATTAAGCTATCAGTTAATAACTGATCCTATTAGGCACTCAATGACTAGGAATAAAAGAGTTAACAGCTAAAAATATATTCACAATATACATATGCACATAAATCTTTACACCCCCCCCTCAAGTTGGAGCTGCTGAATGAAGGCCCAACTTGGAAGACAAAAGATTGTGCTGATTTTCACCCAGGGATTTTGTCAGGAGATCTGCCAATTTGAGATAGGATGAGATGTGAAGGGTGGTGATGAAACCAGTTTCTACATTATCCCTGACATAATGACAATCAATGCCTAAGTGTTTTGTTCTTTCATGAAAGACTGGGTTGTGAGCCAAATAAAGAGCTGCTTTGTTATCACAAAACAGGTCTATAGGTGTGGGAATTTTCACCTTCAATTCTTCAAAAATGCCATGAATCCAGACCAATTCACTAGTGGTCTGAGACATACATCTATACTCTGCTTCACAGGAAGACTTAGACACAGTCTTCTGTTTCTTTGTCTTCCATGAGATGAGACAGTTGCCTAGGAACACACAGTATCCTGTGAGAGATCTTCTGCTAAAAGCACATGTTCCCCAATCTGAGTCACAATACCCTGTGAGCTTAAGATCAGACATGACAGGATAATAGAGCCCCTAATCTAGAGTTCCTGATAAGTATCTAACCACATGTAGCCCAGCTTGTAAATGTGGTTTTCTTGGGCATGACATGTATTGGCTCAGTTGCTGAACTGAGTAAGAAATGTCAGGCCTTGTGAGGTTTAAATATAATAGCCTCCCAACTAATCTTCTGAAAATCTCTGGTTCTTCCAAAAGTTCACCTTGATCAGTGGACAATTTCAGTCCCTTTGGAAAAGGAAACTTAGCAGATTTGCACCCTTGCATTCCACTATCTTGTATGATGTCAGTGATGAATTTTCTTTGATTCATGAGAGTACCCTTAGGGCTCCTGGATACTTCTATCCCAAGGAAATACCTAATCTCACCCAGATTCTTCATTGTAAACTGCTTGTCTAGTTTATCAATCAAGCATAAGATACGTTCTTCATCATCTCCAGTGATGAGAAGATCATCAACATAAACAAGTACTTTGATTTCCTTGCCTCCTTCTATCCTTGAAAACAAAGAGTAATCTCTCTTGCACTGGTAGAAACCTAGGTTGACAAGGCTCTTGGTCAGTTCAACATTCCATTGTCTGGAGGCTTGTTTCAAGCCATATAAGCTCTTCTTCAATTTACAAACCTTTCCATCACTGGCTGTATATCCTTGTGGCACCTTCATGTATACCTCCTCTTCGAAAAAACCATGTAGAAAAGCATTGTTAATGTCTACATGGTGTAACTTCCATCCCTTGATCGCGGCTAGAGCTATCAAACTTCTCACAGTTGTGAATTTTGCAACTGGGGAGAAGGTGTGCTTATAATCCTTCCCTTTTATTTGTCTGTCTCCTCGAGCCACCAACCTTGCTTTCAATCTTTCCACATTTCCATCAGGTCTAAATTTCACTTTGTAGACCCATTTGGAATCAATAGCTTTGTGTCCCTCAGGTAAATCAACAAGCTCCCAAGTTTCATTCTCTTCTAAAGCCTTCAGTTCACTGCCCATTGCTTCCCTCCATCCTTGGTCTCTTGAAGCTTCTTTAAAGCTGTTGGGTTCTCTAATTTTCATCACATTGTTTAGAGATGATATGTATTCATTGGAGTACATCTGTTCATTTTCAAGGTCTATCTTCATGAAAGAAACTGATGAAGTTTCTCCTCCTTTACTCCCTTTTTTTGGTATCTCAACAACAAAATCTTGTAATTTTTGTGGCTGAACTCTTACTCTTGTGGATTTTCTGGTTTCTGGTGCATCATCTTGATGCTCACTATTAATTTGTGGCTGTTGTTCTGTATGCTCAACCACTCCTTCTATTTCAGTATCTTCCTCATCTTGTCCTGTGACTTCTTGCTCTATACAGTTTTCTCCAAGATCATCATCATTCAGTTCAGTGACAATGTTGTGATCAGCTTGTCTCAGAGCCATCTCGATTCCATTCTCACCCTTGTTTAGCATAAAAGGTAGAATATGTTCATGAAAGACTACATCCCTGCTAACAAACACTTTTCTAGTCTCCAAATCCATGAGCTTGTACCCCTTTTCGCAATATGGATACCCAATTAAGATGCTCCTTCTCCCTCTTGCTGCAAACTTATCTTTGGGTTTCTTGCTCCCACTTCCATAGCAAAGACAACCAATCACTCTCAAGTGATCGTATTTGGGTTCTTTCTTCATCAATTTCTCATAAGGAGTTTTCCAACCCAACACAGCAGTAGGTAGCAAGTTTATAAGATGTGTTGCAGCCAAAACACACTCTCCCCAAAGATAGTCAGGCAGATTTGCATGCAGCTTCATTGCTCTTGCAGTTTCTAGCAAGAATCTATGTTTTCTCTCCACTCTGCCATTCTATTGTGGCACACCTGGTAAGCTTCTTTGATGTATTATTCCTCGTTCAGCAAATACTCTTCCACACTCACTTTGGAGTATTTCAGTTCCATTATCACTCCTCACAGTCTTAACTGTAGTGTGAAACTGATTTTCAACATGAATCAGGAAATTTTTAATGATTTCCTTCACCTGTTCCTTGTTGGACATTAAATGAGTCCAAGTCACCCTACTGTTGTCATCAACAATAGTCAAAAAATAGGTAGACCCCGTAATTGCTTTAGTTTTATAGGGTCCCCACAAGTCAATGTGAATCATATCAAACACATTTTCAAAGCAATAGATTTACTTGGCATAAATGGCAATCTGTGGTGCTTAGCAAGAGCACAAATGTCACAAAAATAATGTTTTAAGTGCTTACAATTACAGAATTGAATGTGTTGCATTTTTGACAAAGATATATGCCCTAATCTAGCATGAAAAAGTTCTAGTTTTATATTTTCTTTGCCCTTCTTCTCCTTCTCCTGATTAGCCTTAGCAACATTGCAAAAAATCTTCACTTCTGTTCTTTCTTTTCTTCTCTTCACTTGCTTCATTCTTTACTCCTTCACTCAGTTTATACAGATCCTCCTGATTCATGCCACTAACTATCTTCTTCTTAGTGATAGGGTCCTGTAAATGACACCCATTTTCATCAAAAACAAATTCTAATTTGCTTCCCGTAGCAACTTGCTTACGTACATCGGGTTATTTTTAAAATCGGGCACATATAAAACATTTGGCATCCAAATGTTATCTCTCGATCTCACATCTCCTATCTCTTTCACTAATTTCTTTGTCCCATCGTGCAAGCTCGGCCTCACCTGTTTCTTTAACACTCTTACATTTGTAAGCAACTTTCTGTTGCCTGTCATGTGGTCACTTGCTCCTGTGTCCACAATCCAGACATTTTTATCATTTTCAAAACAAACAGCAGCATTTGAAAATGAAATTTTACCTGCAAAGTTTGTGAATTCTTGCTTCTCACCCAATGCTTTCATCACTTCTTGAACAACAGCTGAAATCATAGCATTCTTTCCCTTATCTCCACTTCCTACTCCTTTCTCTGAACCTGTGTCCAGAGGTGTATTCTCTTCATAGCTTCCCTGCTCTCTCCCAACATTTGCTGCTTGCTTGTTCCTCTCCTTTTGCAAATTCTCATACCATTCGAGAGCTCCCTTAATCTTGAAGCATTCATCCTTCAGATGCCCTCTCTTTCCACAATGATCACACCTTTTCAAAAGCTTTTCCATCCTTTTTTCCTTGTACTCCTTCTTATTGAAGTACTTCAAAGGACCTAGACTTTTCTCTTGTCTAAGTACCTTGCCATGGCACTCACCTCTCGTCCCTATGTCAAGCTCACCCGAAATTTCTTTCTGCCTTTCAACTTGAAGCACTAAATTGTATGCTTTGTTGACTAGTAAAAGAGGATCCATAGAGAGAAAATTTGTCTTCATCTGATTGTATCCATTGTTCAAACCCATCAAAAACTTAAACAAACCTATTTGTTGCCTCCATCTCCATCATTTTCTTCACAACATTGCACTTGCATTTCTCCATTGCACCACAATTGCATACCGGCAATCCTTCAAGGCTAGAAATTTGATCCCATAAAGCCTTCAACTTGCAGTAGTAATCCCCAACAGAGGTATCATTCTCGCTGCAGGTTCATAAAGCTCTTTCATCGGTTGAAAGAGTTACGGTGCATTTGTTTGCCCATATCTCTCCGTTATCTCCTCCCACAATTCCTTAGAAGATTCAACAAAAACAAGACTTTTCGCAATTTATGGTTTCATGGTGGCCAGGATCCAACTCCTCACCATGTAATGTGCTCTTATCCACCTGTGGAGATCATCAGAATTTTCATCTGGTTTCCCACATTTTCCATCCAATAATCTAAGCTTGTTCTTTGCACCTAGAGCGGTTTTAACATTCCTGCTCCAGGTTTGCAAAGTTGGTTCCATTAAACACAATGGTACCCAGGTGTTGTAGTAGAGCTCTCATTAACTCCTACAAACAATGGGTCCTTGTAAGGGTTCATGAGATGAGTCTCATTTCCTTCATTTTTCTTTTCAGCCATTTCAGTTTTCTTTCTTTCTTACTCGATTTTTGAGTTTCTCAATCGATCATACAACCTTGCTCGATACCATGAAGAAACTCAACACTCAATAATTTTGGTTTGATTTTCTTGGTTTTAATCCAGCAAAACAAGTTTTCTATTTATTTGTGAAATCTTTCACCTCTCTCATTTCGGCTGAGCCACTTTACATCCTATATATATATATACTTCTATCTCTACAAAACCTAGATCAGAAAGAAACAAAATATACACCAGCTGTACATAAAGACAAAAGAAGAAAAAGGGGATCAACCTAGGATCATTAACCCATCAGTTAATAACTGATCCTATTAGGCACTCAATGACTAGGAATAAAAGAGTTAACAGCTAAAAATATATTCATAATATACATATGCACATAAATCTTTACAGGGAGCATTGTGTATTTTGCATTTTAGTTTTAAATTGCTCAGTTTTTTGTTTTTATTATTTTATATTGGGAGAAATTGAAGGCTTGAATAGTTGAATGCCTTCTTTGATCCAATAATAATAAGGAAAAATTTCAAAAAACTACCTTTTATAACCAACTTTTTTCAAAAAACTACCTTTTAAAAAATTTCTTTCAAAAAACTACCTTATACTCCCTCCGTTTCATTTTAATCTACACACTTACACTTTTCACGCATGCCAATGCAAAAATTTTAAGGACATATATTTTTAGTTTTATATTTGTAAAAATTATAAAATGTACATATTAATAAAATACTCCATGTTATGATGAATCTAACAAGATCCCACGTGACTATATTTTCATCTGCGTATAAATCACAAATGATGGTCAAAGTGAAATTTGTGAATAGTGTAAAATGTCAAAGTGTGTAGATTAAAATGAAACGGAGGGAGTATAACATATTCCTTTCAATATACTACCATGTTACGTTTATATATAATACTAATCAATAAATGACAATCGCCCTAAGTGTTGTTGCCGATGGAGTAGCGAGAAAAGAATAGAGAAACGATAGGGGAGGAAAGAATAGCAATTTACGGTGACTCAATTATTAGTGATTAAACCCCATTTACGGTAAAATGGTAGTATATTGAAACAAATTTGTTATATAAGGTAGTGTTCTAAAAGAACATTTTTAAAAGGTAGTTTTTTGAAAAAAATTGATTATAAAAGGTAGTTTTATGAAATTTTCCCTAATAAAAAATGCTTATTTTATAAGAAGTATCTTTAGGACATATAAAATGGTATAATATTTATGACAAAAAAACCCTAGCTTCCTCCTCTCCCCTCTTCTCTTCCTCCAAAAAAAAACCCCTAATCCTTTTCTTCTAGTTTGGGGCTGCCATCATCCTTTCGATGATGGTAAGCCCCCAATTCTTATTTTTTCTTCTAGTTTTTATTGTTTTTGTTATTAATAATCTTCCATTCTTTCTCTTTTTGAGAGTTTTCTACCCAATTTTTGGGTTCTTTCTCTCCTCTTATGGGAGTTTGGAGTTTAGTTCTAGTCTTTTTCCACGTGGAAGTTTAAAAATTGGTATGAGAGATTGTTCCTATTGATTGAAGTTCAAGACCATCAACATGGAAGTATTGGAAATTCGGATGCGGTCAACATGGTTAAATCAAGAATTTTCTTCCCCAAACTATGTCAGAATGATAGACTTCCCCATCAATAGCTGCGTGATTCAGTAAATACAAGGGGGCTGCGCTGTATTGCTCGATCTGGTTCATTGTAGTTTCTTCGAAGGCGAAATTGATTTGATCTTGTCTGATTATATCTTGTTTTTCTTTAATACTTATTGTAGATGTCGTTTGGCCTTCATTTAATGAAATTTCTCTTTCTTTCAAAAAAATAAATGGTATAAAATTTACAAGTTATAAATCATAAGAGATATATGTGGTGACAGTAAACTTTCGAAAAATATGCTTGCCTTATATTAAAAGTATAGGGAATATTTAGTAATATATACTCCTGCTATACATATATCTTGCAGGATGCAATGTGCAAGCGAATTGGAATTAATCCAAGAATAAGAACCACCTATATTCCACTTAATACAAACTTGGGAGAGGTACGAACCACACTATTAGTAGTTGCAGCCCTTCTAGCCACAATAACTTTTGCAGCAGGATTCTCCATCCCGGGAGGTTTTAATGATGATGGACATGCTATTTTTGCAAGGAACTCAGCTTTTATAGTGTTCTTACTATCAAGATACTTATGCAATGTGTTGTTCCATGCTAGTCATCTTCATTCTGATCTGGGCCATGGTTTGTGATCCCGACATATCACTTATACTCATTGATCGCAGCATCGTTATACTGCAGCAAGCACTTTACGGAACACTGGTGGCGTTCATGAGTGGTGTGTATACTGTAGTCTCTCATAATTGTTTATGGACTGCCATTGTTGTTTGTGTCATGTGCTCTCTTGTTGCGGTTGTAACCAATAAGAGTGTTCTTTATAGATTGCTTAAAAGGTTTGTCCCCTCTACAAGATAATTACTAGTTTTTTACCTTGATGGCATGCGTAATAGAAACTAGAAAGCATTAGATATGGGGAGTGAAAGAAATTCATCTTGGTTGGAGATGGTAATCGAAGAGAATAAAACACACAAAACAATCCCATAGGTGTGCCTTGACCCTATTTCGTCTAGCTCCGTTTAGAGTCCAAAAGAGCTCAAATCCTTTCAAAATATTGGCATGTCGTTCCAATCTTCCTTAGCTTCAAATCCAACAATTGGATTGTTATTTTCGGCATCCTAAGCAAATGTAGCGCCCCCATATAAGTATTGGTGTATTTTCTCCATTTGTGTGTGATGCTTGTGGTGAATTGTTGTACCAAGGTGTTTCCTTTGTGATTGTATTTGCATCTAGTATCAACAAGAGAAATTTGGTGTACATGTACACACTTATTTGTTGGTTATTAGTGGAAATGTTTGGTACTAGCAGACGTATGGTGGTTTTTCCGCCTACATTGGATTTTCCACATAATATACTCCTTGTATTCGGTTGTCTATATCATAGATTGTTTATGGGTTTTATATGTGAATTTGTTAGTACTTCACTACTTGCTTCATGTATGTTAGTGGTATACCGTATATTCATCCCCTTTTGCAACACAAAGGGAGAAACTACTACTAGCTTTTGCTCGATCTTTTATCATGCTTGTCGGATCATAACTCCTTTCCCCAACACATTGGATTTTCCACATAATTCCTTGTATTCCGTTGTCTATATCATCGGTTGTTTATGGATTTTATATGTGAATTTGTTAGTACTTCACCTACTTGATTCATATAATGTTAGTGGTATACCGTATATTCAGCCCTTTTTGCACAACACAAAGGGAGAAAGTGCTACTAGCTTTTGCTCAATCTTTTATCACGCTTGTGGTAACTCCTTTCCTCGACATATTGGTATTAGAGCCAAATTGTTTAAACACATCATAAATAAATACATTCCAACTAGAGTAATTGAAAAGAATAGAATTTTGAATCGGAAAGTTGACTGAAAGCGTTCTGCAACATATTGCTAATGACACTAATGCATTATATGAAAAAGTTTGAAGATATGAGATTGCGCAAGAGGGGCTTCAACAGTTGGAGTACACGAATAGTGTGACAGCCTGCAGACTACACCAAGGCAACATGCCGAACGTAACATGGGCACCATTGCACCAAATCATATTTTGCTATTTGATTTTACAAACGATTTAGAGACAATATAGAAATAATGATAAAATAAAAAGTTTTTGGATCCAGGATATGGGTTATCATTTGTAATATGATCCGTTTAAAAATTCAGTCTAATAGTCATATATATTAGGGTTTTTTTGTTAGAAAGGACCTAATAAAATACAAGTTTGTAGGGAAGGACCTAATAATTTTTTTTGTCTAAAAGGACCTATTAAAATACTTTCGATTGTTAAGAGGAACCAGTTTATGAATTTCAGGCCAAAAAACTCTATTTTTTTTTCATAAATTGAAGGAAAATGTCTGCGAAATCATCTTCAAGCAATAAAATTCCTGGGGGGCACTGATATTAGCCCAACTCATCACCTTGAGATGAATATGACTCGTAATACAAACCATGATAATGTCCCGGTTATAAATGTGGATGCCTCTTTTGTAAGTCTAGCGGTTCATGCTAGAATTGGGGGGGTTGCCCGTGATATTGATGGCAAATGGACTGTTGGATTCCACAAAAAGTGTTTTGTTTCAGATTCCCTAGCAGCGGAGCTCATGGCGATTCATGAAGCTCTTGTGTTAGTGGAGCACCAACATATTTTGGAGGCTATAATTATCTCTGATTGTAGGAATGCGGTGAATCTCATTCAATGGGGTGATGTTTCTGATCTGTATTTTAATATCATTGATATGTGCAGAAAAAAGCGGAGTAATCTTCCTCGGGTGCAACTCAAGTATTGTCGACGTGAAGACAATAGGATAGCGGATGCCATGGCTAAAGCTTGTAGAATGTCAGATATCGAATGTAATTTAACTAGGCTTTTCCCCTACCCCCTAGTTATTGTATGAATTCCCATATCGGCGTTTGTAACTAACATTAAACTTTCTATCTAGTTCTGTTTTCAAAAAAAAAAAATTATCACGCTAAAAAATCAGGTAAACATTCATTAATAGATAGATTAAAATTAAAAAGGCAAATTTCATAGTCATCCCCCAGTTCTTCATCAAAAACATCACAGCTGGAAAAAGAAAACAAGTGGAAGAAAAAAGGAAAAGGCTCAACAATAACTATAAACTTGGATAGAAGAAAAAAAATTGTTGCAATACATTGCCAAAATTTCAGATTGGATTCAAGAGACTTCACTACACTTTCCTTGCCTTTCGTGCTTGGAAATACAAAATTTGACATTCAAGATACAAACCTTTTTTTTGGGCTAAGTGAATGCTTCTTATTAGTATCTCTGTCTACACGCTCGTATAGAAATATATATTATATATGACTATGTATAAAAAAGAATCACCAAAAATATACTAAACAGGGTTGGAGTTTTCCTCCCTGTTTTCTGCTTGTACATAAAAGAATGACATAAAAAGCTAAGCTTGAGTCTTCAACTGCTTCAATAAACTATGTAGGCTTTCAATTTGTTGACTGTTTATGCCGATTTTTGCTTAAGCGACAATGTTTGTTACGGGACACTAACAACTAGATTTATGCGATGGACGGTATGCAAATATGAAGAAAACAAGAAGGAAATGGAAAGACACCACGGAATGTTGACGCGGAAAAACCCCAATGAAGGTGGGCAAAAAACCGCGGGTGGATGTGAGTCCACCAATCCTCTATATGCAATCGCCAATCGGAATGATCAACGATCAATACAACCTAATGAATTTTGTTCTAAGTATAATATAATCACTGCATCAAGAGAGAAATTAGCAATGAAATGTATTGCATATTGAATGTATTATAAGTTCTTAAGCTTGAGCGCCTTTTTTTTCTGTGCCCCCAGTTCTCATCACTCTGATCCTTTTATAGCGTTTTCTTCAGCTCAACGTGCACCCTCAAATCTAGGGAGTAGTTAGCTAGAATCTCGTCCCTTTCCTCTGATATCTCAGTGCATTATTCAAACGGCTACACACTTATTAAACTGACTGGAGCTCTATGGGGTTCAATCTGCCTTATTCTTAAGGAATTAGTTACTCCTTGACTTGGTCCATGCGTCATAACTCCCTTATCAACGTCAGCGTCATAAGCCTCTAACGTCAACGTTGACCTGTAAAAATCAGCAATAACAATTTGCCCCCAATTGTTGCAATGATGACAACATTAGAATCATAAGACAATTGGAAAACAACTGTTTCATTCTGCTAAGAATACAAAAGATAACTTTTCTGCAAAAGATAACCAAGAGTCACTAGCCAAAAGATAAGAAATAAAGACTTGCAATTAAACCAAATATATCCGTTTGTTATAGTGAAAACAGGGGTATAAAAAGCTGTGCCAATTAAACCAAAGTTACACGCAACATTCTCTCTCTAAAAACAACCCTTGAACTTTCTTCTCACTGTTCTGGAGCTTCCCGAAGTACCTCGCCTGAATTGTTCCTTCATCCAGGTAAATTTCGCCACTTTAATCTCAAAGCATTCTTGTTTTCTTTTAAATCCATGGCTCCAAGTAGACGAAGCATTAGGAATTACATCAAAAATCATGAGAGAAATAAATCGAAAGAAAAAATTGAAGAGAAAAAAGAAATTGACGACGAACAATCGACTATGTTGGAAGATGATTTAATGAAATTACTAGACATAGGAGATCTACCAACTGACACGATTTTAAGAAATGTTGAGTCTCACGAACGTCCCGTGGATTGCCCTTCTGGTTGGGTAGTTTTTTATGAATACCCTTTTAAGATAGGTCTTAGGTTACCTTTTCCGACCATTGCTAGGGAACTCCTGCAAGCGTTCCAAATTAGCTCCGGACAAATTATGCCCCAATTTTGGAGAGTCCTAAGCGTCATTGATCGGGTTACATCCAACTGGGATGTACCTTTCACTTTTTAAGATTTGTTGTATTGTTACGAAGTTAGGGTTAAAGGAAACAATAGGATAGCTTTGCATGTCAGAGCGAGAAGAAAAGCGCTGGTTGAAGGGGTTCCATCGAATGACAAAGGATGGAAGAGTCGCTATGTCTTTGTGAAAAAGTCATCTCTTGGAGAATTAGGGAAATTCTTGGTCGAAGGCTGGAACATAGAAGGTTCGTGAATTTTCCTTATAATTTTCTTAACGTCACGTCGTTAACACCGTTCTTACGTCGCTTTTTTCGCAGGTTTGGATCCGAGATTGTTCAGCCATAGAGAAGAGTCGGAACAACAGTGTGCTAAGTTCTTGGAATACAGCGTTGAGAATCGGTAGTTCAAGAAGATATCAAGCGTCGATCAAGACAGCTAGCTGCTCGTCAATGGCTTCTGATAAGTACCTGCTACGCCTATGTCATTGTATGATGCTTTCATAAACGATCACTAACTCGTCTTAATCTGGTACGACGGAATCGTCGCGATCCCGTCAGAAGGGCTCTCTGGATAGTAACGCTCTGGCCGACCTTTTGAAGAAGAGAAAGAGGGAGACATATCGTTCTGCTACTTCGTCTACTACGTCTTCTAGCAAACGTCTTCCCCATAACGTCGTTAACGTCGACGACGAAGATGCTGCGGTACCCCCAAGGGTCATTCTTCCACAAGGACTAAGGAACATCGAAATGTGTTAATTTAACAATAAGCTAAGCCGAAGAAATCTTCAAGTTTTGGTTAAACTAAGGGTATAAACTATTGAAATCAAATTAGGAAAGGCACTAGGAATGGGAAAACACCACAATCATAGTTCACATCCAACAACCAAGTAGAGGTAAGGGGGTTGACATGTATTGGGGATATGCAAAGGGAAATAAACAAACCTAAACACCTCTAAAATCGTTGTTAAGGAGTTTAGAGTCCTAATTATGGCAACAAAACCTATATTTCGAGGTGTTATCACCTAACTAGGCCAAGTTAGGAATTGAAATCAAACCCAAGTTAATACCAATCAACAAGTGATGTGTAGCAACTAATCAATCGATCATAAAGGTCAACCACATAAAAGTAAACCATTAAATGGGCAACAAAACGATCAAAGGTGATGGAGCTCACATCAACTAAGTCACCAATCAACATTAAAGATTGAAATTGCACAAATCCCAAGCATAATCAACCCAATAAACACTACTCATGAAAATAGGATGCAAATAATGATTGGGCTACTCCCAATCCTAGCTAATGAACTACTCACTATCCATTATACTACCAAACATCTTAAACATGGAAAAACTAGCAATAAATCACCAATTTAAAAATAGCAAAAACCAAAAATCAAGACTTTAAAGCAAAAACAAAACAAAATCTAGTGAATAAACAAGAAGAAACTAGGATAAGATGAAAACTTTAATCTAGATTAACAATTAAATATGAAGATTCAACAATGAAAACAACTAAAATAAAGTAAATAAAAGAAGAAAGAGGGTAAGAAATGCTCATTGATAAATTGTTGAATCTTCAAATACAAGTTGTCACCCTTGAATCTCCAAATCTTTAATCTTTCTTTGAGTTTTCTCACTTTTCCCCTAAACTAAGTTATGGAGGCTAATCCTCCCTAGAACCCTAAAAATATTCTAAAACTAAAAGTAGGGAATAAAATAAAACTTTCCTCCTCAAAATGGGCTAAGGGGGGTATTTATACTCCCCCTCAATTACTTCGTCGTAAACAAAATGGGTCGAAGAAAAACGTGCGAATAACAGCAGCCCGGGCGGGCTCCACATGGCCCGGGCGGGCTGACCAAGGCAACCCGGGCGGACTGGGTCAAGGCCCGGGCAGTGCAGGGTGGTCGGGCCCATGCACCGGGCGGGGCATGCTATCCTTCTTCGTTGAGGCAGAAGCTCCACTCTTCAGCAGCCCGGGTGGGCAGGACACTTGCTCGGGCGGGCCGAGGTTTGTGACCACTCGTTGGAAAGCTATCGAGCTAAACTTTCATCTCCAACTTAAATTACTGAAAAATATTATTTGTAGTGAAAGTTATGACCATTTTAATATGACCCTTGTGCACAAATCCTTCCAAAAGCACTTATTTTCAGACGTGTACAAATCCTTCCAAAAGCACTTATTTTCAGACGTGTACAAATCCTTCCAAAAGCACTTATTTTAATATGACCCTTGTGCACAAATCCTTCCAAGAGTAAGGAAGACGTGTAATATCCCGTATCTAAGTGTTATTTATCTTTTAAATTTTCAGACTTAGTATAATAGAATTTTTAACTTTCGAAACTAACAAAAATAAGAGTTAAAGATAATAGAAGGTATAATAACTTATTTTAAGTTTCTTGTAGTAAACCTAACTATAAGATAATAGAAACAACTACTCCATACTTAAGCAAAAAGAGAAACTAAATATTATTAAGATATTACAAGAAGTGCCCCTATAGCCTATAGCTCTAGCCCATCTTCTTCCTTCCTCCAATTTTCTTCTCCGGCACATTTTTGAGACATGTTCACACAGGAAATCAAACCCATGTCAGTAGCTATCCTCATTTAGTCAATAAAGCTTGCTATACAATATCTTACAAAATCTGGAAGAAGCCTCAAATTTTGAATTCTCAGTCTTCCTCCATTAATGTACCTTGACCAAAGTTCATGTATTTCGAATTATAAACTAAGAAACAGAGCATTGGTAGCCTCCAACAAGCTCTATAAATACCGAGTAATGTCCCATCATTTAGCCACAAGCAAAAATCAGAACAAATAATATACAACTAATATCTAGAAGACCTAAAATAGAAGCAGGGCGTTTTAAGGGCGATTTTCCCTCCCTCCTTCTTTTCTCTCGGTGCTCAGGACCGTAGCCATGGCAAGAAAAGCCTGGAGGTCGAAGGAAGAGCTATTTGAAAAGCCTAGAGGTCCTTCGGACTCTCAAGCGCTTAAGGTCCGTTCAATGGATGAGTTAATTGGCGTAGAAGCGATCCAATTTGGTGATGAAATCGGCGAGGTTCTTACCCCAAAAACTTCGATTCAGAGCTTGAAACAGAATTCAGAGATTCGCACTACCTTCTATGAATGGCTGGATTCGATTCATCGACATTCCAGGCCATCAAGTTCGAATCAAAACGTAGAGGTAACTCCTAGACCAATTCCTATTTTACAAGAATTGGAAAATGTTGCTGACGATAATATTGCTGGGCATAATTCCGAAATTCGCATAGACTTTGATGATATTAAAGAGGAAATTGATTTTTGGAATTCTGCTGTGGTTTGTTATGTTGTTGGTGCGAACCCTCCAATTCATGTAATGGAAGGTTTTATCCATAGAATCTGGAAGAATTTCAAAGTTGATAAGGTAGCTTTGGTTAATAAGGGAGTTTTCATTGTGAGGTTAACTTCCATGGAAAATAGAGATAAAATTCTAAATGGTCATTACTTCTTTGATAGTAAACCATTAATCATCAAACCTTGGGATGCTGATATGGACTTTGATAGAGAAGATATTAAGGTGGTGCCAATTTGGGTTCAATTGAAACTAAACATTAAATACTGGGGTGAGAAAGCCTTGTATAAGATTGTAGAACCAATTGGTAAACCTATTAAGAGAGATGAAGCTACAAAAAAGAGGGACAAAGTTCAGTTTGCCAGAGTGCTTGTTGAGGTTCAGATGGATAAGAAGCTCCCAGATCAGATCAATTTTTTGAATGAACATGGTGATAAAACTACAGTTGATGTGGTTTATGAATGGAAGCCAGTGGTTTGTGCGTCTTGTAAAGTAATGGGGCATGTTGAGGCAGAATGTAGGGTGAAAAAGAAACAAGTCTGGAAGGTTAAGCCTCCTGAGAAGGTGGTGAATGCGCAACTTGTGCCTACTGGTGATGATGCAAAGAGTGTAGCAGATCCTGATGGATTTCAGAAGGTCTTAAAGCCAATAAGAGTCAAGGTTGCTTAGGTTAAGCCAACCGACACTACTAATAATTTCCGGTTGTTGGAGACAGTGAGAACTCAAGGCATGATGTGGTTGAAGTTGGTGGTCGGGAAGATGAGATGGGCGGGGGGAACCCTCCCAACCGTAATGGATAGAATATTGAGTGGAATATCCGAGGGATCAACAACCCCAACAAGCGAAGGATGTGCTTAAGTTCATCCAAAGGCATAATGTTGGGCTGGTGGGTCTCTTGGAGACTAAGGTAAAGGCTGGCCATCTTGGTACCCTTTATCAAAATGTTTTCAGGTCATGGTGTTTCACTTCTAATATAGGATATCATCCAGGAGGAAGAGTAGTATTAGCTTGGAAACCTGGGATTTTCAATGTGAACATTATTCAAGGAACTGATCAGTTGATTCATAGTTTTGTTCAACCTGTTAGTGGTAGTACTGGGTTCTTTTGCACCTTCATTTATGTTTACAATGCAAGTGCAAATAGGGAAAAGCTTTGGCATGATTTGAGATCCTTGAAATCTGACTCCTCTTGGTTAGTTCTTGGAGATCGAAACGTGTAAGAAATGTGGATGAGAGAATAGGAGCTCCAGGTTAGGAGTGTTAATATGGAACCACTTAATAGATGTATGTTAGAATGTGGTTTGGAGGATGTGAGAAGTACGAGGATGTTTCTTCACTTGGAATAATAAGCAACAAGGAAGTGCAAGAGTTTATTCAAAATTAGATAGAATCATGGCAAACGAAGCTTGGATGGATTGTTATGATAATGCCGAGGGTAGTTTCCTACATGAAGGAGACTTTGATCATACTCCAGCTTTGTTGTCTGTTTATCCAAGGTAAAATGAGGGGAAATTTCCTTTCAAATACTTCACCATGTGGAGATTATCTCCTGAATTTGCAGAGAGAGTTAGGAATTGTTGGCAAATGCAGATTGTTGGGTCAAAGATGTTTGTTATTAGTAGGAAGCTTAAGCTAATAAAGAAGTCCCTGCAGGAGCTAAACAAGCTTGGTTTCACTGACATCCAAGCAGCAGAGCTAAAAGCTCAAAAAAATATGATTAGTGCCTAGTCCATGATGCATGCTAATCCTAAGAACCAGAACATAGCTGATGCCGAACTTGATGCAGTTAAAGATTACAAAATGAAGCACAAAGCTTACTTGGAATTTCTTCAGCAAAAGTCCAAGTTAAGTTGAGCTAAAGATGGTGATGAAAATACAAATTTGTTCCATAGAAGTATTAGAACTAGAAGAATACAGAATAATGTCTATGCAATTAATGACATGGATGGGGCTTGGAAAGATACTCATGGAGAAGTCAATGAGGCTTTTTTATCCTACTACCAGAAGCTACTGGGTACTGCCATGTCTGATAGGAAGCCCGTGGTGGCTCAAATTGTGCAAAGTGGTCCTTTAATCACGGATGCTCACAGACAGCTTCTTATGGCTCCTTACACTGTTGATGAAGTGAAAAAAGCATTGTTCTCAATCCCAGGAAACAAAGCCCCTGGGCCTGATGGCTTTGGAGGGCACTTTTTTAGAGATGCTTGGGATATCATTGGAGCTGATATTATTGATGCAATCCTGGAAGTTTTGAGGGGAAGGAAGCTTCTCAAGGAACGAAATGCAACGGTAATAACCTTGATTCCTAAATCTAAATGCCCCAGTAATGTAGGTGATTTCAGACCTATCTCATGCTGCAACACAATCTATAAGTGCATAACAAAAGTCCTTTGTAGTAGATTGAGATTAGTTATGCCTGATATTATTGCTGAAAATCAAGGTGGCTTTGTGCATGGGGGATACATTGTCCATAATATTATGGTTGTTCAGGACTTAGTGAAGGCCTATGGAAGGAAATCTGCTAGTCCAAGTTGTATGATTAAATTGGACTTGCAGAAGGCCTATGACACAGTTGACTGGTAGTTCTTAAAGGAGATGTTGGTGCATTTAGGCTTCCCTGATCCCTTTATTGAGATTGTTATGGAATGTGTTACATCACCTAAATTCTCTCTAATGGTGAATGGAAGTATGCATGGTTTTTTCAGTTCTGCTAGGGGATTAAGGCAAGGAGACCCCATGTCTCCCTTGCTTTTTGTGGTGTGCATGGAATATCTATCTAGACTGTTGACGAATGTGAGTACTCTGCCTCAATTCAAGTTTCACCCTAGGTGTAAAGCCATGAAACTCTCGCACCTTTGTTTTGCTGATGACCTTATTCTCTGTTGCAAAGGTGAATTTCCTTTAGTTTATCTCCTTCTTCAAGCCTTTAAACTTTTCTCTGAGTCTTCAGGTTTGAAAGTAAATGTGTCCAAGTCTTCCTTGTATTGTTGTGGGATGTCTGAGAATGAGATGCAAAAGGTTGTTGATGCTTCTGGTCTAGTTAGGAGCTCTCTTCCCTTTAAATATTTAGGTGTCCCTATTTGCTCTAAAAGAATCAGTGTTGCACATTGTGATTGCTTAGTTGAGAAAATGGCTGCTAAGATTAGAATGTGGAGCTCTAAACATCTTTCCTACACAGTCAGAGCATTATTAATCAATTCTGTCTTGCTAAGCCTTCATATGTACTGGGCTCAAATTTATGTCCTCCATAAGAAAGTGTTGCAAGACATAGAGAAAATTTGTAGAGCTTTTCTGTGGAGCGAGGACTCTTATTGTTCGAAGCCTGGAAATGTGGCTTGGGAGAGATTGTGTTGTGATAAATCTGCAGGAGGCTTGGGTTTCAGAGATACCATCAAGTGGAATATGGCTAATATGGGGAAATATGTTTGGGCCATAGCCACTAAGCAGGATAATTTGTGGGTTAAATGGATTCACTCTGTTTACCTCAAAGATGAAGATTGGTGGGACTACTCCCCCAGTTCTGGTGTTAGTTGGTATTGGGCCAAAATCTGTGAGATGAAAAAGCAGTTGAAAGTATTTTTCACAAGAGCTGAATTTTATGCATTGCCTCACTACAAGGTGAGTAAGATTTATAATACTTTGATGGGTGATCCTCCTCATGTTCACTGGGACATTATGGTGTGGAATAGACTGAGTATTCCTCGTCACAGATTTATTGTGTGGCTTGCGGCACAACAAAGGCTACAGACAACAGCAAAACTTGCTAGCATTGGAATAAGCAATTCTCCAGATTGTTTACTATGTGCAACTGATGCAGAAACACATGAACACCTATATTTTGATTTGTCATTTTAGTAAGATTCGCATCTTAGAATTGAAGAACTGGCTTGGTATTACCACTGGTACACAACATTTAGCTGGGTTGATTCGCTGGATTAATGGCAGTAGGAAGTCCAAATTTCAGAGGGCCGTTTGGTTTTCTGGTATTTCGGCATTAGTTTATAGTATCTGGAGAAGCAGGAATGATGCTTATTGGAAGAATATGGTGCCAAGACCTCAGGTTTTGATAGAATTCATCAAACAGATTGTAAAGGAGAGAATTAGAGTTGTAATGCCTCAAAAGGTTGCAAGGAGAGATTATAACTGGTTTTTGTCCTTATAGGCTTTCTTTTTGTTTAGTTCTCTTCTCTTCTTAGAACTCTTGTTCTTTTTAGAGTGGTGTTGTTAGGTTGTAAAGTTGTTGATGATGGAAATATACATACTTACTTAATTAGCAAAAAAAAAAAAATCAGAACAAATACTTAGCAAATAGCCAATAATTTCTACTTTCTCTCTCTCCTCCATTTTACCTTCTTCCTTCTTCTCTATTTTGGGCAAGCTGCCCAGCATCGCCACCACCTGTTGTGACTTCGTGTACAACAGCTGCCAAGCACCAGTCCAATTTCCAGCCACCGAACATCTCTGTCGCACCACCAACGACCCACCTCGCTACACCCACTCGCAGCACCTCTCTCTCTCCTCGACCCACCTGCGTCGCAAACCCCCACCCCAAACCAACCACCTTCGCCGCCCCTAGACCCACCAACTGCTGCACTGAAGCCTCCGTCTCCAGTGAGGCGCTTTTGTCGCCCTTTCTCTGTTCCTTGTCGTAACGTATGTTCAACATGCCCTTCTTACATTTCTTTTCTCCTTATTATTTTCTCTTTTAAGCCTAAAGTATCTTATTTCAATTTATATATGAGTTAATGAGTTATAACTTAGTTGTTTTTATTAGACTAACGAGGTTAGAATAAGTATGTAATATAGACTTGTGTATAATACAATCTTTCAAGTAATATGACTTAGTATAAGTAATGGACAAGTTGAGTGAACCAAGTTAATCAAATATAATACTAGTTAGTCCTATCTTATATTTTGCTAAATTACAACATTGACCTCAATTTATTAACATGTACAAATGACGAGTTCTAATTTTATTTAAAGAAATGTAATAACGATAATTATTCAAGTAATGCGATGGTACTTATAAAGTTTAGGAAATAAATGAATATACATGGTTTCACGATTAATTTGGTTAATGAGTCAGCTTTATAACTATGATAATAACAAATTAAGTAATTTACAATATTAACAGCATCGTTACCAATTACTGGTTAGATTAAGGGAAAAAGGATATTATAGCCTCCCCCGGCTATCAAAGTTACTTCGCAGGATTTGAGGTAACGTCAACTGCTAACACCCGCACTCCCCTTCCAACTATGTTTTATGATGCTTTTATATGATGTTTATGCTATGCTATTTATGGTGTGCGGGATATGAACTATTTTACTATGCAAATGGTGTTTATAAGAAGTATGATTTATGTATATTAATTCTGTGAATGATTTGATATAACGGTTATGCAATGACTACGATATGATTTATCAAAAGTACTTAAAAGACACATGATAAATGAAAGCTAGTGAAAGATGGTGAATGGCAGTACTATGTTCTCTGGGACGTGCACATGTCATTATGTTATCTGGCGGCAACGCCGCCTTCTAATGAGGGACCACGTCGCCGGTGGCACCCGCATTATGCTTGGCGTTATGCCACCTTTTGATGGGGGACAATGTCCTCGGTGGCTCCGCCCTATGTTACGATTGGCATTATATGCCACCTTCTGATGGGGGATAAATATCCTTGGTGGCTTTGCCTTCTGTTACGATGATTTATGGCATTATGCCACCTTGTGATGGGGGACATATGTCCTCGGTGGCTTTGCCTTCTATTGTACTAGCCAAGTAACCAAAGAAAGTTTTCTGATAATGACATATGATAATGGAGATTATACATATGAATGACAAGGTATATGAATCTTAAATTCCTGATCTGAAGTGTATGTTTGCGAGATGGTTTGACTATATTCTCTCCTCCCTGTTTGCAAATAAAATGAATTGAAATGAATTTACGATGTTAGAGTAGTATGTTACTGAGCCTCGGCTCATGACGTTTTGTTTTCTGTTTTAGGTATGCACAGTGAGGAATAATTTACTTTAAGTTATGCGACTATGGCAGCTATGTAATCTAAGTATATGAACACTAAATGACGCAACTCTAGTTATTCTTAAGTTAGCTACATGTTTCTAGAATTACTATAGCTTTTATAATTGGTTTAGTTTCATGAAAGAATGTTTGCCTTGTACTTTCCCGAACGGAAAGTACGGCAGTGACGCACCGACTAAGCTAGGAAGGTCTTCCGTTGCTAATCCATGCTACTAATTAACCTAATAATGATGCTTAGAAGTCGGGGCGTTATAAGACGTGGCTGTTGTTGTTTCCTGAGTTACGGTTAAAAATTGAAGTCAAGAGGGAAGAGCATAAAGATAGCTATTCTGTTAGGATTGCGCGGAGATCATGCCAAGATATTCCCGAGATCTTTGGAAGCACGTTGCAGATGTGCAGCAAGTATTTAAAGAACGTTCTATTTGCAGAGTAGATATATGAGTACAGACATAGCCATTTCTACTTCGAGTTTATTGACATACTTTGCTCTCTCTCAATTTCATTTGAATACAATACTTCTGTACTTAGATTAAATCATTTAGGTTGTATTGATTGTCATTCATTTTGAGAGACGATTGCATATAGTGAATTGGTGGACTCACATCCACCCACGGTTTTTTACCCACCTTCATTGGGGTTTTTCCGTATCAACACTCATTTGTGTCACTCCATTCCCCTTTGATTCGTTCGCATTTGCATAGCATACATCGCATAAATCTGGTTGTTGTCGTCCCATATCGAAACTTGTCATTCAGGCAAAAATCAACATCAACAATGATTAAAGTTAATAAGATAGAATTTAGGATATATAGTTTATCTATTGTACAAATAGGAGTCTAGTTGGATAGATTTTATTATGAGTTAGCGTTTAGTAAGATTTCATAACCTTGTAGTATAAATACATGATTGATTAATGAGAAAAGGGGTGACCAATATTGAGATTGGTATTGGTTACCAAAGAGAAACTTAAGATGGTATCAAGAGCTAGTTGAGATCTTGGGTCAAAACTGTAAAATATTATTCTCTCTTGCCGGTGGGTTCGAGTTTCAAACCCTCCGGCTGGATATATTCTCTCAAAGTTGAGTTTTTTTTTCTCCCCAAGAGTGCTATTGTTCGTTGATTGTTGGTTGGTTTTGGTTGTTGCAAGAATATACAGCTTGCATGAAGTTCTTAATTGTTGCTTCATGATTACTTGGTGATGTGTGAATAAAATCAACAAGAGTTCCGATTTCCCGTAGAGGAGCTTCCTTCGTGTTAGATATGCCAGATATATTGATGTATGATTTGTTGATTGAGTTGGTTTGCGAAGGGATTAGTTCGTCTTATGCCAATATTAATATTAGGCTGCATCAAGAATTCAGAGAAAAACCTGCAGGTGGTGTTCTTGATTAATTGATGTATGTGACAAGAGGTATGAAAACAAAGGCATCCCTCGTATATACATTTAACAGGTGTGAAAAGAATGATGATCCTGTTGCCTAGCGATTGATGAATTTGAAATATTAACGCTTTCATCATCAAGAAAAAATTGTTGAAGTCGACATCACCAATTTTGTGCATCTCAATACCAACAAAAATGAAGAAGTTCCAGTTCATCCGAATCTGGTGCTAAAATAGGAGATATTTTTTACTTTTCCAATCGTACCGTTCGTAATACTGTCGTTACGATTGCGGGAGGGTGTTGAGGATAACGTAGTTATCTTAGTTGATAGAATAACATACATGATATTGTTATGATAATAGAAGTCTAGTATTGGGAGATATGATTAAAGTTAATAAGATAGATTTAGGAGATATAGTTTACCTATTGTACAAATAGGAGTCTAGTTGGATAGATTTTATGAGTTAGTGTTTAGTAAGGTTTCCTAACCTTGTAGTATAAATACGTGATCGATTAATGAGAAAAGGGGTGAACAATATTGAGATTAGTATTGGTTAACATAGAGAAACTTAACAAAACCAGATAGAACATAACAATCCCATAGGCGTGCTTCGACCCTACTTTGTTTGGCTCAGATCAACGGCCAAATGAGCTCAAATCGTTTCAAAACATTTGTATGTCGTTCCAATCATCCTTAGCTTCAAATCCCACACTTGGATTGTTTTTTTCGGTTTCCTAGGTCAATGTTTTTGGTATCAGCAGCCCTATATAAGAATTGGTGTATTTTCCACTTGCATATGATGTTTGTCTTGAATTGTTGTGCTAAGGATTTCTGATTGTATTTGCATCTAGTATCAACCCGAGAAGACAGTCTGGTGTACGTGTAGAGTGAGGGGTGGCAATGAGATGAGACAACTCGTGAGCTACTCGGGACCGACTCGGTCAAAACTCGGTCAAAGCTCGACTCGAGTGAGCTCGAATGGAACTCGAGCTCGACTCGAGATGTTGGTGTGTC
Source organism: Beta corolliflora (assembly GCA_947648045.1). NCBI lineage: Eukaryota > Viridiplantae > Streptophyta > Magnoliopsida > Caryophyllales > Amaranthaceae > Beta > Beta corolliflora. Next base: position 6,857,320 of record CANSZD010002913.1, read on the forward strand.
GAGTTGAGCAACTCGATACTCAACTCGAAAACTCGTGAGAAGCTCGAATACCCAATTATTAATAGCAAAATACCTAAATTTAATATTTTTCTACCTTATTGTTGCTTTTAACATGAGACACTTGCAAGCTACTCGAAATGAGCTAGGTGAGCTCGACTCAACTCAACTCAAACTCGACTAGAAATGCTCGACTCGGTCAATGCTTGACTCGGTCAAAGCTCGAACAAAACTAGATCAAATCACTTGACTCAATTCAAACTCGACTAGAAATGCTAACGAGTCGAGTCGGGCTAGCTCAAACTGGAACTCGACTCGCATTATTGCCACTTATATATTGGTGATTAGTGGAAAGGTTTGGTACTAGCTTACATCTTTTAGTTTTTCCGCCTACATCGGATTTTCCACATAATTCCTTATATTTCTTTGTCTAATCCATCACAACTAACACCATACATGTGATGAAGTTTCGGTGTCTACAGTGGCAAAAGTATTATTAATTTACTACTAAAACATCTCTATGAAATACATTAATTAATCTAGGAAAATGAGATGTGCTGAGCTAAAAATTGAAATATTAAGCAATAGACTAGCACTAATTACATCGAGTTGAGTTACTATATCATAAATTTTTAGATTAATAGTTCCTCCATTCAAAAATAGTTGCACCATTCTTAACTTTCACATTTGTCGATGCATGATTTCAACCGTTAATGCATTTAATTATCAATAGGTAAAATTTTAAATTTTAAAATATATACATTGAGACGAATCGAACAATGTCCCACATGACTATGTTTTTCCTAAAATATAAATCACCAAAGACAATTCAAGTGTAGGATATGAATAGTGCAAATGGTGCAACTATTTCTAAACAAAGAAAGTACTATTTTATGAAATATATTTAATACTTATTTACAATCCTAAGAATTGCATATATCAAAACCCATAAATCGATATGCCATCGAGTAATTGAATCAAAAGCTCATGTCACTTTAAAGAATAAAATATTTTCCTCAACAAGCATATTTCAATGAAAAGAGTACTATAAACAAAAAGAGACTAAACCACATAGCACATATACTTCAACCACTTGTGAGAAAAATATGTAGGTAAATAGTATGAGTTTTCTTCTGATCTAATCTTCATATCCTAACTTTTGTCTTCTTTTTCTTTTTAATAAGGGATACAGATGTAATTCCAATTTAGCCTTGAATAACAAGTTGATTACAAGCAGATGAAATAAATATTGAATATTAAATTCATGATTAAAAAAATTAAAAAAAATCTCTTAGACATTTAATATTTAAAAGGAATTATTAGAGACCATTATATCCTTATCCTTATTGCTTTTATGATATTAAAAAACAGGAGAGAGAAAAAAGGGGGAGAACATGTTAGATTCGAATGTTGGAGTACTATAATCCAAGGGATTATTTTAAGAGAAAGCAGGATTATATAAAAATTAGTGGGGAGTCCTTCCTTGTGTATACCATCATTCATTGACTCAACAGTCAACATTCACAACTCATAACATGAATTATAATTGAGTAGAAAATATGTAAGATAAAAAAAAACGGACATACATAGAAATCGGGTTATACATGATACTTCCTCCGTTTCATATTAGATGACACGGTTTGACTTTTGCACTATTCACACATTTTTCTGGCCGTGTTTTGTGATTTTTACGTAAAGAAAAATATAATCAAGCGAGAATTCAGGGGATAGATCAGGGTGTGCAAGGAGCCCAATAGCACAGGGCCCAAATTTTATAAAGGCCCTTAAATATATTAATCTTTAAATTCTCAACTTTCCATCTTTAATATCAAACCTTCCATCATTATTTTTTACAAATTTGGGGCCTAATTTTCATGTTAGAACAGGGGCCCCAAAATCTTCAAGATGGCCCTAGGCAGAATCTTATTAGATTCGACTCGATATATACTTTCAGAATTTCAGCTTTTTATAATTTTTACATGTAGTGAATTAGAGATATTAACAGTTAAAGTTATGCGTTAACAAGCATGCCAGAAGAAGTGTGTTAAGTATTTTGAAACAGAGGAAGTACATAGTAATGAGTTCATAAGCCACACCTTATACTCGTCTCATTTTGAAAGCGGAGTTCATTGTTTAGCAAACAAATTAGTGCTAAAGCACTAGTATTCAGGCAAATGGATCCAAAGCTCTACCAAGCTGCAGCGACAGGAAATCTGATCCTGTTTCAGGAAGCTCTTGCTAGTCACAGTACTACAGGGATAGATGAGTATCTTCTCTCTCAAAACACCAATACCAAAGATAATATCATCCATGTTACTGCCAACTGCGGCCCGGAAGCAGGAGCTTTCATTGTCAGTGAAGTTATGGAGAAAATGCAGCTGCCCCCTTTTGTGAAAGTAGCACTTATTTGTCAGCAAAATGATAATAAGTTGAACCCACTTCACAATGCTTCAAGAAAGGGTCATCTCCAAAATGTGAAAATTTTGATTGAATCTTACCATAAATTCTCAAAAGTCACAGACGATGAAGCAAACACAGTACCAGAAACACGAGTGTTGGTTGGAGATGCTTCAATGGATGATCATCGGGAGCCATGGTTAGCGGTAACTGATTATGGAAAAACTCCTCTAAATATGGCTATAGAGGAAGGACATGAAGAAGTTGCAGCTTATATTCTATCACAAGATCTGGAAACACTCAGTAAAATGGTAGATTACGAGCGTAAGAGCCCCCTTTACGTTGCTGTGGAGAAAGGGATGGAACGAGTTGCGCTACAAATCTTGACATCTGATTGCTCTTATAGTCTTGGTCGTCCCTCCAACAATAGAACTCTTCTTCATAGTGCATCCCAAATCACAGGTGAGTAACTACTAAGTATGCATTTCTTTTGATTCGATTCCGATTTCGCTTTTGGTTCCAAGTATCCAATATTAGATGTGTTTAAACTTTAATGAGTACCCAACTGGTTCCGTTTTCAGAAAGTTGTTAATGGCAAATAGAACTGGTTTCATCCAGATTCTATATTTTGTACCCAGAGCTGAAACTGTCAGATCTGGGTCCAGATCTAAATGTAGTCATTTCTATCAGTTCAGCTTCCCAACTATCTTGGTCATTCCTGCTCAATGATTCCTTTCTGCAAAAAACACTTATATGGACCTTAGTTTGGATCTAATAGACTACTCGTAGTAGATGTGACTTATGAAAAAAATGCACTATGTTGATAAACACTAGATATAAATATGAGGTTGTGAATGATGATGATATAATATATTGCTCCATTTACCCAAAATAAAATTGATGATGATATAAGGAGAAAGAAGATTATTATGTTAAATTATTGTAAGAAAATGAAACTCTGTGAAAAATAAATGTCACTATATTATAAGATACAGACTCCGCCATTTACAAATTACTTGCTACTTTTTTTTTTCGAGTCAAAATTTATCACCATTGATTGACTACTTTGATTTTTTTTTTTTTATAAGTAAAAATATAGTACGTGTAATGGTCTTTGTTAGATTTGTTTTATATGTAGATTTATAGTATCAAATTTTATAATTTTACTTAGATGGAATAAGAAATCATATTCACTGTCAAAATAAGGTCTTTAAAACTGTGCAAAAGCAATGTAGAAAGTAAATAAAGAAATGGGAGTAGTATATATGAGTAACTAATAAGTTGAAAAATGATTTCAAAAAAAAACTATAAGTTGAAAAATGTGATTATATAAAAAGAAGAAAAAAAGGACTAGGACACATATGTGACTTTGGTCCATGCTGATATTAGTGTGAATTAGGTCCACACAAGACCAATCCTGCGTTCTTTTGGACACGGTTTAGTTTAATTTTGCTTACTTCAATGAGTTTAAGCTATTTTCGGTTCGATTCATTCCAAAAATAACAGTGTTTAATTAAGTGATTTATTGAATGTTTGCTTTTCGGGTTTTCCAGAACAACTCGCCATGATACTTATTGAAAAGCATCCACAACTTTTGAGAGCTCAAGATTCACGTGGTGAAACGTTTCTTCATGGCTGGGCGAATGGAGGAGCACTACAACCATTACAATGTGTTCTAAAGGACAACATTTTATCAACTTGGAGTGGCGACTACAAGAATATACTCTCCCTCAAAAATAATTTTGGAAACAACCCACTACATTGTGTTATTCATTCTGATAAAGTGGAAGTGGTAAAACTCCTAATTGATGCTTACGTCCAATTATCTGGACCAAATGAAGTAAATTTGGATGATTCACCATTGGTACATCAAAATTATAGGGACGAAACACCTCTACATATGGCAATAGACCGTGGCTGTGTAGATATTGCACTTTACTTGCTTTCCTTGGATTCCAATTTGGCTTCCATTGACGGTTTTCTAGCCAAGAGCCCGCTTTTTCTCGCCGTGGAACGCGGATACGCTGACGTTGCCGATGCAATTATCTGCGGAAAAAGTGAAAAAATCACGATTTGTGGTCCTAGAGGACAAAATCCTTTGCATATTGGCTGGAAATGCCCAGGTACGAATGTGCGCTTTTTTATCTCCATCAATCCAAACAATAACTTTTCGTTTCGTATTTTTTTTTTTTTTTTTTTTTTTTTTTGAGAAGTTTTCTAAGAATGATGTGAACTAGGAGTATTACCATTCGGCATTCACCAACAAAAAACTGTCAAGTATATTCGAAAAGATAAAGCCTAAAAGATATAACTTGCCAAAAAGTCATCAAATTTCCCACGTAACTTAGGTAAAACCAATCAAGGCCAATAACATGAACCACATCATAGACCAGCAACGAACCAAATGAGAGACCAACTTTGTTTCACTACACATAATTCGAGACACTCCCCCAACACCCCAATTCTAAATCTTAATTTAAACTTAATGATTTTAGAGACGACGTTACGAGAGGTAAAGAGTGTTATCCGCAATCCCATTTCCTTTTGAAAGTTCATCTATATATAATAGTTTTTTTCTTCTTTATATTTATTCTATAAATTTTACATCTGTAATACATGCATACAAATGAAAATTCTGAAAGATTATGTAGGGTGTGATGACTGATGAGTACATATATATGGTTATACAAGTGTAAAGCTGAAAGATCATGTAGTAAATGAGTCATTGATATGTTGGCTCATTGGTAGGAACTAGCATTTTTAATATCGGGTAAGAGCTTTTACGTAATAGAGGAGTGTCATGTAACGGACATACTTTTCATGACATAGATAAGTTGGCACCATATTGAAATATAAATAGGCTTTAATTAAAAAATTATGGTGGCTACTGGCTACCTTTTTTATTGTGCACCTATTGTAGAATTATCCTAGATCTCAAAAAGTGACTTTAAACTCCTCTCACTATATAACACCCAACAGATATCGTCAGTATGCTGATTGAAGTGCTAGGTATAAATCTAATAGACATGAAAGATGAAGATGGAAAGGCTCCTCTTGATTATGCAGCAGCAGTAGGTGATATACATCTAATGAAAACAGCATTTGGTCATTCTGGTATACGTAGTGCCCCCTATGCTTGGATTGAAGCCTGCAAAGGCGGCCATATGGATGCATTTCGCATGTTCATGAGCAAATGTGATTTTAGGCAGCTTTGTATTGACCAAAGAGAGACACCACTACACCACATGAAATTGAAAACTAAAGAGGAATACCAAGAATTCCTTCAAATTCCACTGATGGAGCAGCTAAAGAATTCAACTGATTCTGATGGCGCGACGCCATTGCATAGAGCGATTGAACGAGAAGACATTGTCTTTGTTGAGTTGTTGCTAGGGACTCATGGCATTGACTGGACCATCAAGGACACCAACGGCCAAACAGCCTTGGATATGCTTGCAAAACGATGTGATGAACTCTCCGATTGGGTAAGTATACAAATCTTCTTAAGACTATTTTTTTTTGGAACTATAAGCATTCTCTACGTGACTGCATCTCTCTGTAAGACCTGCACAACAATTAAGGTCAAACGTCGACCTTGAATTGCTCTTAATACATATTGGTTAATATTGTATATTTATATTTATATACTTTACAAGTACATAATATAGCTACTATCAAATAATATAGAGTTAGTGAATTGTAAAAATCCTTTAGAGAAAATAGTTTCTTTTACAAATGAAAAAGATACCAAAATTTTTAGGGGAGTGAAGAAACTCAACACTCAATAATTTTGGTTTGATTTACTGGTTTTAATCCAGCAAAACAAGTTCTCTATTTCTTTGTGAAATCTTTCACCTCTCTCATTTCGGCTGAGCCACTTTACATCCTATATATATATATACTTCTATCTCTACAAAACCTAGATCAGAAAGAAACAAAATATACACCAGCTGTACATAAAGACAAAAGAAGAAAAAGGGGATCAACCTAGGATCATTAAGCTATCAGTTAATAACTGATCCTATTAGGCACTCAATGACTAGGAATAAAAGAGTTAACAGCTAAAAATATATTCACAATATACATATGCACATAAATCTTTACACCCCCCCTCAAGTTGGAGCTGCTGAATGAAGGCCCAACTTGGAAGACAAAAGATTGTGCTGATTTTCACCCAGGGATTTTGTCAGGAGATCTGCCAATTTGAGATAGGATGAGATGTGAAGGGTGGTGATGAAACCAGTTTCTACATTATCCCTGACATAATGACAATCAATGCCTAAGTGTTTTGTTCTTTCATGAAAGACTGGGTTGTGAGCCAAATAAAGAGCTGCTTTGTTATCACAAAACAGGTCTATAGGTGTGGGAATTTTCACCTTCAATTCTTCAAAAATGCCATGAATCCAGACCAATTCACTAGTGGTCTGAGACATACATCTATACTCTGCTTCACAGGAAGACTTAGACACAGTCTTCTGTTTCTTTGTCTTCCATGAGATGAGACAGTTGCCTAGGAACACACAGTATCCTGTGAGAGATCTTCTGCTAAAAGCACATGTTCCCCAATCTGAGTCACAATACCCTGTGAGCTTAAGATCAGACATGACAGGATAATAGAGCCCCTAATCTAGAGTTCCTGATAAGTATCTAACCACATGTAGCCCAGCTTGTAAATGTGGTTTTCTTGGGCATGACATGTATTGGCTCAGTTGCTGAACTGAGTAAGAAATGTCAGGCCTTGTGAGGTTTAAATATAATAGCCTCCCAACTAATCTTCTGAAAATCTCTGGTTCTTCCAAAAGTTCACCTTGATCAGTGGACAATTTCAGTCCCTTTGGAAAAGGAAACTTAGCAGATTTGCACCCTTGCATTCCACTATCTTGTATGATGTCAGTGATGAATTTTCTTTGATTCATGAGAGTACCCTTAGGGCTCCTGGATACTTCTATCCCAAGGAAATACCTAATCTCACCCAGATTCTTCATTGTAAACTGCTTGTCTAGTTTATCAATCAAGCATAAGATACGTTCTTCATCATCTCCAGTGATGAGAAGATCATCAACATAAACAAGTACTTTGATTTCCTTGCCTCCTTCTATCCTTGAAAACAAAGAGTAATCTCTCTTGCCTTTGGTAGAAACCTAGGTTGACAAGGCTCTTGGTCGGTTCAACATTCCATTGTCCGGAGGCTTGTTTCAAGCCATATAAGCTCTTCTTCAATTTACAAACCTTTCCATCACTTGTTTGTATATCCTTGTGGCACCTTCATGTATACCTCCTCTTGAAAAAACCATGTAGAAAAGCATTGTTAATGTCTACATGGTGTAACTTCCATCCCTTGATCGCGGCTAGAGCTATCAAACTTCTCACAGTTGTGAATTTTGCAACTGGGGAGAAGGTGTGCTTATAATCCTTCCCTTTTATTTGTCTGTCTCCTCGAGCCACCAACCTTGCTTTCAATCTTTCCACATTTCCATCAGGTCTAAATTTCACTTTGTAGACCCATTTGGAATCAATAGCTTTGTGTCCCTCAGGTAAATCAACAAGCTCCCAAGTTTCATTCTCTTCTAAAGCCTTCAGTTCACTGCCCATTGCTTCCCTCCATCCTTGGTCTCTTGAAGCTTCTTTAAAGCTGTTGGGTTCTCTAATTTTCATCACATTGTTTAGAGATGATATGTATTCATTGGAGTACATCTGTTCATTTTCAAGGTCTATCTTCATGAAAGAAGCGATGAAGTTTCTCCTCCTTTACTCCCTTTTTTTGGTATCTCAACAACAAAATCTTGTAATTTTTGTGGTGAACTCTTACTCTTGTGGATTTTTTCGGTTTTACGGTGCATCATCTTGATGCTCACTATTAATTTGTGGCTGTTGTTCTGTATGCTCAACCACTCCTTCTATTTCAGTATCTTCCTCATCTTGTCCTGTGACTTCTTGCTCTATACAGTTTTCTCCAAGATCATCATCATTCAGTTCAGTGACAATGTTGTGATCAGCTTGTCTCAGAGCCATCTCGATTCCATTCTCACCCTTGTTTAGCATAAAAGGTAGAATATGTTCATGAAAGACTACATCCCTGCTAACAAACACTTTTCTAGTCTCCAAATCCATGAGCTTGTACCCCTTTTCGCAATATGGATACCCAATTAAGATGCTCCTTCTCCCTCTTCTTTGCAAACTTATCTTTGGGTTTCTTGCTCCCACTTCCATAGCAAAGACAACCAATCACTCTCAAGTGATCGTATTTGGGTTCTTTCTTCATCAATTTCTCATAAGGAGTTTTCCAACCCAACACAGCAGTAGGTAGCAAGTTTATAAGATGTGTTGCAGCCAAAACACACTCTCCCCAAAGATAGTCAGGCAGATTTGCATGCAGCTTCATTGCTCTTGCAGTTTCTAGCAAGAATCTATGTTTTCTCTCCACTCTGCCATTCTATTGTGGCACACCTGGTAAGCTTCTTTGATGTATTATTCCTCGTTCAGCAAATACTCTTCCACACTCACTTTGGAGTATTTCAGTTCCATTATCACTCCTCACAGTCTTAACTGTAGTGTGAAACTGATTTTCAACATGAATCAGGAAATTTTTAATGATTTCCTTCACCTGTTCCTTGTTGGACATTAAATGAGTCCAAGTCACCCTACTGTTGTCATCAACAATAGTCAAAAAATAGGTAGACCCTGTAATTGCTTTAGTTTTATAGGGTCCCCACAAGTCAATGTGAATCATATCAAACACATTTTCAGCAATAGATTTACTTGGCATAAATGGCAATCTGTGGTGCTTAGCAAGAGCACAAATGTCACAAAAATAATGTTTTAAGTGCTTACAATTACAGAATTGAATGTGTTGCATTTTTGACAAAGATATATGCCCTAATCTAGCATGAAAAAGTTCTAGTTTTATATTTTCTTTGCCCTTCTTCTCCTTCTCCTGATTAGCCTTAGCAACATTGCAAAAAATCTTCACTTCTGTTCTTTCTTTTCTTCTCTTCACTTGCTTCATTCTTTACTCCTTCACTCAGTTTATACAGATCCTCCTGATTCATGCCACTAACTATCTTCTTCTTAGTGATAGGGTCCTGTAAATGACACCCATTTTCATCAAAAACAAATTCTAATTTGCTTCCCTGTAGCAACTTGCTTACAGACATCAGGTTATTTTTAAAATCAGGCACATATAAAACATTTGGCATCCAAATGTTATCTCTCAGTCTCACATCTCCTATCTCTTTCACTAATTTCACTGTCCCATCAGGCAAGCTCAGTCTCACCTGTTTCTTTAACACTCTTACATTTGTAAGCAACTTTCTGTTGCCTGTCATGTGGTCACTTGCTCCTGTGTCCACAATCCAGACATTTTTATCATTTTCAAAACAAACAGCAGCATTTGAAAATGAAATTTTACCTGCAAAGTTTGTGAATTCTTGCTTCTCACCCAATGCTTTCATCACTTCTTGAACAACAGCTGAAATCATAGCATTCTTTCCCTTATCTCCACTTCCTACTCCTTTCTCTGAACCTGTGTCCAGAGGTGTATTCTCTTCATAGCTTCCCTGCTCTCTCCCAACATTTGCTGCTTGCTTGTTCCTCTCCTTTTGCAAATTCTCATACCATTCAGGAGCTCCCTTAATCTTGAAGCATTCATCCTTCAGATGCCCTCTCTTTCCACAATGATCACACCTTTTCAAAAGCTTTTCCATCCTTTTTTCCTTGTACTCCTTCTTATTGAAGTACTTCAAAGGACCTAGACTTTTCTCTTGTCTAAGTACTGCCATGGCACTCACCTCTGTCCCTATGTCAAGCTCACCCGAAATTTCTTTCTGCCTTTCAACTTGAAGCACTAAATTGTATGCTTTGTTGACTAGTAAAAGAGGATCCATAGAGAGAAAATTTGTCTTCATCTGATTGTATCCATTGTTCAAACCCATCAAAAACTTAAACAGCCTATTTGTTGCCTCCATCTCCATCATTTTCTTCACAACATTGCACTTGCATTTCTCCATTGCACCACAATTGCATACTGGCAGTCCTTCAAGGCTAGAAATTTGATCCCATAAAGCCTTCAACTTGCAGTAGTAATCCCCAACAGAGGTATCATTCTGCTGCAGTTCATAAAGCTCTTTCATCAGTTGAAAGAGTTACGGTGCATTTGTTTGCCCATATCTCTCCGTTATCTCCTCCCACAATTCCTTAGAAGATTCAACAAAAACAAGACTTTCTGCAATTTATGGTTTCATGGTGGCCAGGATCCAACTCCTCACCATGTAATGTGCTCTTATCCACCTGTGGAGATCATCAGAATTTTCATCTGGTTTCCCACATTTTCCATCCAATAATCTAAGCTTGTTCTTTGCACCTAGAGCAGTTTTAACATTCCTGCTCCAGTTTGCAAAGTTGGTTCCATTAAACACAATGGTACCCAGTGTTGTAGTAGAGCTCTCATTAACTCCTACAAACAATGGGTCCTTGTAAGGGTTCATGAGATGAGTCTCATTTCCTTCATTTTTCTTTTCAGCCATTTCAGTTTTCTTTCTTTCTTACTCGATTTTTGAGTTTCTCAATCAGATCATACAACCTTGCTCTGATACCATGAAGAAACTCAACACTCAATAATTTTGGTTTGATTTACTGGTTTTAATCCAGCAAAACAAGTTTTCTATTTATTTGTGAAATCTTTCACCTCTCTCATTTCGGCTGAGCCACTTTACATCCTATATATATATATACTTCTATCTCTACAAAACCTAGATCAGAAAGAAACAAAATATACACCAGCTGTACATAAAGACAAAAGAAGAAAAAGGGGATCAACCTAGGATCATTAACCCATCAGTTAATAACTGATCCTATTAGGCACTCAATGACTAGGAATAAAAGAGTTAACAGCTAAAAATATATTCATAATATACATATGCACATAAATCTTTACAGGGAGCATTGTGTATTTTGCATTTTAGTTTTAAATTGCTCAGTTTTTTGTTTTTATTATTTTATATTGGGAGAAATTGAAGGCTTGAATAGTTGAATGCCTTCTTTGATCCAATAATAATAAGGAAAAATTTCAAAAAACTACCTTTTATAACCAACTTTTTTCAAAAAACTACCTTTTAAAAAATTTCTTTCAAAAAACTACCTTATACTCCCTCCGTTTCATTTTAATCTACACACTTACACTTTTCACGCATGCCAATGCAAAACTTTGAGGACATATATTTTTAGTTTTATATTTGTAAAAATTATAAAATGTACATATTAATAAAATACTCCATGTTATGATGAATCTAACAAGATCCCACGTGACTATATTTTCATCTGCGTATAAATCACAAATGATGGTCAAAGTGAAATTTGTGAATAGTGTAAAATGTCAAAGTGTGTAGATTAAAATGAAACGGAGGGAGTATAACATATTCCTTTCAATATACTACCATGTTACGTTTATATATAATACTAATCAATAAATGACAATCGCCCTAAGTGTTGTTGCCGATGGAGTAGCGAGAAAAGAATAGAGAAACGATAGGGGAGGAAAGAATAGCAATTTACGGTGACTCAATTATTAGTGATTAAACCCCATTTACGGTAAAATGGTAGTATATTGAAACAAATTTGTTATATAAGGTAGTGTTCTAAAAGAACATTTTTAAAAGGTAGTTTTTTGAAAAAAATTGATTATAAAAGGTAGTTTTATGAAATTTTCCCTAATAAAAAATGCTTATTTTATAAGAAGTATCTTTAGGACATATAAAATGGTATAATATTTATGACAAAAAAACCCTAGCTTCCTCCTCTCCCCTCTTCTCTTCCTCCAAAAAAAACCCCTAATCCTTTTCTTCTAGTTTGGGGCTGCCATCATCCTTTCGATGATGGTAAGCCCCCAATTCTTCTTTTTTCTTCTAGTTTTTATTGTTTTTGTTATTAATAATCTTCCATTCTTTCTCTTTTTGAGAGTTTTCTACCCAATTTTTGGGTTCTTTCTCTCCTCTTATGGGAGTTTGGAGTTTAGTTCTAGTCTTTTTCCACGTGGAAGTTTAAAAATTGGTATGAGAGATTGTTCCTATTGATTGAAGTTCAAGACCATCAACATGGAAGTATTGGAAATTCGGATGCGGTCAACATGGTTAAATCAAGAATTTTCTTCCCCAAACTATGTCAGAATGATAGACTTCCCCATCAATAGCTGCGTGATTCAGTAAATACAAGGGGGCTGCGCTGTATTGCTCGATCTGGTTCATTGTAGTTTCTTCGAAGGCGAAATTGATTTGATCTTGTCTGATTATATCTTGTTTTTCTTTAATACTTATTGTAGATGTCGTTTGGCCTTCATTTAATGAAATTTCTCTTTCTTTCAAAAAAATAAATGGTATAAAATTTACAAGTTATAAATCATAAGAGATATATGTGGTGACAGTAAACTTTCGAAAAATATGCTTGCCTTATATTAAAAGTATAGGGAATATTTAGTAATATATACTCCTGCTATACATATATCTTGCAGGATGCAATGTGCAAGCGAATTGGAATTAATCCAAGAATAAGAACCACCTATATTCCACTTAATACAAACTTGGGAGAGGTACGAACCACACTATTAGTAGTTGCAGCCCTTCTAGCCACAATAACTTTTGCAGCAGGATTCTCCATCCCGGGAGGTTTTAATGATGATGGACATGCTATTTTTGCAAGGAACTCAGCTTTTATAGTGTTCTTACTATCAGATACTTATGCAATGTGTTGTTCCATGCTAGTCATCTTCATTCTGATCTGGGCCATGGTTTGTGATCCCGACATATCACTTATACTCATTGATCGCAGCATCGTTATACTGCAGCAAGCACTTTACGGAACACTGGTGGCGTTCATGAGTGGTGTGTATACTGTAGTCTCTCATAATTGTTTATGGACTGCCATTGTTGTTTGTGTCATGTGCTCTCTTGTTGCGGTTGTAACCAATAAGAGTGTTCTTTATAGATTGCTTAAAAGGTTTGTCCCCTCTACAAGATAATTACTAGTTTTTTACCTTGATGGCATGCGTAATAGAAACTAGAAAGCATTAGATATGGGGAGTGAAAGAAATTCATCTTGGTTGGAGATGGTAATCGAAGAGAATAAAACACACAAAACAATCCCATAGGTGTGCCTTGACCCTATTTCGTCTAGCTCCGTTTAGAGTCCAAAAGAGCTCAAATCCTTTCAAAATATTGGCATGTCGTTCCAATCTTCCTTAGCTTCAAATCCAACAATTGGATTGTTATTTTCGGCATCCTAAGCAAATGTAGCGCCCCCATATAAGTATTGGTGTATTTTCTCCATTTGTGTGTGATGCTTGTGGTGAATTGTTGTACCAAGGTGTTTCCTTTGTGATTGTATTTGCATCTAGTATCAACAAGAGAAATTTGGTGTACATGTACACACTTATTTGTTGGTTATTAGTGGAAATGTTTGGTACTAGCAGACGTATGGTGGTTTTTCCGCCTACATTGGATTTTCCACATAATATACTCCTTGTATTCGGTTGTCTATATCATAGATTGTTTATGGGTTTTATATGTGAATTTGTTAGTACTTCAGCTACTTGCTTCATGTATGTTAGTGGTATACCGTATATTCATCCCCTTTTGCAACACAAAGGGAGAAACTACTACTAGCTTTTGCTCGATCTTTTATCATGCTTGTCGGATCATAACTCCTTTCCCCAACACATTGGATTTTCCACATAATTCCTTGTATTCCGTTGTCTATATCATCGGTTGTTTATGGATTTTATATGTGAATTTGTTAGTACTTCACCTACTTGATTCATATAATGTTAGTGGTATACCGTATATTCAGCCCTTTTTGCACAACACAAAGGGAGAAAGTGCTACTAGCTTTTGCTCAATCTTTTATCACGCTTGTGGTAACTCCTTTCCTCGACATATTGGTATTAGAGCCAAATTGTTTAAACACATCATAAATAAATACATTCCAACTAGAGTAATTGAAAAGAATAGAATTTTGAATCGGAAAGTTGACTGAAAGCGTTCTGCAACATATTGCTAATGACACTAATGCATTATATGAAAAAGTTTGAAGATATGAGATTGCGCAAGAGGGGCTTCAACAGTTGGAGTACACGAATAGTGTGACAGCCTGCAGACTACACCAAGGCAACATGCCGAACGTAACATGGGCACCATTGCACCAAATCATATTTTGCTATTTGATTTTACAAACGATTTAGAGACAATATAGAAATAATGATAAAATAAAAAGTTTTTGGATCCAGGATATGGGTTATCATTTGTAATATGATCCGTTTAAAAATTCAGTCTAATAGTCGTATATATTAGGGTTTTTTTGTTAGAAAGGACCTAATAAAATACAAGTTTGTAGGGAAGGACCTAATAATTTTTTTTGTCTAAAAGGACCTATTAAAATACTTTCGATTGTTAAGAGGAACCAGTTTATGAATTTCAGGCCAAAAAACTCTATTTTTTTTTCATAAATTGAAGGAAAATGTCTGCGAAATCATCTTCAAGCAATAAAATTCCTGGGGGGCACTGATATTAGCCCAACTCATCACCTTGAGATGAATATGACTCGTAATACAAACCATGATAATGTCCCGGTTATAAATGTGGATGCCTCTTTTGTAAGTCTAGCGGTTCATGCTAGAATTGGGGGGGTTGCCCGTGATATTGATGGCAAATGGACTGTTGGATTCCACAAAAAGTGTTTTGTTTCAGATTCCCTAGCAGCGGAGCTCATGGCGATTCATGAAGCTCTTGTGTTAGTGGAGCACCAACATATTTTGGAGGCTATAATTATCTCTGATTGTAGGAATGCGGTGAATCTCATTCAATGGGGTGATGTTTCTGATCTGTATTTTAATATCATTGATATGTGCAGAAAAAAGCGGAGTAATCTTCCTCGGGTGCAACTCAAGTATTGTCGACGTGAAGACAATAGGATAGCGGATGCCATGGCTAAAGCTTGTAGAATGTCAGATATCGAATGTAATTTAACTAGGCTTTTCCCCTACCCCCTAGTTATTGTATGAATTCCCATATCGGCGTTTGTAACTAACATTAAACTTTCTATCTAGTTCTGTTTTCAAAAAAAAAAAATTATCACGCTAAAAAATCAGGTAAACATTCATTAATAGATAGATTAAAATTAAAAAGGCAAATTTCATAGTCATCCCCCAGTTCTTCATCAAAAACATCACAGCTGGAAAAAGAAAACAAGTGGAAGAAAAAAGGAAAAGGCTCAACAATAACTATAAACTTGGATAGAAGAAAAAAAATTGTTGCAATACATTGCCAAAATTTCAGATTGGATTCAAGAGACTTCACTACACTTTCCTTGCCTTTCGTGCTTGGAAATACAAAATTTGACATTCAAGATACAAACCTTTTTTTTGGGCTAAGTGAATGCTTCTTATTAGTATCTCTGTCTACACGCTCGTATAGAAATATATATTATATATGACTATGTATAAAAAAGAATCACCAAAAATATACTAAACAGGGTTGGAGTTTTCCTCCTCGTTTTCGCTTGTACATAAAAGAATGACATAAAAAGCTAAGCTTGAGTCTTCAACTCGCTTCAATAAACTATGTAGGCTTTCAATTTGTTATTTGTTTATGCCGATTTTTGCTTAAGCGACAATGTTTGTTACGGGACACTAACAACTAGATTTATGCGATGGACGGTATGCAAATATGAAGAAAACAAGAAGGAAATGGAAAGACACCACGGAATGTTGACGCGGAAAAACCCCAATGAAGGTGGGCAAAAAACCGCGGGTGGATGTGAGTCCACCAATCCTCTATATGCAATCGCCAATCGGAATGATCAACGATCAATACAACCTAATGAATTTTGTTCTAAGTATAATATAATCACTGCATCAAGAGAGAAATTAGCAATGAAATGTATTGCATATTGAATGTATTATAAGTTCTTAAGCTTGAGCGCCTTTTTTTTTCGTGCCCCAGGTTCTCATCACTCGATCCTTTTATAGCGTTTTCTTGACTCAACGTGCACCCTCAAATCTAGGGAGTAGTTAGCTAGAATCTCGTCCCTTTCCTCTCGAGATCTCGGTGCATTATTCAAACGGCTACACACTTATTAAACTGACTGGAGCTCTATGGGGTTCAATCTGCCTTATTCTTAAGGAATTAGTTACTCCTTGACTTGGTCCATGCGTCATAACTCCCTTATCAACGTCAGCGTCATAAGCCTCTAACGTCAACGTTGACCTGTAAAAATCAGCAATAACAATTTGCCCCCAATTGTTGCAATGATGACAACATTAGAATCATAAGACAATTGGAAAACAACTGTTTCATTCTGCTAAGAATACAAAAGATAACTTTTCTGCAAAAGATAACCAAGAGTCACTAGCCAAAAGATAAGAAATAAAGACTTGCAATTAAACCAAATATATCCGTTTGTTATAGTGAAAACAGGGGTATAAAAAGCTGTGCCAATTAAACCAAAGTTACACGCAACATTCTCTCTCTAAAAACAACCCTTGAACTTTCTTCTCACTGTTCTGGAGCTTCCCGAAGTACCTCGCCTGAATTGTTCCTTCATCCAGGTAAATTTCGCCACTTTAATCTCAAAGCATTCTTGTTTTCTTTTAAATCCATGGCTCCAAGTAGACGAAGCATTAGGAATTACATCAAAAATCATGAGAGAAATAAATCGAAAGAAAAAATCGAAGAGAAAAAAGAAATTGACGACGAACAATCGACTATGTTGGAAGATGATTTAATGAAATTACTAGACATAGGAGATCTACCAACTGACACGATTTTAAGAAATGTTGAGTCTCACGAACGTCCCGTGGATTGCCCTTCTGGTTGGGTAGTTTTTTATGAATACCCTTTTAAGATAGGTCTTAGGTTACCTTTTCCGACCATTGCTAGGGAACTCCTGCAAGCGTTCCAAATTAGCTCCGGACAAATTATGCCCCAATTTTGGAGAGTCCTAAGCGTCATTGATCGGGTTACATCCAACTGGGATGTACCTTTCACTTTTTAAGATTTGTTGTATTGTTACGAAGTTAGGGTTAAAGGAAACAATAGGATAGCTTTGCATGTCAGAGCGAGAAGAAAAGCGCTGGTTGAAGGGGTTCCATCGAATGACAAAGGATGGAAGAGTCGCTATGTCTTTGTGAAAAAGTCATCTCTTGGAGAATTAGGGAAATTCTTGGTCGAAGGCTGGAACATAGAAGGTTCGTGAATTTTCCTTATAATTTTCTTAACGTCACGTCGTTAACACCGTTCTTACGTCGCTTTTTCGCGAGGTTTGGATCCGAGATTGTTCAGCCATAGAGAAGAGTCGGAACAACAGTGTGCTAAGTTCTTGGAATACAGCGTTGAGAATCGGTAGTTCAAGAAGATATCAAGCGTCGATCAAGACAGCTAGCTGCTCGTCAATGGCTTCTGATAAGTACCTGCTACGCCTATGTCATTGTATGATGCTTTCATAAACGATCACTAACTCGTCTTAATCTGGTACGACGGAATCGTCGCGATCCCGTCAGAAGGGCTCTCTGGATAGTAACGCTCTGGCCGACCTTTTGAAGAAGAGAAAGAGGGAGACATATCGTTCTGCTACTTCGTCTACTACGTCTTCTAGCAAACGTCTTCCCCATAACGTCGTTAACGTCGACGACGAAGATGCTGCGGTACCCCCAAGGGTCATTCTTCCACAAGGACTAAGGAACATCGAAATGTGTTAATTTAACAATAAGCTAAGCCGAAGAAATCTTCAAGTTTTGGTTAAACTAAGGGTATAAACTATTGAAATCAAATTAGGAAAGGCACTAGGAATGGGAAAACACCACAATCATAGTTCACATCCAACAACCAAGTAGAGGTAAGGGGGTTGACATGTATTGGGGATATGCAAAGGGAAATAAACAAACCTAAACACCTCTAAAATCGTTGTTAAGGAGTTTAGAGTCCTAATTATGGCAACAAAACCTATATTTCGAGGTGTTATCACCTAACTAGGCCAAGTTAGGAATTGAAATCAAACCCAAGTTAATACCAATCAACAAGTGATGTGTAGCAACTAATCAATCGATCATAAAGGTCAACCACATAAAAGTAAACCATTAAATGGGCAACAAAACGATCAAAGGTGATGGAGCTCACATCAACTAAGTCACCAATCAACATTAAAGATTGAAATTGCACAAATCCCAAGCATAATCAACCCAATAAACACTACTCATGAAAATAGGATGCAAATAATGATTGGGCTACTCCCAATCCTAGCTAATGAACTACTCACTATCCATTATACTACCAAACATCTTAAACATGGAAAAACTAGCAATAAATCACCAATTTAAAAATAGCAAAAACCAAAAATCAAGACTTTAAAGCAAAAACAAAACAAAATCTAGTGAATAAACAAGAAGAAACTAGGATAAGATGAAAACTTTAATCTAGATTAACAATTAAATATGAAGATTCAACAATGAAAACAACTAAAATAAAGTAAATAAAAGAAGAAAGAGGGTAAGAAATGCTCATTGATAAATTGTTGAATCTTCAAATACAAGTTGTCACCCTTGAATCTCCAAATCTTTAATCTTTCTTTGAGTTTTCTCACTTTTCCCCTAAACTAAGTTATGGAGGCTAATCCTCCCTAGAACCCTAAAAATATTCTAAAACTAAAAGTAGGGAATAAAATAAAACTTTCCTCCTCAAAATGGGCTAAGGGGGGTATTTATACTCCCCCTCAATTACTTCGTCGTAAACAAAATGGGTCGAAGAAAAACGTGCGAATAACAGCAGCCCGGGCGGGCTCCACATGGCCCGGGCGGGCTGACCAAGGCAACCCGGGCGGACTGGGTCAAGGCCCGGGCAGTGCAGGGTGGTCGGGCCCATGCACCGGGCGGGGCATGCTATCCTTCTTCGTTGAGGCAGAAGCTCCACTCTTCAGCAGCCCGGGTGGGCAGGACACTTGCTCGGGCGGGCCGAGGTTTGTGACCACTCGTTGGAAAGCTATCGAGCTAAACTTTCATCTCCAACTTAAATTACTGAAAAATATTATTTGTAGTGAAAGTTATGACCATTTTAATATGACCCTTGTGCACAAATCCTTCCAAAAGCACTTATTTTGGCAAAATTGCTCCACTCTATGCTTAGTGTGTGGTATGGATAGGTGGGAATGTGGTGTAGGATAAGCTCTATATTATAGCATTAAATCAAGCCACCCCTCTAACTTTAGCTCCAAAAAGCTTACCTACATAGAAAACCAAACACAAAGGGGAAAAACTATACATATAAAATAATAAAATGAAAATAAATAAAGAAAACAATAATAACAAAAAAGGAGATAAAATTAGACGAATAATTACGAAAATTAAACTGAAACGACTCTAATTAAGCACGAATTATTACCCTATGAATGACATAAATGTCTCTCATCAAATGCCCCCAAACTTGAACTTTCCTCGTCCTCGAGCAAAACAATTGGACACAAAAGGGAAATAGGAAAGCAAAAAGATTTATTAAAAGCTAAACTAGAAAGCAAGAAATCTAACTCACTTTCGTAAGAATCACGGTTGCATTTAGCGCATGCAACAAGCTCTTTAAACCCCTAAATCGATTTAAAGGGCGAGTGAGATCTCGCGAGGGTTTCCCAAGAGGCTTAACCCACAACTCTAATCAAGCACAAACATATAGTAAGCCAAAGTCATCTCTTTAAATATGGTTCACAAAGCAATGGACGATCTAAGTAAACTTTCAAAGCATAACCATCATCAATATGTATCCATGACTTAGGAATATAGGGGATAGGCTAATCTAAGGTGCATAATTGACACTATTAAAAGCTTCAAAACATCAATTAGAGTCTACTAAGGCATTCAAGAGTTACAAATCGTTCTCAAATGGATGAAGATGGTCCCAAGATTGATCATAATCACCTATAGTGCACATAAACTCCCCCAAACTTGACTTTTGCTAAGAGAAAACCATGATTTTAGTATTATAACGATTGAGCAATGGGTCTAGAGTCTCAATGTTTAAGCCATAATGACATTCATCATTACTAGGGAGACTCTACTTATGAAATTTTCAAACTCCCACTCAACCATTTGGACTAACCCACTTTCTCAAATCATGTGGTAGTTACCACTTATTGACTCTTTTTTCGATTTTCTTTTCATTTAATGGACTTTAATAGGCTTTTATACCTGTGGGCTCATTGGCTCATTGGCTCCACTTATTGGAGTCAAGACTTAAACATTTTTTTTTTAAACAATCGATTTAACTCTTAGCATAGCTTATTCGGGGGTAAAAGGTTGTGCACCAAAGAATATTTCAAGATCCAAGTAGGGTCACTACAACTTCCAAAAGAGAATTAGTTCGACTCTTTTCAACACAAAGTTTGACAACATTTAGAATCATAGATTGCCTTTTTCGAGTAGAAAATCAAGCACCAAAGATTAATCGATCCCTAATCGCCCCAAATTACACATACAAGTAAACATCCAATGGAAACACCTATACTCATCTACCCAAATGACCAAATCAAAGGAATCCACATAAATTTGTTATCAAGAATCTTCCCTTGGACACAAAATGCTTTGTACTTTTCTTTATTCCTCAATTTTTTTTTTTGTATTTTGCCAAACATCTTTTTTTCATTTTTTCAATTTTTCTTTATAAAGATAAACTCAAAACTTGAAGGAAAAAAAAACTTGGTCGTTACTAGTCTCCTAAAGTCAAACAAAACCTAAGTAGACCACTAAACTAAGTAGAGTGGTAAGCAAGGGTCATTCTTCCACAAGGACTAAGGAACATCAAAATTTGTTAATTTAACAATAAGCTAAGCCGAAGAAATCTTCAAGTTTTGGTTAAACTAAGGGTATAAACTATTGAAATCAAATTAGGAAAGGCACTAGGAATGGGAAAACACCACAATCATAGTTCACATCCAACAACCAAGTAGAGGTAAGGGGGTTGACATGTATTGGGGATATGCAAAGGGAAATAAACAAACCTAAACACCTCTAAAATCGTTGTTAGGGAGTTTAGAGTCCTAATTATGGCAACAAAACCTATATTTCGAGGTGTTATCACCTAACTAGGCCAAGTTAGGAATTGAAATCAAACCCAAGTTAATACCAATCAACAAGTAATGTGTAGCAACTAATCAATCGATCATGAAGGTCAACCACATAAAAGTAAACCATTAAATGGGCAACAAAAGGATCAAAGGTGATGGAGCTCACATCAACTAAGTCACCAATCAACATTAAAGATTGAAATTGCACAAATCCCAAGCATAATCAACCCAATAAACTCTACTCATGAAAATAGGATGCAAACAATGATTGGGCTACTCCCAATCCTAGTTAATGAACTACTCACTATCCATTATACTACCAAAGATCCAAAACATGGAAAAACTAGCAATAAATCACCAATTTAAAAATAGCAAAAACCAAAAATCAAGACTTTAAAGCAAAAACAAAACAAAATCTAGTGAATAAACAAAAAGATACTAGGAAAAAATGAAAACTTTAATCTAGATTAGCTATTAAATATGAAGATTCAACAATGAAAACAATTAAAATAAAGTAAATAAAAGAAGTGAGAGGGTAAGAAATGCTCATTGATAAATTGTTGAATCTTCAAATACAAGTTGTCACCCTTGAATCTCCAAATCTTTAATCTTTCTTTGAGTTTTCTCACTTTTCCCCTAAACTAAGTTATGGAGGCTAATTCTCCCTAGAACCCTAAAAATATTCTAAAACTAAAAGTAGGGAATAAAATAAAACTTTCCTCCTCAAAATGGGCTAAGGGGGGTATTTATACTCCCCCTCAATTACATCGTCGTAAACAAAATGGGCCGAAGAAAAACGTACGAATAACAGCAGCCCGGGCGGGCTGACCAAGGCAACCCGGGCAGGCTGGGTCAAGGCCCGGGCGGTGCAGGGTGGTCGGCCCCATGCTGATCCACCGGGCGGGGCATGCTATCCTTCTTCGTTGAGGCAGAATCCACTCTTCAGCAGCCCGGGCGGGCAGGACACTTCTCGGGCGGGCCAGCAGACGCGCCTGATTTCAAAGAGCCATATCTCTTTCATTTTTCATCGGAATCAGGATTGTGACCACTCGTTGGAAATCTATCGAGCTAACCTTTCGTCTCCAACTTAAAGCACTGAAAAATATTATTTGTAGTGAAAGTTATGACCATTTTAATATGACCCTTGTGCACAAATCCTTCCAAAAGCTCTTATTTTGGCAAAATTGCTCCACTCTATGCTTGGTGTGTGGTATGGATAGGTGGGAAGTGTGGTGTGGGATAAGCTCTATATTATAGCACTAAATCAAGCCACCCCTCTAACTTTAGCTCCAAAAAGCTTACCTACATAGAAAACCAAACACAAAGGGGAAAAACTATACATATAAAATAATAAAATGAAAATAAATAAAGAAAACAATAATAACTAGAAAGGAGATAAAATTAGAAGAATAATTACGAAAATTAAACTGAAACGACTCTAATTAAGCACGAATTATTACCCTATGAATGACATAGATGTCTCTCATCAGCTAGCGACCCTGTCGTGTAGCCACTTCTAATTTTTACCTTTTCATTTTTGGAGACAGTTGAAAATTTCGTAGTTTCTAAAGATAGCTTGTTGTTTATTTTGGGTCATTCATGGGAACGACCAATACTGATGCACTTTTTGGACCATTCGTGGGAATAGTCATGACACTTGTGTTTGTTTAATCGTTAGTATGAACTTCGTTTGCTTGGTATTTTCTGCCGTTTTTATGGCGTCTAAGTTCGTTGGCCGGGCGCTTTGAAAGCCTTTCTTTTAACACGTAGGTTAGACTTTGTTAAAGAAAAAATAAAAGAATTAATGCGCATCAAACAAGTTTACTTACTTATTATGAATATGTCAAATGTTTACAACGCTGCTGAGCGGTCGTTATAATCTTACTCTTTATTCAAACAACAGTTGTCGTTGCGTCGTAAAAACGTCGCAATCTTATTGAAGGAAAATCCTGAAAAACACAACACTTGGTAATGCTTCGTCGTTGACATTTCAACGACTTTATTATGACATATTCATCACTTATTGAATTAGAAAACAAAATACGAAAAGAAAAAACAAAAGACGCGAAATGAAGTGTCACTCAGCGTTTATCTAGAAGAAATATCTTTTGAGATGGATAGCATTCCAGCTACGCAGGACCATAGTGCCATCGCGTCGGACTAACCGGTAAGCGCCATTGCCAACGACCTTGCTGATTTGATAGGGACCTTCCCATTTTGGACCTAGCTTACCTGCATTAGGATCTTGTGTGTTTTGGAACACCTTCCTTAACACCCAATCTCCTGCGACAAATGACTTGGCTTGTACGGTCTTGTTGAAGCTCCTTGCGACAATATGTTGTTGAGCTGCCATGCACACCAACGCTGCATCGCGCAGTTCTTCTATGGTATCTAGGTCGCATATCAATTCGTCATGGTTCCGCTGTTCTGTCATTAAGTCGTACCTGGCAGTTGGAATACTTACCTCAGCTGGTAAGACTGCTTCGCAGCCGTAAACCAGTGAAAAAGGGGTTTGCCCAGTCGCAATGCGTGGCGTCGTACGATTTGCCCACAATATAGCTGGCAATGCTTCTGCCCATTTTCCTTTCTTAGCGGTAAGACGCTTCTTCAATGTGTCTATGACGGTCTTATTGCTGGACTCAGCTTGTCCATTGGCTTGAGGATATCTGGGCGTTGACGTTAGTAACGTGATGTTCCACTCGTCGCAAAAGTGCTTGGTTTTGTCACTGATAAACTGCGACCCATTGTCGCACCTGATTTCTGACGGAACACCAAACCTGCATATAATGTTAGTATGTATAAACGAAATTACCTCTTTGTCGCGTACCTGTTGGAAGGAATCTGCTTCTATCCATTTTGAAAAGTAATCCGTTAGTGCTAACATAAAGACCTTCTGTCCTGGGGCTGGAGGTAGTTTACCAACTATGTCCATTCCCCATTTCATAAAAGGCCATGGGGTTAAAGTTGGATGTAGAATTTCACAGGGTTTGTGCATCATACCTGCGTGTCGCTGACAACTATCACATCTGGTGACGTACCTGATCGCATCTTGCTTCATCGTTGGCCAATAATAGCCCATCCTTAACGCTCTATTGGATAGGTTACGTCCTCCGGAATGGTTTCCGCACGTCCCTTCGTGCAGGTCTTGCAAGACTTGCCCCCACTGGTCCTTTTCTAGGCATCGCAGATACGGTCCAGCGACGGATTTTTTGAACAGTACTCCTTGGATGACGGTATACCTAGACACCTTGAAACGGATCTGACGTGCTTCTGCTTTGTCCTCTGGGAGTATATCGTTAGTTAAATAATCGTAAAGAGGTTTCATCCAACTAACATGTACCTCGTCGTGTGCGGGGTTATTATCGTTGGTTGCGTCGGCGTTGCTGCGTCTTGGTTCGCCGTCGTCTTCTGGCGGGACGTCATCATCACCTACTTCACTGTCTCTTCCGACTGTCGTGACGACATTGGCGACGTCTTTGCATTCGCTTATCACAGGTGTTGTGATATGGATGATAGGGATGGAGGTGAATGATACGTCTCTCAGTGACGACCCCAGGTTGGCCAACACATCCGCTTGTGTATTCTGATCTCTTGGTATCTGCATTATGTCAAAAGGGTTAAACATTTTACTTTTACCTTGTGCGACTTCTAAATAGAGCGTCATTTTCGAATCCTTAGCGGCAAATTCGCCTTTGATTTGACTGACTACTAGCAAAGAGTCGTTGTAGATCTTTAACGCTTGTGCTCCAAAGTCGCTTGCTAGATTCATTCCTGCGATTAACGCCTCGTACTCAGCTTCATTATTGGTCGCTTTGAATTCACAGCATCTAGCTTGCACTATCTTGTCCCCTTGTGGTGACTTTAGGACGACGCCAAGGCCTGCACCACGAAAATTGGAAGATCCGTCAACAAATAAAATCCATGCGTCATGATTGACATGGTTGATCCGAGCAACTTCATCGACGGCGATCTTTTCCAATTCTGGACTAAAGTCAGCCACAAAGTCAGCCAGAGCTTGCGACTTGATCGCGGTTCGTGGCAAGTACTTGATGTCGTAACTGCTAAGTGCAATTGCCCATTTCCCTATGCGGCTTGTCAACTCAGGTCTACGCAAAACACTTTTGATAGGATAGTTAGTCATGACAACGATAGTATGAGTTTCGAAGTAATGTCGGAGTTTTTTCACGGCAGTGACTAAGGCAAGTATAAGTTTTTCGAGAGAGGAATACCTGGTTTCTGCGTCTAGCAGAGACTTATTGACGTAGTAGATGGTGTAACACCCCGACAATTCTCTCTTTTCAGAAATACCTTTTCAATATAAAACTTAGAGAATTACCCAAGTGTTATCGCCCGTGTGATAACGTATCGGCTTATTTAGAATTTTGCAGCGGAAAACATCTGATAAAACTTCATACTTTATTTTCATACATAAATAAATAAGTACTTCAAAATCAAACACTCTATATATGTCTACTCAGATAAACTTATTATAATATGTTCCTACTAATGCAGAAAATATGATATACTAGATTACACAAGCTTTCCATCCCCAGATTCCCAATGATGCAACATCTGCAAACCTGTAAATTTCAATGCTCTAAAGAATCTGCTCAACAAATTTGGGTCATCACAGGATCAATAAGGCAAAGCCATGATCAACACACACAAACAAAGCACGTAATCAGCAAAGCTGAGTACTACATAATAATGCATAAACTTTCCTAACATGATACTAAATAAATAACATGCAGGGATAAATAATAATATAATCATATAACATTCTGCAGACAACTTTTAACTGAACTAACTCTAAACATCTTTTTATTACTCAAATGGAATAGTTATTGGACCTGAGTTGTCTTATCTACTAATGCCTTCATTACGAAGACGAAATACGGGAGCTACCACGTATTCCAGAAATGACCTGCGATATCGAGGAACCTTTGCTAACTGTAAAAGGGATGGTGATCAATCCATCTCCTGTAAATAGCCATAGCTCGCTCACCATGTACCCCAACTCCTAATGTCCAACTCTAGACGTGCACCAGTCAAAAGTCTATAACTATCCTCGTTACACTTTACGTTCTTTACAAGTTGTTACTTGATATGACACACATACAAGCAACACATAAATACAAGGCAAACATTCACAACTGAACTTCTTTTATCTTAGGATTTAATAAGTGATCACAACTTACAACCCAAGACTTACTTTCTTTTAATCTCAACTTTCTTATTTGTTGAACCTAAGCAACAATCAAACTTACCTTTAAAAGGCATACTTATCAACTTACCAAATAAGGCCCACAGTCCTCATAAAGTAGTGAAAATAATACTTGTAAGGGAACACATGAATAATCATGAATCAATCTTAATAACATATTAATTCCCCCATGTGAATTAATAATTAAAGTTCCCATCCACATGCTTGCATCAATAAATCCAGACAAACATGACAATTTTTTACTCATAATAAATCTAATAATTAACATGCTTGCTCACAGGCATAAAACATGTAAAAATCAATCATACTAGAAATCACATATGAACTTATAAAGTTCCTATACATGATACTACAACTTTTTCCTCCTTAAATCATGATACTAATCATATAGCACACAAGTATGTACGTACCTTGTGTAAACTAGTCGGTAGGCCACTTTTAACCCTTTAAAAGTCTCCTACAGAATATTCTCCGTCTAGAAATCAATATAAACTAAAATCAATACTCTTAAATAAAAAGACAGCAACTTTAAAATATTTAAAATCCCCTTTAAACATATTCAAAAGTTGATTTTACTATCAAAACTTCAATGACTTTTAATTCCTAGCATAGTACTACCATACTAGTAATTAAAATTCTTAAAACTCCCTAAATAAAATCTTTTCTGAAATTCCAGCAACTTATAAAATCATAAAACCCTCTTTAAACATATGCAAACATGTTTAAATTCATAATCTAAACCAATCTCATAGTATACAACATGCAACTACGGTTTTCTAATAATTAACACCCTAAAAATCCATGCTTTAATGATTAAAACTTCAATCTAACAATAATAAACAAATCTGAATTTTTATTCTTATAATATATAATATATATAATCCATGATTAATCATTAAAACAGTAAATTAAAGTTATTAATCATGATTAGTACTAAAATAAAACATAAAAATATGATTTTTAATTGAAACTTGAGGAAGAAGAAAAGAATTAAACCAACACAAGAAGGAAGTGGAAGGATGCGCCGGCCAAGGAAGAGCAGCGGCAACGGCGGCGGCGGTTCACTGGTGTTCGGCGGTGGTTGCGACGTTTCTTAGCGAAGAAGAAAGCGTTACTTGAAGAAGAAGAAAGAAAACTTGAGAGCAAGAAAAAAAACCAAAACTCACGTGGAAGAGGAAGAAGAAAGGTGCCGGCTGTTTGTGAGGGAAAAGAGAAAATAAATCTTTGTGTGGTAAAAATAATTGGGTCTAAGGTATTTATAAGTAGGGTTTTCTTTTGGGCTTAGGAAAAGGAGACTGAGTTTGAATAGAGTTTGATGATGACTAGGATTGATAAATTAGAATTCCTAATATCAATATAACTCCTTTCTCCTAATCTACTTAGAATTTGAGTTCCTCAATTCCACTTAGACTTCTTTTCCAAATCAAATTCGTATTTCAAACCTTTTTCAAAGCATGCCTAATTAAAATATTTTCAACTTTCTTAAATCCTTAAAATAATTTCATTTGACTTTTAAAATAGTCAACCTTCTTTAAATAATAAAATCATTTCAACTAAAATATAAATATATAAATGCTAAAATATATTTATAAAATCCTTTAAAATTATGGGGGATTACAGGTGGGGAGTTGCTGGCTTTCCGCCTCGCGCGTCAAAACGGCGCCGACTGAGATGTTGCTAACAGCTAAGTACAACTGGAGGGTCTCCCCTTCGCTAGGCTTGGAAAGTAATGGGGGGGTAGCTAGGTAATGCTTCAGCGCCTGCAGGGCGTCCTCGTGCCTCGGGGACCAGTCAAATCCTTTATTTTTACGTAGCACGTCGTAGAATAGATGACACTTTTCGGATGACCTGGATATGAAACGGTTAAGAGCAGCGACGCGTCCTGTTAATTTTTGTACCTCTTTGACGTTTCGGGTGATTGGATGTTGATCAATGCCTTGATCTGATCTGGACTGGCCTCGTTGCGTCACGACGTAGCCTAAGAATTTACCTGCGACAACTCTAAACGTGCATTTAGTGGGGTTTAGTTTCATACCATATTTTCGTAGGACGTCGAACGCTTCAGAGAGGTGTTGGACATGAGCGCTTGCTTGCTTAGATTTTACCAGCATATCATCAATGTAGACTTCCATGGTGTCACCTAGTTGTTCTTTGAACATGTGGTTGACTAGGCGTTGATACGTCGCACCTGCATTTTTCAGTCCGAAAGGCATAACCTTATAGCAATAAATACCTTTGTTGGTGACAAACGCCGTCTTTTCCTGATCGTCAGGGTGCATGAGGATTTGGTTATAACCGTAGTACGCGTCCATGAATGTTAAGAGCTCGTGTCCAGCCTTCGCGTCAACCATAGCGTCAATATGGGGAAGTGGGAATGGATCTTTGGGACAGGCCTTATTGAGGTCTGTAAAGTCAATACATACTCTCCACTTGCCATTCTTCTTGCTGTCGACAACGACATTAGCCAACCAGTCAGGATATTTAACTTCACGCACCTTACCTGTGTCGATCAGTTTTTGTACTTCGTCGTTTATAATTTGGTTGCACTCAGGAGTGAACTTGGTCGTTTTTGCTTGACCGGTTTATGCTTTGGATCGATGTTCAACTTATGGGTAATGACATCTGGGCTGATACCTGTCATGTCTTCATGTGACCAAGCAAAACAATCCTGGTTAGTCCTTAGGAAGTCGATTACCTGGGTACGGAGTTCTAGTGACAAGGTCGCTCCAATGCAGACGACGCGATCAGGGTAGGACGGATCTAGCGTCACTTCATCAACGTTATCCTCATTAGGCGCGTCGGGCGCTGATCCGGTTTTTAATTGCTAGATGGCCTTCTTAGCAGGCTTCAGTGACGAGCTGTAACATTCTTGTGCGGCTTTTTGCTCGCCTTTGATCTCCTGAACGCCCCATTTGGTGGGGAACTTGAGCGTCTGATGGTACGTTGAAGGTACCGCTTTCATCTTGTGGATCCAAGGCTTACCCAGAATGACATTATAGGCGGAGGGACAATCTACGACGTTGAACCTGCTCGGTAAGTTGACTCTTTTGGCGAGGGTTGGCAGAATGATTTCACCGACAGTCTGCTGTGCTTCTCCACTGAAACCAACTAAGACAGTAGATTTTTTAGTTATATACTTATCACAAAGACCAATACCTTCGAGAGCATTTTTGAAGATGATGTTAGCTAAACTGCCGCTGTCGATCAGCACTCGTCGCAATAGGCAATTGCTGACAGTCAGAGATATGACTAATCCGTCATGGTGATCTTCGTCGCACACGTCATCGTCGTCGAAGGTAATTGACATCGCCTCTAGTTCGCGTTCTTCGTCTGAATATGACTAAGGTTTAGGAACAATGGACGAGGGGGATCCCTCTCTAGCTAGCCTTTTGGCTGCTGAATATGTTAGTCCACAAACATCCGAAGCACCAGAGATTACGTTGATTACCTTGAGGTGTCCTTTGTTCAACATGAACGCGACTTCTCTTCGGAGTGCAATACAATCTTCCGTCTTGTGACTGTGGTCGTGATGGAACTGGCACCACTTGGTTTGATCCTTTTGAGCATCTGGGCGATCGCTCTTTCTCGGCCAACGGACAGGGGCTCCGATCTTTGTCAGCGCATTGACGACTCCTTCGGCGTCGACGGAGAATCCATAGGATCCTATGTCGGGATATGACGGTTGTTCTGCTTTGCTTTCAATACCTGTATTGTTAATTATATCGTTAACAATGTGTACCTGGTTAGGACGACTATACGGATGATTCCGCCAGTTGGTCTTTTTAGGGATAAAGGCTTTGCGATCATTGGTGCTTTTCGACGCATGGCGTGTAGAGATAGTGTTGAGGATGGCATCATCTTCCTCTAGTCACATTTGGGCCAGCGCTCTTGATTTCACCTCTTCGAACGTAGAGCAAGGGTATTTCGTCAGACGATTGTATAGCTTGCACCGGAGGATGAGACCCTTCCTGAAACATTCGATAGCAGTCTTAGTGTCAAGATCTTTAATGCTAATTATTTCTTTGTTAAAGCGATTATAGTAATCGCGAACAGATTCGTTTGGCCCCTGGACAATGCCATAGAGGTCACTTGTCTGTTTATCTAGGCTACGACTGCCTTCAAATTTATCATAAAATTTATTGACTAGAGTAGAGAAATTGGCTATGCTGCCAGGCTTAAGAGATCCAAGCCATTTTAAGGCTGGTCCGGTCAAGGTTGCTTCGAAGGACTTGCACATGCATGCTTCGACAAGATGCCACGGAATGGACGCTTGCCACATTCTCTCCTTGTACTGAGCGACGTGCTCGGTAGGGTCAGTTGATCCGTCATAAGTGGCAGTCAGAGTAGGCAGATTGAGCTTCTTTGGCAGTGATGCCTTAAAGATTTTCTCGACGAACGGAGATGCTGCATATCCTTCTCAATGCTCGATGATGCTGGGCGTGGGCGCTCCAGGGAGTTGAGATATGAGCTTCATCAAACGTCGGTTCTGCTTCTCGATCAGGATCATTCGCTTCGCCATGGGATCTTCGTTTCCATTCATGGGAGTCTTCTCAAGTGGATCTCCGTCTTGGTCGTTGAGAGGGGACCCGTCAAGGAAACCTGCATCGTCTTCTGATTCGGTGCTCTCGGAATCAGTGAGAGGTTGCATGATAGGAACGTCATCTCCACTGAAACGACGTCGGGTCTTGGATGCTTTCGTCGAGGCTAACTCCTCTTGCAATTTTTGAATTTTTTTCTTGCGACGACGAGAAGTTGGAGGATAATTGTTCATTGACCTTTTTCATTTCGGCCATTTCAGCCTTCATTTGATCGTAGAGCTTCTGCATTTCGTCGGGGCTCATTGGTGCAGCCATTTTGAGAGGATTATGAAGAAAGTGATTGATCTGGCTGTTGCCCCACGGTGGGCGCCAGATTGTTTATGCCGATGTTTGCTTAAGCGACAATGTTTGTTACGGGACACTAACAACCACATTTATGCGATGGACGGTATGCAAATATGAAGAAAACAAGAAGGAAATGGAAAGACACCGCGGAATGTTGACGCGGAAAAACCCCAATGAAGGTGGGTAAAAAATCGCGGGTGGATGTGAGTCCACCAATCCTCTATATGCAATCGCCAATCGGAATGATCAACGATCAATACAACCTAATGAATTTTGTTCTAAGTACAATATAATCACTACATCAAGAGAGAAATTAGCAATGTAATGTATTGAATATTGAATGTATTATAAGTTCTTAAGCTTGAGCGCCTTTTTTCTCTGTGCCCCCAGTTCTCATCACTCTGATCCTTTTATAGCGTTTTCTTCAGCTCAACGTGCACCCTCAAATCTAGGGAGTAGTTAGCTAGAATCTTGTCCCTTTCCTCTGAGATCTCAGAGCATTATTCAAACGGCTACACACTTATTAAACTGATTGGAGCTCTGCGGGGTTCAATCTGCCTTATTCTTAGGGAATCAGTTACTCCTTGACTTGGTCCATGCGTCATAACTCCCTTATCAACGTCAGCGTCATAAGCCTCTAACGTCAACGTTGACCTGTAAAAATCAGCAATAACATTGATCAAGTTCTTTGGCGCGATCAAGAAGTTGTGAGGAATTCTCTGATTCACCAATATTTGCAATCAGGGCAGCACATTTGGATTCTGTATCCTCCAGTTCCTTGTCAAGCAAGGTCACAAAGGGTTCTCGATGATGGATGTGGGCTATTCCCCAGTCCATTTGAAAGGCTATGCTCAAAGACATCATCTCACCTCGAGTGAGCTGTTTTGGGGTAAAAAAATTATCCAGGCCTTCACTTCCTGCATGTCACAACATATAAATACCAAAGCGGAGAAGAAATGAAACAAAGATAAGATGGAATGCTACTCTGAGATAGATCCTAATGCTAATCGTACATAATACCCTGTCCAGATTTAATTGTCACATACTCACATTACCAGTTTAAATTACACTATCAACTTGACATTTATATCTGCAGAAGGGCGTAAATAATAAAAATATGATCATTTAAATATGACAAATGTAACTTAACATGATCAAGCATCTGAGTTACTAAAAAAGACAAAGAAGTAAGAGCCCGTATTGTTCCCGCTCCCCAACCCCCTACTGCTAAACAACATTGTAGATATCAACTTTAAACTCCCCTCAAAAACAAAAACAGAAAAACTTTAAACTGCTAAGACTCATGATTATCCTTTTAAGGCATGCCTGGATTGGGGTAACCGTCAGGGGGCTGAACTAGACGATGGTGGTCGCTGTATTTTAATGTTTGTATTGGAAATGAGAATCATAGGAGATTAACAACTCTTTTGCTCTGTAGTTTGTACCAATTTTTTTTTTTTTAAAGTATAAAAAATAAAAACAAATAACTCTTTTTGGCCAGACTTTGAGGGAATTATTGTTGACGTAGTATGTATCAAAGTTGACTGGTCTGATAGATCAACAATTCACCCTATACAACCATAA
Organism: Beta corolliflora; assembly: GCA_947648045.1. Taxonomy (NCBI): domain Eukaryota; kingdom Viridiplantae; phylum Streptophyta; class Magnoliopsida; order Caryophyllales; family Amaranthaceae; genus Beta; species Beta corolliflora. Next base: position 6,890,491 of record CANSZD010002913.1, read on the forward strand.
AACAGAAAATCTGACTACTCACAAAAATGTACCATAATTTGTGCCAACACAAGCACAATACTCATTGGTTCATGTCGTTTACTACGTTCATATTACTGCCTCCATATATATAACAAAGATTTACCCACTTTCCTTTTCATACATTTCACAAAGATTTTGTACATGGGTAGCATTCTAGTCTGCTAGAGGCCACAAGTCATGTGGTCCGCCATGAACCCAATAAGACGCGATCTTACTAAGGTAAGCAGAGCCATTTCCAACAATGGGCCGGGAGGATGCTCGCGGTCACCTAATAGGACAAAATAAGGGAATCTTCCCTCCAGTCAGACTCATCTTAGTTGTATATGTGTCAGCGGATTACAACCCTTATCAGAGGAATAGTACTTCTACAGATAGCCAAATGGTACTATTCTAGAGGGACATTATAAACACTACTTTCTTTCTCTATCTCTCTCTCTATTCTCTCTCTTTCTAAATCCTTATCGGACACATACTAACTTGAGCGTCGGAGTGGGTGTCCTCGCATCCCCTCCGAGGGTAGTTTACGTTTGTTTCCTTGCAGCCTTCCACTCACGGACGCCTCCACGATTACTGACGGACATCTCTGAGGTCCGCCACCGTTCCAATACCGGAACAACTTAGCGCTAGAAGGAGGGGCCCTCCTATCTTTGTGAAGCAGTCATGGATAAGGCAGACAACACCAGTCATGGTCCGCCAGGATTTCCTGAACACGATCAAGGGTCCTCTCAGCCCGCTATTACCGGAGCGATGGGGGCACCTGAATTCAACTTCAGGGCACCCGAGAACAATGCTGAACGAACCCCGAACAACAACGTCTCACATGTGAACACTGGTAACATACCACTTAATCGAGCTTAACTGAGTCAGTTCTCTCCTGAACAGCTGAAAACAGTTGCGTCATTCATACAAATGCTGACGAACACTCCGCAGCCTAATGGTAACACCCCTACTCCTATTGCTAGAGGCGGTCAACCCCGGAAGCGATCATTGGCTATGGCCGGTAGAAACGCTGACGGTACACCGATAAGGAAAATGCGTACCTTCATTCGTGAGGGACGGCAGTCGGAAAGGCAGCTAGAGGACCCAGAGTATGAAGAAACACTTCTGGAAACTGAAGAACTTGACAATTCGGAGATGAGAACCAAAGTCACTCCCACCGAGAGTACAACACCAATGGTGCTAGTAACTATTCGGTTGGTGGACACTTATTGATCAAACCTAAAATCTCTCCCTTCGTGCAAGAGAATTTGAATCACCATATGCCAAGAATTAAAATGCCGTCATGCAAATATGATGGCAGTTCTGATCCTGGCGATCAAGTCGCGGCCTATGAAGGACACATGTACTTGTACACCCAGGTGGATGCTATATGGTGTAAGGTGTTTCCATCCACCCTGACCGGGATTGCTCAGACGTGGTTCAAGAGTATCAAGCCTGGTAACGTTTCTAGTTTCTCTCAACTTTCATCTATGTTTAGCACTCATTTTGTGAGCAATAGGCGCCATGAGCTCACTACTAGGGAGTTATTATCAGTCAAGCATGGAGAAACATAATCTCTTCGTGATTTCATCGGTCGCTTTAATGTTGAAACGGTCACCATTCCTCGCTTACAAAAAGATATGGCGGTTTTTTAATGACAGGACTGAGAGAGGGGTCCACATTCAAGAGTTACTTTGGTCGTAAGACTTTCACATCACTGGGGCCGGTACTTGGGAAAGCGAATGCTAGTGAACAGATCTATAGCATCAAGAATGTGTATAGTGACTTATGTCCTGATATTCAGCAGTGGATATAGAGTAAAGGTATTTGGAATAGATTTTCTATTCCTAAACACAAATTTATCTTATGGTTGATAATGAAGCAAAGACTGCCTACTAGAAGTCGATTGGCTGATCGATGGGTTGTAGCTAACTCTAATGTATGCTACTTATGTGACCCAGAGGAAGAAACTCATACACACTTATTTTTTGAGTGCAGCTTCAGTGCTCACTGCATAAAAGAAGTAATAAGGTGGCTGGACATTCAAAAACATGTGTGGACTGTTTACAGGTTAATGAAGTGGATTCACAGGGACTGCAAGAGAGCATTTAGAAAGAAAGTGTACTTTGCTGCTGTAGATGCGAGTTGCTACCACATGTCGAAGAGTAGAAATGATGTGCTTTGCAGTTAGAAGCCTCGTGTAGATAATGTCATTACTCGCTTACATTAAATACGTTGTTAAAAATAGAATTGTACAGGTTCATGGAAAGAAAATCAAGGCTAGTGACCTTGATTGGTTACTAGCTTTATAAGTTTGTTAATTTTTTTGGCTAGCATGTTAGCCTGTTAGTTGTTGAGATGCTGGTTTAGGGGATTCTTTCCGAGAAGGTTTGCCCTTTTCTGGTGTTAGCTCTAGGTTGTATAAAGTATCTTGTGAGCAATACATTCTTTCTTACTTCTCAAAAAAAAAATTTGATTTCAATCAAATCTTTTATTTTTATAATATCCTTGAGAATATCTATTTATTTCTGAAAATAATAAATAATTACAATCAATTATCATGAATAATTAATTGTGCTTTTCAAAGGAATTAGGCTCAAAATACAATTTATTATAAGAAATAATAATTCGGCTTTTAAAACTGGGCTTTGAATCTTTAAAACAAATAAATAGGCTCCATGACTTTAAGAACGATTTTGGGCTTGAGTCTTCAGATTGCTCTCCCTCGGATCGGACCAATTAAGACAACGGTATGTATCACCATCGGGTACTCAAAAGGAGTGACATGATTATGTGTATACAATTACTAGTTTGCATCTTTTGGTTTTTTAGCCTACATCGGATTTTCCACATAATTCCTTATATTCTATTGTCTAATCCATATCACAACTAACACCATAAATGTGATAAAGTTTCAGTGTCTACAGTGGCAAAAGTATAAATTTACTACTAAAACATCTCTAAGAAATACATTAATAAATCTCGGAAAATGATATGTGTAGCTTTAAGCTAAATATGGGAATATTAAGCAATAGATCAGTACTAATTACATCGATTTGAGTTATTATATCATAACTCCCTAAATTAATATTTCTTCCGTTTAGAAATACTTGCACTATTCTTATACTTTAACATTTGTCGATGCAAGATTATTTCAACCATTAATGTATTTGATTATCAATAAGTAAAAAATATAAAAATTAATATTTTCAAATATATACCTTGAGACGAATCCAACAAAATCCCATATGACCATATTTTTCCTAAACTATATACATCACCAAAGACAATCTAAGTGTAAGATATAAATAGTGCACAAAATAGAAATGGTGCACCTATTTCTAAACACAGAAAATTTTATGAAATGTATTTAATACTTACTTGCAATTCTAAGAGCTGCATATATCAAAAGCAATAAATCTATATGTCTTCGAGTAATTGAACCCAAAAGCTCATGTCTCTTCAGAGAATAAAATATTTTCCTCGACAAGCATATTTCAATGAAAAGTGTAATCTAAGGAAAAAGAGACAAAACCACATACCACATATACAAAGAGAGAGCTTACTTCAACCACTTGTGAGTAAAATATGTAGCCAATGTAGGTACATAGTATGAGCGACTTTTCTTCCGATCTAATCTTCATATCTCACTTTTCTCTTCTTTTTCTTTTTAACAAGAAATACAGATGTAATTCCAATTTAGCCTTTGAATAATAACAAGTTGATTACAAGTGGATGAAATACATATTGAATATTAAAGTCATGACTAAAGAAATCAAAAAAAAAAAATCTCTAAGACATTTAATATTTTAAAGAAATTATTAGAGATTATTATATCCTCAACCTTATTGCTTTTATGATATTTAAAAACAGGAGAGAGAAAAAAAAGGGAGAAAACGTGTTAAATTCGAATGTTGGAGTACTATAATCCAAGGGATTATTTTAAGAGAAAGCAGGGTTATATAAAAATTAGTGGGGGGAGTCCTTCCTTGTGTGTACCATCATTCATTGACTCAACAGTCAACATTAATAGCTCATGAATTATAATTAAGTAGAAAATGGGTAGGATTAAAAAAGAAACTCAGGGAGTACATAGGATCAGGCCGGGTATACATAATACTTTTTTTTTTGGTACCATTTCGCTTTTCACATTTGCCGATATGCTTCTTTGAACGTCAATATCTCTAATTTTTTTTTTTTGCTAAGTAAGAGTAGAAATATTATAACCAAAAAAACGAGATTTACAACCTAAACATGCCTAAAAAAGGCCAAAAACAGCTATACACTTATGTAAGCTCTTGAATCCAAATTCTATCTCTTTGAGAAATCTTCTCAGGAAGAATAGCTATCACCCTACTTTTAATTACATATTGTAAATTTCTAATTACAATGTAAATCACAGGAACTTTTTGATACCAGAAACATTCATTTCTACTCTGCCATTACTGTAAATAGCAGCAGCAACAGCAGCATAGCCAACATTTTTCCTGAATTTTGACAGCTTACTATGTTTTATCCATCTGATGATTCTTCCTAGCTCAGTAGCAGGGCACTTGATCTGCAACCATTCCTTAATAGCCACCAAACATCTCATGCTAAAATGACGTTCAAAGAACAAATGAGTATGGCTTTCAACATTAGTCCCACACAGCAGGCATTGATCACTCAGACAAACACCAATCTTGCATAACTTCTCTGTTGTTTGAAGCCTATTCTTCATAGCCAACCAACATACAAATCTATGTTTAGGCAAAGACAACCTATTCCAGGTGAAATTGGTCCACGTCACCTGCTGATGTTGTTGAATCAACTTGTTGTAAACAAATTTGACAGAGTAAGTGCTCATAGCTTTCATTTTGTCCAATGTGAAAACGTGCTTCAGCTTGTCTTTTGTGGCACAAATCTTCTTCCAGTACCAAGATGCACCTGATTTTGGAACATACTCCCACCAAGCTTGGTTATGGAGATAAACAGAATCAATCCATCTTATCCAGGCATTATCCTTCTTGGCAGCAAAATCCCAAACATACCTGCCCATATTGGCAATATTCCACAACAAGATATCTCTGAAACCCAATCCACCCTCCTTCTTAGAACAACAAAGGTCATTCCAGGCTACCAAACCAGGTTTTTGAGAGTAGAAATGACCACTCCATAGGAATGATCTACACACTTTTACAATCTCATTCAAGATTTTCTTAGGCAAAACATAAACCTGAGCCCAGTATTGGTGAATACTCAGAAGAATAGCATTAATAAGATGCACTCTAGCCATATAGGATAAATTTCTGGAGCTCAACACCTTGATCCTACTGATCATTTTTTCAATCAAATTATCACATTGAGCAGAAGTGATTTTCTTTGAACATATAGGGACACCTAGATATCTGAAAGGAAGATAACATCTAGGGAAACCAGAGACATCTCTTACTCTTTGAATCTCAGCCTCTTTCATTCCACAACAATAGAAAGAAGACTTTTTGATATTAGCCTTTAAACCAGAAGCATCAGAAAAGAGTTTAAAGGCTTGAAGGATGATATAAATGGAGCTAAAATCACCCTTGCAACACAAAATCAGGTCATCCGCAAAGCATAAGTGAGTGAGCTTGACTGATTTACATCGAGGATGATATTGAAATTTTGGAAGATCACCAATATTCTTCAAAATTCTTGATAAGTATTCCATACTTATGACAAATAAAAGGGGGGAGATTGGATCTCCTTGCCTCAAACCTCTCTTGGATGAAAAATGGCCTTGCAAAGAACCATTAATCATTAAAGAAAAAGAAGGAGTCCTAACACAAGTCATCACCAAGTGAATGAATCTCTCAGGGAACAGCAAAGAATGAAGCATTTCCTCTAAAAAATCCCAATCCACAGTGTCATAAGCCTTTTGTAAATCAATTTTCATAAGGCAACTTGGGCTAACATTCTTCCTCCCATAGTGTTTAACAATATCTTGAATAATCAAGATATTATGCACTATATATCTCCCATGAACAAAACCTCCTTGATTTTCATCAATAATGTCAGGCAAAATCCTACCCAATCTGTTACTTAACACTTTTGTGATGCATTTATACAAAACATATATTACAGCAAGAGATTGGTCTAAAATCAGCAACATTTGTAGGGCATTTACTCTTAGGAATCAAGGTAATAGTGGTAGAATTTACCTCCTTAAGGAGTTTACCAGAATTGAAAAATTCAAGCACTGCATTGATAACATCTTCCTGCACAATGCCCCAAGCATCTTTGTAGAACTGAGCTCCAAAGCCATCAGGGCCTGGAGCTTTTGCTCCATCTATAGACAACAGTGCAGCTTTTATCTCTTCTGTAGTATATCTACTATCAAGAATGGATTTGTGATCATCTGTAACCAAAGGCCCACTGTGAACAATTTCCCTAACCACCTTCCTCCTGTGTTGATGAGTAGTGCCCAAAAGTTCTTGATAAAAATCAAGAAAAGCTTTAGTCACACCCCTATCAGTATCCTGTCATATACCATTTTTATCAAAAATGGCATAAACTTGGTTCTGAGTTCTTCTGGCCTTGATACTTTGATGAAAAAGAGAGGTGTTCTCATCACCATCTCTGATCCAATCTAATTTCGACTTCTGTCTCAAGAAGTCTATATAGATTTTATGTTTCTCCTTGTACACACTGATAGCTCTCAACTCTGCATCAGCTAATGCTTGGTCACCAGCATTAGCATGCATCAACTCTTGAGCAATCTGCATTTCATGGAATGCCTTAGCATCAGCTGCTTGAACCTCACTAAAACCCTGTCTGTTTAGCTCTTTTAGCTCCTTTTTAACACATTTAAGTCTCTGGACAATAGAGAACATTTTTGTGCCTCTAACAATGTTCTGCCAAGCTTCAGTAACTTTAGAGAGAAATTGGTCTGAATGTCTCCACATAGTGAAGTACCTAAATGGCTTTCTTCCTGAGTTTTGCCTAGGATACACAGTCAATAGAGCAGGGGTATGATCAAAAGTGCCCTCATTCAAAAACCTCACCTCTGCATTACAGTAGTTATCCTGCCAAGCCTGATTTGCCATAACCCTGTCAATCTTGGAGTAGACCCTAGCTTCCCCTTGCTGCTTGTTGTTCCAAGTGAACAAATTCCCTGCTGCATTCACTCATACATTAAGTAATACACTCAATTTCACTTCTTATCACTGCTGCCCCGATTCTCTCATTTACATGCATTACACAGTTCATGTCACCACAAATAAGTCATGGCTCATTTGTATTAAATTGCTTTATAAACTTCCATAAATCCATTCTTCTAGCACTATCATTGAAACCATACACATGTGTACAAAAGAAGCTTGGCAAACCACTCATAGGTGTAACCTTGCAGTGAATGGCTTGACTTGAACCTTGAAGAATATTCACAGAGAACACTCCAAGTTTCCAGGCTATCACCACTCTCCCACCATCATGGAAAGCAGAATTGGAGCTAAAACACCATCCATCAAACACTCTTTGATAACGGCTCCCTAGATTAGAGGCCTTTACCTTTGTTTCCAAGAGCCCCACAAGCCCAACAGAATGATGTTGAATAAAATTCTTAACATCTAACTGCTTCTTTGGGTTGCACTACAAGAAAAAGCTAAAATAACGACTGCTTCACAGCGACGGTCTAGAAAACGGTCGGTGATTAAAAATATAGCAACGGCTTCAAGCAGACGGTGGTCACCGACTGTTTATAATGTATAGAACGACGGTTTGAAGCCGTCGTTGTTGAGGTTAATGTGAAGCTGAAAATTTTTTACCTTAGGCGACGGTCTTAAACCGTCGCTGATGTCGAGGGGGGAGGGGGGTTAAATTAATTGGCCTCTTCCAGTCGGGTTTTATTCGCAAAATTAAAAGTGAGAAGCTTCCCTCAAACCAACGAACGCCGACGAAACCGCCTCCCTCCAACCAACGGACGCCGGACGAAGTTTCGCCACCTGCCTTCTTCGCCGCCTGCCTTCTTCGCCGCCGGTGAGCTTCAATTTATTATATTATTATTTTTTTCTCATGAAACCAAACCCTAAAAGTTGGGATTTTGGGATGTAGGTGGCGAAAACCACCGTTGGCCGCCGGAAAATCATGACTAAATCCAAATCTTTCCCCTCTCGCCGCCGGTAATACCTAAATCTAGCCTATTTAATAATGTTTTTTTGAATTTTGGCCACTCACTCCAAATCTTTCTCCTCCCCCAACTTTGGCAATGTAGGTCGGCAAACACCACGGTCCGACTGCCGTCCGCCTGTGCCAGACCCCTGCCGCCTCTAGGTACTCTTTAATTTTTAAATTCTTTAATTTTAATAGTAAATTTAGTTTATATGGTTAATTGCTTAATTTTATGTATAAATTTTACTTAATGCTTAAAAGTTACCGTTTAATAATTGATTTTCTACATGATGTAGGATTACGTAGCATTTTGGTGTTTCTCTTTGGCTTAATTGTAAGGTTAGTAGCAATTTTTTACCATATTTTGTCTTCAATTTATATTGTTTTTGTTCATGTAAATTCTATATTTTAATTTTTGTGTAAGTTTTTCATCATGAAATATAATGTATTAAAAAAAAATTTGTTTAGAGAATGTTAAAAACTATATAATTTATTAGTTTATATTACTTTGAAGATTAAGTTACTTTAATTGTATAAGTTTAAGTTACTATATAATTATCACAATAGTTTTTATAGTGGTTCGTTTATTAAAGGTTATAAAAGTAAAAAACTATATAATTATCACAATAATTTATTTATTGCACATTCCTTTGTTTAGTTTATACTATTAAAATTATTTATATTGTTTTTGACATATTTGTTTTCGTGGAAATAGTTTGGATGATGTTATAAATTTAATTTAAGTGTTTAAATAAATATGTTTGCATCATCATGTGCCTAGATACCCGTTCAAGGTATATTCATTAGGAGTATATCTTGAATAGTCCCCGATTGGGACTGTTCTTCGACGTTTGACCTCACTTAGGTGGTGAATGTATGTCTTTTGTTCTATTCTATGTAATTTCCGGTGATGTTGTTTCTCTATGTTGACCTCACTTGGGTGATTGTATTTTATCCTTTTTGTTCCTCTGAAACATGACAGCTTTGTTGTATCAGTGTGCCACATCATTGCATGTGAAGGTGGTCTTTGCTAATCATTTTTTTTTTATCTTTGATGTGTATATTTTTTTACTTCAGCTATCATCTTTGAAGGGCATTATATATGCACGGGGGTGGGGACTCGGGGTGTGCGGGGGTTGGGAAGGGGGGAGTGCGGGCGGGGGTCGGTGAAGGGGGGAAGTGAAAGGGGGGAGTGCAGGGTCGGGGGAGCAAGGGGACGGTGCAGGGAGCAAGTGCATGTTGGGGGCGGTGCAGGGGGTGGGGACTGTGGTGTGCGGGGGATTGGGAAGGTGGGGGAGTGAAGGGGGGGAGTTGAGGGTGGGGGCAGCACACGGGGGTGGGGAGTTGGGCGGGGGTGGGAGTGTAGGGGGTCGGTGAGGGGAGGAGTGCATGGTGGGGGAATGTAGGGGGAGTGCGGGGGGAGGGCGGGGGGTCGGTGAGGGGGGAGTGCGGGGTGGGTGGGAGTGCGGGGTGGGGGGAATGCGGGGGGAGGGCAAGGGGTCGGTGAGGGGGGGCGGGGTGGGTGGGAGTGCGGGGGTGGAGTGTAGGGGGAGGGCGGGGGGAGGGCGGGGGGGAGGGCGGGGGTCGGTAAGGGTGGGGAGTGCAGGGGTGGGTAGGAGTGCGGGGGGGAGTGCGGGGGGAGAGCAGGGGGTCGGTGGGGGGGAGTGCGGGGTGGGTGGGAGTGCAGGGGGTCGGTGAGGGGGGAGTGCGGGGTGGGGGAGGAGTGCGGGGGGAGGGCGGGGGTCGGTGAAGGGGGGGAGTGCGGGGTGGGTGGGAGTGCGGGGGGGAGGGCAGGGGGAGGCGGGGGGGTCGGTGAGGGGGGGAGTTGTTTCATTTGTTTCATAGGTGTTGTATTGATAAGTGGCTTGATTCTAACAATATTGCTGAAATTTGAGAAACTCTATATTTAACCTTCATAATGGAGACACTATATTCTTCATCTTATTTTTACACGAGTTGGAGATGACAGAGGACACTACTTAATAAGTGTTGGAGTGAAGATCAAATCAGAGCTAGAAGCTTTCATTTGGTGTGGGCACACAAATCTGTTTGTTTCTCAAACAGAATTTCGTGAGCTTGTTTCATATCGTTGTGGTTATATCCTTGCTTTAATATTCTTTATAAGTGTTTATTTTCTTCTTACAACAATTTTTATTCTTGGATTCTTCTTGGTCATTCTTTTTAGGTATAAGTGTTTATTTTCTTCTTACAACAATTTTTATTCTTGGATTATTCGTACTTTAATGTAACAAGAATTTATTTCAATTGTTTTGTTTAATCTTGCGCGTTTCTAATTTCTTGCATTTTAGGGAATCATGTCTAATCCTAAGGGCCGCGGAGGTCGAGATGGCTTAGGTGGAAGCCAAGGTCGTGGGACTTTGATTCCGAGGGAGCTTTTTCAGTCACCAGAAGTAGAAGGAAGCCAGAACCGTATGTCAGAGACACAGGGAGATGATTCACAGGCACGTGACATTGGTAACCACGTACCGGAGACTCCGAACACTCATACGGAGGAAGGTGAAGGTTCGAACCGTGCACCAAGAAAGGTTTTAAGCCCTACTGGATTGTGGTAAGTTGGTAAGCTACTATATGCTTCATGATATTTGTATGCAATGATATTCACAATTCACGTGTTTGTTTGGTTTTCAATTCAGGTTTGATGATAACAAGGTTAGTGGGTCCATCACTGACATTTTCCAGGGCCATTTTCGACAACCTTGGTTCAATTACAGTGAGGTCGACAATGCAACAAAGACGCATTGGTGGAACATTTTCACAGTATGTATGAATCGAATTATGAAAAATGAAATTGATTATATTACTTTATTAATATCTTTGTTTAATGTTTGACTAAAGGGTATTTACGAATGGGCTCCTGAGTTAGATGGCCTAGTGAGGAAGGATTACAAGAAAAAAGCTTCATCTCGTCTGAGAGACTTGCGATACTGGGTGCTTAAGAAAGCCAAAGAAAGGCCAAAATGGTTGGGGGAGACGATCTACGAATACATGAAGAAGAGAAGTGAAGAGCCATCATTTCGGGAAAAATCTGAAAAGGCGAAGAAGAACCGAAGAGGTGGCTCCCTGTCTAATCCAATTGAGCCGTCACACTTTCAGGGTTCCATTTCGGCGGCACAGCATGCTAGGAAGATGGTAAATATGTTTCATATCTACTACTTAGTGTAATTTACATGACATTTTCGGTATAAGTAAAAAAAAAACCTTTGTTCAACAATGTCTACAGGCAAAGAGTAGAGGAGGAGTACTCCCTACTGCTCCCGAGTTGTTCTTGAAGACTCATTTTAAGACTGTTCCTGGAAAAGGAGAAATTCCAGCAAACAAGAAAGCAAAGCAAATCTCGGTACATACTTCAAAACATATATTTATAGGCAAATATGATTGAAAAGTTTGGTGCTAATTTAAGTTAGAACCAAATATAGGCAAATATAGGCCATTTTAGGCCATTTGACTTGAAAATGAATGAATACGAGTAGTTTGAAGCTAGTTTAAGTTATAAACACCTCAAACATCATATATATAGTTATTTTAATGTAATTATAAGTTATTTTGATTGAAAATACACAAAATAGGAAAGTTAGAACCAAATATAGGCAAATATAGACCATTTTAGGCCATTTTACTTGAAAATGAATGAATACGAGTAGTTTGATGCTAGTTTAAGTTATAAACACCTCAAACATCATATATATAGTTAGTTTAATGTAATTATAAGTTGTTTTGATTGAAAATACACAAAATAGGAAAGTTAGAACCAAATATAGGAAATATAGACCAATTTAGGTCATTTTACTTGAAAATGAATGAATACGAGTAGTTTGATGCTAGTTTAAGTTATAAACACCTCAAACATCATATATATAGTTATTTTAATGTGATTATAAGTTGTTTTGATTGAAAATACACAAAATAGTAAAGTTAGAACCAAATATAGGCACATATAGACCATTTTAGGCCATTTTACTTGAAAATGAATGAATACGAGTAGTTTGATGCTAGTTTAAGTTATAAACACCTCAAACATCATATATATAGTTATTTTAATGTAATTATAAGTTGTTTTGATTGAAAATACACAAAATCGGAAAGTTAGAACCAAATATAGGCAAATATAGGCCATTTTAGGCCATTTTATTTGAAAATTAATGAATACGAGTAGTTTGATGCTAGTTTAAGTTATAAACACCTCAAAAATCATATATATAGTTAGTTTAATGTAATTATAAGTTGTTTTGATCGAAAATACACAAAATAGGAAAGTTAGAACCAAATATAGGCAAATATAGGCCATTTTAGGTCATTTGACTTGAAAATGAATGAATACGAGTAGTTTGATGCTAGTTTAAGTTATAAACACCTCAAACATCATATATATAGTTATTTTAATATAATTATAAGTTGTTTTGATTGAAAATACACAAAATAGGAAAGTTAGAACGAAATATAGGCAAATATAGGCCATTTTAGGTCTTTTACTTGAAAATTAATGAATACGAGTAGTTTGATGCTAGTTTAAGCTATAAACACCTCAAACATCATATATATAGTTATTTTAATGAAATTATAAGTTGTTTTGATTGAAAATACACAAAATAGGAAAGTTAGAACCAAATATAGGCAAATATAGGCCATTTTAGGCCATTTTATTTGAAAATGAATGAATACGAGTAGTTTGATGCTAGTTTAAGTTATAAGCACCTCAAACATCATATATATAGTTAGATTAATGTAATTATAAGTTGTTTTGATTGAAAATACACAAAATAGGAAAGTTAGAACGAAATATAGGCAAATATAGGCCATTTTAGGCCATTTTACTTGAAAATTAATGAATACGAGTAGTTTGATGCTAGTTTAAGCTATAAACACCTCAAACATCATATATATAGTTAGTTTAATGTAATTATAAGTTGTTTTGATTGAAAATACACAAAATAGGAAAGTTAGAACCAAATATAGGCAAATATAGGCCATTTTAGGCCATTTTATTTGAAAATGAATGAATACGAGTAGTTTGATGCTAGTTTAAGTTATAAACACCTCAAACATCATATATATAGTTAGTTTAATGTAATTATAAGTTGTTTTGATTGAAAATACACAAAATAGGAAAGTTAGAACCAAATATAGGCAAATATAGGCCATTTTAGGCCATTTGACTTGAAAATGAATGAATACGAGTAGTTTGATGCTAGTTTAAGTTATAAACACCTCAAACATCATATATATAGTTAGTTTAATGTAATTATAAGATGTTTTGATTGAAAATACACAAAATAGGAAAGTTAGAACCAAATATAGGCAAATATAGACCATTTTAGGCCATTTTATTTGAAAATGAATGAATACGAGTAGTTTGATGCTAGTTTAAGTTATAAACACCTCAAACATCATATATATAGTTAGTTTAATGTAATTATAAGATGTTTTGATTGAAAATACACAAAATAGGAAAGTTAGAACCAAATATAGGCAAATATAGGCCATTTTAGGCCAATTTACTTGAAAATGAATGAATACGAGTAGCTTGATGCTAGTTTAAGTTATAAACACCTCAAACATCATATATATAGTTAGTTTAATGTAATTATAAGTTGTTTTGATTGAAAATACACAAAATAGGAAAGTTAGAACCAAATATAGGCAAATATAGGCCATTTTAGGCCATTTTACTTGAAAATGAATGAATATGAGTACTTTGATGTTAGTTTAAGTTATAAACACCTCAAACATCATATATAGTTAGTTTAATGTAATTATAAGTTTTTTTGATTGCAAAATACACAATATAGGCAAGTTAGAACAAAATATACGTCATTTTGGCCACTTTATATTACTTGAATATAAGTATATTTAACCAAATGCAGGAGACATACAATAAGAAGCTGGATCATTGTACCACTCAGGGGTCACAGCCGAACCCTGATCTGTTGTGTTGGGAGACAGTTGGGGGGAGGAACAGAGGAGAAGTTCAGGGGTTGGGTCAGGGAGATCATTTGTACTACAACTCATCATCAGGGCGAGGAGATGGCGGCTCTTCACAACCATATGAGCCGTCCATTTTTTCTCAGATTGAGGCGCAGGTGGAGGCAAAGGTCGCTACACGGATGGAAGAGGTGGAGGCAATGGTCGCAGCACGGGTGGAAGCGTCAAGTCGGGCCCTCGTAGAGGAAATGATGAGGAACATGTCTAGTTTCGGCCACATGTTCTCAGGTTGCAACCCAGGCCCCCCTCCACAACGCAGACCAGAAGATGACCCAGGGTTTGGTGGTGGCGGTAGTGCTACAGAGACACCCTTGACAGTGTAGTTTGTTTGGTTTTGGCAATTAGGTAACTAACTTATAGTTGGATATAGTTAGTCTAACTATATGCATTTAGTGTCAATATTTATCGGCATCTCGCTTTGTTTCTAGATGTGTCGGGTTATTTTTTTTGGAACCCGACTTCTACTTTATTTCCCGACACCGGGATCTATTTTGCGTACATATATTTGATCTAGGTAGTTTGTCTAACTATAGACATTTAGTGTCTATATTTATCGGCATCTAGCTTATTAGTTTCTAGCTTTGTCGATATATATTTTTTGTAAACACCGACTTCTACTTTATTTCCCGACATCGGGATCTATTTTGTGTACATAATTGTAATCTATTTTATGTAATTATACAAGTATCTATGCAAATTGTAATATATATCAAAATTGAATATTTTTGTAATTGAAAAAATTGAATGCGATGGAGAAACAGCTTTAGTGTGGTCCATAAGCATGCAGCTGTGCAGGTACAGGTTTAATTATTATTAAGAACAATAATATTCTAAATAATATTATTTTAAAACAACAACGACGGCCAAACATTAAATCAACGACGGCTAGGCAGTCGCTGTAAGGAACTCTATGCAGCCATGGACTTCAATTTCAACGACTGCTATAATAAAATAGCGACGGTTTTTAGCAGACGTTGAATCAGCAAATCAACGACGGTTTTAAACAAACGGTGATTCAACGACGGTTTGAAACAGTCGGTGATACACCGACGGTTAAAAACGGTCGGTGACACAGCGACGGTTTAAAACAGTCGCTGATTCACCGTCTGTTTAAAACAGTCGTTGGCAAAGAGTCAACGTCGGTTTCTGTAAACGGTCGCTGATGTTCAGGAAACCGTCGTTGATTATTTTACCGACGGCTTGACGGTCGTTGATTCTAATATCAGCGTCCACCATTCCAACGACTGCATTTCAACGACCGCTAGCCGTCGCTGATCTTTTAGCGACGGTTTTCTTGTGATCAACGACGGCTTTTAGCCGTCGTTGATTACCACATTTCTTGTAGTGTTGTTAAGCCCTCGGACATTCCAAGATAAGATTCTATCCGTTGCTTGTGGAGGAGTTCCCTCCTCCCACAGCAATGTCCATAGTTACTGCATGACCTCCAAATACAAGCTCCTGCACTTCAGTTTGCACTTCATCCTAAAAACCTTCAGCAGAATTCACCAAAATGTCAAATGCATTGTTGGTGCTAGTGGTAGGAACACAAGTGGATTTGAACTTTATAGGCTTGAGAGCTTTCTGGAAACCCTCTGCATCAACAATATTTTTCTGCTTCTCTGTAGCTGGAACAGATGCCACAAAATTAGTAGCTGGTACTGGATTCCTTTTTTTCACCTAAATCTTCTTCTTCTTTTGAACTCTACAATCCACCAATTCATGCCCAAACCTCAAACAATTTTCACATTGTTTAGGCTTTCATTCATATGCCACAGAACATTCTTGTTTTACCCCATTCTCATCTAAAAATGCTAGAGAGCTAGGCAACTGTTGATTAATTCGAACTCTCACAAGAACCCTAGCAAATTGTACCTTATCTCTTTTTGTTGTGGCATCATCACATTGTACAGGTTGTCCAATTTGAGCCACAATTTTAAAAAGAGATTTCTCTCCCCAGTATTTCATCCCAATCCTAACTTGAATCCAAATAGGAATTATGCTAAGTTCTTCTTTCTCAAAATCCATATCCTGGGACCAAGCCTTCATGATGACCGGTTTCTGATCAAAAAAATACATTCCTCCTAACACCTTAACCCCCTTATATCCATAGCATGAAATCGAACAATAAACATGCCTTTTTTCACCATTACAACTTTATCAATATTAAAATTCTTCCAAATCCGTCTAAAAAACCTATCACCTGAATTGGTGGATTCGCACCAAGTACATAACAAACAATTGACGAATTCCAGAAATCAACTTCTTCTTGAATATCATTCAAATCAATTTTCACCATAGATTGATTATCATTCACATTCAATTGCATTTGTTAATCAGAATCAGGCAATGTTTCAATCACATTCAAATTCAATTCCGCATTCAAGTTCAAATCCTCATTCAAATCAAAAGCAACCTCCTCAAATTGCTGTAATATAGGAATCATACCTTCTTGAATCGAATGATCCTTATTTTGCTTGCTTGATTGATGGATTGATTCAAGCCATTCGCTGAAAGTATGCCGGAGTTCAGATTGTTGTTTCAGTTGTTGTAACGAAGATTTTGGAGTCAAAATTTCTTCATGAAAACCTAAATTCAGAGCTCCCACACCCAGAATTTCATCCATAGATCGTGTTTTAAGCGCTTGAGAATCCGAATTCGGACCTCTAGGCTTTGCACTCTTTCTTCCACCTCCAGTTTTTCTGGCCATGGCGACGGTTTACAAGAGAAATCGAGAGAAAAAAAGAAGGGAGGGAAAAGTTTGATCAATATCTCTAATTGCATATAAGTAAAAATCATAAAAAATTTATATTTGGAATCCTTGTATTGACAGCAATCTAAAAGACCCCACCTGACTATGTTTTTTTTTTTTTTGGTAAAAATGTAAGAAAATGTTATTACCAAAAAAGCATAAAAGCTCCAGCTACAACACATCACAACACCACCCACATAAAAGCCAACCAAGCCACTACAAAGACATCACAGCCTAGCAAACAGAAGCAAAACAACAGAGACGAAAACAAACAAAACCAACAGAAAACAGTATGCACAGCTTCACCTACACAACAGAAACAAGACACCAAAACAAGCTACACAAGCCTATCTGCCTGTATTAATCAGCAAACTACCAGCAGCAAAAACCACATCAGACATTAGGCCCAATTAACTCAGCAAACCAACGTTGCTCACTGTCCCGCCATGTATTACACATTTTGCCTTTGACCCCGAATGCAAACATCAATCTGAATCTGCTTAATAACAAATTTAGGCCTCCACACAGCAGCATCCCATAAGGCATGATTTCTGGTTTTCCAAATCTGATACACAGTGGCAGCAAGGCACGCATAAGCAATCTGTTGCTGAACTTTGCTACGGAACTTCCTGCCCCATTTCTTCCAATGCACATAAATATTCTCATGAGCACTCATCCTAATATGCAACCAGTTCATAATTCCTTGGCAAACCTTTCTACTAAAGGGACACTGGAAGAATAAATGTGAACAAGAATCAATGCCTTGTTGACACAGAAGACACGCAATATCCTGACAAATCCCAGCTCGATGCAATTTTTCACGTGTTCTTAACTTTCCCAACATGATCAACCAAGCAATAAAGGAATGCTTGGGGATATTAATAGAATTCCAGACCCAATGTTGCCATCCTACATTTACTTGATTACCCCTAAGCCAGATGTAACCTTGCTTCACAGAGTACTCCCTACTGCCATCAAGCCATGAATTATTATGATAAGCACCTCGAAACTTATCCTTCATTATACATATAACTTTCCAAGACCAGCTAGCAGAACTAGGAGCTACATAGCTCCACCAATCTCCATTCTTAATATAAACACTGTGAACCCACCTAATCCACAAAATGTCTTCTTTTTTTGCAATCTGCCAAGTGTATTTGCCAACTGCTGCCATGTTCCATATCACACAGTCCCTGATACCCAAGCCACCACTATTCTTTGGTTTGCAGACCCAATCCCAAGCCACTAAGGGAGGTTTGTGCAAATGAGTCTTACCATCCCACAAAAAAGCTCTACAAATCTGCACTATTTTTTGTAACACACCTTTGGGAAGTATAAAAACTTGCGCCCAATAAGTATGAAGGCTGAGAAGAACAGAATTCACCAATACATTCCTAGCAGCATAAGACAGGTGTCTAGAAGTCCAGCAAAGAATTCTATTAAGAATCTTGTCAACTAAAACATCACAATCAGCAACTGAGACTCTCTTGGATGTGATAGGAACACCCAAATAACGAAAAGGGAAAGAACCCTTCTTGAACCCAATAACCTGTAACATCCTGGTTTGCAGCTCATCAGGCACATTACCAAAGTAAATAGCAGACTTATCATTATTAGCACTCAATCCTGAAGCTTGAGAGAAAGTCTTCAGGGCTCTAGTCAAGAGTATCACTGATTTCACTTCCCCTTTGTAAAACAGCATTAAATCGTCAGCAAAGATAAGATGAGTAATCTTAAGAGGAGAGCATCTATAATGATAAGCAAACCCAGGCTCAGTACTCATCTTCTTACAAATTCTAGTGAAATATTCCATCACTAACACAAACAGCAGGGGGGAAAGAGGATCCCCCTGCCTAAGGCCCTTCTTACCCTTGAAAAAACCACATAACCCTCCATTTATGCTTATAGAAAACGCAGGACTAGTGACACAGGTCATAATCCAACCTCTGAACTTCTCAGGGAACTTCAACTTTCTCAAAAGTTCACCTAAGAATCCCCAACTAACAGAGTCATATGCTTTCCTTAAATCAATTTTCATAGTGCATCTAGGAGGTTCACTCTTTCTTTTATAATGATTCAAGATATCTTGACAAATCAAGATATTATGCATGATAATCCTATTTTCAACAAACGCACTTTGCACTTGATCAACAATGCAAGGTAAAACCCTCTTTAATCTGTTACAAATCATTTTAGAAATGACCTTGTATAAAACGTTGCAACAGGCTATAGGCCCAAACTGACTAACATCTTCAGGCTGCTCCACTTTAGGAATCAAGCAGAGGGTGGTAGCATTGATTTGTTTCAGCAATCTTCCAGTCTGAAAGAAGTCCAGCACAGCTTCCACAATATCATGTCCCACACAAGGCCAAGCTTTCCTAAAAAAGCCACTAGAGTAGCCATCAGACCCAGCAGCTTTCCCATCATCAATGTCAAACATAGCAGCTTTAACATCTTCTCCGATCCAGAGAAAGTAGCACATAACTCCTGTTGCTGCCTACTATTCACCACCCCTCCTTTCGAAATAATAACCTTACTCACATGGTTATCAGCAGCACTCACAGTTCCCAGCAAATCTTCATAATACCTCAAAAACGCAGCTTCAACATCACTAGGATTTTCCTGCCAAGTCCCAGCAATATCCTTAATGCGGTAGACATGATTTTGATGTCTTCGTTTTCTCAAGCATGCATGAAAATAAGCAGAGTTTTCATCCCCTCCTTTTATCCAAGCATTTTTAACTTTCTGTTTTAGGAGGCTAATTCCTGCTGCATTCAATCTGGTATACTCTTGTCTAGCCATCACCTCCTGGTTATGTAACTCAGAATCCAAAGGTTGCTGATAGATTGCTTTTTGGATATCAGTAAGCCTAGTAAGAGCAACCTGAGCTTCCTTCTCAACATTTGCAAATCTATCTCTATGCAAAGCTTTCAAAATAGGTTTTAGCCTCTTAAGTTTTGTAACTATTTGATACATTGCAACTCCATGTAAACCACCTTGCCAGCTCTCAGCAACTTTACTCAAGAAATCTTCATCATCAGCCCACATGTTGCAATACTTAAATTGCTTGGCTTTTTGCACCACATTTGCATCCAATTTAATGACAATAGAGCAGTGATCTGAGATGCTCTCAGGTAAAAAAATAGCATTTGCAGCTCTGAAAGAATTAAACCAAGTATCATTTGCCAATACTCTATCAATCTTTGAGAAAACCCTGCTCTCACCCTCTTGTTTGTTCGACCAGGTGAAAAAAGGCCCACTAGAAGGGTGATCTTGTATCATACAATCTCTAACGCAATTCCTGAAATTGGCTACCTCATCAAGAGTAACCTGAGACCCAATCCTTTCCCCTATATTCAGAACATTATTGAAGTCCCCAAGCACCACCCAAGCTCCTCGAACCTTCCTACTAATCTGCATCAAAGAATCCCATAACATACATCTATCACCAGCGTCATTAAAACCATAGACAACAGTAACTTCAAACTGCTTCCCAGTGGCCTTATGAACAACTTCACTATGAATGAATTGAGCCCCATACTCACACACATTCACTACAAAGATACTAGGTCTCCAAATTAACCAGATTCTCCCTCCAACATGATACTGGTAGTTAGTTATAATAGACCAACCATTACAGACATTAGGGTAGACTTTGTGAAAATTTACAGCCCTCACCTTAGTTTCCAGAAGCCCAAAACGCATAATGTTATAGTGAGATAAAACCCATTTTACATCACTATGCTTTTGAGGGCTATTTAGGCCTTTGATGTTCCAACTACCAATACTATCCATTAGGAGGCTTCAACACCTCCTCCTCCTGCATCTTGTTTACAACCTCTATCTGAGCAGCATCTTTAGGCCCCTCGCCAATGAGAGCTTGTTCTTTGTCCTGCCCAAGATCAACATTAGCCACTTCAACCCTCCTCTCTTCACAAACTAGCTCAAGATTCTCACATGTACTATGAGGGACAGGGATAATTTCCCCTGTTAGCCCATCTTACACTAGTCCAACAGCACCTGGATCCACACTCTGCTGCTTACTAACACCAGCAGCACCCTCATTGATAACAATAGCTTGTGCCACATTTCCTTTCACAACCCATTGTTTCCTTGGTTTCAACTTTTTCATAGCAAGTTCATACCTCTTCTGTCTGCATTGCTCTCCCATATGTCCAATACCCTTACACTCCTCACAAATTATCGGTTTGCAATCATACAACACCTTCTGAACCACTTTCAAGCCTTTCTCATTAGTAAACACCACCTCATCAGGTAATGCTTGATTGATGTTTACTTCAACAAGAACACGAGCATACTCCAAAAGATCCTTTTGTGCTGTTGCTTTGTCAAATCTAATAGGCTTCCCTATTAGACTAGCTATTTTGTTTAGAGACACCTGCCCCCAATATTTGAGAGGGAGGCCAGGGAATCTAACCCAAGTTGGAACCATAGCCACTGTCTCCTTCAATAAATCTAACTCAGCAGACCATTCTTTCATAATCACAGGTTTCTTGTCATACAAAATTGGCCCAGCCTCCATAGCCAAATTCTTACCCTCCAAAGTTCGAAACCTCACAACAAATACACCATTTAATCCCATAGCAATCCTGTCAATGCCATATTTCCCCCAGACTCTCCTAACAAATCCATTCACTATTCGAAATGGCAATTTCATCCCTAGTACATAACAAACAATTGCTGACTCCCAGAAAACAATCTCCTCCTTCACATCATCTTCAGTAATAACCACCTCATTAACAGAATCAGGAGTAACATTTCCAGTAATATTAACATCTAAATCAATTCCTTCCTCCCGAATCGTCTCAAATAAGTTTTGGCGCCAAGAAGTATTACCTGGATTACTAACAAGTTACTGCATAGGGTGAGGGGATGGGTTCACCACATTCCCGGAATTCTGCCTCAAAGGAGTTCTAATTGATGCTATCCAGCTCTCCATTTGACTCCTCGCAGCCTCAAAATTTGCTCGATCAAGGTTTGAAGCATTGACGTCCACCGAAGTTACAGAATCGTCATCCTTCTCCTCCTCCGATGTCCAGCTCAAAGCCGAACTCTCCGGAACATCATTCACACTTTTCGTCTTTTTCGCATCAATCGTTTGAGGTTTC
The DNA here is from genome assembly GCA_947648045.1 of Beta corolliflora. Taxonomy (NCBI): domain Eukaryota; kingdom Viridiplantae; phylum Streptophyta; class Magnoliopsida; order Caryophyllales; family Amaranthaceae; genus Beta; species Beta corolliflora. Next base: position 6,912,493 of record CANSZD010002913.1, read on the forward strand.
TTCACCAATTTCACCGGTTGTTTTGCCTTATGTCCACCATTTCCTTTTTTTTGAACCTTTTGCCATGGCTCCAGCAAGATTGCTGAGATTCAAATCAAGTGAATTAATGAACGAAAAACGTGACAAACAGTGAAAAAACTAGAGAGAGATGAGAGTTGCTCTCACTAGACTCTCATTTTTGGTATGTAGTTTAAGCTTATAAGTTTTCCTTATTGAAAATTTCACCTGACTATGTTTTTTCTTATATAATGATGCGAGATAATTTAACAATGTTGGTTGATGAATAGTGCCAAAAACAAAATGGTGCCATTAAAAAAATCGAACGAAGTACATAGTAAATAGCTCACGAGCCACACCCTTAGCTTATACTCGTCTCATTTTGAAAGCGGAGTTCATTGTTTAGCAAACAAATTAGTGCTAAAGCACTAGTATTCAGGCAAATGGATCCAAAGCTCTTCCAAGCTGCAGCGACAGGAAATCTAATCTTGTTTCAGGAAGCTCTAGCTAGTCACATTACTACAAGGATAGATGAGTATCTTCTCTCTCAAAAAACCGAAACCAACGATAATATCATCCATGTTACTGCCGATTGCGGCCCTGAAGCAGGAGCTTTCATCGTCAGTGAAGTTATGGAGAAAATACAGCAGCCCTCTTTGGTTAAAATAACACTTATTTGTCAACAGAACGATAATAAGTTCAACCCACTTCACAAAGCTGCAAGAAAGGGTCATCTCCAAAACGTCAGAATCTTGATTGAATCATACCATAAATTCTCAAAAGTCACAAACGATGAAGCAAACACAGTGCCGGAAACACACGTGATGGTTGGATATGCTCCAATGGATGATAATCCGGCGCCATGGTTAGCGGTAACTGATTATGGAAAAACTCCTCTGAATATGGCTATAGAGGAAGGACATGAAGAAGTTGCAGCTTATATTCTATCACAAAATCTGGAAAGACTCAGTAAATTGGTAGATTACGACCGTAAAAGCCCCCAATACCTTGCTGTTGAGAAAGTGATGGAACGAGTTGCGCTACAAATCTTGACATCTGATTGCTCTTAGTGATTCCACGGGAGTAGGCTTGAGTGCATATTAGTTGAATAACCATTTGTGAATTAGTGATTTGTATATTATCTAAAAATAGCTTCCACAGGAATCATGTGAATTCATGATTCCATGGGAGTAGGCTTTAGTGAATATTAGAGAAGCCATAGATACTCGGGAGAGGTTTATGGTATTTTATAGGGTGTACTTTTCCTTGTGAACATTTAATTGACTAGTTTGGGGTAGGCATTATTATGGTACTAATTCATGCTAGTGGAGATACTTAACTATAGAGTCTTTTATTTATAGATTGATTAGTATAGTTGATTGGACCATCATCGATATTAACCTTCTTTAGTTTTACCATACTTTAAAGGCTAATCATATAACAACTTTCTCTATGTGGGATCGACCCTGACTTACCCTACTATATAGTTAGGAGGTTAGTTAGGTTATTTATTTTTGTTAGATGCGCGACACACCTATCAACCAAAAATAGCTTCACAACACAAATCACTAATTCACAATATCACAATTTGTATATTATCTAAAAATTACGATTCACCAACTCACATAAATGAAAATTTCAATTGACAATTCCCAACAAATTTATAGATTCACACAAATCCCAAATTCATAAATCATAAGTCTCAAAATTAACAACTAAATTAGATGAAAAAGAAGTGAAAGAACTCCCACAATTCATACTTTGATAAACAATAAGGGGAATGGGTAATTAAAATGAATTTGGTACACTTTTTTTTTTTTTTTTTTTTTTTTTTGACAGGAGAATTTGGTACACTTGAAGTAAAGCTATCAGCCTTTGGTACACTTGAAGTAAAGCTATCAGCCTTTAATCCGACGAACCAGGTCAAATGCGTCTACAACATTGTCATGCTTTACATAAGCATTAATCACATAATTAATCATTATAATCAGATAAGATTACTACTTGATCTCATCTCCTTCAAATAGTCTTTCAACTTTTTCAGATAAGATATCAATGAGTTCTACAGTAATCTTCTTATTTAATTCATAGCCAATTTCAGAATATCGGCCCACAATTTTTTTCCGGAAGCTTGGCATTTGTCTTTATATGTGGGAAATGTCGAATATGTCCTTGTGAGATATCATTTTGGCATCTTAGTGTGAAACGCCTATCCAAGCTCCAGAGAGATACAAACATTCCTGCCTCTGAATTAACAGAGAGAAAACACAAATATTGATGTTTTCAACTTTCTTCAGGTGAGCCACACCATCATACTAGTCTCGTTTTGAAAGCGGGATTCAGTGTTTGGCAGACAAATTAGTGCTAAAGCACTAGTATTGAGGCAAATGGATCCAATTCTCTACCAAGCTGCAGCTACAGGAAATATAATCTTGTTTCAGGAAACTCTTGCTAGTCATATTACTGCAGGGATAGATGAGTATCTTCTCTCTCAAAAAACCGATACCAACGATAATATCATCCATGTTACTGCAGCCTGCAGCCCCGAAGCAGGAGCTTTCATCATCAGTGAAGTTATGGAGAAAATGCAGCTTTCCCCTTTGGTGAAAGTAGCACTTATTTGTCAGCAGAATAATAATAAGTGGAACCCACTTCACATAGCTGCATTTAAGGGTCATCTCCAAAATGTCAAAATCTTGATTGCATCTTACCATAAATTCTCTAAAGTCACAGATGATGGAGCATACACAGTACCAGAAACACGAGTTATGATTGGAGATGCTCCAAGGGATGATAATCGGCCGCCATGGTTAGCGGTAGATAATTATCAAAGAACTCCTCTGCAAGCGGCTATAGAGGGAGGACATGAGGAAGTTGCAGCTTATATTCTATCACAAGATCTGGAAACACTCTGTAAAATGGAAGACTACGATGGTAAGAGTCCCCTTTACCTTGCTGTGGAGAAAGGGATGGAACGAGTTGCGCTACAAATCTTGACATCTGATTGCTCTTATAGTCTTGGTCGTCCCTTCAACAATAGCACTCTTCTTCATAGTGCATCCCAAATCACAGGTGAGTCAGTACTAAGTATGCATTTCTTTGGCTTCGATTTCAAGTGGGTAATTAATCCAGTGGGTAGATGTATCGATCTCTAGTTCCTAAGTGGTTTTGAGTCTAGAACGGAATTCCAGACAGAATACTCAAACTAGCCTGATTTTATTTTACATGATGGAATGATCAACTACTAGTTGTATTGATTGTATTTTAATGTTGGTCTTTCAGAACAAGTTGCCACATTACTTGTTAAAAAACATCCAATACTTTTGAGAGTTCAAGATAATCGTGGCGAAACGTTCCTTCATGACTGGGCGGGCAGAGATGCACTACAACCATTACAATGTCTTCTAAAGGAAAACATTTTATCAACTTGGAGTGACGACTACATCAATATACTCTGCCTCAAAAACATTTATGGAAACACCCCTTTACATTGTGCTGTATTTTCTAATAAAGTGGAAGTCTTAAAGCTCCTAATAGATGCATACCACCAATTAGTTGGACCAAATGGAGACCAATTACATGGTTCGCCATTGTTTCATCAAAATTACAGGCAAGAAATACCTCTACATATGGCAATAGACCGTGGTTGTGTAGATATTGCACTTTACTTGCTTTCCTTGGATTCCAATTTGGCTTCCATTAACGACTTTCATGGTACGAGCCCACTCTTTCTCGCCGTCGAACGCGGATGTTTTGACCTTGCCAAGAAGATTACTTTTATGCATCCCATATCGTGTACTGGTCCTAAAGGACAAAATCCTTTGCATATTGCCTACAAATGCTCAGGTATGAATATGAGCTTTATTTACTCCATCTATCCCAAAACAAATCTTAGTTTCTGGTTTTTTTTTTTTTTTTTTTTTTACCCAAATTGGTTGCACATAATACTACCAATTATCATCATTATGTGTAAAATAATACCAACAAAGTTAAAATAATGTAAAAGTCTCTGCTAGCTTAAGAGTATTGCAGACTATTCTAACTCGAAGCGGATTTGAGATTTTAGAATTGGAATACAAACAAAAAGTACACAATGAGCATATTTTGACACTGAGAAAAATTGAGCTTTAACAATGGAATATTCAAATTTTATACTACCTCCGTTTTCTTATTTCTACCATTTTGACTTTTGACACTATTCAAAATATCTTCTTTGATTATCTTGTATTATTCATACATAAGGAAAAACATAATTATGTGGGATCTTGTTGGATTCATCTCCATATATATTTTCTGAACATCAACTTATTGTAATTTTTGCTTATACCTAATTAAATATATAATTGTTTAAAGTTGTGCGTTGACAAACGTGCGAAAAGCAAAAGGTAGAACTAAAAAAACGGAGGTAGTATTGATTGTGTCATTTATTGAAATACTCCCTTGTCATATTAATTGATACATTTTGACGGTCAGAAAATTTTAGGAGTTATTTTACTTCTTATTTCATTGTTAGTAGTTAGCAATCTATCTATACTAATATATTAAAAGGCGTGTCAAACCAGGTATACACGCCACGTGGCACCTCTCTTATCCCACTAGAATTGTCCAATGTTTTCATATGTTATGTCAACTAACAAAAGTAAATTGGCTTATAACAAGATTTGAACCCGTGACATCTTGCTATTATATATAGCACAATTACCATCTCAACCAACTTTTGTTCATGTTTTAAATGTCAACATTATTATATTTGTACATTTTAAATGTTGGATTTTTTAATTACGTTTTAATGTGAATGGGAAAAAAAAGCATATCAAATTTGGAAAAAGTACCACCCGTGGCAAAGCCCGGGCCCAAATACTAGTTGAGATATTATTTTGTTGTAGTTAATGTTGGTAGTGAGGCCCCAACTTTCTAGGGGCTAGTCAGTGAGAGATATATTTATGCCCATAAACCAATAAGTTTAGTTTATACCATAAACTGAAAAATATACCTAAACTGATAGAAAAATATGGTTAAAGTGATAGATACATAGTTTGAACTAATAAAAACGTGCTTTAAACTGATACCAAAATGTCATGAACTGATACCAAAATGTTATAACTGAAACTCATCACAACCAAGATGCTTTGTTTTCAAAAAGATTGACCATTATAATTCAACCGCAAATACTGATTCCAAACTCCTTAGCTTTCATTGTTTTAAATTTTTTTTTATGGATGAAAGTTTTCCGTCCACTTTACACTATCAGGTATTGCCGTTGTGCTGGTTGGAATGCTAGGAATAGGATTAATAGACATGAAGGATGAAGATGGGAAGGCTCCTCTTGATTATGCAGCAGCAGCAGGTGACACAGATATAATGAGATTGGCGTTTAATCATTCTGGTATAAGGAGTTCCCCCCATGCTTGGATTGAAGCCTGCGAAGGCGGCCATATGGATGCATTTCGCATGTTCATGCATGAATGTGATTTTAGGCAGCTTTGTATTGACCAAAGAGATACACCACTACACCACATGAAATTGAAAACTAAAGAGGAATACCAAGAATTCCTTCAAATTCCACTAATAGAGCAGCTAAAGAATTCAACTGATTCTGATGGCGCGACGCCATTGCATAGAGCGATTGAACGAGAAGACATTGTCTTTGTTGAGTTGTTGCTAGGGACTCATGGCATTGACTGGACCATCAAGGACACCAACGGCCAAACAGCCTTGGATATGCTTGCAAAACGATGTGATGAACTCCCCGATTGGGTAAGTATACAAATCTTTTTAAGATTAGTTGTTTGGAACTATTAACTATAGTAAAGCATTTTTCTGCTTCTTTATTTAAGATCCGCATAAAAGTTGAGATCAAACTTGGACTTTGAAATGCACTTAATACATAGTGTATCAAGGTAATATATTGCAAATTAGTACGTACTTGGTACTACTTTACAAGTACATCCTACCTCTATTTTAGTTTTTTTAGATGCAATATTTAATTATTTTAATCCATTCACCAAAAAGTTAAATGTTGCATCTAATAAAAATTCAAAGGTAGTAACATAAATATTAGACGTGATCATAGGTGGGGATGTTTCGGGCCGAAGCCTCGACTGGGCTAAGCTTCGGGCCTACTTCTCCTCGTCAAAACCCGCTATTACAGCCGGGCCAAATTTAGCCCTAAAATTGCAGATTCGGATTGTCCATGGCCCGTCTCTTTTGCCTAAAAATTGGCCAGAATGGGTCGGGCTCGAATTGCATGCTGGAATTTCATGCCCAAAACCCACTATATTTCTGGGCGGGTTGGGCCATTGATCACCTCTATACTAAATATTATAGCTACTATAAAAAAATATCAATATTAGAGTTTTTTTAGAGGATATTAACTCCCTAGAAACAAAAAAAAGTTTCTTTTTTTTTTTTTTGAAAGTAACAAAAAAAAAGCTTCTTGTACAAAAGAAAAAGATACCAATATTTTCAAGGGAGCTCTTACTATGCATTTTAGTTTTAAAGTGTTCAGTTTTTTATCTTTATAATTTTAAATTGGAAGAAATTGAAATCTTGAATAGTTGAATGCCCTCTTCAATAGTTCAATCCAATAATAATAATGAAAAGAATGCTTATTTTATGTAATGGTATAATCTTAACCATTTGTTTATGCCAAATTATAAATCATAAGAGATATATGTGGTTAAAGCAAACATTTGAAAAATATCCATGCCATATATTTAAATATGTAGGGAATATGTAGTAATATATACTCCTGCTATATCTTTTTTCTTGTAGGATGTAATGTGCAAGCGAATTGGAATAAATCCAAGAATAAAAACCAAATATATTCCACTTAAGACGAACTTGGCAGAGGTAAGAACCACATTATCAGTAGTTGCAGCCCTTTTAGCCACAATAACTTTTGCAGCAGGATTCACCATCCCGGGAGGCTTTAAAGATGACGGATATGCTACATTTGCAAGGAATGCAGCTTTTATAGTGTTCTTACTATCAGATACTTATGCAATGTGCTGTTCCATGTTGGTCTTGTTCATTCTGATCTGGGCCATGGTTTGTGATCCCGACGAATCACTTATACTTATTGATCGCAGCATCGTCATACTGCAGCAAGCGCTTTACGGAACACTGCTGGCGTTCATGAGTGGTGTTTATACGGTAGTATCTCATAATTGTTTATGGACTGCCATTGTTGTTTGTGTCATGTGCTCTCTTGTTGCGATTGTAACCAATAAGAGTGTTCTTTATAAACTGCTTAAAAGGTTTATCCCCTCTACAAGATAATCACTAGTTTTTACCTTGATGACATGCACAATAGAAAGCATTAGATATGGGGAGTAAAAAAAAAAGTTCATCTTTGTCGGTGATGGAAAGTGAAGAGAATAAAACACACAAACAATCCATCCCGTATATAGGTGTGTGTTAACCCTATTTTACCCAGCTCCGATTAGCTCCCAAATGAGGTCAAATCGTTTCAAAATATTGGCATGTCGTTCCAATCATCCTTAGCTTCAAATCCAACAATTGGATTGTTATTTTCGACATCCTAAGCAAATGTTTTTAGTATCAGCATTCCCCATATAAGAATTGGTGTATTTTCCATTTGAGTGTGATGTTTGTGGTAAATTATTGTACCAAGGTGTTTCCTTTGTGATTGTGTTTGCGTCTAGTATCAACCAGAGAAGACAATTTGCTATACGTGTACACACTTATTTGTTGGTTATTAGTGTAAAATGATTGGTACTGACATAGGTATGGTGGTTTTCTCGGTCCACGTTGGATTTTCCACATAATTCCTTATTGTCTATATCACCGGTTGTTTATGGGTTTTCTATTTGAACTTGTTAGTACTTCAACTACTTGGTTCATGTATGTTAGTGGTATACAGTATATATATTCATCCCTTTTTGCTACACAAGTTAAAGGGAGAAAGTGCTACTAGCTTTTGCTCGATCTTTTATCATGCTTGTGGGAAAGAAGTTATCACATAACTCCTTTCCCCAACATATTGATATTCAGGGCCGGCTATGGGCCTGTGCAAACAGACCCATAGCACAGGGCCTCGTGTTTTCTAAGGCCCTGTATTCCTGATCCATTTTTCTAGTTTCTCTAACAATGGTTCCTTTCTCCTTCTCCCGCCAAAGCCAATATCTGTCATTAGTACTCATTAAATTATTTTCATCTTCTCTGCGGTTTTTCCTTAATAATTCCTACCATTTTACATTTTCCCAAAAACAAAATGGAAACTTTCCAAGTTCTTTCGTGATTCTCTAATTTTTCATTGATTTTCCTTCTTTAACCAAACCTTCCATTTAACCCTCTTATCTTCCTCTGTCAATTGACAAGTGTAATTTAATTTATAACCTTCCTCAAGCCTTGAGATACTACCAAAGTATCAATGGCAAAATTAGCCAATTTCTCCTCAATAAATCATCTATTAACACCTAAAATCTTATCCCCTTAAATATTTCTACCCAATTTGAACCTATATATGAAAAATCAAAGATTTCAATTTTAAGATTGTTTTTAGACGAAACAAATCAGATTCATTTGGATTTGGGAAAGAACTTTTGGTTTTGCAAGATTGCTGCCCTTGTTGAGAATTTGGCAGTAGTTGGGAAAGGAGTATTGTTGGAATTTGATATTTGCCTAAGAAGAACCGAAGAATTTGCGGCCACAATTTACAGGTTCTTAGGTTCAGCTACTTAATTTAGTATTATGTTAATGTTATCTTTGTAACCAGAAGATTAATAATAGTTTGGTTTTGTATTGAGTTATTATATAAAATTCCAAATTAGTTTGTGGTTTTGGTTTTTGATTTGCAAGAATATAAATATATTATTGTAATATTATAGAAGAATAATTTTATCATCTAAATTGCAAAAAAAAAAAAAATCATACTAGGGGGCCTAATCCTAAAATTAGAACAGGGCCTCCAAAATATTTAAGACGGCCCTCTTGATATTAGAGCCAAATTGTTGAAACACATCACGAATTAAGACATTCCAGCTAGAGTAATTGAAAAATAATAGAATTTTGGATCGGAAAGTTGATTGAAAGCGTTCAACAACCTATCTCGAAGATAGAACGAATCATCAAAGTCGTCGCTCTCGTGAAACCCTACCCCCCCTGCCATTTCAAGCTTCAACCCTGTTGCGCAGGAAGCTCACCGGTGGCCAGGGCTCTCGGTCTGCTATTTCCGGTAGCCGGCGAGCTTATGTTCTCTTTTTGCCGTCTTTTTCGTTAGTCATCGCGACCCTCTGTTCCAGCAGTGCGCTAGGGGTTGTTCTCCATCACTTCTACCGCTGTATCCACCGGTGGCCAGCATGCCACGTTCACCTCTTTCACATTTTTCATCTTTTCGGGGTAAATTTCTAGCTTTAGTACTTCTAATCTCTCAGCGCATAGTTATGAGTCGCGACTAGTGGTGTTCAGTTTCCTCTGTTTACTGTGCTAAATTTAGTTTCCATTAAGTTCCTGTTTAATGGTTCATTAATTTCCTGTGGTTTGGTTTGTCTTTCTATAGTAGTAGTCAGGTTTTAAGTTGGTTTAACTTCAATGGTTCATTTGGTGGGAATGGAGGAGGTCCCTAATTTAGCTTTATTTTTGTTGCACCACTTGAATTTCTTGGATGAGGAAGATAGAATTATTGAGGAATTGTTTGAGAAAACTGCTGGACCTAATGAGGCCACATTTTTGCAAAGTTACTAATTTTTGCAAAGCTTATGACACGTATAAGAATGCTTGTGTTACCATTTCCACTATGTGTGACGATTGCTCTGCTCATAAAATTGATCTTGAAACTAGAGAGCTGTTTATTTCTCTACAACTGAATATTACAGCGTGTGAAATCAAACTTAAGCTGTTTAAGGAAGCCATTAGTTCATGTTCTGTGGTATTAGGGGTTGACAAGAGCAATGTGAAAGCTCTTCTTAGGAGAAGTGTGGCTCTAACAAAAATTGGTAGTTTGGAAAATGGTTACGCTGACTTGAGGGTAGCTAGAGCAGTTGAACCAAAAAATAAGGCGATTGCTCAGGAGATTGCAAGTCTCGAGGCTATTCTCTTTCAAGTCCCTATGGTTGATGATGTTGTAGGGCAAGACCCGGTGTTTAGCGGAGTCTCACCACATGATGTTACAGGTACCCCATCGCTGACCCCTGGATTCAATGTAATGGAGTTGGATGTTCAAGAAGAGGTCAAGAGCAATTTCTCTTGGGAGACCAACAATGAAGATGAAGTCATAGACAACCAGGAGACGAAGTGCGTAGAGGAGGCTCCTTCTGATTACTCGCGGTGTGCGGGGCCTCGTCAACAAAATAATGGAAAGATCTCCTTCGTTAACAAAAGGAAGTCATCCTCGCGCCTCATGATTTTGCAATCAGATTTCAAAAAGTTAAGGAAACGGAAAGTAATCCACTTTTGTTAACCTCGTTCTCTGTCAATTTTAAAGGTTCGCACCTTCACTCAAAAACATAAAATCTTGAAGGAGACCCCCTACAACTCCAAATTGTGGGTCGCACAGGTCTCTAATTTGGCCCTCATTATGAATGAGGGCCATCAGGTTGATATCACACATATGACATCGTGTCCGAGGGCTGACAATCGGACCATGACGACTCTTCGGGAAATGCAATATGATCGTGAGGTAAGTGTATATACCTCAACTAACACACTTTTGAGTGCAGGTATCCAAGAGTAGGACAAAATTTGGTGTCTTAGATAACGCAAGGCAAATATTACGAGCAGGAAATTAAGCAAGAAGCTAAGCTCAATTCCATGGCGCAGAAGACCACTTGGGCAAATTGCTCTCTAGGTCAATCCTCGATCTAGAAGACAGTTTAGGAAAAAAAAAACAACAAAGGTGACATCCCTCACATCGGATCAAAACGGAAAAGCGCTGCTCCACTCTCCTTAGACCTCCCTTACCATGTTTGGAAAAAACATGTTAATCTTGTTTATTCTTGTTTTAATGTTTGTAATTGTCAGAGTCTTAGTCCAATCAAGGGATCCACGACTCTAACGAGTGTTGTTAGCAGAGATTCAAGGATCCCCTAGTATGTTCGTAGGTTGTATTTCGAGTTTTTATTAATGCACGTTTTCGCAATGTAAAAAAAAATATTGCTAATGACACTAATGCATATATGAGCTATGAAAAAAGTTTGAAGTTATGAGTGAGGGCAAGAGGGAAAGCTTAAGAAGTTGGAGTACACGAATATTGACAGCTAGGGGTGGGCACCGGTCCAGGACCGGACCGGAACCGGCTGGACCGGAACGGACCGGAACCGGCTGGACCGGTGGACCGGAATCCGGGGTTTTCCTGGACCGGGACCGGAATTTTTTTTTTTTTTTTTAAAAATCTTTGTTATTTTATTTAAATATATTTATAAATTATATGCATTAAAAATTAATAATTCTAATGTCAATAATCCTAAAAGAATAAATAGTAGGTTTTGAAATTTATAACTTTCTGCCTTTTAATTTTTTTTTACATATAAATTTTTTTTTTTTAATAAAATAATTGAAATTCCGGTCCAACCGGTCCGGACCGGAATTTTCCGGGTTTGGACCGGACCGGACCGGTGGACCGGAATCATCATTTTCGGCGGACCGGGGACCGGACCGGAATCTCCGGTCCGGTCCGGTCCGGTCCAAATTCCGGTCTGGACCGGTTTGTGCTCACCCCTAGTGACAGCATGCAGACTACACCAAGGGAGCATGCCGAACATATCAAGGGCACCATTGCACCAAATCATATTTTTGCTATTTGGTTTTACAAACGCATATATAGAAATAATGGTAAAATAAACGGGGTTTATTTGACCCGGGATATGGCTTATTTTTGTAATATGATTAGAAATTCAGTCTAATAGTCATAGTATATATTAATTATCAATGTTTTTTTTTACTTTTTATAATTTACACTTATGCATAATTTAATATAGGAAAAATTGACAACAAAGGTCTCAACTTTGGGTGATAATTTTCAAAAGATCTGAACTATTGATTAACCTGTGTAGATCCCAACTTTAGGGGGTCTTAACTTTTAGCGGGCCTCAGTGACTTAAAATTGAGGATTTTTTTAAAAAATCTCACCTAATTCTTACATCTCTCCCTCAATTAACCCTTCTGGTGTAACCCAAGTTTTACAAGTGATGACCTATTAAGCCAGTTTCAAGTCACTTAGGCCCGCTAAAAGTTAAGACCCCCTAAAGTTGGGACCTACACAGGTTAATCAATAGTTCAGACCTTTTAAAAATTATCACCCAAGGTTGAGACCTCTGTTGTCAATTTTTCCTTTAATATATTAATGCTCAAAGTTGTCCATTGACAAGCACGCAAGTATCAAAGGTAAAACTAAAAAACGGGTGAAAATATTATCTTGAAGAATGTGTAAGTGTAATTATAAGTAAGCGACCTATGAATCATCTACGGTAAAGTGCTTAATTCATCCATAAGATGGTGAAATTATACTTTGCATTCCATACATATTATTGCCAAATGCTTTGGAAGGACATAGCACAACCCCCTGGTAGCCTCTGCCTCACGCATAGATTACGCATTAATGAGATAGGGACAGTTATCCTCATAGTGGCCTAGATAAATAGCCATGCATATGCAAAAATAGTATGTTATTCTAAAGCATAAAAAATGAATGAATCGTATTTTTCAAGTTTCACCCACTCATAAAAAGTTAGTTTTAAATCCTCCCCAGTGAAGTCGCCAAATAGTAGGCGTGCTTTTATTCACCTACGTGGTGTTAGCGCGAATTTGACTACCTCATTGAAGGGTTTAATTAAAAAAAAAACGTTTCCGAAGTCGTCAACAAGTCTTTAAAGGAAGACTCATAAATCTAATTGAATATTAGAAAATCTTATGGACAACTTTAGGACTTATCTAATGTAGATTTCCCCATGATAACTCCATAGTTGGTCATTTAACAAAAAATTGAGTTCGGGGTTGAAGGCACAAACATGATCAGGGATCACATTCTCCCATTGTTGGCCTCTACTTAACACGATCCATAGCAAGTTTTATGCAGTCACTAGTAGAAAACGGGCCTATTAAAGCGCCTTGCTAGAGGCGCTATATCATATTAGTGCTGGAAAATTCATAATCCGTATAAAATTGAAGCGCAAATAAGTAGCGTACCAAGATAGCGCTGCTAGAAGACAAAAAATAAGGCGCCACTTCTAATTTTTTATTGTGCCAAATGTTTCAAAACTCCCACTACTTCTTTCCTCAAAACTAAAAAAAAAAAAAAAAACTCCCATCACTCCACTCCCTCGCCGCTCAGTTCACCTTCTCAACATCATCTCGCTGCTTTCTTCAAGCCCTAAATCTATACGACTCATTATCAGGTACGATTTCTCGAAATTTTTTTTTTTTTTTTTTTTTTGGGTTTAGATACGTATTTATTTTGCTAAAATTTCCTAGATTTCATCTCAAAAATCAATTCTATATGTTAATTTTATTTAGACTGAATACTATATCTCTATGTGAATCATCATCTTCTAAATTTCGCCAACCACCAATTTGTTTTGCAAGATTTTTCCGTTTTTTTTGGTTAATTATTTTGGATAAGATACACTTATTCTCTTTCTTGATTATGTCGGTCCCTAATATCTATAATTGAATCTATAAATTTAATTTATTTTTCAACTTTTATTCAATTTTCAGTTGTCATTAAAGAGGTGAATTTTTATCAAGTTTCACGAGAACTTTAATCAGGTAATTCTCATCCCTTTCTATTGCATGTATTGTGTTAGTCATCTTTTCATTAGTGATTTAGATTTAATTGGCTGTCATCTTCTATTTGGTTTGTTGGTCTGTTTTCACTATGTTCATTGCTGATTGGGGAGGATAATGTTTACAGGGGTTCTTTGGTGTTCTATGGTATTCAAGTTTCAAAAGTGAATTAGAAGAATTTGTGCTTATCAATTTTGACTTGATATATGTGCTTCTGTCGTGGGTTGGAGATTGATCTCACCAAAGAAATACTATTCTTTCACTAACTGTCCCATTTATGTTTAAGATATTGAAATATGTATAAGAATTGTTTGTGATGTGGTGTTGAAATGCGGAATAATCATAATTTAACAAGTATGCATCTGGAATACTTATAGGCATCTGTAAAAAAGATATCTGTAAAACTATAAGTATTATTAACAGTTCGAGATAATAATCTGGAACAATGTTAATTATACTTATAGTTTAATAATCTGGAATACTTATAATCTGTAAAAAAGATATCTGTAAAAAAGATATTGAAATGTGTATAATCATAGTTTAAGATATTGAAATAAACTTATGTGTTTGTTCAATCTTTATTTGCTATGTTCCTCTGTCTTTTTCTTTTTTCTCCTTGTTGACATACTCGGGTACACAGGAATCTGATCCAGTCACTTCATTTATTGAATATCTTTGCACAACAGCTGGTATGTCTTGATCTTTCTCTCCGCTTTATAGATCGGGCATTAGTTTAGTAGTTGGTCACTAGTCCAATCCTTTAGTACCCTCTGTCCGTTTGTATCTTATCTTATGTTGGCTAATGTATGACTTCCTGCATGTTTCTGATCTTTTTAAGTGGATGTGGATATTATATCTAGTATCCCTCATTGCTAGGTTGTACATTGAAAGTGATGAAAGAAGAAGATGACTTCATTTCATGTAGATAGAGAAAAAGAGCTTTTAGCTGTGTTACAAAATAAGGGTATTATTAGCTCACCTAATTACCATTTTAGAAATCTTACTTATGTCTTCTAACAAATTTTCACTGAGCTCCGAGAGGAGCTAATCATAATTCAGCTCGTTTGGCTTAAACTTCTGCGAGGTCAGCACTTTTAGTGTTTCAGTTGTGCTGGTGGAGTGGTTGGTATACAAGCAAGTCCTTGGTTCTGAACTTCAAATAATATTGTACCTACTAGGCTGGTAGAACTCCACAAGAGACCATGAGCTCAGTCTCACCCAATAATTTCTCTGATGGAAATAAACCTGTTTCGAAAAGTGACGTCATCTCTCAATGCCATAAAAGAAGAAGAGCCTTCCAGACTCTTCACCAATAAGACATAGGTGATAGGACAGACCTTAGGAGATAAACACTGGTATTAGGTGTTATTTTCTACAGATTATCAATAGTGTTGAGCCTATCCTAACTACAATAAAGTCTTAGTTTCCTTAGGAACCTTGATTTTCTAAAAATACTAGTGTGGAAGTAGCAGATTAACTTGTTTGATCCTACTTACACTTATTAACTTGTTTGATCCTAGCCAAAATGTCTAAACTTTGTACTCCCTGAACTTTGTACTCACAACAATATTATCACTAAACAATATTAACTTGTTTGATCCTACTTGCACATATTCAATATTATCCTGATTTACTTCATTTAAGCTACTTTGATGTTTCATTATGTGATAAATGTATAACTTGTAAGCATCTTAAGAATGTATTTGTTTGATGAAAAACTAAATAATAAACTAATGTAAAATACTCTAAATAGGTAATCAAGTTGGAGGAAGCAAATGGCATAGACTCTTTAAAAGAAGAAATTCGAATGCTAGCACGGGGTCCACTTGAGGTTGTCACAAAATATAGAGGGTACACTGTCAATGGTTTTAGATTCAGATGCAAGCGTTATGACAAGTGTACTCAGAATAGTGGCGTTGTTGTAATCGCAAAGACATCAAGTTACGCGAGTTCAAGTGATAGGCATCCAGTGTTAGGAGATGTTGCATATTATGGACGAGTAGTAGACATTTTAAAATTGAAATACTTGGGAGGATATTCGGTTGTGTTGTTCAAATGTGAGTGGTATGATTCTACAAGTGGCAGAGGTGTAAGGAAAGATGACTTGGGTTACACACTAGTCAATACCTCTCGTTTGACACACACAGGGGAAAACATAGAGCACGAGCCATATATTTTTGCAACACAAGCCGAACAAGTTTTCTACATACAAGACCACATTGATCATCATTGGTCAGTTGCTATAAAGATGAAGCCTAAAGATGTATATGACTTAGGAGACGATGACATGAGGGAAGACAAGGAGAATGAACCATATCATGTCACTAATCTGAACAACATCCTGATCGATGAAAATGGAAATCACAGTTGGCTTAGGAGGGATGTGGAAGCAACCATGGTTGATGATATTGAATTATCTTAACTAATTTGTTAACTTTTCTTAGTGCAAACTGTTATTGGTTATTTTTTATTTGATTCTTCTATTATTGTTAGTTGTTATTGTTGCTTCCATAAGCCCCCAGACCCACCATACCTCTCCACCCCCACCCCCTAGTGCTGCACTAGGTAATTTATTATAAGTATTGTTTAAATTGATGTAGATCAGTAGATATTTGGAATGAGCCATCTTATTGTATGGATTAAATAGTTGTTATTGTCTTCAGAATAAGTATTGTTTAGATGTAGATCATTTGCTATTTTTAATTGAGTTTCATTTTTTTGGTGTTCCTTTTATCCAAAGGGATATGGCGATCCGCAAGAATAAGAGATTGCGATTAGCTACTAATGCAAATGAACAGAATGGTAATTCTGAGCATCAAATAAACAACTCCATGAATGGGTCTTGTGTTCAAAGATCTACAAATGAAAGGGAGCAAAGGTGTCAACAAAGGCAACAAAGGAGTGGAAGAGAGGATCCAAATTCTTCAAACGAAAGGAGGGAGCAAACAAGACAAAGAGATCAAAATTCTTCTGAAAGGCACAACAATACATGTCAAGAAGCAGGTGGTTCTAGCCGCAATAGTGATGGACGTACATATGAATACACCGTTGAAGGTGCTACGAATGCAATATGCAATTTAGTTTTCAGTTTCATTTTTTATCTGCTTGAATTCTGATTTACAGTATAACATTTT
Organism: Beta corolliflora; assembly: GCA_947648045.1. Classification (NCBI taxonomy): domain Eukaryota; kingdom Viridiplantae; phylum Streptophyta; class Magnoliopsida; order Caryophyllales; family Amaranthaceae; genus Beta; species Beta corolliflora. The sequence goes on from CANSZD010002913.1 coordinate 6,929,367, forward strand.
CTTAATGTCACAGATACAAATGGAAATAGAAGACGAGGTAAAACCATTTTGGCAGATGTTTGGAATTTACCTGATGGGCACCGAATTGTGGTTGAGATTAACAAGGAGAATCAACCAATTGGAGAGGAAGGAGGGGTATTAGGCTATTTTTGTGGAACAATCGCTAGAAATGGATCACTTTGCTCTCTTACTTACACAAGATGGGATCTTTTGAAGAAAGGGTGTAATGGAAACAACCAAAAAATGATTTTAGAAGAAGTCGAGGTAATGTGTTTGTGTTTATTTATAAGAAAATTGATAATTTGAAAGAATCATACATATCTTGTACTGTTATAAATTCTTACTTTCTCATGTTCTAGAGACGATTTCTTTACCCAAAATCACTCGGGAAATGGATATTGGAATCAATTGGACATAAATGGAGAGATTACAAATGCCTCTTAAAAGGAAAAGGCTATGATGATGATACAAATGTTAACACTCTTTATGATAACTGTCCGGATAGTGATGTTGACTATGATCAATGGGTTAGCCTTGTCAATTTTTGGCGGTCAGAAGAAGGACAGGTAAGTTCTGTATATAAATTTTGCTTGATTTCAATGTAAATACTTTGAGCATCCTCTTAGGAGCTTTGCAATCTGTTAGAATGATCTGGTTACTCGTTGATTTCTTTCTTTCATGTTTATCCGTTACAACAAAAAAGCTGCAGAATGCTATAGTATAATACAGAATAATTTTGTTTTGTTTTTTTCTTTGACGGGAAAAGGGAAGATTTTATTCATTACTTTTAGAGATATCATTTATTACATAGCTTTGCAAATCTGGAGGCACCTCCTCAATCCAAACTGTCATTTCTCCAGGCAATTTATTCCATCTAGATAAATTATGCACTAATTGATTACCCTGTCTCTTTACATGTGAGAAGCTAATGTGAGAGCATGAATCTGCCAGCACCAAGATATCATTAACAATTTTCCCAAAAGCACTACCTTCACCTTGGCCTCTATTTAACTGATGGAATCTGTGGTCCAGAGTCCAATGTGCTGGAACCCCCCCCCCTCTGTGAATGAATTTAAACTGAACACTGATGCAGCAGTGTTTGAAGATGGTAGCTATGGTTTGGTGGGGATAGTTAGAGATTAAGTGGGAGATGTGATGTCAATTGGTGTTTAGGTGGGGGTTGTGAGGTAAATGTGGCGGAGGCTTTGGCTGCTAGACTTGCTTTGAAGGTAGCCATTGAAGCTAGGTTAGTGCACATCATCATGGAGACGAATAATTTGAAGCTTTTCCATCAGAATAATTTTTTTACAACTAAACTTTTTTCTTCTACAATTGTGCAATCCAATTTCTGTCTACATAGAACTAATTAATGCCATATATATTTTGTCGTGGCAGAAAAGAAGTAGGCGTAGTAAAGAATCACATGAAAAGGCTAAAGTGAAGCCAATTCATACCACCGGCACTAAGAGTCATGCTCGTGTTCGTGAAGAGATGGTACTCTTTTCCAACTCTAAAACAATATCCTTTTGAATTATTTTACGCACTATTTTTAGTTCCTTAATTTCTAATATGTAACACCCTTTTTATGCTCATCTTAGAAACAAAGATTGAATAAAAGCCCATCACGAACTCAAGTCTACTTACAATGTCACCAACATGAAAGTGAAGCGGATATAACGGTGTATATTTTTATTTGCTATTTTCAGAATTCTCTCATTTGAATAATCTACTTTTTTTTATGAGTATTTACTTTATTGTTTATGCTTTGTAGAATCAAATCAAGAATATTGCATCTGAACAAGGGGACCAAGACGTTGTCTTGGATGACGATCCTGTTTCAAAGGTGTTGGGAAAAGATCAATATGGTCGTGTTCGTGGTTTAGGATTAGGTGTTAGGCCATCAAATGTAGGAGACCCTTCTTACCCTCGATATTGCAATAGTCTAACCATGTCCGCTGATGACGAAGCAGCCATTCTACACTATTTTCGCCGATTGAAGGGGCAAGTCCAAAGATTGAGACAGTTTGTGAAAAAGCAAGGAATTACTATTACAAAGGTGAAAAAGAAGTTGCAAGAGCATAACATTGATGTCTCTGATGATGATGAATCTGAATCTGATGTGGATTCTTTTATATCTGAGTCTGATGACTCTGAATCAGATGAAGAATATGATAATATTGATATTAATCAGGTAAAAAAATTACACTCTTTTAAACCTTTCATTTCTTATGTGTTTGTGAAATAAACTTAAATTTGCTAAGGTGATAAAGGATCTGACATTTTTAATGCCCATTATTTTGTAATTGCAGAAAGTCTTAGTGCATTGTTATCATTTGTTGGCTAACCCATATGCTTTATATATAATTCGAGTATTTGATGTTGTGAAGTTGGTAATTTTTTTTTTGTTATTTTTCTAGGGTGATGTTGCTGCTACTCAGTCTAACAATGACAATATGTGAGATATTTAATTGAAGGTTAGATTATTTGTTGTATGTTTCATATTTTGAAAAATTTCCCCTACTAATTCAATAACTTTTCTAACTCATATATATAATTTTTCAATTAATTGTAGGGATGGTTGAATACTTTTCATGAATGGATGCTAATTTTTTGTATTATTAATTGCAGGCTAAGAGGTGGCTACATCAAAGTTGGAACATGAAGGCATATTCATAGGCGTGCCCAATATCATTGAACTTCTATATGAATAGAATTTGTTTTAGACATGGAATTAGACATTTGAGCTATTGAACAACTTTTTTATGTATAGGTTTAGATGATAATTTGTTTGAATGATTTTAGGTACTCCAAAAAAAAATTCAAAATTCATTTATTCAACAATATTCGTGATTATAATATTATCATTTTATATTTCTTTGTGTTGTTAATTGGATATTAGCAATGCTTAGAAGTGCTACATAGGCTATTGAGAAGTGCGCACACTTACCTCTTACAGTGCTTAAAAGTGGTATAATATGTTAAAGAAAAGTGCGCCATACCTATGGCAGTGCTTAAAAGTGCCTAAATAAGTCATTAAAAAATTGCGCCATCGTAGCTATCACGGCGCTTTAAATGCCTGAATAGCCTAATGAGTGGTGCGCCATAATATAAAATGGCGGCGCTTTTTAGTGTCTCTATAAATTGTTAAAAAGCGCGTCTATCTAGCAGTGCTATTTTTTATAGTATACCGATACTTGGAAATTGTGTCGCCATAGGTCCTTGCGGCAGCGGCTTATGCGGCACTTTGGATAGCGTCGGTAAATGTTGTAGCAGCGCTTTTAAGCGCCGCCATAGCCCTTTTTCTAGCGCCGCCATAGCCCTTCCATGTACTAGTGAGTTAAACAACCAAACAATATTTTCAAGCACCCTAAAAAATATTAGTCTAGGTTGGTTCATTAAACATATAAAAAGACTACTTTTTTAGTGACATGTTATTAGCAATTATATTATTGGGTTCCTAATTCAAATTATCTTATTAACCGTTAGAACAATTCTTTAGGTCTTGATTTAGCAATAATAACATGATGGTAATGAAAGCATTAATATGGCAATCATGAATAATATATATAAGTATATATAAGGGAAAGGGGAAGGCTATGGTGTCCCCTATTAAATTACTCAAAAGCCCTCATTTTTTTAAAACTTAAAATATAGCCATTATTATTCACAACACACATCAAGTAACTTAACAAAAGTAATTAAAACTATCCTTAAATTTTCTCTACAAACCAATTCAAAAAGTCAAAACTAATAGGAATTTGCCTACAAATATAGAATATAACTAACAAACATAGATTGATTGAAATATTTGTAATAAACTTGAATTAGCAATAAAAATGAAGAAATAAAAAAGTTATCAAATTGAAAAAGGAATAAATAAAATAAAATTCAAACTTAACAAATTAAAATACCCGATGTTATTATGTCCATTTTTAAATGATATATTAATTGTAAGTGCATACTTTGTTTATCATATTGAAAGACAATTGTCAAATTACACTATTATAAAAAGTTTTCAACGCATGTATCACACGCATATAAAGTTAGTTGTTTTGAGAATACGGAAGTCCGACCAGAAAAAATATTGTCTCATGCATCGCGTGCATAGAGAGCTAGTATAAGTATAAAAGAGAAGGAGTATAAGTTAAATGTACAAATAACAAGTTTTTAATTACTTAAAGATCTACATCATGAAAAGATTGTTAGTAACTTCAAGTGATTAAATAAGAAAGGAAAATATTAAGGGCCCTCAGAAATATACCAGTGTGGCTTGGGTCTGAGAAATGATTATGTGAAGGCTCCACAAAATGATTATGTGAAAATATTAAGGGCTCCTTCAGAAATATACCAGTGTGGCTTGGGTCTGAGAAATATACCAATTGTGGAGCCTTCAATGAAAACTTATGAAAATCGAACAAGGTTGAATGATTTGATGTGTGTGTATGTATTTGTATATCAGAGTATGAGAGTGCCACGTGCTTTGAGAGATCATAATTATGCGTGAAAAAAGTGTGAATGAAATTCGAAAAACCTTGGCCTATTTATAGGAAAATATTAAAAAAAAAAAAGAAGAAATGTTGCGCGACGCACAGGCCTTGAGTGGAGTACACAGGTTATGCGTCTTGCGCATGGCTGTGCGCTGGGCGCACGCCATGTGCGTTTTTCAAATTTGTGTATGGCATTTTCATCGCGTGCAGGCGACGTTTTGCGTCAAATGCAGCTCTAATCTGGCCGATTTTTTATTTAATTCAGTCTTTTCAAGATTCTTTTTATCTTTATCAAATAATATCTTTATAAATATGAAATCCAGCTATATTAAATTGATAAAATCCAATTTCAATAAAATTCTTTATTTTTATTATATCCTTGAGAATATCTATTTATTTCTGAAAACATATATTAAAATAATAAATATATCAATTAATTATCATGAATAATTAATTGGACTTTTCAAAGAAATTGGGCTCAAAATAAACAATTTGTCGCTCAAAATACAATTTATTATCAGGAATAACTAATTGGACTTTTAAAACCGGACTTTGAATCTTTAAAACAAATAAATAGGCTCTATGACTTTAAGAAACATTTCGGGCTTGACTCTTCACATTGCTCTCCCTCGAATCGGACCAATTAAGACCGCAGTATGTATCATCATTGGGTACTCGAATGGGAAGAGATGATTATGTGTCTACAGGTACTAGCTTACATCTTTTAGTTTTTTAGCCTACATCAGATTTTCCACATAATTTCTTATATTCCATTGTCTAATCCATATCACCACTAACACCATAAATGTGATAAAGTTTTGGTTCTACAGTGGCAAAAGTATAAATTTACTACTAAAACATCTCTAAGAAATACATTAATAAATCTAGGAAAATGATATGTGCATCTGTAAGCTGAAAATGGAAATATTAAGCAATAGATCAGGCATCAGCACTAATACATCGATTTGAGTTATTATATCATAAATCCCTAAATTCATATTTCCTCCGTTTAGAAATAGTTGCACTATTCTTATACTTTTACATTTGTCAATGCATGATTATTTCAATCGTGAATGTATTTAATTATCAATAAGCAGAAATTATAAAAAAAAATTAAAATATATAACTTGAGTCGAATCAAACAAAATCAAACATGACTATATTTTCTCTAAAATATAAATCACCAAAGATAATCTAAGTGTAAGATATGAATAGTGCACAAGATAGAAATGGTGCAACTATTTCTAAACAAAGGAAGTATTATTTTATGAAATGTATTTAATACTTATTTGCAACCCTAAGAGTTGCATATATCAAAACCAATAAATCCATATGTCTTCGAGTAATTGAACCCAAAAGCTCATGTCTCTCAAGAGAATAAAATATTTTCCTCAACAAGCATATTTCAATGAAAAGAGTACTCTAAAGAAAAAGAGACAAAACCACATACCACATATACAAAGAGAGAACATACTTCAACCACTTGTGAGTAAAATATGTAGCCAATGTAGTACATAGTATGAGTTAGTTTTCTTCCGATCTAATCTTCATATCTCACTTTTCTCTTCTTTTTCTTTTCAATAAGGGATACAGATGGAATTCCAATTTAGCCTTTGAATAATAACAAGTTGATTACAAGTGGATGAAATATATATTGAATATTAAATTCATGATTAAAAAATTAAACAAATAATCTCTAAGACATTTAATATTTAAAAAAATTATTAGAGATTATTATACCCTCATCGTTATTGCTTTTATGATGTTAAAAAAGTGGAGAGAGAAAAAAGGGAGAAAACATGTTAGATTCGAATGTTGGAGTACTATAATCCAAGGGATTAATTTAAGAGAAAGCAGGATTATATAAAAATTAGTGGGGAGTCCTTCCTTGTGTATACCATAGTTCATTGACTCAACCGTCAACATTCACAACTCATATCACGAATTATATAATCAAGTAGAAAAAGTGTAAGGTTAAAAACAAACGGAGATAGTACATAGAAATCGAGTATACATAATATTTTATTTGTTTCAAAATAGATTACACGGTTTGTCTTTTGCACTATTCATATATTCTCTTTTGAATGTGTTTTGTGATTTTTATGTAAATAGTCATGTAGGATCTTATTAGTTTAGTCTCGATATATACTGTCAGAATATGAACTTTTTATAATTTTTCGCACGCGTTTTCGGAGAAGTGTGTCTAGTATTCTGAAACAGAGAAATTAAGTTCATAAGCCACACCCTTATACTCGTCTCGTTTTGAAAGCGGAGTTCATTGCTTAGCAAACAAATTAGTGCTAAAGCACTAGTATTCAGGCAAATGGATCCAAAGATCTACCAAGCTGCAGCCACTGGAAATCTAATCTTGTTTCAGGAAGCTCTTGCTAGTCGCATTACTACAGGGATAGATGAGTATCTTCTCTCTCAAAAAACCGATACCAACGATAATATCATCCAAGTTACTGCCGACTGCGGCCTCGAAGCAGGAGCTTTCATCATCAGTGAAGTTATGGAGAAAATGCAGCTGCCTCCTTGGGTAAAAGTAGCACTTATTTGTCAGCAGAACGATAATAAGTTGAACCCACTTCACAAAGCTGCAAGAAAGGGTCATCTCCAAAATGTCAAAATCTTGATTGAATCTTACCATAAATTCTCAAAAGTCACAGAAGATGAAGCATACACAGTACCAGAAACACGAGTTATGGTTGGAGATGCTCCAATGGATGATAATCCGGCGCCATGGTTAGCGGTAAATGATTATGGAAAAACTCCTCTAAATATGGCTATAGAGGAAGGGCATGACGAAGTTGCAGCTTATATTCTATCACAAGATCTGGATACACTCTGTAAAATGGAAGACGATGACGGTAAGAGTCCCCTTTACCTTGCTGTGGAGAAAGGGATGGAACGAGCTGCGCTACAGATCTTAACATCTGATTGCTCTTACAGTTTTGGTCGTCCCTCCAACAACAGACCTCTTCTTCATAATGCATCCGAAATCTCAGGTGAGTCAGTACTAATAAATATGCATTTCTTTTGCTTTGATTTCAAGTGGGTAATTAATCCAGTGGGTAGATGTATTAATCTCTAGTTCCTAAGTGGTTTTGAGTCTAGAACGGGGTTCCAGACAGACTACTCAAACTAGCCTGATTTTACTTTACATGATGGAATGTTATCAATTACTAGTTGTATTTTTTTTTTTTTTTTTTTTTTGATAGGAATCAACTACTAGTTGTATTGATTGTGTTTTAATGTTGGTTTTTCAGAACAAGTTGCCACATTACTTATTAAAAAACATCCAAAAGTTTTGAGAGCTCGAGATAAGCGTGATGAAACGTTCCTTCACGCCTGGGCGAATGGAGGTGCAGTACAACCATTACAATGTTTTTTAAAGGAAAACATTTTATCAACTTGGAGTGACGACTACAACAATATACTCTGCCTCAAAAACAATTATGGAAACACCCCTTTACATTGTGCTGTATATTCTAATAAAGTGGAAGTCTTAAAGCTCCTCATAGATGCATACTACCAATTAGTTGGACCAAATGGAGACCAATTAAATGATTCGCCATTGTTTTATCAAAATTACAGGCAAGAAACACCTCTACATATGGCAATAGACCGTGGTTGTGTAGATATTGCACTTTATTTGCTTTCTTTGGATTCCAATTTGGCTTCTATTTCCGGATTTCAAGGCAAAACCCCACTCTTTCTCGCCGTCGAACGCGGATGTTTTGACCTTGCCGAGAAGATTATTTTTATGTTTCCCAGTTCGTGTAGTGGTCCTAAAGGACAAAATCCTTTGCATATTGCCTACAAATGCCCAGGTATGAATATGCGCTTTATTTACTTCATCTATCCTAAAACAAATCTTCGTTTCTGGTTTTTTTTTTTTTTACCTAAATTGTTTGCAAATAATACCAATTATCATCATTATGTGTAAAATAATACGAACAGAGTTAAAATAAGGATTTTTTGCCATATGCAGCCTCTGAAAGTTGTCACTTTGTTAATTGCAGTCATTTCATTTCAATCTCTTCTTTTGCAGCCTTAAATAAACCAAATTCTTTTAAGTTCCAACCCAAATCCGGTCTATCTTCACGCCTTTTGGGCTGCAACTTAAAAGCATTTGGTTTATCCAACGTTGCAATTGAAGAGATTGAAATGAAAGGGCTGCAAGGAACAAAGTGGCCACTTTAAAGGGTTGCAATTGGCAACAAATTTTTAAAATAATGTAAAGGTCTCTGCTAGATTCAAAGTATTGCAGACTATTCTAACTCGAAGCGGATTTGAGATTTTAGAATTGGAATACACCAATATACAAACCAAAAAGTACACAATGAGCATAATACACTTTTAGTGTCGTACAAAAATTTTATAATAATTTCATCAAACATATTGACAGTGAGAAAAATTTGAGCTTTACCAATGGAATGTTCAAATTTCATAATACCTCTGTTTTTTTAGTTCCACCATTTTGACGATTAACACTATTCACAATGATCTTGTTGGATTCGTGTCGCTATATATTTTCAAAATACCAACTTTTTGTAATTATAATTGTTCAAAATTGTGTGTTGTTAAACATGCAAAAAAACAAATGATAGAACAAAAAAATGGAGGTAGTATTATTTGTATCATTTATTAAAATACTCCCTCATCATATTAATTGGTTCAGTTTGACGATCACAAAATTTAGGAGTTATTTAACTTCTTAGCTCATTGTTACGTTAGTAGTTAGCAATGAGATATTGTTTTATTATAGTTTTTTTATTTAGGGGAAGATATTATTTTATTATAGTTATGGTGGTAGTAAGGCCTCAACTTTTTGGGAGCAAGTGAGTAAGAAAAATATTTCTTTATTATTGTTTGGCTCGCCACAAAAATAGGAGCGAGGCTATTAAGGGGCCTAAGAGGGTCATGGTCCCTACTAGCCCAGGCGTACGAATAATATATAAGAGGCCCAGATAAAAGAAAGTTATGAATTCTAGTAAAGTGGCCCCTCAAAATGTAATAATAAAAATAAGAGAAGTATACTTGGCCGTCCTTCTTAACCAAGTATGGTTTCGCCCCTGTATAAAAATAAACAATAATACTTTTAGATGCCTAGATAGCCTAAGGGTATGTTCTCTTCGGCATAAAACAACTGAACTGAACTGAACTGATTGCACCTGAACTGAACTGAATTAAATTATAACTAATAGTAATGATAATAATTTAGCTATCATTAATTAATAAATATAAATTAATAAATAATAGTAATAACAATATTAATATAATATAATATAATATAATATAATAAACATTAATTGATGATAACAATAGTTTATAATAATATAATATGTTAATATTCAATAATAATTATAATAATAAAAATAAAAATATTATTTAATTAATAATAAATTCATAATAATAAGTTATTAAATAATAATAATAAATTATTAAATAATAATAATAAATTATCTAATAATAATTATAAAATATTAACTAGTAATAATAATAAACTATTGAATAATAATAATAAATAAGAATTAAAAGATTAATAAAAATAAAGAATGATTTCAATGATATTATAATAATATTAATAATAGTAATAGTAATAGTAATAGTAATAGTAATACTAGTAGTAGTAGTAATAATAATAATAATAATAATAATAATAATAATAATAATAATAATAATATAAAAATAATAATAATATTAATGATAAAATAAACGTAATTGTAATAATAATAATTATTATCATTGTTTTATTATCAGAGAAATAAATTAGGAACTGAACTGAACTGAACTGAAAATAAACTGGGGAGAACAGGCCCTAACTCTTAAAATGATATTTTTTTCCCACGAAAAATTAAAACTCTTCAATAATATTCTTGATTCTGTTCTATAATGAATTAAATTTTCTTTACACATCTATTAACCGTTTGGCCTTTACTACCTAAGCTTGCCATTTGCCAAACCTTTCACACCAAAGTAGCCACTGCATTAAAAATAACATCTCTCTTCAATCTTATTTTGGTTATTCAGCATAAATAAGCATAATCATATAAGCAATTATATATGTTAGCTGTTAGGAGTTAGAAGTAGTTTCCAAAGGTTAGTTGTCAAAATTGTTTCTAATAAAATAATTAGTATTCAGTAAAACTAGATGTTAGTTTAGAAAAATAACAAAAATATGCTATATTCTATCTTCAAAAAAACAAAAATCCCTATCCTAAAGCTAGTTTTTTAGCTTTTCCCAAAACGCCACTTCAAACATGAAAATCTACTTCAAGCACATAAAAACCACTTCAAACACATAATGCTACTCCAAACACTACTTTTCACGATCAAAAGGACTCTCACAATGTCGTGAAACATTGACCCTAGACCCAATAGAAACATAATTGCATGTTTATCAAATTTCTTATATTCAAAACTGATAAGTTCAACTGAATAATATACAAAACTGATAAAAAATATGGCTAAACTGATAACTATATAGCAAATTGATTTATGCCCATAAACCAATAAATGTAGTTTATGCCATAAGCTGAAAAATATACCTAAACTGATAGAAAAATATGGTTAAACTGATAGATACATAGTTTGAACTAATAAAAACATACTTTGAACTGACACCAAAATGTCATGAATTGATACCAAAATGTCATAACTGAAACTCATCACAACTAAGACGCTTTGTTTTCAAAAAGATTGACCGTTATAATTCGACCGCCAATACTGATTCCAAACTCCTCAGCTTTCTTTGTTTTAATTTTTTTTTTTTTTTGGTGAAAAATATCCGTCCACTTTACACCATCAGGTATTGCCGATATTCTGGTTGAAATGCTAGGAATAAGATTAATAGACATGAAGGATGACGATGGGAAGGCTCCTCTTGATTATGCAGCAGCAGTAGGTGATATGCATCTAATGCAAAAGGCATTTAATCATTCTGGTATAAGTAGTGCCCCCTATGCTTGGATTGAAGCCTGCAAAGGCGGCCATATGGATGCATTTCGCATGTTCATGAACGAATGTGATTTTAGGCAGCTTTGTATTGACCAAAGAGATACACCACTACACCACATGAAATTGAAAACTAAAGAGGAATACCAAGAATTCCTTCAAATTCCACTGATGGAGCAGCTAAAGAATTCAACTGATTTTGATGGCGCGACACCATTGCATAGAGCGATTGAACGACAAGACATCGTCTTTGTTGAGCTATTGTTAGGGACTCATGGCATTGACTGGACCATCAAGGACACTAACGGCCAAACAGCCTTGGATATGCTTGCAAAGCGATGTGATGAACTCCCCGATTGGGTAAGTATACAGATCTTTTTAAGATCAGTTTTTTGGGAACTATAAGCATTCCTTGCTTCTTTTTGTATGATCCGCAGAACATTTAATGTCAAACTTTGACTTTGAATTGCTCTTAATATGTATTGATAAATATTTAGTAATATATACTCATGCTATATATATATATATATCTTGCAGGATGCAATGTGCAAGCGAATTGGAATAAATCCAAGAATAAGAACCACCTATATTCCACTCAACACAAACTTGGCAGAGGTACGAACCACACTATTAGTAGTTGCAGCCCTTTTAGCCACAATAACTTTTGCAGCAGGATTCACCATTCCGGGAGGCTATACTGATGACGGACATGCTATTTTTGCAAGGAACTCAGCTTTTATAGTGTTCTTACTATCAGATACTTATGCAATGTGTTGTTCCATGCTAGTCATGTTCATTCTGATCTGGGCCATGGTTTGTGATCCCGACATATCACTTATACTCATTGATCGCAGCGTCGTGATACTGCAGCAAGCGCTTTACGGAACATTGGTGGCGTTCATGAGTGGTGTATATACGGTAGTCTCTCATAATTGTTTATGGACTGCCATTGTTGTTTGTGTCATGTGCTCTCTTGTTGCGGTTGTAACCAATAAGAGTGTTCTTTATAGACTGCTTAAAAGGTTTATCCCCTCTACAAGATAATTACTAGTTTTTACCTTGATGACATGCACAATAGAAAGCATTAGATATGGGGAGTAAACAAAAATTCATCTTGGTTGGTGATGGAAAGTAGAGAGAATAAAACACACAAACAATCTCGTAGGTGTGTGTTGACCCTATTTCGTCCAGCTCCGATTAGAGCCCAAACGAGCTCAAATCGTTCCAAAATATTGGCATGTCGTTCCAATCATCCTTAGCTTCAAATCAAACAATTAAATTGTTATTTTCGGCATCCTAAGCAAATGTTTTTAGTATCAGCACCCCCATATAAGAATTGGTGTATTTTCTCCAATTGTGTGTGATGTTTGTGGTGAATTGTTGTACCAAGGTGTTTCCTTTGTGATTGTATATACATCTAGTATCAACAAGAGAAGACAATTTGGTGTTGGTGTACACACTTATTTGTTGGTTATTAATGGAAATGTTTGGTACTAGCATATGTATGGTGGTTTTTTCCGCCCACGCACATTATTGGATTATCCACATAATTTCTTGTATTCCATTGTCTATATCATCGGTTGTTTATGGGTTTTATATGTGAACTAGTTCTTGTCCCGGGCGATACGCTCCGGATTATTTACCAACGTGCATTTGAGATCTTCAAAAATAGAAATATTATATTGTCTTTAAATTATTACTTCTCCTACAAAGACCAACATGAGTATTTATTGCAGTGTAGTTGGCTAGTGCATTAGCATAACGAATGAGAGGTCATGGGTTCGAGTCTTGAAACACACATTTTTATTGTTTAATGTCTCATTTGATTGTATGGGGGAGGGGAGAGTACATGTGGGAGCATGGCATTTGTTTGTCTTGGGTTTTATTAGATATATATATATAGAAATACTAGTTTGTAGGCCCGGGCTATGCCCCGGATACTTATAGTATTCATTATTAGTATTTAACTTACTTTAAATTGATATCAACAAATATCATTTGGTTTACTGGTTAAGACTTTAGTATATATACATGAAGTCTTGGGATCGAATCCTATACAATGCATTTACTATTTTTTTTTTTGTATATGGATCACCTGTAGTAAAACAACCTAAGGGAGAGCGCCACGTCACTAGTAGAATAGTTGCTTATTGCTGCGGTCATTAAGTGGCCTATTGCGGCGGTTTTGGCCGCGCAGCAATAAAGGGCGCAGCAATAGGTAATTACCTATTGCTGCGTTTTTAACCGCAGCAATAAAGCAACCTATTGCTGCGGTTCTTACCCAAAACCGCAGCAATAGGTTTTTTTTTTAATAAAAAATGAAACCTATTGCTGCTGTTTTTGGTAGGAACAGCAGCAATAGGGTTTTTTTTAATAAAAAAAATGAAACATATTGCTGCTGTTTTTGGTAGAAACAGCAGCAATAGGTGTTAGTGGAGATTTTTTTTTTAGCTAGCTAGAAAGGATAATGACTGAAAAATGCAAAGAAAACTATAAAAATGTAGAAACTAACAAAACGAAAAAAGTAATAAATAATATATAAAAGCAACTTCATATATTCAATAATAATGATATTTTACAAATCCTAACTACAAACATATATTAAAAAATGAAAACAAAACTAATAAGAATAAATACAAAATAAACGAAAAAAAGGAAAATTCAGTAACATAAACAAAATTACAAATCTAAAGAAAACGAAACTAAAGTCGGTCGAATGATGAGATCAATATCCAATATGTCGTTGGAGATAAAAAAAAAAGAAAAAGAAACTAAAGCCGGGGAAGCAAAAGACGAACGACGGGTCGACGGCGAAACTTCGGACCTTCCTCTTTCTAACCCACCTGACGCACCACCATCCTCTCTCTTTCATGGAGAACCACCAATGTTAATATATATAAAACAAAACAATTGCTTATACATAAGATAAAATAAAATCCCACATACAAAAAAACAGAGATGTAAAAGAAAAATATACAAAAAAATGAAAAAAAAATCAGAAAAAAATTGTAACACCACCTAACATAAGATAGTCGTCGCCGGTGAACTGGAAATGAAACCACATTCAAATTAAAAAAAAAAAAAGATAAAGTAGAAGAAGAATACAGAAGAGAAATCGAAACAGATCTGGAAAAAAGAGATGAACACCGGTGAGGAAGTCGTCGCCGTTGACTTCCTCGATGGAGCCAAAACGCGATTTCGGAGAAGACTTCGCTGTTGTTGGTGAAGAAAGCGACGAAGGCGACGGCGGCGAAGGCGACGGCGGCGAAGGCGACGGATGACCTGGTGTAGACGACGGCATAGGCGACGTTCGAAGATGTTCGAAGATGACCTATTGTAGACGACGACAAAGGCGGCGTTCGAAGATGACATGGCGTAGACGACAGCTTAGACTTCGCTTTCTCTCGCTGCGACGAAGATGAAAGATGAGGAGGCGTCGTCGCTGAATTAATGAGAAGATGAGAGTGCGAAGATAGAGTGAGGAGGCGTGAGGGGGAGAGGGAGAGGAGAGAGAAGATGAGAGTGCGAAGATAGAGGAGGCGTGAGGGGGAGAGGGAGAGGAGAGAGAAACGGCGCCTAAGGGTTACATAGAGGGGTTTATTAACCCTAGCAGACTTTAATACTCACTAGGGACCTATTGCTGCGGTTTCTGATAGAAACCGCAGCAATATATTAAAATAATACTTTTTTAATATTATTTTAATATATTGCTGCGGTTTCTGACAGAAACCGCAGCAATATCTGACAGAAACCGCAGCAATATCTGAGTGCCAAATCTGGTCAAAAATATTCCACTTTTTTCAAAAAATATTCGTTGGAAATATATTGCTGCGGTTTTCTGTAGAAAACGCAGCAATATGGTTGGTCAAATGGTCAACTATTTGCAAAAAGTTAATATTGCTGCGGTTTTTTTAAAAAACCGCAGCAATATGGTTATATTATATTTTACCGTTTCTTATGTCGTGATATATTGCTGCGTGTGGGTAAAACCGCAGCAATACCACCGCAGCAATAAGCATTTATTCTACTAGTGCGTGGCACCGTTCCTTGATTAACAACATCTTTTAATATATTAGTATAGATTGGGATTTTATTGACCGTGACAATGTAGTTAGTAATTTCCTTAATGTACAACATTCTTGATTTGGGAGTCTTTTTAGTTGTCGAATAATCTTAATTGTAATAGTTTGATTTTTATTAGGGAAAACATAAATAATATACACACACTTGTGCAAGTTACGTGCTATAACAGAAGGTTGGGATTTTATTGACTGTGACAATGTAATTAGTAATTTTCCTTAATGTACAATATTCTTAATTTGAGAGTACTTTCAGTTGTCAAAATAATCTTAATTGTAATAGTTTGATTTTTATTAGGGAAACTAGGTTTTGGACCCGTGCATAATGCACGGGAACTTTTTAGTATAATAAGAATGTTAATTTATACATCAGCTACATTAAAAACATATAATGATTCTTTACGTCTAGTCGATCAAAAACTTTTTGTTTAATAAAAATACACCTTTATATTAATTATAACATTGTTTAGTAGATATATATATGATACTCATATGTTTTGGAAGATGTTTTTTTGAGGGCAAAACATAATTTATTAAGAAGTTATAACATAGTTAGAAGCAATTACATCATCTAAAGCACTTCGATAACAGCCCACCCAAACTCTTGTGGAATTATCCATAGGTTGAAGGTGAGCCATTTCATGAGCAACTATATTAGCTTTCCTAAAAACATGAACAAAAAAAACCATTTCAAAATAAACAACAATAGCTAAAACGTCTATAACAACAAAACCAGATAAGACCCATCACATTGCTTCATTTGGATAATTTTTACCACTTGAAGAGAATCACATTCCACCACAATGGATCTAACATTACATTGGAGAGCTATTTTCAGGTTAAGAACAATAATTTTTGCTTTTGTAATGCTGGCATTTCACTCATTCTTCAACTGCTGACAGCTTGCACGCACAACATTCCCTTGATGGTCTAGAATCACCACATCCAAACCAACCCCCACGATCTCCAAAAACAACCCCATCCACATTCACCTTCAAGAACCCAGCAGCAGGTGAGACTCCACGCAGTAGCAGCATGCTGCATTCTCGTTGGAAGGGACTTACTACACAAACGCCACACGAAGACTTTCACCTTAGGAGGAACATTGGAATTCCATATTTTCTTCCATATATACTTCTGGTACATTAGAACAGCCAAAACCATCTGTCTCTGAGTTCTTAAAAAATTAAAAAAAATGATGGCTTGATTTAACATAATACGTACCAGTTTTGGTGTAGCCTCACATAAAGACATCATCTGAGGGTTGAGATGGCAGAGGTAAATTAAGGATATCAACTGCCTCAAAAGGGAGAAAATTTGCACGAACTTGGTCTTCATCCCAGTAACCGGTGAGGGGCTCAATTAACTTAGAAACCCTCTCCACATTACATTCTTCTCCACATTACATTGTATTTACCCCCTACGACTTAATGTCAGTGACATATTATTCATGATAATGCTCCTAATCTAGTCTGGCCCTTTTTTTTAGTGGTCATAAATGGTCATAGCTCTAGATGAGAATTTATATTTTAAACATTATCGATTGTTATATATATTATTGAAAATGTAGACACGATAAGACTTAGTTAGTTAGGTGATTTTATCTGGATGAGAGATAGTGGTGGACCATTTAATATAATATTATTAAATTATTAGCGGGTCATGTTAAATTATAAGATGGTAAATATTAATTTGGATTGGATGAAAACGAAAAGGTATAAAAGGTATTATGGGATAGAGATAGTAAATTTCTTATTGTTCAAAATTATCTAATACTTTTTCAAAACTCGTTCAACTTTTACATTGTATTTTTCATGCTCATTTCAAATATAAATATCCTCCATTAAAAAATTACATAATAATTTATTATTACACTTTACCCAAAAGCCAGATTAGTCTTACTTGATGAATGACATAATGAAGCTCCAAGAACTCAAAATATTAATTTAAGTTATAAATATCATCTCAAACATCCCCATTTAAATTGTAAACAACAATTCCATAACAAATAGAAAAAAAAAAAAAAAAAAAAACTCATTTCCATGCACTTTTAAGTTGCAGTTTTCCTTGGAAATTGCATTTAAACTTAAATATACTATATTAATTCCCCGGCTAATTCGGACAACACATGATCATTCTCCACAATCTCATGTGTCGAAGTAAGAGTAACCCTCGTTTGAAAATAATTTGGTTCCTCTAAATGATCCTATATGAACGGCCGAATATGGTATCCCTCTTTATTGTCTGATACGCATGTGATATATGGTCACAAATCATATTATTACTTTGTAGAGAATTATAAGATAAACAACTAACTCTTTTCCAATAACAGATTAATCATTACATCGTATCTACCCCGGCCCCTACGACTTAATGTCAGTGACATATTATTCATGATAATGCTCCTAATCTAGTCTGGCGCTTTTTTTACTGGTCATAAATGGTCATAGCTCTAGATGAGAATTTATATTTTAAACATTATCGATTGTTATATATATTATTGAAAATGTAGACACGATAAGAGTTAGTTAGTTAGGTGATTTTATCTGGATGAGAGATAGTGGTGGACCATTTAATATAAAATTATTAAATTATTAGCGGGTCATGTTAAATTATAAGATGGTAAATATTAATTTGGATTGGATGAAAACGAAAAGGTATAAAAGGTATTATGGGATAGAGATAGTAAATTTCTTATTGTTCAAAATTATCTAATACTTTTTCAAAACTCGTTCAACTTTTACATTGTATTTTTCATGCTCATTTCAAATATAAATATCCTCCATTAAAAAATTACATAATAAATTATTACACTTTACCCAAAAGCCGGATTAGTCTTACTTGATGAATGACATAATGGAGCTTCAAGAACTCAAAATATTAATTTAAGTTATAAATATTATCTCAAACATCCCCATTTAAATCGTAAACAACAATCCCATACCAAATAGAAAAAAAAATAAAAATAAAAACTCATTTCCATGCACTTTTAAGTTGCAGTTTTCCTTGAAAATTGCATTTAAACTTAAATATACTCTATTAATTCCCCGGCTAATTCGGACAACACATGATCATTCTCCACAATCTCATGTGTCGAAGTAAGAGTAACCCTCGCTTGAAAATAATTTGGTTCCTCTAAATGATCCTATATGAACGGCCGAATATAGTATCCCTCTTTATTGTTTAATACCCATGTGATATATGGTCACAAATCATATTATTACTTTGTAGAGAATTATAAGATAAACAACTAACTCTTTTCCAATAACAGATTAATCATTACATCGTATTTACCCCCTACAACTTAATGTCAGTGACATATTATTCATGATAATGCTCTAATCTAGTCTGGCGCTTTTTTTAGTGGTCATAAATGGTCATAGCTCTAGATGAGATTTAATTTTTAAACATTATCGATTGTTATATATATTATTGAAAATGTAGATACGATAAGAGTTAGTTAGTTAGGTGATTTTATCTGGATGAGAGATAGTGGTGGACCATTTAATATAAAATTATTAAATTATTAGCGGGTCATGTTAAATTATAAGATGGTAAATATTAATTTGGATTGGATGAAAACGAAAAGGTATAAAAGGTATTATGGGATAGAGATAGTAAATTTCTTATTGTTCAAAATTATCTAATACTTTTTCAAAACTCGTTCAACTTTTACATTGTATTTTTCATGCTCATTTCAAATATAATATCATCCATTAAAAAATTACATAATAAATTATTACACTTTACCCAAAAGCCGGATTAGTCTTACTTGATGAATGACATAATGAAGCTCCAAGAACTCAAAATATTAATTTAAGTTATAAATATCATCTCAAACATCCCCATTTAAATCGTAAACAACAATTCCATAACAAATAGAAAAAAAATATAAAAAAACTCATTTTTTTTTCGAATAGAGGCATAGATTATACCTTCGTCCAATGTGGCAAGCCCTTATGATTCCAGCCCTCTCATTGCATGCAAGGTTAACAGAGCAAGTATATACATGCCACGTGTCATCATATATAATATTAAAGCAAAAAAAATTCCGTCCAATGTGGCAAGCCCTTATGATTCCAGCCCTCTCATTGCATGCAATGTTAACAGAGCAAGTATATACATGCCACGTGTCAACTACTACTAAAGTGCAATGTTTGAAAACCGGTCATCTAAAGCATGAAAATCGGAGAGAATAAGCATTTGAGTGTATGAATCATTGAAGCACATACAATTTCAAAAAACCGGTGGCTTTAAGGAAACAAATCATTCACTTCCAAAAATAAATCCATAACTTAAGCTTTAGCAATATTATTGCAAAAGGAAACAAAATCACTCCTAATCATTTCCATTTTATATATTTCATAAACTGAAGATCTGTCCCGTGATTTTGGGTTGTCAATATTGATTCTTACTAATGTTAGAATAACACTTTAAAACTACTACTATATATGATAAACCCAACTGCATAAGCGAAACAAGCTAAAATCGAACCACGATGGCGCATCACTTGCGATACCAACCACAATAAAAAAGAAGCTCATTACCATCATTTCTTTCGGCAAAAAGGACAAAGGAATTGAGGAGCTAACAAACACAATATATACACACACACGAGACAGAAGCAGCAACAGATTAACGACAGCAACAATCACAATTCACAACAGTTCAATGGAGCGTCGGCTTGCAGCAGTAACAACTCCAATGACAGATACAGAGGAGGATAGGGAACTGAAAGCAACAAATACAAAGGAGGAGATAGAAAAAGAACATGCAACACCTCAACAATCAACCATTGTCGGATCAATGGCAGTAGAACTCCGGCAGAAGTACAAGTAATTTGGCAACAAAAGCAGAGAAAAGATGGATGTGGAAAAAAAGAAGAGTTGGACTTAGAGTCCCAATTGAGAAAATCGGATTTTGTTTGGTGAATAATCTAGAAGATCTGGGATGGTGGGATTGATTGAAATCAAGAGCAAAATTTAAGGGTCTGGGTCCAACTTTTTCAGACCCTAAGGGTCCGGGTCCGGGTCTGGGTCCAAGTAATTTTTTTAGGGTCCGGGTCCGGGTCTTGAGATTTTAGACCCGACCCTTAGACCCTAAGATAATTTAATATATAAATTTTAACTTTTGAAAAAAAAAACAAACTGATTTACTAAATAACTAAAACACCAATATGCACAGGAATCCTTCCACCGCCCAATTAAATTACAGTACTCTAATCTTGAGAACAACCAAAACACTTTGAAAACCCCATTTTCTCTCTCCTCCTCTTCATCCTCAAGAGTCAAGACCTCAACCTTCGAAGCTCTTCATCAATGGCGTCAGGCGAGAAGATGGTGCGTCTTTGAATGTGAAAGTTCATCTGAACGGGTTCAGATCCAATCACCCAAGCCCTAAGCGGAAGGCGAGGCGAGTCGCGACGAGTACAATTTTCCCCAACTTTTCCCTTGATTTGAAAACAAAAAAACCTGAGACTAGTACAATTTTCTTGTTCTTATACTACTACTATTTCTTTCTTCCTCCCACCTTTAGTGCGGTCCTCCTCTTCATACTATTCATTTGGGTTTTTAATTATTAGTGCTATTTTTTTGTTGGGTTGCTTTTAAGTTTCTTAGCTTTTGATGACGAAAGCGGAGTTCATTTGTGAAATCTTTTGTTTGGATGAGTCGAATTTGTAGAAATTAGGGTTAAAAACTGAAATTTTGGCAAAAATTAAGAATTTAGGCCTGGACCCTAGACCCGGACCCTAGACCTAAGGGTTCGGGTCTGGGTCCAATTTTTCCAGACCCTTAGGGTCCGGGTCCGGGTCAGGGTCCGCAAAAAAAATTAGGTTCCGGGTCTAGGGTCCGGCTGGACCCGACCCTTGCCCATCCCTACGGCGGGGGGGGGGGGGTGGGTGGGGAGGGGGTGGGCGAGGGTGGTAAGGGGTGGGGGAGGGTGGGGAGGGTTGGGGAGGCCGGGCGGGGGGGTGGGGGAGGGATGGGGATGGTGGGCGGGGGG
Source organism: Beta corolliflora (assembly GCA_947648045.1). Classification (NCBI taxonomy): domain Eukaryota; kingdom Viridiplantae; phylum Streptophyta; class Magnoliopsida; order Caryophyllales; family Amaranthaceae; genus Beta; species Beta corolliflora. The sequence goes on from CANSZD010002913.1 coordinate 6,950,896, forward strand.
GGAGAGGGGGCGGCATGGGGTTGGGCGGCGGGGAGGGGAGGGCTGGGCAGAGGGTGGGGGAGGGCATATAGACATGTGTTCTAATTTGAGTATGATATATATGATAATGTATGTATATTTCTTGATATGAGATTATATGAAAACGCAATGTAATTTAGCTATGAAATCTACAAGTTGTTTGAATCATCATCATATGCCTAGATACCCGTTCAAGACTTACTCATTAGAAGTAATTCTTGAATAGTCCCCGGTTTGGGACTGTTCTTGGACATTTGATCTCACTTAGGTGGTGAATGTGTGTCTTCTTTTCAATTCTGAGGAAAGTCTTGGCTTATCGTTTCTCTACATTGTTCTCTGGGTACATATGTAGATAAGCAATTATCTACATTGTGTACTTGGAGAACTGTAGGGAAATGCTGTCGGATTTTCCTTAGAATTGAAAAGTTGGCATATATTCACTAGTGAGATTAGACGTCCAAGGATGGGTTAGGTTGGAGTGATAAGGACCTTCGGCTGCATGCATACATTTGAACATGTCACTATCTTAGATTGCTCTATACGTGTGTGATTTGAATATGTGAGTGTATGTACTTAAATAATGATTGATGCATTATAATTATTGGTTGTGTTTAATTATTAGATGTCTTCTTGAATGAGATGGATCGTATTTGAATGTATGGTAGTCGTGAATCGATTGAGTTTGTGAATGGGGTCCCGGAATTCTGTACATCTGCATTACAACATCAAGCATCCTCTGGAGCAGTCGACTTTTATTGTCCTTGTGTCGATTGTAGAAATGTGAGCAAGGTTAGTAGTATACATTTGCTTAAGGAGCATGTCTTTCGCCGTGGGTTCGTTTAGGCCTCAATACCACGTATGGGTTTGGCATGGTGAGCAGGGGAAGTATATAGGAAGCTCTAGAGTAATGAACGATGTATGTGAAGAAAAGAAGGATTTAGAGAATTGGGATGATGAGTTCGGGGATGAGAATTGGGATGATGAGTTTGTAGATGATGATAGGGATCGGGTAGACGAGATGATACACGAGGTTGAAGATCAGTCGTGTAAACGACCTCGCATTTTTGAGTCTATGTCTGAGGCTGTTGAAAAGCCGTTGTATCCAAGTTGTACAAAGTACACCAAACTTTCCATCGTGATAACACTTGTTCAACATTAAGTCGAAAGTTGGTTGGACGGACTCTAGTTTCACATCGTTGTTGGAATTTAGCTGATATGCTCCCTGATGGAAATGAATTGCCAAAGTCGTACTATTATGCGAAGAAACTGATGTGTCCTTTCGGTTTAGAGTACGAGCGGATACATGCTTGTCCTAACGATTGTGTGCTTTATCGCAATGAGTATGAGCATTTACATGAGTGTCCACGTTGTGGATTGTCGAGGTACAAGCGTGAAGGAGCTGGAGGTAATGAAGGACCACCAGCTAAGGTGTTGTGGTATCTACCCATAATACCTAGATTTAGGCGCATGTTCTCAATTAAAGGAGATGCGAAGAATTTGAGATGGCATGCAGATCGTAGGAAGAAAGACGGTCTGCTCAAGCATCCGGCTGATTCGCATGAGTGGAAAAGTATCAACAGGGTGCATAAGGCATTTGGTAATGAGGATAGGAATCTGAGGCTTGGATTATGTACGGATGGCATTAACCCTTTTGGCAATCTTAGTTCTCAGCATAGTACATGGCCAGTAGTTTTAGTGGTTTATAACTTGCCTCCTTGGTTGTGCATGAAACGCAAGTACATCATGTTGTCGCTTCATATATCGGGGCCCAAACAACCTGGAAATGACAAAGATGTATATTTCCAACCGCTTGTTGAAGATTTACAGAAGATGTGGAACGAAGGAGTGTTTGTATATGATGCGTATGCTAATGAGATGTTCACTCTGTGTGCCATGCTTTTTTGTACTATGAACGATTTTCCAGCTTATGGGAACTTATCTGGGTATAAGACTAGAGGAAAACTACCCTGCCCGATTTGTGTAGATGACATGAAGTCTACACACCTTAAGGGCTGCAAACATGTCTATATGCGCACATGAAGGCTCCTCAGACGCGACCATCCCTATCGGTTTAAAAAGAAGGCATTCGATGGGACGGTTGAAGAGGAAGTTGCTCGTAGACCATTAACTGGTACTGAAGTTTATAATCAGGTTAAGAGCATTGAAATAATCTTTGGTAAACCTACTAGTGAGGTTGATCGACCTACAGGATTATGGAAAAAGGAGTCCATTTTTTGGAAACTCCCATATTGGAAAGATCAAAAGGTCAGACATTGTTTGGATGTTATGCACATAGAGAAGAATGTTTGTGAAGCTATTCTTGCGACACTTATGAATATTCGGGGCAAGACAAAAGATGTTAAAGCGTCACGACTTTACTTGGAAAAACAGGGGCTTCGACCAGAGTTGTGGGCTCAGAAAAGGGACGGAAGGAAGAAGAAAGTAGTGGAGGAAAGGGTTGATGAGGAAACTCAGAAAAGTAAAAAGAAGGTGGAGGATTCGGAGAAGCTGCAATTCGAGAGGAGCTCAGGGAGGAGATGACACATAACTTCAACGCCATTTTGGAGCAAATAATGGGTTTACCGACTTTTGCTGCATTGAAGAAGGGTAGTGATATTACACCTAGCCAGCCGACCAGTGATCCACGAACATCTATTGATCAGATGATACCTTTACCTGATCCACCTATAGTACCCGAGTTGAAGGTAATCACTTAATCCCTTTGCTTTGTTAAACAACTATTGTTCTTAAATGCATGGAATTCTTACTATAATAATGCTGTTTCATAGACTAACTATAAATGGAGTTTTTTTTAAAGGAGGAGACACCATGCGAACTATTAGCTCGAGGAGATGGTTATGATAGTTTCATTCTGGTAGCTTATGGCCATGTACAACCCCCTAGCAACTGTTTTTTTTTTCGAATTGTTATTTTCGGCATACTAAGCAAATGTTTTTAGTATCAGTAACCCCATATAAGAATTGGTGTATTTTCTCTAATTGTGTGTGATGTTTGTGGTGAATTGTTGTACCGAGGTGTTTCCTTTGTGATTGTATATACATCTAGTATCAACAAGAGAAGACAATTTGGTGTTGGTGTACACACTTATTTGTTGGTTATTAACGGAAATGTTTGGTACTAGCATATGTATGGTGGTTTTTTCCGCCCACGCATATTATTGGATTCTCAACATAATTCCTTGTATTCCATTGTCTATATCATCGGTTGTTTATGGGTTTTATATGTGAACTAGTTCTTGTCCCGGGCGATACGCATCGGATTATTTACCAACGTGCATTTGAGATCTTCAAAAATAGAAATATTATATTGTCTTTAAATTATTACTTCCCCTACAAAGACCAACATGAGTATTTATTGTAGTGTAGTTGGCTAGTGCATTAGCATAACGAATGAGAGGTCATGGGTTCGAGTCTTGAAACACACATTTTTATTGTTTAATGTCTCATTTGATTGTATGGGGGAGGGGAGAGTACATGTGGGAGCATGGCATTTGTTTGTCTTGGGTTTTATTAGATATATATATATATATAGAAATACTAGTTTGTAGGCCCGGGCTATGCCCCGGATACTTATAGTATTCATTATTAGTATTTAACTTACTTTAAATTGATATCAACAAATATCATTTGGTTTACTGGTTAAGACTTTAGTATATATACATGAAGTCTTGGGATCGAATCCTATACAATGCATTTACTATTTTTTTTTTTTGTATATGGATCACCTGTAGTAAAACAACCTAAGGGAGAGCGCCACGTCACTAGTAGAATAGTTGCTTATTGTTGCGGTCATTAAGTGACCTATTGCGGCGGTTTTGGCCGCGCAGCAATAAAGGGTGCAGCAATAGGTAATTACCTATTGCTGCGGTTTTTAACCGCAGCAATAAAGCAACCTATTGCTGCGGTTCTTACCCAAAACCGCAGCAATAGGTTTTTTTTTTAATAAAAAAATGAAACCTATTGCTGCTGTTTTTGGTAGGAACAGCAGCAATAGGGTTTTTTTTAATAAAAAAAATGAAACCTATTGCTGCTGTTTTTGGTAGAAACAGTAGCAATAGGTGTTAGTGGAGATTTTTTTTTTAGCTAGCTAGAAAGGATAATGACTGAAAAATGCAAAGAAAACTATAAAAATGTAGAAACTAACAAAACGAAAAATGTAATAAATAATATATAAAAGCAACTTCATATATTCAATAATAATGATATTTTACAAATCCTAACTACAAACATATATTAAAAAATGAAAACAAAACTAATAAGAATAAATACAAAATAAACGAAAAAAAGGAAAATTCAGTAACATAAACAAAATTATAAATCTAAAGAAAACGAAACTAAAGTCGGTCGAATGATGAGATCTATATCCAATATGTCGTTGGAGATAAAAAAAAAAGAAAAAGAAACTAAAGCCGGGGAAGCAAAAGACGAACGACGGGTCGACGGCGAAACTTCGGACCTTCCTCTTTCTAACCCACCTGACGCACCACCATCCTCTCTCTTTCATGGAGAACCACCAATGTTAATATATATAAAACAAAACAATTGCTTATACATAAGATAAAATAAAATCCCACATACAAAAAAACAGAGATGTAAAAGAAAAATATACAAAAAAATAAAAAAAAAATCAGAAAAAAATTGTAACACCACCTAACATAAGATAGTCGTCGCCGGTGAACTGGAAATGAAACCACATTCAAATTAAAAAAAAAAAAAAGATAAAGTAGAAGAAGAATACAGAAGAGAAATAGAAACAGATCTGGAAAAAAGAGATGAACACCGGTGAGGAAGTCGTCGCCGTTGACTTCCTCGATGGAGCCAAAACACGATTTCGGAGAAGACTTCGCTGTTGTTGGTGAAGAAAGCGACGAAGGCGACGACGGCGAAGGCGACGGATGACCTGGTGTAGACGACGGCATAGGCGACGTTCGAAGATGTTCGAAGATGACCTATTGTAGACGACGACAAAGGCGGCGTTCGAAGATGACATGGCGTAGACGACAGCTTAGACTTCGCTTTCTCTCGCTGCGACGAAGATGAAAGATGAGGAGGCGTCGTCGCTGAATTAATGAGAAGATAGAGTGAGGAGGCGTGAGGGGGAGAGGGAGAGGAAAGAGAAGATGAGAGTGCGAAGATAGAGTGAGGAGGCGTGAGGGGGACAGGGAGAGGAGAGAGAAACGGCGCCTAAGGGTTACATAGAGGGGTTTATTAACCCTAGCAGACTTTAATACTCACTAGGGACCTATTGTTGCGGTTTCTGATAGAAACCGCAGCAATATATTAAAATAATACTTTTTTAATATTATTTTAATATATTGCTGCGGTTTCTGACAGAAACCGCAGCAATATCTGAGTGCCAAATCTGGTCAAAAATATTCTACTTTTTTCAAAAAATATTCGTTGGAAATATATTGCTGCGGTTTTCTGTAGAAAACGCAGCAATATGGTTGGTCAAATGGTCAACTATTTGCAAAATGTTAATATTGCTGCGGGTTTTTTAAAAAACCGCAGCAATATGGTTATATTATATTTTACCTTTTCTTATGTCGTGATATATTGCTACGTATGGGTAAAACCGCAGCAATACCACCGCAGCAATAAGCATTTATTCTTCTAGTGCGTGGCACCGTTCCTTGATTAACAACATCTTTTAATATATTAGTATAGATTGGGATTTTATTGACCGTGACAATGTAGTTAGTAATTTCCTTAATGTACAACATTCTTGATTTGGGAGTCTTTTTAGTTGTCGAATAATCTTAATTGTAATAGTTTGATTTTTATTAGGGAAAACATAAATAATATACACACACTTGTGCAAGTTACGTGCTATAACAGAAGGTTGGGATTTTATTGACTGTGACAATGTAATTAGTAATTTTCCTTAATGTACAATATTCTTAATTTGAGAGTACTTTCAGTTGTCAAAATAATCTTAATTGTAATAGTTTGATTTTTATTAGGGAAACTAGGTTTTGGACCCGTGCATAATGCACGGGAACTTTTTAGTATAATAAGAATGTTAATTTATACATCAGCTACATTAAAAACATATAAATGATTCTTTACGTCTAGTCGATCAAAAACTTTTTGTTTAATAAAAATACACCTTTATATTAATTATAACGTTGTTTAGTAGATATATATATGATACTCATATGTTTTGGAAGATGTTTTTTTGAGGGCAAAACATAATTTATTAAGAAGTTATAACATAGTTAGAAGCAATTACATCATCTAAAGCACTTCGATAACAGCCCACCCAAACTCTTGTGGAATTATCCATAGGTTGAAGGTGAGCCATTTCATGAGCAACTATATTAGCTTTCCTAAAAACATGAACAAAAAAAACCATTTCAAAATAAACAACAATAGCTAAAACGTCTATAACAACAAAACCAGATAAGACCCATCACATTGCTTCATTTGGATAGTTTTTACCACTTGAAGAGAATCACATTCCACCACAATGGATCTAACATTACATTGGAGAGCTATTTTCAGGTTAAGAACAATAATTTTTGCTTTTGTAATGCTGGCATTTCACTCATTCTTCAACTGCTGACAGCTTGCACGCACAACATTCCCTTGATGGTCTAGAATCACCACATCCAAACCAACCCCCACGATCTCCAAAAACAACCCCATCCACATTCACCTTCAAGAACCCAGCAGCAGGGAGACTCCACGCAGTAGCAGCATGCTGCATTCTCGTTGGAAGGGACTTACTACACAAACGCCACACGAAGACTTTCACCTTAGGAGGAACATTGGAATTCCATATTTTCTTCCATATATACTTCTGGTACATTAGAACAGCCAAAAACATCTGTCTCTGAGTTCTTAAAAAATTAAAAAAAATGATGGCTTGATTTAACATAATACGTACCAGTTTTGGTGTAGCCCCACATAAAGACATCATCTGAGGGTTGAGATGGCAGAGGTAAATTAAGGATATCAACTGCCTCAAAAGGGAGAAAATTTGCACGAACTTGGTCTTCATCCCAGTAACCGGTGAGGGGCTCAATTAACTTAGAAACCCTCTCCACATTACATTCTTCTCCACATTACATTGTATTTACCCCCTACGACTTAATGTCAGTGACATATTATTCATGATAATGCTCCTAATCTAGTCTGGCCCTTTTTTTTAGTGGTCATAAATGGTCATAGCTCTAGATGAGAATTTATATTTTAAACATTATCGATTGTTATATATATTATTGAAAATGTAGACACGATAAGACTTAGTTAGTTAGGTGATTTTATCTGGATGAGAGATAGTGGTGGACCATTTAATATAAAATTATTAAATTATTAGCGGGTCATGTTAAATTATAAGATGGTAAATATTAATTTGGATTGGATGAAAACGAAAAGGTATAAAAGGTATTATGGGATAGAGATAGTAAATTTCTTATTGTTCAAAATTATCTAATACTTTTTCAAAACTCGTTCAACTTTTACATTGTATTTTTCATGCTCATTTCAAATATAAATATCCTCCATTAAAAAATTACATAATAAATTATTACACTTTACCCAAAAGCCAGATTAGTCTTTCTTGATGAATGACATAATGAAGCTCCAAGAACTCAAAATATTAATTTATATAAATATCATCTCAAACATCCCCATTTAAATTGTAAACAACAATTCCATAACAAATAGAAAAAAAAAAAAAAAAAACTCATTTCCATGCACTTTTAAGTTGCAGTTTTCCTTGGAAATTGCATTTAAACTTAAATATACTCTATTAATTCCCCGGCTAATTCGGACAACACATGATCATTCTCCACAATCTCATGTGTCGAAGTAAGAGTAACCCTCGTTTGAAAATAATTTGGTTCCTCTAAATGATCCTATATGAACGGCCGAATATGGTATCCCTCTTTATTGTCTGATACGCATGTGATATATGGTCACAAATCATATTATTACTTTGTAGAGAATTATAAGATAAACAACTAACTCTTTTCCAATAACAGATTAATCATTACATCGTATCTACCCCGGCCCCTACGACTTAATGTCAGTGACATATTATTCATGATAATGCTCCTAATCTAGTCTCGCGCTTTTTTTAGTGGTCATAAATGGTCATAGCTCTAGATGAGAATTTATATTTTAAACATTATCGATTGTTATATATATTATTGAAAATGTAGACACGATAAGAGTTAGTTAGTTAGGTGATTTTATCTGGATGAGAGATAGTGGTGGACCATTTAATATAAAATTATTAAATTATTAGCGGGTCATGTTAAATTATAAGATGGTAAATATTAATTTGGATTGGATGAAAACGAAAAGGTATAAAAGGTATTATGGGATAGAGATAGTAAATTTCTTATTGTTCAAAATTATCTAATACTTTTTCAAAACTCGTTCAACTTTTACATTGTATTTTTCATGCTCATTTCAAATATAAATATCCTCCATTAAAAAATTACATAATAAATTATTACACTTTACCCAAAAGCCGGATTAGTCTTACTTGATGAATGACATAATGGAGCTTCAAGAACTCAAAATATTAATTTAAGTTATAAATATTATCTCAAACATCCCCATTTAAATCGTAAACAACAATCCCATACCAAATAGAAAAAAAAATAAAAATAAAAACTCATTTCCATGCACTTTTAAGTTGCAGTTTTCCTTGAAAATTGCATTTAAACTTAAATATACTCTATTAATTCCCCGGCTAATTCGGACAACACATGATCATTCTCCACAATCTCATGTGTCGAAGTAAGAGTAACCCTCGCTTGAAAATAATTTGGTTCCTCTAAATGATCCTATATGAACGGCCGAATATAGTATCCCTCTTTATTGTTTAATACCCATGTGATATATGGTCACAAATCATATTATTACTTTGTAGAGAATTATAAGATAAACAACTAACTCTTTTCCAATAACAGATTAATCATTACATCGTATTTACCCCCTACGACTTAATGTCAGTGACATATTATTCATGATAATGCTCAAATCTAGTCTGGCGCTTTTTTTAGTGGTCATAAATGGTCATAGCTCTAGATGAGAATTTATATTTTAAACATTATCGATTGTTATATATATTATTGAAAATGTAGATACGATAAGAGTTAGTTAGTTAGGTGATTTTATCTGGATGAGAGATAGTGGTGGACCATTTAATATAAAATTATTAAATTATTAGCGGGTCATGTTAAATTATAAGATGGTAAATATTAATTTGGATTGGATGAAAACGAAAAGGTATAAAAGGTATTATGGGATAGAGATAGTAAATTTCTTATTGTTCAAAATTATCTAATACTTTTTCAAAACTCGTTCAACTTTTACATTGTATTTTTCATGCTCATTTCAAATATAATATCATCCATTAAAAAATTACATAATAAATTATTACACTTTACCCAAAAGCCGGATTAGTCTTACTTGATGAATGACATAATGAAGCTCCAAGAACTCAAAATATTAATTTAAGTTATAAATATCATCTCAAACATCCCCATTTAAATCGTAAACAACAATTCCATAACAAATAGAAAAAAAATATAAAAAAACTCATTTTTTTTTCGAATAGAGGCATAGATTATACCTTCGTCCAATGTGGCAAGCCCTTATGATTCCAGCCCTCTCATTGCATGCAAGGTTAACAGAGCAAGTATATACATGCCACGTGTCATCATATATAATATTAAAGCAAAAAAAATTCCGTCCAATGTGGCAAGCCCTTATGATTCCAGCCCTCTCATTGCATGCAATGTTAACAAAGCAAGTATATACATGCCACGTGTCAACTACTACTAAAGTGCAATGTTTGAAAACCGGTCATCTAAAGCATGAAAATCGGAGAGAATAAGCATTTGAGTGTATGAATCATTGAAGCACATACAATTTCAAAAAAACTGGTGGCTTTAAGGAAACAAATCATTCACTTCCAAAAATAAATCCATAACTTAAGCTTTAGCAATATTATTGCAAAAGGAAACAAAATCACTCCTAATCATTTCCATTTTATATATTTCATAAACTGAAGATCTGTCCCGTGATTTTGGTTGTCAATATTGATTCTTACTAATGTTAGAATAACACTTTAAAACTACTACTATATATGATAAACCCAACTGCATAAGCGAAACAAGCTAAAATCGAACCACGATGGCGCATCACTTGCGATACCAACCACAATAAAAAAGAAGCTCATTACCATCATTTCTTTCGGCAAAAAGGACAAAGGAATTGAGGAGCTAACAAACACAATATATACACACACACGAGACAGAAGCAGCAACAGATTAACGACAGCAACAATCACAATTCACAACAGCTCAATGGAGCGTCGGCTTGCAGCGGTAACAACTCCAATGACAGATACAGAGGAGGATAGGGAACTGAAAGCAACAAATACAAAGGAGGAGATAGAAAAAGAACATGCAACACCTCAACAATCAACCATTGTCGGATCAATGGCAGTAGAACTCCGGCAGAAGTACAAGTAATTTGGCAACAAAAGCAGAGAAAAGATGGATGTGGAAAAAAAGAAGAGTTGGACTTAGAGTCCCAATTGAGAAAATCGGATTTTGTTTGGTGAATAATCTAGAAGATCTGGGATGGTGGGATTGATTGAAATCAAGAGCAAAATTTAAGGGTCTGGGTCCAACTTTTTCAGACCCTAAGGGTCCGGGTCCGGGTCTGGGTCCAAGTAATTTTTTTAGGGTCCGGGTCCGGGTCCGGGTCTTGAGATTTTAGACCCGACCCAGACCCGACCCTTAGACCCTAAAATAATTTAATATATAAATTTTAACTTTTGAAAAAAAAAACAAACTAATTTACTAAATAACTAAAACACCAATATGCACAGGAATCCTTCCACCGCCCAATTAAATTACAGTACTCTAATCTTGAGAACAACCAAAACACTTTGAAAACCCCATTTTCTCTCTCCTCCTCTTCATCCTCAAGAGTCAAGACCTCAACCTTCGAAGCTCTTCATCAATGGCGTCAGGCGAGAAGATGGTGCGTCTTTGAATGTGAAAGTTCATCTGAACGGGTTCAGATCCAATCACCCAAGCCCTAAGCTGAAGGCGAGGCGAGTCGCGACGAGTACAATTTTCCCCAACTTTTCCCTTGATTTGAAAACAAAAAAATCTGAGACTAGTACAATTTTCTTGTTCTTATACTACTACTATTTCTTTCTTCCTCCCACCTTTAGTGCGGTCCTCCTCTTCATACTATTCATTTGGGTTTTTAATTATTAGTGATATTTTTTTGTTGGGTTGCTTTTAAGTTTCTTAGCTTTTGATGACGAAAGCGGAGTTCATTTGTGAAATCTTTTGTTTGGATGAGTCGAATTTGTAGAAATTAGGGTTAAAAACTGAAATTTTGGCAAAAATTAAGAATTTAGGCTCGGACCCTAGACCAGGACCCTAGACCTAAGGGTCCGGGTCCTGGGTCCATTTTTCCTGCACCCTTAGGGTCCGGGTCCGGGTCTGGGTCCGCAAAAAAAATTAGGGTCCGGGTCTAGGTTCATTTGGACCCGACCTGCACTCCGACCCTTGCCCATCCCTACCGGCGGGGGGTGGGGGAGGGTGGGCAGGGGGTGGGCGAGGGCCGGTAAGGGGTGGGGGAGGGTGGGGAGGGTTGGGGAGGCCGGGCGGGGGTGGGCGAGGGCGGTGGGGGTGGGGGGGGGCGGAGAGGGTTGGGGAGAGGGCGGGGGGGGGGGGATGGAGATGGTGGGCGGGGGGTGGGAGAGGGTCGGCATGGGGTTGGGCGGGGGGGAGTGGGCGGAGGGTGGGGGAGGGCATATAGACATGTGTTCTAATTTGAGTATGATATATATGATAATGTATGTATATTTCTTGATATGAGATTATATGAAAACGCAATGTAATTTAGCTATGAAATCTACAAGTTGTTTGAATCATCATCATATGCCTAGATACCCGTTCAAGACTTACTCATTAGAAGTAATTCTTGAATAGTCCCCGGTTTGGGACTGTTCTTGGACATTTGATCTCACTTAGGTGGTGAATGTGTGTCTTCTTTTCAATTCTGAGGAAAGTCTTGGCTTATCGTTTCTCTACATTGTTCTCTGGGTACATATGTAGATAAGGAATTATCTACATTGTGTACTTGGAGAACTGTAGGGAAATGCTGTCGGATTTTCCTTAGAATTGAAAAGTTGGCATATATTCACTAGTGAGATTAGACGTCCAAGGATGGGTTAGGTTGGAGTGATAAGGACCTTCGGCTGCATGCATACATTTGAACATGTCACTATCTTAGATTGCTCTATACGTGTGTGATTTGAATATGTGAGTGTATGTACTTAAATAATGATTGATGCATTATAATTATTGGTTGTGTTTAATTATTAGATGTCTTCTTGAATGAGATGGATCGTATTTGAATGTATGGTAGTCGTGAATCGATTGAGTTTGTGAATGGGGTCCCGGAATTCTGTACATCTGCATTACAACATCAAGCATCCTCTGGAGCAGTCGACTTTTATTGTCCTTGTGTCGATTGTAGAAATGTGAGCAAGGTTAGTAGTATACATTTGCTTAAGGAGCATGTCTTTCGCCGTGGGTTCGTTTAGGCCTCAATACCACGTATGGGTTTGGCATGGTGAGCAGGGGAAGTATATAGGAAGCTCTAGAGTAATGAACGATGTATGTGAAGAAAAGAAGGATTTAGAGAATTGGGATGATGAGTTCGGGGATGAGAATTGGGATGATGAGTTTGTAGATGATGATAGGGATCGGGTAGACGAGATGATACACGAGGTTGAAGATCAGTCGTGTAAACGACCTCGCATTTTTGAGTCTATGTCTGAGGCTGTTGAAAAGCCGTTGTATCCAAGTTGTACAAAGTACACCAAACTTTCCATCGTGATAACACTGTTCAACATTAAGTCGAAAGCTGGTTGGACGGACTCTAGTTTCACATCGTTGTTGGAATTTAGCTGATATGCTCCCTGATGGAAATGAATTGCCAAAGTCGTACTATTATGCGAAGAAACTGATGTGTCCTTTCGGTTTAGAGTACGAGCGGATACATGCTTGTCCTAACGATTGTGTGCTTTATCGCAATGAGTATGAGCATTTACATGAGTGTCCACGTTGTGGATTGTCGAGGTACAAGCGTGAAGGAGCTGGAGGTAATGAAGGACCACCAGCTAAGGTGTTGTGGTATCTACCCATAATACCTAGATTTAGGCGCATGTTCTCAATTAAAGGAGATGCGAAGAATTTGAGATGGCATGCAGATCGTAGGAAGAAAGACGGTCTGCTCAAGCATCCGGCTGATTCGCATGAGTGGAAAAGTATCAACAGGGTGCATAAGGCATTTGGTAATGAGGATAGGAATCTGAGGCTTGGATTATGTACGGATGGCATTAACCCTTTTGGCAATCTTAGTTCTCAGCATAGTACATGGCCAGTAGTTTTAGTGGTTTATAACTTGCCTCCTTGGTTGTGCATGAAACGCAAGTACATCATGTTGTCGCTTCATATATCGGGGCCCAAACAACCTGGAAATGACAAAGATGTATATTTCCAACCGCTTGTTGAAGATTTACAGAAGATGTGGAACGAAGGAGTGTTTGTATATGATGCGTATGCTAATGAGATGTTCACTCTGTGTGCCATGCTTTTTTGTACTATGAACGATTATCCAGCTTATGGGAACTTATCTGGGTATAAGACTAGAGGAAAACAACCCTGCCCGATTTGTGTAGATGACATGAAGTCTACACACCTTAAGGGCTGCAAACATGTCTATATGCGCACATGAAGGCTCCTCAGACGCGACCATCCCTATCGGTTTAAAAAGAAGGCATTCGATGGGACGGTTGAAGAGGAAGTTGCTCGTAGACCATTAACTGGTAATGAAGTTTATAATCAGGTTAAGAGCATTGAAATAATCTTTGGTAAACCTACTAGTGAGGTTGATCGACCTACAGGATTATGGAAAAAGGAGTCCATTTTTTGGAAACTCCCATATTGGAAAGATCAAAAGGTCAGACATTGTTTGGATGTTATGCACATAGAGAAGAATGTTTGTGAAGCTATTCTTGCGACACTTATGAATATTCGGGGCAAGACAAAAGATGTTAAGGCGTCACGACTTTACTTGGAAAAACAGGGGCTTCGACCAGAGTTGTGGGCTCAGAAAAGGGACGGAAGGAAGAAAAAAGTAGTGGAGGAAAGGGTTGATGAGGAAACTCAGAAAAGTAAAAAGAAGGTGGAGGATTCGGAGAAGCTGCAATTCGAGAGGAGCTCAGGGAGGAGATGACACATAACTTCAACGCCATTTTGGAGCAAATAATGGGTTTACCGACTTTTGCTGCATTGAAGAAGGGTAGTGATATTACACCTAGCCAGCCGACCAGTGATCCACGAACATCTATTGATCAGATGATACCTTTACCTGATCCACCTGTAGTACCCGAGTTGAAGGTAATCACTTAATCCCTTTGCTTTGTTAAACAACTATTGTTCTTAAATGCATGGAATTCTTACTATAATAATGCTGTTTAATAGACTAACTATAAATGGAGTTTTTTTAAAGGAGGAGACACCATGCGAACTATTAGCTCGAGGAGATGGTTATGATAGTTTCATTCTGGTAGCTTATGGCCATGTACAACCCCCTAGCAAATGTTTTTTTTTTCGAATTGTTATTTTCGGCATCCTAAGCAAATGTTTTTAGTATCAGCAACCCCATATAAGAATTGGTGTATTTTCTCCAATTGTGTGTGATGTTTGTGGTGAATTGTTGTACCGAGGTGTTTCCTTTGTGATTGTATATACATCTAGTATCAACAAGAGAAGACAATTTGGTGTTGGTGTACACACTTATTTGTTGGTTATTAATGGAAATGTTTGGTACTAGCATATGTATGGTGGTTTTTTCCGCCCACGCATATTATTGGATTCTCAACATAATTCCTTGTATTCCATTGTCTATATCATCGGTTGTTTATGGGTTTTATATGTGAACTAGTTCTTGTCCCGGGCGATACGCTCCGGATTATTTACCAACGTGCATTTGAGATCTTCAAAAATAGAAATATTATATTGTCTTTAAATTATTACTTCCCCTACAAAGACCAACATGAGTATTTATTGTAGTGTAGTTGGCTAGTGCATTAGCATAACGAATGAGAGGTCATGGGTTCGAGTCTTGAAACACACATTTTTATTGTTTAATGTCTCATTTGATTGTATGGGGGAGGGGAGAGTACATGTGGGAGCATGGCATTTGTTTGTCTTGGGTTTTATTAGATATATATATATATATATAGAAATATTATATTGTCTTTAAATGATTATTTCTCCTAAAAAGACCAACATGAGTATTGTAGTGTAGTTGGTTAGTGCATTAGCACAACGTATGAGAGGTCATGGGTTCAAGTCTTGAAACACACATTACATGAAAAAAAAACACATCAATACATCATAAATAGACATTCCAACTAAAGTGAAAAATAATAGAATTTTGAATCCAAAGTTGACTGAAAGCGTTCAACAACATATTGCTAATGACACTAATGCATATATGAGCTATGGAAAAAGTTTGAAGATATGAGTGAGCGCAAGAGGGGCTTCAGAAGTTGGAGTACACGAAAGCTAACAGCATGCAGACTACACCAAGGCAACATGCCCGAACGTAATAAGGGCACCATTGCACCAAATCATATTTTTGCTATTTGGTTTTACAAACGATTTAGAGACAATATAGAAATAATGATAAAATAAATGGATTTTCGATCCGGGATATGGCTTATCATTTGTAATATGATTCGTTTAGAAATTCAGTCTAATAGTCATATATATTAACTATAAATGATTTTTTTACTTTTTATAATTTACACTTAAATTGGCATCAACACTCTGAACAATAGCGCAGGTGCGCTCAACGCCACCAACTAGGACTTATAGCCAGAACACCACCAAGTATGGACCTGGGTGCAGTCTATACCATAAATGAGGTTGGAGACCAAAATTATCACAGGCGACGGGAGAATCTTAATATTATATTATTATTTTTCCATTTTCCCCCAAGTCTTCGGCCTCATTTATTTTATTATATGACTTATTTTGAGGTGAGAATTCTGGTCTCCGGCCTCATTTATGGTATGGAGTGCACCCAGGTCCGTACTTGGTAATGTTCTGGCTATGGTGCACCTGCCCCATAGTTCAGAGTGTTGAGGCCAATTTTGCCTTTAAGATATTAATGCTCAAAGTTGTCCATTGGCAAGCATGCAAGTATCAATGATAAATCTAAAAAACGAAGGAAGATATTATCTTAAAGAATGTGTAATGTATAAGTAAGTGACATATGAATCGTCTATGGTAAAGTGGTTAATTCATTCATAAGATGGTGAACTTATACTTTGCATTCCATATACATTCTTGCCAAGTTGTCAGCATGACTTTCAATTTTGGTCTTCACAACTAGGGGTTAGAAGCATTTTAGACGACTGTAAACATTATCACCCTGAAAAATCAGGTAAACATTCATTAATAGATAGAATAGAATTAAAAAGGTAAATTTCATAGTCCCCCAGTTCTTCATTAGAATCATCACAGCTGGAAAAAGAAAACAAGTGGAAGAAAAAAGGAAAAGGCTCAACAATAACTATAAACTTGGATAGAAGAAAAAAATTGTTGTAATACATTGCCAAAATTTGAGATTGGATTGAAGAGACTTCACTACACTTTCCTTGCCTTTCGTGCTTGGAAATACAAAATTTGACATTCAAGATACAAACCTTTTTTTTTGGTCTAAGTGAATGCTTCTTATTAGTATCTCTGTCTACACGCTCGTATAGAAATATATATTATATATGACTATGTACAAAAAAGAATCACCAAAAATATACTAAACAGGGTTGGAATTTTCCTCCCACTTTTCTGAACTTGTACAGCAAAGAATGACATAAAAAGCTAACCTTGAGTCTTCAACTGCTTCAATAAACTATGTAGGCTTTCAATTTGTTGACCAAGTTCTTTGGCGCGATCAAGGAGTTGTGAGGAATTCTCTGATTCACCGATGTTGGCAATCAGGGCAGCACATTTTGATTCTGTACCCTCCAGTTCCTTGTCAAGCAAGGTCACAATGGTTCTCGATGATGGATGTGGGCTATTCCCCAGTCCATTTGAAAGGCTATGCTCAAAGACAGCATTCTCACCTCGAGTGAGCTGTTTTGGGGTAAAAAAATTATCCAGACCTTCACTTCCTGCATGCCACAACATATATATACCAGATCGGTGAAGAAATGAAACAAAGATAAGATGGAATGCTACTCTGAGACAGATCCTAATGCTAACCATACATAATACCCCGTCCAGATTTAATTGTCACAGACTCACATTACCAGCTTAAATTACACTATCAACTTGACATTTATATCTGCAGAAGGGCGTACATTATAAACATATGATCATTTAAATATGACAAATGTAACTTAACCCTTTCTGGCCGGACGTTGAGGGAATTATTGTTGAGGTAGTATGTAGTTAAAGTTGACTGGTCTGATAGATCAACAATTCACCCTATACAACCATAAAAGAAATTTTTTTTTTGAAGGAAAGAAAATCTTATTGCCCACAAAAATGTGCCATAATTTGTGCCAACACAAGCACAATACTCATTGGACCATGTGGTTTACTACCTTCATTTTTTGCATATTACTGCCTCCGCTTAACAAAGATTTACTTTCCTATTTCATACATTTCACAAAGATTTACTCCCCAAATGCTCCCCCCATTCAAAAAAACTTACCCTTATGGTGCTGTTCCATAATAATTGGCATTTCTTTAATGTCTAAAGCTAATGTAAGCCCCCACAAACATACATTACAACCAGATTGCTCAGCTTCTAAGCTACAGCAAGATTTGAAATCCTTCTTCGCCACATAGCATGAAGGTAAACAATCGTTTGCCTCTCTCTCCCTCCATTTTCTTCTTTTGGGTAATTACACATTAGTCAACTCAAGAAAGTGTCAATATTTCTCTGTCATAGCATACCTGGAACATTATAACCCGTACAACAGTAGTAATAAGACAATAGCATTATAGCACCCAACTAGTTACACAGCCAAGAGGACTATTTACACTTTTATCAACCCATGTGAAGAACATTTTAAACATTCACATCTCTCCACAGAAAAAACCTAAAGTGCCATATATTTGGGACAGAAAATTAAACTGCTGAATAAAAGTTTTAGAATTTACCAAGGTTATTTAGCTGATTAATGGCTGCTTGGCCTAAAACACCCTCCAGCTTCAGAAGCCGCAAGACTCCAGCAGCTACTCTTCCAAAAGAATCAACTTCAGATTTGCAAAGAAAGGCAAGATGCTGTAGCTCATTCTTGGTAACAACAGCCTCAATCTACAGAGAAATGCACCCAAGAAGCAATGAGTATGAACGTCAAAAGGCATACAATAGTTGGTTAAAAGCAGATATCGGTGAATTTAGATACTTATACCGGTTGTTCAACTGAGAATTTAAGGTTTTCAACCATCCAGTTGCCTAATCCATCGTCAATATTATCTTCAGAGACAACCACACGAGCCTCAACATTTACTCCTCCCGCTTTCTTCATATCTGCTTCTCTAGTAGCGCTGGCAGGAAACTCCACTGCATGGATGCTTGTTTGGACTTGAGGTTTTAAGGTCTGCAAACCTTCAACGCCAATCTGTGCACATTACACATCAGTGACCTTACATGAGCTGTGAATGACAAACATGAGATACTGGCCTATGCTACTCAGTACTCAGACAGTCAGACTCTCCAAAGAACTACGCCACGAGTAGGGATCACAGGATCCAAGACTTGAGTTTCAGATTTTAGGAGACAAGAAAAAGATCACAGGTATCTAGATACTGGTCAGGGCCGGTCCTGAGCTATGTCGGGAGGTGCGGCCGCCCAGGGCCCACGGCTGAAGGGGGCCCAAAATATTAATGTGAAGCTTCAGTCAGTTTAGTTAATGCAATAAGGTAGAAAATCAATATTAAACGTCATTAATGGAAGGAGTGAAAAGATTAATTGAAAGCTTCAATTTTCTATGTGCAATTAATTTGAGATAATCAGGCAAACATTTATACTTTAATTAGCTGTAATATTACCGCAATGAATGTGAGACAATCAGGGAAAAAAATTTAATAATAAATTTTTTAGTACCTTGAAATCTTATATTCATCTAACAAAATGACACTTCATTTGATCCTTAAACTTCTCCAAACCATTTTTAATTCCAAAAATTCCTCTCATACAAGTATTAAATCTATTCATATCAACCAAAACTTGGAATGATTTGAACAACCTCTCGTTTGCGGTTCTGCTGATGTCCACTCTAACTCCATTGAAGATAATGTTTCTCACATTATGATGCTCTGAAATTTGATTTTGGTGTTGAATGGAGAAGAAGGAAAGCTTTTTGTCTTTATTATGTCCCATTTTTAGACTTAAGTTTTACGGTTTTACTTTATGGAAAATGATCATATATACTTCAAGAACTAACTGTGTAAAATCATGGGCAAAATGCTAAGCACATGTCACACCCCATAGGACACGTTTTGTGGTTTTCTTGAGCCACATACTTTATTTCAATTGTTTTTTTGGCTCCCAATAAGATACTTTGAGTTGTTAATTGTTAGAAAATACCTCCTACCTCCTACTAATAAATCTTACCTAGTACAACTATATCATTATTTTCAACCAATAAAAATAGTTTAAAGTTGTTTTTATTTTTCATGAATCTCCAAAACCTCATTACCTCAACATGATCTAGCTATGTTACAATGTACTCCACGAGAGTGAAGAAAATGAATATTTTTATAAAGGATATTATATGCATGGAATCCAAAATATAATTTGTACAATTTAAAAAAAAAAAAATCTGAAAATAATTGAGACATATATACTTTCAGAGATGAACCGAAAAGGAAAATAGCGCAATAGTTTACGAACAAATTGATGTAAGTGAATTTCTCTTTAAAAGGGGCCCTCATATATTATTTTGCCCAGGGCCCATAAAATGTCAGGACCGGCACTGATACTGGTGTGTGGTATGACTCGTCTAAAATTGTCCTAAAGTTACTTAAAAACAGATGTAAAAAGCAACCAAACAAAGGGTTAGACAAAACAATCTTACTTCCCTTATAAATCAGAGAAATTACTTTAAATAAAAAAGCCCCATGTACCCATAAAAACCAAACATCTAGAGACTAGAGAAAAAAAGTTATAGACACTTCGCTGCTCTAATCTTTTGTCAATCCAAGTCTACATAGAGAGCATAGAGGTTGCAGAAAAAGAAAAGAGCTAACAGATGAAACTATCAATAGAGAAGACGGCAAGAGCAGTGATGGTATTAACAATGACTGAAAAAAAAAATTGCACCATCTAACTCAGTGCACGATCATCATAAAAATTCCAAAAACTTTCAAATCTTAATTTAAAAAATATCATATTTAATTAACAGATCTACTGTGCTACCATTCGAATCCTAGATTTAAAAATTATATTTGCAGCATCATTCTTGACTATGTACCCTTCTATAGGCCAAAGGCAACATCAAAGACAATTAATGTTGGTATGCCAATCTGAGATTACTCCCTCTCCTCTTTCTTTCCTCTGTCAATTCCATAGTCATAACCTTTTAGGATGTATCCCAGGCATACCAGCATCATATCGGCCAGAGTGTTGTGTGAATGTCGGAACATAAGGGTCAAGGTGACGAGTTGGCAAAACCAAGAACAATGCTAATCACCACAATTTTCTCGTACTATCTTGTAAGCAGCAGGAAACATATACATTTGAAAACCTTGCAATCAAAACATCGTAAGGATATTAATCCTCTCTCCATATTTCATCCTTGCCAAACTGTTGAAACAATAGGTGACATACACCAGCTCTTTATTCCATACAATTTAGTCCTTCAGAATTGTCATATCTAAAGTATAATCTTTGACCAACACTATTAAAAAATCAGTACAAAGATTGCATATTGACCATCCTTGACTTTTATTCACGTTATTCTTAGAAAGTAATATTTGCACTTTGAGTTAGTTACCTGCAGTCCTCCCTAAGAGCACAACTCCCAATACAAGCTTTCTCAATTAAAAATGTAGGACACCATTTTGGGAAGTCAAAATAACAACTTCCAGGTTCTCAAATGTGCAAATGATTCTCAGAACAAAGAGAACCAGAATTGAGATACAAGAAATAGATGCTTAATTCCAGCAGACCGATAAAAAATACTCAGATGGATCAGAAGATTAAGTTAACTACCATTCTGCCAAAATAGACCCTTTACTTAGTTAAGCATTAGTATTTGCATAGAAAAAAAAGCAACCAGGGGCTTTGCAGAAAATGAGTTTTGGGGAAAAAGGAAGACAGGATAAATCCTCACCGTTATCAGTTCCACTGGATATCTGTGAACGCCATTGGACTTTACATTGTATTTCGTTAGGTCCTTTGGCTTTGGACTATTTTTTGCCTTAATCTTCAAGCTCTTAAAAGTAGTATGCCAAGACCTATCTTCCCTATTAGAATTTTCACCATTATTAATACATGAGCTTTCTATCATCTCTGCGGCGCCTTCAAGAGCAAACAACCAATTTCTAAGATCAACTGACACATCCACCTCATCTGGCCTTCCCAGGTGAGAGAGAAAACTATCATGGTTAGTATCACATGTTCCATCTGCAAAATGAAAAGATTATTTACAAAAGGTATATAGAAATGCCAAGAATTCAAGCAGAACTGCACTCAGATTAGAAGAACGAGGGCAAGTACATATCATATGACATGAATGCAAGATTTTCAGTTCATGCAATACAATTAGATTAGTAAGACAATTCTCATACTTTCTTTCACGTGATCCACAGCATGAGATGGTGCCTTGAAGACCTTTGACAATGGACCGCCAGACAAATTCTCCAACCCTTTCAAAAGTCCTTCACTAGGGCCCCCATCAGCCCCAAGAATTCCAAACTGATGCAATAAAGCTTCAGAATAGTTCATTCCTCCACCCAGACGAACACCATCAATACAAGCTGACACATTTAAGCTATGACAATCAGCATCTTGAGCTTGGGAAGGAATCACATGCACAATGTTAACATCGAGGAACGGAGAAGCATGCTTTGTCCTCCCCCTTAACCGATTCTGATCTTTTTGTTCTACCCATAATACAGCTCTGAGCTGTGGACATCCATTTGCATTTACCAGAGAACCATTTGTACAGGAAGTTGACATTGAACCATTTGCAAGCGCGGAGTTACCCTCGACATCTAAACAATCCACTTCCACAGTTTCCCAGCGTATATTAGATGAGATAGCAATGGCACCACCAAGGGTTCGATGACCTACTTTAATAAACAGATCTTCCCCCATGAATTGAACCAAAGGCTTCCCTTGTGTAGTCTTGCAGGAATTTTCCAGAAATCTTAGTTGAAGGTCCTTTATGGTAAAGCTCACTGCAGTATCACTGGGAGCCTTAGAAATAAGCTCACCATTCCAAGATTCAGTTCTTTGGCTTGTCAGTTTACTGCTCTTTCCTACTAAAGCTATCTTCTCACTTACTTTTCCGAAATAAGCGTAGAGATCCAGGACAAAAAACAACTGCTCAACAGAAGTATTGGAGCAGTATTGCTTGCATGCAATACCAACTCTCACAATACCCCCGGGAGGAGGAACATGAACTAGTAGGCTTCCATCTAGAGTTGCCATAGCTACCTCAATACAGACCTCCTTCACCTCAACACATCTCCACAATCTCAGAGAAGAATCAGAAGAATTTTTCTCAACAACTGCATCATTTGATGTTTCAAGAGATAAACTTACGTATGAAGCTCCAGCAGACCATTTTTTCTGGCTACCATCAATAGGTTGATCATCCCAGAGGCAGAAACAAGCAGGATCCTTCTCCAACTCAAGCACAGTCATACGTAGTGCAGGGCATTCGGACAGAAACAGATTTTCGATGTGAAGCTTAGCTTGAGCAAACAAGTCCTGGAAAGCAGTCTCACTACTGCAGGCATCATTAGCTGCCTTTGCAGCGTCCAATGGAACTGTAAGATCTAATTCTTTTAGAGTGAACATAAGAGAATTCATGGAACAATCCGGCAAGACAGAACCAGTATTGACGGCAATTCCATCAGCTAAAAAGGAACATATTCTCAAACAGGACTCTTCCTGAAGATGGATCTGCACACAGAGAACCAAAGCTGCAGTTTACACTGCAGAACCATAATCTAACCCAATATAAATTAGAGATATGATAACTGAAAGCATACCATAAGAGGCAGGCAGGCAATTACTGTCTGTGAAGCTAACAATGGAGGAGCCGGCGAGGGCGTCACCTGCAGAGAATGGATGTTTATAAATGAGGCAGCCTCATTCAATTTCCAATGCTCATCTCCCAGAGGATATATTGGAGGTGAAAAGTCCTTTGCTGCCCAAAAGAAGAGATAGAATCAGACCTAGACAATTAAGGTCAGAAAAGTGCCACACTCGCAATTACTAGTGAATTTGAACTACAGTCTGCTACCACTATCAGAACTTTCTTGTAAAATATGCAGTCAGAATATATTAATAGAAATACTACGAAAAACTATTTGATTCAACATTAGAAACAAGATAAAAAAAAGAATCTAGTAAAGTCTTCCTAGGACCAACCACCACTACTGCTCACTCTATCCCTCGCCTTCATTGTTCTTACGAGTGGCAATCTCTCCTGTGGTCCAAACTTCCTTTCTGGCCTCCTGTCCAGCCACCTAAATTCCCTTGCCCACCATATGTCTCTTCTCCTTCCTTTTTTCATTTTTCCCTAACCCCTTGTCTTTCCCCCACCCCTCTCATACCATTGTACAAACACAGTAAAAGAAGACATGGGTAACCAGTCGTGCAACTGATGAAACCAGGGGAAGACGAAGGGGACAGGAAACAAAGGATAGGCAGAAGGAGAAGGAGATGTAGAAATGGAGAGCTGGGAGAGGATGGTTCAAAAAGAGAAAGAGGGTAAGAGGGGCAAGATGGAGATAGATAACAGATGATGACCGATGACGGATCAGAAAGAGCCACCACTTTATTGGCTGCCAACTCTGGCACAGGGGTTCAGCAGCCATCCGAAACCTCTCGATTGGAAACTACATCTAACGAGAAGATGCTAAAGTAGGTACAGGGGAGTGGCGTAGGTCGACATTGGAAAAGGAGTGAGGGAGTTTCGAAAAAATTTCCTTTTCCGATTGCTTTTTCATTTTACATAATTGTTTCAAAAGTTCTTTTTTATATTCTGCCTGACAGAAAATTCCAGGATAGTCCACCACTCATAGGCGCCAATTGCAAACCAAATTAGCCTATAACTAGTATTGGAAGCTTCCTGACTTTAGGATATATAGCTAATACATAATTTGAACAACATTTGGCAAACTTTATAAAAGAAACAGAAAACAGAACCAGTGATACCAAAGTCAGGAATCTGCTGAAAGTCTTTTCCTAATGCCTGCATTGATGGTTGGATAAGAGTGCACGGAGGTCGAGAAAATGTATCCCTGCATTGTAAAAAGTCCACAAACACGTCACATACCCCTTGGTGGAAATAAATTATAACTCACATCTACACACATATTAAAAGGCATTGTTTATAACACATGCACGCCGTGTGGTAATCCTCTGTATCAAATCCATTGTTTGCAAGTGACTATAGTATACTATTGTCTCATAAAACAAATATGATATAAGTGCACATACTAAGACTTGAATCCTCAACCTATAACAAAAAATTCTCATATACGAAGTGATTGTTCAACATTAGATTAGAAAATGTCAAAAGCTCACAAACAAAAATTAGCGAAATATCTCTCTTTTAATAATTACATCTAGAGCCTACCTGCAAGCACAACCCAGCCATCCAATTTTGGCTATAGTTATTTTATGTATTTGGGGGAGGGGGGGAATCTTGAGAAAACTCTCTTCAGCCATACTAGAAAGCTAAG
This sequence comes from Beta corolliflora, assembly GCA_947648045.1. Taxonomy (NCBI): domain Eukaryota; kingdom Viridiplantae; phylum Streptophyta; class Magnoliopsida; order Caryophyllales; family Amaranthaceae; genus Beta; species Beta corolliflora. Next base: position 6,975,941 of record CANSZD010002913.1, read on the forward strand.
GGTTGGAGCTAAAACTCGAAATCTTAAAGCCATATGCCAAGCCTCAAAGAAAAATCTCGAGGATCACCCACAAACTCATTAACTGTAATAGAAAAACAGTCAATATTAAGTCAAATGAACATGAACAACCCAATATAAATTTATTGAACTGGAAGCCCGGTGACCTAGTCAAAGCTCAAAGGTAACTGAAAAGTTGAGAAAGCAAGTATTTCTTTAACGGCAAAAACTTGATAAGATATGATTTCCAAAACTCAAAAAGAAGACACAATGAAATTTAATTCCTACTGATGAGTTATTTGTAAGTAAATGGTCAAGCTAAAAGAGATAATTCACATGAAGGTAATCGAGCAATAAAAAAATATGTAGGCATTAAATGGTTTAGGTACCAAACTATGGTGATAAACCCCAATAAACCAACTGGAAGTATGGAATGCAATAAAAGATATTCAGAGACCAGAGATTTCTCCCGGTAAATATTTCTGTAATGCACAAGGCCAAATAAAATATGAAGTTAACACAAAAACCAAGGAAATCAGAGGGCGAAAGACAAACAATAGATAGATATAGAGTTTACCTCAAAAAAAGTCCACCAATCATAACTTGGGTCAAGTTTTTGGCATTTTCTCCATCAGATGTACTTGCCTGACAAAAATAGTAACACCAATAAGCGGAAGCCGTAAACAAGTACATCCACAGATATTCAGTATAAGATTTGAACACAGTAAGTAAAAGCAGACCATTAGATGAAGATGACTGCTATGGTTTCTGCATGTGAACTTATCTCAAGTGACTTATTAGACATCATAGGACCTTATCAGCCTTAGATTTCACCTTATCTTTACACTTGATTGGGCCTGAAGAACCGTGACTAGATATGATCACCCCGTAACTTCCTTTTTTTAAGATGAAGAAGATGACCCTAAGATCACATGTACCTTCCTGATTAAACAGCAAGTTTTTAATGTCAAATTTTCCAATTGTCATTGCTTATTTTGATGAGTTGCCATCACTATCCATCTCTTACTTCATCTTTTGATACAGCTAACAATCATTTGCCTCAACACCTCACCCCCCTTTCATCTTCATAGTGGGAGTACCCTGCTTTCAAATCCAATGAACAATCTCCTATTCGTGAACTCATTGTACCCAATAATCATGAAGACTTTTCCTATGATTGAGGCTAAACCTGTCTGGCACGATGAGCAGAACTATCCATCCATTACAAGTATCCAATAATCATTTATTGAGTTATTGAAGCTTATTTGATTCACCCATTCTTACTGTGTAATGGCTATAAAATGCAGTTCTCCAAATCACTCAACCTACCCTTACACATAAATTAAAATCCTAAGTATCAGCTTGTTTGAGTGCAAATAGACCTGGGAACTTCAGGTTCAAAGAAAAAAACAAGAAAGAGAATATACAATGTTTCGTAAACTCACTTCTATCGAACTAAGTGCCTATGTAATTAAATTACCATGGAGCTGGGAATTGCTCACCAAGGAGAGGCATGGTAAGTGCAGATTCACATGTACATCTAATACACAAAGTACTACTTGGCCCATGAGGATTGTCTTCATTATTTTAAAGCAAATCCTTGGGAGCTAATCCATGAACCAAATGAATTCCCAACGTAGGAAATGTAAGCAACAGACAACCGTCTCTACTTGATTTATCATCCTTGTTGATCAAGCATTTTGCTAGCTTTGGCCATTTGACTTTAAAGACCAAATGTGTGTTTAGGTAATAAAAAAAATTTGGATAGCTACAGTTCAAATATGTCCAGGTCACCAAAATCCACCAGGGATGACAATTTAGTGTGCTTCTATAGATCCATAGAGTGAGGGTATGGATTAAGAACCACACTAGAATGACAGGAAGCCAAGGTAAGGCAGCAGGGAGAAGAGCAACAGAGCAAACAAATGAAAAGCAAGGGCATTGGAGATGGAGAAAAGAAACTAACCACCACCAAACTCAGCAAAGAAGACAAAAAAAAAGGGGAAAAGTGAGCTGAAGCTTCAAACAAATAGAAAGAAATAGAGAGATGAAGATTAACAAATCTGTTAGAAAATGGCAGATATTTCGATTTGAATATGAAAGGCATAATTCAAAAGAGGATGATCCTGAACAGAGAACGATTTCAAAGGCTAATTTGGAGATAATGATATCTGACTAACATGCGTTCATAAAGATCCAGCAGTGTCTCCATGATTAATGCATCTTATGAGGTAGCTCCAATTGTCAGTAGTCAGTACTCAGTACATTGTTCCCAACGAAGTTTGACAGGCAGCTCCTGCAAATAAGTTCTGCCTCATAGCAGTTAACTTCAGTCCCTTCACACTTTCTTAGCAGGATTGGTTTATCTATCATCACAAATGCTACTCCCAACCAAGTAAATTAGCAACTTACACCACTCCCACTAGCTTAATAATTCAAGACCACAACATACAAGAAGAGATCCAGGACTTCCTATTGTGCAGAGGTGAACTAGGATATTCCAGCCCCAGCCACCAATATATGCAACTTGGGAGTTGAGATTCCCTTTCTGTTTTACATGTGCATCGAAAAGCACCAGTCCATTGAGTCTGGAATCTTCTTTATTTTTCTTTGGCTAGGATCTCCCGTAACAACGATAAATTTGTGGTCTCTCTGTAAGGAAATTAGGCTAAATCTTTTACCAAATAAGAGAGGAATCAGACTCATAACGATTGGAAATTATTTATATGGCTTCAGCCGCATTGCTCTTTTTTTATTTTTTTGGAGGATTCAGATCCCTCAACAAATATCCTTCTGTTGTAATGAGAATACTTAATTCACCACAATACAAGCAATCAAACATATACAGAGAAGTAACCAGAAATAACAAAGTTCATGATTTTATTGATCTGATTTTTGGTATCACTTCTGTAATTTTTGAATGTTCAGACCAAAACCACCTTTATCAGAAGTTAGACAAGACCATACCCGTGAAAAGCAGAGTGACTGCATCAACAGTTCAAGCCTAAATTCTGCATGAAAATTAAAATGCCAGCATGTCAGATTTTAATCATATACTAGAAGTCTAAGACACTATTGCAATCCAATCCTTCAGTTATACTAGCATTGCAAGCCGGAGATGAGAAAAAGTTAAATAAAGTCTGAATGAAACTGACCTGTGTCTCTAATGCAGAGAAAAACATGATCAACAATAATGGAAATTAATGAACGTCCAGCTGCTTCTGTAGATCGCTGAGGATACAAAGGTAACATTTAATAAAAGCTAGGCAACAATAATTTTGAACTAGTACGAAATGTCAGGCAGAACCTTCTGTGCCCTCGGATCCACATCTCCTCTGTTAAGACAGACGTATAGTCCCGTCAAGAAGCGAAGAAAAGCTCTTAGTCCTGGTCAACAGAACAGTAGTTAACTACAGAGAACACGTCAGAATGAAATAAAACCAAAGTGTGTGTCTCACCAACCTGGTTCACTCAAAGCAGGACAAACAGCTTCAGTTATATGCAACCTGGCCTCAAGCCCCAGAGGATCATTAAGTTGAGTCCTTTGTACAGTGATCTGATGGAAAAACAAACAAAATGTTATAACTGACTTCTTAACGATATCATTTGCAGATGCATGCAAATTCAAATGAGAAATAAAAATTACATAAGCCTGTCCCGATATCCCCTCGAGAAAGCGCTCTCCACCAAAAAAAGAACGTTTTGCTCCATCATCATCTCTCTTATTTGATCCCTCTTGAACACGGACATCCATAAACATGTCAGGGTGAGGAAGGAGATCAATGGACAGAGATCCCCATTCAAGTTTCTGGCAGAAAAGAAAACAGAATAAATTGTGATTCCGTGGGTTGAATAAGTATCAAAAAAGAGAAATTTATGGATATGTTATAGTTAACACAGGAACTAAAAAAAGAAGACAACAATATAGTATCAAGCTGGCTTATTTACTTTGAAAACATAGATGAAATCCTTGTTGCTGGAGAAATCTCTTGCTTCTTTAAGATTTACAACCTGACAGAAAACAATTGGATGTATAATTATTTGCACGAGGTAAAAAAAAAACAATAGAGAGTACCACTCCACTGACCTCCCAGTTTTCATTAGTAGTGTAAAGTAGTAGGTTACGAATAGTAATGGATGCCATAGGAGGCGTCCTACAAAACATAATACAATAGTGATATAAATATACAGCCATCAGCTAGAATGTGAGGGTCAAATGCAGCTTGATTTTCCAGTATTACGAATATTAGCAAACAAGCAAACGAAATTTATACTAAAGACAAAAAGTTAACATTACCATGTTGCTCCACCTTGACGACGACCAGCTCCTCGAGTTTCAAGTAAAAGGTTGACAGTCTGTACTTCTATAGTCATCCCATCAGCAATCTGATGCAGCAAAGATAGTAAGATATGGAGGAAACAAGATGTGGTTACTGTTGGTAAGGCTGATGGAGAAACGCAGTCAGGAATTCACTAATGCTCATGGTGAAAAATAATCTATACTAATATATTAAAAGGTGTTCTTAACCAAGGAACGGTGCCACGTGGCGCTCTCCCTTAGGTTGTTTTACTACATGTGATCCACATACAACAAAAACAATAGTAAATGCGTTATATTGATCCCATGACTTCAAGTTTATATACTAAAGTCTTAACCACTAAACCAAATCATATTTGGTGATATCATTTTAAAGTAAAATATTAATAATGAAAACTATAAGTTTCCGGGGCATAGCCCGGGCCTACAAACTAGTTGTCCATTAAAAGAAGCTTCTTCCACCAAATGCATGCACAATAAAGCATGACAATTGCCAAAGTTGAAGCAAAAGAGCTACTCAATAATGATAGAAGCATGAATAAAACTTGGAATGCAAGTTTTGTAGTTTACAATTTCAACCAAGTGTTGCAATCATCAAGAAGACAACAATCATTTAAGGAGTGAAAAAGGCAAAAGAAAAGACATTAGAGAGGAGAGGTCCTAGACCAAAGGGATTACTCCTCGACGTTGACTACGCCAACTATAATATTACCGCCTCTAGCTGGTTGGTAATAGGGATAGACATCAAATGCTAATTTTTTAATCAAAGCATTTCACTATTCTTCACTCTCTTAGATATCCTAAATTTTTCATGGAAAGTGAAATGACAGGTGATAAGGGATTTAGGAAGATGTCTTTCAAGTTAGGACGATCCCTTAAGATATAAAGCACATGAAGGTAGTCCTCACTATCCTCAGCTATAGCCAAGTGACCCTACTAAACAAAGCTACGTGCAATTCGTGTAGAACATAGACACATTACGTGGAAGCAGCAGTTTACGGTAAACAGTAGGGACTAGATTTTGATCCAAAAAACAATGACCTCAATGTCGAAGATGTACAAAGATCCATCCCATATTGTCTCCACCATTAATATGGACTTGTTACCATTGTCAAAAGTGATAACTGATAAATACACAAAAAAGTCCTAGGGATATTTGAGGCGATTGATAAGTATAAAGCACATGATAAATCTCACAAGATGAGGTTCACTTAAACCTACATAAAAAAACAACATAACTAGAGCTTATTTACACTGCCAAAGAAAAAAGCTAAAAGAAAAAATTGACAGTGACATATTTAGCCTGTCAGCAAACATCAATGAGGTGTCGAATCAAAAGATAATTATGCTAAATTCTTATACAGCTACCACAAGTTTCTTTTAGCATCCACATATTATAACGCAAACCATTTGGATCTCACATAAGTCAAAAGGATCATTACCATATTTCGTTCTACCATGCGTAGTAAAGCAAGGTGAACTAAAAGTACTAGATGTTCCTACAGTAAAGCAGACTAGATCCAGTACATGTATGCTGCAAATATGGTTTTTGTGTACTCGACAGTCAACAAGGTTATTGCAGGAAATATGGGTTATGTGTATTAGACAGTCAGCAAGGTTATTGCAGCAAATATGAGTATTGCAGGAAATAACAAGGTTTGCATTAGGGATAGGAGGTCGCCTGAACAAAAATGACAGCTTGAGAATGCTCAAGTTGTTCACTGACAATTAACGAATGAGTGTTAGACTAAAGACAATACATAAACGTTTAGGATCAAGAAAAAAGCAGCATTAACATATCGCAGCGCATTAAAGCTATGTTCATTTTCCATATAAGATAAAACAACCCACAATTATTGTCACCTGCAAGCACTTTTCTGAACTTATCACAATTCACAACTTATTGTCTTATTCTATTTGTCAAATGAACTTGGTAGTCCTTATCTAAACTAGTTTAACCTGAAGCTTTGTTTATAAGGTGAAAAGAACAAGGCCACAAAAACCAACAGCTCACAAGAAATAATTTTACCTTATCAGCAAATCCATAACCGCTCCCCCTTCCTGAACTACTAGTGGATTGGGCACTGCAAAAACATACTAAAATTATACTCCAGACATGTTTGTAAAAGCAAACTATAGGCTATAGCCCACATACAAGATATAGAAACGCATCACTTATTCTAATTCGAATTAGAAAGCAACAATGATACCTGCTGTTACTTTGACACGTATCTGCATCTGCATTCTCTTCAAGAACCAAATCAAGCCTATCTATTTGCACCACAATTGGCTCTACTTGCACATTGCTTACTGACGGTAGCTACATTCAAAACAACCCCCAGAAAAGAAATTGTAAATAAAAAATCTCAATCAATAATAGAGTTGAAAGGAAACTTCCAGTAAATTACGTTTTACACGTACCATAATTTCCCCCTATTCCACTCCCTTAATATGTATCTCAAGCATTACCAATTTACCATACAAGATACAGCCTATGTTCCTTTTTAATTTACACCGTTTGACTTTCACTCTTATCAAATCAGAACTTTGGCCAATGATATCTTCAACTACGATATGTCAAGACGAATCTAACAAGTATCCACGTTAATATGTTTATCCTTCCGTATAAATCACCGAAATGTAGGAACAATGTGAAAGTAAAACTTGATCAAATTTCCATCATCAACTCAAAATCATACTCAATATTCACTCAATTAAAACCAGAAAACAAACTACGTACCACAATTTCCAACTTTCCTACTTTCGCCGTCGTAACATTAATCGCCGGCGGCAATCCAAGACTCGAATGTAAAGCATCTCCATCGATATCTACAATTTAGAGGGAATAAAACCAAAATCAACACATAAAAATCAAAATCAACACAATTAAACGAAACAAATCTCAAAACTGATCACATTTATAGTTCCTACATCATAACTCTGGCTCAATTCAACAAATCACAAAACAAAAATTCGAATCATTTGCAGAAAATTAGGAGAGAGAAAAAGTGTAAAACCTAAATTGGAGAGCTGAGCAGTGCGGCCTTGCAACTTGAACTGATCTCTAGTGAAAGATTTCAACCAGTATTTAAGCGTATACTCCAATGCTCTTGCAAGTATCGACTCCATTATTGCTATTATTATCTCTCCTTAATCTAGAAAGTTCCAGAAGCTTTGTAATTGGAGTGGTTTTCCGAAATCGGAAAACCGGGAAAGAATGCCGGAAAACCGGAAGTGGAATTAGAAAAGGGTTTGAGGTTTTGTAGGGGGAGGAAAGAGAATAATGGAGGTTTGATTGGTTTGTGCATGGAGATTGGAGGGAGTGTTGTTATTGCAATTGCGCACATAGAGTGCGTGTGGGGGAAAGAGAATAAGAGGTTGGCACGTGTGGTGGATTGAGGAGAAAGTGAGTGGCACGTGTACACGTGGGAGAAGGGAAAGGGTATCGGATCTTGGGTGACAACTGACAGGGCCAGAATGTCAGAGGTACGGGACATATTGAAGACTATAGAGGCGCGCGCGGTTCAAAGGTGGCCTGTCGGATTCTTCAGAAGTTATGTCGGCTGGGCCTCATCAATTATGGAGAAAGTGTTGGCGTCTCATCGTAATAGGAGCATTTTAATATTTTCGCACAAAAAGATAAAAAACTGACCTGAACTTTGATACTAACTTATACCAAAACTTAGTAAAATTGGTACCTAAGTGAACTTTGGTAGTGGTTTGGTATGCAATAAATTATGTAGGCAATAGAAATTCCCATGATTTTTTTAATTGGGTAGTTGTTTGGTTGACTGAAAATGGGGGCCATGAAAATTCCTGGGAAATTGAAATTCCCACAATAACCCCCCTTGGTCATTCAAAATTCTCACATCAATTCATGGGAATTACAAATTCATTAATGTTAACCAAACACATTAGTCAATTTCCTATGAATTACAAAAGGGGAAGAACTTCCAATGGGAATTCAATTCTCATGTATTGGTACCAGTTATAGTTACTTTGGGATTAACTTTGAGTTTTGATACCAGTAATACCAAAATTCTAGTACCTCCACATACCAAAATTCTTACTTTGATACCAGTAATACCCAAAATTTTGGCCTCTCGAGCTTTGGTTCCAGATGTACCAAAGTTACTCTTACTACTCTTACTTTGGTACCTCTAGATACCAAAATGAGAGGCCATTTTGGCCTCTCACGATAAGACGTCTATCCAGCCTCCTTATCCATCACCAAAAGAGCTTAATGAGGTCTAAAAAGTTGGATCACGTTGAATTAAGGCTCCATTTGTTTTGGAGAGACGCGTTTTCTAGAATGATATTCTCTGTTTCCTGTTGTTGGTTAGACAAGGGATTTGAAAAGGAAAACAATCTCTTTGTAAACCTTTTCCTCCAAAATTTAAGAGAAAACCATTTCTCTCTACTCTTTCATTCTCAACATCTCTATTCCATCAAACCAAACAAGGGAAAACTAATAGTAATAGTCATTTGAGTTTTCTACCAAAAGATATTTTCTATAAAAAAAAATATTTTCCATCTAACCAAAAGGACCGTAAATGTAAAATAAGATAAAATTAGAGTTATTCGGATCTAATAGGTCTAATAAATTTAGTCATATAAGTTTAGGCGAAGAGAATTATCGCTTAATCTATTTCTTCGTATAAAATAGATTTTAATGTAGGAGCGTTCATTGTTGGGTACCCGAGAATGTGGGTACTTACTTTTGTGGGTCGTCAAAAATTTGGCATGCGACGTGACCTTGAAAAATCGGGTACCCAGTTTTATCGGGACGGATCATTGATTGCCGAATAAAAACTAAGGTGCAAATTTCGACATGTTATTTCACATTATTAAAGTAAAAATAAACGAGAAGTAACATCCTTCCACTTTTGATTAGTTCCACCGAGCATTGGCCACTACCATCCAATTTTTTTGAACAAACTCTAAAAAATGTGACAAACTCATAAACACAGTAGGCAAAATTTTATAGGATTGGCTAATAAAGGTTGCTAATAAATGCAAATACTAGAAGAATAACCAATGAGTAATGAAATAAGGTACTACATAGTACATAGTGTTCTTTCAAAAAATAACTTTGGAATGCAGATAATGTAATTTAGGAGGAGTATTATACATAATGCATAACGAAGATATATGTATAACTATTGAAAAGAGGTAAAGAGCATCTGATCATTATATGAAAACATAATAACTGACATAAATTTATGAAAAAAGGGGTTTCGGTAGCCCGTTTTCTTAAAAAAATGAGTTATGACCTGACCTGATTTATGCAATTTTTTTCGTATTTGTTACCCAAGCCGCTAAAAGTGCAAAATCAATTTTATGACCCATTTTTTGGATGTGGGTTGGATATGTTTTTTTAACACCTTTACTTCAATGAATAATAGAATAATACTCCTATTTTAGGCTTGCCTGGATTTAGAGAAGTTGTTAGGGGGTTAATGATAAGGACGAGAATTGTTAGGGGAAATAACCTAAAGGGGGAATATGTTAAGGGGGACAAATTAGTAGCAAGTTTGGTACAAGGTAACTAACTACAAAGGAAGATTTGTTCTTATGTTTGGTATTACTAGGGTAGACTATTGCAACACTTCCATTAATCTTCTTTCTACTGCATCTATAAAAATATTAAATTTTTGTATTCCCCAATCTCCAACAAAAAATTTAGGAGACTTCATTTTCACCTCAAAGACTACTGCAAGCACTAGTTTGCTATTACAAAGGAGAGAGAGGAATTGAGTGACAAAGAAAGACGACAACAAGAGGAACGGTTGGAGTAATAAAATTTAATAAATTGGGTAAATTTTACCTAAGGAATTATTACTATGAGGGGTGCCTTCTAAGACTAATTGCGAGGAACTAATAACATGTTTTTTCACGTTTTGTTAGCTTTCTCAATCTGTTCCTTCATTTTTCACGTTTTCTACTCTTGTCAAGCCAACTAGAGTTTGACTCATCATTATTTGACCATTTAGATCGATTTTTTAGGTTACTTGATTATTTTAATAAGATACTCTCTATAATAGAAATTATTACTATATGATAATACATAGTTGAAATTATTATAAGAAAATAAGCAATATTCACGTCAATCTTTTCCAAAAATTAAAGCTATTAATCATGACCTCAACCCATCTTTGTTTTTGACCTTCCTAAGATTCTCCAATAGACGTGTGAGGAGGTTTTAGTTTCAACAACTCAATTCCTATTCTCCTAGACGTAAACTGATGAGTCTCTTAATAATATTTCAATAATCTTCTCTCATCATTTTTTTTTAACTTCTAATTTTCCCCCTTTTCTATTTTTCTTCCTTCATTATCCCATCATCAAAAAAACAAAAACAAAACTCTGTTCCGTTTCCATCCTCCTCACTTTCTCTCTCTAGAACCTTCTCACACACGCAACTCATCAACTTCAACAAAGGGCAAAGAACCTTTCTATCTTCTCTACTAATTACTTATGATCGAACGTTTTTTTAGTATATGATTCGATTGTAAACTAAATTTAATTTCATCACTGATTTTTTTCTTCTTTTTATTTTCTTAGTAGTTTCAATTGATTTTAATTTCTATCTTTTTTTCAACCGTAAGTAAATACTGTACATTTGTTTATATTTATATTACCGATAAAAATCTCTTCATTTTTTTCACAAAACTATTTATATATTGGGTAACTAAAAGGACATCTGCAGTTTTTGATACTTGGAAATTGTGCTGTTAATTATCTGTTTTACTTAATTAGGGTTTGGTTAATTCTCAGTAAATTTGCCGGGTTTTTTAAAAAAAATTGGGGAAGTTGTGAAAATTGAGCTATAAAATATGAGTTTGTGATCAAGAAGAATTATCTGGAGGAAATTATCCCCAATTTACTGTATTTAGTGTTTATGTGAGAAGGGTTGATGAGGAATGAAGGGAAGAAATCTCAGGGAGGAGTAGCAGCTGCTACTTCTTCTTCGGGCCGGGTAAACGGGTTTATACCGAACTCGTTCCGGGCTATTTCGAGTTATCTGAGGATTGTTTCCTCTGGTGCCTCTACTGTGGCTTCGACGGTCCGATCAGCGGCTTCGTCGATTGTGTTGGATAGAGATGATGATGCTCGTTGTGATCAGGTGTAAATTGTCTATCCTCTTTTTGTTGGGTTGATTGATGTATTGCAGTGGGTAGTTTATGCAATTTTAGTTGAGTTATTATATGATCAATTTTAATGTTATATGTGTTAAGTGATATCTTTCGTTTGGTATTTATTATTGGCATTTGTGTAACAATTTGTGTGGAAACATAAATGTATGAGAAAAGGGAAGTTTGTTGTATCAGTCTTCTTGTTTACAAGTTTTGAGGTGAAGGAGATGGTAATGACTAATGAGGGCTAGAGGGAAGTTGTGTACTTGCTTGGTTGACAGTGTCCGTTTTGGTTTTCGATCAAATTCTTAGCGGTTAAAGGTCAGGCCCGGATAATGTGAGTTGGAGTGATAATTTCTTCTAAGACTTGGGACGGAAGGACATATTACAGATAGCTAGGCAAATCTATTGATGCTTTTGTGTTTTGCAGCACTGCAATTTGATAGACTTGATGATTGCCTTTTTCTTATTGAGTGGAATCATAATTATGGGGCTGTTATGCAGGGTGGTCTCACAGTTTGTCAAGTACCGAATGGTGGGCAATTGGTTATAAATACGGATTCACTTAGTGTTCTTTTGGTTGTTGCTTCCTTTAGATGGAGGGAAAACGTTGTCCTGGTTCTAGTTCAGTGATCATGATAAACAATACAGGGGTGTTTCATTGGATGGTTTAACTGTGGCAATATGAATAAGAGCTTCTTTCACTGGATATGCTTTTGTAGATCATTTTAACTTTTGATTATTCTTTTTAGCTGAGTAACATAGACTGCTATACATTGGGAGAATGCATATGGAGTTGACTTATTGTCACTTTTCTTGACTAAAGTCTATGCTATCGAGTATGATTTAGTGGGTTAAGACGGTAACACATCATTCTTTCGTAGTCCTTTGAGCTCTGTGAACTGTAGATGCGGCACTACTTGACGATTATTTTTATGATTCAAGTAGCAACATTCTCTTATTTTTTGAATGTTTACAAAATAGTGAAGACAAGTTGGAACAGAGCTATGCAAGTACCGTGTGATGCTTGAGGTTATTTTGCTCACTGACTTTTCTGCCAAGCGTTGAAATGCTATTTGTTCATATAGTAATCCTTGAGAGGATTTATGTTTTCTCACTGATCACTGGCATAAATGCTGATTCTCACTCATGCCATTGGAGATATGTGTCAAAAATAACACAATAGTGTTAGGCAATCTGCTGACATAGATGGAGCTGATGCATCTCTGATTCTCAGACTTCCACTGCTGTTCTCAAACGGTCTCTCCAAAATTTGACATTTCAGTGTGAGACTTCTATTGTGGAGCTCCGATGTGACTGAAGTTTTGCCACTTGAAAAACATGTACACTGTGTTTCAAGAATACTTCACATTGATTTCTGAATGTGATGGGTCTGAGAACATCTTTGTCTATGATTCTGGTAGATGCAAAAGACTAAGAATATATGAAGTGCGTTGTGCAGTTTGCAGAAGGGGGTGAAGGATGACTTGGGAAGAATAAGATTATATGAACTTTATGGGTCATGATAGTATGATACTCTAGAGATGTGTAATGGGAGAAGAACTAATTTTTCTTGATGGGATCTATTATCATCATTGTGCGGGTTCAAGGTTGTGTACTTGTGTCTTTGCTCTGAGTTTTATTGTTCAACTTGATTAAAATTTATGTGGGTTCTTATTTTGTTTGAAGTGTTGAAAATCAAAGGCTCTACTATGCCCTCTGGAGCTCTAACTTATGACTGGCTGGGTCAGGGTTTGTGATGTAGGGCAATCAAGAGATGGTGAGAGCAAAGGAGCTTTGACTTGATTCGTATATGCTTAACAACTCACTTTCCTGTATAATTGTGAGGCTTGGTGTTCTATGATATGTTTTCTGTAGAAGGATTATAATGGACATCGACACATGATATATGCATGGAAAGGAAGCTAAACATCCATATATATCACACCCAGGATTCCTCTTAATTGTTACCTTATCGTAAAAACTGCTTTGTGGCCCTTAATCTCCAGAAAATAAAGAAATGGGGAAAAGAGATTTAATTTCATGAAAAGGGTGCTTAAGTAATTTGGTTAAGTTGACCATGTTCATCTGGGTCCTCTTTGCACCTTAACTATGTGTTCCATAACTTCCATGCGTGAGATCCCTCTATTGATTAATATTTAAGTAGCTCCTGATTCTCTTACATTCTCTTTGAAAAGGCTACCAAGCCCTTAATCTCTAGAAATGGAAGTATTGGAGATCAGAGTTTCACCTTTTCGTAAAGGCTGTTTATATTATACGCTCAATAAGTGGGTCTCTGTTGGGGTAGGCCGTGCGCTAAATTTTTGGTAGTATATTACACACACATACTGCCTCTGTTCCTGGATTTCTTTTTTCACATGTCCATCATGCTGCTATCCCAAATGTTTCTTCATATAAATAATTATAAGTCGCAGACAACTATTCCCTTCATCATATCTACCCTTTCCCTGTTATCGCAACACTTTCTTTTCCATTCTTCTCTGTCTTGTTACTTCCAATTCTTTTAAAATTTCATTCTTAATCTTCGTACCAACTCAAGTATGAAAAATTAAGGGACAGAGGGTGCGTTACATGTAGTATACACAAGTGAAGAGGTTTGATGGTTTTAGGTGCTAGAATTGTGGAGTTTTATATGTTTTAGGTTAGCTTTGCCAGAATCTTATTGTGAATTCCGCCATTGCCTTTAGAGAATCGAGCATCGCACATTTTTATTCATTTATCACAACTAAACATAAATGTATTCATTATTAGAATGTGTGATGACATGAGCTGGAACTAAATTTATTGCTTGAGTAAGGACATTATATTGAATTGCTTCACAAATTCATACTCCCTCCGATTTCAGATAAATGTCCTGCCAGGCTTGGGCGCACATTCTATATATCTTGGTAGGAAGTGTAGGCTTTTATGTAGATAGTTTTAAAGTAAGAACAAAAAAATGAAAAATAGTCAGTAGGGGTTCCATAGTGTGTGAGAGAGATGGGAGTTCACACATGAGATAAGTAGATGGAGTGTGTGAGGAAAATGAAGTTAAGGTAACCATAAGTATATTTGTCGACTGCCCAAAATAAAATTCCAGAAGTTTATTTTAGGACAGAGGGAGTATCATCTTTTTAGTTTGTAGTTTCTTTGCATTGCATTATGCATCACCTCTTAGAGTTAACCAGTAACACTGTGTACACTTGGACTGCTGTTCTTCCATCTCTTGCATTTTTTGTATACATCTTAACCAGTAACTTTGTGTATTTGTCTCTTTCTTGTATGGTTTGTATACATCTTATATACAAGGTTCAGGGTTGCCTATTTCTTGATTGGCCCTCCCCCATTCAAAAGTATCCATTTAAACCATATTAATGCATGCCTGCAATCAAGTACTTTTTCTCTTATTAAGATCACCAAATTATTTTTTTTGCTGTTTTATTCTGAATTTTGGTAATAACTCCATAAATATATATTTGCACAAATGAAGGTGCTTTGGGCTGGGTTCGACAAGTTGGTAGTTGAGGGAGACATAGCACGGCAGGTCCTGCTGCTGGGTTATCGATCTGGTTTCCAGGTATGGGATGTAGAGGAAGCTCACAATGTTCATGACTTGGTCTCCAAACATGACGGTCCTGTTTCATTTTTGCAAATGCTGCCAAAGCCACTGCCAGCTATGTCATCGGGGGACAAATTTTCTGACAGTCGTCCTCTGCTGGTAGTGTATACAGATGGATCTCGTCTTCTGGATGGAAAAAGTGCTTGCAATGGAAGCAATCCCAATTGCAGTGGTCCTGGGAATGGCCCCCACGGCCCTTCTACTATTCGATTTTATTCTTTAACCTCTCAGTCTTATGTACATATTTTAAAGTTTAGAACAGTCATTTATTCTGTTCGGTGCAGTCCGCGGGTCATAGCTATTTCTCAGGCAGCTCAGGTAATTATGTGTTACCTTTTTAGATCTTCATCTAGTATTGCAGAAGATAATGCTTAGGAATAATATTGTTTCATTTTAGGTGCACTGTTTTAATGCTGCTACCTTGGAGAGGGAATATACTATCCTCACGAATCCTGTTGTGACTGGCTATCCTGGTTCTGGTGGCATAGGCTATGGACCACTTGCACTGGGTCCTAGGTGGCTGGCGTACAGTGGGAATCCAATAGATGTGTCAAAGGCAGGTCGTGTCAGTCCACAGCATTTGACACCTTCAGCAACTTTTCCCAGTACAGCACCAAATGGCAATCGTGTGGCTCAATATGCAGTAGATTCTAGCAAGCATCTTGCTGCAGGAATTGTGACCCTGGGGGATATGGGTTATAAAAAGCTGTCCCGGTATTGCTCGGAGCTACTACCTGATTCTAATTACTCAGTTCAATCTGGAAATACCGGAAGCAAAGTCAATGTCACTGCTAATGGGCATCATGGTCATCTGCATGACCTGGATTGTGCTGGAATGGTGTGCTTATTTAATTGTTAAAATTGCTTGTCTTGCTTCTATTTTTCTGCATTCTAAGCTTTTTACATTTAGGATCCATAGTTATGATGGTTTTGGGGGTATATGCTATAGAATTGGCTATGCATATTTCTCTTACCAAAGAAAAAAAAACTCCCAAAATCTTCTCCTCTCAGACTCCAAGTATAAAACTTTGGGTGATTATGTACTGTAATTATTTTGCTGATTATTTATAGTCAAGTTCTTGTATTTTTGGTTTGTGAACTTTTCAGTTATTGCGCTATCTAAAAGTTTCAATCCCATTTGTTTCTCAGGTCATTGTGAAAGATGTTATCAGTAAAACAGTGATCACTCAGTTTAAAGCACACAAGAGCCCCATTGCCGCATTATGTTTTGATCCCAGTGGGACCCTGTTGGTGACAGCTTCAGTTCAGGGCCATAACATTAATGTTTTCCGCATAATGCCTGGACATCCTGCATCTTATACAAGTGGATCCTGTTTGCATCTTTACAGACTGCAACGTGGTCTTACCAATGCGGTGAGGCTACTACTTTAGTCCATCTTTCTTTAGCCTCTAGCCACTGGCCAAAATGATGGCACATTTCATCCTTTCCTGATGGTTATACCCCTTCATTGTCTGTAGATTATACAGGATATAACTTTCAGTAATGACAGCCGCTGGATCATGATAAGTTCCTCTAGGGGCACAAACCATCTGTTTGCTATCTCTCCTTTTGGTGGTACTGTGGATCTTCAGTTTGCAGATTCTAATGCTGATAGTAATGGATTTAGTGTTGTGAGCAATTCAGTGGTTCCAAGGCTGCCTAAACCTGCTGGTCAAATGTTAAATCAGAACGATCTTTTCGTTTCTGGTCCACCTGTTACTCTGTCTGTTGTTAGCAGGATACGAAATGGAAATAACGGCTGGAAAGGAACTGTTAATGGTGCTGCAGCTGTTGCAACAGGCAAGAATAGTTCTTTCTCTGGTGCTGTTGCTGCAGCTTTCCATCTTTGCAAAGGCAATGACGTGAATGTTGATGCATTTGCTATGAATTCTAAGTACCACTTGCTGGTGTTCTCTCCTTCTGGTAGTTTGATCCAATATGCACTGCGAGTTTCTCTTGGGCAAGACACATTAAATGCCATTTCTGGAGTAGGTCCTGTTTATGGATCAGCTCCAGTCAATGATTCAAAATTGTTAGTTGAGGCCACTCGAAAATGGAATATTTCTCAGAAACGGAGGGAAAGAGAAGATAATTTTGATATTTATGGTGAAAATGGTACCTCAGAATATACCAAAATATTTTGTGAAGGGACCAGAAACGAATATCATGCCAGATCAAAGTTAAATGCTGAAGAAAGAAATCAGCTCTATATTTCTGAAGCTGAATTGCAAATGCATGAACAGCAGGTTCCACTTTGGGCGAGATCTGAGGTATCTTATGGCATTTTAACTATGCACATAATGTATAATCCGTGTAGATGCTTTATCTATTTCATTTAATTGTTACAGATTTACTTTCAGTCAATGATGAATGATGCCATCAAGGTAGACGGAGAAAATACTGGAGGGGAAATGGAGATTGAACAGATTCCTGTACGTACGTTCGAAGCTAGGTCTAGGGATTTGGTTCCTGTTTCTGATTATGTGGGTAATCCCAAATCTCTATTGGCTAGGTAATCTGTCGTCTTTTTATCTATCTCCTTGTTTTTATGGTCTATATGGGGGTGGTAGGCGGTCGTTTATGGTGTTATTACCCGAATCGACTGTAAGCATGGGCATTTCCACTAAAGCAAGCTTTTACTATCTAACACTGTCATGGATGCTTTAGAGAATGGAGGATTGGTGGTTCCTTTTTCCAATGTTCAAACTCCAATGAAATAACAAACGTTTGGTTGGACAAGATACACTTACAATGGAAAATGATTTCCATGAAAAAACATTTTCCCAAAGTAGAACGTAATTGTAAAATTATTTTTTGTTTGTTTGGCTCTTTACACGAAAAGTTAGAGAGAAAAGGAAAATTGAAAATGGAGGGAAGATGATGGATGGGAGGAGAAAAGGGGAAGTTATAGAATAGGGAGGAAAATTCTGCATCCCTTCCTTTAGAAAGGTTCAACTCTTGGAAGGACTATTTTCCACCCTTAGGAAAACTAAATTTTAGCTATTACATTGGAAATTTGCTAATGACTTTTCTATCTTTCTCCCATCCAAACACTCTCTTAGTTGGGTTTTTAATGGATGTGTTAGACAATACTACTTCCTCCAATTGTTATTAGTTCCACTTTTTGACTTTCGGGTTTTCCGACGTACAACTTTGACCATTAATAATAATTTAAAATTACAAATGGAGGCAAATCCAAAAACATATTTCCTTAGTTCTTTTTTAGTTGTACTATATTGACTTTCACACTTGCAAATGCAATATTTTGACTCTTTAACATCTTTAATTATCTAGTAAGTTTAACTTATAAAATATGATGTGAATATATGTTTGACGCAAATCTAACAAGATCCCACCTGTATTTTCCTAAGTCATGAAAGATGGTCCAAGTATGTGAATAATAATGCAAAAGTTAGATTGTTGCAATTAACAAAGAACAGAGGAAGTACTACATAATAAAGTGTGTTTATATATATTAGTAGAGTGGTAAAGATTTGGCCTCATGACTTCAAAGGTCATGGGATCAAATCCCACTAGGGGCTCTTTGGGGTGAGGTTTCCCTTACCATCCCCCATCCCTCCAAGGAGTCTGACCTGCAAACCTGGCTGGTTATACCTGTGCGAGGTGCTAGTTCAGTAGGGTCCTTCATCTTACCAACTTAAAAAAAAAAAAATATTAGTAGAGGGATATGGGGTATGTGAATAGTATCACAATTCACAAGTCAAAATAGAACAACTAATAACAAATAGAGGGATTATATTATCAATGGTATGCAGCGTTTCCTTGTCCAGAGTTGCTGCTGCAGATAGCAAGTTGGAATCACAGCAGCTGCCTCAGCTATGTAACGTGCCTCAAGATGGGACTCTTTCAACCGGTAGCAAGCCACATGCACTCAGCCCGTTGACTGAAAATGGTGTGGAACTCAATCTTGGCATTGGAGAAAACAAGGATGGTACACTGAATCTTACAGATGCAGATGCATCAATGGGCTATGTAAATACTAATGACTGCCCTGAAAAAATGTCGTCTGAGCTTGAGATTGTAAATAATAGAGATAGAGAGAACCTAAAAATAGAAGCCCTGGTTCAAGTTTGTAAATAAATTACAGTGAAGCCTTGAAAATGGAGAATCAGTTTGAAGGCGAAGATTGAGAGTTTGATTAGAGAGGTAAATATGTATATTTGTGTATGTTTCACTTTTGTGCTTCATCTCTCTGCTGTTTTCTTTTTCCTGTGCATTTTTCCGCCTTTTTTTTTGAATAGAAAATTTTAAATTATTATTTAATTGGTTTGCTTCATCTTCTACAGGATGCGGCAATTCTTTTATTCTCAAGGTGTTTGATAAGTTGTTCATGTCAATTATTCATGGTGATTTCTTTAGAGAAGTAAGGCGTAACATCGTGGAAAACTATGTTAATATTGTGATGTTGAGCAGTTTCGTTTTATTGGATTTGTACATAATAGTTGGTCTTGTCAATAATATGCACTCTGTACATAATTGTACCTTGTTTAAGGTCTTTTTGTTTGAAATGATTAATTCTAATCTGATTTATGGAGTTGTCATTTTCCATAGTTGGAATTTGTGACGAGGTTTCTTACTGTACTCTGAAATTGGGAAGTCTCTGCCTGTGGTTGGTTTGTGATGGTACTTTTCTTTCATTTTACGAAAAGTCTTAGCTGAGACCGTCTCAATCAAGCAGTCTCAGTCAAGTGCTTGAGATGGCCAACCACAACGATGGTCCGGTCGACTGCCAAATTTTACCTCATAATCGGATTCTTATTCTCTCCTCTATTCCTTTCATCCTTGCCGGTTATTCCACATAATTTCTCGATCTCGTCGCCTAGACCAACCACTAGTCCACTGCCATATAGGACTGCCGCCGATTGTTGGCAAATATTTTGCTGCCTGAGTGTCATGCCTCTCTCTCTCTTCATCTCTCTCGTCGTGGTTCTACTTCACAAGAACATAAAGGAAGCCATGAAATTTTGGTTGAACCACTTGAGAGGAAGAAACAAGGAGAGAAAGTAAGGAAGGAGGAAGATGGAGGAAAATGAGGCACTAATATTCAAGGTTAGGGAAAGGGCATAAATGAGTACGGTGACCAATCCACCAAATCCTATACACTTGCTATCCCGTTTAGCAAGCTCATATTTCCCTTCACAAGCAAAATACAGGATTAGTGAATCATGCAATTCAATAATGCAACATAACTAATTACCAATATAGTTACCTTCCTACCAAAGCATACTATTCCACAAGCTATATGGAGTTAAGTGTCGTTTTCCTTATAGAAGCTCTGTTTCTATCAAAAATCTAACATAAATAAACTTCCTAAGATGAATAAATTTCAATCTTTTCTAACAGTAAACTTCCACATAAGCCCTTTGCATATTCTGAAGAGATGTAGAGTTAAAGAAAAGCAAATAGCCAAACAGCTCCTTCTTATCTGCTTCTTGTTTTACTATTTTTCAATCTCTTTTTTCCCTTAAAAAATTAAGACACAAAATCTGTCACATTAATTTTGCAAGTCCCATGTCTCCATCTCCCAAACAACCATGTTATATGATTTTAAAACCATGGTCAAATATGCAAATATACCATATATTATACACACAATTTTATATGAATCCCACATGCTAAGCAAAGTTAGGTAACTGATAGGAACCTTGAACTACAACCCCAAGAATTTTCCTTTACACAATTCCTTTGTTTTTACATGTTATTACATTTTCAATGCATTACATACTCTCAACTTGAGTCCTTCCCACATGTCAAAATAGCAAATAGAAAAACAAAAGGAACTAACTTTGGCGCGTTTCCTTAAGATTTATTAGCTCGGGGCAAGATTTGTTCTGTGTTCTTTCATATCTTTGATCATTTCTGGTAGTGATATTGCAAACTTCTGCATTCACAAATCACAATGCAGCTTCATATTTCGCCGAGTTTAAGGCATGTAACTGTTTTTCCTGGCAAAGGAGTGAGAGAGTTCATCAAAGTAAAAGCTGGTTCAAAGCGGTTTTCATATAGGATGGTGTTGTATTCCCTCCTGTTTTTCACATTTTTGCTGCGTTTCGTGTTTGTGATGACCGCGGTGGAAACAATTGATGGACAAAGAAATTGTTCTTCATTAGGTAACCTTCTTTTTCTAGCTTACAAATGTGATTAGTGAGATTACTCTTATTTGTTAATGATATGTATATGACTGAATATTAAACAACCAAGCTAAACAAACTATAGTACTTATCTTACAATTTCAGTTATTTGATATTTTCTATTGGAATATATAGGTTCATGTACTAAACATGTTTGGTGATGTTAGGTTGCTTGGGGAAAAGACTCGCGCCAAGGATTCTAGGAAGAACGTCTCATTCAAGTGTAATATCCTTAAACAAAAAATTAATTTGATTTTATGGAATTTATTCTGGTAATATGTTGTATCTTAATGAGACTTGAAGTTTTGAGATTTATCATTATAATCTACTATTGCAGGTCCCAGAAGTGTTATATCAAGTATTTGAAGAACCAAGTAGAGTTATAGATGAGAAAAATCCAGGACCCGATATCCCTCAGTCACTAGAAGAGTTTATGGCTGAAATGAGAGACAGTAGACCAGATGCCAGGACATTTGCTCTCAAGCTAAAAACAATGGTAATTGGTAAATCATAGCATAAATAGACATTATTCTGATTACTGTCGGTTTTTTCATGATAATCTCAATTACGGGTTATTCCAAAATTATACATATTACATATACGGGTGCCTTCTCAAAATGCACAAGTGACCTGAAAAAACCTATTTAGAAGATCAAGCAATGATGTATCAAACTTTAGTTCGTTACACATGGGAGGGAATGATAGAGGGGATTAGAAAAGTTGAAAAAAGAAAACAAAAAATAACCAGTCAAACAGGTAGCAGTCACCTGAGATTATTTTGGAAAGACATTCTCTATAGTTGAGATTATTATGGAAAGACGGTTCATAATTAATGATTATTCTTACGAAATTTTAATTTTTACTGCCATCACAACAATCTGATGTGTAAAAACAAATGGTACTGTTAAAAGCATAATATAAACATTGCAATTCATTTTACAGGTAAACTATCTCGAACAAAGGACACGAGCAGCCAAGATTCAAGAATATTTATATCGGCATGTAGCATCTAGCAGCATTCCAAAACAACTCTACTGCCTTACATTAAGGCTAGCAAATGAACACAGTATGAATTCAGCTGCCCGTCTTCAGCTGCCAAATCCGGAACAAGTCCCTTACCTCGTAGACAACTCTTTCTTCCACTTTGTTCTAGCCTCTGACAATGTATTAGCAGCCTCAGTTGTTGCAAACTCTCTTGTTCGTAATTCTCTCCAGGCTGAGAAGGTTGTTTTACACATTATTACTGATAAAAAGACCTACGCGCCTATGCAAGCTTGGTTCGCGTTACACCCTTTGACACCCGCTGTCATTGAGGTCAAGGCATTGCACCAGTTTGATTGGATTAGTAAAGGGAAAGTTCCTGTTATGGAGGCCATGGAAAAAGATCAAAAGGCTAGGTCACAATTTAGAGGCGGATCTCAAGCAATTGTGGCAAGTAATACTGAAAGACCTCATGTTATTGCTGCAAAGCTTCAAGCCATGAGCCCCAAATATAACTCCATCATGAATCACATTAGAATACATCTCCCAGAGGTATATTCATTTTATCTTTTACCAATGTATGATCAATTTCGTTGGTGATCAGGTTTAATCAGGTATAAACATAAGGTGATTCTAGAGCTTTTGAGGTCCAACAAAGACTAATAAGTTCAGTTTATATCAGTTCTTAGTTGAAGGTAGAAGTTTAAAGTTCAATATAATGAATTTAGATTATGGCCAATTATCTTGGGGCACACTGAAATTGAAGTATGGCCTAATAATTTAGGATGGAGTATGTTCACAGAAAAATACTTTCATGTAGGTCTTATAGAAATAGTATTTCCATAAGTATACTGATGAAGGGCAAGACTGTATATTTGGAACTCCCCAAATCCTGCTTAAGTGATCTTCTCCATTTCAATTTCCTTAGACCTTCCATATTAATGTGTATTTTTCCCTGTTTCATGCATGACTTCCAGCTTTTCCCGAGCCTGAATAAGATCGTCTTCCTCGATGATGATATCGTAATACAGACTGATCTGTCACCCTTGTGGGACATTAATATGAATGGAAAGGTCAATGGAGCAGTACAAACATGCAGTGGAGATGATAAGTTTGTAATGTCAAAGAGACTCAAGAACTATTTGAACTTTTCTCATCCTTTGATAGCAAACAACTTCCACCCTGAAGAATGTGCTTGGGCTTATGGCATGAACATCTTTGATTTGAAGGCTTGGAGGAATTCTAACATTACTGATTCCTATTATCGGTGGCTCCAACTGGTAAGTCTGATGATATTTAACAAGTTAATTACTATACTAATTACCGGTATATATTACTGACTGACCATATTATATGATTGTATTTTTTACACAGAATTTGAAGTCAGACCTAAGTTTATGGCAGCTAGGCACATTACCACCAGGACTAATTGCATTCCATGGTAATGTTCATGTCATAGATCCCTTCTGGCATATGTTGGGTCTCGGATACCAAGAAAATACGAGTCTCATAGATGCCGAAAATGCTGGTGTTGTCCATTTTAATGGAAGGGCAAAACCTTGGCTTGATATAGCTTTTCCACAACTCAGGCCATTATGGGCTAGATACATAAACTTCTCTGATAAATTCATCAAGGGTTGTCATATTAGAGATGCTTGAGAATTAATTTTTGATGAAATTGAGGTATATACTCTTGTACATGCGCTACGGGTGCCAGAAACCTGTGGAACAAAATGCAAGATGAAGAGGCAGAACAAAGAAGAAGTTATTTTTCTTTACTTAAGATAATCCTTCCTTAGATTAGGAGCTCTTTTTTTGTTCTTTTGTTTTTTGTGTATACCCTCTTCTTATATTCTTTCAGTCTATAAATAAAGTATAATCATTTTGATGCATTATTCAGAGAAAATGTTTAGAACATGCAACCATAATCAAACATAATAATAGCTCAATTAACTTGCTTTCTTTCCTGTTACACTGGAAACTAAGTCCTTCAAAAATTTAGCTGATTTGGTGAGAGGTGAATTAACTGCCATAAGATTATACAAAACATTCTCAACTTCAACAATCGAAGGCCGGGTTTTGAATCTCGAAACCACCTTGAATTGATTTGCTTCTCCTTCTTCTTCTTCCACTAAAACATTCCATTTCTCTCCACTCACTATGCCATCTCTAACATACTTAAAAACCACTCCTTTTCTCTTACTTAAAATACCTCTAACTTCCAATCCTAGGAATGCATAAACCACATCAAATGAGCCAACAAAACCACTCAAATCACCAAAATTGCCCTCTTCCTCAAATGTCCATTTGGGGTTAAACAACACCAAAGGGGTTGAATACAAACTGTCACTAACTAACTTCATAACTGTCAACTGTGAAGAATTTGGCGCCAAAAATACAGCCACATCAGCAGAATTCAAAATTCTGTTATCAACTGTCATAACAGTAGTAAGCTCTATGTGTTCAACTAAACCAAATTTGAGACCTTTAAAAGCTTTTACTCCACTTGCCAATGAAGTGGGATTAGGCCAAACGAACAACATTTTAACTGAAGAGCCTTTTCTCTTGAGTTGAAGGTCCCCAAACACGTCGTAAGCGAGTTGGGTGAGTGACTCAGGGGAATCATCAATCAATGGTATTTCAACTCGAAATCTTGGTTGTTTTTGTTTCTTGATTTTGCCAGTGAGTTTAGGATTGTTAAGCGGCTTTTGCAAGGCGGTCGAGAGGCTAGTTTTGGCTTGGAGAATGGCATCTTCTTTGGAAGTTGGGGGTGAAGGGGAAGAAGAGTTAGAGAGGGAAGAATGAATGAAGGGAAGTGAGTGTTTTGGTATGTTTAGAGGTTTCCTAAAAAAGATAGTTTTTAAGAGAGGATGATGTGTGTGATTGGGAAATGAGGGAAGAGAATAAAATGGGATTTTGGAAAGAGAAAATGGGAGAGGAGTGCAAGGAGATTTTGTGGTTTGAATGTGGATTTTGAGAAGGTTGGAAGCCATTGAAAATTGTTTCTGAGTTGATGTTTGGAAGTTTGGAAGGGGTGTTAGTGTTATCATCAATAGGATCATAAGAAAGTGCAAAATATTGGTATAGACTAGAGGATAAGGTGTAGGAGAGGTTTCTCAGCCTCACATTTAAACCTTTGGTTTTTGTGGGCCTTTTACTCAACAATATTGTGCTTATAAACCTATTTATCGAATCTGTCTAGGAAAAATGCCAAGTTGTAGCCCATGATACATCTTTAGTCTTTACATAACTACACCTTTCATTATACATTGAGGTGTATATCGTACCGTGAGCCTGGTACATCTAAAACTTTTTTCTGCTAATTGCTCATTTGAAACCTATAAAATGAGCAAAATTTGTACAATAGAGAGAGCTCCAAATGAGCAAAAAAAAACTTGAGTATATCGTATACATGATACACTAAATGCTCTTTCACCTAACGAAACCTAGATATGTAATGTGATGCTTTAGAATGACGAATGAAATTTATCGGTTGACTTTTAGTCAATTAGTACATGGATGAAGCATGTTTTTTTGTTTTTGATTAGGAAAGATAATTGGTCCGAAGACCAACCCCTGCTAGGCTACTAGCCTGCAGGGCACACCAGCTCAGAGGCTGGGTACAAGGCTAAACAACCCAGAAGTAAATGCCCCAACATATTGTTGGGATGAGGATTCGAATCCTGAGCAACGCCCTGGAATTTGAGGTGGTACTCCACTGAGCTACCACCTCTCCCTCACATGGATGAAGCATGTGAAAATTAGTAAAGACATTTGGGTGATTTTACTTTGCAAGGATAGATTTATAATTGTTTGATAGTTGGCTAAGTAGTGAGCCATTATTCTTGTTTAAAAAAAAAGGATTAGTTCTCTTGTGATTTTCATTAGCTCGCACTTTTGATGTCAGCAATAGTTCTTCTCTAATTGCTGAAGCTGAAGTCATGGTTCATTAGAATGGAGTTTTATCATCACTACTGAAAAAGCCTTTAAACATATCTATACAGAAGGAGATAATCGTATTATTATTAATAACATCTCGCAAAACGAATTTAATTGCTCATGTTATCCAACTCTTTATGAATATCATATCTTACCCCTCTAATTTAGCTTCACTAGTATCTTGTATATCTACAGAAAAGTTAATCAGGCCACTGACTATTATTTCTCTTGATCATGTCATTTCTGCCCACGAAGAGTTATTTATAACTATTATAGGCAAATAATAATTTAGTTTTGAGAGAAAATTACACTAATTTCTTGTTTACCTTTCTTTGTTTAAAAGAATTTTGACGTAAGATACATTACATTCTTCTTTAAACATTAGGCCACATTGACTTCTTGGTGGTAAAGACTTTTATTTTTTTAATTTTTTTAATTTTTTCTTTTAAAAGACTGGTCAAAGATTGATTTTTTAAAATTGCAACTAAATATATATCTTCATAGTTCATCCGCTCTGATTTATAATAAGATTTAAGATTTTCAATTGCAACCAATAATATATGAATATTTTCTATGAATAATGTCAAAGGGAGTATTAATTCCTTCTATGCGCTGAACTTGAAATTAATTCCATGGATATCGTCCACGTAAGACAGCACGCCATAATTTTGGTTTTTCAATAAAACCGCTACTCCAAGTAGCGGTTAATACCAATAATGTTTCACCGAAGTTGACTGCTACTTCAAATAGCGGTTATATTATGTCCCTAAAGAATTTCAAGCGCATGCATATAAAAATAAAAATAGCGGTTAATACCATCGGTAGCGAGTTAACTTAAGTCTTCTTTGAGTAGCGGTTTCTTTTCAGAAAATAAAAATAAAAAATTTTCTCGCGTGCTTTCCTACGTGGACGGTATCCATATAATTAATTTCAAGTTCAGCGCATAGGAGGAATTAATACTCCCTTTGACATTTATTTAAGGAAAAAATTCAATAATATATCTTCATAGTTCATTCACTCTGATTTATAATAAGAAAACAATTAATTTATTATAAATATAATATAATATAATAAGAAACATCAATACAATCATTATGGTGCATATTGTTAATCATAACATATTATTGCAAGTAGGACATTAGTGTAATTGATTAATTATTATTGCACACACTAATAACACAGCCCATGCATATTAAATCATTTCATCTGCCATCGTGCAAGACTTTTCCAAGTTAATTGGTAATCGCTGATTTTGGGCAGAAAGCACTCCAACTTAGACCAAAGAAGCTTCGAGTTCTATAACGCGTGCTTACCTATCATTTGCTGCTATTTTACTTTGTCACGTCCTCAACAACGAAGATTCAATTATAGCACCAACCTTTTTTTTTTTACCAAAGAATAAAACCTACCCCCACTGTCTACATTACTAGATAGCAACCACACTTACCTCAGCTTCCAATCTTGAAAAGACCCATGTAAGATTGCATAATATATGTGGAAAGTGGAAAGTGGAAAGTGGAAACTCAAGAAAAAAAAGTTTGCACATTTTTGCAGTGCAGTTTCACCGACCATTACAAGGCAAACCAAACTTTCGGATTCAGCAAGTTCCAATAAGGGAAATGTAAATGTGATAAGAATAATGCATAGTTAAGATGTGGGCTCAACACATAAATAGGTGACGGGTTTTGAGATACCCCGGAATGGCAACATGAATGATGTATTTTGAGACGGAGATAGTACAATACATGTAGTAAAGAGGAGCAGTTTCGTAAATCAACAACACTATATTCAAGTTGTGTTCCTCAGAAGAACGACTTGTCACATAAAACTAAATTTATAATGCCAACGCCTTAATCACAATAATAGGACAGGATCGGCTACATGAGCAAGACCTTAAACTAAATATAAAATAAACTTGAATTTCCAATAGAAGCAAGTCAGCATAACATTGCATTTACTTGTTCTTCCAGCGACCTTATAAAGGTTCAAAGAGTCGCTTACATTCAAAACAATGACGCCCAGGTAGAATCTAAGACTAGTCAACCAAGGGCAAAAAGAACCAATTTACAGGATAAAACAGGAGAAAGAATTACTAATTCAGACATTTTTACAATTTCATTTTTAACCATCAGAAGCGGCATTTTCATTGAAGTTCCACTGTTAAGATACACATTCCACATCTCATCACATGTAGTTTGTTAGTAGACTTCAGCACACAAAATAGTGCACAGTCAAATGGCAAATTGACAATTGAACCCAAAAAGAAGAGAAAGAGAGAAGCAGGGAGGGGAGAATCATTAAGGCATGATAGTAAATCTGAACAAAGGCCTAAGGACATAACCAATTAAGCCACTGGTGGACGGAGCACGTGATCTTGTGATGTATCGACTGAAGCTGGAGGCATGAACTGCCACATGGCAACTCCTGGGTATCCCATGAATGGCACCAACTTGCCCCCCGGAGCTTGAGCTGGAGGAGCGAAAGCAGCAGGGATAGCAGTTGGGCCTGGGAGGTATCCGGGTTGGGTGTTCATGGTCTTCAGCTGCTGCTCTAACTTGTCCTTCTCGGCCTTCAGCCTCTGCTTCTCATCTCGGAGCTCATTCTTCTCAGTCTAAAGAGAACGAATAGCAAATTTAGCCACTTTGGAATAACTACCAAAAAGGTCAGCTGCAAGAGAAGTTCTCTAGTGACTAGAAATGGTAGACTATACAGACCTTCAATTCCTTGATCTTCTCCTGTAAACTCGAATTTGAGTCCTTCAACTTTTGGGCTTCACTCCTTAATTGAGTCACCATTCGAACAGCATCAATTAAAATGGCTGCCTTGTCAGTTTTGGGGGTTCTACCAGGTTCCAATATTGAACCTAATTCCATAAACCTACACATGATTTTTTAACATTATTTCACACACACAAGCAAGCTAGCATATGAAGTATATTACAAGCAACAAGCACCCAATACCCGTCATGCATCCTGCAGTAAGCAATTCAGACATATAGCTATCTCTATTCAGCACAAACCAGTAATTAACAAACATACTCGAAAGAATCATAGAAAAAAGGAGGAAGAACTAACTTGTCATTAAGCCGGTCCCTACGTGCCTTCTCCCTGCAAGCTTTGGAGCTCGATGGAGCACACGATTCAGATCTTCCCCTGTAATATGAGGAAAAGGCAGCTTGTGACAAGTGAACAAGATAAGACAAAGCACTATCATTATCACAAATACCTTACCATAACAACATTCTATCGGTGCCTCACATGAGGCTTCCAATAAACAAACATAGTATTGGTCAGTGAGGAAACAATGGGAAACGCCAAGAAAAAATTGAACAATATATTAGTTAAGCCCTACGTCAGTAAGTAATCTGATACTATCTGCTTAGTTATCATATCATCATAAACTAAAATAACATGCCACTTAAACTCCCTTGTCAGGGCAAAAATGGCACTAAACTGCAAGGAGAGCAAACATCACAAGACCACAGTCTCTCATCATCCAGCGACAAGAATTTTATCAGTTTGATCCATTCTCAGAGACCTGTTTAGCTCTTTTCTAAAATAACCTATAGGTCATACCTCAAATAGCTACTAAACAATTTTCTCCAAATATCAGAAACTGCAGAAAGTTAACCAAATATCCAAGAGCAATATATCTAAAAAGAAAGAAAGAGGACATAAACTATACCTCTTTTTTGAGTTATTCTCCTTGAGGCCCTCTGAATCACCATAAGTTCCATCTATATCCGCACTGAAAAACAAGCAAAAGCTAAGAATCAATGAACACTTCTACAGAGTGCAGAACACGAGCATACTTCAGAAAATAGTTGGACGATTTTTGTGTGATAGTTATATCCAGCACCAGTTATATCATATTTGCATAGACCAGCACGAAAAACCGTTTATTACTTAGATTGTACAGTTTCAGCATTCATCTTAGGAAACAAGGAGAGATTTTTCCTGATACAGAAGCTAAAATTATCCCAGGAGCAAGCACTTCATCTTGGGTCAAAGCGTGCATGATGAAGTACCAATGTGTCACTTCATAATTCAAAGTAGATATGGGAATATAAAAGCCATGTTCCTGGATCTTCAGGACAAGAGCAGTTTTCAATAGGTATATGCTATAAGGGAACAACTTAGCATAATCCATTTCAATAGGTAACTTCTGCTCTCCCCAAATATACACAACAGCCAGCCACTTATAACTTACTCAAGTTCTTCACCTATCTTGTCCAACTCATGTCATACGTGTGTCAACATGGGTGTGATCCTTCAAAAACAGAAAAACTAGACATTTCTGTCGGACACCGTCAATGAGTCAGGACACTTTAAGTAACCTAGCTAATCCCATCCAGAATCTCCACTATGTTTTACTCAGATCTTAGCAATGTACCGAATAGACCGAAATGATCGTCAGCTACAACACAGAGTGGTGTCTCCAGAGATATTCCACTGAACAATGTAAAAACATGACTTCAAGCTTGTTGAAGACGCCGCAAATGTATATAAAGATAGAAATATCAAATAAGGAAACCCCAGCTCACTTGTAAAAGTAACTAGTCCACTAATCCAAAGTATTCAAAAGACACCATTAGGCTTCAAATCAGCTAATAATTGCATCATTGATCCATACAACAATAACTAAACACAATAAACTTTTATCATCCATAGTTTCTATTTTACATACGTGTTCAAATAACAAACATTACTGAAACTGATATCAAATACCCTAAATTATTAATATTGCAACCCTATAATTAGTTTGATCAAGTTCAATAAAAGGGCAAAACAAAACAAAAAAAAATCAGTAAAGAGGCACAAATTAATCATACTATTCACTCCATAAAACAATAAATACACAAATGGGTATTTCTAAAAATTCCAAAAGATTCAATCTTTACCCAAATAAACCCACAAAATCATCAAGTGGGGTCCCAAATCAAAACCCTAGCCTCACAAAAATTCACAAGAAAATCACCCAAAAATTAATTACGAAGAACACACAAAAAAAAAGGGTGTACCTGACATTAATTGGAACAGTCAAAGCTTGCTGCAATTGACAATTATTGAAGGCAGAATTAGGGGTAGCAAAATTGCAATCAGGAACAGAGATCTGAATTTCATCCATATAAGAATAATCATACAACCAATTAGGGTTTTCTTGAGAAACCATCTCCGGTGAATCGCCGGAAAATTCCGGGAAGAGGGTAAAATTTTCCGGTGAGTTTAGGAGAGAGAAAGAGAGGGTTTGCGGGGGTAGGGTGGAGAGAGAAAACGGTGGAGAAAGGGGTTATTTTATTTTTTTTTATTTAGGGGTATGTGATTTGATAATAATAATTTAATTTTGTACTTATTATGGATGGAAGTGTCAAAAAGCCAAAGGAGATGAGAATCTGTTGTGAGTGTGTTGATAAAAGAGTGGAAATTAGGGGATTTATTCTAGCTATGTTTTGGATTCCATGAAACATCAACCATTTATCAATATCCATAAAAGAGGAACTTTCTTTGAGAGAACGTGTCCTCCCCATGTTCATGGGCTTCTAAGCCCATCCTATCAAATTGTGTTTATAAAAATTATTACGGTTTTTTCACCATATACCCCCGACAAATTGAAAAATTCACCATATACCCTCAATGTTTCAGATATGCACCATATACCCCTGACTTTTCAAAACTGTTCACCAAATGCCCTTTTTGGTAACGGATGTTAAGTCACCGTTAGATTAGAGTTATTCTAATTTTGCCACCCTAACCCCTAAATCCTAACTTTACCTAAACCCTAACACTAATCCTAACCCCTAACCTTTAACCCTAACCCTAAACCCTAACCTTCCCACCACCCCCTCCCCAACCCTCCCACCACCACCCCGGCCTCGCCCCCCCCCTCCCACCACCCCAGCCGCCCCTCCCCATCCCCCACCCCCCACCCCAGTGCCCTCCCCCACCATCCCAGTTGCCCTCCCCCCCCAGCTCCCCCCCCTCCCCCCCCAATGGCCCCCCACCCCCTGGCTGACCCTCTCCCCTCCCCCGCCCTCCCCCCCCCCGTCGCGAGCCCCCGAACCCCACCCCATCGGAGTCGACGTGCTAGAACCCCCCTTCCCCCCCCCCCGTCGAAATTAACGCTCGGAACTTTTCGAATAAACGCCCGGGAGTCGACGGGGGTGGGGGGAGGGGTGGGTTACGGGCTCGCGACGGGGAGGGGGAGGGTGGGGTTCTGGGCTCGTGACGGGGGGGGGGGGCTGGGGGGGGAGGGGGAGGGTCTGCGAGGGTGAGGAGGGGAGGGGGCATGGGGTGGGGTGGGGTGGGGAGCTGCGGGAGGTGGGGGGAGGGGGCTGGGGTGGGGGGGGGGGGGATGCGGGAGGTGGGAGTAGGGGCGTTTGGGGTGGAGGAGGGGGAGGGCTGGCCGGCGGGGTGGTGGGAGGGTGGGGGGGGGGTGGTGGGAAGTTTATGGTTTAGGGTTAGGGTTTAGAGGGTTAGGGTTTAGGATTATAATTAGGGTTAGAATTAGGGTTTAGGATTTTAGGGTTAGAGGTTAATTGGTAAAATCGTAAATACATCTAACGGTGAGTTAACGGCAGTTAGGAAAAGGATATTTGGTGAACAGTTTTGAAAAGTTAGGGGTATATGGTGCATATTTGAAACATTGAGGGTATATGGTGAATTTTTCAATTTGTCGGGGGTATATGGTGAAAAAACCGAAATTATTATTGTTTTTTATTTTTTGAGAAAAGTTCAACAAATATAGTTGTAGGTATATGATAAATGCAGCTTTTAAAGAAGATAACAATGAAATAATAGGTAATACTTCCTACATTTTAAAATAATTGAAACCTTTCTCTCTTTTATGTGAGAGCTTTTCGAGAGAAGTGTTTCATTTATTTCAGAACGGAGGAAGTATATATATATATATATATATATATATATATATATATATATATATATATATATATATATATATATATATATATATATATATATATATATATATATTGTGATATTACATAAATTCATAAACATATAGTAACATTTTAGGAAATGAAATTGATGTTTGTTGCTAGCACTTAAGAGTTAGGACTACAAATATAAAAATCGAATCATAAAATTCTACATATTTCCAAACTTTTTTCTATGTAGTTAAAAATCCTACATATGTCAAATTTTTCTCTATTTAATTGATTTAAACTTATTGTTAGGAGTGTTCATTACAGATATCTGAAAATTTTGGATCGAATAGGAACATCATATATTTTCAGATATCCGAAAATATACGTTTGAATTCTGAAGATTCTGATCCGTATCCGAAATATTCAAACACCAAAAAATCGGATCGCATATCTGGTTTACCAGATCGGATCAATCGGATCACATATCGAGTCGATCGGGTCATATATTTATACACACCCCTACTTATTGCATATACCCGCAGTTCCATGTTAATCGCAACACACCCTTGTACACAGAATCTTAGGAGGTAGATAAAGTGGGATATGAGTTTTATTATTTTCTTGTTAAATTTGATTTGATAGAAGATAATCGATATTTTATACTTCCTCCGTTATGTTTTAAATGAAACGTTTGCTTTTTCACGCAACCCAACGCGCTTCTTTAATTATTAATATCTTTAGTTGTGCACACATAAAAACTATAAAAAAGTTATAATTTGATAGTATGCATCGAGACGAATCTAACAAGATCCCACTTGACTATGTTTTTCTTTATATAATGGCGATAAATTGGAGTCAAAGTTGATCAATGAATAGTGTCATTTCACCCAATGTTTCATTTAAAACAGAACGGAGGAAGTATTACGATTAATTTTGTGTGGGTCCTTTTATTTGGGGATGAGTGTGTATATGAGATTATTATTTTATTATTGTTTCGTCATTTTCAATAATAAAGGTGTGAGGTATAGTTGTATACTAAGAAACAATAAAAATATATTGAATTCATCCTAAAATGGAAGTGTTGCAATTAATATGGTACGACTATATATGGAAAGTATTGCAACTAATATGGGATGAAGGGAGTAACAATTTAGGACTCATTCATTATTGTATTTTAGGTTTATCTTTTTCAAAAACTAAAATCAAAATTATGGAAACCACAAATGTATTCTTCAGTTTTGAATGTTTTAGATTGTGTAGATCCCTTCCCGCGGTAGTACTTTTTTTTTTTTTGAAAGAGAAATTTCATTAATTGAAGGCCAAACGGCATCTACAATAGGTATTAAAGAAAAACAAGATACAATTAAACAAGACTAAATCAAATTCGTCTTCGAAGAAACTACAATGAACCAGATCGAGCAATACTTACAGCCCCTTGTATTTGCTGAATCAAGCAGCTATTAATGAGGAAGTATATCATTCTGATATAGTTTGGGAAAAACATTCTTGATCGAGTCAGGTTGACCGCATCCGATATTCCAATACCTTCATGTTGAGTCTCGAACTTCAACCAATGAGAATAATTTCTCATACCTAAAAACAAAAGAACCATACTCACAACTCCCATAGGGGAGAAGGAGATTTCCAAAACAGAAACTAAAAACCCCATAACAGGGTTTGAGAAAATCTCATAAAGAGAGACTAATTTATTAAACAAAACAAGAAAATGAACTAAAAACTGAAAATAAAAGGGGAAAAGGGGCTTACCATGGATGAAATCATCCATGGCAGCCCCTAATTGATGAAGAAGGGGTAGGGGAGGCTAGGGTTTGAGAGAGAGAAAAAGAGAGGGGGGGTTCTCCCCCGCGGTAGTACTTCAGTCTTCATATAGGGATGTAAAAGAATTTTCTTGTGCCTCGATCTTTATTTCAAGTATTTATTTTTTAATATATTTAAAACGAAGGAAGGAATGTGATTTTTTCCCTTGCTCTTAGGCTTAGGAAGACATGAATAACGCCCGAGTCTACGAGTTGGTAAAAAATTTACACCTTTTAGGCCGATGAGTAGTTGTTCAATTTTGGTTTTGCTACAATCGATCAGTTCGTTTTCTACAATGAGCATTTGCTCTTTGCATTTATTATTATTTCTCTACATAAGGGAAGAAATTGCCATATCAAATTAAGAATTTTGTTTACTGTAAAAGTTATATATATATATATATATATATATATATATATATATATATATATATATATATATATATTGTAATTTATGTTTCTCTTCTTTTTGTTTATGAATTAATATTTAGAATGGAAAAGCTAACCTCTATTCATTATACTTAATTATAGTCAAAATTTATCATTTCTCGTCTCTCTCTTTGACATCAACATGACTAATATATTGTACATCTTAAGACACCATTAATTTACTAATATTATTAGAAGAAAAAAAATACTTATTAAGTAAGTAACTTGTATTTATTTTTTTCCTTTGTTTTATTAATGAAAGTCGCATTATATTAAGTCATACACGGTCTACAAAAGTGCTTGATATGATAAAATAATGCAACTATTTTTTTTTATATTGCAACATCATTTAACATCGATGTGTGACGTAATAAATTTTCTTTTTGATTTTAGAATAACTTTGAAGTGGAGCCTACTTTAATTTCATCCGTCCAAAACTCCAACCAAAATGTCAATATTGGAGGATTTTTCCTTGCCCTAGCTAATAAGAGAGCGAAAGGGTGGTAGAATAGTTAAAAAGAGTCACAATAACCATATAGGGACATACATATATAATTTCTCTCTTTTAGTGTAAAGTGGAGTTGAAAAATATCAAAAGTGAAAGGAAGTTATTGGCCATCAAATGATTATAATATAAAAAAAAAATGATGTTTATGGCAATTTAGTGGCTAAACGTAAGCGTTTCACATCCTTTTCTTTTGATTGGTATTCTAATGCACAAGTTCTCTTGGCATGTGGTCCATTGAAAAAAGAACTTGATTCTCACATAAGAAAATGCCAGGACTCTAGTTTCAACTTTAGTCAAAAAGTACTAATAATCTTCTGTCTCATCCTAAACAAAAATTAGAGTATTCTTTTCTTCTTAATTTCTTAAATATTATTAGATCAGCCAAGTTAGACATTTATAGTGGTGATAATGATCAGGGACGGGGCAAACATAACGGGGGCTCTATACACTCTCTTAAAATTGGGCCCTTCATATATAGTTCAAAAAAGATATAAGATTCTCAATTAAAAAAAATTACTTTAATATTGAAAATAATATCTAATTACATCATATTAAAATAATCTAAACACATCTACTTAAAAAGTGGTGCTCTTTTTGCACATTTAGAAGCAAAATCACCAACAACACATTATACATCAATATGGGAGGAGAGAGTGTTAGAAAAAAGAGTAAATATTATTGGGAAATTGCAAAAAAAAATATGGAAGGATGAGTAGAAATTAATGAGAGGGAGTTGGAAAAAAGAGTAGCCATTAATGGGAAAATTTGGAATATGAAGCAGCAAAAAGAACCTATGCGTGGATGGTAATTAATCTGATGAGTCATATGTGGACTTTCCCAAAGTTGTTGAAACAACAAAAAATAAATGAATTTTACTCCTACCCAGAATTGAACCCGCGACCTTGTTTCCCATCCCTTACCACTTTACCACTGATCCAAATGCTTTGCTTTTGTCTTTCTTTCAAATATTTGATATAAATATATTTCGAGGTCCCTCTATTTTGGGAGCCCTATTTCGTCGCCTATACTGCATGGGCCAAGAACCGCCCCTGATATTGATGTATTTCAACTAGGTTTGCTAAGGTTTAGTTTGTGAAAACACCATGTCAGAGAGAATATGAATATCTCAGCATTAGTTCTTGTCTATTACTTTCGCGCTAGATTACAAACTACTTGCTTTATCTTGAAAACAAGATCGATTCCATGATAATTACTTCTATCATAAATCATTGATTGAAAACATGAAACAAATGGGTTCTTCTGTTTAGAGTATGAAAGACGAGAAACACTTGGCGTCTCATCATGAGAGGCTAAAATGGCTACTCATAGATTACTATACCAAATTAGTAATACCAAAATTTAAAGTTGATACCAAATTACTGTACCAAAGGAGGTATTAGTGATACCAAAGTTCGAAGTTGATACCAAAGTAAGTATAATTGGTGTCAAACTAAGTATAATTGGTGTCAAACTAAGTATAATTGGTGCCAACGTAATTTTAATTGGTACCAAAACTCAAAGTTGATACCAAAGTTCACTTACACTAGGTACCAAAATCAGAGTTATTTTGGTATTGGTACCAATTTTACTGAACTTTGGTATAAGTTGGTACCAAAGTTCAACGTCTGTTTTTTGTGTTTTTGCGTGAAATGTCAAGCGTGCTCCTGTGAGAGGCCATTTTGGCCTCTCACGATAAGACGCCTAGACAAGCTCATGAAAGACTACCTACTATATTCAAAGTTACATGATAGAATAAGGACTTAAAGATAAAATTCTAGTAAAAGTAAGTTAAATTCTGTTGAGATCAGATCAACAAAAATAAGTATATATAATGCTATTTTAATACTGGTAACATTAGCTAAAATGCAACCGAAGTGGATAAGTTAGAAACTGATAAATTAGTGAAAGTGATAAGACAACTGATTACATAAGTTATTTGATAATACTAATATTTTAAGTTGCTGAGAAGTTGTAAATAGCTTTTTCTGGAAAAAAAATTTTGGTAAAGATGGAGAAAGGAACGAATACAACACATAATTAAGAGGAGCTACTCACTTTAGCTTCTCAAATCCGATTACTTAAATTACCTAAAAGTTTATTTAACCTACTTGTCAAACACTCTCAGTCATCTATGCACCTTAAGAATGACAACACCTTATCATCTAATATACATGTATTGTTTTTCTTTATTACTATATGTACATGGCTTCAATTTGTCATGAGTAATGTGTGTTTGATGACTTTGCATCTTCTTCAATATTAAGGCCTTTGAAATCGTGTTATAATTTTTTGTTAGAAAAAAAAACCTGCTTAATAGATATCGATCAACTTATTTCTAATTACTTCTCGTGAGAAATTGAAAGCTAGCCCTTCAAAATTGTAAATATAAAAATGCACTCCTAAAATGGAATAATATCATCTCGTAATATTACACTAAGGGGTCGTTTGGTTCAAGATATGGAATGGAAAGGGAATA
Source organism: Beta corolliflora (assembly GCA_947648045.1). Lineage (NCBI taxonomy): Eukaryota > Viridiplantae > Streptophyta > Magnoliopsida > Caryophyllales > Amaranthaceae > Beta > Beta corolliflora. The sequence goes on from CANSZD010002913.1 coordinate 7,014,197, forward strand.
GAAACAAATAAAGGAGGGGAATGGTAACAAAAATGGCTACTTCTATTAGGTGTTTGGTTCAAGCCATGGAATGGAAAGGGGATGGTGATCATTACCACGAAGTAATGGATTTTGTTACTTGAGGGGGTGGGAAAGGTAACAAATAGAGGAAGTCGTAGAACCAAACAAGAAGAAAAGGAAACTATAATTGATTCCGTTTCTTTAATCATAAAAAGTGATCCAAACATGCTCTAAACGTTATCATAAATCTACCCCCTATAAGATTTTTCCATAGAAACTTATTAAAACATTAACTCAAAGTAAAGGAATACTTATCCCAATAGTCCTAAAAAGTTGGATTGTGATACTTTGTAACTTGAAGGAATTACTTGGATATGAAAGGACCTGTAATGGAGAGCACCTTTTGACACGATACTTTATATGGAGCTACTACATATATTCTTCTTGCTACTTTGTAATTGACCCTAGAAGATTTGTTTGTCTTCTACATGGAGCTACCACATATATTCTTCTTGCTAATTTGTAATTGACCCTAGATTATAGCTTCTCTGTTTATTTGTGCATACAGTGCATTCGACATGAACCTTTAGAAGAACCTCCTCCACACATGTGCCAACCTTGTATAGGACCCTATAAGGTTTAGTGGGTTAATATGTTAGGTTTTCTTCATACAGTGACATAGATGTATACAAATGTGGTAAGAATTAATTAATTATGTATATATTGTGCCCCATATATAGGTCACCAAACAATATTCTCATTCTTGTTCACCAAAAAAAAAACAATATTCTCATTTCGATGCTTGGGGAATTTTGGCATGAATACTAGCGAAATCATGGTAGTGATCGAATAAAAAAACTATGTTGGGTATAAGTTTAGGCAAAATTCACTTTGAACATGACTATTTTTGGATATACTTCTTTCAATGCAGAAGATTCATAAAGTATTTTCATATTAGTAAGGATTTTTTGCCAGCCATTTATAGTGGTCACTTTGTTAATTGCAACTCTTTTATTTCAACTTTGTCAATTGCAACCTTATATAAACAGAAAAAAAAAGTTAAGTTGCAACCCAAAGCCATCATTTTCAAGCCAAATTAGCGTGAAAATGACGTCACATGTGAAAAAATAATTAATGATATCTTTGAGATTTTCAGGCTAATTTGACACGAAAATGGCTTCGGGCAGCAATTTAAAATGGCTAAGTTAGTCAAACATGTTAATTTGGCCTGAAAATTCTAATTTAGTCAAGCATGTGACGTCATTTTGAGGCTAACTTGGCTTGGAAATAGCTTTGGCCTGCAACTTAATTTTTTTTTGTTTATTTAAGGCTGCAATTGACAAAGTTGAAATGAAGGGATGCAATTAACAAAGTGCCTACTATAAATGGCTGCATTTGGCAAAAAAAATTAAGTAATTGAACGTTCGAAAATTTTAAAAGAACATTAGTATACTTTATGTTGTTTTCGCATTGTTTCTATGGCAAAAACTATAGATCAAATTTCAAAATATCGTAAAATTGGAACACTTTTAGATAAAGAGATGAGTTGAATAAGTTAAAGTAGAGTCCTATGAATGAAAAATTTGCAAATGATGTCCTTTTGATTTAGATTGATGTTCTATATTTACCATGTTCTATTGAAATGAAAACGATATTCTTTTGTTACACCTCTTTAATTACTAATGCACAATTAAATTAAGACAAAAACCAATCTGATAAAACAAAACAAGAAAAACTTGACTTCAATCTATACTAAAAAAAAGGAGGAACATCAACTTCAATCTCCACCAAATTGCAAATTTGAAGCAATTTTCCTTTGAATTTGAGTTGTTGATTAGTTGATCAATTGATTAATTTACAGATCACTAGAACTCAATTTTCTGCGAAGACTTCGACATTTATAACAGAATGTATACATTCAGCACCTGAACATCTCATATTTGAGGCTCAAATCGGGACATAATATTAATTTCTTTTTTTATTCTTTTGTCACTTATTTTCTTTGTACGTACATATGCCTTAACTTTTTGTAATTGAATATATTAACTGGGTCTGGAATGGACAAATGAATCAGGCTGGACAAAGCTAACAAGCCTCTTTTGCAACTCTTGTGGGTTGGCTCCTACAACCTTGTCCAATACAGCCCCATTCCTCATCATCAAAAAGGTTGGCATGGCCTTTACTCCCATCTTCTTTGCCACACTCTGGGGAAAAAAACAGAATCCAACAACTTATTAAACATGTCATCATTTGCAAAATTATGAAAAGTTAATATTTTAATTCAATGAAATAAAATGCTACGTGGTACTTAATACTTTTCTCATATATCAATTTAAAGATACGGTTAAAATCGATGAATTTTAACTTTACAAAATATTCTCTTCACCTTATTTTTGCTTAACTTATCTTATTTTATCTTTTTTTTTTGAACTATTCTAAATTTTTCTTATTCTTTCCGAACTTTTCTTTCTTTTTTTTTAGAACTTTCTCTTGACTTAATCTGAACTTTTCTTTTTTTAGAATTTTTCTCATTTTTGAACTTTTTTAAAAAAAAAAATAAGCAAAATAAGGTGAACAACAACATTTAGATAACAAAAATTTATTTTAAAAGAGTTCTTCAACTTGAAAGGGAGGTATGTAGTATTAGTATTTGAATAGTCACCATCACTTCATCGACATCGACTAAGAGGAAAAGGATAGACTGGTTGCTCAAGGCCAAATCTTCAAAGCATGGGTTCATTGCCAATGAAGGAATGCACCATGTAGTAGTAAAATGCACCGCAACCTGCATTTTGGATTAAGTACATTTGGCAATGGTTGGTTAGTCAGGATACGTACAACTAGCAACCACCCTCTGTTGTTACCAAAACAATCAATGCATACAATGATACAACTAGTAGTATCATCTGGTCAAACAAGGCCTATTACCATGAAGAACAGTCATGCTTATATTTGTATCATGTTTGAAATAAGGAGATAAATCAATAAGGCATATATGATCAAATTCTATCATAGAACTAAATTGCAAATCATTATGAAATAAACAAACTTCAATGTATGCTACTAGAGTACTATAAGATAGTACATGGAGTAGTATTTTCGGACTACTTTCTCATTGGGTTCATCTGATGTCCAATTTCATATTTAAATACCTCTCACATCTTACACTATTAGTGGTTTATTAATACATACCCCTAATGGCATGGTCCAATTGCTAGGTGGTTCTAAATGACGATAATGGTACCGAAATCATATGGAATTTTTGCAAGAAAAATCCCCTATTCATTACTTAGTAATGGAATCTCATCCTCTAACATTTGATATATTTTACAAATTTTAATTCTTCCATGTGTTAATGAATGATGGTAATGAAATTTTAAGAAGAAAAAGATGTTTTGGGATGAAGAAACATTATTTAGTTATTAAAACGAGACTCCTCTTGCAAATTAACACTAAAATTACATTATCATTACCACTATTTTTGGCGATTTACCAAACCAGTTGTAAGAGATGGAAGTAGCTACCATCAAGCAGCTACTAGATCTCCAAACCTGATTTTATATCTATAGCTTCGTAGTTTACTAAATATGATAATTAAATCTCGCTTCGAAATATCCAAAGAATTAAGGGGGCGTTTGGTAAGGGGGTTACGGGAAAGGGAGTAGATTGATTCCATTCCCTTAGATGTTGTTTAGTTGAGTGGTTTTGTCTTTCCTTTTCTCCCCTCCATTACCCCAAATCCCTCTAACTTGATTCCCCACCCCCCCCTCCACTTAGAAATGGGGGTTTTGGAAACCCTTGACCATTTGCTTTGACCAACCAATCTCCTCAATAACACCCCCTCCACCAGCCCCACACTCCCACCCTCACCCCACCCGCACCACCCCCGAATGTGCGGCCCCACCCACACCCACCACCGCACACACCACCGCCACCATCCTTAACCACGGTTCCACCCTACCCAACTCCTCCACTCCTCCATAACCGCCGGGAACGCCCCAAGCCTACCGGCAACCACCCGTCGGAGATCCACCCCCACCCGCAAAACCAACCATATGCCCCCCGAAAATCCACCCCCACCCGCAAAACCCATAAGCCCACCTCGAAAACCCACCCCCACCCACAAAAACACACCATCTGCCGAAAACCCCCCAGGAAACCTTCCACCACCCGCCTTAATCCACCTCCATAAACCCACAAACGCCGGTAGCAAGTGCGTGCAAAAAAAAAGCAAGTGCCGGCGAAAAAAAAGGAGAAGGGGGTTGGGGGCGACAACGAAAGAAGGGGAAGGGGGGTGGGGGCGGCGGCACGAAAGAAGGGGAAGGGGTTGGGGGCGGCGGAAGAGGGGAAAGGGGAAAGGGGTGGCAGCAAGGTGGTTTGATTTGGAAGCAAGAGTGTGGTGGTGGTGCTGTGGTGGACTGGTAGTAGAGAGGTGGTGATAAAATAGGGTTTCCCTTTGATATTTTGAAACAAATAACCTAAAAAATCTAAGGGTTTGGCTTTCCATTCTTCTTATTTCCCTTTCTTAAACCCTTTTCCTTTCCCCTTTGTGAACCAAACGCCCAATAAAAGATTATTTTATCGTGTCTCTTTTGGCATAGGCGTAAAGGCGTTACTTCTAACAATCAGTTTTTATATATTAGTTGTCCGAGGAGTAAATTAAAGAGAAGATTCATTGAAGATTTACAAAGACTAAAATCAGCAATTAATTAAAAGTCACTTCAAAAAAAAAATTTAGAAGAAGAAGATGTGAGTGTGCAGAAAAAGACTCACAGATAATCCTAGCTTTTTGGCTTGAATTATGAAGAATTCCCATGATTTTTCCGAGTATACCTGGACAACTTTTGACTTTCTCATTACTTTCTTTTGCTCACCCATTTTTCTTATTAACAATCTTCTTGTTCTCTCTCTTTCTCTTCAACTTTTTTTTGTGCCTCAAAATTGTGAAATTTATAGTCCAATTAGAATTAAAGATTTCCCTTAATTATTATCTCAGTTATCTTGAACGAGTCATTATTCATCCCCTAAAAACATCGAACAAGTCTATAATTGATTAGTCCACAAATGTGATGTCAATCTGATTAGGTTCATTAATTAATCATAATCTGCAAGCACAAAATTTTGTTTATTCATAATCATAGAAAATATTAGCACCACAAAAAAATCAAAGAAAATATTTTGTTTATATTATAACTTAGCTTGCAAGCAACATCTAGCTAGATCCTTTTGTTCTTATAATAATGAGCTAATTAGACACTGTCAATTTCTGATAAACAATTAAATGATGTTGTATCTTCATGTCGTCTTTCTTTAATAATTATATTACTTTATCGTTAATTATATAGTAATAATCGTTCATATCTGAAGCTTGAAGATTATTTTGACTTTGTAATTTTAGCCTTGTAAACATATAAATTTGTATATGCAACGAACTTATTAATAAATAAATAAAAACATGTAAGAATATCCTACACAACTCAAAAAAAAGTTGCTTGATTAGATTGTTGAATCCTACTAGAATTACATAATCGTACGTTAGATCCTAATATTACAAAGTTGTATTAAGATCATTAATTCGTTCAAATTCTACTATGCTATAGATAATAACTATGATTAATAAACATTGTAATTAAGTAGTATGCTAATGATCTTTTTGGGTAACCAAACTCTAATGATTTGTCAAATACGTCATTTGATTAGATAATAACAAAAGTTTTCTCTGAAACTCAAAGTTGAGCTAACTATCTTGCTTTTTTTCTCCACTAAACTTTTTTTGGAGGGATTTTCTCCATTAAACTAATGACTGCATATTAGTATAGTACTTCATATGGAAAGTGCCCCTTGATAATATATATGCATGTGATAGAGATAATATGTAGCATAATATATTTTCTCATCTGATTAGGATACTTTGCATAGAGTAACTCTTAAATAGTTTGGTTTCCTAACATGGTTAGGATTATTATTTCGGTTTTTTAACCAGGTACCCCTGAGGTTTCACGAAATTGCACCAGGTACCCTCGTTGTTTGAAAAATGCACCAAATGCCCCTGAGGTTTGACTGAATTGCACCAAATGCCATTAATGATCAACGGCGTTAGACTGCCGTTAGTGCTTATTTACACAATTGCCCTAATGTTGTCTTCTTCCTCCTCTTTTTCTCTCCTCCCTCCTTCCTCCCCTTCCCCTCCCTCCCCTCCCCTGCCACCCCCTGAAATCCCCTCCCTTCAAAAAATTCCCGCATTTAACTCAATCAATTTCTGCCTCCATTCTCTCTCCTAAACAATTCATCTCCCTCAACCAACTTTCACTTTGGCTTCCTTTCTTGCACGACCATCCCCCAACCTCCCCATTGACTCATTCCTCTCCTTTTCTTTTGTCTCTCTCTCCAAACCCCCACCCCCATTCTCTCTCCTCCCCTGCAACACCAACAACATCAACACCATGTCTACATAAACTGCGGGGCTTCATCGCAGATTGAGTTCAATGGGCACTAATGGTAACCCGATTCGAGCTTCGTATCCGTAATTTTCTGCACCAAAAAGTTTAATTAACCGTCTAAACTTTTTTCTTTACTTACAAATCCACATATTATGAACTTTAAACAAGTAAAAAAAGCAAGACAAAACTCACCATTAGGAATAAGGCAGTAATTTTTTGACGAGGATGCGATTCCCAGAGTGAGCAGCAACAGCAAGGAACAAGGCAGTAACATCAGTACGAAACTCCTCAAACTCGGACACAACTCGGTGAGTCGACTCACCATTAGGAACGAGTTCAGTTTTCATAGACCTCAAATTCACAGTACCAACGAAATCAATGTCGACGAAAGGGTGCGCAAGGAGTTCATCCGCGAGTTTTGAATCTCCGGCGAGAGAAGCGTCAATAGAAGCAAACAACGTGAGTGTACACTCAACGGCAACATTTGAGCAGATGGAGGTGAGGAAGTTAGGGATGGAGAAGAGGAGAGAGACAGAGGAGTAGGAGAAGGCTCGGATTAGATTTGGGTTTGGATTGGTGAGTCGGACAAGGGTGATGTTGTGACAGTTGATAATGGCGGCGATTTGTTCCAGGGCGGTGGAGGGATGATGGTGGTCGACTGTTATGTCGATGTTGGGGGTTTGAAGACAGTGAAGGTGAGGAGGAGGAATAGGAGAGAGAGTGTTGCCATTGTTGTTAAATAAAAAATTTCTGGGTTGATGTGAGTTGCACAGGTGGTGTTGTGGTGGTTGATAATGGAGGTTATGTTGTTGGGTGGTTGTTGATTTAATTAATTAGATGTCATTAGGATTTAATTAACATTAATTACCTGTAATGAGGGTTATTAGAGATAATTAGGTTATTTGGCCCTAATGACTAACGGAAACTTGACGCCGTTAGTCATTAAGAGCATTTGGTGCATTTTACGCAAACCACAAGGGCATCTGGTGCATTTCTGAAACAAGAGGGATACCTGGTGCATTTCGTGAAACCTCAGGGGTACCTGGTGAAAAAACCGTTATTATTTTGTCAACACTATATATATTGATCAATGGGACTACTCCAAGATTACGGAGTTTCACAATATCTAACATGGTATCAAGAGCATAGGTTAGTTATCCTCCCTACAAAAATAACAAATAATAAAAAAAAAATCCTTCCGGCAGCCTTGGATAGTTATCCTCTCACGTCCTTTATCCAAGAACAAGTTTTTTCTTTTCTTCCGTCCCTTTTATAGTTTGGTTGCAGTGTTGTTTCCCTTCGCACCGGCAATTCCATATTACTCGTCAGGGCTGTCTTGGATATTTCTGGGGCTCTGTTCTAAAATGGAAATTGGGCCCTTCCTTTCCCCTTAGTGAGAGAAAAGGACCACAATTTTTCATAGAGAGTAGAGAGAATCAATACTAATTGATAGATTGATTTTATTTTTGATAATTATAAAAAAGTATTGATGACAATACTAAAGTTAAAGATATGAAAGGTTGAATTTTTGGTGGAAGAGATTAAGGAAGATGATAGGGGATAGCTTGAATTATGGAGTCCGGAGATGAAGATGTGGAGCGTTTGCCGTTTACTATTTACAAAGCATCATATTTTTCAAGTTGGGCCCTTTCAAATAAAACCAAATTTTTTTGGATTGGGGGCCCTGTGCGGAGGGGCTCTTTGCACACCCGCAACTACGACCCTGTTACTCGTGCATCCCACTGCTTGTCTACAGCACTCTTCTCATCACTTTACTCATGGCAATTGATGCTGACCCAAACACCCCACCACCACCTCCGCCATCACAACCACCTACATCAGTGTTTCACCCCGCCCAAGCTGTGAGCAATATCAAGAATGAAATCCCTATTATTCTTGATCGTGAAAAAGTCCAATATTCAAATTGGGTCGAACTTTTTGAGATCCATTGCCACGTGTGCAACGTATTAGACCATATTGATCCCAAAACTCCGCGACCTTCCGACATCTCTCAAGAGTTATGGAATCGTTTAGATTCAATTGTGAAAAAGTGGATTTATGGTACTATATCTCCGGATCTCCTTCAAACTGTTCTATATTGGGGCGCTACGGCACTTGAAACATGGAATCGTATCAAAGCCATATTCCAAGACAACAAACACACGAGGGCCGTGTATTTGAAGAATCAGTTCAATTCCCTCCACCTTTTGAATTTTAAAGATATCTCATCATATTGTCAACAACTCAAGTTTATCACTGATCAATTCGCCAACGTTGATCAAATTGTCGTGTTCGGCCTCATCAATACAGATTTTGACACTGTGGCTTCTTTGATCCAACAAAGCGATCCCTTATCGTCATTTGAAACTGCGCGATCTCGGCTCCTCCTTGAAGAGTCCCGGCGTGCCCAGGAATCCCCATCCTCGGCCCAGACTTTTCTTGCTTCCAACGACCCCCCCTCCTACCTCTACTCAATCGCATGGACCACCACCACAACAACAACAACAACAACAGACTCGTGGTGGCCATGGCGGCGGCCGCACTGGTGTCCGTGGCCGCGGTGGCCGAAACTCAGGTAGCGCCGGCAGGGGTCGGGGTCGTGGCAGAGGCAGACACAACCAACAACAGCAACAACCATCCTAGTCGCAGTTCTCTTCAAATTGGACACAACAGAATTGGGCTCAACCATCCCAGTCCAATAGGTACTGGCCCGCGCCACGGCAGTCCAATTCTTGGGCTCAACCCCCCTTCCCCTATCCACAGCAGCGCCAGTTTATCTCCCAAGGTCCAAATCAAGCCTCATCTGGCACACGTCCTATACTGGCCCCACAACAAACTTATACGGCATATCAGGCCCCTTATGGCCCACTCATGACCCCTACTGAACTTGGTCATGCTTTTTCTACCATGAAACTTCAACAACCAGATGACACATGGTATATGGATTCAGGAGCCACATCTCATATGACTCATAACTCAGGTACTCTCTTGCCCTTGTTTAATTTAAGCACTCAAAAGTATATCTTAGTAGGCAATGGCAATCGCATTCCGATAACAGGTAATGGTCACACCACTCTCCCTAAAACACCCCTTTCCCTTCGTGATGTTCTCCTAGCTCCTCAAATCATTAAAAACCTAATCTCAGTTCGTAAATTTACATCTGATAATTCAGTATCCATAGAATTTGATCCTTTTGGTTTTTCAGCGAAAGATCTCAAAACGGGGAATATCCTAACTCGATGTGATAGTGCGGGCGATCTTTATCATGTCACCACTCCTCAATCCACTTGTCTTGCAACCGCCCTCACGGCACAATCATCCAGCACCTGGCACCACCGTCTTGGCCACCCTAGAGCTCAACCTTTGAGTTTTCTTAAAAATCATAATTTAATAGAATTTCATAAGGAGCCTAACTCTGATTCTTGTAATTCTTGTCCTCTTGGGAAACATATCAGACAACCTTTTTATACTTCCTCTAGTACTACTACTTGTGCTTTTGACATTATTCATGCGGATTTGTGGACATCCCCTATATCTAGTATTGATGGTCATAAATATTATTTAGTGCTGCTTGATGATTTCACTCATTATGTATGGACCATTCCCTTGAAATACAAATCTGAGGCATATCAATCATTTATCAATTTTCAACAGTATGTTCTCACTCAATTTGAACGCCCCGTAAAATCTTTCCAAAGCGATCATGGTCGTGAGTTTGATAATGACCTGTTCAAATTGTTTTGTGTTCAACATGGTATTATTTTCCGTTTCTCCTGTCCTCATACATCATCTCAAAACGGCTAAGCGGAACGCATTCTCCGCACTCTAAACAATGTCATTCGTACCCTACTTGTCCATGCCTCCATTCCGTTTGCCTACTGGGTTTATGCTTTAGAGACTGCCACCTATCTTCTTAACATCTTATCCACAACAACTCTCATAAACAAAATCCCCGCTCAGGCATTATTCAAGGTCACCCCTTCTTATGCTCATATTCGCATTTTTGGTTGTCTATGTTTTCCTAATCTCACTGCTACTACCCCCATAAACTTGCTCCGCGCTCCACTCCTTGTGTATTCTTAGGGTATATCCTCGCAATCATCGTGGTTATCGATGCTTAGATCTCACAACCAAAAAGCTCATCATATCCCGCCATGTGATCTTTGATGAACGCACATTTCCATTTGCTACAAATAGCCATACCACCGCCCAAACACAAACCCTATTGGAACGTCTGATTCCCCCTTATTAACCCACATGCTACTCAATCCAGGCCCCCATCTCAATCTACAATACGGCCCAACTCCAACTTCCCCCACCTGCCGCCCAGCTACCACGTGTGGCCCACACTCCACAAATACCCCTGCTGCCATTAAATTCGCTCAAACGGTCCAGCACCCCACACCTGATACAACTCGTGCCAAACAAACACCCCAGCATGTCCCTGTCCATGAGGCCCAGCCCCCATCCAATGCACGCTACACTCCACCTCCCAGGCGTGGCATTCACCCTTGCAGTCCACTCGCCCAACACCCCCATCCAATGCACGCTACACTCCACCTCCCAGGCGTGGCATTTCACCCTTGCAGCCCACTCTCCCACACTAGTAGAATAATTGCTTATTGCTGCGGTTTTACCCATACGCAGCAATATATCACGTAAAAAGAAAAGGTTTCTACGGGAAATTTTTGAAAAAAAGTTGACTTTTTGACCATACATATTGCTGCGGTTTTTGGCCAAAACCGCAGCAATATATTAAAATAATATTTTAATATATTGCTGCGGTTTTTAGAAAAAACCGCAGCAATATCCCCATTTATTTCATATAAGAGGCGCTAGGGTTTGGGGGACACTCGCATTTCAGCCTTCTTCATTTCAGCCGTTTTTCTCCTTTCTCTCTCCTCCTTCAAATCTCCTTCCCTCTCAGCCTTCTTCATTTCGTCGTTCTTCTTCATCCTCGACTCGCCTTCACCCTTCTCAGCCCGTCGGCCTTTCTATTCTTCGTCGGCCGTTCACCAGAAGAATTCGTCCGTTCAATTCGCCGCATCGAAGGAGAGAGAGAGAGGAGTTCGAGAGTTTCATTTGATATGTTTTTGTTCAATTTTTGTACCGTTTAGGGCTGGAAGTTTTTGGACTTTCGGGGATTTCTTGGTGCGTTTGCCGGCGAAATTATTGTGCTTCTAGCGAAGCTTTTGACATTCCGGTAAGCTCATCACATTTCTTTTTCGTTTTTTGTTCCTGCTTCGATTTTCCGGCGAGTCTTGACTGTTTTTTTTTTCTTTGAATTTCCGGTGTGTTGTTCTCGAGACTCTGGTTTTGCTCGTTTCTTTTTCATCTCGCCGTCGTCGAATTCTGCTTTTCGTCGTCGTCAACAACAAACATCCTTCGAAATTCGCCTCTTGCCGGAGACGTCGGTGCTCGAGTTTCAGATCTTGGCTCGAGTTTCAGATCTCGACGGCGGCGGATGCTCTTGGCCGTCGTCGCGAATCACCGTCGAGTTTCAGTGCGACGGAGCAAGTGGGCTTGATTTGATGCCGCCTGTTCAATTTCGATTTTTTTTTTCAATTTAAATTTTTGTTAATTTTGTAGATCTAATTGAATCTGTAATTTAGGTTCATGGTGAATTAAATTAATTTGTATTTTGTTTTAGATATCATTTGTATATATATTTTTAGATCTTATATGTGTATTTTCTGATTTCAACATAAAACTTAGAAAGTCAAATGTATAATGATGTTATGTAATTTGTCAATTAATTTGATGCTTGAATGAATTCCAACAAATTTGGTTGTGGTTTTGAAAATGTTGTGTGGGTATAGAATGTAGTATACTAGTATATGACATTATAAATGTATAAAAAAAAATTATAAAAAAAAGCAACCTATTGTTGCTGTTGTTTGGTAAAAACAGCAGCAATAGACTCACCTATTGCTGCTGTTTTTACCAACAACAGCAGCAATAGGTTACTTTTCAGTTATTTTTTTGTTATTTACACTACCTATTGCTGCGATTTTTGGTAAGAACCGCAGCAATAGGTTGCTATATTGCAGCGTTAAAAACCGCAGCAATATGTAATTACCTATTGTTGCGCCCTTAATTGCTGCGCGGCCAAAATCGCAGCAATAGGCCACTTAATGACCGCAGCAATAAGCAATTATTCTACTAGTGCCAGCACCCCCATCCCCCCGGGTGACCCGCAGCCAGCATGGCATATTTCGGCTCAATCCTCGATATGGGCTCACAGCCCAACCCACTGGACCATCTTTGTTTCGCTCTCCTTTACCGAAAAATCACAAACAAGCCCTGACTGACCCAAATTGGAATGCGGCCATGCTAGATGAATTCAGTGCTTTAATTAAAACAGTGATATGGGAATTAGTGCCTAGGCCTCCGGGGGTGAATATTGTTAATTGCATGTGGCTTTTTCGGCATAAAGAAAAATCTAATGGTGAACTTGAAAGGCACAAAGCTCGTCTTGTTTGTGATGGCAGGTCACAGGATGTTGGTGTGGATTGTGATGAAACATTCAGTCCAGTTGTCAAACCTCAGACAATACGCACCGTTCTTAGTTTGGCAATGGCTCGAAATTGGTCTATTCACCAACTTGATGTTAAAAATGCCTTTCTTCATGGTGATCTAAAAGAAACTGTATATATGCATCAACCTCCAGGCTTTGTTGATCGTCGGGCCCCTCACCATGTCTGCAAACTCAGAAAAGCATTATATGGGTTAAAACAAGCTCCTCGAGCCTGGTATCAGCGGTTTGTAAATTTTTTTATTACACATGGGCTTTATTATCACTCAGAGTGACTCATCTTTGTTCACTTATAGTCAGGGCCCTGACAGAGCTTATTTGTTACTTTACGTTGATGACATCATCTTAGCCACTTCCTCTGATGGCTTACGTGAACGTCTGATTACTCAGTTAAAGACTGAGTTCCCCATGTCTGATTTAGGGCCATTGAGTTATTTTTTGGGGATTACTGTTTCCCGTACTCCATCTTACATGCTTCTTTCTCAGCAGAAATATGCACAGGAAATCTTAGAACGTGCATGTATGAGTAATTGTAAACCTGTCGCTACTCCTGTGGACACTAAGTCTAAGCTTAGCGCTGAGTCTGGTCCTAAGTTTCAGGATCCTACTAAGTACCGCAGTCTTGCAGGTGCTCTTCAGTACCTCACTTTTAACTCGCCCTGATATTTCTTATGCGGTACAGTAGGTTTGCCTATATATTTATGCATGATCCTTGATAGGCACACTATGATGCCTTAAAACGCATCCTGCGTTATATTCAGGGTACCCTTGATCATGGGTTACATTTATATCCTTCTACTTCTATGCATTTGATCACTTATACTGATGCTGACTGGGGTAGGTGTCCATACACTCGTCGTTCCACCTCAGGCTACTGTTGTTTTCTTGGAGACAACCTTATTTCTTGGTCATTGAAGCATCAAGCTACTTTATCTCGATCGAATGCTGAGGCAGAATATAGAGGTGTCGCTAATGTTGTTGCCGAGTCTTGCTGGCTTCGTAACCTCCTGCTTGAGTTACATTACCCTCTTCGTCAGGCCACTCTTGTATATTGTGATAATGTCAGTGCTATTTACCTATCTAGTAACCCAGTACAACACCAACGCACCAAACATGTTGAGATGGATATTCAGTTTGTTCGGGAAAAGGTTGCGTTGGGTCATGTTCGGGTTCTTCATGTTCCTTCAAGGTATCAGTTTGCAGACATCTTCACAAAGGGCCTACCTCGACAACTCTTTACAGATTTCAAATCCAGTCTTAGCGTTCGACCTCCTCCCGCTCTGACTGCGAGGGTGTGATAGAGATTATATTTAGCATAATATATTTTCTCATCTGATTAGGATACTTTGCATAGAGTAACTCTTATATAGTTTGGTTTCCTCACATGGTTAGGATTATTATTTTGTAAACACTATATATATTGATCAATGGGACTACTCTAAGATTACGGAGTTTCACAATATCTAACAGCATGTTTGACGTTTGCCAGCATTTTTTTAGTTTAAACTTATTGTTGAATGATTTATATTTTCCAATCATCAATTCATCATCACTACAAATTAAATACTTGATAACTGATATATAGCTGTCTACTTTTACCAGTGCAAATGTCAAATCTCTTGGTAGAGTGTAAAAGGGCAAAAAAAAACAAATTAAAAGAGCAATTACATAGCTATTTATATCATTAATTAGTTGATGACAATATCTAAATAGAAGTTGGTTCCTCTCAAAAAGTTGTTGTGATGTTTGCGTGCAAACATTTAAGATGGTGCGCCATATGACTTATGAGCACTGAGATGGTGATACTTTGACGGCTGAAATCATACAGTAGTAAACTAATTTCTTAATGAGTTATATCAATACTTCTATAAGACAGATTTTTTTAAGGCATAATCAAATTGATTATATGAAGTATGAACATGAAAATTATGTTAATATGTTCTTCAAAATTCTTCCTACTTCAACATTATTATTTTGGAAAAATTGATGTCAGAGGTCCCAACTATGGCTCAACATTTTTAATAGCTCTCAACTATAGATTAACCTGTGGAGGTCCTAATTTTGGAGGGCATTATCTTTTATTGGACCTTGCAGGTTACTTAACCTGCTGGAGCAGGTTATGAGTCACGTGACTCCATTAAAAGTCACGTGATTCCCCTTTTTGTTTCTTCTTCTTCCTCTACCCCTCTCCTTCATCCTTTACTGTTCATCATTTCCATCCTCCATGGCTCCATCTTTCTCTGTCATCAACAATGGCAGTCCAAACCGAAGAACTTCACCACACACCACCAACCACCACAAACAACCTTATCTCCGGAAATGGCAAAGCCATCGACGAACCATAATCTGAAGAAAATGACAACGATGAAGGAAAAAAAAGATGACAAAGCTAAAACCGCTGAGATGAAGAATTATCTCCAGTAATGGCGAAATCAAACATCGATTCAGTCAGGGAAAAATTATTGAAATTGGCGTCTTCTCTCTCCTATGGTTCTTCATGTAACCCGGTTCATCTCCTCTATCAATGTTCTTGCAAATTTCCCCCATAACCTACAAATATTTTGATGAATTTGAATCCAAATTGCTACCGACACTTGTTGCTTATCTTCTTGTGAATTGCTAGAAATCTCCTGGGGTTTGAATTATTTGTTGGGTTCTAATTTTTAGATTTTCCTTGTGTTGGTTTGTTGGGTTTAGATTTTTATGGTGGGGGTTTACATGTTAGGATGCATTATATTGGTTCATCGCAACAAGAAACAGAATGCAAAGAACATCAACCAATCAACATTTGAACGAATTCAAAGGAAAAAAAGCAATTACGATTGTTCAGTTCAACCACACCATCAATTTCAAACATCAACAAAATTGATCTCAAGAACTCAAATCATACCTCTAGAAAACTGCCATTAATCATAATCAGCAAGCTACTGAGAACTTGATTGTTCAAGAAAGAATTGATCAGAAATGTGCGGAAAACGTGCAGGAATTCGCTAACCTAGTCTGATACGATATTGTAGTTTCTAGAAGTAAACGAAGAAAGATTTAGAGACATGAGAGAGAACTATTATTACTGATATAAATGATATTAGCATTATTACAACCAACTGATTATCAAGAACTAAGCTACTTATATAGCTAGCTACAGAGGGAAAGCAACTAATCAATCTAGTTGAGGGGAGAGAGAAGCTTCTGGAATACGTTGAGAAGCAATGGGAGCAGGTTGTGATGAGCAGGTGGTAACAGTTGGATTTAATTTGTTCATCCCTGCCGCCACCTTTGTGCCGCACCGCCGTCCAACTGGAGCTTCGCCTCTCCGCCGTGGCCCCCACCTGCTGCTTGTGCCCCACCTTCCTCTCTTCCTTTGTGCTTCATTGAAGCAGAGATCCTAGTTAATGTATTCAAGAAATAAAAAATAAAGATGTCTAATGATTTAAGAAATTTAAAATAAATTACAATACTATTAGTTTACCTGCTCATTAAGTCATAAGTCATTCGGGTCCAATAAAAGACAATGCCCCTTAAAGTTAAGACTTCCACAAGTTAATCAATAGTTGGAACCTATTAAAAATGTTGAGCGATAGTTAGGACCCCTACCATTAATTTTTCCTATTATTTTTTAATGAACTTTTTCCTTAATTACCCTCCATTAACCTACTACATATGGGTCCATTAGCATATTAATTTTTCCTATTATTTTTTAATGAACTTTTTCCTTAATTACCCTCCATTAACCTACTACATATGGGTCCATTAGCATCAAAACTCTAACTCCCTCATTTTCCTTGGCTTTCATTGCCACAATAAGTGGGAAAAAAACCCATTACTTTATTTCGATTATTCAAATTAATTGATAATATCTAACTACTCCTATATGTTTCATTTTTTTTATGTATTAATGACGTAGTGAGGCTAGATGCACGGTTCGACGAAGAAGCTCATCGTCGAAAAAACCTGAAATGATTTCTACTAGTCAGGCCTCCGGTGTCAGAATGCTTAATAAAATACCTTTTCGGAAAGGGAAACGGGCCAGCGAGTGTAACACACTGCTATGCTGTGATTACATGCTTTTTAAGCCATCTGAGTTCGTTTAGGGTCCGAAAACAACTTTTTAATAATTTTCGAATTTTGTTTTTAGTTAATTTTCGTATTAGGGCTTTGCTAAGACTATTTAAATATTTTGAGCTGTCATTACTCATTAGAAGGTAGCTTTTCTTCTAATAATAATACTTTGAGAGTTTACCTCTTTTCTGGTGGATTCCAGAGCTTTTTGACAGATTTATCGCTTGTGAATCTATTTGTTCGTACTAGGAATTGTGCTTACTTTTCCTTCATTAATTTTTTCCTTCATTAATTACGACTGCGTCAATTACGTTATTAACTAAGAATAATTTATTTTCCCAAGTTAGAGTTTGCTTTGTATTGACAAGGTTGATAAATGTGTACATCCTTGATTGTATTTACATTTTTTTCACTTGGTATAAAAATTAGGCTTGAGTGACGTGTTTGATTTGTGCTAAACATAGATAACAAAATATAGAACATACTAGTATACTACCTCTGTTATGCAATACTTGCACCATTTTCCTCTTTTGCATGTTTCACAGTACATGCACTATTTCCTCTTTCGGATATTTCACAATATATCCCCTCCTTTAAAATATAAATAATCATATGGATTTGAAATGCAATCACAACTCTCTCTCACTCTCTCTCCTCATCCTTGGTTTGTGTCCAATAGTGCCCGTATTGTAAAACTGAGGTAATATTTTGAGAAGATAAAAGTAAAGCAAATGAACATATCTACATGATTTGGTCAACATGTATGACCTACTCCATCTGATAAGGGATTGGATTTTCATACTATCTTTCATGAATGATTAAAGAAGATAAACAGTGGAGGAGATACAACTCTCTTCCTCTCAAAATTATAACTCTTTGTCCAAGGGGAATTACATCTTGGCTTGAAGTGGCTTCTCCAAATAACTCTTATAACGTCACCTTATATAAAACATTAGAAACTCTACAAAAATCCCAAGAAACCATAAGTTATTCTTAGCTAATAGCCATTATAACAATTTTTGAAAGTCCATATAAACCACAAATACCAAAATCAATCGTTTTAGAAAGATATGCTTTAAAGTTGGCAGTTTTATATTCATCGCCAATTGATACCTTTTAAAATAGATTTGTCATAGTTAGAACTAATATTGATTAGTCATTAAAGTTTTGCAAATGGATAAAATCAATTAAGCAAATTAGCAATAGTATTGCCCTTCATCTCAAGTAAATAAAGATAAAAAAATCTTGCCCTTGTAAATTACTAAACTACCCTCAACGTGTACATCCTTTTGGGTGGTCAAAAATAGCCAATAACTCATCCGAAATCTTCACAAACTCAAAAAAAAAGTCCCCAAAGATTATCATATCTATGTCTTCTAATCGTCTTTGAATAACAAAAAGCACAACCCATGGCTCGATTGGCAAACTTATATGGTGTCACTGAGAGCTTACCAGCAGCCATCTCTAAGGCTCCTAACATCCAAAGAACACCTTCCAAATCATGCAGAATTAAATGCCAAGCCAAAATATTTGAGAATTTTGATCAATTTGAGCAACAATGTTCATCTTTGACACTCAAAAATACAACAAGAAGGTCAGTTTTAGGCATTGCTTCTATTGCTCTACTTGCTCAACTTGATACTAATAATGCTTCATTAGCTGAGGAAGAAAATCAGTTGTGGCTCACTGGCCCTCTTCCTGGATTACCTCCAGCTGAAAATAGTAAGTATTAGTCTTTTTCATTCTTTATTTTTCCTCTTTTGGATGAGATAGAGTGAATAAAATTAATATCCATTCTGGTGTGTATAACAATTTTTATTCTATACCCGAGTGTAATTTTAACTAATTTTCTTGGCATTTTAAACACCATTACTCAAGTGTAGCAACGAACATTCGGGTTGTATATACATATAATACTTGTAGCTTGTGTTCCTCACTAAGTTACAACAAACGCCCACGGTAATGATCAATCCATCTCTGCGATTTAATTTATATATCGAATTTCAAACACTCAGAATAAATCAAATGAACTAATATATGTAATTGGTCAAAAGTCCCTCGCCTCAAATAATAATGGAAATCAGCTGAGGTATGTGAGATGTCACAAGATAATGTTTTTAAAAGACTAAGCATTATTTATAAAACCAATATCAGTATTAGGATCTACTTAAAACGACTAGTTGCTACCTAATCAAAACTTGAAAACAACGACTAGTTAGTTCTATAAAAAAAATAGAGTCAAATAGACTCAGAATTTTGCATCCAACCAAAACCAAGGAAGTTATAGTATGTGTTAAAGCGAGAAATAGTAGAGTTGAAAATGTAAGTGACATAAACTATTTTCATTTCTCCGTCCATATCACATCCAATCTAACTTTTCAACATTTGAATTATACAACACAGGTTAGAGGCTTCCCATAACTATTGGAACGTCTTCATATTTTGAATGATTATATCTCATGTATCATGCCCTTAGAATTGGCAATTAGATTATTAATAAAAAGACAACTGTAATCAATATACGAAATTTCGACAGATATGAAGAACATTCGTTCATATGCCTATTCCTATATACTACCTCTATTTTTTAGATGCAGCATTTGTTTTTTCTAAATCCACCCGTCAAAAAGGCAAAATGTTGCATCTAGAAAAAACAGAGGAAGTATGATTTAACTTTTGACAAAATTTTCGACTCAACTCATCCGTTCAAATAAGAAAATAAATGGTTAGATTAAACGTTCAAACAGACCTAATCGACTAATACGCCTTCTAGTAGGATCAACTTGTTGGTAACAGGGTATAAAAGTTTGGGCTTTTCAATAACTTTGTTGAAAATCCATTTGTGTGTGCTTTATTGCAGAGATTTTTAATGAAGAAACAGGAACAAGGACATTTTTGAAGAAGGGAATTTACATGGCTAACATTGGAACAAAAGGAAGTGCACATAGACTTAGAAAATATGCCTTCGATCTTATGGCACTGGGAGACTTAATAGCCCAAGATACCTTCAACTATGTAAGAAGGTACCTGCGTCTTAAGGGCACCTTCATGTACTATGATTTTGACAAGGTTATCTCTGCTTCACCTGAACCTGATAAACAACCTCTCACCGATCTTGCTAATAGGCTCTTCAATAATTTCGAAAAGGTAAGAAATTTTAACTTAGAAGCTAAATTTTCTTGGATGCAAAACATTTTCATCCCCGAACTAATAGTTTATTTTGATAGAGGAATTCACAGGGAAAGAAAGCGATTGAGTTTCCCTCTTAATAAAACAAATCATTCCCAAGTTGGAAAGATTTAGAAGGAAAATTCGATCTCACACTTCCCTCCCCCTTCCATGTACTACCCTCCACTCCTTTTTCCCTCCATCATTGTGACCTCCCTCCCCCTTCCATGTACTACCCTCCACTCCTTTTTCCCTTCATCATTGTTACTTAGACAAAGTGTAGGGGTATGTGCTATTCACCTAAATTTATCTAACTTAAATTTAATTTATTTAACCTTACCATCTTTAATTTCACCTTATACATACATTTGTATGGACCTGATTAAACCTTATAAACTCTTAAATTTAATTTTCTAAGGTGAAAAACACGTACCCTAAAAACTTCCGGAGAATGACGTTTCAAAAATAAACGGAAACAATTTCCATCCAACCATATAGAACGTTCCCTTAACTGTCATTTATACTCAAAAAGTGACAGATCTATTGTTTATCAATATGTTGCCAGCTTCAAGATGCTGTGAAACTGAAGGATCTTCCTCAAACACAATCTTGCTACTACAACACGACAGCTATCCTGCAAGAGGTGATGGATAGAATGGCATAGCTTTTAGCAGATATTTCTACCTTTTTTTTTCTATCCTGTGATAAGTGTTAGTATTGTACAAGTAATTTTGAAGATATGAACAGCAGAAAGATACTGAGCAGATAAATCATTGAAATATTAATACATAGCTCAAGTGAATAGATTCACAGAAGAATTAAAATTATAAATACACGTGAGGGGAAAAGGTTAAAAAATCAACCTCAGTGTAATGATAAGTATTTGATCATTGATACAACTCTGGATAATTCAAATGAGTAAAAATAGCCCCACTCCCAGAAAATACAAGTTCACCATTTCCATAATTTTGTTAATCACTATACAAAATCATTCTTCTCCTACGTTAGAATTATCGATCGATCATTCTTTTTTCATCATTCTTCCTTGCTCGTCTTAGTCTTTATTTTGTGCTTAAGTGGGTTATGATGAGCCAAGAAAAATATAAAATACACAACCTGGTATATCACAAACAGCTGATCATCTTCCAACATATGATTAGCCATAGCTTAGACGAGATTCGGAGGATCGCACATTGGTCTGGCGCCGGGGGATACCGATCTCACAAGCGTTGACTCGGGCCGCAAACCGGAGCGAACATAATGACTCGCCCAGCGATGAGGATTCAGGAGATATGTTAGCAAACATCAAGGTCTTGGAGTCCCCACCAAGGCAAGGCTATTCCACAATGAAGCCAGATGATAATCAAATATCATTCATTAAAATGATTTCTAAAGAATAGTCATCAATGATATACAATACTTCCTCCGTTCCATAATAAGTGAAACACTTACTATTTTAGAACCGTTTCAAAATAAGTGAAACATACCTTAAATGGAAAAAAGAAAGTGATAAAATGACAAGAGTATCCATCACAAACTTGTGTGGTTTGCTTTTCTCTCTCCTCCTTTTAAGGGTATTTTATGACTTTTTGGCTTTTGAAAGTGATGTTTATTAAATCTTGTGTCCAAACCCTATGTTTCACTTATTATGGAACGGAGGAAGTATCTCTTAAATGGTAAGTTGGTAACAAGAAACAAAAGAGATCAAAATTATATGATATTTTCTGTTTGGTAGCTGTTTCTAAATTGTGGTAAAGATAATGGATTTATATGTAATTTTGTAAAGATAGTCTCATGCCAAATCCTGTGGTAATGGAACTTTGTTTAAAATATGTGTTTTTCTTCACAAATTTCTATTACCATTCAATACTACTCCCTATAAAGTGGTAATGGATGGTAATGCAAAATTGTGAAGAAAAATAGGTATTTGAGGATAAAAAAGTATTATCACTGACATTTGAATAAGACTTTCACAAATTTACCTATAAATTCACTACCATCAACACCAGTTGTTGATACCTACCAAGCACGCCGTTAATATATTGAATTTTTCCAACTAAATTATGAAAGTGTATTAAGCCTTACTTTGTTAGTCAGAGCATTAGTTTAGTTAGTTCGTATTTATTCAAAAGTGCCAATCAACAAAGTAATCCATCAAATTCCATATATTAAACAGAATTCAAGCATATTAATAACAAACCTGCAGGAGATACGTCAATTTAGAATTTCTAAAGGGTACATGGTCTTCCCTTTTCGCCAGAGCAAATATGACATCGCTTAGAGAGGATAAGCTTTTATTAATGGCCTGATCAATAGAGAAAAAAACCATTATGTTTTAAGAAACTAACTCGAAGTAATGGATATAAAAAAATCGAAAGAAAGGTAATACCTGGGTTTCCTTCAATCGATCTCCTGTAGACCCACTCTTCGAAAGACGTTCACTTCCGGCAAGGTCAATCAGGTTTAGCACACCTTGTACTTGTTGCTCAGTGCTCTAACCAAATTCAGAAAGCACATAGATTTTCAAAATCAATACTATGTCAATTTGGTAAACACTAAACAATAAGATAGTTAACAGTGATTGTAAAATCTTAAAATACCTCATTGACACCAGATATACGCATAGTGAAAACAAAGTGACTACGTGATGATTGCTCATTCATAAGGGTCTTCCCCACTGACCTGCAAGAAACCACATACAACATTTATGCAGAGCTAAAGAAAATAATTATACACTGCAAAAACAAAATTGAAGAAAAAGGAAGTAAAGGCTTAAAGAAAATAATAATGCACTGTTTTAGCAACTAATAACTATCCACATTGCACATATCATAAAGATATTTACCTGCTTATAGCAGCCTTCTCCAACAGATATGCGACCTCTTTAGAACTACGAACATCAACAACGGTAAGATCAGAGACATGTGTGTTACCATTTGCATCATGTTTGATAGTGTAGTGTTTTCCAGCAGTACCATTCTCTATTGAGCTTGATTTATTTGTAGATAATAAATCACGGATAGTCTCGTTATAGATCTCCAACATGGACACCTGCAAAGAGTAGAGTAGAGTTAAAAATACATGGTGGTTATTCATGACTAAAATATACAGTAGTTGCCAAGCACATAGCTGTAGCAAAGATATTCACTATTCACCTGCAGTTCATATTTCCAGCCTTGTGATTTAAGAGACTGCCTTGTCGCAAAAATCTGCTCTAATGAGCGAGGAATCAATCCCTTCTTCTCGGGGTTTCCAGGACTTCCCATCATGGTATATGTTTTACCAGAGCCAGTTTGACCATAGGCAAAAATGCAGACCTGAACGCACAAGCTATATGTTGATATCACAGTCTCACAGATAAAGACTTTAATGATGGAATGTACCAAGGTAAAAATGGAAGTAAAAGCATTAAACTTAAGGTTGCACAACTAGGAAACTTCAATTTTAGCAAATACTGAACATACATAGAGTTGTGTTATTGCATGTTGTCAGGGGAGGGGGCCTCCTCCGGTTCCTTTAAATTGCAACAATTTGACTTTTGCACTATTCACATATTCCACTTTGACCATATTTTTAAACCAATACTTCATAAAAACAATTGTTACTATGTAAATGTTATTCGATTTAAGTCAATATATATTTTCAAAATATAAAATGTTTATAATTTTTAACTAATGAATAGTTAAACATATTAGTGGTCAAAGTTATACGTTGGCAAGCATGAAAGTCAAATTGTTGCAATTTTAATGAAACAGAGGAACATATAGTTGAAGTTACTCTGACATGAACACCTTATAGCCATCGAGTGCACTCTGAACAAGTTGTGAGATCTCCACAAATACATCTTCTTGAGGAGCATCGGGTGTAAACACCTTGTCAAATGTAAATGAATGCTTTTGACCTAGTTACAAAGTAAAGCAAGAAGCATCAGTGATTCAGGCATAACAATTTGACTTGGAAGTAAATATTGTAGATATTCTTCAACCTACCATTCTGCAACAAGTCAACTCCCCGTCCCATGGTTTCTGTAGATGTCGGGAAAGCAATGACTTTAGTATCTGCACTAGAACTTTCATCGGGTAATATAGGTCGTACTCTGCAGAAAACACGTATATTCCCCTTCAGTTCCTGTAAAATAAAAAGTGATTAAGTGATCCTGCATAAAGTCAATGGCAGCAAAATTCCTCAAGAAATATATATACCAATATGGTGTTGTGCAACTTTTTACGCAGTTTCTCTCCCTCGACAAGTTTCACTTCTGCATCTGCCAAACGGTTCCGCAAATCACAAATTACCATATTTTGCTCTTCAAATTGCATTCTGGTCTCCGTAGCAGATAAATCGCTCATCTAAAGCCACGAAAAAGAGAATTATTTGCCAGTGATTTATCTCAGCAATCTAAAGTCTTTTTTTCTAGTGTTAATATGTTTTGAGATCATTGCTTTTCCAAATAGTTTACCACCTTCAACCTCTTAAAAGACCAAGAGAGTAATAACATGCTCATGTAACCCAATCATACAATTTCTACCAAGGGAGAAAAGATAGAAAATACTCTCCAAATGATTCACTTATTCTATTAAGAGCAGATTATAATAACTCGGTATAAAATAATAATTGATTAGATACCTGCAATTTTTTGTGTGCAGCAGCCAACTGGTTTTGTAAGGTCTGAACTAGTTCATTCTGCGTTGAACACTTAGCCTGCTATATGTGTGGAAGAGTGAGAACACAATAAAAGTGATGCATTTAATCAGTGGACAAACAGAAAACGTGATAGACCTCCAATTCGTTTGATTTCATTGTGAGGCAATCCAGCTCAGAAACGGATTTTCCTGTGAAATCTTTGTACTTGGCTATTTCATCTGTCAAAGTCTGTACTTGTGACAACTGGCGATCACGATCATCTCTAGCCTGCTGTAGCTCTGTCCTAAGACATCCCACTTCATTAATTAAGGCCTCCTTTTGCTTGACAGCCTCTTCTTGAGATGACTACGAACATGATCCATACAAGTGCAAATGAGCCATTTAGTGACCACCAATGGTGTAACAAGAAAATCATCAAAACATACCAATCTCCTATTCAGGGTATAGGAACTTATCTCAATTATTGAGACTTGTCGAATTTATTGGAACTTATCTAAACTTATTTGAACTTAATTTTTCTTGTAAATAATTAGACTATAACTTCCATACAGATAGAGCACAACGTTATCTAGTCCCTTGAATGAGTGTCTAGCAGAAAAGGTAGCTTTACAATTTACTCACCCTGGATAAAGTCAACTGATCCTGCAATGAAGTGTATTGTCCCCTCAAGGTGCTAAGGTTTTCAGCAACGGCAGCCTTCTCGCTCTCAACACGTTTCAAGGTCTCATTCGCTGTAGAAAGTTCAGTTTGCAGTTTGCTATTGTACTGCTGCAAACTGGTGTTGTAATCCTGTAGTCTCTTGTACATGTCGTTAAGTGAAGATATCTGCAGCATATATGATATACCACACAGATTCAGAAACCCAATAATCATGTACTCGATCATCAGTTGATTACAAAAGATAATATCTTGTTTCCATTCCACTGAACATCGTCATAAACGAATCATCCATTTGGTCAGCCTACCTTTTGATTGGAAGTCTGCTGCTCTTGGCGAGCTTTTTCAAGGTCTTCGGACAAAGAAGTTTGCAATCTCTCTGCAGCTATCCTGGCCTCTTTTTCCCTTGACAAGTCATCCATCACAACCTAATCATGATGGTCAAGTTAATCTACTTACAAACAATAGCAATATAATTTCACTTCAAATAATTTAATTTGGTGCTCACCAACTTATCTGATTCTTCTTTTGCACATTTATCTTGCAACAAGTTGTAGTTCTTTCTTAACTCCATGATAATCGCATTCAATTCTTCCTCCTTGTTTTGCATCAGCATCTCTAAGAAAGTAGAAAATCTAATTCATATCCAACAATTTGTTCACTTCAAAACTATACTCCAATCCCACGAAATTTAATGATATAACTAGTCATCATACCCATATCCGAGCATTTTCTCTCTGCCGCTTGCAACAATTCCCGGAGATTATCTTGTTCTAAGAGGTACCCTCCTTCAAGCTCTTGAAACCATCTGATACAAAGCCGAAGTCTTCTTATGTAATCCATCATTTGTTCACATCTTTCCTAAAGTATTCAAAAATTCACCAAAAAGTGCACAAAGAACAAAATTATAGAGCAATAATTATATCATACACACAGGATAACCATCATATATTCCATGATTAAAAATAATAATTTAAATTTGAGTGAATTCAACAAGCTTGTTTCTTTTCTTTTCTCCTAAACTCAAAAAAACAGCAAACAGATAAAAAGAACACACAAACTAAACCAAAATCAGAGGAAAAAAAGACATAACCATTATAAATTTATAAGGTATTTATATATATATATAAAATATACACACAAACTAAACCAAAATCAGAGGAAAAACAGTCATAAACTCAGAAAATCCAAATACAAATTTATATTTGAGCACACCCCACGAGCTTATTTTCCATTCTTAACCAAAAACTTCAATTAAACTCAATAAAATACACAGAAACAAACAGTCATAAACTCAACAAATTTAACTGAAAATTCAAATATTATGAACCCCACAAAACCTGTTTCCCCTTTTCAAACACTCAAACACAACACAAACACAAAACTAGATCAAAATCTCAGGCAAAAAAAGAAAAAAAAAACAGTCATAAACTTTCCAAATACAACTTTCAAAAAATCCCATAAATTTAATTTTTTTTTTGTACTACCTTATAATTAAACTTGTTCTTGGTTTTCATCCTCTCATTCAACAATAGCTCAACATCTTCCTTAGCGAACTCAAGAACACCAACATCCGAACCCGCATTGCTACCGGGTGCACTTGGCGGTGCACTCGCCGGAAAAGATTCCCGGCGACCATTTACGCCGGAAAAAGGACGAATTCCATTTGATCTGGGACCCACCATAATCTCTCTCCTCCTCTGCTCCAAACCTTCTACACCGTTAAACTGATTCTGATACTTCATCATCATCATCTACCCACCTACACATTTCTATACACACCAACAAATCATTATAATATTACTTTATTACATAATAAAAAATGTTGCTTTCATCTTCATTGTAAATAAAGACAATTTTTAAGCCAACCCATAATCAATATTTTAGCCAGTATTTTGAAAAATTCAATCTTTAGTTATTAAATTAATAAATAAAAGATTAGTACTTGGCTAAACTAATTGTTTAATAACCTAATCTTCAGTAAGTTAGAATATATTTTTGTTGAGTGTTTCAAATAGTAATAACCCAGAAAAATGTAATGAATTTTACATATTACATATGAATGAATTAACAGAGAAGCAAATGTGTGACAAGAAATATTACTATATTATTCATAATATTTAGTAAAAAATTCCAAAAATAAAAAAATGGGAAAATACATAAAATCGTAAATGAAAAAACTTACACAGTAGGGAAAGAAAGTGGGATTTGCAGTGGAAGCAAACGTGAGAAGTGAAGGAAGTAGAAGAAGAAGAAGTAGAGAGAGAAAGAGGAGAGAGAGTGAGGTTTGAACTTTTAGGAAGAGAGAGAGAAGGAGAAAATAAAAATGAAATTAATTTTTTTGTTAAGAACTTTTTACTGTGGTGGGTCCATGGATTGAAATCAAAGCAATCATGTGAATCGCAACCGTTGCTTATTTGAGCAGTAAACAGCAAAGTGAACATCTCATCCAAAAGAAAGTTAATTTTATTTAATGTTTTTAAATTTCAATGGTACTATTTGTCTATTTCCATAGATTTTGGTAGTCTGCTGTATAGTCCGTAGTGCAATCCATTCCCCCATCCTTTTTCAAAATTACTCCACAGAGTGACATAGGTTAGCTTTGTTTTTAAATTTTGTGCAAAGTAAAAACATTGTTAAATACTGCATTAACACTGCGGCCCTATTCTTTTGGATTTATTTTCAGTTTAGTTTTTCGCAGTTCAAATCAGTTCAGACACTCTCTCATGTTTAGTTTTATCGCAATTCAGTTCAGTTCAATTCAGTTTCTCGCAGTTCAGTTTTGTTTCTCCCACTCCAAAAGAACGGCGACGTACTACTACCTCATATGTCATGTCATTTTGGTTTTAACAGTTTGACTTTTATAGTACTTCCTCCGTTCTGCTTGTAACGTTTTCCTTATTTGAAAGTTTGATATTAATTGTAACATATCCTTATTTGCTCATTATTTGTGTTGTATAAAGGTGTTCGGTAAGTAACTGATAGTTAATTGCTAAATAATTATGTAAAATGATCAATAAGGACATGTGTATAATCTATTTGTACTTTTTTTTATTGTTTATTTATGTAATTTTCAAAAAAAATTGGGACATAAACGTAATTGGCCCACTCATTCCCAAACCTCTAATGTCAAAAGGCTCATCCCCCTAGCTTTTTCAAAAAAAGTTTTTTGAGCACAATCAACTAATTGAAACCTCTTTTTACCAAACACTCAAATTAGAGGATTGATTAGTCAAATCCTCTAATATAGTAATATGAGCTCAAACCTCTAATTTTGTCTCAAACCTCTCTTTACCAAACAAGGCCAATATCTTCCCTTTTTCTTTCTTCAATCACATGGGTCCGGCTTTTTATCTATCTATATCTCTCTCCTCTTCACATGTGTTTCTTAAAAAATGTGTCAATTAGATATGTTGCAATTATTATAGAACGGAAGAAGTATCATTTACATGTCTCACTTTGACTATAATTTTCGATTATTGATATATACTTCCTCTATTTTTTTTAGTTGACCCGTTTCCTCTGGGCACAATTGCCAATACACTATTTTGAACCCTTATATCTTTAATTATCAATAAGCAAAAATTATAAAAAGTTGATATTTGGAAAATATACATTGAGACGAATCTAACAAGATCTCACATGACTATATTTTTCCTTATATACAAATCACAAAAGATAGTCAAACTCATGTATGTGAATAGTGTCAAAAGTCAAAACGGGGTCATCTAAAAAAAAAGAAGGAAGTAAAAATAAACATTAATCCCTCCATCTTTAATTACTTGTTAAATTATTGTGGGCACAAGTATTTAAAAGG
Source organism: Beta corolliflora (assembly GCA_947648045.1). Taxonomy (NCBI): domain Eukaryota; kingdom Viridiplantae; phylum Streptophyta; class Magnoliopsida; order Caryophyllales; family Amaranthaceae; genus Beta; species Beta corolliflora. Next base: position 7,043,517 of record CANSZD010002913.1, read on the forward strand.
CCCAAAAAGTGTGGTAGGGACCATAATTATATGGGGAAATGACATTTATTTGGGAGTTAAGATTACAAAAATAAAGGGAAAATATGAAATTAAAAAAAAAAGTATTAACCCTTATCGTATAAAATCCCCAAAACTTTTAATACCAACTAAGGGTCTGTTCTCCCCAACTTATTTTCAGTTCAGTTCAATTCAGTTCAGTTCAGTTCCTAAATGATAATCATTACTATTAATTAGTTATAATTTAATTCAATTCAATTCAGTTCAGTTCAGTTCAATTCAGTTCAGTTCAATTCAGTTCAGTTCAGTTCAGTTCAGTAGTTTTATGCCGAAAAGAACATGCCCTAAAAGAAATACACAAATTTCGTCGGGTTTTCAGAAAGGAAAATTTAACTATAGGAAAAGCAAACAAATGAAAATTGAATATGTGGAGTGGTGATCTCAAGTGCCGTCTATAATACTTCATACTTCCTCTATTTCTATGCAGAGTGCAACAAATTGATTTTCAAGCTGCATAACTACAACCATTAATATCTTTAATTACTGATAATTAAAATTTATAAGAAGTAGATATTCGAAAAATATACATTGAGACGAATCTAACAAGATTCCACATGAATATGTTTTATTATGGCCTTTTTTCTTCGGCATAAAACAACTTAACTGAACTGAACTGAACTGAATTGAACTGAAATAAATTATAACTAATTAATAGTAATGATAATAATTTAGGAACTGAACTGAACTGAACAGAACTAAACTAAACTAAACTGAACTGAACTGAAAATAAGCTGGGGAGAACAGGCCCTTAAACTATAAATCACCAGATACAAACTAAGTAGAACCTACGAACAATGTAAAAGTCAAACTGTTACAAGTAAATACAACGGAAGAGGTATATAACAGATTAGAGCAATTTAAAGATAGTGAAGTTTTATAAGACATTTCACTCATTTGGTTTTTCATGTAATTTTAGCGTTAATGTTGAAGCCTTGAAGGGCAGCGGCGTGAGGAGACCTGGCGCCTGGCGGTATCCGGTAGTCACTTTGTTTAGATTCGCTAAATTAATTGAATGCCTATAATGACCTTGCTGATTCCTGCTATCCCCACCGACCACACTAAATTGAGACCAAAAGAATGTTTGTTAGCTCACTCTCACAAGTTAATCATGGATTCATGGCCAAATAACCAAATTGGTGTGAAAAATTAGGGATCATTCGTCAATTTAGTATTTGTGACAATTGAGTGGAAAAAAAAAAAGGAAGTTGGTCAACTACAGTTATATTTTCATTTTTGGGTCGAAAATGGAGCTATGACATTTTACTATCTTTCCTAGTTTATTCAATTAAGTTTACGGTTTTTTCACCATATACCCCTGACAAAATTTTTTTTGCACCGTATACCCTTTTAAGTTTCCAAATTCATCATATACCCCTCACGTTTCAAAAAATACATCAACATGCCCTTATGACTAACGGTGTTAGACTTCCGTTAGTCATTATACTCTAATCCCCCCTAACCCTAATTAACAAACCCTAAACCTAAGCTAAACCTTTAACCCTAACCCCCTAATTAACAAACCCCCTAATCTAATAACCCTAACCCTAACCATCCTAACCACCACCCCTCCCCCACCCCTAGCCACCCACCACCCACCCCCCCCCCTCCCCCTCCCCTCCCCTTCCACGGCCGGCCGCACCGCCCCTCTCCCTCCCCTTCCCCCCTTGTCGCGCCGCCCCCCCCTCCCCCTCCCCCCCCCCGCTTCGTCGCGCCGCCCCCTCCCCTCCCTTTCCCCGCAGTCTCGCAGCCACCCTCCTCTCCCCTTCCCCCGCAGTCGTAGCGCGACCTCCCTCCCCTCTTCCCCGCAACCGCCGCCAACCCCCTCTCCTCCCCTTCCCCCGCTTGCATCGTTTTCGAATTTTAGGCATTTTCGAATTTTTTTTTTCATTTCGGGGAGGGGGAGGGGTTCGGCGGTTCTTGGGAAAGGAGGGGGCTCGGCGGTTTGCGAGGGAAGGGGAGGAGAGGGGGTTGCCGGCGGTTGCGGGGGAAGGGGGGGAGGGAGGGGTTGGGCGACTGCAGGGGAGGGGGCGGGGGTGGGGGGAAGGGGGGAGGGATGGTGGGTATGTGGTGGGGGGAAAGGGGGTGGTGGTGGTGGGTGGGCTTCGAAAACAGAGAGGGTGGGGTTCACAAAGGCGAAAATCCGGTGGGGGTGGTGGTCCGGTGGGGCTAGGGTTGTTGGGGGGTGGTGGGGGGGGGTGGGTGGTGGTGGGCGGGGGTGGGCTGGTGGGCTTTTAGGGTTAGTTAGGTTTTTAGGGTTTGTTATTGTTATTAGGGTTATTTAGGGTTTAGGATTTAGCGTAGTTAATTAGGATTAGGAGAGGATTAGGGCCTAATGACTAACGGAAGTCTAACACCGTTAGTCAAAAGGGTAAGTTGATGTATTTTTCGAAAAGTGAGGGGTATATGATGAATTTGGAAAGTTGAAAGGGTATACGGTGCAAAAAAAAATTTGTCAAGGGTATATGGTGAAAAAACCTTTAAGTTTATATTAGTCAATTGAAGAGTTAAGCAAACAAATGAGCCCTAAACTATCACCTTTTTCATCATTTCGGACCTGTTAATTTTTTTTTCACTGTTTGAGACCTGTGGTTGAGATTTCGACCAATTAACCCAACGTTAACCTACCTGAGAGCATTTACACTTAAAAAAATATTTAAAATAAAAAGTAGCCGTTGGAAGCTTTGGGAACAATCAATAGTTGATTACATTCCCTTCAAAAAAAAAATAGTCGATTACATTATCTTCGTTCAACTACAAAACCCAAAAAAAACAGAGGAACAACTTCATTTGCCAAACTCCAAAAAATTTCAAACATTTGCTACAACTACAAAATCCAAAAAACACCATTGTTGTGCTACAAATCCAAAACTCAAAAAAAACACATCAATTATGAAATTCTTCAGACAGCATCCAACATTCCTCCAACAACAAGCTGTATAGTTGAACATAAACAACAATAAGATATTTTGTGATAGTCATAAGATTGCAAAGAAAAGAATTTCCAAAACAGTAAGAATTCCTTTCATGAGATTCTACATTTGTGAAAATTATCAATGATATCAGTATTACTCACTTTTATTCACTTAAAATCTCATCCTCTTCAAAATCTTGGGAGAAATTATAACAGCTCAACATATGTGGTAGTACCATAACTACACTCCACTACTTCTTATAAACAAAAACGGATATGATAGAAAGGAATCAAAAATAATAGGGATATTATCTCAGATAACCCTGACTTATAGGCCTTTGTCCAATATAACCCCGACTTTGGCAGGCCTGTCTCCGATAACCGTGAACTTCATTTTTGTCATTAAAGTGGACGGAATTGTTAACGGCGTTAACTATTTTGAAACATAAATTAATTAATGATTTTTTTTAGGAAAAAAAAACAAATCATCTCCTTCTCTCTCTTGTTCTTCCTACTATGTTTTGCAATCTGACAAAATGAACTTAGGAATCAATTTCCAGAAAATAAAAATCTGAATTTATAACAAATTCATAAAGCTTGAACAATCATAAAGTAAAAATCTGAATTCATAAAGCTTGAATTTATAACAAATTTGAAGAAGTGATGGAAACCCCAAATTTTGAAACCCCAAACAAATGATGGGTCAAGATTCAAAAATTTACGGGCTTATGGAAGCAGCTGGGTCACGATTTCCACAAGTCCAAATTGATTCACCTCCAACTGAACTTTATCAAAGATTTCCTTCTTAAACTCTTTAGTCCCTTTAAAAACGGTTCTTCTTGCTTGCGTTCAACGCGAGGATGCGAAGACGATATCGAAGAAATTGTACGATACGATTTCTGAACTTGCTGCTGGAATTTTACCTGAGAATGGATGGCCGGAGCTTCTACCGTTTATGTTTCAGTGTGTTACTTCGGAGAATTTGAAGTTGAGAGAATCGGTGTTGTTGATTTTTGCGCAATTGGCTCAGTTTATTGGAGAGACTTTGATGCCTCATTTGGATACTCTTCATAATGTGTTTTTTCAATGTTTGGGAGGGAATTCGAGTGCTGATGTTCGAATTGCGGCTTTAGGAGCTACGATTAATTTTATTCAGTGCTTGACGACTGCGGCGGATCGAGATAAGTTTCAAGATTTGCTTTCTCCGATGATGCAGACGTTGACGGAGGCTACAACTCGCGTTTCTCTCTTCTCACTCTCCTTTGTCGGTGTTGTGTTCTGCCGCTGCTACTTGCGGTGCTGCCGCCGTTGTTGTTGTTTTAGCGGTGGTGCTGCACCGTCCTAAGTTCGGTTCGTGGTGGTGGTGTGATATGTCATAATTATATTTAGTTTTTAGATGCATTTTGATTGCATTTAGAACTCCTTTTAGAGCATTTCGGCGCATAATGTGATGAATTACGTAAGTTATGCTCTACTACTCCCCGTTTGCCTGTTTCGATGATTTTCAGGTTATTTTGATGCAAATTGATTATGATTATCTAAGATCGATCCTATTAATCAATGAAGATGAAGATAGCTTGCACAAGGATCACAATGCATCCGTTCGGGACAATTTCGAGTTAGAATGAAGCAAAGAGTTAGTGAAAGAAGTGCCAAAACTGACACATGTTCACTATTTTGATCATAACTTTTGATAGGAAATTAATAATCAAGAAATTCCAGTTGGGTTGGAAACTAGACTTGAAGGGCTTTCCAACGATAGGTCACACGTCCCAAACGGACTTCTGGTTTGAGAGATACAACCTTCGCAAGTTGACGCAAAATCGCAGTTTTCCCGCCCGGTCGACCGGGCGGTTTCGCCCGACCGGGCGAAATGAAATTTTCACAGGATGCAAGGCATGTTAGCCCGGTCAACCGGGCGAAAAAGGAGCCAAAATCGCTTGCGCGCCCGACCGGGCGGGCTCGCCCGGTTGACCGGGCGGATTTGCTGTTCTGTCGTAGTTCTTCTACCACCGTCGCCCGACCGGGCGGATTTCGCCCGGTCTACCGGGCGGTTTCTCGAGACGGGTTTATTTACCTTTTTTTAGCCGGTTTTGTAAAAAGTATAAATAGGTTTTTAGTATTTTCAATTAGGATATCTTATTTTCTACGTTTTTAGGGCTAAACACTTAGTTTCTCTCTCTCTAGTTTGTATGAACTTTTACCTTTGAAGATTATAGAGATCGTTGATTTCGTTTTCATTGTTCCTCAATCATTCGGTATTCCTCTTTACTTTGTTTTATTTAATGAATTCTTTTACTTTGATTATGTTTATTGAGTTTATTATTATCATGAGTGAGTAGACTTTTTTTAGGGCTTAGAGAGGGAAGCCATGTTTATACCTTTTTGATTGTGGTTTAAAGTTCTTCGTTATTTGGATTGAATTAGAATAATTCCTATTGATTTGTTATGCTTGTTTAATTCATGTAATTGCGCAATATCATGAGTTATGTTTAGCTAATAAGAATTAGAATCGAAAGATCGTATTCATTAGAGGCTTGTTACAATAGGTAGATTTGATTATGTTGAGCGACCGTACTGGCATATGTTAATCTAAGAGTTGTTAATGCCTGACCAAGGATTAACGAAATACTTTATTTATTCGAACCTCAATCCAAGTATTGTCGAACTATATTGTAGTGATTAAATTGGTATAAGCATGGTGGACCGATCGATTGCCCTAGGTTTTTAATTATTTGATAAATTTCCATCTTTTTGTGTTATAGTTTATTCTAGTTTAGTTATTAATTCCTCAATCAATTTCCCCTCCTGAAGTAGTTAGATAATTGAGCATTAATCTGTAGAACTCCTCTCCCTGTGGATCGACCCGTATTTGCCAGTTTCTGCTAAACAGACACCGTGCACTTGCGGTATCTTTTAAAACCCATCATGGTGCCGCCACTAATAGGACTCCGGTGGTGTTGGTCTTTGCAGGTAGTTCAAGATAGATGAGGAAATTGGGGTTTTTGGTTTTTCTTTTGATAACAATTGAGGAATGAGGATGAATAATGAGAGATGAAGAACAAAAAGTGAGGAATTCAATTTGAAACATCATTCTGGAATTCAAATTGAAGAGTTAGGTTTTGAAGAACAAGAGAGAGAAAATAATGAAGAACAAGATAGAGAAATAGATTATTTGGGCTTTTTTTAAGTATTAATTAATTTATGTTTCAAAATAGTTAACGCTGTTAACAATTCCGTCCAGTTTAATGGCAAAAATCAAATTTAGGGTTATCGGAGACAGGCCTGTCAAAGTCGGGGTTATATTGGAAAAAGGCCTATAAGTCAGGGTTATCTGAGATAATATCCCAAAATAATAATTCAACAATTATAGCATGAAAATCCATTTGTTAATCAAACTAAACCTTCCCTTGTTATAGCATGAAAATACCTTCCAAACCCTAACTTAAATTCAACAATTATTCTTAAAAAAAAATATCAAAAATATTATAAAACATAAGTATACCATTATCTAAACACATCAACACCAAAGAAACACAATTCAGTAGCCACAATTTAATGATGATAAACCTTCCCCTGTTATATCATGAAAATACCCTTCCCAAACGTTAACTAAAACCCACAAACTAAAACAAGAGAATTTCATGATGATAAGCAAAAAATAGATGACCAGAATACATACCTTGATGATTGCTGTGATTTTGATTGAAAAAAAAACGAGCTTGAAGGACCTTCAATGAAGTTCGTGATTTTTTCTTAAGGGGATGGAGTTCGTGAATGGAAGCAGAGAAGTGGCGTTTTTTTTCTTTTTGGGAGAACAAGAAATTATGTTTTTGGGTTACTGTACCAAAAAATTAACAGTTGTCGGGGTCCATAGTTAACCAGAGTTAACATTTTCCATCTCAAACTCATTCTAGGTCCCAATCGGTGAGAAAAAAAGATATAGGTCCCAAACGGTGAAAAAAGTAATAGTTCAGGCCCCATTTATTTGCTTAACTCGTCAACTGAACATCAACAAGTATTAGGTGAAATGGGTTTATTACAACTTCTTGTAATTAAGACGTTAAAAGTTATCTCTAATGATAGCGAGGATTTGCCCTTTATCATGACCTAGAAGAGTTTATGTCATTTCATTTTATATACTTAATATTTATCACTTTATGCATATTTGTTATCTGTTCAAACATGTTATTTACCCTTTTGTTAAGTTTATACATATTGCCTTTCAAAAAAAAAAGTTTATACATATTGTTATTAGTTTATACATATCTATATCAATTTATGCATATTGAATAACATCTTTGTTATCAATTTATACATATCTTAAATCAGTTTATAACGGATAACAAATATGTATAAACTATTCGTAAACTGATAACAACTGTGTATAGTTTGATATAAAATGTTTTTAAGCTAATAGCAAATACGTATAAACTGAAAAAATTAATATAAAATACTCCATCTGAATTTAATTAGATACTTCATTTTGAAAGATAACATTTTGTTAATGAATGTTTTTTTTAAAACTACCTTTTAGATTATTATTTTTTCAAAAAACTGTCTTTTACAACAAATTTCTTTCTAAATACTACCAGATAACGATTTTTGTTAAGTTTGTGAAGAAGTCACGTAATCACCACTTGTAAGTCAATGGAGGAATTACAAGGTCAAACTTAACAAAAATCATAATTTGGTAGTATTTTGAAAGAAATTTATTTTAAATAAAACGTATTTTTTAAAAGAAAAAAAATTAAAAGGTAATCTTTTGAAAAAAAATTCTTATAAAAAGTAGTTCCTTGAAATATTCTCCATAATAATAAATTTAATTATTGTAAGTTGTCTTAATTTAAAAATTGTGACTAACGATTAAGCAACATAATGCAATGAACAACCCCAAATATGAGTATAATTGCACTTCTCTTTTTGTGTTGTACTTTCTAAAAATATTGTACTCATGATGCTGATACTATTTGGTCACCACAAACTACAATTCTCTGGTCAAATCTTACCATGATGGACCTTCTAATATCTAAGAATAAACTATGAATATGTTAAGAAATTTAATCTATTTCAAAGGCAATTAAGATTTAATACTAGTTTAAGTTATAGTACTTGATTAATTATTTGTTTAGTCCTCTAGGCTAATAGCGTAATACAAAGACCAAGTTGTATATAATTAAGAGATGAGAATAAAAAATTAGAGGCAAACGTGTGTTTCTGAATGTCAAGCAATATCATTGAACGTGGCTGCATTGTTCTCTCTGATGGAGACTAAAACATGAAGGAAGGTCCGACCATGAAGGCATGGAGTTGCCCCCTTTAATGTCTTTGTTGGAGCCAAGTATGTCACTTAGACACTTACAATCTAAAGACTCTGTCAGACTACCTTGGGAAATATGGTACTCCATGTTTGTTGGATCCCTAAATCATTTTTCTTGACTTACGACAATTACTAACATGGTTGATTGTTTTTTCTTAGGGTAACACTTAAAACCGAAATTTAATTTAGTAAATGCAATAAGTTTATCGCGGATCTAAAATTACTTTTATATATATGAACAAATTTTTCTCCTCTTAGAGTCACTATTTGCTTTGAGTTTCCCTCCTCCCCCAAATCGAGCACTTAAACATAAAACATGGTAAACTCCAGTATGAGCACATAAATATGCTTACTTAGAAAACATAAAAAAAAACGCTTTTGAATTAGGTGCACAATATACTTAAGCTAATTTTGACTTATTTTCAGAAAAATTAAGTTATGATAAGTTCAGATCTGTTAGCATAAGTTAAAATTAATGCAAATTATTTTAGCTTAGTTCTAATAAGTTTAAATAAGTTTAGATTATTTTAGATTAGCTCTAATAAGTTTCATAAGAACCAATACGTTCAGATTAGTTAAATTAGGTTAAGGTTCAATAAGTTCCAATAGCTTCATATTGGTTAAATCAAGTTTAGACTATTATAGATAAGTCAAAATAATTTAAATAGAACGCACCCTTATTGTGAAATCGGGTTCATCTAAAATTTTGCAACATTATACGCCTTTTTAGTTCCTACTAGAGCTGATCAAGGTTAGCCCGGTCCGAAAAATGCCCGGACTTGGGCAGATTTGTTGGCCCGATTTTCGGGCCCAACCCGACCCAATGTTTTTGTTTGTTTAGGACAAGTTTTGGGAAACTTAAAAATGATTTTTTAATTCAAAATTTGGTATGCCCCAATTTTGGCCCAAAATAGCGGGCTTTGGGCATAAAAAGACTGCCTGAAATTTGTCTCAGCCCGGCAAGTGGGTAATATTTTCTTGAGACGGCCCGGCCCCGACTCGCCATTTGATCACCTCTAGTTCCTACTAATTTAGCGGGAGGTATATTTGTGTGCTATTGTATTGCAAGAAGGATTATAATATTATAGTACTATGGGTATTTTCTTTCTATTACTAGTTGTTCAAATTTGACTTTCGCATCATCTAACTTTGATTTGACTATATTATTTTCCTAGTATACAAAACACATATAATAATTCAAAATATTAATTTGATCAGTCTCAATACATTATTTTAAAATATCAACTTTTTTTCAATTCATTTTGCACTAATAGATCGTAAAAGATAAAACACCTAATAGCAAACCAAGGGAATTGGCATCAGAAAGAGAAGTATTGTGAGAGAAAAAAAAGGCCATAAAATTAATCAAGCACCAAAGATAGTACTGCTACTACCTTTTGTTATTGGAAAAATTGACGCGAACAACACCAACTATTGGTTTGGTGCACAAAACAACACGAACTAAACGAGGTGTGATACACAACACAAACTTTATGGCATAGGTGCGCGAATCAACATACATGATGATTTTGGCTTGAGATTGTTTACCCAAGCCTTAAAGTTTGTGATGTGGAACCATGCCAAAATCGTTGTTTATGTTAATTCGCGCATCTATGCCATAAAGTTTGTGTTGTGCATCACATCTCGTTTAGTTCGTGCTGTTTTGTGCACCAAACCAATATTTGGTGCTATTCGCGCCAATTTTCCTTTGTTATTTTACAGTTGATTTGTATGGCAAATTATACCTTTTACAATTCCAAGCACCCAGAATAATTAAAAGTAGGGTGTTAAAACGAGAGTTGTATTAGGAGTATTCTTAATTTGCTTTAGAAAGCTTTAACAGCACTCCCCATTATCTGGTAAGGCTAACAAACATGTGAAGATTGGAAGCATCTTTTTTTTTTGGTTACATAAGAATGGAGATATGGTCCAAATAAGTCAGTTGGTACCTCAATTCGTCAGCTGGTGCTTTGTTGCATTCTTGCTACTACAGGAGCACTAATTTATCTATGTTTTACCTTTCCTTTTTTGTGTAGCTTCTCGTTCACCTTTGTCTCTCTCCACCTTTATGCCAAACGTGTTGCAGTGAATCTTTGATATGGAAAGATATTAAAGGCGTATAATTAACCAAGCTCTTTAGTCTTAATTTCCAAGATTAATTTGTCATTAATGTTAATGTACCCTCTTTACCTAATTAATTAGAATCTGCAGTTATTTTGTTAAGTTTTTAATGGAAAAACAAACTTTTTGAAGTCGTTGTTGATGTTAACATCTTGTCTGTCTTAGGTATTGGGGCCAATTGCAACATCTAAATTCTAATACTACATGTCATATGAGGTTTTTGCTAGTTCAATGTCATATTGAATTTGATGGCCCAACTTTCGGTCTACATTCTGGTATTAGGTACTTAGATATATTTAACGTGCCACATATTGGAACAAGAGGTAAACCATGCACATTTCTTAGGTGTAGGACGTAAAAAAAGCCAACGATTGGGTCATGCTCTTATGAGAAGACTCGTGCTAGATGCTTGGTCAGGCACTATAGTTGGCTCATGCTGCTCCTGCTCGTGACGCCGTTTAGACACAAAACCAAGGTTTGGACACGACACGACCATAGCTCGCCATATCAGGTCAGATGCCTAGGCTTGAAAATTTTTGTGCCAAGTTTATGTCTCGTGTTATGCTTTCTCTTTAAGAATGGTCTAACACGCCCCTTCAAAAAAAATGGCCTAACACGCACAATATCATATTGTGTTGTGCTTGGTTGCTTGCCCTGTACTCATGTCTGCTGTAATATTTTTTTTAGTGATGGGTCATGTCATACTTCAGACAACACTGGCCTAGTGCTCTTTTGAATATAATCATGTGAGATATTTTTAGATCGTTCTTTGTCAAACATTTGAATTACTAATATATAATTAAATATATCATAATGATCAAAGGTGTATCTTAGAGATTATGCACATTCCAAATAATTTATTTTTTGAGGTGCATTCCAAATGGAATTAACATTAATAAAAAAAGGGTATGCGTGGACGTGTGGTTGCATCTTATAACTCGAGCTGGTAAGGTTTACACCTAGTGAACTCTATTTTACAGGTTTAATTATAAGTTTCGACTTTAATGGCAGGAGATTTCCTTATTCTTCCTCCTTAAAATATGTTGCCTATAAAATTGAAGAGGATTTGACAATAAGCAATTTCAGATCAGTAGAATTTTTCTATTTACCATTGATGAAAACTCTTGTTTCGTACTCCTGCCAAATCTGGGGAGTTGAAGCCGGCCACAGAGTTGTGGTTGGTTGACCAATCGTAACTGCTTACTAGTCCACACCTATATACTCCTATTAATCATGGGACTAATAAGAGTATGTTCATATCTAAAATTAAAGTTATTTTATTGACCCCTCTGTTGCGTAACTATTAGTAGTCTATTAGAATATATTATACCCTTTCCATGGCCCCGTCAAAATTAATTAAGAAGAAGAGAAATAGAAGTAGATTCTCTAGATTATAGAGTAGTTACATTATTCACTCCCTAAATTTCTTTAATAAAAACATAATTGAAATAATGATTATCTGCACTTTTGGGCTGTATAGTGCTGTTTAGAGCATCCTACAAGAAACATTTGTACGCATCTAATGATTATTTCTGCTGGATAATGATAAATTGATAATCCTTCTCTTATTTAAGTAAATAAGAATACCAAGGTCTATTAGATATTAGATAATTATATATCAATTGGCTTTATCATGTTCCTAAGTCTAAGTGATATAGATATATACATTTCCTTTGTCTCCATTTGTACGTCTTATTTGAGTTTAACATGGTTTTTAAATTTGTGAAAACTTTAAATGGTGGCACCATTTACAATTAATGAGAGTAAAATGGTGGGATCACATAATGGGATATATGGGATAGCCGGATAGGGCTACTCTCGCCGGTTTGTTTTAAATTTACAAAATGTATATCTTTACACTATTTATATCCATCACTTTTTTTAAAAGTAAAATGAATTCATTAATAAAAGAGTCATACGACATCTATAATAGAGATCAGGAATAACAAATACATAACAATTTTGAACAAATAAAATTCAGAATTTGCAAAACCACGATCGTTGTGTAGTAGATCTAACAATTCTGCATACCCTCTTCCACATCGCTGTTTGATACAGCCTTCAACGAGGGGGTCTTTCGATATGCTGTAGTTTTGAAATAGAATTAAATCTGATACCATTGATTATAATTGTAGATCTGAAATCTGCTTCGACACCGCATAATTTTTCATCAATGATCCAAAATTACGATTAGGGCTGCTTATCGGTCGAGCCGAGCCCGAACTGTGGTCTACTCGACTTGTGTTCGTTTAAGTTTATTTGAGCTCGAGCCGAGCTTGAAGCTTAACAAGCGGAACTTTGTTCGAGCCGAGCTTTGCCAAATGTTAAACGAGCTGAGCTCGAACTGTTCACGAACAGATTTGACTCTTCATCACCCCTTGTTTTTTTCATGTTTAATTTGTTTTTCCTTTTTAATATTTGATTTTTAGAGGTTTTCTTTTAGACAAAGGAACAATTAACTTATTATTGCGTGATATCTAGATTAATATATTTATGTATATATATATAAATATATTATTTTGCTATATAAAAGTATAATCGAGCCCGTTCACGAGCTCTCGAGCCGAGCTTTGCCTAGCTCAGCTCGGCTCGTTAAAGTCTCGAGCCGAGTTCGATCCCGAGCCGAGCCCCCACGAGCCGAGCTTTGACCGAGCCGAGCCCGAACTGTTCGCGAACAGGACAGGCTCATTATCACCCCTAATTACGATAATTCATTTAGAAACAAAGGAGTAAACTAAAGTCTCTCCCTATGAGAAGAGAATAAACCCTTTCTTTCAAGGGAGAAACGATCCTCTCTTTAAAGGAGGAAGTATTATTCAAACAAGAACGAACATAAACAAAGCTAAACAACAATGAAAATTAAAATTAAGGTGGGGCTATCCACCGATAAAATCGATGGAAACCCCTTTGAAATTCACTAATGGAGGCTAGGGTTTAGGAGAGAAAGGGAAAAAGGGATATTTATATCCATCACTTTGTTCATCATTAGTTCGTTAATAGGTAAGGAAAAACTTAGTGATATTGGATCTTGTTACTTTTGTTTCAACATAGTATATTTTCAAATTATCATCATTTTACATATTGATAATTATAAAAGAAAAATTATAAGAATTGATAATTATAAATATTAACGGTTAAATTTATGCATTAATTGAAAAACATGGGTAGTATATACTACATAGTGTCATAAGCAGTACTCCCTCTTCTTCTTTTTCTCCTTTCTCACTTTCATGTGCGCGTCTCCCAATGCACAACTTTGAACTTAAATATCTTTCGTTACATATTAGTAAAAATTATAACGATTGAATATTAATAAAGTATTAATTGAGACAAATCAAACAATACCCCACATGACTATATTTTTCTTATAAATTGAGAAAAATTGAGAAGATTCTCTCTAAGTATGAATAGTGTCAAGATTCCAAGTGAGAAAGATAAAAAATACAGAGGGAGTACTGCTTAGCATGTACAATGGTACATGGCTCTCTAACTAGCTCTCCACTCTCTCTCATCTATTCTATTCTATCTCTTCAAGCTACTCTCAAGAACTATGTCTAAAAATACCCAACAACAATAAAACTCTTTAAAGAGCTCTCAATTCGACTTTTCATTGTTTAGTGGTCCACATGTCAATAAATGAACATCATTTCATATTATGATCAAAGTTATATAAATAAAGTTATTCATGTAAATTAAATATAATTAAAAAAAATCTTTTTCATAATTTATGTAATGTAGATTTTTTTAAAAAAATATTTTAATTTTGAATGCTAATATTTAATTTCATAAATAAAAAAAAGATAGTAGATTTTGTGTATGAAATATATCCAATATTAGGCTCATTTTATAGATTAAGAAAAATTATAGTGGTTAGGATAGTAATTATTACCATCTTTTTTAAAATTTTTATAAAAAAGATTATTAAATGGTTGCAAGAAGAAAAGAAAACTTAAGTAATTGCAATAGTATGTGGGCCCCACACATTGGAGAGTCATCTCTCCTTCAACCCAAATGGTATCTTCCCCAAGAGCCACTTTGCAAAGTGTCTCAATGGAGACACACCCAAGAGCCCCATTGTTAGCTAAGAGGTGGCTCTCCATTTTCTCTCTCCTTGAAGAGCTAGTTGGAGAACTAGTTGGAGAGCCCCATTGTACATGCTCTTAGCTAGGACACTATTAAGGATATTTTAAGGAATCTTGAAATATGAGGTTTTGGGGATACCTTATACTCCCTCTGTTTTTTTTTTTTATCTTTCTCACTTGTAATCTTGACACTATTCATATTTAGAGAGAATCTTCTCAATTTATAGGAAAAAATATAGTCACGTGGGGTCTTGTTTGATTCATCACAATTAATACTTTATTAATATTCAATCATTATAATTTTTACTAATATATAATGAAAGATATTTAAATTCAAAGACGTGCATTGCGAGACGTCCACATGAAAGTGAGAATGATAAAAAAAACAGAGGGAGTAAACATTAGGGATGTTTGGATGTATTTTGATAAGAAAGTGTATTTCTAAACCCAAAATGCATTTATATCCTTCACTTATCACTACATTAATAACCAAACATGACATATTAGAATCTCTCCTTAAAAGTTTATGTCTAAATCATTTATGAAATTTTCTCGGTTAGGAAAAATATAATAAAATCTTAGATAATCTTCTTAAGTTATTACTCCCTTTTACCCTTTACTAATTTTCTTGGGACATTTTACCATTTAGGGATATTTTACTCTTATTTTTTGACGGGAGGAATATTTTATTTTAAATTGTGATATTTGACCATTTTTCCTTAAATGGTAGGTTGGTCCAGCATCTCTCTCTTACTTTTACTCTCTTTCTACATTTCTCACCTTTTCCGTACTCTTACTCTTTTTCTCTCTACAATAATTTTGAAGATTTTAATTTTTAAATATATAAGCCATGAAACAACAAGTTTTTTTCTTATTACATAATGTATTTCAAGCTAAACTCGGATCAAACACTAGTTTCCTCTTGAGCCACAAACTCCTCGGTCTCTTGCTTGTGTGCTTTTTTTTTTTTTTTGAGGGGAAAAAGAGAGGTGTATATTAATTAGCAGATAAAATGTCCATTAATACATAAGGAGACACCTCCGCTGGACAATGACACTCCCAGCGTTGTTCAACACCAAACGGAATTAATCTAGCTAGGTGATGGGCTACAACATTGCCATCCCTAAGCACATGTGACCAACTAACAGAAATAAAATCTCGACTAAGAGACAAAGCATCCTCAAGCACAGTATCCAAATCAGAGAAATAAATGACACCTCTAGACAAGCGATTCTTGATGGTAACACAATCCGTCTCAAACACCACATCTTGGAGATTATGAGCCTTAGCTAGCTTGATAGCCAAACAAAGGGCCTTGCCCTCCGCCACAGCCACAGGCCAGCGAGCCTTGGTACGTCGCGAGGCAGCAAAGAGCACATCCCCTTTGTGATCACGAGCCACTACACCAAGCCCCACCCACCCGTCTTCACTTACCGAAGCATCCGAGTTCACCTTTATGCACCCAACTGTTGGCGGCACCCAAGACTTTGATGGCAGAATCAAAGCAGCTATCCCTCTACCATAAATCTTTTTCGAATAAACCCCATACTCCACAGCAGCCTTATGGGAAAATTCCACCACTTTCTCATTTGTTCGACAATAGTCCTCAAAAACAATTTTATTTCGTCTCTGCCATAAGTTATATGCAAGATAGCTAAATTTAACTAGCACAGCATTATCAATATCTTCCCAAGAGTTCCAAAAATCACACCAATTCATATCTTCATCATGGGGAAGTCGGCAGCTATGCCCAGCAAGCTCCCATGCTTGCCGAACAACCGGACAAAAAAGAAGTGCGTGATTTAACGTTTCGGGACTCACCTTGCAAAGAGGACAAACGTCTTTATCAATAATATGGCGGCGCTTGAGAGCTGAACGGACAGGGAGGGAATTTGAAGCCACTCGCCAGAGAAACAAACGCACTTTAGGTGACACTTCGAGGTTCCATATTTTAACCCAAGCTTGGTGAAATAGATCCAAATTACCTGATTTCCCTACCATATAAGCTGTCTTCACCGAATAGGATCTATCTTTGGTGAACGCCCATGAAATGCTATATGAGGGGAGACGTTCACTAAGAGGGATAGCTAGAATCGCTTGAGCATCCTGATCATCGAAAGACTCAGAAACTAAGTCCACCTTCCAATCCATTGCGCCAAAATCAATCAGATCGCAGACATAATTTATACCATCAACTCTTTCCCCGAGAATGAAACGACTTTCACCATTCAAAACCCAAGGGTCATCCCAAACTCTAATTTTGGAACCATCGCCCACACCCCAGAGAAGACCTTCCTTCAACAATGATTTTGCTCCCCAGATGCTTTTCCATGAATAACTCCCCGAGCATCCCAGAGAAGAATCCAAAAATGAAGAGTCATAGTAATACTTAGCTTTGAAAACTCGGCTAAGTAAAGATTCTTTCTCGTGAACCAATCTCCAAGCTTGACGACCAAGGAGAGCTTCATTAAAAACAGAGCCCATGAGAATGCAAACCCAACTTAAGATATTTTTTTTTTATTTTGACGGAGATGATTGCAGTTTGCAAAAAAGCCCATACAGCTATTCGCTTAATAATTGGCCCATAATTTTTAAGCGTTTATGTAGAGCACTTAGAACCTGCTGTTATCAGCCTATAAACAACCCAAAAAGCACACCAACTCGAACAAGATTCAACTTACTTGTTAATGTTGTTTACTGAATTATGAAAGATCCATGCCAGTAATTGTTGATGACTTACAATGTTTAATTACTTTTACATATCTATACTAATATATTAAAAGGCGTGTCTAAAAAATATACATGTCACGTGACACCTCTCTTACTCTACTAGAATTGTCCAATGTGTACATATGTCATGTCAACTAACAAAAGTAAATATAATTGCAACAAGATTTGAACCCATGACATTTGCCTATTATACATAGCACACTACCATCTCAACCAACTTTTAGTCATGCTTTAAATGTCCATATTATTATATTTGTGCCTTTTATATGTTGAGTTTTTTATTATATTTAATGTGAATGGAAAAAATGCGTATAAAGTTCAGAAAAAAGTACCACCCGAAGTAACGCCCGGATCCAAATACTAGTTTCATATGATAAGTAAGCACTTCTTCAATACTGCTATAGTGCTATATATTCATGGAACTTGCAAAATGTACTATTATGTGAAAGTTGTGCACTAAAAACAATATCCCATTGGAAATGGGCCAATAATTATTTATGAAAGAAGAATAAGAAGCTCTTCGCATCAAAAATATTATTCGTAAACTTTCAAGGAAAGCTAGAAATGTTAGGTGAAGATCTACAAAAAGAATGAAGTGAAAAATTGGAGATGCGGGGTATCGATCCCCGTACCTCTCGCATGCTAAGCGAGCGCTCTACCATCTGAGCTACATCCCCTATTTGACAAGATCTCCAAATATTAATTATATAACGCTTTTGAAAAGTAATCCCATCAAACCAAAAGCGTTCTAGTTTGCCTCATACAGTCATACTGCTTCCTGTACATTCCTTTCAAGTTTCTTGTACTGCTGACATGCGACAAATTTATGATAAATAAGGTGAGTGCTGATGAAATTTGACATATATCTATAGCTCTTTTAGCATGTTGAAAAGGGCCAAGCTTATCAGATTGTCCCGTCCATGAACAACTCTACTTACGAAATTTGACACGTATATATGGTTCAGAGGAAATAGGGTGTTAGGATATGAATTAAATTGCCTTAGAAGACCTCTGAACTCTAAAGGGGTCAAAATTATTAAGATTAAGCTTGTTTCTTATATTGCTAATTTGCTTCTTGTCCTTACAGCGCTCTAATATAATATACAGCAAATAGAACCGAAAGGCCAAAGCCTAAGCCTAAATATATACGGATTAAGAAAATTGATTAGTCTTAGAATACATTATGAAAGCAAAATATTATTTGCAATATCTCCAATACTTCCCCTTAAGTGGGAGTGTGAAGATCACGAGCTTCAAATTTGGGTTGAATAAAAGTTGATTGATCTGTCTAGAGTGCTTAACTATATACTACATCGGCCCACTGGGAAATCGTACGAGCATAATCACTAATAATAATACCAATTACCAGTAACGAGCAGCTCCGACAATGCCAACCTACTACAATA
Organism: Beta corolliflora; assembly: GCA_947648045.1. Taxonomy (NCBI): domain Eukaryota; kingdom Viridiplantae; phylum Streptophyta; class Magnoliopsida; order Caryophyllales; family Amaranthaceae; genus Beta; species Beta corolliflora. The sequence continues at coordinate 7,062,144 of CANSZD010002913.1, forward strand.
TTTTTGGTACGTTCGTGAATGATTGGGTTGGCAGTGATATGAAGAGCCACTTGATTATCACAAGACAAAGTGGGCTGCCTGACTGTAAAATTCCCCAACAGAAGCAAGAGAGCCGCATTACCAAATTTACCATCTGATTTCGACACAAGCTGTCAAAGGACCAACTCAACCACAAGCTTAAGCTAATGATTGGAATGCCAAGATGGTTTTGTATCTATCACAAGTAACAGCCATAGACCAATCATCCTCCGCTTCTGCAGAAGAATGGGAGATAGTAGTTTGCTTCTTGGTTGTCTAGCAAATGGGAGAAGACCCAAGCATATGTTAGAAACTTCTGCCTGTTTGAACAAGTCATGTACTGTAAGTTCTGAATTATTTTTTTCTTCGAATACATTCATAAAATTCTTATAAACTGGAGCATATGAATTGCATCTCTTATTAGCTCTTTTCGTATAAATGAACTCTATGAAACGTTCTTCTTCCTCTCCCTTTGCTAGAAATTTATATATGCAGAAGCAAACGTTTATCAAGTCGCTTATTGCAGGACATAAGATTTAAGTTCATAGGAACCTCCAAATTGGGGGTCAAGTTTGTGTTTATGCTGTTGTTACATAGCAATAATCTAACCAGTTACATGAATCTCTTATGGGATGTCACTCAAAACATTTATTCGGATGCTCCATTGTTACAGTTATACATTGCTAGATAGCTGCACTTGTTGAGATACATTACAAAACAGTAATCAGCGTGCTATGTTGCTCAAATTGTCAAAAACAATATGAAAGCTAGATTAACTAATAACTAGCTTGATCTAACCTTCTATCTATTGAACTTGCAGCCCATCTAACAGGAGGTGATAGTGTAATACTTATGTACATCATCCTCAAACACGTGTTTTTCTTCATAAAAGTTCATTATCAATCAGAACCACCTCTAAAGTGGTAATGGATGGCAACTAAAATTTGGGAAGAAAAAGAGGTATTCGAGGATAGACAAGTATTATCATGGACATCAACAACATGTGATTTCGTCACAGAGTTCCTTATAACTATAACCAAAAAAAGTTAGTACCTACCAATCAAGTCGTTAATGAAGATAATCTTCTGTTTCTGATTCTAAGATGATTCTTTCAGAAATTCCTATTGCTTACAATTAAATTACTTCTTACAACCATTTGTAGAAAGAAGCAATTTAATTAAGTCAGTACCATACTTTTTTTACCTTGTAATCTACACTCTTCCTCTTAAACTTCTGTGCATTATCCTGAAGAAAAAAAAGAGCAGAAACCACAATACTATTTTAGCTTCCAATGAACTGTATAATGTTTCCTGAATGTCTGCTGATCTTCATCTTTTCTCAACCTGTGGGTTTTGAATCATGAACACATACATACATACAATTTTAAAAAGTAGTTGGTTCCATAAAAAAGTATGATTCATCTTACAAAGATACAGAACAAAAATTTCTCATTCAGAATCATCACCTTGACGAGTTGGACTAGCTGATGATTTCATAGGAATTTTAATCTCTAAGATTATGTCATTTTTAGCTGTTACCTCAGCCTTCTTCCAATCTGCATTTTCTGGTAATTCGATCCTTCGAACAAATCCATTTTCCCACCAATGATGACTTCTCCAATCCCTCGCCTTAGGATCAGTGTGTTGCTTCCACTGCCCACTAATCTCAAGAATCTTTCCTTTTTCCACACATACCTGTACAGAAGATTCTTCTCCTGTTCCTGTATAAGCATACCAGTTCTGTTATAATGGCTTCTTCTCCAACTTTTTCGATGCAAGATTACTAGTGTATTACATGAGCAAAGTTAAGTACCAGGTAGCATCAGCAGATTTATCTATGTGTTTGGTAAATTATCTAATTTGTTTGGCATTAGTAGTTGAGAAGGAGCTGAAACTGAAAAGAACTCATAAATAGCTGAAGCTGATAAGTTAACCAAATGCTTGAACAGTCTAGTTACAAGGTATCGAACTCATGACCTTTGAAATGAAAAATGAGAGTTTAACCATGAATCCAACATTACATCATTGTTTACTATTTCAAAATAAAATACAATAATATCTTATAGTTATATCTTATTAAAGGACTTATACAAGAGTTAAATCTCTAACACTTTAATGGTAACAAGAGACTATTGTAGACATAAACTCTTAGTTCGGCCAAATTTTTGTAGAAAGTTAAGCGATTGCTTTCATCTCCAAACTTTTAAGAGTTTATTTTTCAAAATACTATGCAATTATTTATCATGTCATGACATTAATTTTTCCTCACTAGACAAAAAATTACGAAAAGTAATAACTGGCGCAAGACGCCCGGATACTCACTAGGTTAAGATGGAAAAGAGGATAACAAACATATAACGCCAAACCCTTAATAATGGGGTCGTCTGCATTAGTTAAGATTATATCTCCCGTAGTTGTCCTCAATCCACATAGTTACTTCGTCTCAATTATCTTTTGTCAAGTGTTATATGCTCTCGCAAACCCAATTTCTTCTTATCATTCTTGATCTTTGGCCTACCTCTGTCCCCTGACTTCTTCTAAAATCTTTATAATTTCAACTTTCTCTTATCCATATTAACGGTCATCTAGGCGATGTTTACCATGCCCAAATTAAGGTAACTAGTTCTCTCTTATCTTATTACTCCAACCTTCTTCCAAATTTATCCATTCCAAATTCTATTTTCTTAAAAGTGTTCTTGCAAATCCATCTCAAAATTCACATCTCTTTTACTCCGATCTTCCTAATATGATCCTACCTAAACGCCCGACACTCAGACCGATGTAATAACAGTGGTCTAATAACCGTCTTACAAATTTTCCTTTTAACATTAAAGTTTTGCTAGTCGAACCTCTAGTTATCATGAATGAGAGGCTATTTATTGTGTATGTCTATGTTTTACATAAGCATACATTAATCCAAATAAAAATGTTTGAGAAAATCAGAAAGATACTAACCTGGTAATTCTGCTTTCAGTACATACTCTTTATCATTTTGAGTCCAATCAACTTGATTAAGGCCAGAAGCTCGTAAATTCGATAGCAAAACATCAGCCTCAAACTCCCACAGAGGAAAAGCATCAGATGGATCAAAAAACTTGCCAAACAACATAGGACTGAAGAATGAACCATCACCAAAAACTTTACGAATTGCTTGATTTCCTCTTGATAGGAAGGCTTGGAATTCATCCTCGGTAAGGGGAACGATCCATTTATGTGGTGTTCGATCTTCCAAAAGTACTTCAATCTGTCTAAGACCAGCCATCATAGAAGGTTGTATAAGAAATTTTAGAGTATGAAAATTAATATGTTATTTTGTTGTATGGTAGTTTTAGTTTTATTCTTCTTATAGTATACTGAAGAAAAATCCTTTACAAAAGTAAAGAGAACAAATTCCTTGAGAATCTTTTCAGGATTGCAAAGATAACAGAATATTTCTTTCTCCATCACTTTCTGATCGATTGGCATGTTGCAATGCAACTTGTGTTTTGGCTCATGATGGTTTACATGCACACATTTCTATATTTGCACATTCAAAGGCTGAATATCATTTTACATGCTTGTTGTCTTCAACTCTTCTTTTTATGCTGTTGCAAAGGACAAAAGCTAGAACTAGTTTTTGGACTTTTTTTATATGGTATCTCTCCATATGTGTTCTCTGAGCTTCACCCGTGAAAGATAGAAGTAGTTAATGTTTATATTAGTGAGAAAAAGATAACCTGTACTAGAGCTGATCAACTTCAGCCCGGCCCGGTTTTTGGGCGGGCTTGGGCAGTTTTTTTGGGCCCAGTTTTGGACAAGCCAAAAAAGACTTTTTAGTCTAAATTTGAGGCGGCCCGTTTTGGCCCGCAAAAGTCCGCTTGGCCCGGCCCGAAAAACCGGGCTTGGGCATAAATTTTTGGCCCGGATTGGGCCCGGCCCAGCCCGCACAATGGGCAAATTTTTTTTTTGCCCGACCCGGCCCATGATCACCTCTAACCTGTACGCATGCCTTCGATGGAGCAGAGTCTGACCACAAACAAGCTCATTGAGCTAGAGAACATTATCCAAAAATGAGTTGGTAATTTATAGGTGTAGTAACCCACTAGTCTAGTACGTGTCTATGTTAGTCAATCTCCTACTTCTTCAATGTGGGATGGCGGATGGGTAATGGCCTAATGGGTTACTTTTAACATATTTGTATCTCAACTCTCAAGGAAAGTCATGCTAACCATTATTCATTCATCACATGCTTGTAGCAAGAATCTCTTAGATTTTACATTCATTATGGTGTTCATCCACTTCAACTGATTTTTATCAAATTGAGTTGATTATTATTACTGGACACAACTAATTTTTTCTATTCAAGAAAGGGTATTTTTTTTACTAATAACTAGGTTATCATAAAATATACAGCAGGTCTTGTGTACATCACATGTAAAATATGCACCATGCTTAATCATCTATACTAGTATATCAAAAGACGTTCCTAAATGAACTGTATCACGTGGCACTACTCCTTAGAGTGTTTACTTCATGTACTCCATATACAATAAAAAAGTAGAAAATGCATGGTATAAGATTTGATCCCATGATTCCAAGCTTAAATACTAAAGTCTTAACCACTAAACCAAGTAATGTCTGGTGTTATTATTTTAAAGTAAAATATTAATAATTGAAAATTATACTTACCGGGATATAGCCCGGACCTAAAAACTAGTTCTAACCCAAATAAAGTTCAGCTTTGAGATGAACTCAAATAAATGCACCCTTTGTATACAAGATTTTGTAAATAATATTCCTAATGTATACTAGTTTTGTGCATTAGGAAGCCTGATATACACCTCACTTCTTATACAGGCTTCAATTAATGTGTTTCTGCATGCGATTCAGAGATTTTTGCTATATGTGGAGTTACTATTGGAATTAATCTATACTAATATATTAAAAAGCGTTCCTAAACAAGGAACGGTGTCACGTTGCGCTCTCCATTAGGATTTTTTTAATCCTAATAATTCACATACAATAAAAAAACTTAGAAATTGCATTCTCTAAGATTTGATGCCATGACTTCAAGATCATATATATTAAAGTCTTAACCACCAAACTAAGTCATATTTAGTGTTATCATTTTAAAGTGAAATATTAATAAATGAAAAATGTCATTACTCGGGGCGTAACCCGGGTCTAAAAACTAGTTGGTATCTAAAAGATTATTAGATAGATTGGTACCAATATCTCTTCCATTTCATATCATCAAAGTTACATAATGGCATGACCATTTGAGAGAAACAAATTGAATATTTTTCCTTTTTTCATACCAATTGAAAGAGGGCTTAGTACCAATATAGTTGTGCGAGATACCAACTTGGTATCGCACCGATAGATACCAAGTGTCGTTTCTCCTATATGTGATTGATAGGGTGTCGTACACCTGTCAAAAATAATTCCTGCAAAACCTTCTAACAATGTAGTAGGGTAAGTAGGGTCGAATCCACAGAGAGATGGTTGTTTTAATCTAGCTTCTAATGCATGGAGAAACTAAACAAGAACAGGAATAATGAATTAAAGTTCTAAACTAATCAAACTACGAAAATCAAGCTAAAAAGGATCTAGGGCAATGGTTCACCATGTTCATAACTATAATCTATCAAAATATCATCAATGGTTCAATGAATCAGATATCTAGAGCACATGTTAATCCTACGGTCGGGCCTTAACGCTCTCAAATCAACATATGCTAGTACGGTCGCTCAACATAATCAGATTTGCTAATTGTAGGTAAGCCTCTAAAGAGTACTATCTTTCGATCTATGACTCGATATTAGCAATATTTAATCAGACAATTGATCAGATTGCAAGATTAATAATATAAACACTAATCAATTAGAAATAACAATGACTAATGAAACCATCAATAAACATCCATCAAGAATTATAGCATATAAACATGGATTCCCAAACCCTAGAAATAAAAATTACTCAATCATGAAATAATGAATATAAACTACATCTAGAAAGAGAAAGGAAAACATAATTAAAAGAAATCAATTAAAGAGAGAATGAAATAATAAAACTATGAATTAAAGAAAAACATAAAAACTTAGGGTTTAAACTTAAGAGAGAGAAGAAGAAAACTAAAACTAAACCTAAAACTAAGAAAATAACGTCAGAAAAGGGGGGGGTCCCTTGGGGAGAGAGAGAAGACCTATTTATAGTTTTTACAAAACCGGCTAAAAAAGGCAAATAAACCCGTCTCAAGAAACCGCCCGGTTGACCGGGCGAAATCCGCCCGGTCGGGCGACGGTGATTGAGGAACTACGACAGAAAAGCAAATCCGCCCGGTCAACCGGGCGAGCCCGCCCGGTCGGGTGCGCAAGCGATTTTGACTCCTTTCTCGCCCGGTTGACCGGGCTAACATGCCTTGCATCATGTGAAAATTTCATTTCGCCCGGTCGGGCAAAATCGCCCGGTCGACCGGGCGGGAAAACAGCGATTTTGCGTCAACTTGCGAAGGCTGTATCTCTCGAACCAGAAGTCCATTTGGGGCGTGTGACCTATCGTTGGAAAGCCCTTCAAGTCTAGTTTCCAACCCAACTGGAATTTCTTGATTCTAAGAAGCACATCAAAAGTTATGATCAGAAGAGTATACATGACTCCTTTTTCACATTTCTTCTAATGGTTTTCCGCTTCGTTTTCGCTCAAACTCGTACTAAGACGTATCCATACTATCCTTATGCATCGTAGCTTATTTCCAAGTGCTCCTAATCCTCAAGCTCAACTAAATATACTCCAAATACGTTCTCATTACCTGAAATTCATCAAAAACAAGAAAACATACCGAATAGGAGTAGAATAACATAACTTAAGAATATGATGCAATAATGAACCTAAATATGAATCTAAATGCTCTAAAATGCAACCTAAATGCACCTTAAAACTATATATAAATATGATTTATCAAACTCCCCCAAGCTAAACCATTGCTTGTCCCCAAGCAATAAGACATAGACATGGGAAAAGTAAGACAACCTACAATATAGGACTAAAACAGGGCTAAACACTCAACTGAAAACACAAGAGATATAATCACTACACAAACCAAGCATCGAAACAATCTCGAACAAAGCCGCATAGCATGTCATGTATCACAATCAACTCTCCAATCATACCACATACCATCTCTCCCAAGCTGGATTTAACCAAACCTGACAGACCTCACTATAGTCATGTGCGCTCAAATCTCTCATGTGTTTAAAGGATAAATGATGACACTCAACCTAATCAAGTCGACTTAGATGAAGCAAATACTCTTTAACTTTGACTTTTTGACTCACTTAACACTCAACAATACAATACACAATGATCAAGAGGACTTTTAAGGGTTGTAATGGGGCAGAGGTTAAAGGTATGGAATAATTTGGGAATTGTGATGGAAAAACCAAGAAGGGGGAGCATCATATAACTGAAAACATGACCAAGAAAAATCACAACAACTCCACGCAACAACCAACATTCTCCAAATATAATCAACAACCTTATTCACTCAAGTAATTCAATCATAACCCTTTTTATTTCACTTTATTCACAACTTTTTTTTTTCACTTCATTTTCATTTCATTTTTCACTTTTTTTTTTCTCGAACTTACAATTCAATTTCAAAGCTCACTAAACATACTTTTCCATCATTCTAAACCACAAATAGAGCATTTCAATTCAATACAAACCAAACCAAACTAATACTCGCTCCCCCAAGCTAGGCTTAGGACAAATATCAAATGAGGCCAATGGCTTCTAATGTAGGTAGCAACCAAACATAGTCAGAAAGGCTCAGCGGGGCTAGAGGAAGGATAATATGAAAACAAGAGTAACTCTGGAGCTAAGATCATGAAATAAAATGCCTCAATCATATCAAAATGTATGCACTATCAAATATCAAAGAGTACCAAGTCAAAATCAAGATCAATGCGACAACTAAGGAACTAATCACACATGAAAGAACATAACTGACACGGATACGTCAGTTTATAGGCACAGAAGCTCACTTAGTTTAAGGTGTCTGCACAATAAAGTTAAATCGAACCAGAGAGAGATTAATCAATCTTACCACAAACAATCAATTGCGTAACAATCGTGCTATAAAGTATCATGCTCAAGATGAATGACGCTTATGAAATGTAGTAAAATATCATCAAAGTACTCAAAGAGTGCCAGCAATAGTCCTATAGATGCAACTAAAATGAGATGAAGTCTAATATGAAATGAAATATGCTAATGCAACTAAGAAAGCAGTACAATGTTTTTGGTTACACGTAAACTCCCACTCCTAGTGAGCGGTACAAACCGTGCAACATCCTATAGAAGCAATGAAAAAACTACTCTAAATGCAACTAACATGCGCTAAGTAATGATGACAAACATCCTCCCCCAAGCTGAATGACACATTGTCCTCAATGTGAACAAAGAGGAATTAAATGAGGGAGAGGTACAACTTACAAAAGGGGTGGGTAATCAAAGGGAGTGTCAAAAAGCATCGACACCTCCACCACAATCGATAGTTGTAATGAGGCAATGAACTTAGCCAAAAAAAATTGGCTATGCTTGCACCTAGCAAAAGACTTCATCACACATTAGCAAAGTTAGTCAAACCAAAAAAAAAAAAAAAAAAAAAAAATGAACAAAGTCGGGTTGCCTCCCGATAAGCGCTGATTTAAGGTCTTGCATGACCGTTTAAGATTAGTAGATCACTCATAATAGTTCAATGCTCTAAGAAGCTTATCATATGTTCCTGCAAACATCTCAGAGCATATTATATAAGAGTGGAAAGGAAAAATGAAAAAAATTAGTACTAAAATATTACTAAAACTACCAAAAGAAAAATCAAAGGAAAAATTATATTTACACGAAGAAGAAAAAGAAAAATTGTTAGTCTTTTTACATGACTCAAAAGAAGGAAAAGAAACAAACTGTACATTATTTACATTATCATGAGAGTCATTCAAAAGGGGAGAAAGAAGGAACGATGGAGGATATAATATAGGAGAAGAAGGAATAAGGTCAAGTTTTTGAGAGAAAGGAACATGAGACTCAAAAATAATAGGTGGTACCGATAAAGACTCATAAATCACCTCACTCTCAACTTGACTTACCTCCAAAGAAGAAATTTCAACCATGGTTTCTTCCTCCTGCAAAACATCCATCACATTGGTCTTTCTCTCAATCTTTTCATCATCCCAATAGCTCTCATTTATTATCCAACCCTCCTCATCATCATAAATAAACGGTTTGGGGCTAGAATTTTGAGCAGATTGACATTCATATTGGGAAGAGGGGTTAAAACCATAAACTAAAGTCACATCACACGAAGAAAAATCATGTGAAGTAGACTGACAATTTGAACAATAAGGGGTTGGTGTCATGTAAGTTTGGGGTGAAAGAGCAGATGAAGACATCTCCCACTCATAAGTATCCCTAGCCAACCACACAATTAAATCCCAACAATAATCAGGTGATCGGAATAGAAATTCTCCATTAGACATAGATTCTACCACCATCCTAGTTTCTTCATTTAACCCCTCATAAATCACTAGGCACATATCCCACAGTTCAATTCCATGATTAGGACCAATATAATCACCAAGCCTATGGTAGTATTTCCAAAACGCTTCATTCTCATACTGAGGAAAAGAAAAAATTGCTCTAGAATTACTAGCATGTACATGGGGTTCACAAAACATATGAGGTAATTCAGGAGAACTCATGCAAAAATTGGGAGGATTTTGATATGATGCATCAAAACTGTAAACATGAGAATCCCAAGAATTATTACTATGTTGCCTAGCAAAAGAATTATCCCCATCATCAAAATAGTATGACTCCATGATACAGAAAAGTTATTAAAAAAAATAAAAAAAAATATTCACAAAAGGGAAAAAAAATTATATATATATATACAGTATAGTCTCACCAAATAATAAAAACTAAATAAAACTATACCGTCTCCCCGGCAACGGCGCCAAAATTTGATAGGGTGTCGTACACCTGTCAAAAATAATTCCTGCAAAACCTTCTAACAATGTAGTAGGGTAAGTAGGGTCGAATCCACAGAGAGATGGTTGTTTTAATCTAGCTTCTAATGCATGGAGAAACTAAACAAGAACAGGAATAATGAATTAAAGTTCTAAACTAATCAAACTACGAAAATCAAGCTAAAAAGGATCTAGGGCAATGGTTCACCATGTTCATAACTATAATCTATCAAAATATCATCAATGGTTCAATGAATCAGATATCTAGAGCACATGTTAATCCTACGGTCGGGCCTTAACGCTCTCAAATCAACATATGCTAGTACGGTCGCTCAACATAATCAGATTTGCTAATTGTAGGTAAGCCTCTAAAGAGTACTATCTTTCGATCTATGACTCGATATTAGCAATATTTAATCAGACAATTGATCAGATTGCAAGATTAATAATATAAACACTAATCAATTAGAAATAACAATGACTAATGAAACCATCAATAAACATCCATCAAGAATTATAGCATATAAACATGGATTCCCAAACCCTAGAAATAAAAATTACTCAATCATGAAATAATGAATATAAACTACATCTAGAAAGAGAAAGGAAAACATAATTAAAAGAAATCAATTAAAGAGAGAATGAAATAATAAAACTATGAATTAAAGAAAAACATAAAAACTTAGGGTTTAAACTTAAGAGAGAGAAGAAGAAAACTAAAACTAAACCTAAAACTAAGAAAATAACGTCAGAAAAAGGGGGGGGTCCCTTGGGGAGAGAGAGAAGACCTATTTATAGTTTTTACAAAACCGGCTAAAAAAGGCAAATAAACCCGTCTCAAGAAACCGCCCGGTTGACCGGGCGAAATCCGCCCGGTCGGGCGACGGTGATTGAGGAACTACGACAGAAAAGCAAATCCGCCCGGTCAACCGGGCGAGCCCGCCCGGTCGGGTGCGCAAGCGATTTTGACTCCTTTCTCGCCCGGTTGACCGGGCTAACATGCCTTGCATCATGTGAAAATTTCATTTCGCCCGGTCGGGCAAAATCGCCCGGTCGACCGGGCGGGAAAACAGCGATTTTGCGTCAACTTGCGAAGGCTGTATCTCTCGAACCAGAAGTCCATTTGGGGCGTGTGACCTATCGTTGGAAAGCCCTTCAAGTCTAGTTTCCAACCCAACTGGAATTTCTTGATTCTAAGAAGCACATCAAAAGTTATGATCAGAAGAGTATACATGACTCCTTTTTCACATTTCTTCTAATGGTTTTCCGCTTCGTTTTCGCTCAAACTCGTACTAAGACGTATCCATACTATCCTTATGCATCGTAGCTTATTTCCAAGTGCTCCTAATCCTCAAGCTCAACTAAATATACTCCAAATACGTTCTCATTACCTGAAATTCATCAAAAACAAGAAAACATACCGAATAGGAGTAGAATAACATAACTTAAGAATATGATGCAATAATGAACCTAAATATGAATCTAAATGCTCTAAAATGCAACCTAAATGCACCTTAAAACTATATATAAATATGATTTATCAGTGATCATCATGAATGCATGTTTTGCCATAGAGACATACTATGTGAGAACAGAATATTTTTCGCGACTTTATTTTTGAAGTGTGATTATGATCATAAGGCATCTTCTCGCATCTTCAGTTACTTTTTCAATGGAAAATCTAGCTTATGAAGAAAGTGATCAAGTATGGCTGTCTTTTGTTTTTAGCATCTTATAATTACTTTTTGCCAAAAAGGAGGGTTAGGATCAGTTTGATAGATGCTTGTTTTCATGGCCTCATGATATATGAAGTGATCACTTTTGAAGTGGTTATTAGTGCACCACCAAAATAATTGAGATCAGGGCTACATAGGAGGTAGTATCCATCATAGTATTTGACTTTTAACACATATCATAACTTGAGGTAGTGGAAATTCTTTTTGAGTCACTTCTATATCTTTTTTCCCTCCTTTTCTTTGGTTTTGTTGGGAGCAGTTTAATCAAATGTTTTTTTATCTCATCGGAAGGCTAGAGGGAAGAACTAATGGTATGTTCTCTTCGGCATAAAACAACTGAACTGAATTGAACTGAACTGAATTGAATTGATTGAATTGAATTAAACTGAACTGAACTGAACTGAATTAAATTATAACTAATTAATAGTAATGATAATATTTTAGGAACTGAACTTAACTGAACTGAACTGAACTAAACTGAACTGAACTGAACTGAATTGAATTGAACTGAACTGAACTGAACTCAAAATAAGTTGGGGAGAACAGGCCCTAAGAACCCTAATACCTTCCACATCCAAACTTCCTCTTGACAAAATTTGTGAACTCCAAATCTGTAACTCAATGCATGCGAACCATTCATTCTCCTCTATGATCTTTGTTATGAGTTTGCTATCTTTTGTATTTCATTGCTCTGATTTCGGTTCTTCTAATCTTTCGTTTTTACACTTTCTTGCCGAAAACTAGAGGTGCTAATAGAGCGAATCAAGCATGAGTTAGGTTGTACTTTCTCAACTAGAAACATTTCAAGTCGAGCATTGACCGAGTTAAGTCAACTCTAGTCGAGCCTAGGCCGAGATTTTATCGAGTCGAGAACATTTGTTAACATGAAAAATACTAATTTGTTGGTCTTTTTTCATAATAATTGCAAGTGATGTTTCACTCATCAAACAAATTCTAAATTAGGTCTGAAAATGCAAGAAGCTAAGATCACTTGATATTATTAAGAGGGCACACCCCTCGTATTAGGGCTATTTTTCCCATAAGGAAATCATATCTATTTTAAATTTCTCCAAAAAAAAGTGAGATCAATCTCTAAAAAAAACAAGTGAGATCAATGAAATAAACATGGCTAAGGGTCCGTTATTCAACTTAATTTCCGTGAACCTATCTTATTTTTTCGTAACTTTTTATACCTCTTAATTTTTCACAACTTCTCTTAATTCTCTAAAAAAATTACATTTTACTCTCAATATAGGAGATTAAATTTTCATCTTCATTCTTTCCATTTACAAACTTACAAAACAACCCCACAACCCACCCATATAAAACCAGTTTTATCTTGGACCCGTCCTACCAAACCCGAAAATGTTTGTAGTGGGACCTTGGTGGTATTTAGGCGTCCCATTTTCCGCGTTCTTTTCGGTCCTCTTTCCTCAGTTCAAAGGAAATGAACATAGATTCTCGTCGAATTTTCTTTTGATTTTTAAAACCCCCAAAATATAGGGAGTAAAAATTTTAGGGAAAATTAAAAAATATCTGAACCCTTTTGATTTTACTCCCCTTTTACAATTACGCGGTCAATTTTTTGTACCCAGCTCAATTTTACGTTTTCTTTTTCAATTGTTAGATCTAGTCAATTTTCAAATATCAGGGTCCAAATTTCAACTTTCATTTCGGCCAAATTCTTATAATATATCACAAATAAAACGCATTATTCTTGCTGAAACGCATGCAGAGTGATTAATTCAATTGATTTTCTCAATTGGGTTCTTTTTATTTAGAGATTTTGTTCATTTAGGCCAAGAAATTTCTGCATTTTCTGGGTATTGCTCAAAGTTTAAATTTTTGGGGATTTAGGCTTTGAGGTTCAACTTAGAATAAGTCAAATTGCCTCAAATTTGGTAAATTTTGGGAATTGTGGTAAAAATTGAATTGGGTATGTGGAGTTCTGCAAAAAGGTGAAAAATTTGTTGCATTTTCCAGAAAAAAAATTGAAACCCTTTTTAGGGTTTTATGTTGTTTTTATTGGCTTTAGTAGCTGGGGATTTAAAGGTTTTGGGTTTATTGATGAGATGATTAGGATTTTTTGTGTTTGTGATGGTGAAGATACCAAAGATGCGTATAAAAGATGTGGGTCTTTCAATGGTGTTTGTTCTTCTGTTTTGGTCTTTTTTGGGAATGACCCTGGAAGATAGGAAGGTGATCAGGGAAATACTTTCTGGGTTCGACCTCGATTCGGCTTCTGAAGACTCAGATGAAAATTTGGTATGAAATGTGCTTGTGTTTTTTGTTGAGCTTATTTGTTTATGTATAAAAGTTTTGGTATATACTGTTCTTTCATGTGAATAAGTTGTTCAATTAGATTAGAGATGCTTGTGGAGCTGTTCAATGTCTCATGTCTGATTGTTCTGTGATTCATGCATATTTTTGCATTTTATGATTGCATTATGTTATGTTAGCAAGCTCAGAAGATACTCACTCTTGCCCCCCTTTGTTTTCGCTATCGAGTTTCGGTTACTTTTAAACTTGTTTGTTGGGTGGAGTTGAGGAAAGACATAATTGGTGGTACCAAAATAAGGGAATGTGAGAGTGAAGTTGTGGACTTGTGGTTGCACTTTTAGATAAAAAGCTGGGATGAATGAATCTAGAGAGAGTTGTATGTAAATTGTAATTGAGAGTTAGCCGCTTAGTGTTAGAGAAATGAAGATCTTTTCTTTATTTCTTTATCCTTCTCTCTTTTCCGTTTATTCCTTTCCCTGAATTTGCCATTTTTTTTCCATTTTCTTGTTAATTACTCCAGTTATCTTATAGTCCTACATACATTTCCCTTGAGGTGAGTGTTCAATTCTTTTCAAGTCCAGTTTTCAACTCCGTTTATATCAGCATCCATAATTGGGAAGTTGAATTAATTAGTTAAGTTGATTAGCTATTAGTTTATTGATAGATGATTGACAATTTGTAATTGCCAATTGGTAAGTGTTACGTTTTTATTGTTAATTCTTGATATTAATTGTTAGTTTCCATTGCCAATTGCATTGGTTGGTTTTTTTTTTTCAACTTTCAGGCTGTGTTAATTCAATTCTTCATCATCTATGTGGTTTTAGACTTTTAGTTGATGAAGTGTGGACGGTGAATGTTATAATATTACATATTTGTTGTTGGAACTATGACAAAAATAGAACGATGGGATGACAAAAACATGGAAGCCAATATGGCTTTCATAATTTGGCAATTGTTAGGCTGTGAATTGTGAAGGATGAGAGTTTGGAGCATATTTGGAAGTCACAAGAGTCCTTGGTTTCCTCCTTCCCCCAATACAAAGGGAACCTCCGATAGAAAAAAAAAAATGAAAATTCGAGGAACACGCATGGGTGAAATTTTGGGCAATCTGGTTCTTTTTTTAGCAACTCTGAACCTACATGGCTAAATTCCTAGATCCGCTTCTGCATATGTTATTTGTTCACTCCCACATTAGAGAATAGAAGAGAAAATGATCACCTTATAATCCTAGGAAATTACTCCTTCCATTGTCAATTATGTTTAAGTTGCACAGAGACGGGTACGGGTTCAAGTTTTGGTACGGAGAAGGGAAACGACAAGATTTCGACATTATAGGACATTGGTACGCATATCCGTACATGAAACGTATCGTATCGGGTACGTGACCTAGAAGAAGTACCCGTGCTAGAGATTGCAAGTGGTCCAGCTCTCCGGCTCTTTCACCGGCAGCCTTGGCCCACTTGTGCTATTATTAAACTTAACAGGTCTATATGATGTTGTGTCCTTAATCTTTTTTGTATTGAAGGGACTCTTTTGGGAACATCAAGATTCCTTGCAAACTTCCTTTATCCGTCTGCCAAGTTGTGAACTTCTGATATCTAGAATGTGAGTCATGAGAATGGTTAGCAGCTGAGCTTGTGAAGATGTCGTAGAGAGGTCATATTGGCTTCTCTTTCGGATTATTCTCACTCATCGCACATAAGTAGTAAAATACATTAGGAGTGTCAGTTTCAGTTTGCTGGTTTAGTTTACTTTTAGGCCATTATAGATTTATAGTAGCTTGATGAGAATCTTTGGATATCAGTAACTTGCTGATTGCTTGTGCCTTCCTCGACTGATTGTGCTATTCTAGGCTTTTCAATTCTGCTCAAGTTTATATTGGTAATTTAGTTGAACTTAAGTACAAAGTTTATATGTTGTAACTCGTACACATGAAAATTTTGGTTTTACTAGTATTCCCATCGCTTTCTATATTTCTAATGGACTACTTTCTCAAAGTTTTAATTTAAGTTCCTTTGGCTTTGGCTTCACCTCTGATGTTTTAATCTTCTTAAGTTCTTACCCTCTCCCGCTTTTCCCTTCAGCTCCCTTTCCTTTCTGCTGTTTATTTCTTTCAAGTTAAAGAGGAATGGGCTTGCAGTTCTTCTTTGAGATATTTGTGCTTTCTGTGAAGTTAAGATATGAGCCTTTGCATACTGCAGTACCTTACTGTATAATCTACCTGATAATGTACCATGGCAGGTGGAGGTACTCGCTATTAGTTGCAGGCTTGAGTTGTTGCATGTGAATCAAATTTATAGAGATCTTGGTTTTAATAACCCAGATGCTTCGGTCGCAAGAACTGGAAAAAATCTAAACAATCAGGCGTTCACAAAGGAAAATGTTCGAAAAGCTCTCAGCATTCTAGAGCCACAGAAAAGGAAAAATCTTTTCAAATGCTTCAGGGAGAATTATCTCATCTCCCCAATCTCTGGTGAAGATGTCAGTCCTGTTAGTTGGCTCTATAAAAATCTGGATACCCAGTTCCTAAAATTGAAGCCCACTGCCGACTCAAGAAGGCTTTTGGCTGAAGCTCCTTCTCGTGCCCCTTCACCCCGTTCTTCTCGATCCAAAGGCTCTGGTTCAAAGCGCAAAGCCCCACCTCCAGAAGACAAGTTTTCCATTCCATTTCATGTTCCCGACTCTCCACCAGCAAAGAAGGATGGGGGTGGAGATTCTGAGTCAGACTCAGCGGCAGACAATGGTAGTAGTGGGCACAGCCAGACAACAATTGTTGCCGTTGTTATTGTTACTGCAGTTGTAACATTTTTGGCTGCTTTGATTCTATTTTTATGCTGCCGCAAAGCATTGGGTGGAGGTTCAAAATTGGAGCATAAGGATGACAGGCCCCTTCTAAGCTTAAGCTTGAGTGACCAAACTGCTAGTGAGTTATTTGAAGGTTTCTTTTCGGAGTTTTAGTCCCGATATCTTAGTGATATACAGATATACTGATGTTTGCCATTGATTTTTCAGGTTCTTCGTCAAAAACTTGGGCTTTTGAAAATTCTGTTCACAATGAGAAGATCGGCAATGACAACTTGAGTAGCACAGTAGGTGCTATATCTTCAGACACAAAGTTATCGATGGAAACTGCTAACAATGTGATTGTATCTAGCAACAGTAACGCATCACAAGCACTGAAGCCACCTCCTGGAAAAACTGGTGTCCGCACCCCTGGGATGCCTCCTTTGAAGCCTCCTCCTGGGAGAGCAGAACCCTTGCCACCTGAACGTCCTGCTTCATTGAGGCCAGGTCCAGGCACAGGAAGCCCACCACCTCCTCCTCCTCCCAAACCTCCAGCAGCAGCCCCTCCTCCTCCCCCTCCTAAAAAGTCAGGTCCACCTCCACCTGGGCCTCCACCACCACCACCAGCTCGTGGAGGGAAGCCTGGCCCTAGGGCGCCACCACCGCCGAAGAGTGGAACCTCCCGTCTTCCACCAGTTGCTGTCAAAGCTGGCGGTGCTAATGGAGATGATGCTTCAAAAGCAAAGCTAAAACCATTCTTCTGGGACAAGGTTCAGGCCAACCCTGAGCATTCAATGGTTTGGGACCAACTTAAATCCGGGTCTTTCCAGTGAGTTTCCTACTTCAATTTGTTTGTCCTTTTCCTGGTCTATAATAGTAATATAAATTCTTCTACCAACTTTGCAGGTTCAATGAAGAGATGATAGAATCGTTATTTGGTTATGCTGCTGCAGAGAACAAAGATGGCAAAAAGAAAGAGTCTTCCTCCCGTGATCCACCATCACAATTTATTCAACTTATAGATCAGAAGAAGGCGCAAAATCTATCTATCCTCTTGCGGGCATTAAATGTGACAACGGAAGAAGTCCGTGATGCTCTGCTAGAAGGTGATTCTCTTACCTCTTTTTGAGAACCAAATACTGTGGAAGGGGAAATAATGTTTTAAAAAGCTAAAAATCAAGCTCGTCATTGCCATGTACAGCAGTACAGCTTATTCTAGCATGACTAATCTCAGCAAATCAGGAGAGGCTTATGTCATATTCTAATTACAGGATGTCATGTGGCTTGATTCTTCATTCGCTGCTAACATCACTTTATCTTATGTGACTGCTTACATTTGAGGATTATGCAAATTTGTGCATCTTAATTTTGCTAGCTTTGCACTTCATCCTTTGGTTGAGATTTTCAACCTGCATTTGCATAGCTTTTTTTGCTTCTGTTTGTTAAGAATGTTGGTCTATGTAAATATTTTATGTAAAAGTACCAGTGCTGACTGCTGAGCATGTGAAGCTCCAAAACAAACACAAGAGGAACAATATTTGCCTACATAAAACCGTTTTTAAGACTTTCCCCTTCCCAGTCCCAACCAACAAAAAAAAAGGTATGGTGAAACATGCATTCTCACCTTGAAAAGAAATTTGATTTTCTTGCCTGTCCATCTTTTATTAGGGAATGAGCTTCCTTCGGAGCTCCTTGAGACTTTGTTAAAGATGGCTCCTACTCCAGAAGAAGAATTGAAACTGAGACTTTTCAATGGTCAAATTTCTCAACTTGGACCAGCTGAGCGGTTTTTGAAGGTTTTGGTGGATATCCCATTTGCCTTCAAGCGACTTGAGACATTACTTTTTATGGGTATTCTTCAGGAAGAAGCTACGACAGTGAAGGAATCCTTCATAACTCTAGAGGTCAGTAGTATCTCTTGAATATTCTGACAGGGTTTTGATTAAATTCCATTGCTCATTCTAATCTTACCTTCTATCCACATTTCTTGCACAACTGAACAGGCTGCTTGCAAGGAACTCAGAAACAGTCGCCTTTTTCTGAAGCTTCTAGAAGCTGTGCTTAAGACGGGCAACCGTATGAACGATGGAACGTATCGTGGTGGGGCCCAGGCATTCAAGCTGGATACACTATTGAAATTAGCCGATGTCAAAGGGACAGATGGCAAGACCACACTTCTCCATTTTGTTGTTCAGGAAATAATCCGCTCAGAAGGTGTGAGGGCTGCTCGTGCTTCTCGAGAGATGAAAAGTATGTCCAGCATTAAATCAGAAGATCTTTTGGAAGATATCCCAGATGATTCTGAGGAACACTATCGGAGTCTTGGTCTTCAGGTTGTTTCAGGAGTAGGTGACCAGCTAGAAAATGTTAAGAAAGCAGCATGTTTGGATTCCGATAGCTTGACAGGATCTCTTGCCAGGCTTGGAAATTCTTTGCTTAAAGCACAGAATTTTCTTAACAATGATTTGAAGGAAGTGGAAGAAGATACTGGATTCCTTGAAGCCCTTAAAAGCTTTATAGAGCATGCTGAGGGGGATATCGTGCGGTTATTGGAGGAAGAAAAGAGGATTATGGCCCTTGTGAAGCATACAGCTGATTACTTCCATGGAAGTTCTGGGAAGGAAGAAGGGTTACGCTTGTTTGTTATAGTTCGGGATTTCTTAATAATGCTGGATAAAGCATGCCG
This sequence comes from Beta corolliflora, assembly GCA_947648045.1. Lineage (NCBI taxonomy): Eukaryota > Viridiplantae > Streptophyta > Magnoliopsida > Caryophyllales > Amaranthaceae > Beta > Beta corolliflora. Next base: position 7,081,651 of record CANSZD010002913.1, read on the forward strand.
AGAGGTGAAAGAGAAGCCAAGGTGGCCTACTAGTAACCAGAAGAAAAAAGACCCTCCTTCGCGGCAAGCGTCTACTGAAACACCTCGAACACCATTAACCCCTGACTTTCGCCAAAAACTTTTCCCAGCTATTGCAGAGCGGCGGATGGACAATGGTACCAGTTCAGATGATGATTGAGGGAACAGGTTCTCTTGTTTTGATAGGTATGTTGATGTGTTTGATAAATTTTTATCCTTCACCATACTTTTGCTGAACTTATCTGAACCAACTTATCTAGTAACTTATTGGAGCTTATGTAAACTTATCTTAGAACTTATTTTAGAACTTGTCAGATTTTATTGGGACGTAACCTAACTTATTGAAACTTATCTGATCCTATTTTCCTGAATTTATTTTCTCAAGGTGAAAAGCACGCACCCTTAATCTGCATTCTCTTTTTCTTCTATTTTTGTTTTCTTTTCCCCTAAATTTTATGCAGTAAAGTACTGCATGTACTGATACAAGCTTCATTTCAAGAGTAAGAACTGTTTTGAGTTATTTGTTGGTGCCTCAACTGTTAGTGTTGATTGCTAATGAAATTGCAGTGAGGCAGATTTCAATGTTCCTGGGAATCAGCAGAGAACTGAGGGCTTTCATTTGAAATCCCAAGTCTGAGAAAATCAACATTCGGCGTTCACATTCCTCCTGAAGCTAGTTATCCACATTCCTTCTGAAGCTAGTTATTCAGAAGCTCAGACGACTTCGGAGCATATAGAATGCAATATTTGACCATCGGTGCCACAACTGTATCATGTTCACGGATCCCCCATGTAGAAATACACCTTCAGCTCTTACTGACTCATGATGATTACTTTTTCACCCTGTAATTTAATTTATTTCATTGTTATGGTTTATTAATTTTTGGTAATTTGGTTTGTTTAGCTCAATCGTTGCCCGATATTTAGAAACTACTACAAAGAGTAGGTTTAGACATAAATTGAAATATTAGAAATCGGTATAGTTTTTCCTCCATCCGTATTAAACTTGCATAATGTAACAATTTTCATAATGTAAAGCATGCACAATTTTTAAACTTGCAAAATAACAATACCTTCCTTGAAATACGTGGAGTATAATAGTGATGTGAGTAGGATGTGACAAAATATAAATTTATGTACGACTCACTTTGTTTTTCTACTAGTTACAACTTTTCTTTAGTCTCTAATACATAATCTTGATCATTATCATTAATTATGTACTAGTTAACCTATATACTACCCGATAGTATTCATTGTACACCCAAAGGTTATTTTTTTCCTTCATTTAGAGCTCTCCCTATTGCGAATTTTACTCATTTGGAGGTTTCAAATGAGCAAAAAAACGTTCCATAATACTACCTCCGTTCCATAATAAGTGAAACACAGGGATTGGGCACAAGATTTAATAAACATCACTTTCAAAAGCCAAAAAGTCATAAAATACCCTTTTCATTATCAAAAGGAGGAGAGAGAAAAGCAAACCACACAAGTTTGTGATGGGTACTCTTGTCATTTTGTCACTTTCTTTTTTCCATTTAAGGTATGTTTCACTTATTTTGAAACGTTCTAAAATAGTAAGTGTTTCACTTATTATGGAACGGAGGAAGTATTTTACAATTGTCAAAATGCAATCGACCTTATCCTCCAAAAGGAACACTCTGACTTTTTCTCGAATACGGTGAATACTTTGCAAGCTGGAGCGCAAGTATCCGGAGATTCTGATTAAGCACTGCAACAGAAACTTCAACACGATGGCAAATGTTTTGGCTAAGGCTTGTAGGTCCATTGATATGGAATGTGTTGTAACTAGGATAATCCCTACCCCCTAGTTATTGTTTTCAATATTTAGTTTCAGATTGTAACTCTTTAAACTCTCTAAATTAATGTACTCGCTCATTGTTTACCAAAAAAAAAAATGAACAAAAAAAACTAGCATTGGATATACCACCATGTTTATGATACAACCCAGATGTATGATAAAAGTTGTAATAGTAGTACTTGATACTCGGAAACCAAATTAATCCAACCTTTAAGTATTTTACCAACTTTCATGTTTATTAATATCTTTGTTAAGTCAAAATTAATAGTATATATTATGACATGAAATTAAGTATTTTAATGGATTATCGACCTTATATTATGGTTTCATGAAATTAATAGTATATTCCAATTGTCAACTTTCATGAAACCATAATATAATTGGAATCCATTAATTTCTCCATTATGGTTTCATGTTTAACTTATATTTTAATATAAGTTGGAATATATTATCGACCCTATCCTCCAAAATTAAGTATTTTACCAACTTTCATGTTTATTAATAGGTTTCATGTCTATTAATTTCAGCTCTCCATGCTAACTCACCCTTTCATCCCTTCTCCTTTGTTTCGATATCACCAAGATATTGGCTTATGCTGGTTGATCCAAAAAAACAAGAAGTAACTTGTAAAACATTGCACAAATCTTACACATACTATATTACCATTATTGATCCAAAAAAATATAACTTGTAAAACATTGCACAATGTTATTTCCATATACATAGATTAGACGCCAGCCAAAAAAAATATGATGTACCACCAGATGCAGAACAGCGATATTTGGTTTAACCTCCACAAATTTCATTGATGTTTCATAAAAATTGTCAGGGAAATCAGGAAACAAGAAACTTATAGTCTTATACACATTAAAAAGTAGGTAAAATCTAACCAAAGTCCTAATATATTAAATATTAACCCAACTAAACATTAACCCCAACCCACACAAATAAGAACAAACTGATGATTACTTCAAAACCCTAACCCTAACTAAATCCTATAATCTTCGTAACGAAAATGCAACAATTTCTTTCAAAGTTTCCAAATCCAGATTTCCTCTTTCATTGGATCATCATATTAACTTAAGAGTCGTCATCAGCGGTCGCCTTGCTACCGGCCTTCTTTGGGAGCAGAAGGTTGTGAATGTTAGGCATCACACCACCATTGGCAATTGTAACATCTCCAAGCAATTTGCTCAGTTCTTCGTCGTTCCTCACTGCCAATTGAATGTGCCTTGGAACGATTCGAGTTTTCTTGTTGTCTCTTGCTGCGTTTCCTGCCAATTCCAAAACCTACACACAGAAATTCACATTGTCAATCAATAATTGATCATTAATAACATCAAAGTTCAACTCAAATTCCTTATTTAATTAAGGAAACAATCTAAAACCTAGTTTTTCAAAATATTGTTTCCATAACTAGTTTAACTTCTGATTGCGTTAACAAATTAAGTATTAAATCAAGAGATTCAGTCGATTTCTACATTCGCAAGCTCAAATTCACTGTATAATGAGAACAATAACTGTAATTCAAAGTCAGATTTGTGAAGATCCTAACGAAGATCAAAACCCTAAGTTCAGCAATATCAATCAATCAAACGACAAAAAAACGCACGAATCGGAGTAACTTAAATCAATTCCAAACCGATTACAAAAGGAAGTCAAATTAAGAACAAAACTACAACAATTTCAAACCCTAGATCCACGAAAAAATCGTAAAAAAACAGCAAAATCATGTAAAACTTCAAATCAAAAGAGAGGAGAGAGAAAATACCTCAGCAGCGAGGTACTCAAGAACAGCGGCAAGGTACACCGGAGCTCCGGCACCGACACGCTCAGCATACTTTCCAGCCTTCAAAAAACGAGCAATACGACCAACAGGAAACTGCAAACCAGCCTTACTACTACGAGATGTAGCCTTCTTCGCTGTACCAGAACCTAGGGTTTTACCTCTTCCTGCCATTTTTTTTTTTGCAGAGATTTGAAGAATTTGAAGAGAGAGAAAATGGCGGAAGAAGATGATAAACTAGAGGAGAGAGAAAAAGAGAGAGATTGGCGTGGTCGAGGAGAGAGAAAGGAAATATGTTAGGTTGATTGAGAGGGTTCGTTTTGGTTTTATAGGGGTGTGGGGTTGTTTGAATCTCAGCCAATCATGTTGAAGTGCACGGATCGAGTTTTTTTGCCGTTAGATTGTTTGGGAATCGACGGTTGTTGGAGTTCGTTTGTTCTCTTTTTACGGTGTGATTTTTATATTTTCGAGTTTTTGAGCGCCAGCGCCTAAAATTTGTATTGTAGCCTTTGTAAAGACTAAAGAGTGGTGAATGGTGATGTCAACTTTCTAAAATTAAGAGGAAAATGCCAATTTCCCAAGGTTCCCCCTCACTGATTAACTTCCCTCCTTTTTTGTACAATCTTAATTTTTCATTTGTTGGAAGACTTTGACTTATGCAATATTCAAATACTGAGTACTAATTTTAATCGGAGTTTTTTGGCTAATGTGTACATATAAATTTTTGAATGTAAAATGTTGTTGGATTTATCTAAATATATATTTAAAAATTATGTTTTTTTTTACAGTTTTTATTACTAGTAATAGATCGTATCAAATTAAATGCAACAATTTGGTTGACACGGACTCCTAAGCAAAATTTCTTAAGGATTAATTAACAAAAGTGAGGGCAAGTGTTTAGTGTGATTAACCACCACCAAGTACCACCACCACCACCGAGGCACCACCAACACCACCACCACCGAGGCACCACCAACACCACCACCATCAAAACACCTTACTGCTGCCCACAAAATTCGAAACCAAAATCAACCAAAAACCACCTTCATGTTGCCCCCGAAATTCGAAACCCAAATCAACCAAAAACCACCTTCCTACTGCCCCCACCACCACCCACCGTCAAAATCCATTCCACCTCCACAACAACTTGAAGGCGAGAGAAAGAGATCGAAGAGAGAGAGATGCAGGAGAGAGAACGAAGGAAGAAGGAGGTGAGAGAACAACGAGAAAGGAAAGGTGGTAGGGTGGTTGTGTGGTGAGAGAAAGGAGATCGATGGAGGATGTCGGTTAGAGAAATGAGATCGATGGAAGATGGAGGTGAGAGAAAGGAGATCGATGGAGAATGTTGGTGGTTTTAGGCTGGTGGGGGAGGAGATCGAAGGTAGAGAGTATCACGAAGGTGATGATGATGGTGGTGGGTCGTGGGTGGCGGAGGACGTATGAAGGACGCCAGCGAGAATGGTGATGATGATGGTGGTGGCATGATGGAGGAGAGAGAAATGGTGGTGGGTAGATTAATTTAGATAGATTAATTTTGATTAGTTTTGTAATTAATTTGATTTGGGTAGTATAATATGTGTTTTAGTTTTTTAATAAGGACATTTTGGTAATTTCAGGGGTAAAAATCATACCAAAAATAGAAAGAAGGAAAGTGTTGCATTTAATTTGAAACATCCGTTTTTAGAAACTGTTGCATTTAATTTGATACGGAGGAAGTATTAATGATTAAGGCTATGTTCTCTTCGACATAAAACAACTGAACTGAATTGAACTGATTGCAACTGAATTGAACTGAACTGAACTGAATTGAACTGAACTGAATTGAACTGAACTGAATTAAATTATAACTAATAGTAATGATAATAATTTAGCTATCATTAATTAATAAATATAAATAATAGTAATAACAATATTAAAATAATATTATATAATAAACATTAATAATAGTAATTGTAATATTAAAATAATAATAATAATAATAATAATAATAATAATAATAATAATAGTAAAAGCAATAGTAATAGGAGTAATAATAATAATAATAATAATAATAATAATAATAATAATAATAATAATAATATTGTAATTGTAATAATAATATTAAAATTAATATTAATATTAATAATAGTAATAGTAATAGTAGTAGTAGTAGTAGTAGTAATAATAATAATAATAATAATAATAATAATAATAATAATAATAATAATAATAATAATATAATAATCGTAATTGTAATAATAATAATAATAATAATAATAATTGTTTTATTATCAGATAAATAAATTAGGAAATGAACTGAATTGAACTGAACTGAACTGAACGAAACTGATTGCAACTGAACTGAACTGAACAGAAAATAAGTTGGGGAGAACAGGCCCTAAAGTTATATTTTGACAAGCGTACGTAAAAGTCAGAATGTTGCAACTAACCCAAACAGATTGATTATTATTTATTGTCATTGATATCGTCTTATTCGTTTCTTTATCTTTATCTTTATCTCTTATCGTACTTGAATATTTATAATACGTTTTTGTATCCTACTGAAAAATTATTTTTCTATTAAGTATATAATATACTTGGAGCTACCTAATTGTTAATATGTTGTATTATACTCAGTCACTTATGATATACTTCCTTCGTTCTTTTTTGATTGCAACATTTGCATTGTCATACTTGCCGAGGCACAATTTTGACCATTAATAACTTTAGTTATGTATTTGTAAAATTATACAAATGAAATATAAAAAAACTACACATTGAGACGAACCAAATAAGATCTCATATGACCATATTTATCCTTGTGTATATAGCATCATACATAGTCAAAGTGTGTAGTAGAAAAGTCAATATGTTACAATAAAAAAAAGAACGGAGGAAGTAGTTGTAACCCTTTGGTTTCTTCACATACTCCACTTTGATTATATATTTCTTTTAATTTACTAATAGTATACAATATAAAAACTGTTATTGTGTAAAAAGTTCTTAAGTTTTGTCTCAGTGAGTATTTCCAATCAATCAACTTTTTATAATTTTCACTATTGATACCTTTGTTTTTTTTTTTTATAGTTATTCAACTTTACTTATGAGGATTCACTAGGGACCAATTGTAAAGGATAATATCACGTTCCGTGAGTAGTTATTGTGAGGGAAATCGTAATATCCCAACAACTTAATCATGCTTAATTAACTAATTTATGATGATAAGAGGTTAAAAATTTATTTTAATGTTTTACTAATCAGGCCATCAATAACAAAATTCTAATTGAATAAACTATGTACAAGTTATAAGTATAATCTATTAAGTTACTTTTTTTTGGGTTTTAATAAAATAAATAGAAGAGATAATTTTGTTAGGTGGTTGTGAATTATAATTAGCTTAACAAGTAAAGGATTAAAAACCACAATTACAAGTATGCACAATTTCTCTTTTAATAAATATGAGTTATTAGTAGAAAAAAAAAAACAAAGGGAGAAAGGAACGAAATAGTTTTAAGCCATAATTGTTGACTCCTTCTTCCACCTTTCTTCTTCCTTCTCATACATGGCAGCCAAAGCCAAGTTCATCAAATCTCCGAACCTCTAAATTGTTGCAACGATCACCACCAAAAGAAGAATTCTCACTAAAACTATCTTCAGCCCATTGTTATCTTCAATTCCATTAAAGTAAAAACAATGATTTTCAAGCTTTCTAGAAGGTTAGCAACGGCTATAAATAGCCATGTTTACCCACTTTCAAGCATCAATCACACTCACCACTCCCCTCTCCACTCAAAGTTCCCCGAAAATAGCAACCCTCGCCGAGTTACCAAGTAAAAGAACTATGTGTGTATGAACATAATAAAGAATTATGATAACGATTATGATTACTTCCTCCGTAACAAAACAGAGGTTACACTTTGAAAATTACACTATTCACTTAATACATTTGACTATGCATTTTTTAGTTTTAAATAAAATCAATCGTTACTATACGATATATTGTTGGATTCGTCTCAATGTATACTTTCATAATATTTACTTCTTATGATTTTTACTAATACACAATTAAAGTCATTAACGATCAAAGTACTGCATCGACAAGTGTGAAAGTCAAAGTGTAACATCTATTTTGTTACGGAGGAAGTATATGATTAAAAGGTTATGTTTATGAAATAGTTTTACTAATTATCTCCTCCCTGTTTGCTGATAAAAATGATTTGAAATGCTTTTGCAATGTTAGAGTAGTATGTTACTGAGCCTCGGCTCATGACATTTTGTTTTATGTTTTAGGTACTATTGTGCTAATGGGATGGCGTGGCAGTGAGGACTAGTCTAGTATTTAAGCTTTCTTAAACACCTATGGTCATAATAAATGTCAGACTATATACTAGTTATAATATGGATAATTATGTTTCAACTTAAGTTTTTATAATGGATAATTATGCTTCTAGTTATAATATGTTCAAGTTTATGAATTCATGTTTGGAAAGCACGACAGTAACGCACCGACTATCTAGGTTATGCTGCTAATGATCAATTAGTTAACTTAATAATATTGATTAGTAGTTGGGGCGTTACATAAATAGTCTCATTAGTGTCTTATTAATATATTATTATATTTTATTTAGTTATATCTTGTTTAAAAGGGTCATATTGTTACACTAAAACTTTGTTCGAATAGTAATCATAGAAAAAAATAGGGAAAATTGCAAATAAGTGTGAGCTTATATATTCCTTCCCTATCTCTCCCATCATTGAAGGGTTTGATTCATTCAATTGGGGAGTCAAAATAAATCATTTCAAGTATTTTTATTACCACTTGTTGACCCAATATGATGACAAACTAAAGTAATAAACTAACATGATTTAAGTGTTATGTGTGCAAGGTTTACTAATTAACTAATAATGGTGCCTAAGGATGATAATAAAAGAAGTTCCTAGTGGAAATTTCAAGAAGAGAAAAAGTTCCTAAGTTGGAACTCAATTAGAAGAAGTATGATTGTATGAGTGTTGCTACTATTAGACCTCATGTAAGAAACAAGGTTACAAAGTATGGAAGGGAACTACCTTGTTCCTATGGGTTAAGGAGCTTGAGATGTTCCTTAAGCAAAAGAACTGTTGCTTCCGGTATTCATTTCAAGTATTTTTCATTTGATGGATTAATTAATTGTTGGGTCAGGGCGATACTTTCATGATAATTTAATATGATAAAAGGACGGTTTTTTTACCATATAACTCCGTCAATTTTTTTTTGCACCATATACCCCTGCAAGTTTCAAAATTCACCATATACCCCCCACTTTTTAAAAAATCCACCAGATGCCATTAATGACTAACGGTTGTTAACTCCGTTAGTCATTAACCCTCAATTGACGTAATTACCCTTAATTACCCCTTTCCCTAATCTCCCTCATACTATTCTCTCTCCCCTAACCTAATTAACCCACTTTTCCCTCTCTCTCCTCCACCATTAACATCACCATAAAGTATTCAATAATAGTGATCATTGATTGTTGTAAAAATGACATTTGCACCTTTTATTATGGGTGTTCATAAACATCTGACTCGGTCGATCCGGTTTTTCGGATATCCGATCCGATTTTTTAGTTTACGGGTTTTTCATTTTCTGATATCCGAAACATTGGAATTTTTCAGTTATTTCCGGATATTCGATCTGAAATATCCGAAAACATCCGTTTTCAAGGCCGGATATCTGAAATATCCGATGATCCGATTTGAAACTTATTTTATGAACTTTTCCTTTGAAAAAATCAATTTTTTAGTTTTCGGATATACAATCTGAAATTTCGGATATCCAATTTTTCGGAGCAGATTCGGGTCAGATTTTCCTCGAACCGAAATTTCGAATCGGATTGGATATCCAAAATGAACACCCCTACCTTTTATGGCTATTTGCTCTCATCAGCATCCCACAAAAGCCAAAGCTCCCATAACCCTTTTGCAAAGAATAAACATCAAAGTAGAAAAAACACTTACTTAAATGGCACAAATTTATTTGATGGTATAACTCTTCCAAGATAATACATGAAAAACAAAATATGGTGAAGAGCAATGTGGTAATTGAAAACTATATTATCTTTATCTAATATTAGAACTTGTGGGCAATTAACACCCTGAACTATAGTGCAGGTGCACCAAACAACCCCAACTACGACTCATAGCCAGAACACCCCAAAGTACGGACCTGAGTGCAGTCCCTACCATAAATGAGGTCGATGATCGGAATTCTCACCGGCTATAAGTCGTGTGCTAGATATTGGGCAGCCATAGAAGCGTTTTCCTTTATTGTCGTTGAACTTCTAAGTAGTTTGGACTACTGCAGGCAATCGATGTCGACAGTAAACCCTACATTACCTAAACTAGTATTTGAATTCTTCTTGAAACTTGGAGATGAAGCTGAGCTCATTGTTGTTATGCGGATTTCACTCTTTCAAAATTTAGGGTTCATTTGGGAAGAAAGAGGGAATTTGGGGAAGTAAGAGGAGATTTGGGGAAGAAAGTCTTTTTGTTCAGTTGAGGAAGGAGAAAATGAAGGCACGCGTCTTTTTTTGTTTAAATAAAAAAAATTAGGGTTAATAAAGAAGAAAATAAGAAAGGGGAGAGAATTCGGTGAGAATTTTGGGCACCGGCCTCATTTATGGTACGGACTGCAACTAGGTCCGTACTTTAGGGTGTTCTGGCTATAAGCCGTAGTTGGTGTTGTTTGGTGCACCCGCGCTATAATTCAGGGTGTTGAGGCCAATTTTGCCTTAATATTATAGATGGCCAAGTGTCGGTAATTCCCCTTCTTCAAGTGCTAACATGGCAGGCATGTCCTCCACATAGCACTCCTCTTTCATGCAAAAGCTCTTACCTTACATTCAAAAGCAAAATTTAATTAATATAGGATTTGAACTCACGACCTTGTGCAGAAAATATGAAACTCCAACCAATGAGCTAACATGTCAAGGAATTAATGATGCTCATTTACTACTAAGCATAATTAATAATGAATATATCACAAACTTTTACATTTCGAAATAAAAGAAAGTCAAAGATAACTTAACAATAAGAACATTAAAATAACGTTACAAGTTTTTAATGAAACTCAAGAGCTAAGTTCTGATATTTTTGTATGCATGTATGGTATATATAAAATGATTTATTCCATTTGCTAACACATCTATACTAATATATTAAAAGGCGTTCTTAAACAAGGAACAGTGCCACGTGGCGCTCTCCCTAAGGGCATTTTACTCCATGTAATCCACATTCAATAAAAAAAATAGAAATTGCGTAGTACATGATTTGATCCCGCGACTTCAAGTTTATATATTAAAGTCTTAACCACTAGACCAAGTGATGTTTAGTGCTATCATTTTAAAGTATAATATTAATAAGTGAAATTTTTTCTTACCCGGGGCATAGCCCGGGCCTAATAACTAGTTTACAAGAAAAACTTGGGGCATCGCCAAGTTTTACCCTCCATCCTCTCCATTGCTCACATGGTGCCATGTCATGTCATCGATCCTGTGACATGACATTTATTTAAAATACTTCTATTACTCAAAATAAATAAAAATAAAAATACCAACAGTCATACTTTTTTGAGATTCATAAATACACATCCATTTTACTATATTTTGACACACTTCTAAAATATTTATTTTCACTTTAAATTTTATATACTTGACTTTTTATTTTGGTATGATACTATTTTTTCTAATCATGAGTGAGGTGCATTTCTCAAAATGGGTTATGAGGCATGATCAACTTTTATAAGATGAGAGAGAAAGTTGATGAGAGAAATGGATGACAATTGGCATGTTTTTTGGGTCATTAGTGGCCATACTCTAAGAGGCCTATAACTCTTAACACATCGATCTCAATGCACAAGTCGTTATCCTCAACCACCATACTACAACTTCTATTTGTAACAAACTTTGCCAACTCAACAATTTCATCATTTTTTCTTATCAAAGAACTCGGGCCATGGCCCGGGACCCACAACTAGTTGGATGTACAAAGGCGGTATAAATTTAACGTAAAATTAGACAAACTCAAAACTACATTCTCCTAACAAGTCCATTACATTTCACTCTAACCCAACACTACCCCAAGACATCTCGCACCAAACTGGCCGTCTGTTCTATTCTCCTTCCTTTTGTTTCTCTTTGAATCTCGAACAACAACATACAATTTTTGAAAATGACCCGACAATCTTACTGAATGAATTTAATTAGTCACTAAATTGATTAAACTAGTAAGTAAATGAATTTATAAATGTGAGAACTCAATGGATTAAACTAGTCCACTGAATAGATTAAACTGATCACTAAATAGATTAAACTACTCAATTTATTTAAAATGGTGATCCGTTCTCTTCTTAATATTGGGTTTGGACCGTCGCATGCTTTTAAATTAAAAGTAGGCAGTCTTTTACAAGACCAACTGTATTTATAGAGTTAGAGAAATGGAAATTTTCCCTTTTAGATTCCATCAATTCTTAGAGTGTAAGGCTTTCTATTCTCTAGGTATTATTTGCTTATACAATACTTCCTCCGTTCCATAATAAGTGAAACATAGGAGTTGGGCACGGGACTTAATAAACATCACTTTCAAAGGCCAAAAAATCATAAATACCCCTTTATATTAGCAAAAGGAGGAGAGAGAAAATCACAGCACATACTGAACATCCATGGCAAATATCGCAATTTGTTACCCTGAAAGCAGACCCAAAAAAAAAAGGAATTTTCGCATTAAAATTCACAACCTGAATTGCAGAACAGAAGTGTTATTACTATTGAAGTTGATTTATGCTAATGAAAACTGTATTTAACTATTAAAGGTAATTTTGACTGAATATACCCTAAATTGCAAAAAAATTGCAAACTTAAACCCTAAATTACAACCCCCAAATCATGGCAATAATCATGCGAAATTTCGAACCGCAGAATGCAACAACTCAGCACCCCGAAATCAAAACCCTGTTATTCATGCGAAATTAGAACCCCGAAATCAAAACCCAGTAAATTCATGCGAAGTTTATGTTCGAACCCAGGAAAAAAATGCAAAAAAGATGTGAAATTATCATGATGCGAACCCAGTAATATGCGAAATTTCGAACCACAATATTCAAAAAATTAGAACCCATGAAAATTCATGTTTGAAGTAGATGCGAAATTATCATTCGAAATTATCATGCGAAATGATGTTCGAATTAGAAGCGAAAATAAGTAAATTCATGCGAAATTCATGAAGATGAAACCATAATCATATTCGAAGTAGATGCGAAAATTAGACTCAAATTGACCTTATTGATTGATGTGAAAACCAAAGACCCAGATGTGAAGAGGCAGATTTTTTCATGAGAGAGAAGATAATGAACAACAAGGAAAATGAAACCCTAGAAAAAACGCCTGTTGAGATAGAACACCAAAGATTTTTCTTCACAAACCCTAAAAAGATGTGTAGGTGGATTTGTGAGGGATTAATTGTTATCGTGAGAAATGCTTGCTGCAATTAGGTGAGATGTAGTTGAGATGATTTATTAGGAGTTATTATGAGGTTTAGTAGTTGAGATGACTTAATGAAGTTAGGTGAGATGTGTTTAATGAGGAGTAATAGAGGGGTATTTTTGTCATTTTGCCACTTTTTTCTTTCCATTTAAGGTATGTTTCACTTATTTTGAAACGTTCCAAAATGGTAAGTGTTTCACTTATTATGGAACGGAGGAAGTATAATTTTTAAAATTTATATGGTAGTTGATTTTATATAATTTAATTGATTCCAATTTCCGTGATTGATATCTGTTTATTTATTCCGATTTTCTTGAATGAATTCTAACTTTTTTTAGCTTTCATATATACTTCATCCATTTACAAATAGTTGCAGCATTTCTAAATTTCACACTCGTCAATGTATGATTTCAACCAATAATATCTTTAATCATTAATAAGTAAAAATTATAAAAAGTTATTTTTTTATTTATAAATATACAATTAGACGAATCTAACAAAATTTCACATGACTATAAATATGTTTCCTAAAATATAAATCATGAAAGACAATATAAGTGCATGATGTAAATAGTGCACAAAATTAAATTGGTACCGTACAACTATTTCTAATCAGAGAAACCATTAGCCTCCTTGCCTATTTGGGTTAGGGGATTCCTTGCATTACACGTTCTTGTTGCCTAATTTTTTGCTATGTTTTCCGCCCGAATTGACGTTTGCAACCAAAAGTGAATATTGGAATTTTGAAGCAAATCTAGACCACATAACTTTTAAATGCTAATATTAAGATTTTGAAGGGTATTGCTGGCTTGTTGCCCATTATATTTGCTCTTCCATAGCTACCTATAATATGTTGAATTGCTGATAAAGAAAACCTCCTAGTGGCACATTCCTGCATCTGGATTTGATATAAAGTTGGCCCAAACTTTTACTCGGCTTAGTACAAACTGGACTAGTACCAGTTCAATTTGGTCCACAAATTCCAAAAACTTAGGCCTTTCAGATAACCAAAATTCGTTCTCTTTTACTGTTCGTGTAGTCCAGTCCATTTGGACTTAACTAATAACTACTCCTGCCTAACCCATATATGCCCATGATAGAATATACTATTGTTATTGTGCTCCTGTAGCCCGTAGGCCTATATTAGTCCTTTATTATAAGGTTTTTGATGTGGGATAGCATTAGGATTTAGGATTCATGAGGGACGATAGCCTGGTTCAATATTGGATCCAAAAATTTTAAGTGTAAATATATAAGCTCTTCTTTGAACATATTTTCTTTGTTTTGGGACTAGAAATGAATATATTTCTGGAAAAATGGATCAGAATACCCCCAACTTTGGCCCGTCCGCTTTTAATACCCCCAACTATGAATTATTTTTAAATACCCCTAACTATTGGGAAGGTCCGCCAAAAATGCACCCACATGACTTGTAACCTGTTAACAAGGTCATTTTTTTATTTTTTATTTCTCTTTTATTTTTATTTTCAATTTCTACTCCCACCCACCACCATTTCAGCCACCCTCTCCCCCTCCACCCTAGCCCCTCCCCACTCCCACCACCCCAGCACCAACTCCCCTCACCCCAGCAGTCGGAAATTTATTTAGTTTTTATTAGGTTACTGCACTTACGTGGCACATTATCATTGGCCAGTTTTTTTCCTTTTTACTGATTTACACAGTTCATTTCTCTCTCCCCTTACTCTTTGCCCCATCTCCTTTCCAATACTCTGCCATTGAATCTTTGGTTCTTGAAAAAAATTGAAAACTAAAGCTATTATTTTAATTTTCTCTTCATCCACCACATCAAAGTATCAACGTCAAACTCCCTCCTCCTGAAATTTGACAATCCTCCATGGTATTGCGGAAAGGATATGAAGTCTAATTTGCGTACTTTTGTTAAATTAGATTTTCAAATAACTTTTCGATTTGGCAAAAACAATCAGTGGTTTAATGTGTTTGAGTTTCTTGTTGGAGGAAATATTTCAATTGGACATTAGAGGAAAGAGTGAAATCACTGTGTTTAGAGAATCAAATTTGGAGAGATTTGGCACAATCGAACTAAACAACAGCGAACTCACTACGAACAAACCTCGAGCAAGTTCTTCAACAGGTGAAAAACAATAATAATATTGTTGATTATCATCATAATCCTGCTGCGGAAGTTTTTGGCAACTGAGTTTGAGTGTCTTGTGGAGATATCAGCTCCGGAATTGAAGTCTTTGGCTATAAATGTCGGGTCAGGTTGTAGTTTTGTGATTGATGTGCCGAATTTAGAACACCTAATTATAAAAGAGGCAGGAGGAATCAGGAGAGGGGTGGGGAGGGGGGTTTCTCTGTGGGAAGGGGTGGGGGAGGAGGGAGAAAGAAGAAGGGGAGGGGGACTGGTGGCTGAGGAGGGGGAGGGGTGGCAGTGGGGTGGGAGTAGTAGTGTAGTACAATGGTAAGGGTGGGGTGATAAAAAAGCAAAACAAAAAAAAAAATTAAGTAAAACCAATGAGAGCACGACACGTGGTATTTTTAACCTGCTAAACCGGTTCTTTTAAGTCATGGTGCATTTTTGGCGGACCTCCCCAATAGTTGGGGGTATTTAAAAATAACTCATAGTTGGGGGTATTAAAAGCGGACGGGCCAAAGTTGAGGGTATTCTGATCCATTTTTCCTATATTTCTCCTGTTTTATCCTTTCATCTCCGAGCAATGATAAATGTCTAACCGTTAGACATGAGAAAACATCTAACACAGGGTATTTGGGTCCTTTCACTTAGAAACTAAGGGCTTGGAGAAAGCCACATGTCATGATGTTGTTTGTCCAAAAAAATATTACTTTTGCAATTTCGAAACTTGTATATCTCAAAAAATATATTTAAAATAAAAATAAAAAAACATATCAATATTCATATATTTTTATTCTCTACAAATAGACATCCATCTTGATATAATTTTATCACATTTTTATTTTACCTTGCTCTAACTAGGGATGGGCATGGGGTCCAGGACCCTACCCGGACCCTACTGGACCCGACCCTAATTTAAGGGCATGGGTCCAACTTTTTCAGACCCTAAGGGTCCGGGTCTGGGTCCAAGTGAATTTTTTAGGGTCCGGGTCTTGATATTTTGGACTCGGACCCGACTCTTAGACCCTAAAAATGTTTAATATATAAGTTTTAACATTTTTTCATCTTCTTTTTTTCCTTGTTTTTGGATATTAGTCTTCCAAGACATTATTTGTATTATCCTAAATAGTATAAATTGCTCTAGACATAATTATTATTGTAGTTTATATTTTTCTTATTTATGGGCCTTTTTTCTAGATGATCATTTTTTATCATGAAATATTAATAATGCTGAAAATTTGGCAAAAATAAAGAAATAGGCCTGGACCCTAGACCCTACAGACCCTAAGGGTCTGGGTCCGGGTCCAATTTTTCCAAACCCTCAGGGTCCGGGGCTAGGGTCCGGTTGGACCCGACCCAGACCCAACCCTTGCCTATCCCTAGCTCTAACCATTATTTAGATTTGTGGAAAAATCAACACAAACACTATTTGTGTATACACAAACACTATTTGTGTATACACAAACACTATTTGTTTATACACAAACAATACATGTTGTGTACACAAACAATATACTTCCTCCGTTCTGTTTTAAAGGAAACGTTTGCTTTTTCACGCAACCCAACGCGCTTCTTTAATCATTAATATCTTAAGTTGTGCACACGTAAAAAATATAAAAAAGTTATAATTTGATAGTATGCATCGAAACGAATCTAACAAGATCCCACTTGACTATGTTTTTCTTTATATAATGGCGATAAATTGGAGTCAAAATTGATCAATAAATAGTGTCATTTCACCCAATGTTTCATTTAAAACAGAACGGAGGAAGTATGTTGTGTTGAAAATAAAAATATATGAATATTGGTAAAATAAAAATGTGATGAAATTATATCAAAATGGATGTCTATTTGTAGAGAATAAAAATATATGAATATTGGTATATTTTTTATTTTTTTTAAAACATATTTTTTGAGATATATGTGAATTTCATGATAAACATATAGTTTTTATGTGTATACCAAATAGTATTTGTGTACACAACATATATTGTTTGTGTACACAACATATAGTGTTTGTGTATGAACAAATAGTGTTTGTGTTGATTTTTTCACAAATCTAAATAATGGTTGGAGCATGGTAAAATAAAAATGTGATGAAATTATATCAAAATGATGGATTTCTATTTGTAGAGAATAAAAATATATGAATATTGGTATATTTTTTTATTTCTTTTGAAACATATTTTTTGAGATATACAAGTTTCAAAATTGCAAAAGTAATATTTTTTTGGACAAACAACATCATGACATGTGCCTTTTCTTCAAATTCCCTTACAAACACAAGTGGGCTGCCACATGACTGTTAGATGTTTTCCCATATCTAACGATTATACATTTATCATTGCTCTTCATCTCCTCATCTCTAAATCCTAGATCCACGAGATGTCTATTCTCCAAGTTGAAAATAGCTACTTTTTGGCCATTCTTATAATCTTAGCATGTAAGAGCAACTTAAGCAAGTACCAATTTAGCTTTAATTGCCACCTAAAATTTTAAAGTTAGGACCCTTCAAAGCTACAAACTCCATTTCCCGTAAGCCACAATCTCTTGAGTAGTGATAAAACGCTCATCATGAGCGGTTATCACTACCCACTCACAGCCATATATTATTAAAAAAGTTGGTGTGACACCTCTATAAAAAAAACAGATTTATATTAATAAAAAATTATGGAAAGCATTAAAATAATATTAAGCCAAAAAGTGACACTGATAACTTTCCCCCCAAAAAGTACAATTAAGAACCCATGTTTGTGTATTTGAAACCCTGATTATTGTTAAATCAACCCCTGTTTGTGTGTTTGAAACCCATGTTTTTGTTAACCCAACCCCTGTTTGTGAAAAAGTAAACATGTGATCTCTGCCATAAATCAAAAAATTGCATTGATTTGCGTGTCCCATTCAGCTTTTCCCCCAAAAAAGTACATTTGATTATTGATACGAATCCATGTTTGTGTATTTGAAACCCTTGTTATTGTTAAATCAACCCCTGTTTGTGTGTTTGAAACCCATGTTTTTGTTAACTCAACCCCTGTTTGTGTATCCCTTTTCCCCTTCCATTCCCTAGTCAATTCCCTATTATTATATTGACTTCATTAAATTGTTAAATTACCACTTTACCCTTTTTGTAATTGTTAAATTACGCATTTACCCCTGTGAGTGGGTAGTGATTACCGCTCATGATGAGCGTTTTATCACTCCTCCAATCTCTTCTCGCTTGGATAGGTTTCATTGTTTTTTCGTCTTTCATTCAACTTTACCTACAAAAGTGTTTTTTCACTTAGGAACACTACTAGGGGGTGGATTGTTGTGATGGGAACAATGAGTATCTTTTGTGGAACTTAAAGAACAACGAAAGGAACAATGCGAATACACAAGAGATTTTACGAGGAAAATTCCTAGGCTCAATAGGAAGTGAAAAACCTCGACCACAAGGAATTTGAAACTTAACTCATCCACTTATAATAGGCTGACCCTTAAGTTTAACCTATTACACTTTTCTTCTCTTGTTCCACTAGGAACACTATTCCCAACAACAGTTCCCATAGCTGTTGTTCCTCTCTTGACTTCATTCAAAGTCCTCTTTTTGCTTCACTCAAAGCCCTCTCTTTACCTCCACTCAAAGCTCACTCAAATGCAGGATTTCACTCTATATCCCAACCCCAAAATGAATACAAAATATAGATAATTCACTACAGGAAGAAGCAATAAGCAGTTAGGAACAATAGCACTGACATGAACTTGATATGGCATTGACTCACTGTTTGCAACTTTACTGATTGCTTTAAACGCTTTGTTCACTCAAGTCAGACACTATCATGTGATGATTAGTGTGACCAATTTTAGGGCTGGCAAAAAAAGATGTATGAACCTAATAACCTGACCCGAACCTAATAACCTAACCCGAACCTAACTTGAAATAAGCGGGTTAGGGTTGGGATTATTGACCTATTTAAGTAAATGGATTGACACGATTAACCCATTTAATTAAACGGGTTAGGTTTAGGTTGTCATTTTCGATCTGAAAATGACTTGTTTTAACCTAATTAACTTATACATATAAAAAATTCTAGAAAAAAAATTGATAAATCTAAAATTTGGTTAAAAAACGTAAAATATTGCTAAAATAGGTCATAGTTATTCTAAGAAACCCTAAACATTCATACTTTCAGTAGTGAACTTGCTCATTTAACTTTTTTTAAAAATAATTATCTTTCATTATAATATTAGTTATGATTAAATGGGTTATACGGGTAACCCGATTATTGAATAGGTCGGGTCAGGGTTGAATTTTTGCAACCTATTTATTAGATGAGTTAGGTTTGGGTTGAGGGGCTTTTGTCCCATTTATTATCGACCCAAACATGAACCCGACCCACTTGCCAGCCCTAACCAATTTATAGGCTTAAGTAACATAAGATACTCCGCTATGTTATTGACTCAAATCCTAAAAGATAGAT
Organism: Beta corolliflora; assembly: GCA_947648045.1. NCBI lineage: Eukaryota > Viridiplantae > Streptophyta > Magnoliopsida > Caryophyllales > Amaranthaceae > Beta > Beta corolliflora. The sequence continues at coordinate 7,101,347 of CANSZD010002913.1, forward strand.
CCTTTTAACAACTAGATAAGTGTTTGAAAGTTGGCCAAGGTTGTCTCTCGCGAATAAAATTTCTTTTGAGGTCTTAAGTTGACAGAAAAAATTTAAAAGGTTATTCATCACAAAAAGTGATATATAAAAGGTTTGTTTTGATAATTTTTCCTACTTTAAAACTTTTTCTCAACACATAAAATATATTTTCCAAAAGACTTTAACAACAATTGTAGTTTTTTTAAACATGCACCAAAACACTAGAATATTGAAAAGATGAACTCAGATAGTGATAAGGTGACAAATGACAGACTCTAAGTTCTCTTCACACGTTTTAATCATAGTATAGATTTTGAGTTGGATAAATAGATTCGGGTAGCTACTAAGGATTTGGGCCCATTACAAGCCAAACATCCCCAAACTCCCCCCCCCTTAAATTCCAAGTAAATGTTTGGGGTAAGAATTGAACCCTAGACCTTACCAGAGAAGATGAGAAAACTCACCACTTAAGCTCACCCCAATTCCTAAGTGGCATGTTTTATGTACTTTTGACACGTTTTAATCATAGTATAGATTTTGACTTGGATTAATGGATTCGGGTAATAGCTACTAAGATTTTGGGCTTTATGGCGGGTCTATTAGATATTAATGCACACCACAGGCATACAACTGCTGTCAGAGAAGCCATATTTAAATTTTTACCACCATCAATTTATTACTTCCAACACCCTCTCCACTTGCAAATTTATGCATAGATTTCCTTCCAATTCTTAAATTTTCACTCAAATATAGATTCTTTCCTGAACCAGAAATTTTGTCTTTCTATCCCTTTCCTATCCGCTCCTCCAAAACCCAAAAAAAAAACCCATCTCAAGAAAGGAAATTGCTATTTGCATGTAACAAACAGTTTCTTTTTGTTATTATTTCATCATAATCTGAAAAAAAAAGCTTTGATTTTTGGGCAGTTAGCTGTCTATTTTACTGGTATAATTGTTGGTCATGGAATTAGAAAAATCTTCCACAAGAAATCTTATTCAATGGCCAAGTCTGCCAACAAATATACACTTGTTAGTGAAACATTAATTGCAATCTTTCTTTTTTCAGCTCCCAAATTTTGGAGAGAAAAATGGGTCTTACTCTTATCTCAATTATAAAAATGATATCTTTAAGCGAATTCAACAAGGAAATCTAGAAGATAGAGAAAGAAGCAAAAAAAAAAAAAAATGGAAGGAAGTGTGAAAAATGGGAAAGGAAAGAAGCAGCAAGGAAAAGAGAACAACAAACCAAATGTGTGGTTCTCATTGAAGAAATCTCTGCACTGTAAATCAGAGGCATCAGATGTGCATGAACCAAAATCAAAATCATCATTATCAAAGAGTAAGAATCATCATAATCATAATGATAATGATAATAATATGATGAATTCAATATTAACTAGAAGAGTAGGAAGGTCAGGTTGTTCAAGGTCAATTGCAAATCTTAAAGATGTAATTCATGGGAATAGTAAAAGACACATTGAGAAACCCCCAAGTTGTAGTCCAAGATCTATAGGAAGTAGTGAATTTCTAAACCCAATTACTCATGAAGTCATTTTGAGCAATTCTAGGTGTGAGCTTAAGATTACTGGGTATGCCCCTTTTGGCAATTGCACTGATGGGTTAGGCTCAATCGGAGGCGGCGGAGGCGGAGCCGCAACCGAAAGAGCTACTGCTGCTGCTGCTGCTGCTGCTGCTGGTGGTGGTAATGGAGGAAGGGAAGAGTCAACATTTGTAGGTACATTAAGGCCAGGTACCCCAGGTCCTGGAGGACACCCTACAATGCATTACTTTAACAACAACAACAATCCATTATTTGGTAAAAACTCAGGAATGGGAATGCCAAGAAAGTCTTTTAGTGTGGAGAGGGAAACAGATATCTTTGGAAATGGAGGTAGTAGTAGTGGGATTAATAATTCAAGGAAAAGATTTTCACTTGAAATTGATTCAAATGGTTCATCTCATACTCAGCATTTGACTTGTCATAAGTGTAAAGATCACTTTAACAAATGGGATGCTCTTGAAGCTCACCATCTTTCTAATCATGCTGGTAAGCTGCTACTACTACTAAACAAGTTTTTTTTTTTTTTTGGTAAAGTTGCAATTTTATGAAATTTAGATGATATAGAAGTATATTGTTGCCTTGCTTTTTACAAAAGTTGTTTGCTTATAGACTTTTAGTGTAAAGTGCTTATGTTTGGATTTACACTTTTTAGGCCTCCTATCTTATTTCAGCTTCAAGACATTCTTCTTGAAATTAATTTTGCTGGTTGAGGACTTTGCTATTGAGTTTTTGGTCTCTCCTTAACATAGGACCTTAGGTTTCCTTTTCCCATCAACGTGCTTAATTTTTTTTTTTGCCTTGTTCTGCTGTTTATGCTGTTACGGCGTGTTCTCTTCACTATGTTTTGCCTGAACTTATCGGAATTTATTGAAGCTTATTTTGTGGTGTCGGACATTGTTATTGGAATTGAAACTTATTTTTCTAAGGTGTGGGGAATGCCTTTAGTATAGTTTTTCTAGTAATTCTCACATTTGTCTTAAAATTCATGTCTATGTACATTTTACTACCTAATTGCTATAAAAATGTCATTAAAGCAAAGGCTGTATTTGCATTTTTTTCACTAGTCCATTAATAATTTAATATGGTACTACTTTCAAAAATATTTCCTGCATCAAGATAGCTCTTGAAATTGAAAATACTGATGTTTGTTGCAGTCACTGAGCTTGTGGAAGGCGATTCTTCAAGGAAAATAGTTGAAATAATATGCAGAACAAGCTGGCTAAAGTCAGAGAACCACTGTGGTCGAATAGAGAGAGTGTTAAAAGTCCATAATACCCAGAAAACAATAGCTCGGTTTGAAGAATACAGGGAAATGGTAAAGATTAAAGCCAGTAAACTCGTTAAGAAGCACCCACGATGTCTTGCTGATGGAAACGAGCTACTAAGATTCTACGGGACTACAGTTGCCTGTTCGTTAGGCATTGACGGATCTTCAAGCCTTTGTGTCTCTGAAAAATGCTGTGTTTGTCGAATTATTAGGCACGGGTTTTATACTAAGAAGGAAATCAAGAGTGGAGTTGGTGTTTTTACCACTTCAACTAGTGGAAGGGCGTTTGAAAGCATCGAATTCTTTGATGATGACGCATCGATAAAAAAGGCGTTGATTGTATGCAGAGTGATTGCTGGAAGAGTTCATAGACCTTTAGAAAACGTGCAAGAATTGGCAGGGCAAACTGGGTTTGATTCATTGGCAGGGAAAGTTGGTCTTTATTCAAGCATTGAGGAGCTGTATTTGCTTAATCCTAGGGCACTACTTCCTTGCTTTGTGGTAATCTGCAAACCCTGAAAGTAAGGATGATGATTGGAATTTTTTTGAATTTTTTTAGAAGCTAAAATGCTATCTAGAAGGTGTATAATTCTGATTTATTGACAGTGGTTTATGAACTGTAGGAGAATGCCTAGGATGTAAAAAATCATCCATTTTTCACTGTCTCCTTGACAGGGCTTTTGTAGAATCACATATGTTTGTAGCTCTATGTGCAAAGTGAGTTATCTAATGTTTTACAAGGTTTTATGTTTAGACCTTTTTATCCTTATTTCATGGCTTATAATGAGGTCGTTTTGGTGAATTTACGAAGGTTTCATCTTTATTCGTCTCATACCGATGTTTCCTAATTCATAACAGTAACATACTAGCTGCATAGACAATGATATTTGTTTTAATTTTTGGGAAATGGTACGAGTATTTAAGTAATTCTTTAGAAAAAAGAGAAGAGTGTTTTTAGAAGTTTGAACTTCCTTTTTCCCCTCAAATTATCAGAGATGCCACTGTATTTGCATATCACAATTATAAATTAGGATCTTTTCTCAAGTACTCATAGTACATGGATTGTGTTTCTTTGTGAAGTAGTATATGAATATAAGATTTCCGAAAATTATTTTGTGCACAAGGGAGTCCTAGAACAATTTGGCGTTGCATCTTTGATACACACACCTGTTAAGTTTAGTTCAATTTCCGTCTCCCTTCTCATTCATTAATCAAGTATATTTATACATCCTAAGTAGAGTCCTACTTCATCACTAATTAGGAACAACAAACCTATTCCTAATAAATAACATAGAAAGAGTCCTAACACCCTCCCTCAAGTTGGAGCGTGCAAATTTCGAACGCCCAACTTGGACAACAAAAATTCAAATTGAGTCCTACCAAGTGCCTTTGTAAAAATATCTGCTAACTGAAACTTAGTAGGTACATATGACGGACTCACAAGACCTTCAGTCACCGCATCACGAACAAAATGACAATCAGCCTCAATATGTTTAGTACGTTCATGAAACACTGGATTCTTGGCAATATATAACGCAGATTGACTATCACAATATGATCTCATCCCTGCAGGATGCTGAACTCTAAGATCACCAAGTAGCTGCTTAAGCCATTTTAATTCACATACTATAGCAGCCATATAACGATATTCTGCCTCTGCAGACGACCGAGACACTGTAGGAGAATATCCCAACAACACAAACTACCCACTCAGGGATCTCCGAGTAATAGGACAACTAGCCCAATCAGAATCACACCACCCTTCAAGGCGGAGATCACTATCAGAACGAAATAATATACCCTGTACTGGATTTTTCTTCAAATATCGAACTACTCTCAAAGCCGCCTCCCAATGAACCACTTTAGGAGCCTGCATAAACTGTGAAAAAATGTGAACATAATATGCCAGATCAGGCCTAGTAACAGCAAGATAAATCAACCTGCCCATCAATCTGCGATACTTCTCTGGATCATCAAACAAAGGACCATCAGCCAAAGCGAGCTGATGGTGCTGCTCCATAGGAAACTCGGCTGGCTTGGCACTGAGCAAATCGGCCTTAGATTTAATATCCAAGGCATAAATCCGTTGACTCATAAAAATTCCCTGCGGCCCCCTGGCAACTTCAAGGCCTAGGAAATATTTCAGAGCACCTAAATCCTTCATTTTAAAACATTTGCCAAGGTAAGATTTGAAGTTCAGTAAAGCTTCCTGATCATTCCCTGCAATAATCATATCATCCACATAGATAAGAACGTTCAACTAAATATTTTTCCTGGTAAAAGTGAACAAAGAATAGTCAGAATAAGACTGCTTAAACCCATAGGCTTTCAAAGTAGTGGCCAATTTGGCAAACCAACACCTAGGTGCCTGCTTCAAACGATACAATGATTTTTTTATCCTGCACACCAGATTAGTATTTCCTCCCTGAAAACCAGGAGGAATTTTAATATACACTTCTTCCTCCAAATCGCCATGAAAAAATGCATTATGGACATCCATTTGATGAATATCCTATTTTTTCACCGCTGCAATAGCCAGGAAAATGCGAACTGTTGTCATTTTTACTACAGGAGCAAAAGTTTCATTATAATCAATTCCTTCTACCTGATGATGACCAAATATAACCAATATGGCCTTCAACAGCTGCAGTCTTCCCTGCTCATCATATTTTTCTGTATACACCCACTTACTCCCCAAGGCCTTCTTGCCTGGAGGAAGAGGTTGCAATTCCCATGTGCCTTGATCCTCCAGAGCTTTTATCTCAGCTCCCATGGCTTCACGCCATCCTTCATGCTTCATAGCTTCTTTAAATGACTTTGGAGGGTGCCCTTCAGTTATAGCTGCTAGAAATCTGCGATGTTTATCAGAAAACTTTTCACAACTAACATAATGTGTAATAGGATATGGAGTATCTGAGGACGATGTTGAAACAGGTGCCTGAGTTGATGAACTTTTCTTTTTCACTACCGTATGAGTCACAAAATCTTGCAACTTTTTATTTGGGATTTTGGTTCGTTTCCCCCTTCCCAACATCTCAACATTCTCCTCTCTACTCCCTCCCTGCATCTGCACCCCACTAGAGGGCTCGCCACGAGGCGCCCCATGACCCGGGGCCACGCCTGGCGTCACACGAGGCACTATAGCCTCGGCCTCCCCTTCGGCCACACGTTGTGGGCCATCATCAAGACTCACAATAACATCCACATCATGCACCCCACCCCCCGTTGCACCAAGTCCCCCTTCAACCGGCACGGGAACTTCAACAAGGGGCATATGCATCTCCTCCTCACAATATTCCACAATATTAGATGCATCATTCGATACTGGCAATGGTTCAGACGCACCAAAAGGGGTATTTATGTTCAATAAACTTCACTTCCCGGGAAACAAAGGATTTCTTGGTCTCTAAATCATATAGTTTCCATCCCTTTTGAGTATAAGAATAACCAAGAAAAACACAACACCGGCTCCTACTAGCAAATTTATCACCCCCATGATAAATATTATAGGCATAACACAAACAACCAAAAATCTTAATATCTGTCATCGTATGTGGTTTACCAAACAAACACTCATAGGGGGTCTTATAATCAAGAACAACGGAGGGAGTTCTATTTATCAAATGGCAAGCTGCTTGCACACAATCCCTCCAAAATTTCAAAGGTAGATTAGCCTGGAACCTCAAAGCACGTGCAACATTTAAAATATGACCATGTTTTCTCTCAACTCTACCATTCTGTTGTGGAGTTTTAACACAAGAAGTTTCAAAAATAATTCCCTGTTGCACAAAGTATGGTTTCAGGCAATTAAATTCAGTTCCATTATCACTGGCACACATTTAATTTTTTGTTCAAATTGGCGATCAATCAAAGCCACAACATGCGTAAACATAATCTGAACTTCCAATTTATTATATAATAAATACGTCCAAACAGAATGAGAAAAATCATCCACTATAGTTAAAAAGTATGAAGCACCACAATTTGACTTAGTTCGATATGGCCCCCATAGATCACAATGAATTAACTCAAAAATCCTACTAGCTTGACTATTACTCTTAGGAAAACTAGTTCTAGGTTGATGAGCACGAAAACAAACATCGCACCCATAAGTATTGCAATCACTAATACTAGAAGGACTCACACATGGTAAATGGCGTACAACTTTCTCCGAAGGGTGACCCAAATGTTTATGCCAAATATCAATAGGTGCCATGCCATCCACAACATTAATCTTCACCTTGGGAACGCCCCGGAAAAAGAAAAGTCCATCGTCCCGCTCACCCGCTCCAATCAGCGTCCTCGTCCTGTAATACACATAATGTTTTAGTGAACTAAACGATGCAATTCGCAGAATGTAATAACTGCGGAATAGAAATCAGATTACAATCAAGATGAGGCACAAATAAAAACATTATGGAATTTTAGATTTCCAGGAAGAATCACATCTCCCTCATGAGTAGCTTCTGCAGAACTACCATCCGGCAAACCTACCGGACATCCTTTGATTTTTCGGGCAGCACACAATAGAGAAAACTGTCCTATCACATGATGTGTAGCACCGGTATCAATAATCCATAAAGACTCACCGTTCAAACGATCTTTTGATTTTGGCAAGTTCAGTAAATCCAAAAGATTATGCCACTGTTCAGTTGTGATGCCTGCGAGCCCGACACTCACGGGATCACGCGGTTGGGAAGACAAAGCCCCCCTCCACTCGGTTTTTCGTTCGACGCACCACCACCAGCCACGACTTTGTTGGCGTGTGCTGGTGGCGTCCCCCTGCCGCCACGTCCGCGGCCCGATCTGCCACTCCGGTTTGCCGCACTTCCACGCCGACCACGAGGGCGGTCCCCCTACCACTCGCGGTATCCAATCAATTCAAAACAACCAGAAATATCATGGCCCTCAAGGTTGCAGTGAGGGCAAACCACAGAGTCATTAAAAGAATGAGTTTTTGGTTTAGATTCTACCTTGAACGCCAAAGTCTCACCCGGCGAAGGCAAAGAAGAGGCGATAGGGCCTCGAAGGCGCTCCTCTTGAGCGATGATCTAATATGCGCGAGCCACCGTAGGCAAAGGAGCTTGCGCGAGAAGATGTGATCGAAGCGGGCCATAACAATCATCAAGGCTAATCAAGAAACGATGCAAACGATCGTCGGAACGTTGTTGTTCAAGAAAGCGAATGACTTCGCAATCGGCGCCACCCTCAGAGCAAGTAGGCGCATCTTCCTGGGATGCTAACTCGTCCCACAGACGAGTCAATCGACCAAAATAGTCAGCCAAAGATTCGTTCTTTTGCTGCTTACAATCACTAATCTGAGATTTGAGTTGACAAATCCGTGTGCCGTTAGAAACACAATAACGTTCCTTCAGATGAGCCCACAAATCATGAGCGTTTTCAAAGAACGACACGAATGTACGCACCGTTGGGGAGATCGTGTTCAATAGCCATGAACACATCATCGAATGTATCGTGCTCCAATCTGACAATTTTTCCGCTGTAGTAGGCTTAGGAATAATTCCATCCAAGAATCCAAGTTTCCGTTTTGCATTCAAAGACATGCGAATTGCGCGTGCCCATTCATCAAAGTTATCATCTTTCAACTGAATCGGAGTGATAACGTTGCCAGGATTATCATTAGAGCCTAGAAAATAGGCTGGGTCCGGTTTTGGTGGATTATTTTCAGAATTTCGGTCATGATTACTCTACGAGATCCGCGAGAATAGGTTCGAAGAGGGGAATCTATGATGAAGAGTGAAAAAAATCGAAGCAAACAAGAGGATCTTGGTTCGGTTTGTCAAAGAACTCGAAAAAATCGAGTCTTAGTTCGGTTTTCTGATGTGTTTTATGGTTCGAAATTTTCAGATTTTTGGTAGAGAGAATTTCAGGTTTTAGGCTCTTGATACCATGTTAAGTTTAGTTCAATTTTCGTCTCCCTTCTCATTCATCAATCAAGTATATTTATACATCCTAAGTAGAGTCATACTTCATCACTAATTAGAAATAACAAACCTATTTATAATAAATAACATAAATAGAGTCCTAACACACCAGAGCAAGAGCACCATTATTCAGGATATAGGGCACTCCTAAGGGCACTATATAATGAATGCTTGCCAATAATCTTTGGTGTGGTGAAGATACTTAAAGATAAAAGCAGAACAAAGTAAACAAGATAGAAGCAAGTACAGATTACGATTTAGTTACTTAAAGTACATGAGTTTTTATTTTCCCAGAATCAAATATTTGATAGTAATGTGCTAATGTCACAGTGGTTACAAGATAGTTATGAGGTGGGTCTAACATCAACTTCACAATACTGGATTGATTGGTAAGTATAGTAGTCATTAGTAAAGAACTGAAACTATCAAACAGTTGACGATCTTTCAAGCAACTAATTTTATTAATTATTAGCTAGTTTTCATTCCATAGTTCGATAACTTATTTTTGGGGGGTTAAAAATACAGTTATGGTTAAATTTATTACTGTTGGCAGAAATATTTGAAAGATTTAAGAACATTAAATGCCTGAATGAAAGGACTCATTTTCTAGCACTGTTAAAACTGACCAGCCAAGCACAAGAGTAACATGTGATGTTGCTGCTAACAGTAATTATTTACAGTAAACAATCTGTCCGCTCTCCTTTGACAAAGGTGAAGATTATTTTTTTGAAACAATTGTGAAGATTATAATTAGTCTACTAATACTGTGGGTCTGTGATGATCAAATCGTGCATCCTAATTCTTAGATTCTTGTTAATTAATGAGCAGAAGTATCCTGGAATCATAATGTGTCAGGTTTAGGATACTAAATGATTATTGTAGAGATATGATATAAAATAAATGTAATGAACCAACCCCCCAACATACATATATAAATTTCATAATCTCGGAGTTTTGTTTGTTAATGGTCAAATCTAAAGTTGCAATATTTGTATGGCACCCAGATGCAGCGAGGTCTTGGATGTTTTTGTGTTGGTGTGCACACCAGTGTGAGATCTGGCACGGCCGTGTTGGTTGGGTTATTTTCTTTCTAATCTAAGCCTACTTGCCCTAGGCTTAAGATAATGTTCCTGATGGATGGTCATATGTATGTATAGTTTGAGGCGTTATGAGAGTTGAGCATAGACTTAGATATGAGACCCTGTGAGATTAAAGGAAGTTGAAGACACACATTGTTTCAAAGTCCTAATGCTTTGTGGTTTTTCTCCCGAATCTCGGGTTTCTCATGTATGATATTTATGTGTTCCTCTATATTGTGTCTTGCGTGTTTTGTGTGTGTGTTATTATTCTTGTTTGATTGCACAACTTGTAAGTTTTTGATTGATCCTCACAAATGGTATATGAGTTGTTGGCTAAATTGTCTTGATAATGATCATGGAAGGAGTGAAGCTGAGTGTCAATTATTTCCATGATAAAGGATTTGGTTTCCAAAAGATAGAAATTGAGGATTATTTATACTAGAGGAATATCTACTAAACTCTTGGCTCTTGCTGACAAGAAACGTAGTGAGATGAAGAGATAAGAGCAGTATATTCTGGGTTGACAAGCCCTAAGAGTTATTCGGTTGACTTTGATAAAGAACGCCGTTTTTATTGCCTTAGAATTTAGATGGGAAAAAGATAAAGCTTTTCTTAACTCTGTCAAATATGTACAACAAACCCCTAGGTGGTCATAAGGTATATGTGAGGTATCATTTGTTGATTTTGAAATAGGTAGAGGTTATTTTGCTTATGAGTTTATTCAAATATAAAATACGCAAATGTTTCGCATTTTTTTTTTTTGAGGGGCAAATATTTCGCATTTAGTATTGTAAGTTTAAGAGACATGATAAACATCAAATTATTAATTAATTAATTTTTCGCCTTACTTTTTTTCTCTTTGCCTAACTACTCCATAACGTTGGGAAAGCCTCGACCAAAATTTACAATTCTTAATGCAACATGAAACCTTGTCCTTGAAACGGAGGAAATGGGCGACTATTGTTTGCAAATAAATACACCAGTAGTATACAGATTCATAAGACATTAGTAGTGCATAGTAATTAAGATTTCGTTGTCAATAAAAGCATAGTAAGATTTTGAAAAAAAACCAGTTGCAACATAAGACAAAGGTGCATGTGGTCCATAAAAAAAGGGTATGAACTTGTAATAAAATAACAAAGAATTTCCCATGTCCATTTTGTCTTTACTATGAATTACCTTTGATTTTAAATGATGCTGTAAATTTAATATTTGTTACCTTCTTGGCCTGTGGCTGTCAGGATTACATGGCAGCCAGCCATAGTTTTAAAAGCTAAGGTCAGGTTCCCATGATGCCATGGTACCACCAGGGGTAGATGAGGGTGTGCAAGGAGCCCAACAACACAGGGCCCTAAAATTATAAGGGTTCCAAAATATATTATTTTGAAAATTTTACTTCATATTTGAAGAAATCACACTTGTTCCCAAATCCCACCCATAATAAATTTGTCAATGATTTATTTTTAGATTTTCAACTTTCCGTCTTTAGAACTCTAACCTTCTATCTTTATTTTCTATAAATTTAGGGGCCCAATATATTCACGTCAGAACCGGGGCTCTAAAATCTTCAAGACGGTCCTGTTTTACCACATCTATCTTTCTTTAGATTTTCATAAAAAGAGTAAATTCTTATTGGTCCATTATATTTAGAAGGTGCATTCAATATACCATGCTTGGGAATTAAGTAGGGTGATGTCTTAGTTGCAATATCTGCGTAGCTTTTAAAGCTCTATGGTCCTTCTCCAACCTCCAGCTTTCATGCTGTACAATTTATACAAATCCAACAATCTTATATTTGTGGAGCGAAAACTTTTGATAATGCTTGAATGTTGAATGCCATGTGCTGATGTGCATATATGTGAAAAATGTAGTCTTTTAGAAAAGGAATGTAACGATTAAAAGTTACTATTTGGTGCAATGAAGTATTGAAAAACAATAATATATAAAGGGTGGTAATAGAAGGTTAGACCTAGAGAAATGCCGCTTCTTGGTTAGACCATTAATCTAAAAGACGATCAAGTATAATTGATAGCCCTCATAATCAAGGATTATTAGCATGGCTACGACAATCTTATGCTCTAACAAAAGTTGGAGGGAGCACTATACTTATAGCCCAAACATAAGAAACAAACAAAATAGGATGCAAGGTATTGTGTTTTAGTACCCTTGATGGTTTATCTCCCAACTCCCAATCTATTGAATAGGCAATAAAGAAGAAAGGAAAAGGCTGATATGGGGGAGCTGAGCATGGAGGCAATCTCGATTCTCAATCAGTGATATGCTATACATATATAACGACATTAATATGTTTGGTTATAGGAAATGAAAGGAAGTTCAAATTCTCACCAAATGAGTTGTATCTAGAAGAAGTATGTCTGAAAAGATAACAACTAATTAATGTCGTTCCCCTCAACTCACCACCCATCTAGCACGCGTGTGTGTGGTCTAGAGTTTTCTCTAATTCTTCATTAAACAAGAAGGCTGAGACTCTAAGAATGGCCCCGTTTGCAAACTAGTGGGAAAACAACATTCTTTTAGCAAGGGATGGCAAAGCGCCCTATTTTTCCAACTTGGAACTCCTCAACCTTCAAAATTCCAGCAATGTTCCTTCCGATTTGTGGTAACTTTGATTTTCACATTTGATGGCGTACAACTTTGATGATTAATTTCTTTACCTATCTATTACTTAAAATTATAAAATGTATATTTTTAGACTAAGTTGCACAGAGTCGGGTACGATAAGGGTTCAAATACGTATGTGAGGACGGAATACAACAAGATTTTGATATTTTAGGACATGGGTTCGCGTATCCGTACCCCATATCGTACTGAAAATGTATTGTATTGGGTACGTATATGTGACCTATAAGAAGTACCCCGTGCTTCTTAGTATTTAGACATATCCAATAATAATATCTCGAATTTACATTTAGATTAATTAATTAATATTTTAAATAATAGCATTTGTTTTTATATATTTCCTTCGTTCTAAAATAAGTGAAACACATCTCTCTTTGTGTGAGAGTTTTTAAGAAAAATATTTCACTTATTTCAAAATGCAAGAAGTTAGTATAAAGACATGGTTTAAGTTGGTAGTAGAAGAAGTGCAAATATTAATTTAATAAAAAATAGAGAGAGTAATGTTTAGATTCCTAATGAGTTAGTACATGTGTTTAATATGATTATGTATCCATGTATGAGATTTTACTATATGAGGTCTAAAATAGTGTGAAGTATATATGATTCGGCTTTGTTTTTTCCCACCTGAAAATTAGAGGTCATTCAGTCTAGTTGGCCATAGCAGGAAAAATCAAGGTTTGAGTGTATTTGGATTAGGTTAGATTTTGGATATGATTTATTTTTAGCCTAAATTAAGCTTAGGTCTGAAATATATTTTTTAGCCTAAATTTGGGCCAAAATTAATTAGCCCGACCCGTATTTTCTGTGTTTAGGCACAAAAAATCGGCCCAAATTGGGATCGACATGCGCCACTTGATTTTGGCAAAAGTCCAGCTCAGCCTATGATCACCTGTATTAAAAAGTGATTTTTTTTTTATTTGAGCTTATTTGATCCCGATGGTTCTTATACTATTAACCACCTTTATTTAAACTTAGTACTACTTCATACTTCTAAGTTCTAAGTGGGGTTAGTACTTAGTAGGATGAATGATCCAGCTTGACCTGACCCCTTGTATACTCTCAATCTAATCTTTACTGTGCCAGGCCAACTAAGAGTGAAAAAGGATAGGGGAATCTTACCGGTCTTTAAAGTGTCTTGAGTAGGCTTTTATCCCTTTTTTTTTTGAGGGGACATTTTTCACCCCTTAACTTTCAAGTCATAAAATAAAAAGTCTACAATAAAAAAATAAAAAATGCATTGTATAAGATTCGACCCCGTAATCTTAAGCATATATAATAAAGTCTTAACCACGAAACCAATTGATACTTGATGTTATCATTTTTAAGTAATATATTAATAAATGAAAGATATGATTACATGGGGCATAGCCCGGGCCTAAAAACATGTTAGAAATTACAATGTGTTCGACTCAACAAATTTTGAATAGTCTAAGCTTGTTGAAACTTATTTTTGTTATTTACTGAATAAATTGAATGAAATACTTATATATCTTAGTTATAATTTATAGATTGAACTTGAATGACTAGTAATATTTTTCCAAACTCAGAATTGACATGTTAACTCCTATGTGAACATATTTCTCCCAAAACTTGTTAATTTAAGATGAATAGCATTGAATAAGGGGTTGGTACGGTTGTAAGCAGTGGCGGATCCAGGATTTGACGCACGTGGGTTCGGAGCCTTTCTAAAAATCCCAAGAGAGATAAAATTAAAGTTGTTTATGCATTAGCAATTTTTTTTGCCCACTGGGAACTCCTTGGTAAGAAGAAGGACCCTACTGGACCAGCACCTATCGCAAGTCAGCCAGCCCAGCTACACATGTCAACGCTTGAGGGTAGGAGGGGATTAAGGGAATCCCTATTCCTAAGCACAAGTAGGTAGTGGGGCTCAAACTTGTGACCTCAAAGTCACAAGGTGAGTTTCCCACCACCTCCACCAAGCAAGCTTGGTTTACGCATTAGCAATTACATAGCACATATTTAAGCATCCAAAAATACATACGTACATAAGGGACAATATATCCTCAATTTTTTTAAAAGAAATATAAATCCAAGTAGCTAGATATTAACTACTTACAAATTACAAATTGGAAGGAAAAATTTTCAAAAGTAATATATAGAATCACAGTTAAACATTAATTTGGATTCTAAAAACAATTAAGAAAGCATATTTTTTTTGAGTGGATTAAGAAAGAGAAATTTGATATGAATAATCCATATATTTTCACATTTTAGGATGATTCTCATAATAATCAAAACTCTTATATTTTTTTGTCGTCACTAATAAATTTTTAGATGAGATTATTATAAGAAGATGGGTAAAAGATGGGGTTATTTAGGAAATTTTTCCTAAAAAAGAAATGAACAAAATGCTCCATAGAGCTTAAAACTAAAAGAGAGCAAAACAAATTTATAAAATAGAGCTGTATCTAAATAAAAAAGAACAACCCCTAAAAAAAAAAGGAACAAAAAAGTAAAGTGGTATAGAATGAAGAAAAAAAAACACAAAACAAAATAAGAAGGAAATGCACAAAAGCCTTCCAAAGGGATTTGATCCCGCGTCAGCAGGACAAAGAGCTGAATATTTGCAGACTAACCACTGAGCCAGACGCCTAAAACTGATAATAATGCGGTGCGGAAAAGTTATAACTGGTATTTAGTTTTCGATTTTTCGTCAATTTTCTTCTTCTTTTTTGTCCAGATTTTTGTGGGTTCAGTTGAACCCACTGAACCCACGCTGGATCCGCCCCTGGTTGTAAGCCTGGCTTTCGATTCAGACATGCTCAAGCCACAATCATGTCAGTTTTCATATTAATGGAACATCAGGATTTTCCCTCTCTCTTCTTTTACATGTTTGTCCAGATAACTGCCCGGTTAGTAATTTCTTTGAATCTCATAAACTCAGAGTTAGTTTAATGTTATATGAAAGTGACAAAGTGGAAATAAATAGGGGAACGAGACTATGTCTACATAGCCCAGAAAAATCAAGACAGTCCTACTCCTACAGGGAAAATGTTCTGTTAGCTTTATCATAGGGGTCAACATATGAGAGTTTACAAAGACTCTACAATCAAACAATTTTAGAGCAAGTTTGTTGAACCCCATATATGTTGTGCACATGTGAATTGTCCCACATTAGAGAAAGAGGAGAGAAAGTACCACAATATAAGCTATGGGAGCTACTCCTACTATTGCCAATTGGTTTTAGTATGAAACCTCCTTTGAGCTTATATGTGAACCGAACTCTCTTCCTCCGTACTGGGTTGCCCAAGCCCATTTTCAGTCATATCAAATTTATCATGGTATCAGAGCCCAGGTAGCGAAAATTGTGCCCACCAATAAAATAAAGTCTAACACATGCCAACTTGGTTTAAAAACAATATATGCAACCCATATGCTATATATATTTCTTACGTGTCAGTGACACAACCAACTACCCATTAACCAATTACTATATATTAATTTTTTTTTATTTGATTAAATTTCTCAAACCCGTCCTATAATATCATTTTTTTAATTATTTGATTAAATTTCTCAAACCCCTCCTATTTTTTCAAATTGGAGTGAGATTGCATTTTTGTCAATACCATGTAATGTGTCCGCTACCTTTGAAAATCAACTTGGTTTACGGATAATGGAGTTGATATATTCTTGTGTCTTTGTGTTGGGGCCAAGTTAGGGGTGTTCATAAATATCCGATCCGGGCGATCCAATCCTATTTTTCGGATATCCGATCTGCTTTTTTAGTTTTCGGATATTTCGGATCGGATATCCGAAAACCGAAATTTTTATTTTCGGATATCTGGAAATATCCGAAACATGGAAATTTTTCGGATACCCGATCCGAAATATCCATTTTCAAGGCCGGATATCCGAATTATCCGATCTGAAACATATTTCGTGAACTTTTCCTTTGAAAATTTCAATATTTTTAGTTTTCGGATATCCGATGATTTGATCAGAAATTTTGGATATCCAATCCGATCCGAAATTTATCGGATCGGATTCGGATCGCATTTTTCCCGATCCGGGATTTTCGGATATTCGAAATTTCGGATCAGATCGGATATTCGAAATGAACACCCCTAGGCCTAGTTGAGGCACGACTCACTATGTGACATGCGGTAATTGCCATCCTAACCCAAACCTTCGCTCATGAACGAGTACACGCAACACATGTGACTAGCCGACCGAGCTCGTACCGGATTGCCCGACCCCGCATGCCTTTGCACCTTTGGAAGTTTTTTATTTTTGGAAATCAAGTTATGAAGGTATTTAATTTCTTTCTTTTTTTGTAGTGATCCTTTAAAATTAAAAAAAATCTCTTACAATGTGTTTGGTTAGCAGTTGTGGTCTTGTGGAGTGAAAAGAGCGGGAAGAGAAAAAGAGGGAAGAGATAGAAAGGTAGTATAAGGGAAGGAAAATGAAAACCTCCAGGTCATTTTTTGTTCCATTCACCTACGTCTTATCTAAACAAGGGAACTTAAATCCTTCACTTTCCTTTTCTATGTACATTCTCTTTGAAATTTTCTATTCAAACATAGTATCACGGCTCAACTTGGTACCAATTTGTCAAGAATGAAATATTCTACAAATTTTATATTGATACGACATGCTCTTTTTCCATTCATTTCCTTTCGGCTCAATCGTGATCTTATAAACGCTACCGATGGTGTAGACAAATTCCTTGCTTCATAATATGTGATTTGCAAAATTTCCTTTTTTTTTTATAAAGTTTTGTTTTACTAATTAATTTTCTCGGTGTCTTTGAATTTTACAATCATGCAGGACTAAACGTAACACTGTTTACTAAACACAACCTCGCTAATTATTGAATATACCCTCTCCTCCCCCAACCTTTCTTCAAATATATTATTTTCTGCCTTTATTGGAAATTAAAACCCAACCCATATGCCCCCTCCAATTCTTCCATTGCTTTCACAATCACTCCACCATCTGTCCATCTCCAACAACAACCATATCAAAATATTTCAATCATTTTTTAGATCTAGATAAATTTACTCATAATCAATATGCTCGTTTGCATATACTTTGGATGGCGGCTGGTCTGAATTAGATAAAGTAATATATACATCTACTAAGCATAAATCTGTGCCGCTAATTAAAATGATTGGTGCACAATAGTAGTATATATGTACTTTTACGCGGTCCATGCATAATTATGAGAAACTGTTGGCGTTTCATAGTGAGATGCCAAAATGATATCTCATAAGAATACCAAAGTAATTTCATAAGTTAGAGGTACCAAAGTAAAATATAAGCTGGTATCAAAACTCAGTCAAATTGGTACCAATACCAAAGTAACTCTTATTTGGTACCAAAGTGTAATTTGGTATCAGCTTATGCTTTACTTTGGTACCGAACTTGCACACTTTGGCACCGAACTTACACTTTGATACCAAACTTACAATTTGGTATCAAGTAAGAGTTACTTTGGTATTGGTACCAATTTGACTAAGCTTTGGTATCAGTTTATACTTTACTTCGGTACCTCCAGACTTTGATATCATTGTGAGACGCCAAAATAACATCTCACTATGAGACGCCTATTGAAGCTCCATAATTATAGTCATAGACTCATAGATCTTATCAGTTTCTTTTTACAATCTGCACTAAATAGTTCAATTTTTTTTTTTTTGGAAATTACTAAATAGTTCAATTTATTCTAATCGAATTGCAAGAAATAGTTGTACGAAACAACAATAGTCGTTTTATTTGCTTTGCACGAAACAAAAACATATGAGAATATATTGAGGCAATTATATATTACATTTGAACTTGTTCTTGTTAGATCACCATCCAATATATTGCAATTCCAACACATTCCACATATGTTTTTTTCCCTGTACTCTTGTCATAAGGAATGGAGTTTGCTCTACTTTTTTTTATCTCTTATAAATGGTGAGGGAGAAAGAAAGGAAATAGTGTATATGGTTTATTTAAGAATGAAACAGAAGAGGAAAGGCTTGGTTTTTTTGACATCGAGAAAATTTGTATTAATTAAAAACGAAAGTACAGCCTAACGTTAACACAACCAAACGTAAAACAAAGCAAACATAAACTAGAGGAGCTTTATTAACTCTTAATTACATACTCTATGAAACAAAAATAAACTATGACTTGTCCAGACCAAATTAAACTTGCCTCGAGTGATCGTAGGTAGCCTTGTATTATATATCTTGTAGAAGAAGACCCGATATGAGAAGGAACCTGTTGAGAGACGACACCCAGATGATCTTCCGAAATAGATTGCCTCAATTCATCTAGTAGACCCCAATGTCTACTAGACACGAAATCCCAAGGTCCTTGAACAAAAACATCTTCCTGGGATTCTTCTAATTGAAGTAACAAAGAAGTCACGTCATTTGGTGACTTATGAGCCTTTTGCGAGGGTAACCAGAGTTTTTAGGTGTGATGACTGAAACTCAAAATGCGTAAAGGTCATAACTTGCCCCAACTTAAATTGGAGGGCCTCCTACAAGATGCATTTTTTAGGTGTGATGACTCCGAAAGTCATCACATGAACTTTGAGCGAATTATATTGAAGAAATTCACCCAATCAACGGATCTGAAGATCCAACCTTGCAATCTCTAACCTAGAAGATCGAACCACAACAGGATTAAAGAGAGAACCTCCTCTCATCTTAGTCATAGAACTCCGAGAACTTTTTGTTGCCCACCTATCATTACTAACTATCACCCAAGCACAACCATATAAAAAGAGACAAGGATATATAATTAGATCTGCATAAACTTAAACTAAAGCTTAAACCGATAACATAAACATAACAGACAAAACAAGCGTACACCCGAATCATTATACCACGCCGTCCAGAGCACTACACCTTCAAAAACTGAAAGTAACCTTCACATACCAAACTGTTGCTTCCTTAGCAAGCTAACCGAACACAACAACAAACACTAGCGGGCAATGGGGAAGGGGAACTACACTCTAAAACTCAAGACTAGAGCAGGGGAACGGGGTTACTAAAACCTAACCACCTCTAACCGGAACCGGGGATCGGGGAAGGGGAACCTAGGACCTAAAACTTCAAGAACCGAGAACAGGGAAACGGGGATGGGGAACTAAACCTAGAAAAACTCGAAAAGGGAGCGCACTACAAAAAAACGCTCATATAGCGACAGGATTTTAGAAACGGATTTGTATCCGTTTCTAATTTAGAGACGGAAATTTATAATCCGTTTCTAATATAATATAGAGACGATTTTAAAATCAGTCTCTAAATTAGAGTCGGATTTTAAAATCCGTCCTTAAATTAGAAACGGATTTTAAAACCCGTCTCTAAGTTAGAGACGAAATTATAAAATCCGTTTCTGGTATGTTTTACCAATTTCTCTAAACTTTGTCAAAAAAGTTAGATCTAATTTAGAGATGGATTTTTAAATTCCGTCTCTAATTTAGAGACAGATTTTTAAATTTCGTCTCTAATTTAGAGATAGATTTTTAAATTCCGTCTCCAAATTAGGGACGGATTTTTATTTATGTCTCTAAATTAGGGACGAATTTTAATTCCGTCTCTAATTTAGTCAAGTAGATATGTTTTATAATGCACTTTAGAGAATCCGTCTCCAAATTAGAGACGGAAATTCAAATCTGTCTCTAGATTAGAGACGGATTTGAAAATCCGTCTCTAATTTAAACGATAAGGTATTTTTAATAATGCATTTTAGAGACGGATTCATATATCTGTCTCTAATTTTAGAGATGGATTCATATAGTCCGGTCTCTAAATTAGGGACGGATATATACATCCGTCTCTAAATTAGGGACGGATTTTTATATCCTTTTCTAATTTAGACAAGTAAATATTTTTTTTATAATGCACTTTAGAGACGAAAATTCAAATCTGTCTCTAAATTAGAGACGGAAATTCAAATATGTTTCTAAATTAGAGACTGATTTTTAAGACCGTCTCTGAATTAGAGACGGTTTTTAAGATCCGTTTCTAATATTTCTTTCAATTATTATCAATTCCACACGTAGAAGTAAACAAGTAGTACTTGGTGTAGTTGGTATGAGTTTCTCCTTGTGACTTAGAGGTCACAGGTTCAATTCCTACCAACTGCGATTCTTGGGAATGGGGATTCCCCTTACCCTTTGCCCCCTGCTTCCAAGAGCCTTGCCTACAAAGCCAGACCGGGTTGACCAGAGCGAGGTTCCGAACCGGTAATGGGACCGGGTTGATCCGAACAACTAACAATAGGTGATTTAAAAAAACCGTCTCTAAAATTTGAGATGGATTTCAAAATCCGTCTCTAAGTTTAGGGACGTATTTTGAAATACGTCTCTAAAAATCAACTCAAAATTAGAGACGGACTTAAAAATCCGTCCCTAAAATTAGAGACGGATTTCAAGATCTGTCCCTAAAATTAGAGACGGATTTCAAGAGCCGTCCCTAATTTTAGAGACGTATATCAAATTTTTTGCTACGGAATTAGAAATGGATATTCTTCCGCCGCTAAATTAGAGACGAATTTTTGGGATTCTGTCTCTAAGTTTGTTTAGCAACGAGGACTTTAGCAACGGAAATAATCCGTCTCTGAGTACATATAGCGACGAATTTTGACGATTTAGAGACGGATTCTGTCCGTCGCTATAGAGTGATTTTTTTGTAGTGGCGGGGGAGGAAAAGCACAGGGCCCGAAGGTAAAAACCGAGCACAAACCTGGAGATCCGACTACGGGGAAGGAGTGACGTGACTTCGGGGAAGGAGGTGACGCAGCTGCGGGGAAGGGGGAGGGGTTGACGCGACTGCGGAGGAAGGGAAAGGGGTGACACGACTGTAGGGAGGGGGAGGGGACGACGCGACAGGGGAACAGGGTGGGGGACGAAACTAAAGGAAGGACGAAGAAGAGGACCTGATGCAGGCTTGCATGCGACCCTGCGGCCACCAGCGAGCCTGCGGGGCGGCGGACAAGTTTTAGAGTTTTCTAGGGTTTGGTGATTTGGGGGCGACTTTTAGAGGGAGAGGGTGTAATATTGATGAAAGGCGTTGTTTAGTAAAGTAAGGCTAGATCAAACAATCAACCTTCCTATACAATATTTTACATATGTCTTTAACAGTTAAAGTACATTAGCTTTGATCCTAAGTTGGTTAAAATTATGTCGAGTTATGAGGTAAACTGGTAAATGTATTAATTTTAAAATTTACTTTAAGATATTTCTGACCATAAGCCAAAATTTCTATATAAGTCATCATGTTACCAACTACTATTTCAATTCTATTCCAAAAATAGAAAAAGAAGTTGAATTTCATAGAAACCAATTGTAAATATATATAATAAAGGAGACAGGTAGACAACTCATTTCCAGATATGTATTATTAATACCACATAATCTTTCCTTAAGCGGGAAGCTAAAGTTGCTTGGAAGATACGGAATTTCCTATAGTAGAATTCCTCCAATGTTTATCAAACAAAAAATGATATTAATACCATTAGCATTAATAAAGTATAAATTAGTTAGATAACTACATTAGTAGATGGCTTGGAAATTGGACAAAAGATGCTAGGTGATTTGGCTATCTTTGTTAACTTCCACGTGTAATATATGTTAACATCATGCTTTAGTGTATACTCTTCATACATTTGGATGTTATAGACAACTTATACGTATACCAACATGCACACATTTTCTGGATTATTAGACATCCATGTTATGGTATATATACCACAAGAAAGGACAAACCTTAAGATATCACTATCTTTTCTAATTACAAGCTTGTCTGAAGTATTGATTTGATATAATATCTGAGATTCTCAGTTATGGAGCAAATTACACAAAGCAACCCTGAAATTCATCCATCTCCACCCACTAATCCTTATGCTTATCCACCCGATTACAGTGACACAATGGTAAAAAATTATGTGCAACACCTAACATCTAGCCCACGCTATTATTTCATTCCTCATTACTCTTATGCTAGTGATTACCATAATCTCCGTCCTCGTTATCCTTACAACTGTTTCCAATTAGATTTTCCGAGAATATTGAGTTCTACTCATCTCGAATCACCTAATAACAATTCGAACTACATTGTGTCTCCTAACGTGAGTACTCATCTTGGATTACCTAATAGTAGCTCAAAGTATGGGTCTGATCATGATATGAGTACTCATCTCGGATCACCTGATAGTAGTTCGAGTCACTATGTGTCTCATGATATGAATACTCATCTCGGATCACCTGATAGTAGTTCGAGTCACTATGTGTCTCATGATATGAATACTCATCTCGGATCACCTTATAGTGGTTCGAATTACTATATGTCTCGTGATATGCATACTAAGCATAGTTCTTCAGAGTTGCAAGAAAAGGGTATTGATGATCAAATTGAGAAGTTAGATTACAATTCCGGAATAGCTTGGGCTAAAGATGAAAAGTTATTAGTGGATCCAAGGATAATAAGCATTTTAGAGCCTTTCAGGCATTTGTACAATGAAAGAGAGGAACTATTGAAGAATGTATTGCCATCACTTTATTCTAAGCTCTCTGAGTTCTTTAAGAAGGTGAATACATTGATTCTGGAGAGTCTGAAGATAGAGAGAGAAAAGTCAATAGGTCGAACATTGAAGAGAAGTTTAAGCCTTGGTTCATCAACTTTAAAGGATGAAAGGTTCAAAGTTCGGCCAATTGACTCGGGGGATATTGGAATACTTATTCCATCGGAGGGAAGTAAGGATGGTGATCAAATTGCCAAAGATTGTACCAAATAAGTTCCTTTGGGTAACCACGTTGTACTTGGCGGCCAACTGGTAAAGGATCCACTTTATAACCTTGAGGTTATAAGATCAAACTCTACCAGGGGC
The DNA here is from genome assembly GCA_947648045.1 of Beta corolliflora. Lineage (NCBI taxonomy): Eukaryota > Viridiplantae > Streptophyta > Magnoliopsida > Caryophyllales > Amaranthaceae > Beta > Beta corolliflora. The sequence continues at coordinate 7,124,707 of CANSZD010002913.1, forward strand.
TCTTTGAATATGGGATTCTCACATCCTTTCCCAACGCTTTAAAAAGTCTAACCTACTAAGTTGGACTGGTTGACGTGTATAAGATGCCGATTTATTATGTTCATATTTCTTTAAGGAAAAAAAAATTCATCTTGGTTTAATCACAAGAGAACGGTTGTATATATAATAAGAAAATGGTTTCAACAAGATGTGCATGAGATATATCCGAATTGTATAGATGTGAAAGGATTCTCATTGGTATGTTGATTGTATTATTGTATTATTTTCTTACTCATTTATAAGATGATAGCCAAACACTTTCTTTTACTTATTGCCTAGCTTTGAAGCCCGTGCATTGCACGGGTTGTTGTTTATTTTATTTTTTTCAAATTTTTATTAACATTGTTGCTTTTTTGTTGTTGTGAAATGTGATTTTTCAACACCATTTAATTTTATATACTTCCTCCATTCTTTTCCTATTGTAACAATTACCACTTTGGGTAGTTTTAGGTATTGGAACCATTCCAATTTTGGTAAAAAAAAACAACTATAGTTGACAACATCGCCTTTACTTTATGTTAATAAAACCATCATTTATTACTCAATTTGCCTCATAAAGTTGCGTTTACTTTATTAAGGATTTACCTATCCTCTAATCTAGTTAACCCCTACTACCCATTTTGTTTTATTTTCTTAAAAACCATGCCCAAACCCATTGTTGCAGTAGAAAAAGATGAGAAAGTATTTGTCACTATATTTTAATTTCTAAATTTGTTATTGTAATATATAAATTTTATATTTTTAATGTTCAACTGAATATTGTAGCTAAGTCTATTATTAAATAGTATTCCAATAATTGGTATGATTAACAACACTTAACACAATTTTAACATGGAAAATACCCGAACGATACTTTAAGAAAGTATAGGGTAATAATTTATTAGATGCAGGACAGAAAGAATAGTGAAAAAATATGAGTGTCATCCATAACTTCAACTTTTAATATAGCACATAAACACTAATGCATATAGAATAGAAGATGGAAAAGCCAAAAAGAAAATCATAATGATGGTATCATGAATATAAAAAAAATATAAAACTAACCTCTATTAATAATCGAAAATATTATTTAAGAGAAAAAATTCTCTTCATCAATCATGACCATATCAAAACTTATCAAACTTACCCCTTTTTTATGATATGTGACCTCAAATAGTCCAGAAACTCGAACCTTGATTTTCCAATTAGTTTTAGTAGAATTAAGTTTATTGAAAAAAGAATAAGATCTGACATATAAATATATGAAAAAGAAAAACATAAATAATTATGTATACAACAAATATTTTAGGAATAAAATAATTAGTCAATTACATAATACCTCTGCAATGTCGTTGACAAACTTTCATTTGATTCTTCATGTAATGCCATTATGGTATGCTCAAAAACTACAGATGTATTTTTTATCTTTATATAACTCAATTTTTAAAAGTTTGATTTTAAAAGACATAACTACTATTTTCACATATAATACGCTATTTTTATAGTTATTTTTGTATGTATTTAAAATAAAGAATAAATAATATATTATTGTTCATCTAAATAAATATAATTTCATAAGTTGTAAAACTATATTGTATATAGAAACATATTTCGAGCACTCTCCGATGGTAATAAAATTATAATATTGTGAATTATGTAGCAAAAGTTATATTCAATTTACATAGTTGAATAATTTAGGTTGTTTTTAAAATCACATTGTAATCTTCACTTATTAAAAACACCTTATATGTATTTATATTTATGTTAAACACTATTTTGAAAAAAAAATTTATTAAAATGAATGACATGTCATGTTTAGGTGGAGCTCTCTGTAATATTCTAAGGGTTGTTTTTTAAAATCATACTCTAATTTTTTCATCCACAACTCTAATATATATAGATTTTAATTTTTGTTCTAACAACAAAGTTTCCTTAATAAATTTGGTTGCAATACTAAATTGCTTTGGTTCAGTTGAGTAAGGCTGGTGTTTGGATCCTCTAAAGTTCTAAACGAACTCTACAATGTAGAGTTTGAGCAATATCAACCATTGAATAAAAAACCAATGGCTCATATATTATCTTTCCAAAACCCTCTCTATTTTTCTCATCAAAATCCACCCCTTATTTCCCCACTTCCACCAATATGAGCCTTTGATTTTAAAATGTATGGTTCATATACAACTCTACCTTGTAGAATTTGATTAAAACTCTAGAGGATCCGGAACTCGTAAGACTGAGGTTTTTAAAGATTATATATATGTTTAATCCTGTAAATTGGACCTATGATTAAATGCTATAGTCACATATAGTACACTATAGTTATAGCTATTATTATATTTATCTAAAAGAAAGACTAAATAATGTCTTACCATTCATCTAGTTAAATATATTTTCATGAGTTGTAAAACTATATCGTAAATGGATCTTATTTTGAAGCTATTTCAAGCACTCTCAAATGGTAAAAAATTATAATGTTTTGAATTAGGTAGCAAAAGTTATATTCAATTTACATAATACAATAATTTAGGTTGTTTATTCAAAACGAAACTCTAATTTCTCGTTATGCAAAACTCCTTTTATGTATTTAAATATGTGTAGAACTCTATTTTTTACAATATTTAAAATAAAAATTAATGACATGACAATCCTACGTGGCGCTCTCTATTTCATAAGCTGTAGAACTATATTGTAAATGGATCTTATTATGGAGCATATTTCGAGCACTATCCAATGGAACAAAAATTATAATATTCCGAATTACGTAGCAAAAGTTATACACAATTTACATAATATAATAATTTAGGTTGTTCATTCAAAACCAAACTCTAATTTTAGCTTATCTAGAACCCCTTATGTGTATTTAAATCTATGTAGAACTCTATTATTTTAAAAGATAAAAATACAATTTGATGACATGACAATCCTACGTGGCACGCTCTATGGCCTCGAAATCTTGAGGAGCTTCCTATGCTCCTCGAAGTATAATATATTGATTGATTGATTGTTAATGTGATATTGTTTGAGCTAAAAACTTGGAAGTATTTTTCATGTCGATAATGTGTAATACTAGCATTAAAACTTGGCCATGAACAGGCTATATTATAGTTAGGTCTTTTAGTAATCGTAATTTATAGTAAAATTTTTATCAATAAGGTTTTCCTACTCAACATCGTATACAATAATTTCCTATAAATAAATATTTCTTACTTGCATCAAAGCCTTATTATAAATGGAATGGAGTACAATTTGCCATTACATCAGAATAACTCTCTGGTTACACTCTGATGTGTGTCCTGCAATTTGCAATTCGAGTGCAGAATGATGAAATTTTTATGCTTAAACTGCAGAAATAATGACATATATGATATAGCATCCGTAAATATCACATATAACTACATCGATTAATGTGGCAACTAGCATTAGTTTGTTTAAAGAGAAAAAGAATGAGCAATGGCTATTCTCTGGCTAAGCTACCATCTTGCAGTAGCTGCAAAAAACAGAAGACTGGATACATTTTACACAAAAGACTTCAATCGAGAAGAGCTTTTTAGGAAGCAGGAGCAGCAAGAGCTGTTTCAGATACCTTCTTACTCTGAATTTCCTTCCACCTTTCTGGAGTGTCTACGATCTCTCCTGTTTTTATGAGGTAGCGAACTTTTCTTCCATCCTCGAGAATTTTGTGACCCACCCTACTTGCAACTTCTTTATCTTTTGAGTACAACATCACATTTGAGCTATGTATAGGTCCCTCAATCTGGATATGAGAAGAGTAATAAGTTTATGTAGCTGAAAAGGCAATCTAGTCAATTAGTTGAAGTAATTTTCCATCTAGGCTTTGTTTGGTTGGACAGAAAACATTATCAACGGAAAATCAAATTCCAATGGAAACATTATTGTAAGTTAGTTTACCTTGGTTTGGTTCATCACAAGAAAAGTTATAGAGGAAAGAAAATAGAAAACAGAAGGAAGATGATGGATTGGAGGAGAGAAAGAGGAAGACAAGAAATAAGGAAGAAAATGTGGCATTCCTTTTTTTTAGAGAGAATAATGTTCAGTAACTGGCAGAACTATTTTCCACACTTCACAAACCATACAAAGGAAAATGGGAAAATCACTTTGCTGGAGTACAGGGTGGCACTCAAGAAGGGGGTTGAATTGAGTGACAAAATCTAATGGTTTTCACAAAAACAATCTTATGGCACAGTGTTATTCACTCGTAAACTCGCTTTTAATGTTTTCGCTCAAATGAAGTTGTATTAAAACTAAAAACAATGAAATCAAATAACAAGACACAGGAATTTAACGTGGTACAATCTCACCTCTGAGATCTACGTCCACACTACCTACTCTTTTATTATTTGAATCTTAAAATACCAAACTATTGATACAATATGATTCCCCCACAAATAGCTCTAGTAGTGCTCCCCAACACTTAACTCTAAGTTGCTACTCTCTATAATAATGAAATTACAGAAAGATTAAGTTCTCACAAGTGTGCTTCTTAGTCAAGCAAATCGAAGAATGTTACAACTGTTATATAGAACTATTAACTCACTGAAACTCTGTGCTGTCCACTGTGCTATAGGGATTTGTTTTCAGCTCTCAAAACTTATCAAAAACCAAATCTGAAAACGTGAATTGTTATTCAGATCTTTATCCCTTATATAACCTATCAACTGAATAAGAATTATTCTCAATGATATGATTATTTTCTTGAATAATTTTATTCCTAAAATTAAGGGATAAAATCTTTTCTTTTCCAAAATCAAAGATTATCTTTTATTTGATAAAAACTGATTTTTGCTTTCTTTAAAAGATAAAGTTTCCTCCTTATTTTTGCCAACTAAAAAAATCAGATTTCATAAACCAATATTTCCGAAAATCTTTATCAAGAACTTTTATTTAAAAATCAGTTTTTTTAAAACTCTTTTTCGAAAATCTTTATAAAAAACGTTTTCTTTAAAAATCAGTTTTTACAAAACTCTTTTTCGAAAATCTTTATAAACAATATTTTCCTTTCAAAACTAATTTTCTCGAAATTTAAAACTCCCTTTTTATATTCTTTAAATATAGAAACATGAAATTGATATAATTACCTATTTTCTTAACTCTAAGAAAATAGTTAATCATCCTAATTTCATATTTCTAATTTAGCACAAAGTTCCAATATGTTAATTACATTGTATACAAATGAAATTAATATAGCTAGACCTAAGCTTCCACATCTTCAATTCATTGAGCTTTCATGCACATCCAACCTTAATATCGTTCTTAGATCACTGTTACATACATTCATGTTATAGCATAAAATGTTTATCATCATCAAAATATCAAACTTAAAATCACAACAAATTCCCCCTTTTTGATGATGACAAACACATAATACTTCCCTCACAAATAATGCATCATTAATCATTTTAGAGAGACAAGACAGTAACATCATTCGCAATAACCAAATAGCCAAAATACGTGCACATGAGTTAATTTCATTCAAAATACGCATATGAGATAGTTTCATTCCTGAGTTTAAGCATTATACCAATCTTCCCCCATTTGACATTATCAAAAAGGAGAGCAAACACATGCATAGCTACACAAAACGAGATAGTCGTAGCAAAATAATGAAGTATCTCAAACAAGTAAGCCAGTGATGCTGGTGCTACAGTCAAACCAATTCACAATCCTCAAAAAATAGTCAATAAACATCCACAATACGTCACCAAAAAACAGTTTTAGAATTAATTTGACAAAAAAAATAGAACCCAAAATGAATCAAGTAGCAGGATGGAATCAAGGAGAAGGAGGGTTGAGGAGCATGGAGAGAGCGTTCATGATATGGCGATGCTACTGTCCCGCCACCCTGAGCTCTTTCTCGTGCTAAAAGTTGTTGGAGGGCTTTGTTAACCTGAGCCACCTGGTCTTTCATCTGAAGGCAACCAGCACAAGCTTCATTAGGTTGAAAACCCAAGAAATCCTTCTTTAACAACTCGCCACCCAACATACATATCTTACTGAGATTTGAGAACACCATCACTCATGATATCTCTCGAACTCATACACTTAGAAGTTTCATCCAAGACCTCATAAGCCCTGAACACTTTGGTAATCCAGAGACCATAGGGTAAAAAGGTGGGTGAAGAGGGCAAATTTCGCATGTGATGGAGCATGAGATGGGGTAGACTAATAGGCTGGCCATGATCAAGCAACCACAACATAACCTGAACCATTATCAAGCAATCCCCGCCATTTTCAACACGAGAGAGGAGAGTTTTAGTGATTAAACTTCTTGCAAGTTTGTATTTAGCAGTGAGAAGGGAAGCAGAGAATGTTTGGGCATGAGGAAGGGGTTGATCAGACAGGGTTCGAAAATCGGACTACCAACTCCAGAACTGAACCGCTCGAAAATCCTTCCACTGCTGCTTCTGCTCCTAGTCCTCGTCGTTCCAAACGCTCGGATGCTCAGCCCACAAATCTGCCCGCTTCGCAGCCGAAACACAAGCACCGTCTCTTCTTGTCCCTCCACTTCAAAAAAACCAAGAGGCCGAAAATCTCCGACCCCTCTGTTCCCAAAATTCTCCAGGGTCGAGGGTCGAGTTTTTCCGGCTTCTTGGTTGTCCCGACGAGAATTTGCGTCTCTCTCTGATTCAATTGGGATGCAAGGCTGGGTTTCATTGCTAAATTTTAATGATGCTGTATATGAGAATGAGGTTCGAGAGTTTTATCGTAATTTGTCAATTGATGATAATCTTTGTCTTAGTTCCTGTGTTAATGGTGTTGCCCTTACCTTAGATGTTGTTGCCCTAGCTCTTGTGTTAGGCATCCCTTATAAAGGGTTTTCTGATTATAACACTAAAACTTGGCCATTCATTGAAGGGGTTGATAATACTACCATTTCTCGAATCCTGTCTGATCAACCCATCCCTCATGCCAAAACATTCCCTGCTTTCCTTCTCACTGCTAAATACAAACTTGCAAGAAGTTTAATCACCAAAACTCTCCTCCCTCGTGTTGAAAATTGCGAAGGTTGCTTGATAATGGACCGGGTTATGTTGTGGTTGCTTGATATGGCCAGCCTATTAGTCTACCCCATCTCATGCTCCATCACATGCGAAATTTGCCCTCTTCACCCACCTTTTTACCCTATGGTCTGTGGCTTACCAAAGTGTTCAGGGCTTATGAGGTATTGGATGAAACTTCTAAGGGTGTGAGTTCGAGAGATATCATGAGTGATGGTGTTCTCAAATCTCAGTAAGATATGTATGTTGGGTGGCGAGTTGTTAAAGAAGGATTTCTTGGGTTTTCAACCTAATGAAGCTTGTGCTGGTTGCCTTCAGATGAAAGACTAGGTGGCTCAGGTTAACAAAGCCCTCCAACAGCTTCTAGCACAAGAAAGAGCTCGGGACAGCTGCATCGCCAGATCATGAACGCCCTCTCCATGCTCCTCAACCCTCCTTCTGCTCCTTGATTCCATCCTGCTACTTGATGATTCATTTTGGGTTCTATTTTTTTTGTCAAACTAATTCTAAAACTGTTTTTTGGTGATGTATTGTGGATGCTTATTGACTATTTTTTGAGGATTGTGAATTGGTTTGACTGTAGCACCAGCATCACTAGCTTACTTGTTTGAGCTACTTCATTATTTTGCTACGACTATCTCGTTTTGTGTAGCTATGCATGTGTTTGCTCTCCTTTTTGATAATGTCAAAAGGGGGAAGATTGGTATAATGCCTAAACTCAGGAATGAAACTATCTCATAGGCGTATTTTGAATGGAATTAACTCATGTGCACGTATTTTGGTATTTTGGCTATTTGGTTATTGTGAATGATGTTATGAATGATGTTACAGTCTTGTCGCTCTAAAATGATTAATGATGCATTATTTGAGGGGGAAATATTATGTGTTTGTCATCATCAAAAAGGGGAAATTTGTTGTGATTTTAAGTTTGATATTTTGATGATGATAAACACTTTATGCTATAGCATGAATGTATGTAACAATAATCTAAGAACGCTATTAAGGTTGGATGTGCATGAAAGCTCAATGAATTGAAGATATGGAAGCTTAGGTCTAGTTATATTAATTTCATGTGTATACAATGTAATTAACATATTGGAACTTTGTGCTAAATTAGAAATATGAAATTAGGATGATTAACTATTTTCTTAGAGTTAAGAAAATAGGTAATTATATTAATTTCATGTTTCTATATTTAAAGAATATAAAAAGAGGAGTTTTTTATTTCGAAAATTAGTTTTGAAAGGAAATTATTTTTTATAAAGATTTTCGAAAAAGAATTTTGTAAAAACTGCTTTTTAAAGAAAACGTTTTTTATAAAGATTTTCGAAAAAGAGTTGTTAAAAAACTGATTTTTAAATAAAAGTTCTTGATAAAGATTTTTGGAAATATAGGTTTATGAAATCTGATTTTTTAGTTGGCATAAGATATGGAGGAATCTTTATCTTTTAAAGAAAGCAAAAATCAGTTTTTATTAAATAAAAGATAATCCTTGATTTTGGAAAAGAAAAGATTTTATCCCTTAATTTTAGGAATAAAATTATTCAAGAAGATAATCATATCCTTGAGAATAATTCTTATTCAGTTGATAGGTTATATAAGGGATAAAGATAAGAAGAACAATTCACGTTTTCAGATTTAGTTTTGATAATTTTTGAGAGCTGAAAACGAATCCCCATAGCACAGTGTATAGCACAGAGTTCCAGTGAGTTAAAAGTTCTATATAACGATTGTAACGTTCCTCGATTTCCTCGATTTGCTTATCTAAGAAGCACACTTGTGAGGACTTAATCTTTCTGTAATTTCATCATTATAGAGGGTAGCAACACTTAGGTTAAGTGTTGGGGAGCACTACTAGAGTTAGTAGTGGGGAAATCATATTGTATCAAAAGTTTGATATTTTAAGATTCAATAATAAAAGAGTAGGTAGTGTGGACGTAGATTTCAGAGGTGAGATCGAACCACGTTAAATTCTTGTGTCTTGTTATTTGATTTAATTGTATTTAGTTTTGATACAACTTCATTTAAGCGAAAACATTAAAAACGAGTTTACGAGTGAATAACACAGTGTAAGGCACTGTGCCATAGGATTGTTATTGCGAAAATCGATTAGATTTTGTCACTCAATTCAACCCCCCTTCTTGAGTGTCACCTTGTACTCCAACTTCTCTAGGAAAATTTTTTCCTCCCAACCAAACACTTAAACTTAAACTTAAATTCACTTTAGAGGAAGTTGGAGAAAGACTGAAAGAGTAAGATCCCAGATATATGTCACATATCATAGATAGATGCGAAGAAGAAGTAAACGAATTACATCTTGACATGAGATATAGGCGAGGAAAATGAAAGTGGAAATCTTATTACGAATCTTTTTTTTTTTGTGATAGGCATGTTTCTGCCGCAATACACGAGGTATTGATAGTTCAAAATTGCGATAGGTTATCCTTATTGCAAGGAAGCAATAAATTAGTTAAGAATGAACAGGCAATGAACATACCTTGATTATCTGACCTTGTTCACCCTCTTCTTTGCTTTTCACATGCTTCGTCTTCAAGTTTAAATCCTTGATGATCACTGTGCTGTTGTGTTTATAAATTTTACTGATCTCGCCAATCTTTCCTTTCTCTCCTCCAGATATTACTTTCACAGTATCTCCAACCCTGACATGCATTTTATGAAGTATAGGTAGACTGTTAGGTTTACAATCCTTCCGCTCCCACCGCTTGAGCTGCATGACAGAATAATAGATGACTCCATAAGGAAATGTTTGAATTGGCCTCCATAGAATGTATTATCACAGATGAATTTACAGCCTAACAGAGGATGGGATACTAATGATATGAGAGAATATGCATTATTAGTAATAGTGTACTACTCGCAAAAGGCACAATATTACAAACCTAACATGTTGGTCATTTTCAGAGAATCATGCATAAATTGTTGCAATTGAAATGATAATTGTCATTTTTCAAAATGTAATTAGATTTAGACAAGTCACTGCCTTCTCTTTGACAAACATACCAAGACAAGCGGTCATTGATAACCATTTCAAATATTTGATGCATGACAAATTATTGCAATAAAAATGGTAATTACGCAAATGCCTGCAGTACAGTTTCTTCATCCGGATCAAGCAAAGGTTTTCAATCAGGGGACTATCAACTAAGGATAGGCGAACAATTACATTAACTGATCTTTCTCCAGAATAGAAAAAAGAAGGGAGTGCAAAATGTATGTCATTAAGAGCTCTATTGTTCTCTAGAATATACAGAAGTTCCTTCCTCTTCGGGCATATAGCAAGCTTGGACCTGAATATGCCAGCCCTTAAGGGATTTTTCGAGCTCTAGTCGAGTGAAGAAAAACACTTCCTTCTTAAAGAGAACCTTCAATCTAGATGGAACTTATATTAGTTTAGTATCAAGCTTTTTCATAATAGTCAAAACAATATCTACAAAGTTATAGAGTAGTTCCTTCTGGTTATTGTCTAGTTCTAGCCAATCTCAGTACTAGTGCTTCTTGTGGAAGGGTGTGTCATTTTTCATATACAGTATCATTTTTAAGAGATTTAGAACCTTTCTGTTTTGGTGCTTGTGCTGTTGTGGACTCAGGAGAGACATTTGAATGTATATCAAGTAGACAAGACAGAATTTAAACAGGGAACACATAGCCAAGAGTTTGAAGTACCAACCCTCATGACAATAACACATGGTGGATGATCTGCCGTTTTGACCTGCAAGTAACATGACCAGGTGGTTAAAAGAAAAATTACAGATCCAATATTTGATGCTACGGGTGTTCACATTCATGTAATTAGTGAGTAGAAAGATAGATCAATTGTGGATCCAATATCAATCATATTCTATTCATGGTGAGTTGGTGAGTACCACAATTTCTAAAGCCAGACAAGAAGCAGAACAAGAAATTTCCAGCTTCAGGAGGTGACAGTCAGAAAAAGCAGCACCAGAAGTATATTCACAAAGAGTGCTGCACATAATTTGCTTTGCGACAAGAACATTAAAGGATCATCTCGTACCTCCTAAAACGGCGTCATACTTTCTATTTAATATCTAATCTATGCCTATGCTTACGAGTTGCAACCTGCAAACTAAAAAATTTAGCTGTTGATCTGGCAAAAGATGTCTTCCCTCCTCCCTCCCCCCAAAAGAAAAAAGGGATGCATCGCATGAATAACTACTGGCACAAGAACACAAATTCTTTCGAAAAGCATTGGGCACAATAACTTACCAGTCAGCAACTTTGTCATATGAATCTTCTACATCTAGACATAGAAAATACCCCAGTAGAAAGAGGATAGCCTAAACTCAAAAGGTTATATAATTGGATTGCCATTAAGGGTAAGTCAGAAGTTCTAATCTGAGCAAGGGCACGCAGTTCAATCTCACGAGTCATTAGTTTAAAGAATCTACATCATATACTTCAGTCTCTTGAGTCCAGATAATTTCCAAGCAATCAAGCATAAAGAAACCTTGAATGTTCTCAAGCAAGAAAAAATGGGTCACAATCAGAAACCTTAATGTATCATATAAGTACTCAAACAAAGTTCTATCTTCAACCTAATAAGAGAGCATCGATAAGGCCGGATTCAGACATCTTACTATATGCTACCAGTTATTAAACACAAACAAGTGTGCAAGGTTTTGTTTTCCTCCACAAAATATAACAATGCACTCTCTTAAGGAATAGAATTACAAGTTGTAACACATTGCACAAGTCATCTCAGCAACGAAGACCAACTAACTGCCCAATTACATCATATTAGAGTTCAAAAATGAGGGAATTGTCAAGGAAGAATACAATCAAAATAACAATATAAATATCAACAGAACAAAATTGACATTGCAAAGGGACATATAAAATGAAGATAGGTTGCATAATTGTCCAAATTGACCACAAATTCTTCAGCAAAATTCACATTACAAAACAACCCTTGTAGCATTTCCACAATTAAATCCTCAAAAGTTCAATAAGAAAAGAATATTCCACTAATTGAGCAAGTACCCAGTTCAATATTAACAAAAAAGAAACTAACTTTACCCAAATTAATTGCAAAAAAAAACCCAAATTAGAAAAAAAAAACCCAGCAATAAATTAAGGGGAAAATTCTGGGATACCTGAGGAAATGTCGAAGAAGGAAATACGCGTTGTCCGAGGAAAGAGTTGGAGGAGAGAGAAAGTGAGGTAAAGGAGCTCTGAAGAGCAGCCATGGCTGCCATTTTTGCTATAGCTTCAACTCTCTTGGGAGTTGAGAGAGGTAAGTTGCTTTTGAGGGGATTATCTTCCACCCTTTTTTTTTTGCTGAAAATATGATGATGATAATTGATATTGTGGATAAAGTTTTTATTTTTATTTTTGCTCTTTGAAAACCAGCTCATTGGTGAGCCCAATAGATCTTCTATGGCCAGTTTTTATTCAAATAAGTGCAAATATCTTGGGCTGGTTTTTCATCCATTTATTTCTTAGATTATGGTTTTATGAAAGCTTACCTAGCCCATCTATACTTTGCTTTCAGTCCAGTTTGTTTTAGATCATTACCCAAAGAAAAATCTATCTGTTTATTCTAAATTTTCACTAAAGTTATAATAAAAAAAAAGGAGTTAAGTATATACTTGGAGACTAACCTTTTAAAGTTTTCATCCATGTCATGTTTTTTTTGGTAGTTTAACCATATATAAACTCCAGGTTGACTATCTCTAGTTTAAAGAAAAACACATAATTTAACTTTTTATGCAATAAATTGGTTAATGAAATTTTAAAGAGGAAAATTCAAATATATATCCTCTGCACAAAAAATATGCAAAAATTCAGAAAAATAGTAAAATCAATTTTTTTGTTTAAATTTTGATGTGTTTCCTCAATACTGTGATGAAATCGGTGGACTCTTGGTGATACTATTTATACTAAATTGGGGTTTCTCAGAAGAAAAAAAAAGATCGGAATGTGATCCTCTAATTTTTTTTTCAAATTCACCTCAAGTTCTATATATATCTTTTTATGTCTTCCATGAAATTGATTAGAGTTTCGAATTATTAGACTAAACTGGTCTTAGGTTGCCTTTTTCTTATGATAAAAGGAATCATCTTTGATTATTCCCTTTTCTTTATCTTTTTAAGATACTCCATTTATTGAAGTTGAATTTGATGACAAAGAAACAAAAAAATTGAAAAAAAATAAAAAAAAAACCATTGTTGGGTAGTTTGAAAGATTTAGAAGAACTAGAAAATCAGTTAATATTGTGAAGATGAACAAAGAAGGAAAGAGTTTCTAACCTATACATACCACAAGGCATAGGTTAAAAGTATCAAAATTCCTATGTAGAATTTCATTATACAAAAAGTTTATATTTCAAAAACCAATAGAACTACATGATTTTCTTTATCTTATTCTATCCCAAATAGAATCTTGTTGTACTTTTTTTTAATGAAATCTTGAGATTTTTGACCTATGCCACAAGGTATAAGTTAAGAATATCAATATTTCATTAAAATATGCATACATAATACAACAAGATTCTACTCCCTTCGGTTCCGAAAGATCCTCCTTGTTACTGTTAGTACTACAGATACCAAGGAGGATCAATTTGTATGGGGTCTTGGGTGGGTAAAGTAGGAGAGAGAAAGGGGGTTAAGGAAAATAAACAAATAAAAAGGGGTAAAGTAGGAGAGAGAAAGGGAGTAAAATTGAATTAATAGTGTAATGGTGGACCATATAATAGGGACATGAGAGGGTAAAAAGGAGAAATTTTTTGCCAAATAAGGAATAAAGTAAAAGAGGGAGGATCTTTTGGAAACGCACTTAAACGGAAAGAATAAGGAGGATCTTTAGGAACCGGGGGGAGTATTTGGGTATAATAAATAAGGATATATATTTAAGATATAGATAATGATGTATGGTTTTTTTTAGTTTGGTTGGATTTTGAAATGAATTTTTTTGTGTATAATGATATCTTATATTATTTTTGATACTCTTAACCTATGCTTTGTGGCATAGGTTAGAAAAATCCTTTTTATATTTGGCCACCTCTAAAAATACAAATTATATTTTTGGCCTACTCTAAAATATTTTTCAGGTTCCGCCCCTGCTTCTTGATAGATATGTGTTAATCTGGTGATTGTTACGAAATGAGTAAGGAACTTAGGGATGTTACCAAACATCACCTACTAATTGTAATCCCTAGTGTAGTGGCTGTATATATACTACCTCTATTTTTTTTAGTTGCAACATTTGATTATTTTAATAGACTCACCAAAAAGGCAAATGTTGCAACTAAAAAACCAAAGAAAGTATCATATAACTAATATATAAAGAAGAATACAAAAGTCAGCTCACGAGATTGCGACATTTGGCGTCCTTATTGGACGCCATTTGTCGCGCTCACTAAGTGTCATATCATTTTTTTTAAATATAATTGATTAAAATACAAATAGAGTTTAGGATAAGAATAAATAGAGTTGCGTTCACAATGAAAAACTTAAGTATAGTAAATTGATTATAACTTTTAATATATAGTTCGTAAAATTATAATTTTTGTACCATTCAAAAGTGTTTAAAAAGTACTTTAAAATAAGACCCATTTATACTATATTAAAAATTTTATATTAAAGTAACGTATAAGGTTGCGACATTTGGCTTCCTCATTGGACGCCATTTGTCGCACTCATTAAGTGTCATGTCATTTTTTTTAAATATAAATAGAGTTATAAATTGATTAAAATACAAATAGAGTTTAGGATAAGATTAAATAGAGTTGGCTTCATAATGAAAAACTTAAATATAGTAAATTGATTATAACTTTTAATATACAGTTCGTAAAATTATAATTTTTGTACCATTGGAAAGTGTTTAAAAAGTACTTTAAAATAAGATTCATTTATACTATATTAAAAATTTATATTAAAGTAACGTATAAAATGAAATATTGACTAATTACGTGAACTAAATATTATAGATTTTTAGCGGTCAACTTTGCCATTGAGTTTTTCCCCAAGGTACGGTTTCTAATAAATATACTCCTCATATTTTCTTTTCCTTTGATAAGAAACAATTGCTGCATCCTTTGTCTCCTTCAAACATGAATATTGGATAAGATGGGACATGGTCAACATATTAGAAAGAGGGTTGATATTGTTAATCATCTTGGTATATTGAGGCTTGAAGGGCACCGCATCAACATACCTTAACTTAGCAACATACCGTAGCAATATTACCAATCCTTCATAATTTAACAAATTGTTTCACACTTATATGACAGGTGCTTTAATTTGATTTGTAAACACAATGAGTACTAAAGAAAGGTAAGTTTTGTCTTCAACTTTCTCCATTAACTTTTCATTGGTCTAGAACATATCTGATGACTTAAGCATTGGAACAAAAAATAAACTTATGTGCTATGCTATTGTAAATAAAAAGGTCAAGGATATCAATTGAACCAATTAGATACAATCTGATCAAGGATTTGAGCAAAGAAAGGCATGATTGGACTCTGAAAGTTAGGGTCACCAGAATGTGGGATGCAATAAACCCGAAAACCAACAATTTTATTGGTGTTGAAACAATACTTGCAGATGAGGAAGTAAGCCCCACTATACAATTAACACATTATCTATTTTTCTTTTATTTTGATCTAACCTTGCAAACTAAATGGCCTACTAAAATAGGGAGATCACATTCAAGGCTCTATAAGAGGAGATGATGCATCAGACTACAAACGCACGCTCAAGGAGGGGAACATCTACATAATTAGAAACTTTAATGTGATAGCCAACAAAGAAGACTATATAACTGTCACAAATAAACACACATGATATATTTCAACTTCTCAACCTCTGTTCAAACTCTAGATGTAGACGAACCCAAAATTCATAGACACAAGTTTGAGTTGGGAGACTATGAGTTGATTCAAAAACGATGTAACTCAATTGTGCAACTTACAGGTACTCCTATTTCTTCATTATATAGCCTTGATATTTAAATACATGTTACAACTTATCTTTAGTAATTATTATTATTATATGTACTTTATATATATTATTATATCCCTCATGCAAATATAATAGGACAACTACATACGGGCTATTGGTAGACTGACACAACGAGCAAGAACTGTACTAAGGGAAATCACATTGGAGCATACAAGGTTAATGTTCTTTATTTCAAAAAGAATACTGTTATTATTCGTAGTTTTATAGAAATATTATTCTAGGTCTTAAAATTATTAATTATCTTGCAGTGTCGTAACACTATGGGGAGAAATTGGTAATACATTCAGCGATCATCTCAGTTTAGACGACTTAGTACCAATTGTTCGTGTGAACATTTAGATTCGAAGTAGGTTGTGTAGTATATCGTGACATGTGCTTTAACATATAAAAATATGTAGTTTCTGCATGATAGAGTGAATGTTTGAATCATAATGAGTTTCTGCATAATATAGTGAGTGTCTAAATGATATAGTGGATTGTTCAGAAATGATGTAGATTCTGCATGATATATTATGTTTCTGAATGATATAGTAAGTTTCTTCATGACAAATTAATTAGAAACCAACGCCAAAGATAATGACAAAATCATATTACAACTTTTAGTTGTTCTAGGTCAAACAAAAAGAACGACAAAAAATAGGGGTGTAAATATTTAAAAACTCTACCTCTTCTTCACGAAAAAGCCCGAGCATTTGCCCGGGTCCCAATACTAGTATATATATAAAGCACTTGCTAGTTTGTACTCCCTACTTAAAAAAAAATGCCATTCCTAACTATAGGTCTCCTCATCTTCATCCTCCTGCTATTGTTATGGTTGTTTTTCCATGACAACCCTAATAAGACAACCAAACTACCTCCGGGCCCCATGCCACTCCCAATCATCGGAAACCTCCATATGTTAAGCACACTCCCACACCGAAGTCTAGCAAAACTAGCCAAAAAGTATGGCCCAATCATGCACCTTCGCTTGGGACTCCTTCCCACCATCATCATCTCCTCCCCCGAAGCGGCCGAGCTGATTCTTAAGCAACATGACCTCTATTTCTGCAGTCGTGCACCAACCTTAGCCACTTTCTACATGTGGTACGGAACGAAGGGCTTTGGATTGAGCCCTTATGGAGATTACTGGCGACGAGCGAGGAGGATAAGTACTTTGCACGTATTTACAACCACCAAAGTGGTAGAATCTCAAGGGCTGAGGAAAAGAGAGATTGAGGGGGTTGTTCGGTGGCTGAAGAGGGCAGCGGAGTCGCGTGAGGTGGTGGATATGGGTAAGAAAGTTGGGGAGTTAATAGAAGAAATAATGTTTAAGATGTTGCTTGGGAAGAATAATGAGGTGAATGACGAGAACATTAGGTGTGACTTGAAAGAGCTTATAGAAGAAGTTGTGAATGTGGGTGGTACCTTCAACTTAGGTGACTTTGTTCCTTTTCTTGCGCCTCTTGATCTACAGGTACCTTCATGTTAATTGAATTTAGGCCATGTATTGTCTAAATTAACAAAATTAATTTTGGGTAAAAAAAAGAAATCTAATTGGCCGGCCCCACTAAGTTTAGTGAGTATTGATCACCTAAGACATTTCACTCTTGAAATCTAGGTGGATATCAGTTTAAGTTGTCTTGTTTTCAATCTTCATATCTATGTAGATAACCAGATATATTGAAGTTTAAGTTGTTTTCCTGATATATATCATGGTGTTAATCTCATTAAAAATTTAATGCCCCACCAGAAGGCTACAATACTTAATATACAAAGCTTCTACATAAATCTACTAGATATTTATCATGATTTTTGTGACATATATATACTCATGCTACAGAGATAAATTTACAAAATATATTTATCAGTTGTTACAATCCAAATTTACAAAAACTAAATATAGATCATAAACGGTTTTCTATTCTATGCATCTAGTGTAACTGTGTAAAGAATAAACATCATATTACATCCCTTTAGCAAATTATGTATCATGCATCTTAACTAACATATAAGATTTTTGCTAAAATTATGCCAAGTATTTAGTAATTTTATAGTTTCCTTATCAATTACATCCCCGTTTAGCAATATGATCTATATTAGTTAAGATGCATGATATATAATTTTCTAAAAGGACATGTAATATAGATCTTATCCCTTGCACTAGGTGTATAGGATCAGGGGCGGATCCAGGATTCCGGACCAGGGGTAGCGTAACTTTACATTAATAGAAACTCAAAAAAAAAGTTCGTAATTACTAAATTCAAAATGTTACAAAATCCAAATACAACTTTGAAATCAATAATAAAAGAAAATTACAATTGTTCACGTCGGGTTCTCAAATTTTGGAACCGATTTACTATCGCATCAACTTCTACATCACAAAACAAAACTTTCTCAAGAAAAGTAACTAAACAATCATTTAGCAATCCATCTCCCATGCTATTTCGTAATTTGTTTTTGATCATAGTCATACTAGAGAATTTTTTTCTTACACTTGCAGTCGCCACAGGAAGAATTAACACCAACTTCAAAAGCAAATAAACTTTTGAATGAGTTTCATGTTTTTTTGTTTCAACAAGCTTTATAGAAAGCTCATTGAGAGTCTTCACATTCCAAAATCTCTTATCATTTCGAACATCTTCAATGAAGTTATCCAATGAATGTTCAAAAAAGAACATTTCAGAATATTTCAGTCTTCATTTTGAGATGGAGGGTTAGTACTTAATGGATCGAGAAGAATTTTGTTGACTTGGTTGAGTGGGAGGAATAGGTGAACTTGAATCAACTCGATTTTCATTAGGTGTTCCTTTGGAAAAAAAGCTTGAGATATCCTTCCCTTGTTTTCTCTTCAAGATTCTGAAATATAGATTTCTCATTCACTAATCATCCATTTCCACAATTACAATAATAAACTAACAAATTCCACAAATTCCCAATTTCAACAACATATGATATATCACTTCCAAATTTCCACAAATTCAACATGTGAAATATCACTCCCAAATTCCACAAACCATTCCCAAATTCACTAGCAATCAAAATTCACAACTACAATAGAAATTTCAGCCCAACTAACAATAAAAAATGACAACAATCAATCAAAATTCAAACTAACAATCAAAATTTCAACCCAACTAACAATCATACTTCACAACAATCACAACTAACAATCAAAATTCAGCATAACATTCAAAATTCCAACTAAACCATCACAATGGCAAATCTTCAATCGCTGGGCAAATAAGTTACCTGAACGGACTACACTGACTTGAACAGTTGAACGGACTTCACGCTGACTTGAAATCTTCAATCTTCAATCGTCGGACACTCGGACAGTCGGACTCACTTCAATCATCGACCCATTTACAGGACATTGCAAAACTGCCATTAGAGAGGAAAGAGAAAGAAAGTTAAGAGGGGACTAAGAAAATTCAGGAATCATGACATTTAGGGCTAGATTTATCTTCTAACAATCCAAGTTAAGAGGAGACTCAAATTTAGGGCTAGATTTATCTCAGATTGCAATTGAGGAAACATAAACTCACCATTTTCTTCGAGAGTCGAGACTCCGACGACCGACGCACAACCGACTGAGAGGAAGCGACGCACCAGCCGACTGAGAGGAAGCGACCGAGAGGAGGCGAAGTGCGAATTGCGATCTCCGAGAGAGTGAGTTTGAGAGAGAGAGAGTGTGAGTTTGAGAGAGTGAAAATTGTCAAATGAAACGGCGCTTAGGATGTTTTAGGTTTTGCGATTTTTTTGAATTTTTTTTTTAAAAAAAAAAACAGGGGTAGCACGTGCTACCCCTTGTTACCACGTGGCTCCGCCACTGTATAGGAAAGAAAACTAATTATAAAATACAATTAACGTGGATTTATAATCTTGATTGGATTTATCGTAGCATCCTATACAATTAACTATAATTTTATCTTACAAGATATACATTTCAGGTCTGTTTAATAAATTAAAATTTATGTTAATTAAAATTTTGTCTCAATGTATTGAATGACTTGATAATTTATAATTTTATCCCACCGTACTCAATCTTTATATTATAGTTTTATATAATCCGACCTTGTTTATATTTATTTTTTATTACTTAAAAATAACCTTTAAATTTGAGTTTGTGACTCAACAATGTCATGTGGTGGTGATATTTACGGTTAACATGAAAAGTAATGAAACTTGTGAAATTGTTTGATTAACTTAAGCACATATATTAAAGTAGCACAACAACTAGTGAATTTTATTTTCGAAAAAAACTAAGCATTCTTTGAAAAAGGGATATGCGTCCCTTTCGATTTTAGTTTTTAGGATAAATTGCTTTTTTATAGTTGGTTGGCTCCATTATAAGAGTTTTATAATCTCACTGCAGGGACTGACTCGTAAGATGAAGAATTTGAATAAGAGGGTAGATGAAATATTTGAAAGCATTATTGAAGATCATCTGAAAGAGGACATTGCACAAAAGAAAGATGTTCTTAGTGATCTGCTCTCCATAATGAGCAATCCCAATAACGAGTTTTTCTTAGGTTCCTTTGGTCGTGACAATGTTAAAGCGATCATGTTAGATTTATTCACAGCAGGAATCGACACGTCGTCACATACCCTTGTATGGGCACTTTCAGCACTCCTAAGTCACCCAAGGGTGATGAACCTTTTGCAAGAAGAGTTAGATGCCATTGTTACTAAAAATAGAATGGTAAAAGAATCAGACCTACTAAATTTACCTTATTTAGATATGGTGGTCAAAGAGACGTTAAGACTATACCCTACAGTGCCATTACTACTACCTCGTGAGTGCCTAGAGGAGGTTGTTATAAATGGGTTTACGATACGTAAAAAAACACCCCTTTTAATCAATTATTGGGCAATTGCACGAGATACTAAGTTATGGTCCAAAAATTCTGAAGAGTTTTTCCCTGAAAGATTTATAAACAGTGATATATATATTCGGGGACCAGATTTTAAGTTGATTCCATTTGGTGCTGGAAGAAGAGGGTGCCCTGGCATGCAATTAGGACTTGCAACGGTTAAAATAGTATTAGCTCAAATGGTGCATTGTTTTAATTGGGAGCTTCCTGATGGTATAGTACCTGAAGATATGGACATGACCGAGAGATTTGGTTTCACAATGCCAAGAGCCAAGAAGTTGCTAGCCATACCTTCATGCCGGCTACCAATTTCATTTCCCTAAGTTATAATGTAAGAATAATACGCACCCTTACCGCGTATGTTTTACTTTGATTGTGCTTATGGCCTTCTAGGCAGTAAGAAATAGCATAATTGTAATTACTATTATTAATAACAATTAATAGTAGGCTATTGATGAATAATGAAGCTGGCCGTGAATCGTGATGTTGAACAGCTGTTGCACAGTTAAATTGTTGGAACCATCGATAAAGTCCAGCGTTTAAAGAAGTCAGAGACCACTCTAAGAGCATGTTTGATTCAATATTTTTGGGCTCTATAAGATGGAATTAATTATCTACTCCCAACTCCCTTTCTGGTTATTTGCTTCAACTCATCCTCAATTTATTACCATTACATAGTGGTAGTGGATTCCACGAGTTAGCTTGTTACTCCCTCTATATTCTTTTATATTTCTCACTTTCCTCTGCGCGTTTGTCAATGCACTTCTTTGACCTTAAATATCTTTAATTACATATTAGTAAAAATTATAACGATCGAATATTAATGAAGTTCTCATTGATACGAATAAACAAGACCCTATATGACTATATATTTTCTTATATATATTGAGAAGAAATTAAAAGATTCTCTCTAGTTGTGAATAGTGTCAAGATTCCAAGTGAAAAAGATAAAAGAATACAGAGAGAGTACCTTTTTCTTCCCTTTCCAGTAACTAAATCCATTTATTGATGGTAATTATAGGCACATTTTTATTGCCTACGCGGGATGAGCGCAGATTTGACTACCTGTCTACCTCCTTGTAAATGTTTTTTAGTTTTGAAATGCGTTTTGAAAAAGAAGTCGCCAACAAGTCTTTAAGGGAAGACTCATAAACATAATTCGATTTTTGGGAAATCATAGGGACATCTTAGGGACTTATCCAATGTAGATTTCCCCGTCATGACTTCATAATTGGTCAATGAACCAAATATATAACTCAGGAGTGAGGGTACGAATATGATCTGGAATCAAATCGCCCATTATTGAAAAGTAGTTGTTAGTATAATAAGATATAAATTGGAATTGACCGTCTTATTCCTTTTTCACTTGAGTCTTGAATAACGATCGGCAGGATGAGCAATCTTGAAGCTTCGATGGAGATTAAGTGGAAAACGAAAGTTTTTGATTATATGTTTGAAGTACTTGAGAGAGTTTTGTATTATGAAGGCGTGTGGAGATATGTTGTATGAAAGTCGTACTCTCGAAATCGAATGGAACGAGGTCTGTTTATAGGAAATATCCGAAGAACGTGATGAGTTCCACATTGCGCGGCGCACATGCATGATGCGCTGCATGCACCGACCTTTTGCATGTCTGTGTTTTGCTAACTGTCTTGATGTCATGCAGGGCACACTCTGGTGCGCAGGACGCATCAGGATGCACATCGTGCAACCGTAAATCTGACCGGGTTTTTATTTGTTATCCAAAATTAAAAGATTCTTTCTATCTTGCATTAAATAATATCATTTGAATTCAGAAATCAATATCTAAAGGGTAAAATTAGAATTTTCATAATATATATTAAATTTAGGAAATATTTATTAAAAATACAATTAATTATCAAAAATAATTAATTGGGCTTTTTAAAAATGGGCTATAAAAATATAAGTGATTATCATGGATATTAATTGGGCATTTAAGGTTGAGTTTGAAATAAATAAATAGACTTGTCATTCTTAAAACGGTTTTGGGCTTAGCTCTTCCTTTGGGTCGGACCAATTAGGACGACGTAGAGCTGATCAAAGTTAGCTCGGTCTGAAAGATGGTCGGGCTTGAGCAGATTTTTAGGGCCGGTTTTCGAGCCCGTCTCGAATTATTTTCGTTTGGGACGGGTTTTAGGTCACCTAAAAATGAGTTTTTAGTTCAAATCTTGCCCAGGAAGATTTTGGCCCGTTGTTTTTGAGCCAAAAAGCGGGCTTTGGGCACAAACAATTGTCCCGAAATTAGGCCTGGCCCAGCTCGGCCTGACAAGTGGGCAAATTTTTTTGGGGGGGCGGCTCGGCTCAAATCCAGCTCGATCCGCCATTTGATCACCTCTAGGACAACGATGTCTTTCATCATTGTGTACTAAATTAGGGACACACGATTATGTATCTACAGTAATGATTACCCAACAATGCAGCTTTTTGAGTTCGATTTTATGGCGAAAATTCGTTTCTTGTTTTACTTCTATTCGTGGTCTTTTCTTGTTTTAATTCTCTTCGTGTTCGCAATGGCCATTGCAGCGCGAGACACACCTTCAACAATGGCCATTGCAGCTCTTCGTGTTCACATCTCTCAATCTCCATAGAGGAGAGAGAAAATAAAATAATTGATCATAAAACCAGGATAAAGCAAAAACCTTGAGAAACTTTCTCTCCAAGTTTCTCTCGGTGCATGTTATCCTAACGTGCACCGTCACCATGTCAAGGAAGGTGGCCGGAAAATCTCAAGGTGGTTCTTAGGGGAAGATGAAAGAGAAAGCGAAGGGTCCTTTGTCTGATTCACATGCATTACGTACTCGTTCCATGGATGAAATACTAGGCATTGAAGCATTGGATTTTGGTTTAGGTGTTGGTGATGTTCTTACTCCTAAGACCTCAGTTCAGGAATTGCAGCAACAATCTGCGATTCGTCACACCTTCAACGAATGGTTGCAGTCGATACATAAGAGTGGAAGCTCTCATTCAAATGCTTCTGCTAGAATTCATGAAGGTAGTAACTCTGTACCCATCTATCAACGTATATAAATTTATGAGACGCATAATGTCGAACAGTTGGATGTTGTGAACTCTGATCATGAAAATCTCATTATAAATGATGAGATAGAAAATGAAAAGGTCACAGGACCTGTTCAGATTGACCTGGATGACATTCTGTAACAGCCCGCACTTCCGAGCTGCTATCTAATCACACTTAAGATACACAAATCTCAATTGACATTTAATAAACCTCAAATTACATTCCTTACAAATCGATCTTGGACCTGGGTCAAGGCCCACAATACAACAACCCAAAATGTATATATAAAGAATTGATCTAAAACAAGTCTCCAAGACTATGCAATAATATACCATGAAAGCTCTCTTAGTTAAACTATATAATTAATCTTCACTATTGCTCACCCGAAAGTCATTTTATATAACACTTATGTCCATGTCCACTGTCCATTCCGGAGTTCTTATAATACCTGCAAAATCACTAGCAATGAACACTGCCCCCCACCATAGGACAGGTTCCAAGAACAAAATCAGTGAAACTGAGTACACACCGTCCAACCATAAAATCATTTTGGTGGCTTAAAACATATTTTCGTAGTTAAGCTTATCTTGTGAGACATTTGAAAACAAGATATAGAGAAGGCGAAATGAAAGAATATAACAATTACTTGCACCCAGTTTACAATGTTACTTGTTTGAAATAAAAATAATACGAGTATCTCACAAAATAAATAGTATATACTTCTAATTGGAGGAGCCGTGAGGATTCTATAGAATCTAATACGATCTTCCAAAATCAATTCTAATTCTAACATACTTTTAAGACATAACAATATTCCCAATTCTACGATGTAATGTAATAACCTTTAATCCAAATATGTATAGCATAACTCCTTTGATTAATTCCAAATAACTTCCTTAGAAAGTCATTCCCATATTCTGTGTAGAAAATCCATAAACTTGGATGAGTAAAGATTATATTACTTGGAATAAAGTTTGAAATATCCTTCCACGAAACCGCATGCATATTCAAATACATAATTTATTTCTTTCACAAATCATCTTATACTGGGGAAGAGAACACGAATAGAGTCGCCATCCAGGCGCATTCTCTAAACTTTTACAAGGGACGTCTCCCTCTTCTGTTATATACTGCTTGCAAGACTTTTCAGGATATGTCCCCAGAATACAGAATACAAAATACAGAATATGCAGAATACATAATGTTGTTCATCACTGCTCTAGCAGCTTCTTCCCCTCACAATTACATAATTCACAGTTCAATATTTTCTAAAACTCAAGTTCATAATTCTCGAGTCAGATATATCAAAATCTCGTAATATAATCGCATTTGGGTATTTCATATACAAACTCAAATCGTTTGATAAACAATATACTTGACTTTCAAATAAATCAGTATAATTCAATCCTTTACAAAATTCATTTGCTAAAACCCATTTAAATACGGACTTTAAAGGAAATATAGTCCAATTCTATAATCTTAACATAATTAAAGCCTAAAACATAGTTTATCAATCATAATCCCAAAACAGAATGTAAGTTAAAATACATAAACTTTATAGCTTAGTTACAAAGGTTCTTATTCAGAAATACCTTCCATTTAATCTTATTTGACGACCTATATAGCTTATAACCTGAGTAGATCTCGATATATATACTTATGTTAATCATAATGATTATAATATTCTTGTCATATCCCAAGTAGAACTCATGTATTCATTGTGAATACTCTCTTGAATGTCAAAATGTAATAATACTAGTAAATTGTACATTACTCGTATCAATAGATTTCAAAGTTCGGATCACATATACTTAAACCTTATGTTACACAACATCTCATAACATAACTCTGTAATTTAGATGCATAGGAACTTATGTCTTTTAGAATTCGGACTTATATTTATAATTATAGCTGCTCCTTTCAAACGACTTGATGGTTAATCCCGCATCTTAATGATTTAACACTTCATACTTGAACCTCCGATCTTCTAGTAACTCAATTTCTATCATATCTGGAAACAACTGTATTACCTCAACTTATTTGTGTCCCCAACTTATTTCTTTTTCTTGTTTCGGTCATTTGTTTGCACTTTATAATCCTAATTATATAAGTTTACATCCAAATTAACCTTACATTTATACTCCCATCATTATTAATCATATCACTAGTTCCCAACACTCCATTATACAAGATCTATATATACTCCCCCGACCTTCCTCTTTATATCTTTTCCCCCTTTCAATGAGAAAGTAAAACATATAACCTTGCGATTCAACCTAGTTTGATACTCATAATATAAAATTCCTAGCTCAGATATAGTTTCTCATAACTTAGTATTATAATTTTATTATACTGTTTGCTACTCCTTCGGTTCATTACTTTTTTCCTCAGCTATTATATTCCTAACATAACCTTCACATATTAAACTCTTACTTACATATTACAACCCTAGTTTCCCATCTTATCTACCTCACATGCCATCTTATATTCTAAAAATAAAATTCCTCAAACTGGCCATTTATCCAACACCCATCTCAGCATAGATTATCATTCTTAGAAACCCAATTTCAAAGATTCTTCAAAGATAACTCTTGTTGTGACTCTAAGTCAATGTTATTTTGATGATGATAAACACCCTATGCTATAACATGAATATTTGTAACAGTGATCTAGCTATCAAGATTGGATGATTTGAAGACAAGGAAGCTTAGGTCTAGTTATATTAAATTCATGTATATGCAATGTAATTAACTTATTGGAACTTTGTGCTAAATTAGAAATATGAAATTAGGATGATTAACTATTTTCTTGGAGTTAAGAAAATAGGTGATTATATTAATTTCATGTTTGTATGATTATGAAATAAAAAGGGGAGTTTTTAATTTCGAAAATTAGTTTTGAAAGGAAAATATTTTTGTAAAGATTTTCGGATAAAAAGTTTTATGAAAAGAAAAACTGATATTAAAGAAAACGTTTCTTTAAAAGATTTTCGAAAAAGAAGTTTTATAAAAAGAGAAAAACTGATTTTTAATGATAACGATTTTGATAAAGTTTGTTTGGTAAAAAAACTGATTTAAAATCTAATTTAGAGTTAGCATAAGATATGGAGGAATCCTTATCTTATAAGGAAAGAAGGGAATCAATTTTTATAAAAGATAAAATTGGATTTTGAAATGGAAAAGAATTATATCCCTTTATTTTAGGAATAAAAATTATTCAAGAAGATAATTATATATTGGTGAATAATTCTTATTCAGTTGATGAAGTTATATAAGGGATATAAATCAGTATGATATCACACGTTTTCAGATTTGGCGAGATTAATATTTTTGAGAGCTAAAAACGAACTCCCAAAATACAGTGTACGGCACAGAGTCCTAGTAAGTTAAGGTTTCTAAACAACGATTGTAACGATCCTCTATTTGCTTGAATAAGAAGCACGCTTGTGAGGAATCTTTCTTTCTGTAATTTTCATATTATAGAGAGTAGCAACACTTAGGGTTAAGTGTTGGGGAGCACTACTAGAGTTAGTAGTGGGGGAATCGAATTGTATCAAGAGTTTGGTATTTTAAGATTCAAATAATAAAAGAGTAGTTTGTGTGGACGTAGATCTTAGAGGTGAGATTGAACCACGTTAAATTCCTGTGTCTTATTATTTGATTTCATTGTTTTATTGTTTGATACAATTTCGTTCGAGCAAAAACATCAAACGCGAGTTTACGAGTGAATAACTGTAGAAGAGGAGATTGAGAGAATAATGATTTGTGTGTATTGACATTGAACGTAATCAGCCTTATACAAGGGTTTGAGTCCTAAACACATTAGGAAACAATCTTTACAAATCAAGGAATATTCCTAAAAGATAATATTAACATAACAACCTATGCATATCTTTACACCCCCCTCAAGGTGGAGCATGGAGATCCAAAATGCCCAACTTGCGAAGAAGGATATCAAATTGAGTTTTCCCAAGAGCCTTGGTGAAAATGGCAGCTAACTGTACCGTAGTAGGAACATAAGAGGGAGCAATGAGACCATCGGTGATAGCATCGCACACAAAATGACAATCGACCTCTATGTGTTTGGTGCGCTCATGAAAGACTGGATTGTTGGCAAGATGTAAAGCCGACTGACTATCACAGAAGAGAGGAATAGCTTTGGGGTGATGAACGCTCAAGCTAAGAAGCAAACCCTTGAGCCACTTTAACTCACATGTAATAGCGGTCATGGAACGGTACTCTGCCTCAGCAGAAGAACGAGAGACAGTGGGTTGCTTTTTCGTTTTCCAGGAGATAGGAGAAGCCCCTAGAAAACAAGCCAACTAGTGAGAGATCGCCGAGTGATGGGGCAGGCGGCCCAGTCAGAGTCACACCAACCCTGTAATGTCAAATCACTATCAGCACGTAGAAGAATACCTTGACCAGGAGTGCCTTTGAGATAACGAACAACTCGTAAGGCAGCTTCAAGATGCTCCTGACGAGGAGCCTGCATAAACTGAGAGAGAATGTGAACCGAGTAAGCCAAGTCAAGACGAGTAACTGCAAGATAGATCAAACGACCAACGAGGCGTCTAAAGAGCTCAGGTTCGGGAAGATAGGCGTCGGTGGCAAGAGCGAGCTTATGATTAGGCTCAATAGGAGAATCAGAGCGTTTGGCACCCAACAAATCCGCTTCAGCAACAAT
Organism: Beta corolliflora; assembly: GCA_947648045.1. NCBI lineage: Eukaryota > Viridiplantae > Streptophyta > Magnoliopsida > Caryophyllales > Amaranthaceae > Beta > Beta corolliflora. The sequence continues at coordinate 7,153,316 of CANSZD010002913.1, forward strand.
ATCCAAAGTATACTTGCGCGGACAAAGAAAAAGACCTGTAGAACTCCGAGCAACCTCGATACCAAGAAATAGCGTAGAGGACCAAGATCCTTCATATGAAAACAGTCACTCAAATAGGCTTTGAAAGTCTGTATAGCAGTGGAATCATTCCCAGCAATAATAAGATCATCAACATACACAAGGACATTAAGCTGAACATGACATCTAGTGTAAGTAAAGAGAGAGTAATCAGAATAAGACTGGAGAAAACCATATTGACGAAGAGCAGTAACAAGCTTAGCAAACCAACACCGAGGAGCTTGTTTCAACCCATACAAGGACTTGCGCAAACGACACACAAGAGAGGGATCAGAAGCACCAAAACCAGGAGGGAGTTTCATATAAACTTCCTCCTCCAGATCACCATGTAAGAAAGCATTTTGAACATCCATTTGATGGAGTTCCCAATGCTTAGAGGCAGCAATAGCAAGAAAGGCCCGAACTGTGACAATTTTAGCAACAGGAGCAAAGGTCTCAGTGTAGTCAATACCTTCCTGTTGATGATTACCAAGCACAACCAGGCGAGATTTGCGCCTATCAAGAAGACCATTAGAATCATATTTGTTGCGGTATACCCACTGGCTACCTAAAGCACGTTTTCCAGGTGGAAGATGCTGCAGAGTCCAAGTACCATTGTTTTCAAGAGCAGTAATTTCTTCTTGCATAGATTGGCGCCAAAGTTCATCTCGCATGGCCTCCTTAAAAGACCGAGGCTCTGTAGCAGAAGTAAGAGCTGCAAGAAAAGCACGATAATTTGCAGAAAAACTATCACAATTGACATAATGTGCAATAGGATAAGGAGTACCTGAGGAGCGACGAGAACTAGAGGAAGCGGGGGGAGGACTTTTACCGACAATAGTGTGAGTAACATAATCTCTCAAGAAAACAGAAGGCACCTTTGTAACATCTCCGATATTTTAAAAGATAAATTTCTAAAATATGCTGAATTTATTGAACATTAGACAGTAGCGGAAATACTGTCTATCGGAGTATTACTATCTAACCATAATAAAAGGTTTTCTAATTATCATAACTAAAGGTTAATTCTCCAAATATTATCCAAAGTGAGGTTATAAGCCTCTTACAACCCAAGTCATCAAAATGACGAAATTCCGAATGTCATAAAGTAGAGCATGATAACAAAAGATTATAATTCCTATCTCTCACTCTAGCCCATTAACCACCCGAATCATTAGCTTTCTTCACCCTGCAAAATATATATAGAGGGGTCCACAGTCAGTGGGGAGCAACTAGCAGTCCTCCCAGGTTAAACAAGATCAAATAAGCTAATTACGGAAATCAACATCGATTATAGTAACCACAAAGTATCATAAACATCCACAACATCGCCAATAATCATAATTCTTCGTAAAAATAATAATATGCTCAAAATAACCATTTATATCAAAATAGACTCAATTTCCAAATCCAAATCCAAATCCAAATACCTCCCCCAAATAATCATTCCACACAACATCACAACAATCAGCATCGAGGGGAGAACTGAACGCAAGTGCATAGATGTACACCCAGCTCAGCATACAACCACCCACGGTTCCTACATGATAGAAGTATTAGGACACGCACACCCAGCTCAGCATACGATATCCTATGTCTAAGAAATGGCCATAACTCCCAGTGCTAGTTTCAACGCACCCAGCTCAGTGCGTCGTACCCAGCTCAGTACAACCTAACACTGGACGACGACTAATATCAAAGCGGACTTACGTACCCAGCTCAGCACGTAAGTTAACTCTATGTACCCAGCTCAGCACAAGAGTGACAGTTCATACCAAGGGACCCAGCTCAGCCCCATAGGATTTCTCTTCCTCAATAAAACAAACCAATGTACCCAACTCACTACAAAGGTAATGACTCAATAAAATATCATTTCAAAATATCTCTATGTACCCAACTCAGTACAAGAGTAAACACCATCTCAAAACATCTCTTTGCACCCAGCTCAGTGCAAAGTAAAAATTATCTCAATACAACACTTTGTACCCAACACATTACAAAGTAAAAATCATCTCAACAACACTTTGTACCCATCACAGTACAAAGTAAAAATTAATTCAACAATAAGATCGTAACATAATTAAAGTAGTATTAGTAAACATGAGATTGTTAACAACATCATTTTTAGAACAATCTCAAATCATTTTATTTAGTATAAAAATGAAGTTTTATAATCATCACAAAAACTTGTCAAATCGACATAAAAGTTGATGGAATCACCCAATTCAACTTAATACCAACTCAAACAATATTTTAATCCAAAAATACACAAACTTGTCAAATTGACATAAAAGTTGATGGAATCACCCAATCCAACCTAATATCAACTTAATCAATAATTTAATCCAAAAATACATACACTTGTCAAATTGACATACAAGTTGATGGAATCACCCAATTCAACTTAATATCAACATAAACAATATTTTAATCCAAAATACACAAACTTGTCAAATTGACATAAAAGTTGATGGAATCACCCAATCCAACTTAATATCAACTTAATCAATAAATTAATCAAAAATACATACACTTGTCAAATTGACATACAAGTTGATGGAATCACCCAATTCAACTTAATATCAATATAAATAATATTTTAATCCAAAATACACAAACTTGTTAAATTAACATAAAAGTTGTTGGAATCACCCAATTCAACTTAATATCAACTTAAACAATATTTGGTTTGAAAATATTCATTTGTCAAAGGGATACAAAAGTCATAATTAAACTCATTGTAATTTATTTATAAATTCTTAAATTACACGTAATAATAATTAAATCTGAAACAATAAGTTTGATTAAATTCTTTTTAGTAAAACAAACTTTATAAATTAACTAACATTAATAAACAATCAAAATTTAGTTAAAAGTTGTTGTAATTATTCTGAAAATACATAACTAGTTTCGGTAATTAGGTTTTCATTATACAATAATTTCGAATTTAAATCACTAAAATAAATTAATAATAATCCAAAATTAATATTAGTGATATTAGTCACGAAATACCTTAATATTAATAAAATTTTAACAAGTTCATTTTGTTACAAAAAGATAAATTTTAAATTAATAGATTTTTGAATTAAACAATTTACTAATCAAAAAAATAATAATTTGACAAATTCATACAATAGTTCAAGTTGGTTAATCACGACCATAAAATGAGGATTTAACTATAAAATGAAATATCTTAAATAATTTTCGTGAGTATAAAAATAAATTTCGAAATTTAAACATATTCTAAAACACTAAAATACTATCGGATATAATTACACAATTAACAAAATAAGTTTCAAAAATTCAAATTAAATCACACCAACAAGTTAATAACATGTATGAGTTTATAAACATACTAAATATATCATTTTATCAAGATTTATACATATAAAATCAGTAAATATATATTATACACTTAAATACACATATGTAAATCGAAAATCATAATTAACAATTAAATTCACATAAATCCGAAAATTCATATATAATTCACGTAAATTCACATAATCCATCTCAAATATTATTATAACTATTTCTACTATAATGTATATTAATTAACTATAATTAACTTATTAATCAAAATTAAACTAGGATTAAAGCTAGTTACCTTAATTGCAGTGAAAAATAGAATGGAGATGATAAGAGAACACGAGCTAAGATCCTTCCTCTTCCACAAGCTCTAAACTAAATGTATCACCTTCTAAAAAATATTCAAGGAAGAAAATAGGTGTTAGAATTTGGAGTAGAAATTAATAGAAGAAATTAGGAATTTAATTAAAAACAACTTGAAAATGCTATAAATAATTTTCTAAAGCTCAAAAATTGCTCAAAATTTTTATGGAGTACGAAAATGACATAAAAAGTAAGGGAGAAGCTTACTCTTCAGTTTTAGGATGATAATAGCTTGTGTAAAAATTATTTGCTCCAATACTTTAAGTAAATAAGGAAAAAAAATGTCAAGAAGTCAAGGTAGTTGGAAGATGGAGTAATTGGGTTGGCAATGGGGTGAAAATGCTTGGAATCTTCCTCTAAAATCAGAATTTACTTCCCATAAAAATTTCAAGACTTTTGGACCAAGTTTAATAATTTTAAAGATTAAAACCTTAAAGTTAGTCAAATAGTCAAATAAGCTTATAAATGCCTTAGAAAATCCGAAAATGAGTTAATACTATGACAAACTGATTTTAATAAATTTGAAATGAGTTTTAAAATTTATAAATTAATTAATTAAAATTATTTTTACCGATTTCCTAATTTTTTCTCCAAAACCGATTTTAAATTCAAATAAAATCTGAATATTGAAAATAAATTTCACAAAAATTATTTAAACCTTAGGAAAATAAATCCAACATTTTATAAAATAAAAATATAATTTTTATGAATTTTCAAATCAAGATGAAAATTTTATTGATTAAAACAGTGAAACGGTAACGGAGTTAATTAAACACTATGAAATAAACGCGAAAAATTTGGAGTGAGATTTTGAGGTGTTACAACCTTAGTGCGTAAGCCACGTCCAAGAGCAGTGGACTCATCCGAATGAGGGGTATCGACAGTAGTAGGCCCAGCAGAATTAGGCCCAGCAGATGGAAGGGAAGAGAAACCGGGAGGGGGGTTTAAGTGGGCTGGCCCAGCAGGAGCTGTAGGAGAAGAAATAGAGGGAGAAGAGGAAACGGGCCCAGCAGTGGGGGAGCTGGGCGCGCGTGTTGAAGCGGAAGCAGGAATGGGCCGCGATGGATGATCCGGTTCAGTAGCAGGGGTGGGTATGTGTGTTTGGGCTTCAGAAGTAGTTGAGGGAGTATGAGTTTAGGCTTCAGGATTGATGTTTTGATTGTGGGTTGGGTTAAGGAGGGCATCAGTTGTGGAAATTGGATTGGGAACGTTATTTTGAGTAGAAGGAGGAGGTGTATTTTGAGGAGAAGGAGGGGGATCAATAAGGGAGGGTTCAATAAATGCGAAATCATCATCCACATTCAAATCAATATCAACAATATCAGCAGGAACTATATTAACACTCTCCGGGGTAACAAAGGGATACACATCCTCAAAAAACTTCACGTCCCTAGAAACGAAAAAACTCCTTCGTTTCAAGATCAAAGAGCCGCCACCCCCTTTTACCAAAAGGATAGCCCACAAAAATAAATTTTCTACTCCTCTTCACAAACTTATCACCATGAGTTTTATGATAATGAGCAAAACACAAAGACCCAAACACCTTAAGATCATCATATGAAGGAGACTTCCCCGTTAAACATTCAAAAGGAGTTTTGTTATCCAACAAAGGGGTTGGAGTGCGGTTAATTAAATGTGCGGCGGTGAGAATACATTCTCCCCAAAAATAAATGGGAATGTGAGATTGAAACCGCAAGGCACGACCGACATTCAATATGTGTTTATGTTTGCGCTCAACCTTACCATTTTGTTGAGGAGTATGCACACAAGAAGTTTGAAAAATAACCCCCGTGGCAACAAAATAATCACTAAGACAAGCAAACTCCGTGCCATTGTCACTTTGCACGATTTTTATAGATTAAGAATATTGTCTGTTTGCCATAGCAATGAAGGACATAAACATGCTAAAGACTTCAGTTTTGTCAACTAACAAATCGACCCACACAGCACGGGAAAAATCATCCACAATAATTAGAAAATATCGAGCACCACAAGAAGAAGAATGTCTATATGGTCCCCATAAATCACAATAAACTTTCTCAAAAATTCGAGTAGTTTTAGTCTCACTAATAGGAAAAGGATCCCTAGAATGCTTAGCATAAAAGCAAATGTCACAAGCTTTATTGAAACTACTCTTAAGATGACTACAAGGTGGAAGTAACTTAACAACTTTCGCGGAAGGATGCCCCATACGACGATGCCACAACTCCAAGATAGAAGCTTCACCAGAGACATAAATGTGTTGAACAGAATCCATGCCGCCAAAGTAATAAAGTCCATCCCGCTTAACCCCCGTTCCAATCAGCTCCATCAACGGGTCCTGTATAGTGCACATATGAGAGTCAAATTGGACAGTACAATGCAAATCATCGCACAATTGCGAGATGGATAATAGATTGCAACAAAGATGAGGCACATAAAGCACATGATTAAGAACAATAGTGCTAGATAATCGAACAAAGCTCTCTTGAGTAGAAACAACAATACTACCATTAGGGAGCCCAACAATATCATGAATATCAAATAACCAAGTAATATCACCAGTAACATGGTGAAAAGCTCCTGTATCAAGAATCCAAGAATGAGTATCGAACTTATCGGTCAAGCGATTATTAGGAATAGTAAGATTACCAAACATGCCGGCGAGAGCCTTCCATTGGTCGGCTGAAAAAAGAGTAGAGGGTGATGGCGTGCCACTGGAGGAAGCCTCGGCGTGGCCAACAGTGGTGGCGTGAGCACGAGCAGGGGTGCCACGATCCCGACCAACAGTGTTACGACCCCTACCACGACCTCCGGCATCATTCCAATGAGCAGGGTACCCAATGATTTCAAAGCAAGTAGCAATATCATGCCCTGAGCATTTACAGTGAGTACACACCAAAGAGGTGCGGTCAGGTCTGTCCCCGCGACCACGACTGCGGTTAGAGTCCGCACACACAGAAAAACTGACAGCCTCAGGTGGCTGGGACGGCGGAAGGTCTGCTGGTTGAGTAGCAAGACGAACGCGCTCATCTTGGATGAGCATTTGATACGTGCGGTCAAGTGAAGGAAGCTGTTCAAGGGCTAAAATAGCAGCACGCGTTTTAGAATAATAAGGGGAATAAAGACCCATAAGAAATTGATGTACCTTGCGATTTTCGCGACGTTGAGCGTGACATTCACCGGAATCACACGACACACATCACGTACAAGTGAGAAGCGTTTCATGACGATGCAATTCTTCCCATAACACATGAAGTTGGGAATAATATGTTGTGATGGACATGGTCTTTGATTGCTCACACTTGGCGATCGAAGCATGTAGTTGATTGATCCGAGGGCCGTTTGCAACAGCATAACGAGCCTTGAGAGTATCCCAAAGACGACGTGGGTCCTGGAACTTGGGAAGAGATGCTTTGACATCCGGAGTGATGGTATTCATGACCCACGAAACCAACATGGCTTAGAGGGCTGCCCAGTCTGCCGCGGTGGAAGGAGAAGATGGCTTGGTGATGCTGCCATCGAGAAAACAAATTTTACGACGAGTCGCAAGAGCCGTTTGAAGATCAACGGCCCAATCATCGTAGTTTAGGAAACAATCTTTACAAATAAAGGAATATTCCTAAAAGATAATATTAACATAACAACCTATGCATATCTTTACAATAACACAGTGCACGACACTGTGCCATAGGAGTGTTTTTGCGAAAATCGATTAGTTTTTGTTACTCAACTCAACCCCCCCTTCTTGAGTGTCACCTTGTACGCCAATAAGTGGTATCAGAGTAGGCTATTCTCGAAAGGCTCATCCCTAGAGAATAGAAGTCATGAACATGCAAGATGACTCTCGAGAAAGACACTCAAAGTGTCCGATTTTCAACGGAAAAGATTACGGATGGTGGAAGGCTAGGATGAGAATCTACATCCAAGGATCGGATTATGAATGCTGGAAAGTCATAACAAAAGGACCAATCGTTATCCAAGCCAAAAATGCTGAAGGAAAGATGATCGACAAAGATGAAGACGACTACAATTCAGTCGACTATGCAAAAGCCGAAAAGAACTTCAAAGCTATGAGTATTCTCCAATATGAAATTGGACCTGATGAATACTCAAGGATCTCGGCATGCTCTACATCAAAGGAGATATGTGATACTCTAGAATTGGCCCACGAAGGTACGAATGAGGTAAAACAATCTCGAATTGATTTACTTGTGCAACAATATGAACTATTTACTATGAATAAGGAAGAATCTATTAAAAAGATGTTTACCCGATTCACACTTGTTAAGTCCACATTTTACTCTTATTTTGGCACATTTTGAGAGATATTATGTTGTGACTTGGATGAATTTGAGTAGATTTATACCCAAGTGATAGGAATTGATGAGAAATGTTGAAATTATGAGAGGAGTATGCATTTGTGGCTCATTTAGAGGTTTAATGGCACCATGCTAGGTCCAAGATGGAAGTAATTGGACTTCCTATAAGGTCCAATTATGTTGGAAGCCGCACTTGAAGAGTCCAAGGAAGAAAAGAGACATCGGTTCCACCACGAGTCGCGGCGTTGGCAGCAGCTCGCGGTGGAATGCCGAGAGCTTACCGCGACTCGCGGTCATTGACGCAACTCGCGGTAATAGGCGCGACTCGCGGTGGACACCGCGGATCGCGGTGACGCGGGCAGCGTCCGTTATGTTATTTTCTCGCTTTTATGTTTAGGAGGGATGTTATTTTTTGGTGGGCAGTTTTTATGCACGATTTTCATTTTAGAGTTTTAGCCCTAGCTTTCATTTTGTATGCAAAAACTTGGAGTTTGAAGACGAATTTGATCAAGTACTTTGGGATTCTTCTACAATCCAAGCAATCTTAATAAGTTTAATTATGTACTCAATTATGCTTATCGTTCTTATCGCCATGATTAGTGAGTAGTACTTCTATCTAGGATTAAGTTGAGCCCTATTATGGATTGATCATGTAGATTGTTGCTCCAATTCCCATGTTATTGAATTATATGCTTAGGGTTTGACAAGATTGAGTTTGTAGTCAATTTTGCATCTTACTTTAACCCTAATTTATATTATCAACGAAAGTTGGAATAGAAATTAGGATCATATGTTTGTTTGCTAAATTATCATTTCATTAATTAAGTTCATCAACGAAAGTTGGGTCTTAGTTCGGATAATCTTGTCATTGATTTAAATTCTCCCATGAAAATAGGTGAGAATTGGAATTAGGATTTAATTGACATTGGCTCTTAATGCTTCTAATTGTGTATGTAAGCCATGAAAATAGGAATCATACATGTTAGTTAGGCCTTTTTCTATCACGAAAGTGAGCTTTAGGTATTGTTGGATGATTTGGGATTCAGTTTCGGTTCGCAGCTGTGCTTTATTACTAAATCATAAGGGAATGTCATTCTTACCTAAGCTATAATTGAATAATTGGGAAGTGAGTTATGATTTGATCAATTCATAGTAGTGGTGATACTTAATCTTAGTGTTTTAATTATCATATCCATATAGTTTGTCATATTCTGTCGTTTGTTTAGCCTTTAGTTCATAGACTCTTCCTCATTTCTGGATTGTGTAACTATTTCATAATCTAAAATCAAGTAGTGGTTAATCTTATACCTCCCTGAGTTCGACCCGTATGTGCTACGACACCGTACACTTGCGGTATTAAAATAAAACTCCTAACAAGTTTTTGGCGCCGTTGCCGGGGAGGTAACGGATTAGAATTATTTTGATTATAGATTTAATAGATTACACCTGTTACCTTTGTTCTTGTTCATTTCTTCACTTGTTGTTGTTTCCGAATGCGCAGGCGATCGCGATCTGTAGATCACGTGGTCTTTGATCTCGAGATAGAAGCCACAGCTAGGAGACTCAACGCTGAGAGAAGAAGAAGGGAGCAGGAAAATATTCGGAGAGAACCAATGGCTCGTCCTCTTCGCGAATATAATATGCCGGATGTCACATCTACATCTAGCATTGCCAGGCCTACTGTTGATGCCAACAACTTTGAGATCAAGATCCAATTGATCCATTTCATACAACAAGATCAGTTCAGTGGCAGTCCTATGGAGAACCCTAATGAACATATCAATGCTTTTCTCGAAAAATGTGATACTGTGAAGATTAATGGGGCCTCTGATGAAGCTCTTCGCCTCCGCTTGTTCCCTTATTCCTTGCGGGACAGAGCAAAAGAATGGTTGAAGGGTCATGAAGCAAACAAGTTCACAACTTGGACTTCACTAGCCACAACTTTTTGTCAGAAGTACTTTCCTCCTGGGAAAACGGCCAAGCTACGCAATGCAATAACATCCTTCACTCAGTTGGATGGTGAATCACTTTATGAAGCTTGGGAACGATACAAGGATCTACAAAGGCAGTGTCCTCATCATGAGATCCCAACATGGCTCCTTATTCAGACATTCTATAATGGGTTGACTCATGAAGTCCGAATCTCTATTGATACTGCGGCCGGTGGTGCTCTCATGGGTAAGACGGCCGATCAAGCCAAGGCTTTGCTTGAGGAGATGGCTGCTAACAGTTACCATTGGTCTAGTGATCGGTCTACTTCTAAGAAAGGTGGCAAGTATGATGTTGATGCACTAACCTCACTCTCTAGTAAGGTTGACGCTCTATCTCAACAGATCAGGAATATATCAGTTGGTCCTAGTGCCGAGATGAATGCTTTTCAAGGGAATAATGCAAATTCTACTTATGGGGACATGGATTTTGTAGAGCAAGAGCAAGCCAATGCTGTGTATGGTAATGCTCGACCTCGAAACGACCCCTATTCAAACACATACAATCCAGGTTGGAGGAATCATGAGAATTTTTCTTGGAGCAACAACCAACCTCAAGCACCACGCAATTCCAATCCTCCTGGGTTCCAGAACAAACAACAAGGTCAACCTTCTTAGCAACCTCCTCAAAAATCATATACTGATTCCCTGCTCGAGAGACTCCTTGCTACCTCCGAGGAAACTAACAAGAAGTTTGATAGGATGGATGCTCATAACAAGATAGTCGACACTCAAATTGCGCGACTAGCTCAACAAATGTCCCATGTGACTCAACAGGTGACTCAACTTCAAAAGGGACCACCCCAATTTCCGGGGCAGCCGGAACCGAATCCAAAGGGTCACCAAAATGTAAGTGCAATTACTTTGAGGTGTGGAAAAACTTTAGAGGAGCCTAGCAAGCTAATTGTGACACCATTAAAGGTTGTGGGAGACACTTCCGAGAGTGTTGATGATGTAGTTGATAAGGAGGACCCCATTGAGGAGGTTAAGAAAGCATCACCAAAGCCTTCCCGAGTCTATGTTGAGCCGGCTCCTTTCCCTCATCGGTTGGCAAAGGCTCGAATTGAGAAGAAATACGGGAAATTTCTTGAGTTATTGAAAGGTATGCACCTTAACATCCCGTTCCTTGAGGCTATTTCTGAGATTCCTACATATGCTAAGTTCTTGAAGCAACTCTTGTCCGGTAAGCATAAAATTTGTGAAGCTTCTACGGTGGAACTCTCTCAAGAGTGTAGTGCTATTCTTCTTAACAAGCTTCCTCCAAAATTGAGTGATCCTGGAAGTTTCTCCATTCCATGCTCTATTGGGGATGTGACTATTCAAAGGGCACTTTGTGATCTTGGAGCTAGTGTAAGCCTCATGCCTAACACTATCTTCAAGAAGCTTAACTTCGGTGACCTTAGCCCTACCCGCGTCTCTCTACAACTAGCGGATAGGTCTATCAGATACCCTTTGGGTGTTTTGGAGGATGTACCCCTCCAAGTGGGCAAATTGACTATTCCATGTGACTTCTTTGTCATGGAGATGCTAGAAGATGTGCATACACCAATTATCTTGGGTAGACCATGCCTTGCCACTGCGGGAGCTTTGATTGATGTGAAAAGTGGCAAATTGTCTCTCAATGTGGGTGAAGACAAGGTGGAATTTGAGCTGCACAAGGCGTTGAATGCTCCTTCTTTGGGAGACACTTGTTACCGGGTTGATGTTGTTGAGAGATGGGAAGAAGATTTACCTATGGAGAGTACGGATGATGATGCTCTTCAACGATGCTTAAACAACAATGGGGCTTGTGATGAAGATACTATGGCATATGAGAAGATGTTAGATGATGCACCGGTTTGTGCGCCCGACAGTCCCTCAATCGCGGTCCTACAGGTTGAAGCCACAACTAAGGAGTGTTCTAAGCCTCCTGAGGTAGAGTTGAAACCCCTCCCTTCTCAGTTAAAATATGCTTTTGTGGGTGAAAACTCAACCTATCCCATTATTGTCAATAGTGCACTTAATAATTCTCAACTTGAACGGTTGCTATGTCTTGTTCGCAAGTACATAAGTGTTATTGGGTATACTATTGATGATCTTAAGGGGATAAGTCCATCTTTCTGTACTCATAGAATTTTGTTAGAACAAGAAAATGCTTCATCTATTGAGTCACAGCGCCGCCTTAATCCTAATATGAAAGATGTTGTGAAGAAAGAAGTTTTGAAACTTCTTGCGGCCGGCATTATCTACCCTATCTCTGATAGTAAGTGGGTAAGCCCGGTTCAAGTTGTTCCCAAAAAGGGCGGCATGACGGTTGTGAAGAATGAAAAAGGTGAACTCATCTCTACTCGCACTGTCACTGGGTGGAGAATGTGCATCGACTACCGTAAGTTGAACAAGGCCACACGAAAGGATCACTACCCTCTTCCCTTCATTGATCAAATGTTGGAGCGTCTTGCTAAACATTCCTTCTTTTGTTACTTGGATGGATAATCTGGTTTTTTTCAAATCCCCGTCCATCTAAGTGACCAAGAGAAGACGACCTTTACATGTCCCTATGGCACCTTTGCTTATCGAAGGATGCCGTTTGGACTATGTAACGCTCCAGCAACCTTTCAACGATGCATGATAGCTATTTTTTCTGAGCTTATAGAACACTCTATGGAGGTTTTCATGGATGACTTCTCTGTTTATGGTCCTTCTTTTGATGCATGTTTGATAAACCTTGAAAAAGTGTTGCGTAGGTGTCAAGAAGTCCATTTAGTGTTAAATTGGGAGAAGTGCCATTTCATGGTACAAGAGGGCGTAGTTTTGGGTCATGTTGTATCTGATAAGGGTATCGAAGTGGATAGAGCAAAAGTCGAAGTCATAGAGAAGCTTCCACCCCCGATTAATGTAAAAGGGGTGAGGAGTTTCCTTGGTCATGCGGGGTTCTACCGCCGTTTTATCAAGGATTTCTCTAAGATCTCTAGGCCTTTGATCGAGCTCCTAGCCAAAGATACTCCATTTGTGTTTACTGATGCTTGTCTTGAAGCTTTCCACAGGTTGAAGAGTGCATTGATTTCAGCCCCTATTATTCAACCTCCAGATTGGACTCTTCCATTCGAGTTGATGTGCGATGCCAGTGATCATGCCGTGGGTGCTGTGTTGGGGCAAAAGCGTGATGGCAAGATGCATGCCATTTACTATGCTAGCAAAACCTTAGATGGTGCTCAAGTGAACTACACCACCACTGAAAAGGAGTTGCTAGCCGTTGTGTTTGCAGTGGAGAAGTTCCGGTCTTATTTGGTGGGATCGAAGGTGATCGTGCATACGGATCATGCGGCTCTCAAGTTTCTATTGAGCAAGAAGGATGCCAAACCCCGTTTGATTCGTTGGATATTGCTTCTCCAAGAGTTTGACATGGAGATCAAGGATAAGAAAGGGACTGATAATGTTGTGGCTGACCATCTTTCCCGTCTCACATTGGACGCCCGAGCAGATGATGACTCCTTCCCTGATGATCAGTTGTTTGGTATTTTCTCTACTACAATTGGTCAATCTCCTTGGTTTGCTGACATTGTTAATTTTCTTGCTAGTGGAGTACCCCCTCCCGATTATTCATCATATCAACGCAAGAAGTTCTTTCATGATGTCAAATATTATTTCTGGGATGATCCTTGTCTCTTTAAATCTTGTGCGGATGGGGTCCTCCACCGTTGTGTACCGGAAGAGGAGGTGACCTCTATCCTGTCTCATTGCCATGATATGCCTTGTGGGGGCCATGCTAGTACTTCTAAAACCGCTGCAAAGGTGTTGCAATGCGGGTTCTATTGGCCTTCTCTGTTCAAGGATGCCAACCGTTTTGTCAAGGCATGTGATAGATGTCAGCGCACGGGGAATATCTCACGCCGAAATGAAATGCCTCTCAATTTCATTCTCGAGGTTGAGATATTCGATGTATGGGGTATTGACTTCATGGGACCATTCCCATCTTCTTATTCGAATAAGTTTATCTTGGTAGCCGTTGACTATGTATCTAAGTGGGTAGAGGCCTTGGCTTCTCCAACGAACGATGCTCGTGTGGTTTCCAAGTTCTTCAAGAAGGTAATTTTCCCCCGCTTTGGTGTCCCCCGCGTTGTGATTAGTGATAGAGGAAGTCACTTTATTGAACGTAAGTTCGAAGCTCTTCTTAAGAAATACGGTGTGCAACATCGTGTGGGTCTTTCCTACCATCCACAAACAAGTGGACAAGTTGAAATTTCAAATAGGGAGATCAAATCTATACTTGAGAAGACCGTGGCTAGATCGCGAAAAGATTGGTCTCTTAAGTTAGATGATGCGCTTTGGGCGTATAGGATGGCCTTCAAGACTCCTATTGGTACCACGCCTTATCGTTTAGTATATGGAAAAGCATGTCACCTGCCCGTCGAGCTAGAACATCGAGCATTTTGGGCTATCAAGTGCCTTAATTATGACTTTGATCGAGAGGGTGAACGCCGAGCTTTGCAATTGAATGAGCTTGATGAGCTCCACTTAGATGCTTATGAGAGCTCGCGCATTTACAAGGAGCGCACTAAGAAGTGGCATGACAAGCGGCTCATGAGGAGAGAGTTCCACATTGGAGACTCCGTCCTCCTATTCAACTCCCGATTGAAGCTTTTTCCAGGCAAGCTGCGTTCTAGGTGGTCTGGACCATTCCGGGTCACCAAGGTTTTTCCCTATGGTTCGGTGGAAGTCACTAGTGAAGCAAGTGGCTCGTTCAAGGTGAATGGAAGTCGCCTCAAGCACTATGTCACCGGTGACCCTATTGAAGGCAAGCACGTCTATTGCCTATCTCTTCCACCCACTGCCCCATGATTTTAAGGAGTCGAGCTCATTGACTTTAAACGAGCGCTTTTCGGGAGGCAACCCGAGTTCTACACTTATTTCTTTTTCATTTTTTTTATCCCTTTTTCTTTTTGTGTGATTTTGTTTACATTAATGTGTTTTTGTTTGTTTTTGGTGTGCTTGTGCTTATAGGTTACTCTAAAAAAAAAAAAAAAAAAAACGTGGAAAAAGAAAGCCGCAAAGACACCTTCAAAGGCACGAGTCGCGGCGCATTGCCTCAGTTCGCGGCGAAATGCCGAGAGCTTACCGCGACTCGCGGCCTTAACCGCGCATCGCGGCACAAACCGCGACTCGCGGTCATTACCGCGACTCGCGGTTTCCAGGGTAAGTCGAAGCGGGTTTTAAACCCGCGTCTCTCTCTCTCTTCCCTCACTCTTTTCTCTCGACTTTGCCTTTCTCCCTCAACAAAATTTTCGTCTCTCTCTCTTCTCTCACTCCCCTCCCTCCACCATATCAACCACCACCACCACCACATATCTTCACCACCCTCCTCTTTTCAACCCCTTCTACTACAAAAATCCACCCCAACCTTCTCCTAAACCCTATTTCAACACACATTACACAAACTCCATCCACTATCATAAACCCTAGAAATTGGGGATTTTTGCATTGAGGCTTATTTGGTGCAATTGGAGAGTGCAATCAACCACATTGGGCACTAGCTTGGTAAATTTGGCATTGGAGTGCATCCCTTGATCTTCTAGAGGTATAAATTTCACATTCCTACCTTCCTTTGATATAGCTTGAATTCCTTGTTCTAGCTTCATATCTAGGATTGTTGAAATTATGTTGGTTGGATATATATGATTATGGTTGATTGTTTTCGGTGATTGTTGGTGCTTGTTGGTTGGATAATTGGATTGTGGTTGGTATTTTTGTGCCTTGTTGTGGATTGGTTGTTGTTGGAGTGTGGATTGGAGTACTTGTGTTTGTTTTTGTTGAACTGGGAGCCCTTATCCTTGTGAACCATGCCACCCCGACCCAAACGAACCAAAACAGGAGAAGCTAGCACCTCTCAATCAACCTCTAGGGTAGACACCTTGGGACTTCGTAACCTTACAGCTGAGCACCGTGGGCGTTGGGCGCGTCTCACGCTGCCTAACCGTCACATCAAGGTTACTAAGTTCGTTGATAACTCCGCACTAGAGACGTTGGGGTTAGCTGAGCCAGTCACCCAACTACTTTAAAAAAATTGGGCTCGAGGGTTTTGTGAGCAAATGGGCACCAACCTATGAGCGTTTTACCCTAGAATTCCTTTCTACTCTAAAAAAAAACCGAGGGTGAGCGTCCTGGCATTGAATTCCACCTTAATGACAAACCCTATAGCCTACCTATGCCACAATTGAAAGCTATTTTTGGTTGGCGGAACTTGAACGCCGTGAACTTCCACCGCACCAATGAGTACAATGAGGATACCTTTTGGCACGCACTCACTCAGTTGCGTAAGACTCCTAATGACAAGAGCTCCTTTTTGCGCCACCCCCCTCTTCGTTATGTGCACCGGTTACTTTCTATGGCCGTATTTGGGCAAGGGGAACCCACTAACATCCCTAGCCTAGAATTGAAGGTTTTATGGTCTATGACACCAGCAGGCCGGGGTACGCCTGATCTAGCTGCAATTTGGGTAGCTCGATGTCTTGAGCTTTCTAAGCTGCAGAAAGGCAAGATCAGTGTGGGTGGCATGATCACCTTACAGCTGAGCACCTTGGTGTGCAACCGAATGATAATGTTCGAGTATTGACCGACGATTCTTACCTGTATGATCTGTCAAAGATGGTTAGTGCAAAGATGATCTCATTTGCAGGGGTGAAGGGCCGTTTTGTGTGGCTTTATGGAGGTAGGCATGTCACTTTCATGACCCTACCTCAACCTGCTCGGGTGGCCATTCCTCCCAATGCCACAGCAGAGCACTTTTTCCTTACCCCTGACGCCGCTTTTGCAGCGGTAGTGCGTGTTGAGTATCAGCGGTTGCGATGTTCGCAAACCCGGGGTCGGGGAGGTCACTTGGTGGATGTTATGGATGATGAGGATGATGGAGATGGTGAAGAAGATGAGTTTGATGAGGATGAGGATGAGGATGAGGAGGAGCCTACTCCTCAAGATGGAGGTATTGGTGGCCATGATGGCCAAGTTGGGTCCTCTCAAACACATGTCCCTCCTCCTTTTGCATCATATGAGGAGCGGATGACAGCGTTTTCTTTGAGGCAGGATGAGTTCTCATCTCGCCTAGATGGGACTGAGGACCAGCTTGACGCTATCTATTGCATGATGACTTCACTTAACACTTTTCATCTCCATACCTACCCCGATACATATACAGACCCCGAGGTCGAGCTTTCACGGCGCCGACAACAGCGTATGGAGGAGCGTGCCTCCAGGAGATCACGTCGTGACCCTGGCGGGCCTTCTGGCTCCTAGTTGGTGAGTGCTTTCCCCTTTCCTTCTTTCATTTTTGTCCTTTTTCTGCATTGAGGACAATGCTTTGTGTAAGCATGGGGGAGGGGATGTCTCATCACTTGTATATATGCTTGTTCATATACTCTTTTCTTACTCTTCAAAAAAAAAAAAAAAAAAAAAAAAAAAAAAAAAAAAAATGATGAAAAAAAAAAAATTTTGACCCGCTAAGCTGAAAACCCGAAAGGGCGGCTTAGGTAAAATTGGGGGCCCGGCTAGGTTGAAAACCCGAAAGGGCAACCTAGGCAAAAAAGTGGCTAATTCGAGCGGGTGAGAAAGTGAGCAAAAAGAAAAAAAAATTGAGTGGCTAGGATGAAAACCCGAAAGGGCTCCTAGGCAAAATGAGAGATAAAAGAAAAGAGAGAAAAGTTACTCATCTCATTTGCCGGCGTGGTTGACATAAGGATGGAGGAGTATAGGAGTGTTTTGGGTAGGACTAGGCTTGATGATTGGTGTGTGAAATGTAAGTCTCACTTGAGGATGTTGGAGATTCGATTGTAGGGAGGATTGATGAGTTCAAGCATAGGGGTGTCAACTTGACCCTTTGTGATTGACTCGATATATTTTTGTGATTTGTGGCTTGATGGTGGGTGTGCGTAGTAGATGTGTGAGTGTTCTTTGAGATCTTTTCAGAACATGGTCACACATGACTTTATTTTTGGTTGAGCATGGGGGAAGTATGCTTAAGAGTAGCGAAGTTAGGTGTAGGTTAGTTGCTACTATGGAGGATGAGAGGGGCGCTAGAGTGGATGTTAGTTGATGTTGGACATGGATCGTTATTCGTTGTTGGTGCATGTTTTAGGCCTTGTGAGGTTATCTAGTTGTTCATTGCCTCTTGCTTACTCGAGGACGAGCAAGGTCTAAGCATGGGGGACTTTGTTAAGTCCACATTTTACTCTTATTTTGGCACATTTTGAGAGATATTATGTTGTGACTTGGATGAATTTGAGTAGATTTATACCCAAGTGATAGGAATTGATGAGAAATGTTGAAATTATGAGAGGAGTATGCATTTGTGGCTCATTTAGAGGTTTAATGGCACCATGCTAGGTCCAAGATGGAAGTAATTGGACTTCCTATAAGGTCCAATTATGTTGGAAGCCGCACTTGAAGAGTCCAAGGAAGAAAAGAGACATCGGTTCCACCACGAGTCGCGGCGTTGGCAGCAGCTCGCGGTGGAATGCCGAGAGCTTACCGCGACTCGCGGTCATTGACGCGACTCGCGGTAATAGGCGCGACTCGCGGTGACGCGGGGAGCGTCCGTTATGTTATTTTCTCGCTTTTATGTTTAGGAGGGATGTTATTTTTTGGTGGGCAGTTTTTATGCACGATTTTCATTTTAGAGTTTTAGCCCTAGCTTTCATTTTGTATGCAAAAACTTGGAGTTTGAAGACGAATTTGATCAAGTACTTTGGGATTCTTCTACAATCCAAGCAATCTTAATAAGTTTTACTCTTCTCTCTCTTATTCTATTTAATTATGTACTCAATTATGCTTATCGTTCTTATCGCCATGATTAGTGAGTAGTACTTCTATCTAGGATTAAGTTGAGCCCTATTATGGATTGATCATGTAGATTGTTGCTCCAATTCCCATGTTATTGAATTATATGCTTAGGGTTTGACAAGATTGAGTTTGTAGTCAATTTTGCATCTTACTTTAACCCTATATTATCAACGAAAGTTGGAATAGAAATTAGGATCATATGTTTGTTTGCTAAATTATCATTTCATTAATTAAGTTCATCAACGAAAGTTGGGTCTTAGTTCGGATAATCTTGTCATTGATTTAAATTCTCCCATGAAAATAGGTGAGAATTGGAATTAGGATTTAATTGACATTGGCTCTTAATGCTTCTAATTGTGTATGTAAGCCATGAAAATAGGAATCATACATGTTAGTTAGGCCTTTTTCTATCACGAAAGTGAGCTTTAGGTATTGTTGGATGATTTGGGATTCAGTTTCGGTTCGCAGCTGTGCTTTATTACTAAATCATAAGGGAATGTCATTCTTACCTAAGCTATAATTGAATAATTGGGAAGTGAGTTATGATTTGATCAATTCATAGTAGTGGTGATACTTAATCTTAGTGTTTTAATTATCATATCCATATAGTTTGTCATATTCTGTCGTTTGTTTAGCCTTTAGTTCATAGACTCTTCCTCATTTCTGGATTGTGTAACTATTTCATAATCTAAAATCAAGTAGTGGTTAATCTTATACCTCCCTGAGTTCGACCCGTATGTGCTACGACACCGTACACTTGCGGTATTAAAATAAAACTCCTAACAACACTAATCACTATTGAATTGCATTCTCTAGGCAAAACCTATACTTCTGAAGATTTAGTAAGAAAGGTGTTAAGAAGTTTAACAAATCGTTGGCTCCCTAAAATAACTGCTATTCAAGAAGCTAAAGATTTGAAAAAACTCTCACTAGAACAACTTATTGGATCAATAATGACTCATGAACTTGTTTTAGATTCTAAGACTAATGAACCAAGTATTAAGGGTATAGACTAAAGAACTGAATTGGAAAGTGAAGGTAGTGATAGTGATGATGATATTGATCTTCTTACTGAGAGATTTAAAAATTTTTCTCAAAAAGAACAAAAACAACAATCATAAAAAAGATGGAAATTTCAAAGGTAAGAGCACTACCTCTAACTTTAATAAAAGTGCTACTAATTCTAGTTATTTCAAGTGTGGTGAGTACAATCATAGGATAAAGAAATGTCCCTTATGGGATGATGAGAAGCCTAAAGAAAAAAAAGGAGCAAACAAAGAAGGAGTTCAAGAAAGCAATGATTGCTGCCGTTTGGGGAGATTTTGATTCTGAAGAAGAACAGTCAGAGGCACAGTGCCATGAAGCAAAATTGAGTCTGAATGATGTACAAACAACTCAGAGAAAGGCACAGTGCCTGGATGATTCTCACTTGTGCCTAATGGCAAAAAATTCGAACTCACAAGATGAAACCGAGGACAGTGAGGTAAGTCTTCTTTCTCTAAAACCTTCAATACATCTTCTTTCAAAAAACCAACTTGTTACTTTGCTTGGAAATGTCATTGATGATTGTCAAGAAATGAATGATGATTTTTCAATCATGAAAAAGGAAGTAAAAAATTTAACTAAGCAAAAGATTGGGTTGGAATTGGAATATAAGGATTTATTAAAGGACTGTAAAGAACTGATGAAAAAGAATGATGAACTTGAAAAAACTGTTGAAGAGAAAAATGTCGAGTTAAATGCTTTAAGGTACGAAAAGTCTCTCGCAAAAGAAGTTGTTAATAACACTGTGCCATACACTGTGCTAGAGGCTAAAAATTCGGATCTTGAAAATCAAATTGAATCGTTAAAACATGAGTTAACTGAGTTAAAAGAATCAAGACAAAGGTCCAGAATTGTTCCACTTATGCTACCTCATGATGCTAAGTTAAGTGATGAACTTGATAAAGTTAAAAGAGATTTAGAAATTTCGAGAAAAAGAAATAGCGATCTAAACACTTCTGTTGAATTCTTGGAATCACAATTGACTATTGTTCGAAAAATGTATGAAAAATGGTCAGCTGGTCAAAAAGCCCTAGACTATATGTCCAGTACAACTAGCAATCGAAACATAATTGGTTTAGGATATACAGACCAGAGACACAGTGTAAGACACAGTGCCAAAAATTTTGAAAGAGACTTTCGTAAAAGAAAATATGTCGATCTACCTGAATATTTGATTTGCAACTTCTGTGGAAAGAATGGACACATTATGGATAATTGTAATGTCAAGAAAAAGAGTGTTGCGAAAAATAAGTATGTAACTCAAATATGGGTTAGAAAAGACTTGTTAGAAGCTCAACGAAAGAAAAAGGGACCCAAACATATTTTGGGTTCCTAAAACTAACAAGTGATCTTTTTGCAGGCAAACGTGAGAGGAAGCAGCCTATGGTATCTCGACAGTGGCTGCTCAAGACATATGACTGGTGATAAATCTCAATTCCTCTCACTAGTAGCCTACCATGGAGGGTGTGTTACACTTGGCGACAACAAAAAGGGAGAAATAATTGGTATTAGAAACGTCGGCAAATCCCTAACACACTCCATAGAGAATGTGATGTTGGTAAGTGGTTTGAAACACAATTTGTTGAGCCCATCACAATTGTGTGATCGAGGTAATTTTGTTGAATTTCATGCATGAGTGTTTTACAAGATAATTTGTGGCTTTGGGATTAATATCTGGAAATTAGTTGAGTATTATGCCTGTTGTCCTCCTTTAAATATGTTAATTGGAGTAGGAGTGCATGTCTTTGTGAAACACTGTGAGAAAAAGTCTACTTGATATAAAAAGGACTCGTAATGGTCTAATGATGCTGTCCTAACATCATGATCCTAAGTTGTCGAACTAATAAGCTTTATGATCCTAAGTTGCCGAATTATTGAGCTATGAAATGTTAATTCTTTCTCCTATGGCAAGCTTGATCTTTATCCCAATATTCTGATTTTTTATTTTATGAGTTTGATATTTGTGCCTCATTATTTCTTTCTTTCATATGTCTCACCGTACCTCATCTTCATTTCCCTATTATGATCCTTATTTTCTTCACACATTGATCCAAAGTTCAACAAGTGCTTTTAATCTTGATTCATGATAATCTATGGGGAAAGAACATCTTGATAATTTGATGGAAGAAAAAGACGCATCAGTTAAGGGGGAACATGAAAAGGTTGGAATGAAACTCAAATACGTGAAAGAATGAAAAGTACTGATTCATACTGTGCAAGGCACAGTGCCAGGAGATGTATCAAAAAGAAATTGAGGTCCGCATTAACTTATTATCTTTGATCTCTTATTGATTGACTCTAGTATTATTGTATGGTCTGAATCTCCTTCAAAAACAAAAAGGGAGAAAGAATGAAAAGAAAAAAATAAAAGAAAAGAAAAGAAGAAGACAAGGAGAGTAAGACACTTGTGTTAGATAAATCTTAGAGTTCAATTCACAGATGAAAAACATTATCAAAGTTTTGAAGATCATCATTTTGGATTCCTGTATATCCGAAAATCAGTTATATTTGGAAGGGAATAGATTGTTTAGTGGCACAGAAACACACACAGTGCCACAGTGAAAAAAGTTCTATGATGTTTATTTGCGGAAGTTGAAAATATGAAAAGAAAGGTTTAAGCACTTGTTGAGCCAATTGCCATTTCAAATCTTCAAGCTTGCATTACCTTTCTTTATCTTAGTTTCTTAGCTATCAGCCATGATCCTTCATGATTATTTCTTGCTTCATAATTTCGGATTGTGAGTTGGATTTTTTTTTTTGCTTAATGACTTCGGATTGTGAGTTGGATTATGACATAGCACCAGCATCCTTAGTATTTATTGCTTGAGCTACTTGCATTATTTTGCTGACTATATCTCACTTTGACTTGCTAAACATGTTGATGCTCTCCTTTTTGATAATGTCAAAAGGGGAAAGATGGGTATAATACTTAGACTAATGAATGAAATTATCTCATGTATAAGTATTTGGCTATTTAGTTATATTGGTTATCTTGGTTATCTTTGTTATCATGTTACTTGTGAATGTATGTGAATGATGTTGAGTTATTTTCCCTAATGTGATTAATGGTGCATTTTTTGAGGGGGAGGTATTATTTGTTTGTCATGATCAAAAAGGGGGAATTTGTTGTGACTCTAAGTCAATGTTATTTTGATGATGATAAACACCCTATGCTATAACATGAATATTTGTAATAGTGATCTAGCTATCAAGATTGGATGATTTGAAGACAAGGAAGCTTAGGTCTAGTTATATTAAATTCATGTATATGCAATGTAATTAACTTATTGGAACTATGTGCTAAATTAGAAATATGAAATTAGGATGATTAACTAATTTCTTAGAATTAAGAAAATTGGTGATTATATTAATTTCATGTTTGTATGATTAAGAAATAAAAGGGGAGTTTTTAATTTCGAAAATTAGTTTTGAAAGGAAAATATTTTTGTAAAGATTTTCGGATAAAAAGTTTTATGAAAAGAAAAACTGATATTAAAGAAAACGTTTCTTTAAAAGATTTTCGAAAAAGAAGTTTTATAAAAAGAGAAAAACTGATTTTTAATGATAACGATTTTGATAAAGTTTGTTTGATAAAAAAAACTGATTTAAAATCTGATTTAGAGTTGACATAAGATATGGAGGAATCCTTATCTTATAAGGAAAGAAGGAAAACAGTTTTTATAAAAGATAAAATTGGATTTTGAAAAGGAAAAGAATTCTATCCCTTTATTTTAGGAATAAAAATTATTCAAGAAGATAATTATATCTTTGTGAATAATTCTTATTCAGTTGATGAAGTTATATAAGGGATATAAATCAGTATGATATCACACGTTTTCAGATTTGGCGAGATTAATATTTTTGAGAGCTGAAAACGAACTCCCAGAGGTAATTGACAAGACACACCAGAGGGAGTAACAACAACTTTCCTAGAGTATTATAAGAAACATTTGGGGAATAATGTTACTAATAGGAAAGATGTGATACCACAACTGGTTCACACAGGCCCATTGCTCACTGATGAGCATAAGGCTATTCTTAATGCTCCATACACTGTAGATGAGATTAAGATAGCTCTATTCTCTATTCCTGGGTGCAAAGCACCAGGACCTAATGGGTTTGGATCTTATTACTACAAAGATAGCTGGGAAATTGTTCAGGGAGATGTCTTAGTTGCTGTGTTTGAAGCACTACAGAGTGGAAGAATGCTGAGAGAATTGAATAATACTACAATCACATTGATACCTAAAACTAGGTGTCCTAGTAATGTGACTGAGTACAGACCATCTCCTGCTGTAACACACTATACAAATGCCTGACCAAGGTACTTTGTAATTGTAGGCGTAGGATTTTTGAATTCCTTTAATGCCTACACGCGGTGTGAGCGCGTTTATTTGACTACCCCATTGTTAAGGTTTTATTAAAAATATGTTTTTGAAGTCGCCAACAATTCTTTAAGGGAAGAATCAAACCTAATTGGATATGGGAAATCGTAGGGACAAATTAGGGACTTATCCATTGTAGATTTCCGCGTCATGACTCCATAGATGGTCAGGAACCAAAAAGTGAGTTCGGGGGTGAGGGTACAATATAGTCAGGAACTATATTGCCCATTGCTGGCCTCTACTAAATACCGATTCACAACAGATTTTATGCAAAAGACCTAAATAAATGGGGAGACACAATTATGTGTCTACAGAAGCCCCCACTTTGACTGAGGTTTGTAAAACCGAAAGTCAAAGTATACATGTCGGGACGGAGAATGATTGTAGATGCTCTGCAATCCAAAATCACTCTTTTACGCCGGTACCTGCAAAACAAGCAAAAGCTTCAGGAACAGGCATGGGTGAAACATATTTGCAAAGTAATTGTAAATTTGCAAAAATAAAATGATATATGGGAAAAAGAATCATGAGCTATTGTCCCGCTCCAAGGCGATTGTAATGAGCTATTGTCCCGCTCCAAGGCGATTGTAATGAGCTATTGTCCCACTCCAAGGCTGTTGTAATGAGCTATTGTCCCGCTCCAAGGCTGATTTTAATGAGCTATTGTCCCGCTCCAAGGCTGTTGTAATGAGCTATTGTCCCGCTCCAAGGCTGTTGTAATGAGATATTGTCTCGCTCCAAGGCTGTTGTAATGAGATATTGTCCCGCTCAAAGGCTGTTGTAATGAGCTATTGTCCCGCTCAAAGGCTGTTGTAATGAGCTATTGTCCCGCTCCAAGGCTGATTGTAATAAGCTATTGTCCCGCTCCAAGGCTGTTGTAATGAGCTATTGTCCCGCTCCAAAGCTGTTGTAATCAGCTATTGTCCTGCTCCAAGGCTGTTGTGATGAGCTATTGTCCCGCTCCAAGGCTGTTGTAATGAGCTATTGTCCCGCTCCAAGGCAGTTGTTGTAGTTGATTGAAAGTGGTCTGCAGACCTAACGGTTTGTGTGCCGTTATTGACGGTTTGATACCTGTTAAATGCAATGGACACAAGCATGCAAATAGAAAGGAGTAACTTCCGAAAAGTTCATTCGCTTAAAAGCGAGAAAAAAATGTATAACTTACGAAAAAGTTCATTCGCTTAAAGCGAGGAAGAAAAGCATAACTTACGAAAAGTTCATTCGCTTAAAAGCGGGGAAGAAAAGAACAACTTACAAAAAGTTTATTCGCATGAAAGGGATTATTCGAGGTAGATTGATTTGGGTTAAAAGCAATTGGAATAGGAATAACTTGCAAAAAGTTCATTCGCTCACAGCGAGAAGGAATAACTTGCGAAAAGTTCATTCGCTCAACAGCGAGAAATATAACTTACGAAAAGTTCATTCGCTAAGAAGCGAGAGATATAACTTGCGAAAAGTTCATTCGCTAAAAAGCGAGATATATAACTTGCAAAAAGTTCATTCGCTAAAAAGCGAGAAATAATAATTTGCGAAAAGTTCATTCGCTAAAAAGCGAGAAATAATAACTTGCGAAAAGTTCATTCGCTAAAAAGCGAGAAATATAACTTGCGAAAAGTTCATTCGCTAAAAAGCGAGAAATATAACTTGCGAAAAGTTCATTCGCTAAAAAAAGCGAGAAGGGATAGGACATACTGATGACCTAAACTATGAGGATTTAATGTAAGTGAGCAACTGTGTGACACTAGACTGCAGAATGTGTATAATATGTGTGTGTATATGTGACTCGATGATTGATGCCAGGATCCTATGGCTAAGGATGAAGGATGCGTGCAATGATTGACATAGTGTTTGCATAATGCAGATATGTAATGCAAATGCAGATGATATGACACTAATGCAGAGATATGACACTAATGCATATGCTATGATTTGATGATTTGATCGTTCCATTAGAAGCTCAAATTTTCGTTTTAGAAAACTGTTTTCGAAAGAGAAGATGGGGAAGCCCCCCAAGGATGATCCATGTAAGTTATGTTTGATTCGAAATGCGTTGTAGTTGTTACGGGTCTAAGTGAGCCCATCATAATATTTTGTATAGACTCGTAATGAAGTCCTTGTCAAGGTACACATGGAGCCTATGAAGGATGATTTGTTGGATTTGAATACATTGTAGTCCTCGTAATGCTTGAATTGTATGCGCTTCGAGTTTCGTATGTCAAGGCCTAAGTGAGCCCGTGAATAGGTGCAATGTTGCATTTGCGCGGGTTTAAAACCC
Organism: Beta corolliflora; assembly: GCA_947648045.1. Taxonomy (NCBI): domain Eukaryota; kingdom Viridiplantae; phylum Streptophyta; class Magnoliopsida; order Caryophyllales; family Amaranthaceae; genus Beta; species Beta corolliflora. The sequence continues at coordinate 7,179,846 of CANSZD010002913.1, forward strand.
AAGATTTCACTTATGGACTCGTAATGAAGTCCTTGTCTCAAAAGGTCTGGACTCGGAGCCTGTGATTTTCTAGGTGGACCAGTGATGAAGCCTCCAGTAAGATGGAATTGATGAAGTATTCGGCTTGATTGCTTGATTTTGAAGATATCTCGTCACGCTTAGTGGAAGTTTCGACCGAAGATTCCATATAGGGTTCCTATGGTGAAAAAGATAAGAAAGGTCAAAGAAAAGAACACTCAAGGGATGAGGCGCGGTCATAGCACTGAGTGTTGAAAGGTTATGCTAAGGTTGGCTTAGAAGCGATAATGTGGCTTAGAAAAAGGAAGGGATAAGAATTAGAAAAGGCAGAGTCATAATGAATCGACTCACACAATGAGGTAGGCTAATGATGCATGTTCGAATCCCAGTCTAGTTCTAAGGATAGGGATGAGCATTGGAAATTCAGGATTTGGGAGATCGCGCTTTTCTCATGGGCCTAGGCGAGCCTTAATAATGTGTTTTGAATTAAAATGGTCGGGCCTCAAAAGAGGTTGCCTATGTATCCATGATGGAATCAGGCCAGTCGTAGCTCTTAACATTTTAATTGGTGGCCTAGCATTTTGCTTTGGAGCCATTTGCAATGAATTAAGCATTGAATTAATCATTGATTTGGAAGAGGTCTTTGGTAAGGGTGGATAATGATGTAGGTTTGGTTTGATTTAAAGCGGTCGGACCTCAGGGTGAGGTTTCCTACGTATCTTTAGCAGAATCAGACCATTCGTAGTTCAGGCTAGTGAATGAGAAGATGCTCTGACTTTTGCCTAAGTCGCCCTTATGGGTTTTCGACCTAGCGGGCTTTGGTTTGTCTTTTATGGCTTATTGGAATGCGACATGGATGGTTATGAATTGCTTGAGGGAAGGTTTGTCAGATATATGATTTGGCTTGTAAAGATTTCTGGTTAAGGTTTTGAAAGAAATACCTTTGACAAAGCTATTGATGGGCTTGTTTGTAACACTTCTTTTTTTTTATATATATATTTTGCACTTTTTGCATGATTTTTTTTTTTGCTTTTGCTTTGATTTTCGTTTTGTTGCTCTTTTTTTTTTACTTGCCCTTTACATTAAATTGTTGTCAAATGTACTTCCCTTGAGGTAGGTTAAAGGGAGAGGGGTGTTATGTATGGAGGAATGGTTGTAGTGAAGGGGGGAATGCCTCTTTTATATATGCCAGTTGTTCATTGCCTTCATTAGAATAGTCATGAGAGAATTAGAAATTCATTTCTTTTAAGGCGACAATCGTGATTTTCAGTGATGCTCATTAGTGTAGGGTTAGAAAAGAAATACTCATTTATTGATTAAAATTATGAGTACATGCAATAACAGGGGAAATCCTACATTAGGCTGGGAAAAATAAGAGAAATGAAACAGAAAATGAAATCCTAAGTCTAGACTCCTACGTCGCATGACAAGACAGCTTTGTTGCTTCAATCTTCATGAGGTCTCTTTCTAAATGAAAAGAGAAGAAGTGTATTTTTCGCGTTGATTGGACCTAAGCGAGTCCAAATGCTTTGATGAATATATGCTATTGGGACTGGGGCTGTGTCTTTGTAGTCTGGGTCGGGTAGCAATCCTTCGTACCCATGTCAACTAGAGGTGATCATTTGCGGGCTTGGGCGGGTTGCGGGCCGGGCCTAACCAAAAAAATTGTCCAACGGGCCTAATATGTCTAGTCCAAGCTCTTTTATGCGGGCTTAACTACTTGTCCATGACCCGCCCTAATAAACGGGCGGGCTTGCCCGCGGGCCTAACGGGCCTATTAATACTTTTATTTTTTTCCAAATACTGTAGTTAATTTCCTTTAATATTTATTAATTAAAATATAATTTTGGTTAAAATAGAAAAAAAGTTGATAATCACAACGTAAGATAAAAAGAAAGTTAAAAATATTCGTAACAAAAATGTTAGAGGACGAACAATTATTAAGAAATCAAGTTAGTAAAGGTAAGAATAAAGACAATTATGTGTTACCAAAGCTATATTAGTGCAAATAAACTATATATTTCAAAAGATAAATCAACACTAAATTAGTTAGATAAAAAATTATATTTCACATAAAATAGATATTATGATAAACGGGCCGGGCGGGCTGTATATTTGAGGTTGTCCATATCCTCCCATTAATATTAGCGGGCCGGGCTTGGCCCGCCCATTTAGAAATTTTTTTCAAAGTTTGTTGTCCAAGCCCGCAATTTTAGCGGGCCGGGTTGGGCGGGCTTAGCGGGCCGTCCCGTCCGTGAACAACTCTAATGTCAACGACTCCTATCCTATCTGGGACCTCGTTCGAGAGAATCAGAAGTCTTCCCTTTTCTATCATACCATGAATGAGGTGCTTTAACTTATAGCAATCGTCAACTCTATGTCCGTTTCCTCTATGATACTTGCAATAGGCATTTTTGTCCCAGTTGGGCTCTTTTCTGTCTTCCTTAGGATCTGGAGTGGGTCCTATAGGGTATAGCAATTTTCTGAAATGAAGATACTCGAATAAAGCACCGTAGCTCATGCGTAAGGATATGAACTCCCCCTTGGGCTTTCTTTTAGGTATGGTAAGAGTTGGTGCAGGTATGGAATGTATCTCGTTAGGTGAATCATTAATAATGCTTTTGCCTCCTCCAGAGCGAGACGATCTTTCAGGGATTGATTTGATGGAAGGGTTTATCAGCGGACTGCGTTGTGTAATGTCATGTAGTTCATTGATCCTTCGTCGGTCAGTTGTGATTGTGGTAAAACTAGCTGGTGCCTTGTACTATGCTTCTAGTCTGGCGACACGTGCTACAAGGTCCACGATTGTCCCCTTTAACTCATCCACTTGTTCTTGAGGTGTGCTTGACATATTGTATTTTTCCTACAATGGATCATCCAGCAGGATATTAGACATGGAGTGATTATGGAGAGAGAGAAATGACATGAAAGAATGTGTTTTTGTTTTAAAAGAGTTGAGCTTCTAGGAACGAATCTGAATATCCTAAATGCATGATTTTTTTTTTTGATTTTGTTTTTTGGATGCACCTAGACCTAATGCATGTATGTATGACTCTTTTGGATGCACCTAGACCTAATGTATGTATGCATGACTCAATCTATGCGTTCGAACCTGTGAAGGCTGCCTACATATCCCGAAAGAAGGAATCAGATCACTTGTAGTTCAGGACTACTAAATGCGGAATGCATGAAATGAAATGGAGAGATGGATGCAATGAGACTCCTAAATGTCTAATAACTCTAGTTATGCATGAAATGTGTGAACAACGGACTATGCAATGCAGGTTGACTCTTGTATGAATGCAATCCTAATTGATATGAAATTGTAATGACTTCAGAATCCTAGACTTGATAGACTTCTAATGACGTTAGAATTCTAGATTCGACGAACTTTCGAGGATGCTAGACTCCTAATATGTATGAAACTCTAGTGGACCTGGACTTCTAAAATGGATGGAATTCTGATGGATTTAGACCATTATATGAGCGGAACTCTAATGGATTCGAAACTCCTAAGATGAATGAATTCTAATGGATTTAGACTCCTAAGATGGACAAAATGCTAATGGCTTTAGACTCCTATATTATGCATGGACTTTCTATGGATTATAGACTTCTAAGATGGACGAGTTCTAATGGACTTAGACTCCTAAGATAGACAGAATTCTAACGACCCTAGACTTCTTAGATGGGTGAACCTAGACAGGATTAAGACTCCTAGATCGGATAGAGTTAGACGGGGTTAAGAACTCTAAATGGAATGAAACTGGATGAATCTAGACATTTCGGTCAGACGGACTTCTAGTGCAATTAGAATTCCTAAGCGGATGGGACTTTTACAACAAGATGGACGCTAAAAGGAATCCTAGACGATGTACACAAATGATGGATAATATACATAGATAGATAGGATAGAGATCAAGGATGAATTTTCGAAAAAAAATATGTGATAGGAAAAAAGATGGATATTTTTTTTTTTGAAAAAAGGTGGAGATAGAATTTTTGAAGTAGATAGGAGATCGAAGATGGGATGAAATTTTGAAAAAGATAGGAGAATAATTTTTGAAGAAAAGATGAGGATGAATTTTCAAAAAAAAAGAAAGATGGGAGATCATTTTTTTTTTTTTTTTTAAAAAGATGGGAGATGTAGTTTGGTAAAGGATGAGGATAGAATTTTCGAAAAAGATAGGATTTGAAAAAAATATGAGATAAAGTTTTCGAAATAGATTAAGATATAAAAAAAAAGATGGAGATTTTTGGTTTTTGATGAAAAAAATTCTAATTATCCTATGTTTTAGTGAGAAAAAGGAAAGATGGGCGTGAGGATCAAGAAGGTAGTGACTCGGCACGCAGGTCAAGCCTGCGCTGGGCGCGGAGAGTAGCGCTGCGCGCTAAAAGCTGCGTTGGACGCAGGATGATAGTGTGGAGCGCAGACTAACACGCAAAGCGCAGACGCGGAGAAATTCGTTTTCATCAATTTTTGATTGAGTAAAATTCGTTTGACGACATTCGACTCGAAACGTCGCGTAATACTAAGCATTTAAAGCACGCACACATAAAGATGCACAAATAGTATAATATGCAGAGTTCCAACCTAAAGTCACGTTCTATGTTTAAATTATGGTCAGTTTTAGGTTAAGGCTGAAAAAGGTCCATGACTAAGAGATTGATCCCACGCTTCGTACCTCTGCTTAAAGAGGTGGCCACGTGTAAGACGCACTCCAGTCTCAAGTCAGGAACAAGAGAACAATGCCATGGTTGGGTAGGTTTGCTTATGACTAAGATCCAACACTATCGCTCAGGAAGCTTTTTGGAAGGACAAAGCGCAAACCCCCCGGGGGTGACCTCAAACATAGAACATGTGCTAATGAGGCAAGGTAGATTGTCCTTATGGTGGCTGAACAATAGCCATGCACATGCAAAACAATATATTATTCTAAGGCATAAAATAAGAATGAATCGTATTTTTCAAGTTTCACCCACTCATTTAAAAAAAATTAATTTTTTAAAATCCTCCCCAGTGGAGTTGCTAAATTTTAGGCGTAGGATTTTTGAATTCCTGTAATGCCTACATGCGGTGTGAGCGCGCTTATTTGACTACCACATTGTTAAGGTTTTATTAAAAATATGTTTTTGAAGTCGCCAACAATTCTTTAAAGGAAGAATCATAAACCTAATTGGATATGGGGAAATCGTAGGGACAAATTATGGACTTATCCAATGTAGATTTCCCCTTCATGACTCCATAGATGGCCAGGAACCAAAAAGTGAGTTCGGCGGTGAGGGTACAATATAGTCAGGAACTATATTGTCCATTGTTAGCCTCTACTAAATACCGATTCACAACAGATTTTATGCAAAAGAATAATCAAATAACGTTTTAAGCACCCTAAAAATAATTAATCTAGATTGGTTCAGGAAACACAAAAAAAGACTAATTTTTAGTGGTAAGTTATTAGACAATCAATATTAATGGGTTCCTAGCAGGTTGTCCATGTTATCTGAATTAGTTAGAACATTTATTTAGGTCTTGATTAACAATAAATACAAGGTGATAAATATTGCAATCAGGCATAAAAAATAGTATGTTCATGAAAAATAATAATGATAAGAAAATAAAATATAGCAGGGAGTTAGTAAAATATGTACAATACTTACAGTCGCAGGGACGAGTTAACAATCTACATAATGAATAGAGTGTTAGTAACTTCAAGAAAATAATAAAAATAAAGAAATAAAGCAAATAAAGTTAGTTAATTTAGTTGACCCTCAGAATTTATACCACTGTCCGGGGTCGTTAATTTGTACGGATCTTGGAAAATTGAATTAGAACAAGCCTTAGAAAAGATTTGTGTTTTGTATTATTGAATTAATTTATGTAGTGTGTCGATGTTGATTTGCTTCCTGCAGCGAAGGGCGCCGAAGACTTCGGTGTATTAGACTTGGACGCAAGTATTAGATGCGGTGCAGTAATAATGATTAGGAAATTAGGTAGCAGGCATTAGGGAGGATCAGTAGAAGATTTTGGTTGTGATGGTGATGTGGCGATGGATGATATGGTGTTGATGTTAGATTAAGGTGATTGATGAATTGTGGGGATTAGCAGGTGATGATGATTATATGCGATGATCAGATGGGGTGGAGTGGCGTTTTGGTGATATTGGCGTGAGAGAATTGGAGGGAAGTGGAGTGATTGTGCCGTGGGTTTTTGTGAGGTATGAGAGATGTGTTGTGACTTGTGAGTAATCGGTGGTAGGGAGATTTTGTGAGATGTCTATTGTTGTCGTGGAATTATGAGGGTTATATATATAGGTTTCGGTGCATTTGGCCACAGGTTTCGAAAGTTAAGAGGCTTTAAAAAGATTTTTATAAAATAGTTAGATAAAGATTTTTGAAAACACTTTGGAAAAAAGATGATTTTTTATAAAAAGATTTTAGAAAATAGTTAGACAAAAGATATTTAAAAACATGTTGGAAAAAAAAATACTTTTATAAAAGATTTTTATTGATAAAACTAATCAATATAATTAATTAATTCTATTAATTAAATTGGGCTAGAAAAGGGGTTTTATTAAATTGGGCTAGATTAAGGGGTTTTATAAATTGGGCTTTCATAAAAACTATTTTTTAAAAGGTTTTCAAAGATGAACCTTTAAAAAGTTATTTTAAAACGTTTTAGGAAGTGGGCTTAGTAAAACTAGTTATAAAAAAGGTTTTCAGAAATGAGTTAATAAAAAGAGTTAGAAAATAGATTTGGGCTTAAAACATTTTTGTTTAGACTCGTTCTTGATTCTTTCCTTGATTCGGACCAATTGGAGCAGGGTATTAGTCATCATAGGGTACTAAATGGGGAGACACGATTATGTGTCTACAGTAATAGATTAAGACAAGTTATTCCAGACATCATCATTGAAAATCAGGGTGGCTTTGTCCTTGGCAGATTCATAGTACATAACATTATGGTCATTCAGGACCTAGTTAAACACTATGGCAAGAAGAAAGTTCAACCAGGATGCTTGCTGAAAATTGATCTCCAGAAGGCATATGATATAGTGAACAGGGACTTCCTACAAGAAATGCTATTACATTTGGGATTAATTCCCTGAGCAGTTTACACACATGGTGATTCATTGTGTCACAACACCTATGTACTCACTCATGATAAATGGTAGCATGGAGGGATATTTCAAAGCTACAAGGGGGCTGAGACAAGGAGATCCCATGTCACCTTTACTCTTTGTAGTGTGCATGGAGTATCTTTCTCGCATACTCTACAAATTATGTGAATTAGATCAATTCCACTTTCATCCAAGATGTAGAGAAATGCAATTAACACATATGTGTTTTGCAGATGATTTAATTTTATGCTGTAAGGGAGAGTATTCCTCAATATACCTGCTCCTTCAAGCTTTCAAACTCTTCTCAGACACTTCAGGATTGAAAGCTAATATCAATAAACCAGCCATATACACCAGTGGAATGCAGGAGAATGAAGTGATCAGAATCACTGAAGCATCTAATTTCCAGAGAAGCAGGCTACCATTTAGGTACCTGGGGGTACCTATATGTGCTAAGAAAATTTCTAAAGCACAATGTGATATGATTATATAGAAGATGACTGCAAGAATTAGGCTATGGAGGTCAAGAAATCTATCTTATGTGGCTAGAACACAGCTCATCAATTTTGTGCTTGTGAGTCTACATAGATACTGGGCCTAAGTTTTCATCCTGCCTAAGGGTGTACTAGATGAAGTCACTAAAATCTGCAGGGCCTTCCTATGGAGTGGTAAGGCTTACTCTTAACTCTCATAAGCTTGGAGCCATAGCTTGGGAAAAACTATGTTGGAGCAAAACCAGTGGGGGGTTGGGCTTTAAAGATGTGATGATTTGGAACTTAGCTTGTCTAGGCAAATATGTATGGGCCATTGCTTTAAAGTAGGAGAATGCATGGATTCGTTGGATTCATTCAGTCTATATTAAGGGTGGTAATTAGTGGAATTACTCCCCTAACTCTGGAGCAAGTTAGTACTGGAAGAAAATTTGCCAGGTTAAGGAACATCTGAAAATGTTCTTCACAGAGCTTGAATTTAGCAATGACTGCTTACTCTATTCAAAGAGTATATGACAAGCTTAAGGGAGAGAAAGAGAATGTCCCATGGGATAGAGTGATTTGGAATAGACTTCGTATTCCAAAACGCAGATTTATAGCCTAGCTTGCAATCCAAGACAAATTACCAACAACAGAAACACTAGAGGAAAAAAGCCCAAGGGCTGCGATCAAAAGGGGCCCAAGGGCTGCGTTTTTTGACCGCAGCCCTCGGACTAGCAGCCCTTGACATTTCAGAAGGGCAGCGGTTTTTAACCGCAGCTCTTAGCGCGTTAAGGGTTGCGGTCAAGGCAAAAACCGCAACTCTTGGTGGGTTAAGGGCTGCGGTTAAGGGGCAAAACCGCAGCCCTTGGTGAGTTAAGGACTGCGGTTTTGGCCCTTAACCGCAGCCCTTCACCCACCAACCCTAACCGCAACCCTTGTGACCCAAAATTTTTTTTTTTTGCATTTTTTAAGTCCTAAATGTTCCCAAACAGTTTTATATATATAAAAGTATCATTTTTCATTGCAAATTTTGTTTTTTACACAAATATAAATTACATTACATGTGTAGAGAAAATACTACAAAAATAGTTTCATCCTCACTCCCTCCTTCAACCGACTCCAATTTTGCAGGCCCGAAATTGTAGTTGTCCACCAAGCCCAATATTCGAGAGTTGACAGGGAAAAGCAAGCATAAAGCAGGTAGTAACTGTTAGAGCTTCGCCATCAGAGCCTACTAAACATAAACAATATTAAGTAATTCCATATTGCATATTCCATAGTATAAATTAGATATCAGGAAATCAAAGTAACAAACCTCTGATAAACTACACAGCTTATGCCACTTCTACATGTATATACTTGTAAGTTGTATTACACAAAAAGCATAACCTCAGAAAATTTAAATCAAAGTCAGCTCACAAGTGATAGATAGAAACCCAAAGAAAACAAGCCTGGCATGCATGAATCAGTCAGTTACAAGGTTCCACATGAATCCATTCTGCAAGCAAACATGTAAATCTTTAAAGTTGATAATACAAATTAATTAAGGTTAACAAATAGATGCTCCCCTTCAATGTCTAAACAAGAATAAGAAGACTCGAAGATAATTTGTAAATGACATGTAGCCACCACTTCAGATTACAGTGAGCAGAAAACAACTCAATAACATATCATCAATGAAACCATCACTGCTTATTTATGTCACGACAATAATATCCATGAGAGGGAAGAGCATCAATACTGAAATTATAAAAAGCATAGGCGAAAACGTGAATCCACGCACATGCATTTCATATATAATCAGTTCTCTTTGTGGGTGCTTCAGAGGTAGATCTCCTTGCCAATCAAACTGAAATTATCAAAAGCTAAAAACGTGAAAATATTCAAACATTTAACAATGACAAAGATAGCATAATTTAACTATAATAGATTATTAAGAAAAATACTATTTGCTCTCAGCAGGTTTTCTCTACTATATCAAATAGATAATTATCAAATAAAGTCACGCTCTGCCTCATCTGATATTTGAACAACATATCAAAGGAAGAACAACAATAAGATTAAGTGAAACTCAAACAGATGTTAATTTGGATCAAATGGTAAACAGGAGAATAACCCGGGGGGGCAGCAGGGGGCTATAAACATGAGGAATGACTTAAGCTATAAATATGAGTTGAGAATAAATACAATCACATAGCACATACCTGCCCTTCCAATCCTAGCGCGGCACCTGATACGAGTGGCTGCATAAACAAAAATATGAAATGTAAAAAATGCAACCATATTGGACGCTCAAGAAAGCTATAAAAATATGCATATTACACATGATTCTACAGTGAGACTCAAATATCAGACATTTCTGTCTACCTTCATTCGTTACACATGAAGCTGCATATGATCAGTCCATATCATGTAAATCTCTTTAGTCAAATTAGTTCAAGCTCCATGTTGTTATGGTTACAATTATAACCAAGTTGTCAGACACATTCAACACCCTTTTACTTGGCCATTAAAACTTCTAAGTGAATTTTGGAATATATCATTTCTCTGGTAAGATCACCAAAATATTAAACTTTCCCTAGTATACTCCTATTAACACAATTTATTTAACAAACTGCACATATGAGGAATCTGATCGTCATTTAACTCAACCATTCCTAAGTATCAAACTTGAGATCCTCAAAGACCTTCATTACCTTTTTCAATACAACACAACAATCATTAATCATGTACAGGCTTGGCACGTTGTCTGTTGCATCAATTGTATAATCATATATGAAGATAGCCATCAGTCAAGAGAATTCTCATGCCTTGATCAAACTGAGTGCCAGAAGTAAAGGAAAATAGATATACGTAAATTAGTCTGGGAAGGATAGATACTTGCTAAAGATCTCCAAAGCATTTGATGTTCGTAATGCTTCCCTATATTCAACAATCTCAATTGTCGAGTTGATCCTGATACAAACATCAATATCAGGGAAAAGAAGTCAATCCCTTAGGGCGAAGCAAGATCTATTGATAAGCAACACCAATGTAAGTACAAAGATACGATTATCGTTATCAGTTAGTAATCAAGACAAGGGAAAAAATTAGAGAATTACGCAAGAGCGACAGGCAGCAGCAGCAGCAGTAGATTCTACTTTGGACTTGCCAATGTAGGATTCAGTGTGGATAACCTGATAATCAGACCAAATCAAATGAATAAAATTCATATACTTTGGACAGTTCTCACTTTTGATGGTACAACATACAATGCAAGAACTCACAATGTGATAAGAATATCTCATAAATCGTAAGTTTATACAACAACAGGCTCTAGCATCACATCCTCACCACACAGAAGCAGAGATAAGTATATAAAAAAATCCACACCTTATAGTTTATACCAGCCTAAATTCAACTATTTTACCTTAGTTTTGAGCTAGAAACTACACAAAAATTTGATAAGCAAAGAACAGAAAAATGTCAGTTTCCTAGCAATGTTGCATACTCAAAAGTCCCAAACTTTCATCAATTATATAAACTCAACCCAAATTCGAAGAATTAAATAACTTCAAAATTAGCCACTGAATTCAAGAAATTTTACAGCATAAATTAAAATTTAGTTAACTCTCATCAAAAAATTTAAAATTTAAGGAAGGAGATGGTTTACCTAAGTGGGTTTTTCAAAGATTGCCCCCGGAATTCAACGTGTTTGAAGTTGCCCTTCCCTCCTCTTGTGATGGTCGTGTGGCGTTTCAGGGAGGTTTTTGAGGTCGCAAACCCTCGTCGGCGAAGAAGGATGAGAAGAGAGAGATTATGCGGTGAGAGGGGAGAGATGATGCGGCGAGAAGAAGAGAGATGGGTTAATGGGAATTGGGAGGAGAGAGAGAAATAGGGTTCAGCGAAGGAGACGCGGGTTATTTCATTTTGGGCTGTTATTTCATTTTTGGGCTCAAGGGAGTAACGCGGTTTATTTTATTTTTGGGCTGTTTAAGGGCTGCGGTTATCCCAAAAATCGCGGCCCTTAATTTAAGAGCAGCGGTTTTTGAATTAACCGCAACCCTTTTATTACTAAAGGGCTGCGGCTTTTGGCTAACCGCAACCCTTCACTATTAAGGGTTGCGTTTTGCAATAAACCCCAGCCCTTGCACCGAAGCCCTTGCGTTTTTTTCCACTAGTGAAAGGCTGGTAAGAATTGGAATATCTTACTGAGATCAATGCCTAATGTGTGATGTTGATGTGGAAACACATACTCACCTCTTCTTTCAGTGTACTTTCAGTACAAGGTGCTTACAGGAACTTAAGAGATGGTTGGGAATTACAACAACAACAAACACGCTGCAACAAATTATCAGATGGATAAGGAATAGTAGAAGAAGCAAATTTCAGAAGCAATGTTTGTATGCAGGAGTCACAACACTGGTGTACTACATATGGCATAGCAGGAACAAGAGTTACTGGATGCAGTTCATGCCTAGCATTAATGGCTTAGTTAAACCGATTCAACAACAGTTAAAGATGAGAATAAGCTCAGTCTTGCCAAATAAGATTAGTAGGAGAAATTATATTTGGTTTCTAAATCTGTAATGTTGTAGGAAAATGTTGGATATGACTGATTAGGCCCCTTGGGTTAGAGGAGTCCAACGTAGTTGGTTTGCTCTTTCCTTGGGTGGTTTTGGATGTAATATGATGTTTATGGAATGAAAATTTTACTTAGCAAAAAAAAAAAAGAAGAGAGAAAATAAAGAAAAACTCGAATCATTCAACAATGGCCATTGCAGCGCGAGACACACCTTCTAGAGTTAGAAATCCAACACCGTCCACACCGAAGCGCTTGCGGCGGCGCTAGAGAAAACGAACGGCGCGGATGTGTTGAGGTCGTAGCAAGAGACAATGGAGAATTTCGGCGTGCTTCGGCTTGAACATCGCCAAGAAATTTCCGACGAGGAATTTAGTGATGTCTTTCGCATTGAACATCAGCCTGCCGGAGGAATCACCGAAGGTAAGAAACACGTTGATTAGAATCACCGGCGGTAGGGATAATCGATACCGAGTATTATGGTTTTCTTAATGCATGTGGTAGTGTTGCTAGAGATCCATTGTCGCTCGAGCTTGGAGAATATCTTCATTGTCATCTGACTCCATTTCCATGGCAGTTTTGAAGAGAGAGAACATCAAAGTGTGAGGAAGAAGAGAGAGAAAGAAGAGTGAGGAAGAGATAGGGAAGAAGTGTGAGTAATGGTCACGATATTTGTTGCAGAGGAGTGAGAAAGAGGGGTATGAGATGCCAGTAAGGAGATTTCACACGTGTCAAACTTCTGTTACACAATAATAATGGTGTAACAGTTACATCCAATACTTTGTGTTTACAAAATCAGCTCTTATCAAGATGCAAAAACATAGAATTTATAGGATTACAGTTCTAGCTGTTTAGCAAATGTTCATTATCTCTAACGTATTATGGATATTAAGGATATATTTACAGTAATGACTTTCTACCTTCTCCATTAATGGTTGCTTAGAGTCACACTCTCAATTAATGGCTGCATAAGGTCATCTTAAGAAGCGAAATGTCACCTTCTCTATTGAGTTGTTATGATTGATTGCGAGAATATTCGTAGGCCTAATATAATATAGACCTATGATTTCTTGGAGGTAATAAGATAAAATATAAGGCTATATTTATTTACAGCAAAATATGGTAACTCAAATACAAGGGTATCTGTTATTATTTGAAAGAAAGATAAGGGTATGTGGTGCAAAAAAAACTTTCCAACCCTAATGCAAGTTAATGTCGTCAATGAATAATTAAGGGCATTTGTTGCCTTTTACTATGCTACTGGACTACACGGTACATTTCTAAAATTAGGAATATATATATGATGCATTCTTTAATTTTTTTTAGGGGTGATGCATTCTTTAATAGTTTAAGGATTCCTAGTGAAAAATCCCTTTATCAATTTTATGCTATTGGTTGCTTTTAATTTGTTGTACATAATGTAGATTTTAGTCCCTTAGGCTTGGGTGTCTCACCCTTGAAAGCAATGCGTTCAAACGGGGATAGTGTTATGACGGATGTGAGAAAGAACAAATATAGAATGCAAAACAAAGAAAAACGCACACAGATTTAACGTGGTTCACCAACAGTGTGTTGGCTACATCCACGGGCAGAGCGAGAGAATAGTTTTATTGATGTGGAGGAAAACCAGAATACAGATGTGATTATGAACTAATCCGTCGAATAAACGAATTAGGTTAAGCCTATTTATAACCCAACTCGGAAAAACGCGTTTCCGCGATAAAAAGCCCACCACCCGATCGGGTGGGGTGACATCCGCCCGATCGGGCGACCTATATTCCCAACCGTAAATTGTTCTCGGTCCTGATCGGGCCCTGATCGCCCGGTCGTGATTCGGTGATCACGCCCGATCGGGCGCCCTACTATTTGCACCCCTGCTGAGCCCTTCGACCCCGCCCAGTCGGGCGGCACTGCCGACTTGACCGGGCGGCCATGCGAACAGCTCCCTTCGACGATATTCAACCAGATTCAAGGCACAAATTCCTACAAATCTCCACCTTGACTTGAATCCTCTCACAATGAACCAGATAGCCAGATAACAGATGACCAGATGACAAATAAACAGATGCATTGATCACAACGCCCAGATTCTTCCCTGCAACCAGATTTGCCCCAAAGGCAACCAGAACCAGATTTGTCCCTAAAGGACACCAGATTAGCCCCTTAGGGCCCCAGACGTGCCCCAATGGGCAACTAACAACCTCGATCAGTTTGTAAGTCCAAGCAACCTTGGAACTTACCCTGTGGAACCAGATTCGAACAGATGGCTTGCTTATACTCTTTCCTAGCACGAGCAACACCTTCCTTGGACGGCTCAGATATATCCACCCCTCCGACAGATAATGCAAATCCCACTGTGTCTTCACAACCGTCCCTTTGGAGAGAGTTCCCAAAGTTTACATGCCGACCAGGAGCCAAATTTAGCTGACCCGATTTGGACGATGCAGAACACGGAATTTCAAATTCAGATTGTGAGTGTTGACGAACTTTTCCCTGACGTGAACCACCACTCCAACCTAGAGTGTCTCTGTGCTCCACCTGTTTCTCAACACTACCACAAACAACCAATGTGGCAACCCCAGACTCAGATAACGTAGACCCTTGCAACACATACAATGTCTCCCATTTAACACCTTTCCGAATTATCTTTGAACCCCTGTAGACATACAACACTCCACCTTCACCTTTGAAACTGAACCCTTTTCTATCTAACAGACTAAGTCAAATCAGATTCTTTGTAACTTGTGGAACGTGCCTAACATCGTTCAAAGTACAGACTTTGCCATCACATGTCCTAATTCTGATGGACCCTATACCAACTGTCTTGCAGAACTCACTGTTGGCCATAGTAACACTTCCATCAACCTGTTTATAGTTCATAAACCACTCCTTGCGCGAACACATATGACAAGATGCCCCCGAATCAAGAACCCACGCATCCGAAAGATGCATTTGTTCATCAGCAACTAGGGCAATATCATCATCAGAACTCGAATTTTCTGCTGCTGATTCATCAGACCCAGACTTATTTTTCTAATTGTTCTTTTTAGGACATTCCCTTTTCCAATGCCCCGTCTCCTTACAGTAATTACAGACATCACTAGGTTTCGGACCTCTAAATGACGATTTCCTGGATTTTCTCCCCGAATTCCCCTGTCCGCTACCACTGGCTACTAATCCAGCAGCCTAATCGACTGTACCTGTACCAGACGCCTTATGACGAATCTTTCTAGTATGAAGAGCATATCTTACTTCTTCTAGTGACAGACTATCTTTCCCAACAATAAAAGAATCCACAAAATTCTCATACGATAAAGGCAAAAATACTAACAGAATTAAAGCAGCATCCTCATCATCTACTTTAACATCAATATTACGAAGATCTAGTAAGATAGTATTCAATTTTTCTAGATGATCCCTAAGAGACGTACCTCCCTGCATACGCAGGCTGAACAGACGTTGCTTCAAAAACAACTTGTTGGTTAGAGATTCTGTCATATACAAACTCTCCAACTACAACCACAGACCAGCGGCGGTTTCCTCCTCCGCAACTTCAGTGATTATGTCGTCAGCCAGACACAACATAATCGTTGAATGTGCCTTCTCCTCCAGAACGACCATCACAGTGGTAACTGAATCCGTTGACTTCTTTTCCAACTGTGCCCAAAACCATTGTTGCTTCAGTAAAGCCCGCATCTTGATTTGCCACAGACTGAAACTGTTTCTCCCAGTGAATTTATCAATTTTCACATTCATCCCAGACATCTTTCTCACTCAGATAAAAAAACCAAAGCTCTTGATACCAATTTGTTATGACGGATGTGAGAAAGAACAAATATAGAATGCAAAACAAAGAAAAACGCATGCACACAGATTTAACGTGGTTCACCAACAGTGTGTTGGCTACGTCCACGGGCAGAGAGAGAGAATAGTTTTATTGATGCGGAGGAAAACCATAATACAGATGTGATTATGAACTAATCTGTCGAATAAACGAATTAGGTTAAGCCTATTTATAACCCAACTCGGAAAAACGCGTTTCTGCGTCAAAAAGCCCACCGCCTGATCGGGCGGCCTATATTCCCAACCGCAAATTGTTCTCGGGCCCGATCGGGCTAGTCAGCCCGATGAGATCGGGCGCCCTACTATTTGCACCCCTACTGAGCCCTTCTATCTCGCCCGGTTGGGCGGCACTGCCCGACTTGAGCGGGCGGCCCTGTGAACAGCTCCCTTCGACGATATTCAACCATATTCAAGGCACAAATTCCTACAGATAGGTTGATGTTTTTCGTACCCTTGTTTGTTTTAGGGTAGCAATTAATAACACAAGTTTATTAGGCTCAATGTTATTTAATTCAATTGACGTCATAACCAGATCATGAGTTATTTGTCCGGTTCCAATTTTATTTGTCTCATCAGTTATTTATGTTGCGTCATACATATGAAGATTATTTATTTGCGTATTACAATAAGCAAACTTTAAGTCATATTATTGTTTTCGGTAGGCCGATTCAATAATAGTTCGAATCAAAGTAAGATTATGTATTAATGTAATTGTGGGTTTTAATTAAGTAATCTAACTTCCATGATGATAAGGAACGAGTCATTTTGCGATTTCTACTTGCTGCAAATGCCATCGTTGTTGTCAAGATATTTCCTCTTTAAGTTATTGTAGTCTGATCTTTAGAGTTCATCCAGATCTTGCTTTAAGTTGTTCTGTTTTGGTAACTTTTCTTCTCTCTTTTGCCACCCTTACCCCACCATACGACCTTTGCTCCATCAACTACACTCATGTTTTAAATCGATTTCTCCCTTCCTACCCATAAATTTTAAAACTGACACAATTTCCACTTACATATTCCTTTTATTCATTGGTTTATGTTGCTAGAATAATAAAGAAATTTTACGGAGCTTAGGAAGTACATTTTTCGCTACAATATTCTCGGCACCAAAACTTACTTGCTAGTTGTTAGCGATCCATTTTTTTCGTCTATATTAAAAGTAATACTAATTGCTAATTGCTAGTTGCTAGTATGTTGAATATGTTTTTTTTTCTTGTACATAATATATTATTTTTGTTGTATAAGTTTTCTTTTCTTTGGATTTTATTATACACTCCTATGTTGGTTAATTGGCACATTTGGTGTTTTTTTTCCTGAATTTTTAGTGATCTTTGTCGTCATTTTGGCAGCCAAATAGCAACCGATGAAGCAAGGTGTTGTGACAGATGCAATTAACGAAACAAGTAATAATGAACAATCGATACAATAATTAACGTGGTTCACTAACAATGTGTTAGTTACGTCCTAGGTTAATCCTAGCGCTAGATAATTAATTCAACGCATAGTAGTTCAACAAATCTCCACCTTGACTTGAATTTTCTCTCCCACATAACAGATAACAGATGATAGATATAGATGGTACCAGATGCTACAAAGAATATCCAGATGTACCCAGACTCTCCTTGCCTCAGAATGCCCCCTAAGGGGCCAGATTAACAGTTTAAAACAATTAGCAAGTCCAAACAATGTTGGAACTTGCCATGAGGAATCGGTTTGGTGAACATGTCAGCAGGATTATCAGCGGTACCTACTTTCATCACTTTAATCCTCTTATCACTTCTTAGAAAATGATATCTCACATCAATGTGCTTATTCCTTTCATGATGAACTTGATCTTTGGCTAGAAATATCAACTTTTATAATAATTGATCATTAAAGATAAGAATGGTCAAATAGATATATGCGTTGACAAGCGTGAAAGTAAAACGGTTGCAAATATTTAGAAACAGAGCAAGTTGATGATTGATAAAAACTTATTGATAGGCATGGAAAATTCACCTATACACGTGGTGAAAGTGTTTTGGGACTTTTGGAGGTTTTAGTGGAATTTGGAAATCAATGAGGACAAGGGAAGAGTTTGGAGACGCCACCAAGTCTTAAAGGACGTTTAGAAACCTATGATTGAACTGAACCAGAAATCGAATAGGGATAAAAGGGAGTGACTAATCCAATACAGTTAGGTATTACCTATTTATGACTCGCCATATGATGGTCATGAACCAAAGTTTAAATTTGAGAGCAAGGGTTCGTAAATGAGCGATCAACCATGATATGGTGCATGCGATATGGTTGTTACATGATCCAATATTGACAATTATTGTAATTATTTGACCAAGAATATTGCATAAACAATGTAAAATAAACAATTATGTTTACCACTCAAGATCTCTTAAATTTTGAACACTTGAATTGATATTGATAAAAGGGTACCTAACACGTTGTCGATAATATTATTTTTAGAGAGCGATTAAGCGTGGTGATATAGACGAAACTTGATCTGGGCTCTCCAATTTTGAGTTAACAATTAACAATGGTGGTCTGTAAAAAAAGACAGAGAAAATAATATACAAAACATGCACAAAACAAGTTGAATTAAATTAGAATCTATATCATGAAACTGTTGAATTAATCACAATTACTATAATAGAGATGATGACCAAGACAGGGGATGGTGCATTTTTAGGTGTCTAGTTGGCCAATTACATAACCAACCCTTCCCGTTTAAAAGAAAAACCAACACACACAACCTTTAAGTAAATAATTGATTATATGATCCTCCATTGATTAAAGTTGATCCTCTGTTGATGTCATAGTGACCTACATTTTATTGATTTTCTGATTAACCAATCATAGAAGTACAATATTCTAATTAGGTGAAACATGTGCATTGCTATTAAAATTTACAGCGATTATAAAGCACAACATAGTGGCTAGTCGGTCGAAGTTCCACAAACTTTATGGAGATCTTTTAATTAAATCATAATAACTGGATGAATTTGTTGACATATAAATTTTTCAGAAAGCTATCTTAATTAAAGTTTGTTTTAGAAAAATGATATCAATTAACAACAAAAAGAAACCTTGTAGGCGCTAACTAATCAAGCAAATAAAGTATAGTTTTTGGAAATTAACATTTAAGAATTTAAAATAAGCAATAAAGAACACATCAGATTTACGTGATCCGGGGGAAAAACCAATAGGACTTTGGATTGTGAGATAATGATACAAGTAGAATATTCAATTTATCTAGACTCTGTAACCTCTCTTTTGGGTTCTCTAGTCTCTCTAGATTATGGATATGAAAAGGTAGAGTAAAACTAGGAATCTGCGTCGAAACATGGGATATGACTAGTCGTTCGCCCGGGCTCGATAGTCTGTCTAAGCTTCTAGCTACCATGCCCGCTTGGGCACTTTGCTCCTAATGGAACAATAAGCTAACAGGACAATGAATCACACGAGCTTGAAGACCACCCTCCTAGCTGCTTGCTCTAATTTACTTTCTTGTTGCTCATCGTCTTCTTCGCTCGTTGCACTTGTCATCGCTCTAGATTAGTCTTTCGCTTCATGAATCGATCTCCAATAACCATCATACCTTAAAACACCCGAGTGTATGTGACTCTAGGTACACCTTGTCAAATGAGAAAAAATAACTTAAAAATTAGCAAATTTAAATTGCAAATAATGCTTGATATGAGCAAAAATAAATTTTATGAGCAAAAGCAAATTTTATATGAGCAAGACTGGCTTGGAAATTATATGAGTTGATAACTTTGAATTGAGCCATATGGTTTCTTACAATAAGCAAAAATCAGCTCTGGACGTACCTAGCTCTACCTATACATGGGTGTAACTTATAAATTACGTTCATAGACCATTGAGCGTATGTTGAACGTCGAAGAAAAAGAACAAAACAAACAAGAAAGAAAGAGGAAACCTCATAAATAATTTTTTTATTCTATTTGATCTTAGGAGAATTCACGTTTACCCATGTAAAAATTTGACCATTAATTTCTATTATTATCTAAGAGTCTACGTTGTATTTCGAAGAAAAAAATCAAAACAAACAAGAAAGGGAAAACCCCGTAAATAGGAAAATTTACATCTATCAATGCAAAACATTGACTATTAATATCCATTATTATCTAGTAATTTTCTTAAAAAAAAGTTGATAGTTTAGAAATATACATTGAGATAAATCGAACATCCTAATTTCTAATATTTCCTTTTTCTTATGTATTAGCAGAAAAATTTCCGATTAAAGATAGTACATATATAATTTAAGAGTTTAAATGCAATGAAAAAATGGAGAACCTATATATTAATTTATCAATATATATTTTTAACGTCCTTAAAACTGCTTATATTACAATCATCGAAAGTGTAAAGCTAGTCCCAATAAAAAGGTGTAAAGCTAGTCAAATTCAGACGTACGCTCTCCATTGTGCTTGATAAATGCTGTAAATTATAATACTTCCGCCGTTTCTTTTTACTTGCAACAGTTTGACTTTTACACTATTCACAAACCCCACTTGGTTTATCTTTGGTGATTTATAGTTAAGGAAAAACATATTCATGTGGGATCTTGTTAGATTCGTCTCAATGCGTATTTTCCAAATATCTACCACTAGTGGAAAAAAACACAAGGGCTGCGGTGCAAGGACTGCGTTTTTTTAAAAACGTAGCCCGTAATAGTGAAGGGTTGCGGTTTTTGGGCTAACCGCAACCCTTAACCCACCCGCGAAAACATTATACGGTGGGCTTTTCATTATTTTGAAAGGAACTCATTGGGCGGGCAATTAAATATTCAATACTCAGTGCTCCCTCATTTAAGATCTCACAATCTCCCTCATTCTCTCTCCTCTCTCTCCTCTATCACAAATCTCACAAATCTCTGTAGCCTTCCCTCATTTCGAACCACCACATGTTATCAAATGTGGTTATCAAATGTTATTTTATTAAAAAAATTAGATGTGATAGCAGTTGGTGGGGTATTTTTTATTAGAGGAAAGAGAAAGTTTGTTGAGCCGCTATAAGTTTTGATGATGACAAACTAAAGTAATAACTAACAAAGTTTATAAGTTTTATGTGTGTAAGGTTCATGAATTAATAATAGTGCTTTATAAAGATAATAAGTGAAGTTCCTGAGATGGAACTCTAAGAGAAGAACGAAGTTCTTGAATTGGAACTATGAAATTGTTCCTTTGAATAAAGGAACTGTTCCTATGGAACTATGTTAGTGGAACTGGTATTGGAAACAAGTTGTCTAAACGAGTTCCAGAGGTGGAGTAATGGATAGCATGGAGCAAATGTTCAAGGCAAATCAATACACCCTCTACAACAGTTCCTAAGTGATGATTCATGATTACAGTTCCTGATGAACAGTTCCTCAAGGAACTGTTTGTTGTTCCTGAGTTAGGACGCATTATTGTTCAACAGTTCCTCAAGGAACCGTCTGCTGTTCCTGAGCTGGGACGCGACGCAGGGATCTTCAGGGTTGAAGATTTAAAGTGAAGACATAAAGACTAAGTTCAAGAGTCTGTACTTGGGATTTATGTAAGTAATTTATATTGCTTAGTTTTAAGGAACTAGATGGAACTTATTAAATGCAACAAGTGGTTTTGAAAAATATTTAACTGAGAGTTTTTAGGAAATATTGTAAATAAATAAAACAGTTTTTATTTTCTAAATAAAAATCTTTTTTTAATTACTGAGCAAGTAAAAATAAATTTCCTAAGTTAACTCCTTGTTTTTCTCAACTACTAAACCACTTACTGTTAGTTGGTTTGAACATCTCTTTGCTTGTTCCTCAAGAAGTGTGAACATGGGAAAATAATTCTACGTGGGTTACTGCTTCACACTTAGTGGAGGAATAAGTGGAACTAACATGAGAAGACTTCACTATAAAAGGAGAAGTCTCTCTCATTACAAACCACCAACTGAAAACATATTTCTATTGCTAAATCTTAAGTGTTTTCTAAAAGGTCAGTTGCATTATTGAGTGAGTTCCTAAGTTCCTTAAATATCCAAGTTTAATATATTTACTAGTGTGTTTCTCATTTTGAGTTGTAATTTGGGGATCAAGGGTTGAGTGACTCTTGTAAAGACTTAGAGTTAAGTCAGTGAGTGTAGGCTTCGGAGTAGAAGCAATAGAGAGAAGAGTTCCAATAATCAAAGGGGATTATTGTGGGAACTTGAGTTCGAAAGGAACTCGAGTTGTAGAGAGTGATTGTAATAGAGTTATTGCAATAATATAGTTTTTGAGGTTTTCCCTTCTTGATAAGATTCAAGAAGTTTCCTCAATTTTATATATTTCCATCTCTCGTATCTCTGTTTCTTGAAAGCCTTAATTCCGCGAGAAACTTTGCTAAAAGTTCCAAAGTACAATTCACCCCCCCTCTTGTACGTGTTCCATTGGAGTATCAATTGGTATCAGAGCCGGAGCTCACGTAATACAGGAAACCCTGTTGAGTAAAGTTCCTGAAAAATATGAGCACTCAAGAGAAACTCCATGAAGGTTACTCCACGCTGAGGCCACCAATGTTCAACGGCAAATTCTATACGTATTGGAAAAATCGAATGAAATTTTTTATCAAGGCTGAGAACTACCAAGTTTGGAGAGTCGCCGAAGTAGGTGACTTTGAGGTAACAACAACCAATGCCGAAAACAAGGTAGTTCCTAAACCAATGACAGAATTTTCAAAAGAAGATTTTGACAAAAAGGAAATTAATGCTATGGCTGTCAAAATATTGCATTGTGGTCTTGGACCTCATGAACATAATAGAGTCATGGGGTGCAAGAGTGCAAAGCAAATTTGGGATCTCCTTCAAATCACTCATGAAGGAACTAATGAGGTTAAGCGTTCCAAAATCGATCTTTTAATGTCTAAATATGAACGTTTTGAAATGCAACCAAGAGAAACAATTCAAGATATGTTTACAAGATTTACTAACATCACTAATGAATTAGTTTCTCTTGGAAGAATTATTCCCACTGATGAACAAGTTAGAAATATCCTTAGGAGTATGCCTCAAGATGAACGTTGGAGAACAAAGGTCACTGCCTTGTTTGAAATTAAGGACTTTACCAAGTTCAGTATTGAACAATTGGCAGGATCTTTGATGACCCACGAATTGCATCTAGGAACTGTTGTCCCTGAAAGTTCCAGGAACCAAGGATTAGCTCTTAAGGTAGAGGAACTCGAAGAGTCGGAACCTGATGAAGAAGAAGCTGTCATGCTGGTCAGAAGGATGAAAAGGTTGTACAGGAACTACAGGCCTGGAAACCATGAAGGAAGGAACTCGGCTAGAAAACCAGCTAGTTCCAAAAGTAAAAATGGTTGTTTCAAATGCGGAGAAACTGATCACCATATAAGAAACTGTCCTCTTTGGGAAAATGAGAAAGGAAAAGGCAAAGGCAAGGAACTATCCAAAGATAGATACAACAAGTCGATTTTTGCCAAACCTAACTTCAAGAAAGCCATGATAGACGTGTGGGGAGAAACAGATTCTGAAGACGAAGAGGAACAACCTTATGAAGAGACTGTCAACCTCTGTCTCTTGGCAAAATTAAATGAAACTGATAAAGTTCCATCTAATGAGGTAAATTCCACCACTCTTCAATCTCTATCGAAAACCAATTTAACTAAATTATCGTTGGAAACACTAGATGATTATAAAGAACTTGGAATATTAAAAATCCAAAGTTCTAAGGCTGAGGAACTTTGGGACAAAGGAACTGCTCAGTTTTATCTAATGACCAAATTTGACTTTAAGGCTAAAACTGAGTTATATATTCATAAGTCTAATGTGTTTTCAAGAAAGGAACTCATAAAAATGTGGGTTCCTAATATTAATAATTAGACGTTATGATTGCCTTAGTGAGGGGGAACAATATATGGCACCTGTTGTTCCTTGCGTTTATCTAGTGAATTATTTAAATTTCTCTCACTAAAAAGGCATAAAAATTGTAGAGATGATTTTGTTAAGTAAGTTATGATGTCTTGTTTTTCTCTGAATGGCAAATTCATCTAGCGTGTATATGTAAAGTTTTTCTGATGTCTTCCATATGAATGTGTGTCACCACAATTGTTTCTATGTTTTATGCATAGTCATGAGTTAAATTTAAAAGATGACTCACTGATTTCTTTGTAATATTACCCTTACTGTCCATATTGCTAATTGTTAGTCAAAAGGAAGAGGAAGTAGAAAGTGTAGTTTCTTTCATCCAAGGAACTCATTTGTTATACATTCCATCCACACCAAGTGCATTACATATGAATGTCCAATTATGTGTATAAGCCAACAATATCATTCTCCAAATTATCAAACATCTTATTCCATCATTTATTTTTAAAGAACTTAAAAAATCCTCCAAACCTTTCATATCACATTTACATACCTTTTTCTTTCTAAATCAGTTCACCATATATTCAAATCTTTCAATTTGTGTTCCTCCACTATAACTTTAAATATTGATGATGATGCAACATTTGAGGGGGAACTAAGGAAAGAAAAAGAAAAGTTTGAGGGAGAATAAGTTGATATGGAGATGAAAAAGGAGAGATTGAGGGAGACAAAGAAGAATTAAAAATATGAGAGCAAACAGGAGAATAAAAGGAGAGATGTGTGAGAGGGAGATAGAAAAGAGATTCAACGTTCCATACGTTATTCAAGTTCCTACTTCTACAAAGCTGTCATAAAATCTATGGGTTCTAGTAGTCCCATGTATGTTCCTTTAGTATCAAATCTAAAGTAAACAAAAGGAATTAATTAGTCCTTGAAACTTAAAGCAAGGAACAGATAGCGGAATCTATTCAAAATATCTAAAAAGAAGTAAGGAACTGCATGTCATTTGAAAGGAACTGATGTGTGTTTTCAAAGGCAGATCACAAAGTAAACTGCAAGTTTAGGAAAGGTAATGGTGGAGGAATAAGTGACCAATTCATATATTTTTTCTTCTTTCACTTAGCCTATTCCAACCATTTCTTCATAAAAATGAGCCTTTGATCTTCTATTTGAATTTTATTGGACATTCTATTTGTTTTCTACCCTATGGATTGCACTTTGGTAAAGTGGTGGTTTATGTTTAGTATGCTTTAGCTTCTTTGACTAATTGATTAACATGTGCATGAGGATGGCTAATATTACTAGATTGATGTTTGAGCAAATTGAAAATTTTAAACTCATGTTTGACCATTAATTATATATTTATGGTGGTGTAGTGTCACTATAAGTTTGGAAGATTAATCACAAATTCTTGAAAAACAATACGCTTTTTGATGATGTCAAAAGGGGGAAGATAATGGCAAAGTAGCTTATTTATTATTCTTATTCTGGTTCATTATCTACTTAACATGATCTTGCATTGTTATATTATATTTTATTTGTGTTAGTTTTTATATTACTTTGCCTTGGTTTGTCATCACCAAAAAGGGGGAAATTGTTGAGTTACTATAAGTTTTGATGATGACAAACTAAAGTAATAACTAACAAAGTTTATAAGTTTTATGTGTGTAAGGTTCATGAATTAATAATAGTGCTTTATAAAGATAATAAGTGAAGTTCCTGAGATGGAACTCTAAGAGAAGAACGAAGTTCTTGAATTGGAACTATGAAATTGTTCCTTTGAATAAAGGAACTGTTCCTATGGAACTATGTTAGTGGAACCGGTATTGGAAACAAGTTGTCTAAACGAGTTCCAGAGGTGGAGTAATGGATAGCATGGAACAAATATTCAAGGCAAATCAATACACCCTCTACAACAGTTCCTAAGTGATGATTCATGATTACAGTTCCTGATGAACAGTTCCTCAAGGAACTGTTTGTTGTTCCTGAGTTGGGACGCATTATTGTTCAACAGTTCCTCAAGGAACCGTCTGCTGTTCCTGAGCTGGGACGCGACGCAGGGATCTTCAGGGTTGAAGATTTAAAGTGAAGACATAAAGACTAAGTTCAAGAGTCTGTACTTAGGATTTATGTAAGTAATTTATATTGCTTAGTTTTAAGGAACTAGATGGAACTTATTAAATGCAACAAGTGGTTTTGAAAAATATTTAACTGAGAGTTTTTAGGAAATATTGTAAATAAATAAAACAGTTTTTATTTTCTAAATAAAAATCTTTTTTTAATTACTGAGCAAGTAAAAATAATTTTCCTAAGTTAACTCCTTGTTTTTCTCAATTACTAAACCACTTATTGTTAGTTGGTTTGAACATGTCTTTGCTTGTTCCTCAAGAAGTGTGAACGTGGGAAAATAATTCTACGTGGGTTACTGCTTCACACTTAGTGGAGGAATAAGTAGAACTAACATGAGAAGACTTCACTATAAAAGGAGAAGTCTCTCTCATTACAAACCACCAACTGAAAACATATTTCTATTGCTAAATCTTAAGTGTTTTCTAAAAGGTCAGTTGCATTATTGAGTGAGTTCCTAAGTTCCTTAAATATCCAAGTTCAATATATTTACTAGTGTGTTTCTCATTTTGAGTTGTAATTTGGGGAT
The DNA here is from genome assembly GCA_947648045.1 of Beta corolliflora. Classification (NCBI taxonomy): domain Eukaryota; kingdom Viridiplantae; phylum Streptophyta; class Magnoliopsida; order Caryophyllales; family Amaranthaceae; genus Beta; species Beta corolliflora. The sequence continues at coordinate 7,206,359 of CANSZD010002913.1, forward strand.
CAAGGGCTGAGTGACTCTTGTAAAGACTTAGAGTTAAGTCAATGAGTGTAGGCTTCGGAGTAGAAGCAATAGAGAGAAGAGTTCCAATAATCAAAGGGGATTATTGTGGGAACTTGAGTTCGAAAGGAACTCGAGTTGTAGAGAGTGATTGTAATAGAGTTATTGCAATAATATAGTTTTTGAGGTTATCCCTTCTTGATAAGATTCAAGAAGTTTCCTCAATTTTATATATTTTCATCTCTCGTATCTCTGTTTCTTGAAAGCCTTAATTCCGCGAGAAACTTTGCTAAAAGTTCCAAAGTACAATTCACCCCTCCTCTTGTACGTGTTCCATTGGAGTATCAAAGTTGGGTACCTTTTTATTGATAAAAGGTAGTGTGTGGGCCAAAGATATGTAAAATATATAATATATTAATAGTGGGACCATGCCAAAAATGGAAGTGTTTAAACTAATTTGGGACAAACATAAAAGGAAAGTGTTCAGACTATTCTGGGATGGAGGGAGTATTTGTTGGTTCGTGATTTGTAAGGTATGATTTTTCTTTGTGAATTTCTTGTTCGCGTGCGATTTTAATTCGAGTTGTTTTTGGTTGGATTATGATGAAATTAGGTTTATTTAGGGGTTAGATCTTTGCGGTAGAGTAATTTTTTTTTTAATTTTTTGATTTTGGAACTTTTGAGAGTTTGATTTTGATTTTGTTGATGATTAAAATTGCATTTTTGTTGGTGAATTAATTTATTTTGTTTGATTTTATTTTAATTTGTGGAATTAATTTCGACTGTAAATTTCATTTGTAGAATTTGTGATGTTCTCGGCTTTTCTTGATATATTTAGGAGTAAAAAAATGCAAAAACAAAAGTTTAAATTTTTTTTGGGTCACAAGGGCTGCGGTTATGGTCAAACCGTATCCCTTCCATATTGGAAGGGCTGCGGTTTTGAGCCTAAACCGCAGCCCTTGGTAGTGAAAACCACAACCCTTCATTTTTGCCGAAGGGCTGCTACGACAAGGGCTGCGAGCCAAAAACGCAGCCCTTAGGGCTGTTTGGACCGCAACCCTTGCGTTTTTTTCCACTAGTGTACTATTTGTAATTTTTACTTATCGGTAATTAAAGATACTAATGGTTGAAGTTATGCATTAGCAAGTGCGAAAAGCAAACTGTTGCAAGTAAAAAGAAACAAAGGAAGTAATAACAACGCAGACACATTAGTCAGACCGCAAGAGATAATCTAGTTTTATGTATGGCTGTCATAAGAAAATACAACCAAGTGCAACAGTTGTTGGCCACCACTATTTCGCTATAATAATATGATTGTGATTAGATGTGCCAATTCGGTTGAACAGTTCAATTCATATCAGTTCAGATGAAAACAGTTAAAAATATCAACAGTTCAATTGAATATTCGTCCAGTTGCAGTTAATTTCGGATTATACCATATCAGTTCAACAGCTTAACGGTTGAATCTACAGCAATTCATTAACCACGTAACCACGATTATTTTCAGTTTCGGTTCAGTACAGTTCTGTTGTTGTTCAATTCGAATTATAACCAATCAGTTAAATAGTTCAATTCATAGCAGTTCATCATATCGACAATTATTTTTCACTTTTGGTTCAGTAAATTTGAGTTGTGATTTATTTTCGATTTTACCCGATCAGTTATTTTTAGTTTCGATTCGCTTAATCAGTTCTTGACTAAAACAACATCAGTTCTTGACTAAAAATCACATCGGTTCAAATACACTTCCCGGATGATTTCAGTTCTTCACGAAACTCACCATCCTTACGGTTAATTTCACTTCTTGACGAAAAACGTGCGGGGTATGTCACATCTGAATGTGTAATTTATTGGTATTTTACTTGATTGATATATCGAATCACATAGTTTTAGATAAATTTTAAGATACGATTAATTCTAAATCGTAATTAACAACAGTATTTTAGATCGATGTATCAATGTAAGTCGATAAGCTAATTAGAGACAGAAAATTTATTTAAGTTAACCGTCGATAAGTGTAATATAATTTGAAACTATAAACATCAACTCGAATGATTCCAATTAGTTACTGGACTAAATGAATGTGTCAATGGTAGTTGATAAACTAATTTAAGATAACAATACAACATTTAATTTAATCAACTTTATGTGAAATACATTTCAAAACTAACAACATCTACAAAGATGATTCCAAGTTCTAATATATTGAACTAAAATGTGTCAATGGTAATCGATAAGCAAATTCAAGATAGCAATACAACATTTAAGTTAATCATGTTTATGTGAAATGCATTTCGAACTAAAAACTTCTACTCAAAAGATTCAAAGTACTTACTAAAAAAAATGATCAATGTGTTAATGGTAGTCAATAAGCTGGTTCAAGATAACAATACAACATTTAAGTTAATCTTCTTTAATTATTTGAAAATGCATTTCGAAACTAAAATCATCTAATTGAACTAAACCATGTTGTTATTTCATATTATTAATGTATCAATGTAAGTCGATAAGATTGTTTAAGGAAACGATACTCTATTTAAGTGAAACTTAAAGGTATCTAATTGAACTGAAACAAGTTGTCACTAAATGAGATAAACGAATGTATCAATGTAAGTCAATAAGCTAATCTAAGATAACAATACTCTATTTAAGCTGATCGTCTTTAAGTAATATTCATCTCGAAACTGAAAATATTTAATTCAATTGAAACAAGTTGTTAATAGATGAGACTAATGAATATGTCAATGACTTGTGATAAGCTAGTAGTAACAATACTGCATTTAACTTAACCATATTTAAGCTAAATTTAATTCGAAACTCAAAACATCTAATTAAATTGAAACAAATTGTTATCGGAAAAGATGAATGTACCTACGTAACTTACGTAAGGCTTTGTCCTCCTCATATTATTAAAACTAGCAAATTATGCACGCGATGCGTGCCTATTTTTTTTTAATTTTTTCAAACATAAATTCTAGCCTTTTTGGGCATAAATAGGGTAAAAATTTGAACATTAGACATTTTTTTGGGCCAAATTTCATAGGTTAATCCTCTATCACTTAACCCTTTTTTTATTAATTTTTTTACTTATTCTTTCTTGTAGGTTCTTAAAATTAAACTTGATTAACGATAAAAGAATATTAAGTGAATTTATTTAGGAATCTTTATGTTGTATTAACGTAATCTTTTGTGTTAAATAAATCAATTTCACTTTTTCCCTTTAACATTTAAGTTAACTTTTAAATACTATATTTGAATTTGACATTGTTTTTCCCCTTTTTTGGTAATAGTTGATTTACTAGTGTGTAGTTAAGTAAATTTATAGGGGGACACCATAGCTCCCCCTTTCCCTTATAAAGATAAGTTTCAGCAAAATATTTTAAGTTCAATAAAAATAAGTTAAATTTAGTAATGTAAGTTAAGTTTAGCAAAAATAAGATCAATAATAGACAATACATGAAGAAATTATACTTAACTAACAAAAATAAGTTTCAGCAAAAATAAGTTAAGTTTAGCAAAAATAAGTTAAATTCAGTAAAAATAAGTTAAGTCTAGCAAAAATAAGTTCAGTAAAAATAAGTTCAATAAAAATAAGTTAAGTTCAACAAAAATAAGTTAAACAATGTGATTACTCTTTCTAATTTTCACCCAAATTGCAGATTCACATATTTATATATTCAAATTTTTCTAGGTATGTATTACTCTGAAAATCTAAATTGTTTGTCTTTTAAGAGGATAGATAGTTTTAAGTATGTTTTCTTGCTTTAAATTTTGTTATCTACTCCAACAATGTGTATTGGCATGGTACTTCGTTTAATTAAGGGATATTATCTCAGATGACCCTGACATATAAGCCTTTTTCTCAAATATCCCCGACATTTTCACCCCTATCGCGGATAACCCTAAACTTGTATTTTGTCACTAAATATGATGGAATAGTTAACGGCGTTAACTATTTAAAAAATAAACCAAACTCATCTCTTTCTCTCTTGTTCTTTAATTCTCACTCTTCTCAAGCACTCATCAATGGTGTCAACTGATTCCCCCTCTCTCTCCTCCACCCCCTCCATCACCCCTTGATTTGTCCTCCACCTTATCATATTGTGCCTTAATTACAATTCTGCTCAAAAAACCAATTAACCAATTAAATCACCAAACCCGAGCAGCCATATTTTCTCTCTCCTTTGCGTGAACTGATGTTCTTGTTGATGTCATTGTTGTCTCCAAAATAAATTAGAAAATTCTCAGCAAAATCCATATGTAATCTCTAACTTAAACAAAAACAATTCCTCCTTAAAAAAATTACAAGAGAGAGATCGGAAATGAACTTATAAAGCAGATAAATGTCTGGAAACTTCAAATTCAGGGTCTTTGATGGAAAAAAAGTTGTAGAAATTGACAACAATGAATATTGTTTTGGAGTGTGGTATGATGGGAAGAGAAGATGAGGGTGTTGATGGAAGATGGAGTTGGCGACCATGGAATTGAGAGAGAAAGAGGAGAGAGAAAATGAGATTGGTATGGAGGGCGGGAGGGTGTTGATGTTGAGGGAAGTCATAGCCAAATGGAGATGACCTCATCCTGTTTCTCGAACACATATCAGTCCAGGCGAGATCTTGAGGTCCAAACCTATAAATTGCAAAAAAAAACCTAGAAATTGCAAAAAAAAACCCAGAAATTGCAATCAACTGAATGAACACATCCCAATATATTGAGGTCCAAGATGATGCAGTTGGTGTTGCTGTTGTTGTTAATCGTGGTTGCTGCCATGAAATCCCAGTAGAATAAAAGAGGAATAAGAGAGAAAGAGTTGAGAGGAAAATTTGGGTTTTGTTTGAAGAAAAGGCCCTAATTATTTTTGTTTTAAAAACATGTTAATGCTGACCAACATTCCGTTAGGTTTAATGACAAATTAAGTTTAGGATTATCCGCGATAGGGGTGAAAATGCCGGGGTTATTTGGGAAAAAGGCCTATATGTCAGGGTCATATGAGATAATATCTCTTTAATTAAATAAAGATTATACTCTGTTGTTTTGATTGGGCCTTTGAAATTTTCGGCAGATGTAGAAAGTTCATATATTTCCAAAGGTTTACACATGAAAATTCTTTGTTTCCATCGTTTGTGTTTGTAAAGAGCAAACTTGGAGGAATCGGGTAGCTACTTGTCTTTCTTTGGGGCATTTTTTCAAACAAGTGGACTCCACTTCACAGCTTCATATAGTACTGACATAATTCCAATTCTCATTATTCTAGGTGATTGTTCATAGGCAATGAAAATATGCTCTTTGAATTGCTTTTGAAATATCGATGTTACTACTATGTGGTATTTTCATTAAAGACTTATCAAAGAAGTCCAAAGAGTACAAGAATCCATTGGCCACAAAGATTTAGCCATGAACCTACATTCCTTCAAATACAAATGATGCAAAAAATAGGACACCAAAAACCAAAATAATACAGGTAGCTAGTGAAGGCAGACAACAGTAGACTTGCGAGAAGATATATTTTGTAGTGCCAGACCCACCATGGTAGGGACTAGGGAGGAATGCTATGCTAATTTACTATGTGTATTATTGTGTATGTCCTTGGCTATTGTTTTGTTTTCTTAATGCCATGCTAATTTACTTTCAGATGCAAGCCTTTTGCGTACTAGTGATAGATGATATATCGTTTATTACTAATATCTCTTTTCATATATGTTCGTGACAGTGCTTATCTTTTGTATACTTGTGGTGCCTGGTTGCTACAATGTACATTACATGGAGTGAGGATCTTTGGCTCTTTTCCTTCGATCCACCCCTCTTTCTAATATCTCATCTTTTACGTCTGTAATACTAAATTACTAATTGCTAAGTTGGAGCAACCACCTTATGTGGTGAATAGAGAGCTATACGAATGTTGACTTGTAAAGAGTCTAAAAAGTTTCTCGGCTCCAAAACTTACTTGCTAGTTGTTAGCGATCCATTTTTTTCGTCTATATTAAAAGTAATACTAATTGCTAATTGCTAGTTGCTAGTATGTTGAATATGTTTTTTTTCTTGTACAGAATATATTATTTTTGTTGTATAAGTTTTCTTTTTTTTGGATTTTATTATACACTCCTATGTTGGTTAATTGGCACATTTGGTGTTTTTTTTTCTGAATTTTTAGTGATATTTGTCGTCATTTTGGCCGCCAAATAGCAACCGATGAAGCAAGGTGTTGTGACAGATGCAATTAACAAAACAAGTAATAATGGACAATCGATACAAGAATTAACGTGGTTCACTAACAATGTGTTAGTTACGTCCTAGGTTAATCCTAGCGCTAGATAATTAATTCAACGCATAGTAGTTCAACAAATCTCCAACTTGACTTGAATTTTCTCTCCCACATAACAGATAACAGATGATAGATATAGATGGTACCAGATGCTACAAAGAATAGCCAGATGTACCCAGACTCTCCTTGCCTCAGAATGCCCCTAAGGTGCCAGATTAACAGCTTAAATCAATTAGCAAGTCCAAACAATGTTGGAACTTGCCATGAGGAATCGGTTTGGTGAACATGTCAGCAGGATTATCAGCGGTACCTACTTTCATCACTTTAATCCTCTTATCACTTCTTAGAAAATGATATTTCACATCAATGTGCTTAGTCGTTTCATGCATGATGAACTTGATCCTTGGCTAGAAATATCAACTTTTATAATAATTGATAATTAAAGATAAGAATGGTCAAATATATATATGCGTTGACAAGCGTGAAAGTCAAACGGTTGTAAATATTAAGAAACAGAGCAAGTTGATGATTGATAAAAACTTATTGATGTAGGCATGGAAAATTCACCTATACACGTAGTGAAAGTGTTTTGGGACTTTTGCAGGTTTTAGTGGAATTTGGAAATCAATGAGGACAAGTGAAGAGTTTAAAGGACGTTTAGAAACCTATGATTGAACTGAACCAGAAATCGAATAGGGATAAAAGGGAGTGACTAATCCAATACAGTTAGGTATTACCTATTTATGACTCGCCATATGATGGTCATGAACCAAAGTTTAAATTTGAGAGCAAGGGTTCGTAAATGAGCGATCAACCATGATATGGTGCATGCGATATGGTTGTTACATGATCCAATATTGACAATTATTGTAATTATTTGACCAAGAATATTGCATAAACAATGTAAAATAAACAATTATGTTTACCACTCAAGATCTCTTAAAATTTGAACACTTGAATTGATATTGATAAAAGGGTACCTAACACGTTGTCGATAATATTATTTTTAGAGAGCGATTAAGCGTGGTGATATAGACGAAACTTGATCTGGGCTCTCCAATTTTGAGTTAACAATTAACAATGGTGGTCTGTGAAAAAAGACAAAGAAAATAATATACAAAACATGCACAAAACAAGTTGAATTAAATTAGAATCTATATCATGAAACTGTTGAATTAATCACAATTACTATAATAGAAAAGACTTGGTGACGAAGACAGGGGATGGTGCATTTTTAGGTGTCTAGTTGGCCAATAACATAACCATCCCTTTCCGTTTAAAAGAAAAACCAACACACACAACCTTTAAGTAAATAATTAATTATATGATCCTCCATTGATTAAAGTTGATCCTCGGTTGATCTCATAGTGACCTACATTCTATTGATTTTCTGATTAACCAATCATAGAACTGCAATATTCTAATTGCGTGAAGCATAACATGTGCATTGCTATTAAAATTTACAGCGATTTTAAAGCACAACATAGTGGCTAGTCGGTCGAAGTTCCACAAACTTTATGGAGATCTTTTAATTAAATCATAATAACTGGATGAATTTGTTGACATATAAATTTTTCAGAAAGCTATCTTAATTAAAGTTTGTTTTAGAAAAATGATATCAATTAAAAACAGGAAGAAACCTTGTAGGCGCTAACTAGTCAAGCAAACAAAGTATAGTTTTTGGAAATTAACATTTAAGAATTTAAAATAAGCAATAAAGAACACATAAGATTTACGTGATCCGGGGGAAAAACCAATAGGACTTTGGATTGTGAGATAATGATACAAGTAGAATATTCAATTTATCTAGACTCTGTAACCTCTCTTTTGGGTTCTCTAGTCTCTCTAGATTATGGATATGAAAAGGTAGAGTAAAACTAGGAATCTGCGTCGAAACATGGGATATGACTAGTCGTTCGCCCGGGCTCGATAGTCTGTCTGAGCTTCTACCATGCTCGCTTGGGCACTTTGCTCCTAATGGAACAATAAGCTAACAGGACAATGAATCACACGAGCTTGAAGACCACCCTCCTAGCTGCTTGCTCTAATTTACTTTCTTGCTGCTCATCGTCTTCATCGCTCGTTGCACTTGTCATCGCTCTAGAAAAGTCTTTCGCTTCATGAATCGATCTCCAATAACCATCATACCTTAAAACACCCGAGTGTATGTGACTCTAGGTACACCTTGTCAAATGAGAAAAAATAACTTAAAAATTAGCAAATTTAAATTGCAAATAATGCTTGATATGAGCAAAAATAAATTTAATGAGCAAAAGCAAATTTTATATGAGCAAGACTGGCTTGGAAATTATATGAGTTGATAACTTTGAATTGAGCCATATTGTTTCTTACAATAAGCAAAAATCGGCTCTGGACGTACCTAGCTCTACCTATACATGGGTGTAACTTATAAATTTTGTTCATAGACCATTGAGCGTATGTTGAGCGTCGAAGAAAAAGAACAAAACAAACAAGAAAGAAAGAGGAAACCCCATAAATAAATTTTTTTATTCTATTTGATCTTAGGAGAATTCACGTTTACCCATGTAAAAATTTGAACATTAATATCTATTATTATCAAAGAGCCTACGTTGTATTTCGAAGAAAAAAAACAAGAAAGGGGAAACCCCGTAAATAGGAAAATTTACATCTATCAATGCAAAACATTGACTATTAATATCTATTATTATCTAGTAATTTTTTTTTAAAAAAGTTGATAGTTTAGAAATATACATTGAGATGAATCGAACATCCTAATTTCTAAAATTTTATTTTTCTTATGTATTAGCAGAAAAATTTCCGATTAAAAATAGTACATATATAATTTAAGAGTTTAAATGCAATGAAAAAATGGAGAACCTATATATTAATTTATCAAATATATATTTTTAACGTCCTTAAAACTGCTTATATTGCAATCATCGAAAGTGTAAAGCTAGTCCCAATAAAAAAAGGTGTAAAGCTAGTCAAATTCAGACGTACGCTCTCCATTGTGCTTGATAAATGCTGTAAATTATAATACTTCCGCCGTTTCTTTTTACTTGCAACCGTTTGACTTTTACACTATTCACAAACCCCACATAGTTTATCTTTGGTGATTTATAGTTAAGGAAAAACATATTCATGTGGGATCTTGTTAGATTCGTCTCAATGCGTATTTTTCAAATATCTACCACTAGTGGAAAAAAACGCAAGGGTTGCGGTGCAAGGGCTGCGTTTTTTTAAAAACGCAACCCTTAATAGTGAAGGGCTGCGGTTTTTGGGCTAACCGTAACCCTTAACCCACCCGCGAAAACATTATACGGTGGGCTTTTAAATATTTTGAAAGGAATTCATTGGGCGGGATTTTAAATATTCAATACTCAGTGCTCCCTCATTTAAGATCTCACAATCTCCCTCATTCTCTCTCCTCTATCTCCTCTCTCACAAATCTCACAAATCTCTGCAGCCCTCCCTCGTTTCGAACCACCACATGTTATCAAATGTGGTTATCAAATGTTATTTTATTAAAAAAATTAGATGTGATAGGAGTTGGTGGGGTATTTTTTATTAGAGGATAGAGAAAGTTGGGTAACTTTTTATTGATAAAAAGGTAAAGTGTGGGCCAAAAATGTGTAAAAGAAATAATATATTAATAGTGGGACCATGCCAAAAATGGAAGTGTTCAAACTAATTTGGGACAAACATAAAAGGAAAGTGTTCAGACTATTCTGGGACGGAGGGAGTATTTGTTGGTTCGTGATTTGTAAGGTATGATTTTTCTTTGTGAATTTCTTGTTCGCGTGCGGTTTTAATTCGAGTTGTTTTTGGTTGGATTATGATGAAATTAGGTTTATTTAGTGGTTAGATCTTTGATGGAACTTTTGAGAGTTTGATTTTGATTTTGTTGATGAGTAAAATTTCATTTTTGTTGGTGAATTAATTTATTTTGTTTGATTTTTAATTTATTTTGTTTGATTTTATTTTATTTTGTGGAATTAATTTTTACTGTAAATTTCATTTGTAGAATTTGTGATGTTCTCGGCTTTTCTTGTTATATTTAGGAGTAAAAAAATGCAAAAAAAAATTTGAAGGGTCACAAGGGCTGCGGTTATGGTCAAACCGCAGTCCTTCCATATTGGAAGGGTTGTGGTTTTGAGCCTAAACCGCAGCCCTTGGTAGTGAAGGGCTGCGGTCAAAAACCGCAGCCCTTCATTTTTGCCGAAGGGCTGCTACGACAAGGGCTGCGAGCCAAAAACGCAGCCCTTAGGGCTGTTTGGACCGCAACCCTTGCGTTTTTTTTTCCACTAGTCTACTTTTTTTAATTTTTACTTATCGGTAATTAAAGATACTAATGGTTGAAGTTATGCATTAGCAAGCGTGAAAATCAAACTGTTGCAAGTAAAAAGAAACAAAGGAAGTAATAACAACGCAGACACATTAGTCAGACCACAAGAGATAATCTAGTTTTATGTATGGCTGTCATAAGAAAATACAACCAAGTGCAATAGTTGTTTGCCACCACTATTTCGCTATAATAATATGATTGTGATTAGATGTGCCAATTCGGTTGAACAGTTCAATTCATATCAGTTCAGATAAAAACAGTTAAAAATATCAACAGTTCAATTGACTATTCGTCCAGTTGCAGTTCAGTTCAGTTCAGTTGTAGTTAATTTCGGATTATACCATATCAGTTCAACAACTTAACGGTTGAATCTGCAGCAATTCATTAACCACGTAACCACGATTATTTTCAGTTTCGGTTCAGTACAGTTCAGTTGCAGTTCAATTCGAATTATAACCAATCAGTTCAATAGTTAAATAGTTCAATCCATAGCAGTTCATCATATCGACAATTATTTATCACTTTCGGTTCAGTAAATTTGAGTTGTGATTTATTTTCGATTTTACCCGATCAGTTATTTGTAGTTTCGATTCGCTTATTCAGTTCTTGACTAAAACAACATCAGTTCTTGACTAAAAATCAAATCGGTTCAAATACACTTCCCGGATGATTTCAGTTCTTCACGAAACTCACCATCCTAACGGTTAATTTCACTTCTTGACGAAAAACGTGCGGGATATGTCACATCTGAATGTATAATTTATTGGTATTTTACTTGATTGATATATCGAATCACATAGTTTTAGATAAATTCGAAGATACGATTAATTCTAAATCGTAATTAACAACGGTATTTTTGATCGATGTATCAATGTAAGTCGATAAGCTAATTAGAGACAGAAAATTCATTTAAGTTAACCGTCGATAAGTGTAATGTAATTTGAAACTAAAAACATCAACTCGAATGATTCCAATTAGTTACTGGACTAAATGAATGTGTCAATGGTAGTTGATAAACTAATTTAAGATAACAATACAGCATTTAATTTCATCTTTATGTGAAATACATTTCAAAACTAACAACATCTACAAAGATGATTCCAAGTTCTAATATATTGAACTAAAATGTGTCAATGGTAATCGATAAGCTAATTTAAGATAGCAATACAACATTTAAGTTAATCATGTTTATGTGAAATGCATTTCGAAACTAAAAACTTCTACTCAAAAGATTCAAAGTACTTATTAAACAAAATGATCAATGTGTTAATGGTAGTCAATAAGCTGGTTCAAGATAACAATACAACATTTAAGTTAATCTTCTTTAATTATGTGAAAATGCATTTCGAAACTAAAATCATCTAATTGAACTGAAACATGTTGTTATTCCATATAATTAATGTATCAATGTAAGTCGATAAGATTGTTTAAGGAAACGATACTCTATTTAAGTGAAACTTAAAGGTATCTAATTGAACTGAAACAAGTTGTCACTGAATGAGATAAACGAATGTATCAATGTAAGTCAATAAGCTAATCTAAGTTAATAATACTCTATTTAAGCTGATCGTCTTTAAGTTATATTCATCTCGAAACTGAAAACATTTAATTCAATTGAAACAAGTTGTTAATAGATGAGACTAATGAATATGTCAATGACTTGTGATAAGCTAGTAGTAACAATACTGCATTTAACTTAACCATATTTAAGCTAAATTTAATTCGAAACTCAAAACATCTAATTAAATTGAAACAAATTGTTATCGGAAAAGATGAATGCACCTACGTAACTTATGTAAGGCTTTGTCCTCCTCATATTATTAAAACTAGCAAATTATGCATGCGATGCGTGCCTATTTTTTTTTAAATTTTTTCAAACATAAATTCTAGCCTTTTTGGGCATAAACAAGGTAAAAATATGAACATTAGACATTTTTTTTGGCCAAATTTCATAGGTTAATCCTCTATCACTTAACCCTTTTTTTATTAATTTTTTTTACTTATTTTTTCTTGTAGGTTCTTAAAATTAAACTTGATCAACGATAAAAGAATATTAAGTGAATTTATTTAGGATTTCTTATGTTGTATTAACGTAATCTTTTGTGTTAAATAAATCAATTTCACTTTTTGCCTTTAACATTTAAGTTAATTTTTTAATGCTATATTTGAATTTGACTTTATTTATCCCCTTTTTTTGGTAATAGTTGATTTACTAGTGTGTAGTTAAGTAAATTTATAGGGGAACACCATAGCTCCCCCTTCCCTTATAATGATAAGTTTCAGCAAATAATTTAAGTTCAATAAAAATAAGTTAGATTTAGTAATGTAAGTTAAGTTTAGCAAAAATAAGATCAATAATAGACAATACATGAAGAAATTATACTTAACTAACAAAAATAAGTTTCAGCAAAAATAAGTTAAGTTTAGCAACAATAAGTTAAATTCAGTAAAAATAAGTTAAGTCTAGCAAAAATAAGTTCAGTAAAAATAAATTCAACAAAAATAAGTGAAGTTCAACAAAAATAAGTTAAACAATGTGATTACTCTTTCTAATTTTCACCCAAATTGCAGATTCACATATTTATATATTCAAATTTCTCAAGGTATGTATTACTCTGAAAATCTAAATTGTTTGTCTTTTAAGAGGATAGATAGTTTTAAGTATGTTTTCTTGCTTTAAATTTTGTTATCTACACCAACAATGTGTATTGGCATGGTACTTCGTTTAATTAAGGGATATTATCTCAGATGACCCTAACATATAAGCCTTTTTCTCAAATATCCCCGACATTTTCACCCCTATCGCGGATAACCCTGAACTTGTATTTTGTCACTAAATCTGACGGAATAGCTAACGGCGTTAACTATTTAAAAAAAAACCAAACTCATCTCTTTCTCTCTTGTTATTTAATTCTCACTCTTCTCAAGCACTCATCAATGGTGTCAACAGATTTCCCCTCTCTCTCCTCCACCCCCTCCATCACCCCTTGATTTGTCCTCCACCTTATCATATTGTGCCTTAATTACAATTCTGTTCAAAAAACCAATTAACCAATTAAATCACCAAACCCGGGCAGCCATATTTTCTCTCTCCTCTGCGTGAACTGATGTTCTTGTTGATGTCATTGTTGTCTCCAAAATAAATTAGAAAATTCTCAGCAAAATCCATAACTTAAACAAAAACAATTCCTCCTTAAAAAAATTGCAAGAGAGAGATCGGAAATGAACTTATAAAGCAGATAAATGTCTGGAAACTTCAAATTCAGGGTCTTTGATGGAAAAAAAGTTGTAGAAATTGACAACAATGAATATTGTTTTGGAGTGTGGTATGATGGGAAGAGAAGATGAAGGTGTTGATGGAAGATGGAGTTGGCGACCATGGAAATGAGAGAGAAAGAGGAGAGAGAAAATGAGATTGGTATGGAGGGCGAGAGGGTGTTGATGTTGAGGGAAGCCATAGCCAAATGGAAAGGACCTCATCATGTTTCTCGAACACATATCAGTCCGGGCGAGATCTTGAGGTCCAAACCTATAAAATGCAAAAAAAAACCTAGAAATTGCAAAAAAAAAAACTCAAAAATTGCAATCAACTGAATGAACACATCCCAATATATTGAGGTCCAAGATGATGCAGTTGGTGTTGCTGTTGTTGTTAATCGTGGTTGCTGCCATGAAATCCCAGTAGAATAAAAGAGGAATAAGAGAGAAAGTGTTGAGAGGAAAATTTGGGTTTTGTTTGAAGAGAAGGCCCTAATTATTTTTGTATTAAAAACTTGTTAATGCTGTTCAACATTCCGTTAGGTTTAATGACAAATTGCAAGTTTAGGGTTATCCGCGATAGGGGTGAAAATGCCGGGGTTATTTGGGAAAAAGGCCTATATGTCAGGGTCATATGAGATAATATCTCTTTAATTAAATAAATATTCTACTCTGTTGTTTTGATTGGGCCTTTGAAATTTTCGGCAGATGTAGAAAGTTCATATATTTCCAAAGGTTTACACATGAAAATACTTTGTTTCCATCGTTTGTGTTTGTAAAGAGCAAACTTGGAGGAATCGGGTAGCTACTTGTCTTTCTTTGGGGCATTTTTTCAAACAAGTGGATTCCACTTCACAGCTTCATATAGTACTGACATAATTCCAATTCTCATTATTCTAGGTGATTGTTCATAGGCAATGAAAATATGCTCTTTGAATTGCTTTTAAAATATCGATGTTACTACTATTAAAGACTTATCAAAGAAGTCCAAAGAGTACAAGAATCCATTGGCCACAAAGATTCAGCCATGAACCTACATTCCTTCAAATACAAATCATGCAAAAAATAGGATACCAAAAACCAAAATAATACAGGTAGCTACTGAAGGCAGACAACAGTAGACTTGCGAGAAGATATATTTTGTAGTGCCAGACCCACCATGGTAGGGACTAGGGAGGAATGCTATGCTAATTTACTATGTGTATTATTGTGTATGTCCTTGGCTATTGTTTTGTTTTCTTAATGCCATGCTAATTTACTTTCAGAAGCAAGCCTTTTGCGTACTAGTGATAGATGATATATCGTTTATTACTAATATCTCTTTTCATATATGTTCGTGACAGTGCTTATCTTTTGTATACTTGTGGTGCCTGGTTGCTACAATGTACATTACATGGAGTGAGGATCTTTGGCTCTTTTCCTTCGATCCACCCCTCTTTCTAATCTCTCATCTTTTACGTGTGTAATACTAAATTACTAATTGCTAAGTTGGAGCAACCACCTTATGTGGTGAATAGAGAGCTATACGAATGTGGACTTGTAAAGAGTCTAAAAAGTTTCTCGATCGGCTCCAAAACTTACTTGCTACTTGTTAGCGATCCATTTTTTTTTGTCTATATTAAAAGTAATCCTAATTGCTAATTGCTAATTGCTAATTGCTAATTGCTAATTGCTAATTGCTAATTGCTAATTGCTAATTGCTAATTGCTAATTGCTAATTGCTAATTGCTAATTGCTAGTTGCTAGTATGTTGAATATGTTTTTTTTCTTGTATAAAATATATTATTTTTGTTGTATAAGTTTTCTTTTCTGTGGATTTTATTATACACTCCTATATTGGTTAATTGGCACATTTGGTGTTTTTTTTTTCTGAATTTTAGTGATCTTTGTCGTCATTTTGGTAGCCAAATAGCAACCCATGAAGCAAGGTGTTGTGACATATGCAATTAACGAAACAAGTAATAATGAACAATCGATACAAGAATTAACGTGGTTCACTAACAATGTGTTAGTTACGTCCTAGGTTAATCATGATGTAGACCAAGATCACTAACTAGTCCCTTTAACCATATTCCCTCTTTGGCAGCTTCTGTCAACGCCATGTACTCTGCTTCAGTAGTAGACAAAGTAATTGTAGCCTGCAAAGTTGTCTTCCAACTAACAACAGAACCACCAAGATTAAATACATAACCAGTCATAGACTTAATTCCTACTGTCAACATCTCCAGCATAATCAGAATCAGAATAACCAGTAACTAAACACTGAGTATCATTCCCATAAATGAGACCAACATCAGACGTACCTCTAAGGTAACGGAAAATTCTCTTCACAGCTTGCAGTGTTCCTTCCCAGGTTAACACTAACAGCATGTGCATGATCCGGTCTAGTACAGACCATAGCATACATCATGCTTACAACTGCACTAGCATATGAGACTCAAGACATATACTCTTTCTCAGCATTAGACTGGGGTGCAAAAATAGAAGATAGATGTACATTTGTAGCACTAGGAGTATCTATAGGCTTAGCCGATGACATGTCAAACCTTGACAATATCTTCTGAAAGTAACCTTTCTGTGACAAAAAAAGCTTCTTCTGATCTCTTTCCCTACAAATCTCCATCCCCATAATCTTTGCACAGTCTGCAAACCTAATCTCCTTTTCCCGGAACTTGGAACCCATTTGGTTGAGTCATATTAATCTCCTCTTCTAACTCCCCATGTAAGAAAGCTGTTTTCACATCTAGTTGCTCAAGTTTAAGATTTTGATGTGCAACTATCGCCAGTAACACCCTGATGGAAGTGTGTATGACCACTAGTGAGAAAATCACATTATAATTAACCCCTTCCCTTTACGTGAACCCTCTTGCAACAACCCGAGCTTTATTCTTGACCCCCTCAGCAGGTGAGATTCCTTCTTCTTGAAGACCCATTTGCAAGTGACAATCTTTCTCTCCTAGGACTTTTGACTAGCTCCTAAGTCTGATTTCTATCCAGAGACTCCATATCATCTCCCATTACAGCGAGCCATTGAGCAGACTTACTACATGAAACAATTTCTTTGTAGGTGGATGGCTCATGAGTGTCCACCTCTTCAGCAACTGCAGTGCATAAGCAACCATATCCTCAAAACCATACCTCCTTGGAGGTCCGACACCAACTCTTCTAGCTCTACCAAGAGCTATGCTTCTTTGATGTGCTTCTAACGAGGCTGATTGGTGACTAGAAGATTCCGCCAAATCGGTTTCAGTAGCAGCATGTTGATCTTCTCCACCTTGATTGCATACATTTGGGTGTCATGAATACGTGTTGTCATTTCACCAGTCATCATCAAGAGAAACGTTAATGGTCCACTACGATAATCTGCTAGCAGCAATAATTTAGAAAATTCAGTCCGTTCTATGTCAGGATTATTCTCAGATCTATCAGCAGGGATATTATCATTATTGGCAACAACCCTAGAACTTTGCCCTACAATTCTCTCGGTAAATGGATGTCCCTCATTGATGTCCTCATAGTCAACATCCACTCCATCAGCCGACTAGGGAGAAGGGTCGGAATGAGTTTCATGACGCTGATAAATATATTGATTCGCGTCTTCCACGTGGTCTCTATGGAGTAATTGTGGTCACCTAAATCAATGGTATATAGATGCATGGATGAGTTGCGGCGACAGAATGTTTCAAGCGGTCATAAAAAATACTTGGAAACCACAACCACAAAGTCCGCTACACTATCTAACCAAGCATGCTCCCCTAGGGGTGGACATGAAGTCCGTGAACAATATCTTCGGGGGGATGCCTACGGGTTCTTCGAGCTATGATCTTATGTCTCAACTCCCTTAGCGTTTGCTTATCTGCACTCTGGCTAGCGAACAAATACTTATGGGTCAAGTTCTCTTGCTCAAGAGAGGTAGGATCACTAATAAATTTAGACCTATACTCTTCATCTCTCTCATTTCAGCTAAAAGTTTGGTACTCTATTCCCTAAGGCTAGAAGCGGACGAAGACTCTCTGGCATCAACAGATTAGGGAGAAGAAGGATCAATCTCGGTTATAAAAATATCACTCGGAGTATTTTGGCTATTTGATTGGTCTAACATCTTTCGAAGAAATTAAATTACACAAAAGCAAAAAATCAACAATTACGAAGATAGCAAAAGAAATACATGAAAAGAGATAGAGATGTCGAAGAAAATGACTAGAATTCCCAATAGTCGCCGAAAAAGGTGAAATTTTCTGAAATCCCCTGAAACTCTCTGAAAGCAAAAGCAACGAACTTCCTGAGTAAATTGCACGAAGAAAGAAAGAACCTTTCACGAAGAACTCCCGAAAATACCCAGAATAACAGCAGTGAGAAAGTGTGAAATTCTCAAAAATCCAAGCCGAGGAAATCGACAAAAAGTAATCTAAATAAGTTTTCCGAGCATAACAAAAAGTTGAGAATTTTAGCAAGAAATCTTCAGCAATTGGAGATTATCTTGCGAAAAACTAGAGAAAAAGAAATAGAAGTTTTTGGAAGAAAGAGAAGGTGATAAAAAGGACACTTTGTCCCATATAACTGGCAAATTAAGGGCAGAGATCAAAACCATTTCAACTCGTCATGCGGATCAACGACACGTGTCAGCAACTATGCAACCCTAATTAACAAAGGGGGGGATTTTTAAAAGTAGCAATGATGAGACTTTTCGAATTTCACGTATGCCCAAGCCGACACATGTCACGAAAAGAAATCTCACACACCAACTCGAAAACTTATCAAATGCACATCATTCATCGTGTCCAACATAACATCATTAGCGGCCAAGACCCCCAATGTTACTGGGGGGCTAGTGTTATGGGTAATACCCAAGTACCATAGCGGACACATGTATCACGTGTCCGCTAGCACTATATTAAGACGCGATCATTATCCGATGATCAGGATTAAAGTATATAGGTGAACTGACAACATTCTTGGCTGCCATCGAATACGACAATTGAGGGAATCTTCCCTTAAGTCAGACTCATCACAGCCATACACGTGGACAAGGATTAGACATCTTGTCAGAACAACAATATTACTATAAATAGCCATTTGGTAATATTATGCAGGTTCCTTTTTTGAATACACTCTCTCTCTCTAAATCCTTCACGTTCTCTGACTTGATCGTCGAAGGGGGTTTGCTTGCATCACCCCCGAGGGTAGTTTACGTCTGCTCTTTTGCAGCTTCTCTTAGCAGTCGCCCACACAACTCTTGGAGGACTTACTCTGAAGGCCGCCACCATTATTAAAAATGTGTGTTAGTTAGCAAGAGATAACTCAAGAAAGGGGGTGGATTAAATGGGTAAAATTTCTCTTAAAAAAATGGACTTTTAGAATTTTTGGCATTGTAACAAGCACTGTGTTTCAACTATAATATTTAGTTCGAGATTAAGTTGAACCACGATGCATATATATGGTGGATAAAACAATTGAAAAGATAAATGAGACACACAAGAATTTTAAGGTGGTTCAATCTCAACTCCGAGCTCTACGTCCACCAAATCCGCTAAAAGTGAATTTCTAATACCTCACTCAAGGCACAAAAATCCCCACTACTAAATCTAGTTAGGGGTGTAAGGTGTTCATAAAAAACCAAAACCGAAAAACTGTATCGAAAAACTAAAAAACCGGTCAAAATGGGAGGTAACCGTACCGAAAAATTAGGTATTAAACGGTTCGGTTTCCAAACCGGTAAAAATTACGGTTAAACGGTACGGTTACGGTTATGATTTTTTATAAAACGATTATCCAAAAATCGGATATATTTATTTTATTTTATTATTATTCAATTTTTTTAATAATAATTACATTAATTAATTATTAGTTTTTTATTAAATGCATTAAATTAGTGAGTAATCTAGACTAATTTCTCCGGAAAAAGGAAAGTTAGTAAGTTTTATGCACTCAATCAGTGAGTGATATGCCTTCTAAAAGAATTCAATCAGTAGGCCTAACATGAATATGATTGTATATATGCTGAATTTAGGCATTGGTGAAGTTCTGGAGAAAGGAAAATTATGAGGAATTATTGTTATTAGTATGTTATTTTTTATGTCGGCATTGAGCTTTGTGGAGTAGTAATGTAGTATGGTATATTGCTATTAATGTTATATAATTTATGTTGAGAAAATTTTAAAATCTAATATATAAATTAAGTAAAATAAATTAATAAAACTTGAGTAACAGTTAATGTATAACCGGAAAACCGTACCGAAGAACCGGTTAATTGCTTAGGTTGTTACCGGTTTGAACGATTATGGTTATGGTTGACAAAAATGGTGAACCGATACTTCCGGTTACCGAATCGAAATATCATTTTGGGACGGTTAACCAACCATGAACAACCCTAACTCTAGTAGTGCTCTCCAACACTTAAACCTAAGAGTTGCTTAATTGAATTGAATACACTCTCGAACTCAAACTAACATTCTCTATAATGATGTAAAAATTACAGAAAGATTTTATCCTCAAACAAGTGCTTCTCAAATAAGCAAATAAAGGCTTCGATAAACTCTTAGGTAACCAACTTTGCAATGTCAGAACACTGTGCTATACTTTGTGCTGCTGGAATTTCGTTTTTCGTAAAATGCTCAAGATAGTTGCTGGAAAAACGTATCTTCAAATGAGATGGATGATCTCCATTTAAAACAGATTTTTGATCACCGAATTCCTTGTTAAAAGATACTTTTAATAAGGATACTTATCTTAAATCTTCTTAAAATGTGTTATCTGATTAGAAAGCTATCTTGTGCAAGATAATTTCGGCAAAATATTAATATCTTTTCCATAACAAATCAGATTTTTTAAATCTTTTTTCTGTAAAAAGAAAAATCAAATTCTCGAAGTCCCTTATTTTTCAACGAAACTTTATGTAATTTTTATTATTGTGTTTATTTATTTTACTATCTTGAGTAAAATTAAATACACACAACAATGTCATATTCCATGGTAATCCTTTTTAATAGCACACATATTCAAAAATACTAATTTGGTTACTTATTACATGTTCGGCTATAACTAGAAGTCTAGCATTCTTCTATGATTAGCAATCTTGATCATCCAAACTTCTTTTGACAATTTTGTACCATGAAATGACCAAACATGTTATATATATACAAAATTAAGTTTATCATCATTAAAATACTTCGGGACATAGAGTCCTAACAAAGTGGAATTTTAAATAATAAGCTTTTGTTTCGTTTTGGGTTGGGTTGTCTTTTGCTATTTTAATATTCATTAATCTAGCTACATTTACTATTATTATGTGACTAAAACTTTGAAGGAACATATAATTTCACGGGTTAAGCCATAAACCACCGTTGTTTTTCTAAAAGAACTCAAATGACATGATATAAATGATAAAATGACATTATATTTATGTCATTATTTAATTTGTGTAGGTCATATCATATTTGTTGGAATCTATGTCATTATGTACGTGTGATGTTTTGTGGTTTTGCTGCACAATAAGTTATGGTATAACATGCTACACCCAAGAGACACTCTTGAAGGAAATGTTCAAATTTAGAATTTTTAGACCCATATAAAAACAAACAATTTCATTCACCTTCATGAAATAAGGGAAGCAAATTAATCAAGTTACATTACACAAACAATCAATCCCATCTAGATGACTGATATCACATGATGAACAAAATTATTTAAACACACAAGCGTTAACAGAAATTAAGTAAGATAAAGCTCCCAATCTTCGGTAGAATGCAACCAACACCACACACTTGGTGAAAGGTCATATTCTCCAACAATCTTCTCAAATCTTTCTCCAAGCTTGTTACAACTCGTTAGGTAGGCAACATGACACCGTACTAGGTAGGAGTTGACACCGTACTAGGTAGGGCTAGGATAAATTTAGCCAAAACACCACGCCGGTCGACAACTCCGACGATACAGCTCTACAATTTCTAGATACAGAAACACCACTAGAAATTAATAGAGAAGAAACCTAGGATACAGAAACACCACCAAGGGGTAGGGAGATTACACTCAACCTAAACAACACTCAATGTGTTTGATAATTTTTTGATACAAAACAACTTGCCGTTACCGATTACATCCATGGCTATTTATATGCAAAATCAGAATAGGAAGCACAAAGTCAGCATATTTGTGCTACGGGAAGCAATTTTCTACCATTGCAAACATAGGGTGGCTATAGGGGTGGTAGGTGGTTGTAGGGGGTGGCAATGGGGAGGTGCTATTTTGTCAAATATGGTGTTCTTCTTTGTCAAACTCCCCCTGTTGGAGAAGACTCGTCCTCGAGTCTTTGCTCTTCCTCATCTTCGTAATATGCAGACAAATCTGCAATATTGAAGGTTGTGGAAACATTGTATTCCCCTGGAAGCCCAATATTGTATGCATTTTCTCCAAACCGTTCTAACACCTTGAACGGTCCATCAGCTCTAGGTTTCAGCTTACCATGTGGTCCTCGTGGAAACCTTTCCTTTCTTAGGTGAATCCAAACTAAGTCGCCTTCCTTAAAAGCAGCCGCTTTGCGAAATTTGTTCGCTTGCGATTGATAACGTTGATTTTGTCTTATGAACTGGGCTCGAACTTTCTCATGTAAACTCTTAATCTCTTTAGCTCGTTCATCAGCATCACTACTGAAGTGGTAAGGGGAACGTAACGGAGCTAGATCAACCGGTGTAGTTGGATTCTTACCATATACGATCTTGAAAGGACTTTCACCAGTAGTTTGACTATGGGAGCATTTATAGGCGAATTCAGCTTGAGGTAGCATCACGTCCCATTGTCGGAGATTCTTGTTGACAATACTTCTCAACATGTTTCCAAGAGTCATGTTGACTGCTTCAGTTTGACCATCAGTTTGAGGGTGTGCTGTAGAGCTAAATTGCAGCTTAGTTCCCAATTTGCGCCACAGAGTCCTCCAAAAATGACTCATGAACTTGACATCTCGGTCTGAAGTAATGGTCTTTGGAATACCATGTAGACGTACAACTTCACGAAAATAAAGATCAGCAATTTGTGTGGCATCATTAGTCTTGTGGCATGGAACAAAAAGAGCCATCTTCGAGAATTGATCTACCACAACCGTGGTGGAATCTTTATTTTGTTGGGTACGAGGTAATCCAACAACAAAATCCATGCTAACATCTTCCCATGGGGCATCAGGCACTGGCAATGGCGTGTAAAGACCAGTGTTTTGACCACGAGCCTTCGCAATATGACATGCACGGCATCCATTAACATATCGATCAACATCTCGGATCATATGTGGCCAATAGAAGTTTTCTGCAACGATGCCCAACGTCTTGTCTCGACCAAAATGTCCAGCAAGACCACTAGCATGACACTCATTAAGTATCATCTCACGCAATGAACACCTTGGTAAACACAATTGATTTCCCTGGAATAAGTATTCATCTTGTCGGTGAAACTGACAGTGGGAACCTTCAACACACCTTTTCCAAAGCTCTCCAAAGTCTTCATCATCTTCATATAAATCTTTAAGAACCTCAAAACCTTTAACCTTAACTTGGAGAGTGGAAAGCAAAGCATGCCGTCTACTTAAAGCATCAACAACCTTATTTTGAGTTCTCGATTTATGCTTAAGAACAAAGTGAAAAGGGGATAGGAACTCACTCCACTTTGCATGACGACGTTATAGTTTTTGTTGGCTGTGAAGATACTTAAGTGACTCATGATCAGAATATAGCACGAACTCCTTAGCGAGCAAGTAATGGCTCCAATGATCCAAGGTTCGTACAATGGCATAAAATTCCTGTTCATTCGTCGAGTACTTACGCCTTGACTCATTGAGTTTCTCATTGAAGAAAGCAATTGGTCGACCTTCTTGACTCAGAACTGCACCTATACCAACTCCTGAAGCATCACAATCTACTTCAAAGAGCTTCTCAAAATCTGGCAAGGCTAGAATTGGTGCTCTTGTGATTGTTTCCTTGAGCTCCTCAAAACTTCGTTGGGCTACTAGGGTCCACTCAAACTTCTCTTTCTTTAAACCTTTGTGATTGGCGCAGTAATGGTGCTGAAATTCTTGACAAATCGCCGATAAAAAGATGCTAGACCATGAAAACTACGAACATCATGTAATGATTGAGGGGTTGGCCAGCTGGTGATGGCTTCAACCTTGCTAGTATCCATTTCAATTCCATTACTTGAGACAATATACCCAAGGAACACAACTTTGTCGGTCATGAAATGACATTTCTTCAAATTGGCATACAACTTTTGCTCACGAAGAACTTGAAAAAGTTGTTGTAAATGCTCTAAGTGCTCTTCAGAATTCCGACTATATATAAGTATGTCATCGAAATAAACGACAACAAACTTGCCAATGAAAGGAGGGGAATACCTGATTCATCAGTCGCATGAAGGTGCTAGAAGCATTAGAGAGACCAAATGGCATGACCATCCATTCATACAATCGATCTCTAGTCTTAAAAGCGGTCTTCCATTCATCTCCGGGTCGCACTCGAATCTGATGATAACCACTTCGTAGATTAATCTTGGAAAATACCACTTCATCATGCAATTGATCTAGTAGGTCATCAAGTCGAGGAATAGGAAAGCGGTACTTAATAGTGATCCGATTGACAGCATGACTGTCAATGCACATTCACCATGATCCATCTTTCTTTGGAACAAGAAGTGATGGAACTGTGCAAGGACTACTACTCTCACGTACTAAACCCTTTTGCATGAGTTCAGTGACTTGCCTTTGCAGTTCTTCATGCTCTTTCGAACTCATTCGATAGGCGGCTTTATTGGGAATAACTGCACCGGGAACAAAGTCAATGCAATGTTGAATATCACGCATCGGAGGCAAACCTGTGGGGATCTCTTCTGGCACCACATCACTGTATTCATGAAGTAGAGGCTGAATATCTTTAGGATGCTCTTGATCTTCTTTATTCTCTTCGACTAATACTAGAGCACAAGCAACTCCAGAATCCCTTAGCGTCGTGACGAACATTGACTCAGACACAATGTTGCTTTTCTCTAGACTCGGTTTGGCTGACAAAGACCTTTTCAATGGTGCTAAGACTATTTTAACACCATATTTTTCAAAGGAGTATGTGTTTTTCAAGCCATCATGAATCGCATGACGATCATATTGCCAAGTGCGACCCAATAGTAGGTGACAAGCATCCATAGGAATGACATCACACCATACTTGATTTTGATATTTCTTGCCGATGGAGAAATCAATTAGACATCTCTTGGTGACTTTAACATCGTTTCCCTTCTTCAACCATGCAAGCTTATAAGGATAAGGATGGTTTTGAGTAGACAATTTTAGCTTCTCAACCATCGTTGCAGCAACCACATTCTCGCCACTACCACTATCGATGATGACATCACATATTTTTCCATGGGATGTGCATCGAGTGTGGAAGATATTGTTGCGCAACCATTCATCTTCATGAGCAGGGATGGCATTGAGAATACGATGAATAACCAAGGATTCACCTTCATCTGCGTGTAGGACTTCTTGGTCGTTGATATCTCCTTGACTTTCTTCCTTAACGTGCTCTTCTTCCTCTAAGATTTCTTCTTCAACAAAGGAGATTATTCTAGCATTTGGACATTCTGAAGCAATATGTCCAAACCCTTGACATTTGAAACATCTCCTTGACGTAGGACTATTTGCTTGCCTAGTTGACACCGTACTAGGTAAGGGTAGGATAAATTTAGCCAAAACACCACGCCGGTCGGCAACTCCGACGATACAGCTCTACAATTTCTAGATACAGAAACACCACTAGAAATTAATAGAGAAGAAACCTTGGATACAGAAACACCACCAAGGGGTAGGGAGATTACACTCAACCTAAACAACACTCAATGTGTTTGATAATTTTTTGATACAAAACAACTTGCCGTTACCGATTACATCCATGGCTATTTATAGCCTTAGTTCAAATACTATTACAACAACATAATTAATGCAAAATCAGAATAGGAAGCACAAAGTCAGCATATTTGTGCTACGGGAAGCAATTTTCTACCATTGAAAACATAGGGTGGCTATAGGGGTGGTAGGTGGTTGTAGGGGGTGGCAATAGGGAGGTGCTATTTTGTCAAATATGGTGTTCTTCTTTGTCACAACATTAAATTACGATAATCAAGATAACTTAACACGAAATTTTGTAAGTAAAGACTTACGTTAACATCTATGATAATGCAATTGATTTCATCCTCAATTTACGTTGTTTAAAATTTCTATTACCAATCAATACCAATCTTTGAGATGGTAATGAGTAATAATAGAGATTTATGAAAAAAAAATCGAGGAGGCAAAGCATCACTATAGATAATAAACATTGCCATTAGATTTCCCTTACAAAATAATTGTTATAGTTATTCCAAATTCCGTCATTTATTATTGCCTACCAAACAAGTCATTAAATATTGTAAGCTTAAACTATTACCGGATGTATGAGCACAAGTTCCACGTTCTCTTGCATATTTTTGCTAACTATAGAGTAATCATCTTCACCTAGGCGATAGAAAACTTCAATAACCCTTGAGAGGTTGAGAATTCGTGTCATCAATGGCCTTGGGAATGTTGTTGGCCGAAGCATCTCCTCATTTAAGTCTTTCCATGCTTCCTCCACTATGTTGTGAAGTTCTTTCACAGCTTCTTCCTCGGCGACTCCATATTGCTTCATGTGACATTCTACAGCAGATGCCACATGTTCTCGTTTACGCTCAATCTATAATGTACACCACAAAAGAAAAAGAATGACTATCACGGCTAAGGTGATATATATTGTTCGATAATGTAAATTAGAAGCTAAATTGAATGTCTATGTATAGTTTACCTTATAGCTAGCCATGTCACCTATGAGCCGTCCAATTATACATGAAGCCTTGATAGGTTTGGGGGTCTGCCTAGCCCATTCAAATGCTGCTTTTGTTGCCAATTCACCCATTCCTAGAAATGTTGTCCCAGACATTAAAGTGTAGCCAGCAGTTGTAATTGCAGCATCATTGAGATATTCATCGTATGTTGGGACATACTTTTCATGGCACCACTTGGCCTCTTGAAAGTATCCTCTGCATTGAGCTTTCATCTACAGTAACATGAATTTGTTATTAGGTGACCTAGAAGTAACTTCTCATAAGCTATTCCCTCCAACCTTAAATCAACCATCTCAAATTTGGTGATCTAAAAAGTGCTTTTCTATTTGTTTGATTTGTGTCAAAGTAGTTAAAGAATTATCTAAAAATTTGGGAAACTTAATTTGAAATGGTCAATCTAGAAAAAGATGCACTTCAGTTGGAATGCTTTATAAGGATCGTTACTTAGAAATCTTGGGAGTAGTATATGAGCTCTGCCCCTATATTTAGAAATTTATTCTTTGTCCTTAAAACCCTAATAAATTCTATATTCTCTACAACAACATGTGGACAAGCCAACATATTGTTGGCGAGGTTAATAAATGTCTTTGTTAATTTGATGTTCTATATGCTTTCTTGGATTATTTTCATTACAACACCTTTTTCCCTATCTTTTATTGTATAGCAATCCAGAATTATAAGCAATAACTATAACTCTGGATTTAGGTATTACATCAATAAAACTTAACCAATAAGCTAGCGGGCAACTACTCCTGATAGGTAGTTTACTTACATTACACGGTTAGTTAAGTACTAAGATAACATAATTGTTGGCAACTTCGCCTTACCATTTCTCGAACATAAGAAACCAGTTGGGATCTTCCTTCGTTGGCTAAACTTTGTTCAAATCCATCAAAGGTATCAAGGAGAGCTTGATAAGTCAGCTTCATGTAGTCGGGGAGTTTGTTCATGTTGCTCTTGTTCCACCTAATTAAATTATTAATTGTATTCATATTATATACTAATTTAAAGAATGACAAACACGATTAAGTGAAATATATAAGGTGGTATGATATAAAAAGATAACAACAATTTAGCTGATTTTACTAACCCTTGGACAACTTCAGTGTACACTTCAAGCTCTTCAAAGAGCCCATATGCATCATATGTATCATCCATAACGGACGTCATCTTGTACAATTTTGTAAATATTTCTCTTCCTAATGCGTATTGAGGTTCATAGAAGGTTCCCAACATCCAAAAGTATACCTCCGCTATTCTATCCCTTGCAAAGGGTAGTTTTGAACCAAAGTTGAGGCTTCTCCACCACCTATATAGGATAAAGAAAATTGTTTATAGTAGTGTATAGCCGGTCTTCTGTGTAAGTGTGTGATATATTGCACCATCAATAAATGATGTGATGTTCACACTATTATTTGAATATGGGTTACTTATTATATCCCATGAACAGGGTTGTTCCTAGCATTTTTATAAGCCCAGGGTGGGGGAGAAACATTGGGCCTCTTATTAGCTAGGGAAACAATATTAATCGAAAAATTCGAGTGTGTTATATATACAATAAATAGTATTTCCTCTTTTTAAAATTAAAGTTATGAGGCTTTTTTTAACTTAAGTTAATCTAACTCTAAACTAACACGCACTAGATATTGTGCATAATCTATAGGATTATTTGATTCTAATAATGCAACCTTTTTCACATTCGCAGATAATAAACTAACCTTTTGGATTATTATGTAATAATACAAACTTTGTAGTGGAAGTTCCTACAGTGAGTACAACAGGTTAGTGGTAATAAATTATACTTTTTTTTTTGCTGAAAATATACTTTAAAACCAAAAAAAGCTTTTTGAAGTATTACATACTAGTTTAAAACCTAAACATAGGGTTATAAATTTATGTAGCATTTTTATGTAACACACCATATATATTATTGTGCCCTTCTCTAACTCTCTTCTCACAAGATTATGCATAATACTTTATTTAACTTCATCATTCTTATGTAATTACCTGGAGAGATCTCGCAGCTCTATCAAGTGGTATGTCTGCAACAAGTTGAAATCTAACTTTGCAAATTTTAGCAGCGTTTCGTCGTGCAAAGGGTCAGCTTCATATGTGGAGATATAGTATCTAGACAGTAGTCTCGTCACACCTTTATGGATGGGTAACTTTAAGGCTTGAGTTACTTGAGTTGCCAAGGGATCACTAAGGTTGCTAACCAACGATTTCAGCTGAGTTGTTGTGAATTCAACTGCTTCGTCAAGTATATGTTCTCCATGCACTCTAAGATATGAGGCTTCATAAAAGTTTAGTATCCCCACTACATCATTTTTCAAGGATTCCTTGAAGTGTCCATCCGCATTCTTAAACTTGTAGAAGACCTCAGCTTCAATATAGTTGAAAGATGATAAATGTTATGAGAATATTACATTAATATCTGACAATGATAAACGATAAATAATATTTCTATATATTAAGTGATAGATAACTCCCTTAAATAATACGCATTTTTTTTTGACAAAAATATTTTGCACAGTATCTAGCGTGTGTTAGTTTAGAGTTAGATTTTAATCAAAGTTTTAAATAAGCTAGGGATTGACGGATGTGAGATCGATTCTGTAGCTTATAAGTTAATCAAATTTCTATGCTTTTACCATAAAAATTCAGATATGAACTATAATTATTAATAGAAGCGAAGGCAAGAGTTTATATTAATGCTGTACCGGATGAGGCATAGAAGCCATGTTGTCTTAATAAACGAAATCTAAGAGATACATAGTGGAGATCATTCTCATAAATTTCATCATCTTGTGAATAGTTGTTGTAAAATTGCTGCAAGTTGTCTTCAATTTCAGCTTCAAAGTGGTATGCAACACCAAGTTGTTCCACTACATCTATCACCACAAGTCTCTGCTTCCTATCTTCAGCAAACCCTAAGAGCTTTCTCCTTACTTCCTCTTTAAGCTCCTTCACCTCTTCCTCCCTTTGTCTTTGAGTTAACTACAGAAACGTAAAACATTAGTAGGTGAATTAAACAACAATAATCTGTATTACATATTACTCCATCAGGTACTTATTAGAAAAATAATTACATAATCATAAATTAAAAATTATATCTAGGTACTTCCTCCATTTTAAATTTTTTTTTGCACTTTTAACTTTGCACTATTCACACATCCCACCATGACTCTATATTTTTCTATGTTATCTCATGTGTCTAATCTCAATGTATATTTTCAAATTTTTTTATAATATTTACTAATTTATAATTAGAAATATCAAAGGCCAAAGTGGAAATACTATATATAGGAGGGCCTAGAATATATTTTTGTAGAAATCAATATAATACATTCATCAACCATTAATACTTGGATATTTTTTTCCCAAGTGCTTTTGGGAATTAAGAATCTAGTGCATAAGAGTTTTATTGGACCATTGGTGACATGTGGGGTTTCCTGAACGAGGAAGAATGATCAACAAACAAATTACCTCATCAGGGGGGGTGTAATTGAGGAAGTGGTCACCCCAAAGGCTGGGGTGATAATGTGCAAGGGGACGACAATTGCCAGAATTAGCAGTTTGCTCCATAGGTTTTCTTTTTCTTGATTTGGTAGTTGATCTACTGCTATACTGTACCGCCTTAAGTTATGTGTCCTTGTACTTATATACACAAGCCTCAAGGCTTTTTTTTTCCTCTTTTCTTGGTTTTCTTTATAAAGAATTCTTTCCATGGCACGTTTCTAGGGAGAAAGATGATCCGCACTAGCATACTTTTTAAAAAAAATATATAAATAAATAATAAAAGTTTAGAGCCAGGCCAGATATACTTTTGAAACCATCTGATTGCTTCTTCTTCTTCATTAATCTATTTTTTGGTATTTTATTACGTCCTTCGATCTTTTTTAATTGCAATGTTTCTCTTATTTGCAAGTTTCATATTAATTACAATATTTCTTAATTTGGTAATATTTTCTTAATTTAGTCATCTATATCTCTATCTCTCTCCTCTTCAAATGGGTTTCTTGAAAAATATGTTAATAAGGTGTGTTGCAATTATTATGAAACGGAGAAAGTATTTGAAAATAGCTAATGCTTCTTGTTAGGATCTGGGCTAAGCTGATTGAGCAAACCAACAAGAGAACTATTATCATAATGGGTAATTGTACGGAATATTATCGCTTATTAGGAATATTATTCCTTCTCACTTCAGAAATTGATTGTTATTAATTAGATGACACCAATAGTGAAATAGAGAAATATACAAAACAATAATATAGGATAACAAACATGAAATATAGCGGAGGAAGAGAACGAATCCACTAGGTAGTAAAGATGGAGATACTAACGGGAGAATTGTAGTACTACTCCCACACACACAAAAGGGCTCTCATAAAATAAATCTACTCACAAAGTAGATTGCTCTTTCATCTCTACAATATTCTTACTTGATCTCTCAATATTAACTTACTGTTGAATATCCTATCTTCATGAGACACGTCTCAGTCATTCAAAATGACTCTAACGGGATCCTGCAATTTCAATTTGTGGCACAATCTTATCAGTTTACCTGCACAAACTGTTACATTTTAGTTTGTATTAGTTCAAGGCATAAATTTATCATGTTATACATACTTTTTATCAGTTTATGTATATTCTTCAATAGTTTATGGAAATTTTTATTATTTTATAGGAAAAATTGACAAGAATAGGCCCAACTATGGCCCCCCCTTCCATAATAGATCACAACTTTTGAATACTCGACATCGGTCCCAACTTTGGGGTGTTTTACAATAATGAAGTGGAAGGGTTACCGGTTTAAGAGGTAATTTTTTTTGAAAAATTTCTTTTGCAGATTTGAGGGGGGTTTCAGGGGGGGGGGAAAGGTTTTCCACTGTTTTGGGACAAGGGAGGGGGTGGTGGGCGTGGCAGGGGAGGGGGGTTTAGGGGCGGGGGAAAGGGTGGCGACGAAGGGGTCGGACCGAGGAGGGATTTTTTTTTGGGACGGGGGAGGGGTTTTCTCATTTCACCTTCTTCTTCTTCGTTTATAATTAAGTCAATGCATCACCCATTCACACTCCCCCAAGCGAGTGGCAAAATCATCGGGTATTGCAGAGGAGAGAGAAAGTAGAGAGAGAAAGAAGGTGATGAGCATTATTAGTGGTGCGGTGAAGCAAACTCCGGCACTAGGAAAAGTGAAATTGAGTTATCGCTGCAAGTTAATGCTTGCCGTGTTTTAATGGTCGCGGAGCAGCTCACCATGTGCGCACAAGCCTGTGATCAGCACGAGAAGTTCCACCATCTTTGTCTTGCTCTCCCCAGTTTTTTTTCTTTTGATTTTCTCTCTCCCTCACCATAATTTTGTTCTGAATCATCGTAATTTACCCCTCTCCCTCTTTTTCCTTACTTTTTCTCCGAAATTCTTTGATAAAAAACTGACTAGGATGCTAAATTAGGATTTTTTAACCGTGTTGTTGATTATTGTTGGATTTATATGGTGAAAAATTGATTCGTAGTGGTGTAGCAGTGGCTGGGTGGTCGTTGTGCGTCATTGGACTAGGGGGAGGGGAAGAGAGAGAGTTGTGTGGGCAAAGAGGGACGCGAGAGAGGGCGGAGGCAGGGATTCCATGCTGCACTGGTCAGTGGGATGGTGGCCGGGCTCCGACGAGTCGGCGGCAGGGAAGCAGACATTGGCGGTTTTAGAGCAGGGGAGGGAGTGGCTGGGTAGGGGAGGATATTTCGAGGCTGGAGAGGGGTGGCAGTGTAGGGGAAGGGTGGTAGGGGTGGCAAGGGTGATGGTTTCAGTGGTTTACCTATTGTAGCAGGTTAGGTGACCTGCTAGGACCATTATTGTAAAACACCCCCCAATGTTGGGACCGTTGTGGAGTATTCAAAAGTTGGGATCTATTATGGAAGGGAGGCCATAGTTGGACCTGCTCTTGTCAATGTTTCCTATTTTGTAAGATATATATTTATTAGAATAAAAACACACATCATTTTCCATGAGAGAGAAAGTATGTATGTGAAATCAAAAAGAGGAGCACGGGAATGATGTGTTGCATACACCAACCTACTACGCAACAGCCAACCAATAACGTATTATAAAAAATTATCACCCTTGCCAATAGGTAAACCACTGAAACTATCACTAATAATATATATTTTCGAAACTTAAAATTTTGATTTTTAGAACAATAACGTATAGAACATATGCTATGATTTTTAGAACATGAACACATCTTTTTACGTATGAACCTAATCAACACATATACATATATTGATATATACATGTTTTAAAATTTGAAGCTTATGTCCTAAATTATTTCAAGTATGCTCTAAAATATTTTGAGTATGTTCCAAATTATTTCAAGTATGTTCTAAATTTTTTTTAACATGTTCCAAAGAAGAAAGTAAGTAATTATCAAATAATTTCGATAAATTTCGGTGTGTTTTTGGTAATTTTCAGTTGATTTTTGTTTCTTTTTTTATTTCAAAAATGTAGAAACAACCATGAATTTTGTTTAGTTTATTAGTTAGCATATTTTCTAAATTTGCCTATTGGAGCATAAATATTGTATGCATTATTTTTCTTCTGGTATAAATTTCAAAATAAATTTACAAATATCTAGTTTTATATATGTTAATTTTCTACTACTACTATGAAATTGGAGTTAGCATTAGCTATGGAGACGTTGCAATATGTGCCATCATTGAAAGGTAAAGGTATTTTGATGGAACTCTAGCCATCAATAAAAGTAGCAAAAGGTGCCGGACAAGAATAGAAAGACTAGACGAAGGGATTCTTCCACTTTTCATCTTTCTGGCCGGCTTCTGGAAAATGTAGTTCCAGAAGAAGCAGTGAGGATGATATCATCCACATAGAGAAGAATGTAAGCTAATGTTGTACCATATATTAGTTATAGAGGCTTTGCAATAGCTATATGATGGTGCTGCAATATATTTGGAGGTGTTGCAGTAAATGCCAAAATGGGACACAATATGAGTAATAGGAGTGTTGCAATAGCTATTGAAGCATGAATATTGTATGCATTACTTTTCCTATCATGGAAGGGGGGCCATAGTTGCGCCTGCTCTTGTCAATTTTTCCTATTTTGTAAGATATATATTTATAAGATTAAAAACACACCTCATTTTCCATGAGAGAAAAAGTTTGTATGTGAAATAAAAAAGAGGAGCACGGGAGTGATGTTTTGCATACACCACCTTACTACGCAGCAACCAACCAAGCAACACAAGAAGAAGTAACGGTAGAAAACTGACTGCAGGCAGTAGCTCGCCTGAGCGTCACCAGGTTCAACTCACGGCAGCGAAACACCGGCTCAATAATAGGGTAAGAAATCAGATTCCGATAATAGCGTAAACTAATGAAGTGGCAACAAATGTTAGGCAACAACAACCGCAAGCATAACATGACAACAACTATTAGAGTTATGGTAAGTATATTATATTAGAGTCCTAGACTAATAAGGAAACGAGTATAGTTTCCTTATGATATTAGGTAAGTATCTTTATTAGGATTTTAGGGTGAGCTTATTGTCCAAGGTCATTGTATTATATAAATAGGGTTGTACCTATATCATTCAATAACAAGAAATTCAGTTGTTCTATAAGCCGTTTCCTGTATTCTAAATCTTAACAACAACCAGGCCCGGCCCTGGGGGTTGTTTTAAGGGGCAACCGCCCAGGGCCCAATAATATTAGGGGCCCAATTTTGATTTAAAACTTGTAATAAAGGTAAGAAACAACAACCATAGTAAATAAAATGAAGTTTGGCTTGGTGGTTTGCTTTGCACTTGTTAGTTTAGAAGACAAGGGTTCAAATCCCATAAGGATAAAAAATTTTCTATTTTTTTGTGCAATGGTTTGCTTTTCTATATTAAACTTCTTTTTACATTTTTTATCTACATTTTTTCTTTTTCTATTTTTTGTGCAATGGTTTGCTTTTGTACATTTTTTATCCCACAATATTTTTTTTACACTTTTTATTTTTATTAGTCATACTTACTCTTTGCAATTTTATTTTTTGGATACAACCCATTGTTATTTTAATCTTTTTTTTCCTCAACAAACATGAACCACCATTCTCTCTTCTCCAAGTAAAATAACCACTTTGCTATCTCTCATATCTACCTAACTACCTTTACTATAATAAAATAACAATTGATACTAATCCTTTGAAGTTATGTATCTTAATAGGTGTAAGAAGTGATTTTAGACGAAGGAAGTAATTCATTTTACAAGTTCCCATTATTCATTTTAACATCTTTCCCATTTTGACTTTAATACTATTTAGATATGACTTTCACTATTTATTTTGATGTGTGCTTAAGAAAAAACATAGTGTACTTATTTTGTTGTGTAATTGTCAGAGGAAGTACTAATTAGTCGCGAAAATTTTGTCTGCCACCATATATAAGAGGCCTTGAGATTTAGTTTCTCCCCGGGCCTATAAAATGTCAGGAACGGCCCTGACAACAACAACACCAACAACACACTAGCAATTGTGGATGCCACCAGAAAACCTGCGAGGGCTGCAGCGAGAACAAGTAGAAGGCGGCGCAGAATAGAAACACATGTGGATGGCGAATTCAGTTGTGTCGTCTTAGTCATTCACTTGATTTAGACGGTCCCCTCCAAGACTATTTGTACCATGAATTTCAAAATGTATCTCAATTGTACTGTCGTTGTTGATTCGCCATTAGTATTTTCATTTGTTATATGATAGTCATATTTAATACTACTAGTTTAAGTTAATCTAATTGCAATTAAAAAACGATTAGCAATTAGTGGAAAAAAATTCTACCGAAACTAGTAGTATCCATGAATTACTAATACTTGGAGTCGATGGCCACATGCTGCGTATCAAACATAATGATTTAGTATCCCTTCATAGTTTGATTTGTTATTGTAAATGATGAAGAAATTAACCTTTTCCAGGGAATCTACTTTTTTTTTTTTGGGAAAAACAATGTGTTTATTATAATCACATTAACTAATAATAAAATTGTAAAATATTGATATTACGTAGCTAAGGGCAATAATATGACACCTCGTTAACAATACAATTGAGAAGGGGTACTTCCTAGGGATGTCAATGGATAGGATTTGGACTGGAAACTCTAGGATACACATCCAGATCCGTTTTTCAGGCATGGATCCAGATCCGATCCGGATCCGCTGGGTAATAAAATTGAGGAGCCAGATCCGATGGATCCTACAGATTTGGGTCCAAAACGGATCCTAACCTATTTTCTTCAAAGGACCCTAATTTTCACAATAATTAAAGATATTAAAGAACAAAATTAAACAACGCTATTTAGCATTTCATTTGTCGATGTTGAAAAAAACAAGCATTCAACCTTAATATAACAAATCCAAACATAAATAACATTAAGAGTTTAACATTAAGTTTTACCCTTTTAATTATATATTTTAAAGTAATTTTGAAAAAACAGGTAAACGGATCCGGGTCTGGGTAATAATTTAGGACCCGGTCCAGATCCGTTTTTAAAAACTAGGATCTAGATCCTACCCGGATCCGTCGGGTCTAAAATTTAAGGATCCAGATGCGCTAAAAACGTATCTAGATACTCGGATCTGGGTAGCAAACATAATGATTTAGTATCCCTTCAAGTTTGATTTGTTATTGTAAATGATGAAGAAATTAACCTTTTCCAGTTAGTGAAATCTACTTCTTTTGGAAAAACTATGTGTTTATTATAACTACATTAACTAATAATAATATTAACGACTCGTTAACAATATAGTTGAGAAGGGGTACTCCCTCCGTCCCATATAATATTTGTATTCCTTTTTAAGTGTCCTAAAATGTTGTTTTTATATTTTTATTCAACATTTTCCTTGATTTGCCTAAAAAATTATGCCACATTGCCACCATTGTTTTGCTCATTGGCATCATTTTATTGTTTAATCAACTCAATGGTTCAATAAATCATTACATTTAGTGCCTTTTCATCCAACATTCTCCATTATCTCTCCTAAGATCAGTTTTCCCCATGGCTATCAATTCATGTTCTACTTACCTTAATTTCCGACCGTGAAAAATGAGAAACAAGAATCGGTTATGTTCAACTTATTTGCAGTCCTTATTTTTAAAAAAGAAAAATAGTTTGAATAAAACAGGGCTGAATTACATTATAAGACGGATGGAAAACTACAAAAACTTTTTGACGATCATGCCTAGAAAAAATAGCATTATCTCAAATTAAATAATCACCATAATCTTTCATTTTATAAAAGTTGATCATGCCTCATAGCCAATGTTGTTAGGATCGGGATCCCACTTTGGATCGTTAAGGGGGGTAGGATCGAATAGGTATAATCGGATCGTAGGATCGTATGATCCTACCAAATTGCAAAAAAAAAAGTAACAAAAATGCTTCCAAATGAATAAATAAGCATTTTTCAAGCAATATGGATGCTAAATACCTATTTTTTTCTCACATAATATTGATATTTCAAAGTTAATATGGCTTCGCAAGAGTCATAAAAGATTAGAGAGGAGAAATATTTGCGTGTATGAAGTTGGGTTATCTTTTATTGGGCTTAAAGAAAAAGTTAGTTGCTTTAGGGATCATTTTAATAAGTAATGAAGTAGGATCTTCCAATCCTGACCGATCCTACACCTATCCTACACCGATCCTACACCGATCCTGATCGAACCTGCAACAATCTAAGTGAAAAACAGGATCGTCCGATCACACTCCGATCCCATACGATCCTGCTACGATCTTGACCGATTCCGCTACGATTCTACCAGCCTTGCGATTCTGCTTACGATCTGGATTGTTTTGCTAAAATTGGATCGTAGGATCGTACGATCCTACGATCCAGATCGCGATTCTAACAACAATGCTCATAGCCCTTTTTGACGAATACTCCCCACTCATGACTAGAAAAATTAGCATTATCATAAATTAAAAACTCAAGTATATAAAATTTGAAAAGAAAATCAATTATTTTAGATATGTGTTAAAATATAGCAAAATAGATGTCTATTTATAGATCTCGAAAAATTATGGCTTTTGGTAATTTTTTATTTTTATTTTACTTTGTAGTTGCAAAGATATTTCAATTACAAATTTCGAATTATGCATTGTGCATATTGTCCCCACCTCACTTGCTACATGACTTAGATCAAGTGATGATCCAATTTGAAATTTGCCATGGAATGACCCAAAATAAGCCACTCAAAAATTATGAGTGCAAGGCCATGTATTTTTAGGTCACCCCTCATGATATGTTTGCATGATCCAAAAAATTATGAGTGGCACCGCTCTAAGTACTATATTATAGGACGGAAAGATTAGTAGATATGACACGAGCATTGCACTTTCTATAATGGAGTAGCACTTTTTCTATGATCATTTAATAATTGCAATCAAGTTGACTAGCATGCATTTTTGAAAAGAATGATAGAAATAACAAATGAATAAATAATTAACATGAGTTAAATAAGGGGGCGTTTGGTTAGAGGTTTTCAGGAAAGGGTAAGGGAATCAAGTGAGTTGATTCCCTTACTTGTTGTTTGTTTTGTCAATTCAATAATTCCCTTTACCCTATCCTTACCCCCAAACTCCTCTACATCCATTCTCCATCCCACCCCAGGGTTTCACTTACCCCTTTCTTGAAACAACATTATTATTATTATTATTTTTTATTTTTATTTTTCTTTTTTATTTTTTTTATTATTATTATTATTTTATTAACATAAAAAGCCATAATTTTTCGAGATCTAGAAATAGACATCTATTTTGCTATATTTTAGCACATATCTAAAATAATTGATTTTCTTTTCAAATTATATATACTTCAGTTTTTAATTTATGATAATGCTATTTTTTCTAGTCGTGAGTGGCGAGTATTCGTCAAAAAGGGCTATGAGCATTGTTGTTAGAATCGCGATCCGGATCGTAGGATCGTACGATCCTACGATTCAATTTTAGCAAAATGATCCAGATCGTAAGCAGAATCGCAAGACTGGTAGAATCGCAGCGGAATCGGTCAGGATTGTAGCAGGATCGTATTGTAGCAGGATCGTATAGGATCGGAGTGGGGATCGGACGATCCTGTTTTTCACTTAGATTGTTGCAGGTTCGATCAGGATCGGTGTAGGATCGGTGTAGGATAGGTGTAGGATCGGTCAGGATTGGAAGATCCTACTTCTTTACTTATTAAAATGATCCCTAAAGCAACTAACTTTTTCTTTAAGCCCAATAAATGATAACCCAACTTCATACACGCAAATATTTCTCTTCTCTAATCTTTTATGACTCTTGCGAAGCCAT
Source organism: Beta corolliflora (assembly GCA_947648045.1). Classification (NCBI taxonomy): domain Eukaryota; kingdom Viridiplantae; phylum Streptophyta; class Magnoliopsida; order Caryophyllales; family Amaranthaceae; genus Beta; species Beta corolliflora. Next base: position 7,245,414 of record CANSZD010002913.1, read on the forward strand.
ATTAACTTTGAAATATCAATATTATGTGAGAAAAAACTAGGTATTTAGCATCCATATTGCTTGAAAAATGTGTATTTTTTCATTTGGAAGCATTTTTGTTACTTTTTTTTGCAATTTGGTAGGATCTTACGATCCTACGATCCGATTATACCGATTCGATCCTACCCCCCTTAACGATCCAAAGTGGGATCCCGATCCTAACAACATTGGCTATAAGGCATATGATCAACTTTTATAAAATGAAATATTATGGTGATTATTTAATTTGAGATAATGCTATTTTTTCTAGGCATTATCGTCAAAAAGTTTTTAGTAGTTTTCTATCCGTCTTATAATGTAATTCAGCCCTGTTTTATTCAAACTATTTTTCTTTTTTAAAAATAAGGACTGCAAATAAGTTGAACGTAACCGGTTCTTGTTTCTCATTTTTCACGGTCGGAAATTATGGTAAGTGGAACATGAATTGATAAACAATGAATGTAGTAGCCATGGGGAAAACTGATCTTAGGAAAGATAATGGAGAACGTTGGATGAAAAGGCACTAAATGTAATGATTTATTCAACCATTGTGTTGATTAAACAATAAAAAGATGCCAATGAGCAAAACAATGGTGGCAGTGTGGCACAATGTTTTAGGCAAATTAAGAAAAATGTTGAATAAAAATTTAAAAACAACATTTTAGGACACTTAAAAAGGAATACAAATATTATATGGGACGGAGGGAGTACCCCTTCTCAACTATACTGTTAACGAGTCGTTAATATTATAATTAGTTAATGTAGTTATAATAAACACATAGTTTTTCCAAAAGAAGTAGATTTCACTAACTGGAAAAGGTTAATTTCTTCATCATTTACAATAACAAATCAAACTTGAAGGAATACTAAATCATTATGTTTGCTACCCAGATTCGTGTATCCAGATACATTTTTAGCGGATCTGGATCCTTAAATTTTAGACCCGACGGATCCGGGTAGTATCTAGATCCTAGTTTTTAAAAACGGATCTGGACCGGGTCCTAAATTATTACCCAGACCCGGATCCGTTTACCTGTTTTTTCAAAATTACTTTAAAATATATAATTAAAAGGGTAAAACTTAATGTTAAACTCTTAATGTTATTTATGTTTGGATTTGTTATATTCAGGTTGAATGCTTGTTTTTTTCAACATCGACAAATGAAATGCTAAATAGCGTTGTTTAATTTTGTTCTTTAATATCTTCAATTATTGTGAAAATTAGGGTCGTTTGAAGAAAATAGGTTAGGATCCGTTTTGGATCCGGATCCGTAGGATCCATCGGATCTGATTCCTCAATTTTATTACTCAGCGGATCCGGATCGGGTTTGGATCCATGCCTGAAAAACGGATCTGGATCTGTATTCTAAAGTTTCCAGTCTAAATCCTACCATTGACATCCCTAGGAAGTACCCCCTCTCAACTGTACTGTTAACGAGGTGTCATATTATTGCCCTTAGCTACGTAATATCAATATTTTACAATTTTATTATTAGTTAATGTGATTATAATAAACACATAGTTTTTCCCAAAAAACAAGTAGATTCCCTGGAAAAGGTTAATTTCTTCATCATTTACAATAACAAATCAAACTTGAAGGGATACTAAATCATGCGATTATAAAGCACAACATAGTGGCTAGTGGGTCGAAGTTCCACAAACTTTATGGAGATCTTTTAATTAAATCATAATAACTGGATGAATTTGTTGACATATAAATTTTTCAGAAAGCTATCTTAATTAAAGTTTGTTTTAGAAAAATGATATCAATTAAAAACAGGAAGAAACCTTGTAGGCGCTAACTTATCAAGCAAACAAAGTATAGTTTTTGGAAATTAACATTTAAGAATTTAAAATAAGCAATAAAGAACACATAAGATTTACGTGATCCGGGGGGAAAAACCAACAGCTGCTCTAGGACTTTGGATTGTGAGATAATGATAAAAGTAGAATATTCAATTTATCTAGACTCAGTAACCTCTCTTTTGGTTTCTCTAGTCTCTCTAGATTATGGATATGAAAAGGTAAGTAAAACTAGGAATCTGCGTCGAAACATGGGATATGGCTAGTCGTTTGCCCGGGCACAATAGTCTGTCTGAGCTTCTACCATGCCAGCTTGGGCACTTTGCTCCTAATGGAACAATAAGCTAACAGGACAATGAATCACACGAGCTTGAAGACCACCCTCCTAGCTGCTTGCTCTAATTTACTTTCTTGCTGCTCATCGTCTTCTTCGCTCGTTGCACTTGTCATCGCTCTAGATTAGTCTTTCGCTTCATGAATCGATCTCCAATAACCATCATACCTTAAAACACCCGAGTGTATGTGACTCTAGGTACACCTTGTCAAATGAGAAAAAATAACTCAAAAATTAGCAAAGTTAAATTGCAAATAATGCTTGATATGAGCAAAATTAAATTTTATGAGCAAAACCAAATTTTATATGAGCAAGACTGGCTTGGAAATTATATGAGTTGATAACTTTGAATGGAGCCATATGGTTTCTTACAATAAGCAAAAATCGGCTCTGGACGTACCTAGCTCTACCTATACATGGGTGTAACTTATAAATTACATTCATAGATCATTGAGCATACGTTGAACGTCGAAGAAAAAGAACAAAACAAACAAGAAAGAAAGAGGAAACCCCATAAATAATTTTTTTTATTCTATTTGATCTTAGGAGAATTCACGTTTACCCATGTAAAAATTTGACCATTAATATCTATTATTATCTAAGAGCCTACGTTGTATTTCGAAGAAAAAAAACAAAACAAACAAGAAAGGGGAACCCCGTAAATAGGAAAATTTACATCTATCAATGCAAAACATTGACTATTAATATCTATTATTATCTAGTAATTTTTTTTAAAAAAGTTGATAGTTTAGAAATATACATTGAGATGAATCGAATGTCCTAATTTCTAATATTTCCTTTTTCTTATGTAGTAGCAGAAAAATTTCCGATTAATGATAGTACATATATAATTTAAGAGTTTAAATGCAATGAAAAAATGGAGAACCTATATATTAATTTATCAATATATATTTTTAACGTCCTTAAAACTTCTTATATTGCAATCATCGAAAGTGTAAAGCTAGTCCCAATAAAAAAAGGTGTAAAGCTAGTCAAATTCAGACGTACGCTCTTTATTGTGCTTGATTAATGGTGTATATTATAATACTTCCGCCGTTTCTTTTTACTTGCAACAGTTTGACTTTTACACTATTCACAAACCCCACTTAGTTTATCTTTAATGATTTATAGTTAAGGAAAAACATATTCATGTGGGATCTTGTTAGATTCGTTTCAATACGTATTTTCCAAATATCTACCACTAGTGGAAAAAAACGCAAGGGCTGCTGTGCAAGGGCTGCGTTTTTTTAAAAACGCAGCCCTTAATAGTGAAGGGCTGCAGTTTTTGGGCTAACCGTAGCCCTTAACCCACCCGTGAAAACATTATACGATGGGCTTTTAAATATTTTGAAAGGAATTCATTGGGCGGGCTTTTAAATTTTCAATACTCAGTGCTCCCTCATTTATGATCTCACAATCTCCTTTATCTCCCTCATTCTCTCTCCTCTCTCACAAATCTCACAAATCTCTGCAGCCCTCCCTCGTTTCGAACCACCACATGTTATCAAATGTGGTTATCAAATGTTATTTTATTAAAAAAGTAGATGTGATAGGAGTTGGTGGAATATTTTTTATTAGAGGAGAGAGAAAGTTGGGTAACTTTTTCTTGATAAAAGGTAGAGTGTGGGCCAAAGATGTGTAAAAGAAATATATATTAATAGTGGGACCATGCCAAAAATGGAAGTGTTCAAACTAATTTGGGACAAACATAAAAGGAAAGTGTTCAGCCTATTCTGGGACAGAGGGAGTATTTGTTGGTTCGTGATTTGTAAGGTATGATTTTTCTTTGTGAATTTCTTGTTCGCGTGCGGCTTTAATTCGAGTTGTTTTTGGTTGGATTATGATGAAATTAGGTTTATTTAGGGGTTAGATCTTTGCGGTAGAGTGATTTTGTTTTTAGTTTTTTGATTTTGGAAATTTTGAGAGTTTGATTTTGATTTTGTTGATGATTAAAATTGCATTTTTGTTGGTGAATTAATTTATTTTGTTTGATTTTTAATTTATTTTGTTTGATTTTATTTTATTTTGTGGAATTAATTTCGACTGTAAATTTCATTTGTAGAATTTGTGATGTTCTCGACTTTTCTTGATATATTTAGGAGTAAAGAAATGAAAAAAAAAAATTTAAATTTTTTTTGGGTCACAAGGGCTGCGGTTATGGTCAAACCGCAGCCCTTCCATATTGGAAGGGCTGCGGTTTTGAGCCTAAACCGCAACCCTTGGTAGTGAATGGCTGCGGTCAAAAACCGCAGCCCTTCATTTTTGCCGAAGGGCTGCAACGACAAGGGCTACGAGCCAAAAACGCAGCCCTTAGGGCTGTTTTGAACGCAACCCTTGCGTTTTTTTTGCACTAGTGTACTTTTTATAATTTGTACTTATCGGTAATTAAAGATACTAATGGTTGAAGTTATGCATTAGCAATCGTGAAAATCAAACTGTTGCAAGTAATAAGAAACAAAGGAAGTAATAACACCGCAGACACATTAGTCAGACCACAAGAGATAATCTAGTTTTATGTATGGCTGTCATAAGAAAATACAACCAAGTGCAATAGTTGTTGGCCACCACTATTTCGCTATAACAATATGATTGTGATTAGATGTGCCAATTCGGTTGAACAGTTCAATTCATATCAGTTCAGATGAAAACAGTTAAAAATATAAACAATTCAATTGAATATTCGTCCAGTTGCAGTTAATTTCGGATTATACCATATCAGTTCAACAGCTTAACGGTTGAATCTGCAGCAATTCATTAACCATGTAACCACGATTATTTTCAATTTCGGTTCAGTACAGTTCAGTTGCAGTTCAATTCGAATTATAACCAATCAGTTCAATAGTTAAATAGTTCAATCCATAGCAATTTATCATATCGACAATTATATTTTTCACTTTCGGTTCAGTAAATTTGAATTGTGATTTATTTTCGATTTTACCCGATCAGTTATTTTTAGTTTCGATTCGCTTAATCAGTTCTTGACTAAAACAACATAAGTTCTTGACTAAAAATCACATCGGTTCAAATACTCTTCCCGGATGATTTCAGTTCTTCACGAAACTCACCATCCTTACGGTTAATTTCACTTCTTGACGAAAAACGTGCGGGGTATGTCACATCTGAATGTGTAATTTATTGGTATTTTACTTGATTGCTATATCGAATCACATAGTTTTAGATAAATTTTAAGATACGATTAATTCCAAATCATAATTAACAACGGTATTATAGATCGATGTATCAATGTAAGTCGATAAGCTAATTAGAGACAGAAAATTCATTTAAGTTAATCGTCGATAAGTGTAATGTAATTTGAAACAAAAAACATCTACTCGAATGATTCCAATTAGTTACTGGACTAAATGAATGTGTCAATGGTAGTTGATAAACTAATTTAAGATAACAATACAACATTTAATTTAATCATCTTTATATGAAATACATTTCAAAACTAACAACATCTACAAAGATGATTCCAAGTTCTAATATATTGAACTAAAATGTGTCAATGGTAATCGATAAGCTAATTCAAGATAGCAATACAACATTTAAGTTAATCATCTTTATGTGAAATGCATTTCGAAACTAAAAGCTTCTACTCAAAAGATTCAAAGTACTTATTAAACAAAATGATCAATGTGTTAATGGTAGTCAATAAGCTAGTTCAAGATAACAATACAACATTTAAGTTAATCTTCTTTAATTATGTGAAAATGCATTTCGAAACTAAAATCATCTAATTGAACAACATGTTGTTATTTCATATCATTAATGTATCAATGTAAGTCGATAAGATTGTTTAAGGAAACAATACTCTATTTAAGTGAAACTTAAAGGTATCTAATTGAACTGAAACAAGTTGCCACTGAATGAGATAAACAAATGTATCAATGTAAGTCAATAAGCTAATCTAAGATAACAATACTCTATTTAAGCTGATCGTCTTTAAGTTATATTCATCTCGAAACTGAAAACATTTAATTCAATTGAAACAAGTTGTTAATAGATGAGACTAATGAATATGTCAATGACTTGTGATAAGCTAGTAGTAACAATACTGCATTTAACTTAATCATCTTTAAGCTAAATTTAATTCGAAACTCAAAACATCTAATTAAATTGAAACAAATTGTTATCGGAAAAGATGAATGTACCTACGTAACTTATGTAAGGCTTTGTCCTCCTCATATTATTAAAACTAGCAAATTATGCACGCGATGCGTGCCTATTTTTTAAATTTTTTCAAAACATAAATTCTAGCCTTTTTGGGCATAAACAGGGTAAAAATTTGAACATTAGACATTTTTTTGGGCCAAATTTCATAGGTTAATCCTCTATCACTTAACCCTTTTTTATTATTTTTTTTACTTATTCTTTCTTGTAGGTTCTTAAAATTAAACTTGATTAACGATAAAAGAATATTAAGTGAATTTATTTAGGATTTCTTATGTTGTATTAACGTAATCTTTTGTGTTAAATAAATCAATTTCACTTTTTGCCTTTAACATTTAAGTTAACTTTCTAATGCTATATTTGAATTTGACTTCGTTTTTCCCCTTTTTTGGTAATAGTTGATTTACTAGTGTGTAGTTAAGTAAATTTATAGGGGGACACCATAGCTCCCCTCTTCCCTAATAGAGATAAGTTTCAGCGAAATAATTTAAGTTCAATAAAAATAAGTTAAATTTAGTAATGTAAGTTAAGTTTAGCAAAAATAAGATCAATAATAGACAATACATGAAGAAATTATACTTATCTAACAAAAAAAAGTTTCAGCAAAAATAAGTTAAGTTTAGCAAAAATAAGTTAAATTCAGTAAAAATAAGTTAAGTCCAGCAAAAATAAGTTCAGTAAAATAAGTTCAACAAAAATAAGTTAAACAATGTGATTACTCTTTCTAATTTTCACCCAAATTGCAGATTCACATATTTATATATTCAAATTTCTCTAGGTATGTATTACTCTGAAAATCTAAATTGTTTGTCATTGAAGAGGATAGATAGTTTTAAGTATGTTTTCTTGCTTTAAATTTTGTTATCTACTCCAACAATGTGTATTGGCATGGTACTTCAATTAATTAAGGGATATTATCTCAGATGACCATGACATATAAGCCTTTTTCTCAAATATCCCCGACATTTTCACCCCTATCGCAGATAACCCTGAACTTGTATTTTGTCACTAAATCTGACGGAATAGCTAACAGCGTTAACTATTTTTTTAAAAAAAAAACCAAACTCATCTCTTTCTCTCTTGTTCCTTAATTCTCACTCTTATCAAACACTCATCAATGGTGTCAACTGATTTCCCCTCTCTCTCTCCTCCACCCCCTCCATCACCCCTTGATTTGTCCTCCACCTTATCATATTGTGCCTTAATTACAATTCTGCTCAAAAAACCAATTAACCAATTACATCACCAAACCCGGGCAGCCATATTTTCTCTCTCCTCTGCGTGAACTGATGTTCTTGTTGATGTCATTGTTGTCTCCAAAATAAATTAGAAAATTCTCAGCAAAATCCATATGTAATCTCTAACTTAAACAAAAACAATTCCTCCTTAAAAAAATTGCAAGAGAGAGATCGGAAATGAACTTATAAAGCAGATAAATGTCTGGAAACTTCAAATTCAGGGTCTTTGATGGAAAAAAAAGTTGTAGAAATTGACAACAATGAATATTGTTTTGGAGTGTGGTATAATGGGAAGAGAAGATGAGGATGTTGATGGAAGATGGAGTTGGCGACCATGGAAATGAGAGAGAAAGAGGAGAGAGAAAATGAGATTGGTATGGAGGGCGGGAGGGTGTTGATGTTGAGGGAAGCCATAGCCAAATGAAAAGGACCTCATCCTGTTTCTCGAACACATATCAGTCCAGGCGAGATCTTGAGGTCCAAACCTATAAATTGCAAAAAAAAAACCCAGAATTTGCAATCAACTGAATGAACACATCCCAATATATTGAGGTCCAAGATGATGCAGTTAGTGTTGCTGTTGTTGTTAATCGTGGTTGCTGCCATGAAATCCCAGTAGAATAAAAGATGAATAAGAGAGAAAGAGTTGATAGGAAAATTTGGGTTTTGTTTGAAGAAAAGGCCCTAATTATTTTTGTTTTAAAAACATGTTAACGTTGTCCAACATTCCGTTAGGTTTAATAACAAATTACAAGTTTAGGGTTATCCGCGATATGGATGAAAATGTCGGGGTTATTTGGGAAAAAGGCCTATATGTCAGGGTCATATGAGATAATATCTCTTTAATTAAATAAAGATTCTACTCTGTTGTTTTGATTGGGCCTTTGAAAATTTCGGCAGATGTAGAAAGTTCATATATTTCCAAAGGTTTACACATGAAAATACTTTGTTTCCATCGTTTGTGTTTGTAAAGAGCAAACTTGGAGGAATAGGGTAGCTACTTGTCTTTCTTTGGGGCATTTTTTCAAACAAGTGGACTCCACTTCACAGCCAGTGGCGGAGCTAGTATGGGTCACGTGGGGTCACGTGACCCCGTGAATTAAAAAAAAAGTTTATGGATTTTTCGTAAACAAAAAATTTTAAAAAATTAAAAAAATTTGCTACGCCAGACGCAAGCAAGTTCAGCGCCAGAAAAGAAGGAAAGTTTGGGTCTTGTACAGTTGTAATCCTGTATCTTTTCTGCCAATTGCAGACTTACTTTAACTTTGGGTCCCAATTCCCATAATATCATCAGGCTTTTAATTAAAACAACTTAAAAAATAAAAAATCTTTTAATTTTTAAAACTTATCGCTTTCTCCCTCCTTCCTTTTTCCCAATACTCATCTCTCTCTACAGATTAAAGTCTGCATTCATATTCATCCACTCCAGTTTTCTATCTCGAAAGTTCAATTTCATATTTCCATAATCAATTCAAGTTACATTTCAAGGAAAGAAATTGAAAGATTTTTTCGACGATTCAAAAATTTCAAGGTTTGTTTAGGACTAATTTTACTATTCTTAGTTTTAAGATTTTGATTTTGTAGTTTACCATTAGATATTTGAGTAAGAATTCAAATAAGAAATCATTAACTAGTCTGCTAAAAAAATCCAGATTTTTGTATGTTGTTATTATATTCTTTTTGGGTTTTCAAGGCTATTTTGTAATAATAATAAAGATAACATCTTTGAGTTTAGATTGTATGATAATTAGCTCATTGATACTTAAGTTGTTCAATTGCAATGTGTTTTTCATCGATGCTGAATATTTGTATAATGGGTGATGATTAGAGTTCATGACGCCGCACGCCGGAGACTCCGTCGACCACCGCACTTTGTGAATTGTGAATTTGTGATTTGTGAATTTGTGATTGATGCACTTTGTTGTTAAGTTTTTTGTGAATGTGTGAATTTGTATAAATTAGGTGGTGTTAATTAATTTATAATTTTATATGATGATTTAGTTTCTTGATGGTAATCTATTGATTGATTTTCATATAGTTTAATAGTTAGTTCATATGTGTTAATTTGTATTAAATAATGAATATAGGAAACAATAAGTGATACACCTAGATAAAAAAAATCAAAGGCAATGGGAAAACAACCTGATTTTCGACAATTTTTGTGACCCCCCGATTTTGAAATCCTGGCTCCGCCACTGTTCACAGCTTCATATAGTACTGACATAATTCCAATTCTCATTATTCTAGGTGATTGTTCATAGGCAATGGAAATATGCTCTTTGAATTGCTTTTGAAATATCGATGTTACTACTATGTGGCATTTTCATTAAAGACTTATCAAAGAAGTCCAAAGAGTACAAGAATCCATTGGCCACAAAGATTCAGCCATGAACCTACATTCCTTCAAATACAAATCATGCAAAAAATAGGACACCAAAAACCAAAATAATACAGGTAGCTAGCGAAGGCAGACAACAGTAGACTTGCGAGAAGATATATTTTGTAGTGCCAGACCCACCATGGTAGGGACTAAGGAGGAATGCTATGCTAATTTACTACTAGCAAATTATGCACGCGATGCGTGCCTGTTTTTTTTTCAAACATAAATTCTGACATTTTTTGAGCATAAACAGACGTAAAAATATGAACATTAGACATTTTTTTGGCTAAATTTTGTAGGCTAAGCCTCTATCATATAACCCTTCTTTTATTAATTTTTTTTACTTATGTTTTCTTTAGGTTTTGAAAATTCAACTTGATGAAAAATGAAAGAATGTTAAGTGACTTTTTTTAGGATTTCTTATGTTGTATTAACATATGGCCTGTTCTAGTCGTCACAAAACAACTGAACTGAACTGAACTGAACTCAACTGAATTAAATTATAATTAATTAATAGTAATGATAATAATTTAAGAAATGAATTGAACTGAAAATAAGCTGGGGAGAACAGGCCCATAGTCTTTTGTGTTAAATAAATCATTTCAATTTGTTGATTAAGTGAATTTTCCGTTTTGATGTAATACTTGATTGTGTTTGTGAATTGATTGATAAATACTTGATTGATGTAATATCCTTTTATTTTTTTCAGCATAAATGTACTAAATCATAGTCAATGTTTCTTTTTTGGGGTTCAATCATAACTTGATTGCCTTCAACATTTAAGTTAATTTTTTAATGCTATGTTTGAGTTTGACTTTGTTTTTCCCATTTTTGGTAGTAGTTGATTTACTAATGGGCAGATAAGTAAATTTATAGGGGGACACCATAGCTCCCCTTCCCTTATATAATAGAGATGTGTATTATTGTGTATGTCCTTGGCTATTGTTTTGTTTTCTTAATGCCATGCTAATTTACTTTCAGAAGCAAGCCTTTTGCGTACTAGTGATAGATGATATATCGTTTATTACTAATATGATAATATCTCTTTTCATATATGTTCGTGACAGTGCTTATCTTTTGTATACTTGTGGTGCCTGGTTGCTACAATGTACATTACATGGAGTGAGGATCTTTGGCTCTTTTCCTTCGATGCACCCCTCTTTCTAATCTGTCATCTTTTACGTCTGTAATACTAAATTACTAATTGCTAAGTTGGAGCAACCACCTTATGTGGTGAATAGAGAGCTATACGAATGTTGACTTGTAAAGAGTCTAAAAAGTTTCTCGGCTCCAAAATTTACTTGCTAGTCGTTAGCGATCCATTTTGTTCGTCTATATTAAAAGTAATACTAATTGCTAATTGCTAGTTGCTAGTATGTTGAATATGTTTTTTTTCTTGTATAGAATATATTATTTTTGTTGTATAAGTTTTCTTTTCTTTGGATTTTATTATACACTCCTATGTTGGTTAATTGGCACATACATTTGGTGTTTTTTTTCTTCTGAATTTTTAGTGATCTTTGTCGTCATTTTGACACCCAAATAGCAACTGATGAAGCAAGGTGTTGTGACAGATGCAATTAACGAAACAAGTAATAATGAACAATCGATACAAGAATTAACGTGGTTCACTAACAATGTGTTAGTTACGTCCTAGGTTAATCCTAGCGCTAGATAATTAATTCAACGCATAATAGTTCAACAAATCTCCACCTTGACTTGAATTTTCTCTCCTACAGAACAGATAACAGATGATAGATATAGATGGTACCAGATGCTACAAAGAATAGCCAGATGTACCAGACTTTTTTTGCCTCAGAATGCCCCTAAGGGGCCAGATTAATAGCTTAAAGCATTTAGCAAGTCCAAACAATGTTGGAACTTGCCATGAGGAATCGGTTTGGTGAACATGTCAGCAGGATTATCAGCGATACCTACTTTCAACGGTTCGGTTTCCAAAGCGGTAAAAATTACGGTTAAACAGTACGGTTACAGTTATGATTTTTTATAAAACGATTATCCAAAAATCGGATATATTTATTTTATTTTATTATTATTCAATTTTTTTATAATAATTACATTAATTAATTATTAGTTTTTTATTAAATTCATTAAGTGAGTGAGTAATCTAGACTAATTTCTCCGGAAAAAGGAAAGTTAGTAAGTTTTATGCACTCAATCAGTGAGTGATATGCCTTCTAAAAGAATTCAATCAGTAGGCCTAACATGAATATGATTGTATATATGCTGAATTTAGGCATTGGTGAAGTTCTGGAGAAAGGAAAATTATGAGGAATTATTGTTATTAGTATGTTATTTTTTATGTTGGCATTGAGCTTTGTGGAGTAGTAATGTAGTATGGTATATTGCTATTAATGTTATATTATTTATGTTGAGAAAATTTTGAAATCTAATATTTAAATTAAGTAAAATAAATTAATAAAACTTGAGTAACAGTTAATGTATAACCGGAAAACCGTACCGAAGAACCGGTTAATTGCTTAGGCTGTTACTGGTTTTAACGGTTATAGTTATGGTTGACAAAAATGGTGAACCGATACTTCCGGTTACCGAATCGAAATATCATTTTGGGACGGTTAACCACCCATGAACACCCCTAACTCTAGTAGTGCTCTCCAACACTTAAGCCTAAGAGTTGCTTAATTGAATTGAATACACTCTCGAACTCAAACTAACATTCTCTATAATTAATGATGTAAAAATTATAGAAAGATTTTATCCTCAAACAAGTGCTTCTCAAATAAGCAAATAAAGGCTTCGATAAACTCTTAGGTAACCAACTTTGCAATGTCAGAACACTGTGCTATACTTTGTGCTGCTGGGATTTCGTTTTTTGTAAAATGCTCAAGATAGTTGCTGGAAAAACGTATCTTCAAATGAGATGGATGATCTCCATTTAAAACAGATTTTTGATCACCGAATTCCTTGTTCAAAGATATGATCATAGCTCAAGGTTTTTATCATATCTTTTAATAAGGATACTTTTCTTAAATCTTCTTGAAATGTGTTATCTGATTAGAAAGCTATCTTGTGCAAGATAATTTCGGCAAAATATTAATATATTTTCCATAACAAATCAGATTTTTTAAATCTTTTTTCTGTAAAAAGAAAAATCAAATTCTTGAAGTCCCTTATTTTTCAAAGAAACTTTATGTAATTTTTATTATTATGTTTATTTATTTTACTATCTTGAGTAAAATTAAATACACACAACAATGTCATATTCCATGATAATCCTTTTTAATAGCACACATATTCAAAAATACTAATTTGGTTACTTATTACATGTTCGGCTATAACTAGAAGTCTAGCATTCTTGTAAAATTAGCAATCTTGATCATCCAAACTTCTTTTGACAATTTTGTACCATGAAATGACCAAACATGTTATATATACAAAAATATGTTTATCATCATCAAAATACTTCGGGACATAGAGTCCTAACAAAGTGAATTTTAAATAATAAACTTTTGTTTCGTTTTGGGTTGGGTTGTCTTTTGCTATTTTAATATTCATTAATCTAGCTACATTTACTATTATTATGTGACTAAAACTTTGAAGGAACATATAATTTCATGGGTTAAGCCATAAACCACCGTTGTTTTTCTAAAAGAACTCAAATGACATGATATAAATGATAAAATGACATCATATTTATGTCATTATTTAATTTGTGTAGGTCATGTCATATTTGTTGGAATCTATGTCATTATGTACGTGTGATGTTTTGTGGTTTTGCTACACAATAAGTTATGGTACAATATGCTACACCCAAGAGACACTCTTGAAGGAAATGTTCAAATTTAGAATTTTTAGACCCATATAAAAACAAACAATTTCATTCACCTTCATGAAATAAGGGAAGCAAATTAATCACGTTACATTACACAAACAATCAAACCCATCTAGATGACTGATATCACATGATGAACAAAATTATTTAAACACACAAGCGTTAACATAAATTAAGTAAGATAAAGCTCCCAATCTTCGGTAGAATGCAACCAACACCACACACTTGGTGAAAGGTCATATTCTCCAACAATCTTCTCAAATCTTTCTCCAAGCATGTTACAACTCGTTAGGTAGGCAACATTAAATTACGATAATCAAGATAACTTAACACGAAATTTTGTAAGTAAAGACTTATGTTAACATCTATGATAATGCAATTGATTTCATCCTCAATTTACGTGATTTTGTTTAAAATTTAAACACCTAATGAATTATTTATCTACTTATATTAATATTTCATAACTACTGAGTACTTTTTAAAGTTTTATTGATTTGACAGTGAGTAATGGAACCTACCCTAGGGATTGGAATGGGTCCAGGACCCTACCCGGACCCTACTGGACCCGACCCTAATTTAAGGGTATGGGTCCAACTTTTTCAGACCCTAAGGATCCGGGTCCGGGTCTGGGTCCAAATAATTTTTTTTGTGTCCGGGTCTGGGTCTTGATATTTTGGACCCGGACCTGACCCAGACCCGATCCTTATACCCTAAAAATATTTATTATATAAGTTTTAACTTTTTTTTTCCTTGTTTTTGGATATTAGTCTTCCAAGACATTATTTGTATTGTCCTAAATAGAATAAATTGCTCTAGACATAATTATTATTGTAGTTTATATTTTTCTTATGTATGGGTCTTTTTTCTAGATGATCATTTTTGGTCATGAAATATTAATAATGCTGAAAATTTGGCAAAAATAAAGAAATAGGCCTGGACCCTAGACCCGGACCCTAGACCCTACAGACCCTAAGGGTCTGGGTCCAATTTTCCCAGACCCTTAGGGTCCGGGTCTAGGTCCGGCTGGACCGAACCCAGACTCGACCCTTGCCCATCCCTACCTATCCAGATCCGTGTATCCATATACGTTTTTAGCGGATCTGGACCCTTAAATTTTTAGACCCGACGGATCCGGATAGGATCTAGATCCTAGTTTTTAAAAAGGGATCTGGACCGGGTCCTAAATTATTACCCAGACCCGAATCTGTTTACCTGTTTTTTCAAATTTACTTTAAAATATATAATTAAAAGGGTAAAACTTAATGTTAAACTCTTAATGTTATTTATGTTTGGATTTGTTTTATTAAGGTTGAATGCTTGTTTTCTTCAACATCGACATATGAAATGCTAAATAGCGTTGTTTAATTTTGTTATTTAATATCTTTAATTATTGTGACAATTAGGGTCGTTTGAAAAAAATAGGTTAGGATTCGTTTTGGACTCGTATCCGTAGGATCCATCGGATTTGGTTTCTCAATTTTATCACCCAGCGGATCCGGATCGAATCTGGATATATCCATCCCTGAAAAACGGATCTGGATCTGTATCCTAGAGTTTCCAGTCCAGATCCTACCCATTGACATCCCTAAGAAGTACCCCTTCTCAACTGTACTGTTAACGTGTAATATTATTGTCCTTAGTTACGTAATATCAATATTTTACAATATTATTATTAGTTAATGTGATTATAATAAACACATAGTTTTTCCCAAAAAAAAAGTAGATTCCCTGGAAAAGGTTAATTTCTTCATCATTTACAATAACAAATCAAACTTGAAGGAATACTAAATCATTATGTTTGATACGCAGCATGTGACCATCGATTCCAACTATTAGTAATTCATGGATACTACTAGTTTCGGTAGAAATTTTTTCCACTAATTGCTAATCGTTTTTTAATTGCAATTAGATTAACTAAAACTAGTAGTATTAAATATGACTATTATATAACAAATGAAAATACTAATGGCGAATCGACAACGACAGTACAATTGAGATACATTTTGAAATTCATGGTACGCCTAAAAAATACTAAGAGTTTTGTCTTTAAAAAATTTAAAGATATTAAAAACATGTTTTATTTAACATTTTCATCTTTTCAAATTTTTTAATAAAAATTTTTAAACACCTTATGAATTATTTCTGTACTTATATTAAAATTTCAAAACTATCGAGTACTTTTTAAATTTTTATTGATTTTCTTATCGTTTCAAAAAAATTATTGCTTGTAAAAGTGAGTACTCATTAATTTAGCTATGTTTCTGGATTCAAATGGTAAAAATAAGCTTCAATTCAACTAATCCACTTCATAGTATGAAATCCTAAAAAAACACTCCGTAGCATGGAGTCCTATATAAAAAAATTGTTTTATATAAGCCAATCTTTGCGTGGTTGACTCAAAATAAGCCAAGTTTTGGATTATTTTTTATCACGTTAAGCTTGTAGGGCTTTTTTTATTCTATTGAGTTTAACCAGTTTGTGACCTGTTTAGTAGGTTACATCTATTGTGTGTCACAATATGATTCGTTTGCTTTTTATTTTATTTTTTTGTTTTACTTTCTCTGTCCTCCCTCCCTCTCCTCTCCCTCCAGACCACCAAACCCCACCAAGTAGCCACCACTATCACCAATTCATCAAAACTGTCCGTACCACCACCCTCTAAACCCACCCCATCAAACACCAACCACAACCTTCATGGCCCCATCTCTAAAACCCGTCCCAGCACACTCCACCACTACTCAACCCCTAGCCCTGAAAAACCTACCCAATCCCATAAAAAACCCCACCCAAATCCCAACCTTCACGACCCCAACTCCACCACCACCGAGCACATTCGCCCGGTAACCCCACCGAAACCCACCCACCATGAGGTTCGAACTCCCCACCTCCCCTCAACCTCCAACTCGTGACTTCTTTCTCCCTCCTGCCCACCACAACCAACACACCTGCCTCACCCTAGCTCCACCACCCCACTAAAACCAACCCGAAAACCCCCACTACCACCCAATAACACGAAAAATTAGTCGGAAATACTCAGCACTACCACCCAACATTAATTTCCAACTCTTTCTCTATCCTTCACGAGCCACCACCACCACCTATCTCTCTCTTCTTCGCAAAACACCATCAAACTTTTTCTCCCTCCTTTGCAAGCCACCACCACCCAACCAGCACTAACCTAGACGAAAGAGGTCGAGTCTAAGATAGAGCAAATCAAAATCGGGGGTTTAAGAGAGGTGGAGGACAGTGGTGGGAGAGCTGTTTTGTGGGTGGAGATGGTTGCAGCTCGCAGGGGGGTTGCAAATGGTGGTTTCTGGGGTGTTGGTTTTCGCAGGGAGCGAGTGGGGAGAGGTGGTCGCAGGAGGTAGGGAGGTGGTCTTGGGTGCATGAGATGAGGGAGGTATTCGCACGAGGTTGGGGGAAGGGTGGTCGCGGGCAGAGGGTGTAGACACATAATCGTGTCTCCCCATTTAAGGGTCCAATGATGAAACATACTACAGTATTAGTTGGCGCAACCCAACGGAAGAGCAATCCGAATAACAATCCAAAATTGTGTTTCGAAATGATATTCTAAAGCCCAATTAATTATTCATGATGATTAATTGTATTTCACACCCATAAAATATTTTGAATCCATTTAAAGTGTTTTAAGAGCCCAAGTAAATATTTATTATTTTAATAAATATCTATTATAAATATTTTAAATACAAATCAGATTTTTATTCCGTAAAATTCAATCTCCGTATTTTAGGGATAGAAAAGTATATTCAAAGCACGCGTTTAATAAAAAACTGGAATATGCTGGAATATGCGTCGGACGCGGTGGCCGCGCTCAGCGCGCCACGTGCATCCAACACATTGGCCAGAACGCGTCAGGTGCGCCAATGAGCGCCTGACACGTGGACTTGTGACTCACACCGAGTCCTGCCCCTGGCGTAGACCCTGTGTGAGACGCAAGTTTCTTTTTTATCTTTTTAAACATGCGTTTACACGTGTGCAACCCTGATTGGGCAGACCACGTCAGGCGCGCCAATGGGCGCCTGACGCGTGGACCTGCGCTTGCCACGTCGGATTACGCCAGGCGCAGTAGGCGCGTGCGACGCAGTTTCTCTCCGCCTATAAATATGGGCGATTTCCTGAATCAAAGGGGGCTTTTGAATTTATTATTCACGAACACAAAAACTTACGATTATCTCCGAAACACACTTCGAATCTCTAAACACAAAATACTTTCAATACTTCGAATTCTTTTCCAGTTCCTGATCATACTGTGTTTTTGGTTCCACGATTGTTCAGCCTGAAGATCGTTGCGCTCTTCGACCTAAGCCGCATAGGTATAATTCCTAAGGATCCTTGAATAATCAATTATATTTATTACCTGGAAGTTACTGACAATTTATTCATGATGTAGATCTTTAATTAATAATCGTTCTACTGTATATTCTAATCCCTTTTCTATACTTTTATT
Organism: Beta corolliflora; assembly: GCA_947648045.1. Taxonomy (NCBI): domain Eukaryota; kingdom Viridiplantae; phylum Streptophyta; class Magnoliopsida; order Caryophyllales; family Amaranthaceae; genus Beta; species Beta corolliflora. Next base: position 7,263,641 of record CANSZD010002913.1, read on the forward strand.
TTATATTCATATTATTATTATTCATTTATATGTATATTATATGCTTGCCTGATTATTTTATACATATTATATGATTGTCCAGCATGCTTTTTAATCACCTACATGTTATTATTGCTAAACAAGGCCTACAGAATTATTCTAACTAATTCAGATAATTCGGACAACCTGTTAGGAACCTTGTAATATGATTGCTTAATAACTTGTCATTAAAAAATTAGTCTTTTATGTGCTTCTTGAACCAACCTAGACTAAATATTTTTAGGTATGATTATTCGTTGGCATAAAATTTGTAATGAATCGATATTTAGTAAAGGCCAGCAATGGGGAACATGGTTCCTCACTGTGTTGTACCCTCACCTCCGAACTCAATCTTTGGTTCATTTTGACCATCTATGGAGTCTAGAAGGGAAATCTACATTGGATAAAGTCTCCAAGATGTTCCCACAGTTTTCAATATCCAATTAGGTTTATGATTCTTCATTTAAAGAATTGTTGGCGACTTCAAAATAATTTTCAATAAAACCTTTACAATGGGGTAGTCAAAATCAAATACGCGCTCATCCCGCGTAGGCGAAATAAAAACACGCCTATAATTTGGCGACTCCACTGGGGAGGATTTAAAAAAAAAATATTCTTTTTAAATGAGTGGGTGAAACTTGAAAAATACGATTCATTCTCCTTTTATGCCTTTGAATAATATGCTATTTTGCATATGCATGGCTATTGTTCAGCCACCATAAGGACAATCTACCTTGCCTTATTAGCACATGTTCTATGTGTGAGCTCACTCCCGGGGGGTTGCGCTTTGCCCTTCTAAAAAGCTTCCTGAGCGATAGTGTTGGATCTTAGTTATAAGCAAACCTACCCAACCATGGCATTGTTCTCTTGTTCCTGACTTGAGAACTGGAGTGCGTCTTGTACGTGGCCACATCTTTAAGGAGGGGTACGAAGCGTGGGATCAATCTCTTAGTCATGGACCCTTTTAGACTGAACCTAAACCTGACCATAGTTGAACATAGAACTGGATTTTAGGTTGGAACTTTGGCGTCCATGTTATATGACATTTGCCTGTGATTGCAATTTCTTCCTGCTATTATTTTGTCAAAATCGTTGTTATTCGTTGCGTCCAAAATCGCGTCTAAATAACAAACAAAAAAATCGTCAATTAACCAAAACGTATTAAAATTTCTACTTTGTTGGGAAAGACCTAATAAAAACTTTTTTGTTGAAAAAGACCTATTATAATACATCCCTTTGTTACTTAAGACCACCTCAACGTTCTCCGGCCGAAAAGTTAATTTTCCAACATTGACTTTTCTTCCCCTCCCTTTCTATTAACATGCGACCAACCTATTTCTATTCCGTTATAATGGGAAGCAAGAGGAATGGGTTTGGTAGGGTTAAGGGATTAGGATAGAAAAAAAATAGGTTGGTCCCATTTAATGAGAAAGGAAGGAAAAAGAAAAGTCAACATCAGAAAAGTGACTTTTAGGGCGAAAAACGTTGAGGTGGTCTTAAGTAACAAAAGGAAGTATTATAATAGGTCTTTTTCAACAAAAAAGTTTTTATTAGGTCTTTCTTGACAAAATGGCTATTTTAATAGGTTTTTCCCAACAAAAAGTTCTTTTTTTTATTCATTTTACTGGCAAGCTGTTTTAATCTATTTTACCTCTCTTCCAATTCTTTTCATCAATTGTGTGTATCAGAAGAAAATGGGTTATGATATGATTGGGGAGGAGCGAGTAACAGTAGATTTTTATTTCTTTTAGTATCAAGCAGTCAGAGGAGAGGTAGAGGCAAAGAAATCACTCCTGAACCATGTAATATGTTACCTAAACCAATACGAGAAGTTTACCTGAACTTGGGATTAATGAAAAATAGATTAAACTTAAGATTAATATGGGAAGACACTTAAACCTAATTGGAATCTATAGGGTTAATTTTCCCTCTTAAAAAAGTAATACTCTCTATACTTCAAAATATAGGACATGCATGCATGATATTCGAGCTCGAACTATAACCGTTAATTAATCTCAATTTAAGTTAATAAAATAATAAGAAAATAATACTATTATAGTATTTTTCAAGACTGATCTAATGGTATAATTTATAATTTTTATTTGTCACATTCACTAGTAGAATAATTGCTTATTGCTGCGGTCATTAAGTGGCCTATTGCTGCGGTTTTGACCGCGCAACAATTAAGGGCGCAGCAATAGGTAATTACCCAAAACTGCAGCAATAGGTAGTGTGAATAACAAAAATAATAATTGAAAAGTAACCTATTGCTGCTGTTGTTGGTAAAAACAGCAGCAATAGGTGAGTCTATTGCTGCTGTTTTTACCAAACAACTGCATCAATAGGTTGTTTTTTAAAGAAACCGCAGCAATAGATTTCGGTCAAATTGGTCAAATAATTTTGAAAATCTCTCGTTGACATCTATTGCTGCGGTTTTCGGCCGAAACCGCAGCAATATGGTTATTTTACCTTTTTCTTTTTACGTGATATATTGCTGCGTATGGGTAAAACCGCAGCAATACCACCGCATCAATAAGCAATTATTCTACTAGTGATTATAACAGATATTTGTCGTCAAAGCAAATTTTCTTAAAGCGTGAATTCTTTATATTTTGAGATAGAGGGAGTATATAATTTTATGGTGGTATTAAGTAAAATTTGGAAAAAATTGAAATAAAAGTTTATTTTCTTCGTCCATTGGTATTTTGGTATTACTATATGATGGTTTAGGTTGTCGTAAAACTTTTGTGGAAAGTTCATTTTCTATGTGCATTTGTATTACCATATGATGATTTTAGGTTGTCATTAAACCTTTGTGGAATGTTTGTTTTCTATATATGTGCACTGGTATTATTATTTAACGGTTTTAGGTTGTCATAAAACCTTTCTGGTTCTTAAAAATGTATTGGTAAAATTAGTAATTTTTTGGTAGAAATAGAATGTATTATGTCAGTACAATTTGTTGTTATTGGACAATTGACAATAGTTATGGATCTTTCATCCCTCTCTTTTAGTTAGGGTTTCATTTTTGACTACTCGTATACGTAATTATGGGAAAAAAGTTGCTCTATTTATTTGGTATTAATCCCATCTCTAATTAATGGGGGTCCAGTGCAACAATAGCTCACAAGGCATTGGACAATGTATCATGGAGATTTCTTAACTGGATATTTGATGAAATGTACTTCCTTGCAAATGGAAAGTTTGGATATGGTCTTGTGTGATGTCGGCCTCGGCATCCATCCTCATTAATGGGTCCCCGACATTTTCCTTCAAACTTTCAATGAGGCTTGCAATAAGGCGATCCCCTCTCCCCTTTCTCTTTGATCTTGTGGTTAAAGTCCTGAGTTTACTGATCTTAAAAGCCACTAGTTCGAGCCTGTGGGAAGGCATCAAAAATGCCCAATGGAAGCAACATCACCCACCTTCAATACGCAAAAAGATGCAATTATATTCTGCCCCCCTGAACCTGGAATATCTCCAAAACATCAAAAAATAATACCCTAGCTAATTTTCTTCCATGTTGCTTTTGGTTTATAGGTGAACTTTCACAAGAGTTCCTTACATGGTATTAATGTTCATCACAAAGCCTGGTTACCGAAACTGCCACCACTCCTCAATGTATGATCGACTCTTTACCCATCACTTACCCAGGTCTCCCCATTGGAGGCAACACTACTCGTCTCAGCGCATGGGATCCAATTATCAACAGGATGACTTATTGGTAGGAGAATGACTTATTGGTAAGAGAAGCTACTATGTTAATGGGTAGTTGTGTGGCACTTATCAAGACCTCGCTTTCTAGTTATCCCCAATATTACATTTCCATTTGTTCGATCCTGCAAGGCGTGATTGACAAAATCAATAAGCTCCAACCACGTTTCCATTTGAGTGGCACTACGGGAAAACCTTGATGACTCTAGTATCTTGGAGTCAAATTGAACTGCCAAAATTGCTTGGTGGCTTAAACGTGGGAACCTTGTATATCTAAATATTTATCTCTTCTTCAAATGGATTTGGCGCTCTTTTATGAGCCTAAGTCTCTATGGCTTCATGTGATTCAAGAAAATTTTGGGTACGATCATGCTCCCTTAAAGTAACATAACTTGACCCTATCATGGTGGCATATGGAAAGGTATTTGTAACTCCATCATCCCAGAGTATAATGTTGGACCAAAACAAAAGTCGGAAATAATGTGGGTAATAGCTTTAATACCTCCTTTTAGCACGAGATTTGGGTTGGAGACCTGCCTCTCAAGTCTCTCTTTCCAAGACTATATATTCTTAATTGCTATAAACTCAAATACGTCAATAGCCTCAACAGGCATGTGGGATGACCATAATAGGGTTTGGATTTTCTCCTAGCATCAATCCCTAAGACCGCGAGATGTGGAGAAGCGTGATAACTTTCAATACCTCTTAAACCAAGTATCCCTAACCCCAAATTGTGACGATTATTTGGACTCCTCAAAAAGAAAGCTCATTTTCCTTTTAATCCTTTAGCTACGAGCTTGCCAAATCATCATCCTTCACCCTTCAAGATGCTATCAAAGGTGCTTAGAAGGGCCTCGTTCCTCTTAGCATCAATTATTCATACGGATGGCTCTCTTGGGCAAAATTAACACAAAATTGAAACTTGCTAGTATTGGCCTCATCCCCCAATCGGTCTGCATGTGTGTTTTTTGTCTATTGCAGCCTGAAAGTAATGACCATTTGCTGCTCCATTATAATCTCTCTTAGCTTCGTTGATCTTGGTGGCTTGAATTGCAGGATATTTGGTGGGCTACTCCCTCATGCTTGAATGATGCTTTTGTCCAATGTTAATATGGTGGGAAGGATACCTTCTTCAAAAAAGTTTGGGGGGCTAATTTTTTCATCATTGTTTGGACTTTATAGGAGGAAGGAAATTCGAGAATATTCAATAACATCTTGTGTACCTTCTCTCAACTTCAAGCTCTTGTTCTCTTGAGACTAAATTGGTGGATCAAAGGTTGGGGTGATCCATTGCCATACTCAGCTGATGATATTATAAGAAACCCCGCCTACCTTCAACGATCGCATTCAACCACCATGAAGCCTCAAATTCCACCTCCTCAATCCTCTTTAGACTTGTCCTCTCCACCTCCAAGTTCCATTAAATGGAATTATAATGCCTTGATAAACCTTTCAATCCATTCATCAGCAATCGGGGGCGTTCCTTGAAACTCATATGGCAAATTCATTTGATGTTTTTCAAGTACTATCCCACATATTGAGACCAATTCTGCTGAGATGACTATTCATCATCGTGCAACAAAAATCATTATCACCGACTACATAATTCGTGGTAAATCCATCATCATTGAATTCGATTCAGCAAATGCAGTCAAATGGTGTAAATACAATTGTGGAGGTCCTTGGAACCTTAGCTTTCTCCTAAATTTCATTCGGCAATGTCCAAAAATCCTTCCTCAAAATCGCCATCATATGTAAAGGAAGAAGCTCCAGTAATGTTGTTGTAGACTCTGTAGCTAAATAAGGCTTCACTCATAACTCGAATTCCTTGTCTGGTTATAAGAATGTTCCCCTATCCTTTGTGGCTTGTTATAAATATGCTCCCGTATCTTTTGTGGTCTGGCTACAAGGCATATTGGGCTCTGAAGAGCTTCAATATGAGCTTGGATGAGGCCGGTTTGCATCGGAAATTGCAGTTGCAAGAGCTAGAGGAAATAAGGAACGAGTCCTACGAGAATGCAGCTATTTATAACACTACTACAAAAATATTCAAAGAGACCACCTAAAAATCCCCTTAGAGACCACTTGAGAGGTGGTCTCTAGCTCACTAGTCTCTTTATATAAAAGACCACTTTTTAGAGGTGGTTTTTTAAATAATAAAAAGAGACCACTATAAAAAATTAATGGTCACTTAGGTGCTGGATAGAAGAGATATGCAAGAAGGAAAAGAAACCACTTAATTGAATCACGTGGTATCTTTGATTCTACCAAGAGGCCACTTAGGCAGATAAGTGGTCTCTTTAGGTCCATTAAAGAGGCCACTTATATTTGTTAGGTGGTCTCTTTACTCAACATAATTATAATAGTGGTTTACGTTGGCTTTTTTTTCCCCAAAAATTTACATATATTCCCTCTTATTCTCAGCATCCTTTACTTGCGTAATTATTGATAAAAACTAAACAAAAAGAACATTCAAAGAAGTGCCACATTTCTTACAAATCTGTTCTGACATTGAAATTAAGAGAAATTTGCTAGCTCAAAGCTATACAAGTACAATGTAGCAACTACATAAAAATTGTCAAAATAAAGAAAAAATGGGAAAAAGCTACATAATAATCTAAGCTCCCCAAGCACAAGCAGTACTAAAAATCTAAATTAAGCTAAAAACAAGGTTCTTGTCAAGTGCATTGGTGTACTGATTGATAGCTGGAGGAACCTTCACACGCTGCTTCAAAATCCTTCTCTTCCTATGAATTTGAACCACACGACACCATTGATGAATCTGGTGAGATCCTTCTTTTGTAGAAGAGCACAACCAATTCCAAATTGATTGGGTCTCATCTCAACAAAGGGTTTGTAGCCTTCTCCTATAAAAAAACATCACAAAATCAATATGCATACAGACATTTCTAACGATGCTACACTAAACTCCAAAGCTTCATGATACACTTCTAAACAACTTACCTATATTTTTTCAGATTCCCAAGTTTCCTTCAGATAAATTGTAACGACAAAAACTAGCACAACATTTTAGTATTTGACCATTACATTACAAACAATGCTACTCTTCTCTTACGACATTCAACATTCTAATCCTTAACCATAGAACACCAATCTGTACACCAAACTATTCAACTGAACAATAAGCTACACTACAAATACCAATCTGAAACATCAAGATGAGACTAATACATCATCTATGTATCAATACCTAGATCATCTTACATTTACAAAATTCTATAATCCCATCAATCCATACAACAATATATTATTTTCTTCTGGCAATTATTCTATAACACGACATAAATCAATTGACCAAAATAAATAACACAAAACTAACATCTAAATATCTAATAGAGTGTATGAGAAAGAGAAAACTTACAGGCTTCTTTTTTGAAGCAACAGTCTTCACAACTCTGAAATACATACATATTAACCAGAACATGGGTGGCGAAATCAAAGTGAAGGAAAAGGGGTCATAACAACATTTAGCAAACTACTTTGTTCATTCACAAATACAATAACATCTAGCAAACTAAATAAATCGATGACAAATGCCACTGAAATTTCCAGGACAACAATAACCCATATAAAATTGTAGACAAAAATGTGATTAATAAATTGTTCATCAACAAATGCAATAACAACATTTAGCAAACCAAAAAAATCAAAAATCCAGTAAATACAAAAACTTTCTTAAAAAAAGCCCTAATTGGCCTTGTCGGTATTGTTATCAGTTTTTGCCTCTTATGATTCTCCATCTGCTTTTCTGATTTTCATAGATCCAAAACCCTAACAAATCAATTTCTCAAAAATCTAACCAGAAAATGGTGATAAAAAGTCAATCAATTGGTTAAATTAACAAATAAAATCAAATTAAAGCACCGCGATTACCTTGAAAATTTCTTAAATTTGCTGAAATTGAAGTAGCATGCGTGTGTATGATGATGATGATGAGTAAACTTGGCTGGCAACGAGCACATGAATCAGAAGAAACACACGACGAAAGTACTCATCACGACTGACAACCCATGAATTTTAGGAGCACAAAGAAGGGAGACACAGATGGCGAAGCTTAAGAGCACTTTCGAGCCGTCGACGAACGACTCAGATGGAGAAGGAAGAAGAGAGAAGGGAGAAAGAGTACAGAGAAGTAAAAGAAGGGAGAAAGGAAAAAAATGGCTATGATGAGTATGATCAGTCAATGAGGGTTTAGGGTTATATAAAACTTTAATTTTAAACTAGGAAAATCAATGAAACCACCTTTACCTCAAAGTGGTCTATTTTCTCTTATTAAAGAGACCACGTTTTTAAGAAGTAAGGTTCTTTTTATTAAATAACCATCTATTGGATAACGGTGGTCTCTTATTAGTGGTCACTTTGCCCACATTTGTAGTAGTGTAAAGCAAAAAAGAAGGCTTGGCATGATAAGTTAATCATTAGGAAGGACTTTGAGGTTGGCCAAAAGGTCCTTCTCTTTCAATCTCGCCTCCGTTCATTTCCAGGTAAACTACGTTCTCAGTGGAGAGGGCCATTTATTGTGATGAAAATATGTCCACATGGAGTTGGGAGATAAAGAGTGAATCAACATCGATGACTTTCAAGGTTAATGGACAACGTTTGAAGCCCTACTATGAAGGTTTTCAACTAGAAGAAGTTGATAGGGTAACGTTGGATGACCCGGTGTATGAGTAAGAACATCGGATGCACTACGTCGTGCCAACGACTTTAAATATGGAGCTTCTCGGGAGGCAACCCGAGCTTTACTTTACATATATTTCTTTTGTAAAAATTCTTTTTGTTCGATGTGATTTTACGCTTTGTGTGCTTATTTTTTGTTGTTGTAGGTTGGTGACGGAGGAGTTGTGCGAATTAATAAGAAAAAGAAAAAAAAAGAGGGGAAAGAAAGTGAAAGGGGAGAAAGTGAAGAAAACAATGACAATGAAAAATGAAGTTTGGAAGGATAGGAGTGTGTTTATGCAGCAAAAACGTACAAGGAAATGCACAAATCAGGAATCCGCAGCAATTGAAAAAACAGGAAGATGTCACTGGTCGTGACTCTCGTCGCACCTCGCGACACTTGAAAATTTGCCTGTCACACCTCACGACTGCCGTCTCGACTCGCAAGCAGCTTCTGCCTAGAATACTGCAACCAAATTTCAGAAAGGAACACGACTTTCCCCCCATTTCTCATTCACTCGACCTTCCCACTCTCTCTCACCTCCCTCACAACCCCTCTCTCTCTCATACTCCCCTCCCACCACCACCTTGCCGCCACTCCACCACACAAATTCGACACCCTAACCTCTCTAAAACTAGCAAACACCAACCTCCCTCTTTAAATTCATCTCCTCACACTCAAATTTTCAGAATTTATTTTCAAAATTTTAAACCCTAGAATTTGGGGGTTTCTTTTGGTGAAGAAATTGGAGTAATTGGAGGGTATTACTTGAAGATACAAGCAAGGAGTGGAGTTCAACTACCACAAAACCCACTACACTGCACTCTTGGAGCAATTGGAGGTTTCATTTTGGTACATTCTTTCCATCTCTAAAAACACTTTGTTTGGTTTGAGAAGCTTTCCTATATTGTTCATTATTGGTATTGGATTGTTGTTGGTTGTTATTGTTGTGTGAATCATTGGTGATTGTTGAGAATTGTGGATTGTTGTGGTGATTGTTTTGAATATTGTTTCACTTGGGAATTGGTGGTTGTGTTGAATTGTGTGCAGGAAGTTGTTGAATAGTGATGGCAACACAAAAGAGAAAAACTAGTGGTTGTAGTAATTTAAGAACTGTTCCCTGAATCAATTCCTTAGGATTACATTCACTTAATGTTTATGCAAAAAGACGGTGGGATAGATTAACAAGGAAGGATAGGCAAATTCAAGAGACGAAATTTGCTTGTGAACACACCTTGAATGACTTAGGTTTGCTTCAACCCATTGAACAATTAATGTAAAAGTTGGTATTCATGATTTCCTTTACAAACGAGCTCCCACCTATGAATGATACACCCTCGAATTCCTATCTGCCTTAGAGAGGGGAGAAGATGAAGATAAACCTTATATTACCTTTCACTTCAATGACAATGAGCTTATAATGTCATACATGGAAGTGAGTGAAGCTTTTGGTTGGGATTATGGAGATGATGGAAGTTTTAAGAACTCTGAGGGCTATAATGAAGCGGTCTTTTGGTATGCCATCACCAATGGTCTCATTTGGCATAGTCGGTGCAAAAGTAGTTCCATTTCCCATCCAGCACTCTGTTTTATTCACCGCGTCCTTGCAATGACGGTGTTCTGTCATGGGGAGACAATAAATCTTCCCAAGTTTGATTTGAAATATTTATGGGCAATGACACCTCAAGGAGTTGGGTGTCCGGATTGGTTACATATTTGGGTCATGAATTGCTTAGAGCTTCTAGGAAGGAGTCGGGCAAGATTAGTATGGGAGGTATGGTTACCCTCCTTACGGAGTACGTTAATGTGCACATACCCCTAGATGCCGAAGATAACCCTATTCTCCATCAACTAGGTACCCCTAGAACTAGTCGCACTCATCCCACTAATGAATATACTATCCATCAATTGAAGAAAGCCTCCATACTTTGGTTTCCCAAGCGCCAAAATGCTTATGTGTGGCTTTATGGTGCCAATAATGTGAAGTACATGATTTTGCTGCAACCACAGCGCACGACTATCACTGCGGAGACTACACATGCTCAACTCTATATTCCTCCAGAAGAGAACTATCTCCCCGGGGTAGAGGAAGAGTAGGGTCAAGTCAGGACCCCGGAGGCGGATGCTGCACCCCCCTAATTTTTATGATATGGTAGAAGATAGATTGGATTCAATTGAGGAGAATCAAGCCACTTTCGGGGTTCAACTTGGTGAAATGCAACACCAAGTTGGTGGATTTGAGGACACTATGTATTCTATGTCTTCCATGGTTTCGACCATGAATAACTTCTTTGTGTCCAAGTATCCAGCATATTAGGATCCTACCCCTTCGATCGAGCAGCATCTTCGTTAGGACCGAGAGGAGCGTGCTTCTAGGAGAGTGGGCCGCCGCAATCCTAGAAGTCCATATAGCTCTTAGATGTGCCTACTTCTTTCCTTTCTCCCTTTCTTTTAGTTACACATTAGGGACAATGTTTCTACTAAGCGTGGGGGAGGAGGATTCACATGCTTTGTATACATTTTGCTTTGGTGTATATTTTGTTTGTGTTTATATTGCATTATCAATGAAAAAAAATTCAAAAAAAAATATGGAAGAAAAAAAATTCAAAAAAAATGATGAAATTAAAACCCGCTAAGTTGAAAACCCGCAAGGCCGAGCGACTTAGGAAAAATTTGGGGGCTTGATAGGTTGGAAACCCGAAAGGGTAACCTATGCAATACAAAAGGCTTAAAGAGCGGGTGAGTTTTGAGTTAAAAAAAGAGAGGTTAGGATGAAAACCCGAAAGGGCTTCCAGGCAAAATGTGAAAAAAAGAAAAGAGAGAAAAATACATTACTCATTTTCAGCAGTTGGCGTGATAAGGTTGGAGGTGATCTTGGAGGTTTTCGGGTAAGATTAGTCTTTTATTTAATTTTTTTTGGTAGTTTGGGTGTTTTGTTAGCGTGTTATAGCTTTTGTGAAAGATGGTTTGCAGGTAGGGCTTGAAGCTGAGCTTGGGGGAAGTGGTTTTTGTTGGGGGGATTGTCCTTGGTTGGAAATTGTTGAAAGTTCAAATCCTTTGAGAATTCAGGATTTGAGCTCATCTTATTTGACTATTTTTGGGGTAAGCATGGGAATATCTCTTTTTGTTGCCTTCCCATGTCTAATGGGTGATTGTGGAGTTGTTGATATTTAGGCTAACCTTAGGTTTGGAGCGATAAGGGGATGTTAGATGTTGATGTGTAGCTTGGGGATTTTGGGGTTTTTGATTCTTCTATTTAGAGTTTACTTGAGGGCGAGTATGGTTCAAGCGTGGGGGAATTTGATGTGCCAAGTTATGCGTGCATCTTAAGCACATTATCACCCCTTTTGGTTAGTAGTTAGGCTTAAGTGTGGAAGAATGAAGTTGTTTTAGTCTTAGAAGGTTTAGGAGTAATATGTTGATTTTTATCTCCTAATTCATAATTTTGTGTATTTTAAAGAGTAAAGGTCGTTGTTAGGGGGTCCCGCTTTCTCCGAGATGTTTGAGATGCAATATTATAAGGATGATCGGGAATTTTGCCAAATGAAGATTTGTGGCAAGCTCGGCAGCAAAGGCCAGGAACCAGCATAGTCGCACCTCGCTAGCGCGGTCGCGGGTCGTGACCCCTTTGTCCAGCCCAGGTCTGCAGCGTTGGGAAAAATCAGTAGCTCGTCACACCTCGCGACCAGTAACCGACTTTGGCGGTTTCTGCAACAACTAGGTTTTCCTCCGTGAGTATAAATAGAAATAGGCGCCTCTTTTATAGAAACGAGCAAAAAACAGAGCAAGGGCCAGGAATTTCATCTTTCATTTTATTTTCACTTCTCTTTCATATTCTAGTTTGTATTATAGTTAGATTATGGAAATTGTAGCTTAAATTACTCTTGGGAACGATTAATCGAAGCTTCAACTACTTATTGTGAGATTCTCTACTCTCTACTATTTCTCTTGGTTATTGTTTGGTTTCTTACATTCCATTATATGATGATTTCAAAACTTGCTAAGAGTACTAATAGTTTAATTTTGTGATTCATCAATTGCTAGATTCAAGAATAGAATCAGATTGTTCTGTTCTTTTATAACTTGGTAGTAAACTAAGATTTAACTTTGCATGCTGATCATGAATTGTTGGAACTTAGGGAAATCAAACAAATTGATTGAATTTTTATCGCTTGTATGACGTTGGTAAGCCTATTGGTTCTCTATTACTATTGCTGTTCTTGAATTGAACTTAGACGCAGATAAGACTAAGTTCTTCAATAGTAAGGGTTTTATAGTTACGCTGATTGTGCTATTAACTACAAGTAAGGAGAATAGGAGATTTCATCTCAATAATAGGTAACCTTGGACTTAAGTAGAGTTGTGGTTTCAATGATCAATAAATTAGTTGAAAGCGGAGATTAATCGGACTCAAGATTTGCTTATATTGAATTTCTATAACTTTCAGTTAGTTATTTAGATTTGTTTAGTAGCAATTTTTCTTGAAACTCCCCCCCCCCCAATTATATTGGTTACTTGACACTTCGAGTCATCTACGTGTTGTTTATGTTGAGTATAAACTTGTCCCTGTTTCCTTGTGAATACGAACCTTACTTCCCTTCTGCATTTAGTTGTAAAAGAGAGTAGGAGAAATTTATTTTGGGATAGGTGCATACGACTAATGGACTTGCCCACTGTGGTGCTGGTGGTTAAAGTTATGGGACCTGCAATGGGTATTTCCTAATTCGAGCCTTAAGAGTGTCTATGATCAATAGAGATTCGTGTTTTCAAAAAGGTCTAGTATGCAACGTTTTTCATTATTATTTGTACATTATGGAAGGAGAGGAATGCTAGTATTTTCAATAGCATCTCGTGTTCAATCTCGCATCTTCAAGAATTGGTCTTGCTTAATTACGCTTAGCTGGTGGTCAAAAGGGTGGAGAGATCCCTTTCCATATTCATATGAGGAGATTCTCAAAAATCCTTCATGCCTTTTATGTTCTGAACCCCAAGAAAATTTTGGCTTTGGCTTTATTAGCCCAGCAACCACGCAACAACTCTGGCCTCCTCCTCGTGCTGGCGTTCTCAAATGGAATGTCGACGCCTCGGTAAATGTTTCTCAATCATTGTCTGCCATTGGAGGGGTTCTTTGAAGTAGCTGCGGAATCTTCAAATGTATGTTCTCAAGCCCTATTCCTGCTATTGAAATAAACTGCGCTGAGATCCTTGCTATTTTTAGAGCTATTCAAATTTCCATCAAATGTGAGAACATCAAAAATCACGCAATGATAGTGGAATCTGATTCATCAAATGCGGTAATGTGGTGCAATGAAGACAATGGAGGACCATGAAACTTTAGCTTTCAACTGAATTTCATAAGGAATGCAAGAAAGGGTGGGCTAAATCTAGAGATTGTCCATAAAGGCAGGAATTCAAATTTCGTAGCTGAATCCTTTGCCAAGCAAGGATTAGTGAGAGACGCGGAATTTATTGCCTGGCTATGAGTTCCCTTTGTAAGCTTGTTCTTTCTCTTTGGATAGATTTGAAATTGTTATTCTCGCTTGGTGATTGTAGACACATAATCGTGTCTCCCCATTGAAGGGCCCAATGATGAAACATACCGTGGTCTTAATTGGTCCGACCCAAGGGCAGACCAGTCTGAAAAGATATCCCAAAACTATTTCGAAAAAGTGTTAAAGTCTTGTTTTAATGCCCAGTTAATTATTCATGATAATTAATTGCATGTTGAGCCCAATCCTTTGAAAATCCCAATTAATTGTTTAATAATAATTAATTTTTTTATTTAAATAAAATAAATATTTTCAAAGATATTTTCATAATCAAGTTTTATCCCGTGAAATCAGATTTCCAAACTTAAAAGATAAAAGAAAATCTTTAAAACGCGTATTATAAAAAAACTGTCAAAACGTGTCAAAAGCAAGGCGGTGTGCTAAGCGCACTAACGTGCGCCAAGCGCACAATTTTGCCATGTATTTGCCACATAAGCGTGCGCCTAGCGCACATGCTACGCTAAGCGCACAAAACTGCCACGTAGACTTATGTGTCACATAGAGTCCTGCACCAAGCGCACTTCTTTGTGTGAGACACATCTTTTTCTTTCTTATCTTTTTCAAAGCGCGTACCACGTGTACGCTTTCTACTGGGCATGCCGCGTCAGGCGCGCCAATCTGCGCCTGACAGTCGGATTTGCGCGTGACACGTCAGCTTGTGCCTGGCGCAGCTGGAGCGTGAAGCGCAGTTCCGTTTTTCCTATAAATACACCTGATTTCCGTATAGATTTCAGAACGGATTTTCACACTTAACACCTCGAACTCCATGAATATATTTACGAACCTCACTACAAAAACACCATACTTTTCAAATCTACAAACATACAAATACATATTTTCATACATACATTCAAATCTTTCAGACATTCATACTTTGAGGCTTAACGATTGCTCGTCCCGAAGGTTGTCAATCTCGCAGACCCAAGCCACAGTATAATCCTGAGGGTCCTTGAATAATTCATTATTTTTATATTGAAGTTACTAACCATTTATTTCATGATGTAGATCTTTGGTATAAAATCGTTCTACTGTATATTCTAATCCTTCCTTTTTATTTATTTTCATACATTATTATATGCTTGCCTGATTGTTCTATACATATTATATGATTGTTCTATGCATGACTTTTATCACCCATATGTTATTTTTGCTAATCAAAGGACTATAAAACTGTTCTAACTAATTCAGATAATTTGGACAACCTGCTAGGTACCTTGTAATATTGATTGCATAATAACTTGTCACTAAAAGTTAGTCTTTTATGTGTTTCCTGAACCAACTTAGACTAAATATTTTTAGGGTGTATAAAATATTATATGATTATTCTTTGGTATAAAATTTGTTGTGAATCGATATTTGTTAGAGGCCAGCAATGGGCAACATGGTTCTTGACTGTGTTATACCCTCACCCCCGAACTCAATCTATGGTTCATTTTGACCATCTATGGAGTCAGGATGGGGAAATCTACATTAGATAAGTCCCTAATTTGTCCCTACAGTTTTAATATCCAATTAGGTTTATGAGTCTTTCTTTAAAGACTTGTTGGCGACTTCAAAACATTTTCAATAAAACCTTTACAATGGGGTAGTCATATACAAATACGCGCTAATCATCCCGCGTAGGCGAAATATTTTTAACTCCATCAGCCTGCTAATCATTGTAAGCTGGACTTGTCTGCTGCTAAAGCTCTTAAATAAAGATTTACAAACTATCAAAAAAAAAATTATATGATCCCAAATTTCTCTAATTTTATTCTTCCCAAATTTATATACTACTACTAGCATGGCAACAAGCAAACTCTTTCGGTTCCACCAACTATTGTCCATGGCACCACCCCCACCACCGCATAAATCAGGTAATCAAGTGGGAAAAAAAAACACATAAACAAATAACTGAGAGTAAATCAAAGAAAATTTGATAAAATCAATAAATTCCACAACCACAAAACCATGATTCCGATTCCGATGATTTCGCCGTCAAAAATTGAGTTTGCGGGCGATATGATGACTTTGGTGTTAGGCCCTGTTTGGCACTAGCGTTTGAGGTAGCGGTTAGCGGTTGAACAAGATTAAAACGCTACTTAAGAAAATTATGAGTGTTTGGTAAGGTAGTGGTTGAAGTAGCGGGTAGCAGTTGAAGTAGATTATGAGTAGCGGTTGTGGAACGTTACTACAAGTAACGTTTGAGATTTAGAGGTAGCGGTCTAGCAAATAAACACTATATAATAGCATAAGGTAGAATTATTAACCAATGTTTTTTTTATTTCTTTTTCCTTTTACTGTCTATTTATTGTTTTATTTTATGACAATTCAATGTTTATTTTATAATAGTAGAGATGTAATTTAAATATTTATTTTAAAGATAAGATATTTTACAAGTATTTTAGTTAAAATTGGTAATATAAATTTTTCGAGGGTTAAATATCTTCTTAGATTTAAACATTTCTTTGAGCACCTAAAAAGTCATACACTCCTTTTTGTGTAACTTCTTTGAAAAAATAAATCTTGAATTTAGCTATTGAACGAACATATGAAATTATTGTAGTTCATTTCATATTAGAATAAATGTCATTTATTGTCTTTTATAATTTCAACAGCTATATTTGTCAAACACTTCTAATTAAACAATTAATTTAATCGCTGATCGCTGACAGCTACTAGTAGACAGCTAGCCGCTACCCCCAATAGCTACAGCTACTGCAACCGCTAACCGCTACTAGAACCGCTAGTTTTGCCAAACATGCCCAATAAACGTTGGTGGTTTACAAGATATAGAAATTCTTATATGGTAAAATGCTTTAATATCAATGGTGGTAGAGATCTAAAGTAAAGGTAAGGGTAGGAGGTGGGCTTATTCTGCTACATCAAAGTCGTTACTCGTTCGGTGGCTCGCTGCTCTTATATGTGATGCCGAAAATGACAAGGAAAGAGGTTTGAAAAATGAATTTGAGTTTGGGGGGTAAAAGGGAGAGCCGTAGGTTTTACAGGAGGAGGAAAATTTCTATTTTGATTAAAAAACATTTTATTTAATATGTTTATTTTATTTTAGTTAAAGGATTAATGAATTAATGCAGTATAGTGTGAAAAGACTTTAATTCTATATTAGGTCATTTATGATGCATTTGTATGATGATTTACGTTTTTTAAAATTATTCATCTTATCTAATGCCGGGGCATTCCTTAGCTTTTGCCTTAGTAAATATAGCTATCTACTTTATAATTAAGTGCGTGGTGTTTAGTTGACATTAGGTTAGGCTGTGGGTGATGGGTAAGAGATATTTGAAAAAAAACTATTACTTTAATTAACACTGCAGTCTGCACATCTTTCATGCCTAATTAAGTATTTATTAATCTATGTTATGCCATATTTGGTACTCTGACCAGGGTATATATTGATAGTTCCAAGGCCTTCTATTTAACAATATCAATGAGGCATCTTTTGGCCGTATGCACATGACTCCATTATCTCTTAAAGTAGTGCAATACAACAATAATCATTTGACTGCACCTCTTTACCAATATTAGTATATAACTTGATAGCCTGACCAAACATTATCTCTTAAATCTAGGTTTTTATTATTGATTGAGATAGAATGTGGGTCAAAGAGTATAAGAAAACTAAAGGAAGTATAATACTCCCTCCGTCTCATAATATAAGCCCCCTTTTCTTTTAAAGTGTCCCAAAATATAAGTTCTGTTTCTATTTTCAATCAATAATTATGTCCAAAATACCCTCATAAAAATAATTTAATTTCCAAAAAGTCCTGATAATTTCAGCTTCCAATGCACCATTATTAATGATAAAATGGAATCTTTTACCCCATTGAACTCATCTACACAAAACTATGCAACATTAATGTTCAGTTTTAATTTTTTGTTAAAAAGAAAAAACAATATAGGTGTTTCCCAATAAAAATGAATCTTTTTATTCAAATAAAACAAGATTCTATTTTACCTTAATTCCCGTGTAAAAACAAAATCAGGACTTATATTATGGGACGGAGGGAGTACTTGTAGAACCATGCAAAAATGGAAGTGCTCAAATTAATTTGAGACAATTAAAAAAAAATATTCAGACTGTTCTTGGATAGAAGGAGTAGAATTTAATTTTCATTCAAATCAGATTGCTAATGTATCAGGCTCGCTCAATTAAGGTTTACAGAATATGCCACTTTCCAATAACAAATAATTAAGCCAAAAAACCTCAATATATGTATGCTTTATATTTGCAAAAAGATTTTGGAACCTGTAACTAAAACAAATCAGCTACTAGAATAATTAGAACTCTCGTTGAATACTTCTTTTTCAGATAATTGTTCTCTATAGAAATATTTCGATTTTGATTCATGAACAAGCTTAATTATTATTTTCTTATAATCATAAGTTAAAATATCTCTTACCAATATATAGTTACTCAGATTATTCTACAATCGATAAGCTAGATGATCATTTTTCTTGTAGTTTTCGGTTGATGGTCGAAACTTAAAGGTGACTGGACCAAATCTAACCTAACAAGACATCTCAGATTGATAGGTTAAACGAACTTCAAAGTAATGTTTTGGCTCAACTTAATCTGATCACTTGTCTTAGAAAAATTAATCATAAGGTCCAACAAGTTATGAAAATACTTTTGAATAAGTTCAATAAGTCCAAGAAAGTTAGATTAAGTATTGAGTAATTCCAATAAGTCAGAAAGAATTGAATGGAATTGTTAATCTGAATCATAATGATCATTTATCAAAGAATGAATGTGGTTATCAAACGATTGAACAACCGAGAGCAATTTACTTACTATACTTGGTTTATATTCATAAAATTAGTATCTAATATGAGATAAAGGTGCTAACAAATTGTGCAATCGAAGTATAATACACGAAAACCAACATACATAAACGATCACATAAAGATTTTATGTGGAAACCTAATATTTGGGGTGAAAAATACACCATACAACACTAGGACTTTGAATTAATTTGATATGGGGTGGTGATTACAAGTGGATTTTCTCTCTTAGGCTCTAACTTCTCTCCAGAATTCTTAACCTCTTGAATATGAGAATTACACAACCACATATCTCTCAAACAACCGAAACTTGTATTTAATAGGGCCCAATCAGTTTCTTAATCCTGGTTGGCAACAATGTGTCTAAACAACCATGTGTCTGTAGAAGAGGTCTATGGTCGTGTATCCTGTGATACAAAAAGGGGAACGTGACTGTTTGCCATGAATTATTTGGTCTTGTACTTAAGGCCACCTGCTACTATCAATCTTCTAACGCCTACCCACGTACATGCTATCAAATTCCACGAGTGTGCCCATATTCAAAATGTTTTTTCTAGCCAACCATCTCCACAAACCCAGAAAGAAAAGGCACTAAGCATGCTCGTTTGAGCTTAAATTTAGCAAATTTCAGTTCAATTCAACAAAATTAATTCCAGTTTAGCAAACAAAAATCAATTCCAGTTTAGTTCAATTAAATTAAATAATTTCAGTTCAATACAACAAAATTAGTTTTAGTTATGTTCAGTTAAGGAAAATTAATTCAATTTCCATTAAGCAAAATTAAGTTTAATTTAGTTTAGTTCATTAAATATAGCTCAAAAGAACAAGGCCTAAAAATCAAATTATAGGAATTATATAAAAATAAGAAACTTTTTTGTCATAATTCGAACTATTAATTAATATGGTTTTGTCTTGATAAGACCACAGTAAAATCATTGGGAAAAAAGTAGATGATAGGTAGTGATTAGTGAACTTTGTTATGTTATCCACGATACTTAAAGTTTTATTGTCTCTTAGCCTGTTATGGCTTAAAGCATGTGCATTTGTAATCCACCATACTTAAAGTTTCATTGTCTCTTAGCCTGTCATGGCATGAAGCATGTGCGTTTGTAATATTTAATAATAAAATTTATAATTAACATTATTAAGCACAATGGAATGCATAGATCTAAATTGGACTAGCTTTACTCCTTTCCTTATGATAATGTCATTGTATTTGTTAAATCAATGTATCTTTGGTTTTTACGAACAACTATTATCTCATATTGTTGCCTGAAATCTGAATCTGTGCATCAGTGCATATGTGTATTCCTTAATGCAATTTATGGAGTACAGTGGAATGCACATGACTGAACTGGAACACTTATTACTTTAATAATGTACATTGTTAAATCAATGTTTCTTGGGTTTTCTCTTTCTTCATTCTTTTGTAAAGTTTTTTCCGAAGTCCACCTCATGCTCTCTGGGCAACAAAAAGTAGTGACCTAGTTGTATGAATTTTCTGATTAAACATGAACAAAAGTACAATATTCGTATCGCGTGCATCATACTGGATTGTTGGCCCAAAAAACTTTAGGATGGTTGGAGGTATTTTGTAGCCGAAAGTTTTGAATAATAAGTTAGTAACACTTTGTTTGGACAAGAGGTACGCGGTCCCTTTTGAGCACAATGGTGCTATCGCTACCATGTTGTTACCATATATCATTTGTGGTAGGTCCGAAATGGCTCATTATTATGGAATTTCAAAGTTGAGAAAAGAGAAAAAGTTGTACTAAAAATACAAGATATCGTTCAGATAAGAATTAGAAGTTCACTAAAGAAGAGAGTAGTGGTTAATTAGATTGATAGTCGTGGTTTAAGAATCTGTAATTAGATTAGTGTTGGGCTTGCTTAAAGCCTGTTTGTTTGCAAAAAAGATGTCTAGAATTCTTCCTAAAGGGTTTGTCTCGCTCTTTTTTTGCATAGGTTGTAAAGTTGCATGGTTTGATTAATATATTCAATTACTTAAAAAACCATATATTTTAATTTGTGATTATAAACTAATTATATGCAAAATTTGAATGGGTATGAACTATGAAGGAGAGCTCCCGAGATAATGAGATAGACACAAAGAATGTTAGAATAATAATAGGCTATACTGTTAATATATTTAGGAAAGGATAGGATTGACATAAGCCATAGGCTTTAAGTGCAGAAACCAATTTTGCAAACCAGCAACGAGGGGCTTGTTTCAAGCCATAGAGAGATTTGCGCAAACGACAAACCATATTCGAAGAAGCAGACTGGAAGCCAGGGGGAAGTTTCATGTAAACCTCCTCACTGAGATCACCATGAAGAAAAGCGTTGTGTACATCCATTTGATGCAACTCCCAATTCTTAGAGGCAGCAATAGCTAGGAAAGCACGAACAGTAACCATCTTGGCAACAGGAGCAAATGTCTCGTTATAATCAAGACCTTCAGTTTGATGATTGCCAAAGACCACAAGACGAGCTTTGAAACGTTCAATGCTCCCATCAGAGTTGTATTTTATTTTGTACACCCATTTGCTCCCAAGGGCCTTTTTGTCGGCAGGAAGGGGTTCCATCGACCATGTGCCATTGTTTTCAAGAGCAGATATTTCATGTTTCATAGCCTGTTGCCATTCAGCGTGTTTCATAGCTTCTTTGAATGATTGGGGTTCAGTACCTGCAGTGATAGCCGCCAAGAAGTGGCAGTGTTTCATAGAAAATTTGTCACAACTAACATAATGTGCTATAGGAAACAGCGTACCTGAGGATGCTGACGGAGTAGGCGAAGAGAGAGATGGACTTTGAGAACATGATGATGGACGAGGAGCAATAGTGGTGCAAGTAACAAAATCTTTCAAGCGAGTGGAGGGCAACTTAGCCCGCATTCCACGACCTAATTCCGGAACATCAACACGAGTAGGGGCCTGCTGCCCAGCCGTGGGCTGCACAAGAGCCTGCTACCCAACCGCGAGCTCTTCCTGCGCGCGCAGCTCAGTCGTAGGCGGGGCAGGAGCCTGCCCACCTAGTGGTGCTGGCGGGTCAGTGGAGGCGGGCTGCTCAGCCGCCGTGACATCGGTCACCCGGGCAGGTGACTCGGGCTCCTGATAGTCATCCCAATCAATACATGGGGTGGAATCCACGATGGGACTAGAGCGAAGATCAAGTTCATTAGTATGGTCCGAATAGGGAAAAACCTCTTCAATGAATTTCACATCCCGAGACACAAAATATTGGTGAACCTCATGGTCATAGAGCAACCAACCTTTTTTAGCAAATGGGTAGGCAACAAAAATGCACTTGCGACTACGACTTGCGAACTTATCCCCCTTAGAACGTTGATTATGTACAAAGCATAAACAACCAAAAACCTCCAAGTCATCAAAATGAGGAGGCACACCAAAAAGAAGCTCGTATGGGGTTGTCTTATTAAGCAACATGGAAGGAGTACGATTAATGAGATGAGCTGCGGCTAAGGCACATTCAGCCCAAAAGGAAATAGGAAGATGAGCTTTGAAACGTAGAGCGCGAGCAACATTGAGAATATGTTGATGCTTGCGTTCTACCCTTCCATTCTGTTGAGGAGTAACCACACAAGATCTTTGAAAAATAATCCCCACAGCCTCAAAATAGGACTCAAGGCATTTAAACTCCGTCCCATTATCACTACGCACAATTTTAATATCTTGAGAGAATGGACGTTTAATCATAGCAATAAAAGACATGAATAAACGAAAGACTTCAGTTTTATCACTAGAGGAAAAAAAAGCCATTTGCTGTTGGAAAAGGGCTGCGGGTGAGTGGTAAACCGCAGCCCTTCCTTTAAGGGTTGCGGTCAGGCCCAAAACCGCAGCCCTTTATTGCACGAAGGGCTGCGGTTTTGGGCCTGACCGCAGCCCTTAAAGGAAGGGCTACGGTTTACCACTCACCCGCAGCCCTTTGTTTTATTTTTTTCCCCACCAAACTAATTAACCGCGCTCATTTACGATCTTCCCTCCACCCATTTAATTTTCATTCACTCCCTCTCCTCTCCACGCAGCAGCGAAACCCCATCCCCTGAGCCCTAACCTTGCGAATTGAACCACCCCCTGAGCGCCACCCTCCTGTGTGCACCACCCTCCTACGCGCCATCCCCACCGCACCACGCAGAAGCGAAACGCCACCCTCCTGTGTAGCAGCGAATTCCTCCCCACGCAGCAACGTTGCATTGCCGAAAACCACCTGAGCGCCACCCTCCGTTGCGCACCAACCACCTGAGCGTCTGCCACCGGTGCGCAACTCACCTGCGTGCCACCCACCCCCTCTCACGCAGTCGCGCGCCACTACGAGCCCTAACCTTGGGATACTGCTGGTCAAGAAATTAAAGGTTGCCTTTTTAATTTTTTTGATTTTTATTTGCTAATATGTTTATATTTGTTTGGGAGAAGAGAATGTGTTGAGCGTTTGAGTGGGACTGAAATTGCAGAAAAGTTATGGCTGAATGTGCAAGTGTGGCATCTTAAGCTGCATTTGCAAAGAAGTTATACAAAAGGGTCGTGCTTCGAAACCCGAAAATCTGTTAATTGAATTATTTGATTAGCTACATTAGCTATTAACTTAGTTTAATGCAAACATATTTCACATCTAATTTGTTAATAGTTTAAATGAGAAAAGTTAGTTGTAATGTGTTTCAATGTGGGTAAGATATGATAATTTATATATATTAATGTATTTCTTATAATAATATGCAATTTGCATTTACTATATGCTAACAATTTTTTCGGTTTTATGCGTCTTAGATATTTGCATATTGGAAGCGGCAAATCAACTAGGAGATAGTGCAAAGTTTATATAGAGATCGATCTCCATATTAGTTGTTATTGGTATGTATTTATGATAAAGACAATTCATTATATATCTTCATTTATTGTGTATATATGTAGATTCAATCTATGTGTATGTATATTTCTTGATATGAGATTGGATGAAAACAATTTAATTAAGCTATGAAATGTATAAATTATATGAATCATCATCATCAATCATATGCCTAGATACCCGTTCAAGACTTACTCATTAGGAGTAAGTCTTGAATAGTTCCCTGTTTGGGACTATCCTTGGACGTTTGATCTCACTTAGGTGGTGAATGTATGTCTTCTTTTCAATTCTAAGGAAAGTCTTGGCTTGTCGTTTCTCTACATTGTTCTCTGTGAACATATGTAGATAATCAATTATCTACATTGTGTACTTGGAGAACTGTAGGGAAATGCTGCCGGATTTTCCTTAAAATTGAAAAGTTGGCATATATTCACTAGTGAGATTAAACGTCCAAGGATGGGTTAGGTTGGAGTGATAAGGACCTTCGGATGCATGCATACATTTGCACATGTGACTCTCTTAGCCTCCATTTGTATGTGCGTGTTTTCAATATGTGATTGTCTTGCATGTGAATGTGCTTAAATGATTGATACTTATAATTGGTTGTGTTTAATTAGAGGTTTTCATGAATGAGATGGATCGTACTTGGATGTATGGTAGCCGTGAATCGATTGAGTTTGTGAATGGGGTCTCAGAATTTTGTAAATCTGCATTAGAATACCAAGCATCTTCTGGAGCAGTCGACTTTTATTGTCCTTGTTTAGATTGTGGAAATGTGAGCAAGGTTAGTAGTATTCATTTGCTTAGGGAGCATGTCTTTCGTCGTGGGTTTAGGCCTCAATACCACGTATGGGTTTGGCATGGTGAGGAGGGGAGATATGCTAGAAGCTGTAGGATAATGAACGATGTATGTGAAGAGGAGAAGGATAGATTAGGTGATGATTTCGAGGATGATGAGTATGGGGATGATGAATACGGGGATGATGATAGAGATCGGGTAGACGAGATGATATAAGAGGTTGAAGATTAGTCTTGTAAACGACCTCGTATGTTTGAGTCTACGTCTGAGGCTGCTGAAAGGCCATTGTATCCAGGTTGTACGAAGTACACCAAACTTTCCGCTGTGATAACACTATTCAATATTAAGTCGAAAGCAGGTTGGACAGATTGCAGTTTCACGTCGTTGTTGGAAGTTTTAGCTGATATGCTCCCTGATGGAATTGAACTGCCAAAGTCGAACTATTATGCTAAGAAACTCATGTGTCCTTTCGGTTTAGAGTACCAGAGGATACATGCTTGTCCAAACGATTGTGTGCTTTATCGTAATGAGTATGAGCATTTAGATGAGTGCCCACGTTGTGGATTATCAAGGTACAGGCGTGAAGGGGCTGGGGGTAGTGAAGGACCACCAGCTAAGGTGTTGTGGTATCTTCCCATAATACCTAGATTTAAGCGCATGTTCTCAGTAAAAAAAGATGCGAAGAATATGCGGTGGCATGCAGATCGTAGGAAGAAAGACGGTTTGTTGAAGCATCCGGCTGATTCCCCTGAGTGGAAAAGTATCAATAGGGTGCATAAGCCGTTTGGTAACGAGGATAGGAATTTGAGGCTTGGATTATGTACGGATGGCATGAATCCCTTTGGCAATCTTAGTTCTCAGCATAGTACATGGCCAGTAGTTTTAGTGATTTATAACTTGCCACCTTGGTTGTGCATGAAACGCAAGTACATCATGTTGTCGCTTCTCATATCGGGGCCGAAACAACCTGGAAAAGACATAGATGTATACCTTCAACCACTTGTTGAAGATTTACAGAAGATGTGGAACGAAGGAGTGTCGGTATTTGATGCGTATGCTAATGAGATGTTCACTCTGCGTGCCATGCTTTTCTGTACAATGAACGACTTTCCAGCTTATGGGAACTTATCTGGGTATAAGACCAAAGGAAAAAAACCATGCACGATTTGTATAGATGACATGAAGTCTACACACATTAAGGACTGCAAACATGTCTATATGCGCACACGAAGGCTCCTTAGACGCGATCATCCCTATCGGTTTAAGAAAAAGGCCTTCGATGGGACGGTTGAAGAGGAAGTTGCTCGTAGACCATTAACTGGTACTGAAGATTATAATCAGGTTAAGGGCATTGAAACGATCTATGGTAAACCTGCGAATGACGTTGATGGAACTACAGGATTATGGAAAAAGGAGTCTATTTTTTGGAAACTCCCATATTGGAAAGATTTAAAAGACAGACATTGTTTGGATGTCATGCACATTGAGAAGAATGTTTGTGATGCTATTCTTGCAACACTTATGAATATTCCGGGCAAGACAAAGGATGTTAAAGCGTCACGTCTTTTCTTGGAAAAAAAAAGCTTCGACCGGAGTTGTGGGCTCAAAAAAGGGCCGGAAGGAAAAAGAAAGTAGTGGAGGAAAAGGGTTGATGAGGAAACTGGGAAAAGAAAAAAGGTGGATGATTCGGAGAAGAATTATTTACCACCAGCTTGCTACACGCTGTCGAAAGCTGAGAAACGGATTTTTTGCGAGTCATTGTATGGCATTAAGGTTCCAACTGGGTACTCATCGAATATGAAGCGATTTGTTACCTTAAATGGTGAGTTGAAGTTATCGAGTATGAAATCTCACGATTGTTATGTCATTATGCAAGTATTCTTACCGATTGCAATTCGTGGGATACTTCCAAAGCATGTGAGGCACACCATTACAGAACTTTGTTCATTTTTTCATACAATATGCAGCAAAGTGCTACAACCGTCGACACTCGATGACTTGCAGGCTAGAATAGTTGAAACTTTATGCAAATTTGAGATGATTTTCCCCCCTGCATTGTTTGACATTATGGTGCATCTCATTGTCCATCTTGTTCGAGAAATTAAGTTGTGTGGTCCAGTGTTTTTGAGGTGGTGCTATCCTTTTGAGAGATATATGGGTACTTTGAAGGATAAAGTTCGAAATCTTGCACAACCAGAAGGTAGCATTATTCAAGGGATTGTGGCTGAAGAGGTCAGTAATTTTGTGGCAGAGTATGTTGCTGGTGTTGATCCTATTGGCGTTCCGATATCTCGACACGAGGGCAGACTCGAGGGCAAGGGTACGATTGGCTCAAAATTGATCTCACCTTCTGTCGACAAGCGTACACAAGCTCACTTATTTGTGTTGCATCACGTAGCAGCTGTCCATCCTTATTTAAATGAGCATATGGAGGAATTACGTGTTAGCAACCCTAGAAAAGGAATAAGGGCATTGACGCAAATGCATAATAAGACGTTCATTGATTGGTTTCATCATCGAGTAGTGGATGATTTAGATGAAAATGTTTTTAAAACAGTCAAGTGGTTAGCATTTGGTCCCCGTGAATCTGTACACTCTTTTGAGGGTTATGATATTAACGGGTATACGTTTTGGACTGAACGTCAAGATCTTAAGTCGACATCGCGACAGAATAGTGGTGTTTCACTTGTGGCGTCATCTACACAATACGCAAGCTCGAAAGATAAGCCGTTTTTGCTGCCACCAACTATTATGGGCGAATTCAAGAAATATGGGAGCTTGACTACTCAGCTTTTCATATTTGCCTCTTTTGTTGCAATTGGGTTGATGATAATCGACGTTGCGAAAAAAAAGATGATCCTTGCGGATTCACTCTTGTGGACATGCCATTTGTACTTGCATCACAAGCTAAACAAGTATTCTATGTAACTAATCCTGCTGATAATAAGTGGTCAATTGTTGTACCTGGCAAAAGGAGTATCCTGAGCATTGGTGATGTTGAGGATGAGGAAGAGTATGATGCATTTGAGGACATCCCAACTTTTACCTATCCTGAAAATAGCGTGGAAGATGATGTAAATATGTCTGAGAACTATATGCGTGTTGATCACACGGAAGGGATACATGTTGAAACTCCTAAGAAACGGCGGAAGGTCAACAAATCATGAGACATATACTCGGGTTTATCTCTATTTCGTCCATTTCATGTCATTTTCATATATTTCGAGTCATGTGACTCAATTTTCTTGTTGAATATGATAATATAGCAAAAAATACGACTATTACGTAGATTTATAGGTGCTACTTTGTTGTTGGTTGGATTTCGGGAAAGTAAACATCATTTTAAGGCTATTTCGGCCGTTTCATGTCATTTTCGTGTATTTCGACTCATGTGACTCCAATTTCTTGTTGAATGTAATAATATTGCATAAAATACGACTACTAAGTAGATTTATAGGTGCTACTTTGTTGTTGGTTGGGTTTCGGGAAAGTAAGGGTCATTTTAGGCCTATTTCGTCCGTTTCATGTCATTTTCGTGTATTTCGAGTCATGTGACTCCAATTTCTTGTTGAATGTAATAATATTGCATAAAATACGACTACTAAGTAGATTTATAGGTGCTACTTTGTTGTTGGTTGGATTTCGGGAAAGTAAGGGTCATTTTAGGCCTATTTCGTCCGTTTCATGTCATTTTCGTGTATTTCGAGTCATGTGAATCCAAATTCTTGTTGAATGTGATACTATTGCATAAAATACGACTACTAAGTAGATTTATAGGTGCTACTTTGTTGTTGGTTGGATTTCGGGAAAGTAAGGGTCATTTTAGGCCTATTTCGTCCGTTTCATGTCATTTTCGTGTATTTCGAGTCATGTGACTCCAATTTCTTGTTGAATGTGGTAATATTGCATAAAATACGACTACTAAGTAGATTTATAGGTGCTACTTTGTTGTTGGTTGGATTTCGGGAAAGTAAACATCATTTTAAGGCTATTTCGGCCGTTTCATGTCATTTTCGTGTATTTCGAGTCATGTTAATCCAATTTGTTGTGGAATATGATCATATAACCTAAAATGTTGCTATTAAGTAGGTTTATACGAGCTACTTTGTTGATGGTTGGATTTCGGGAAAATAAATATCATTTTAGGCCTATTTCGGCCGATTTATGTCTTTTTGTATATTTCGAGCCACCCACTCCCCCCCTAGCACGGCCCCTCGGTCCCCCCCTTGCACAGCCCGCTCCCCCCCCCGTCCAGCCCCTCGCAACTTTCCCCCCTTGCACAGCCCCCCGCGGTGCTGGCAGCTTGCTGCCGCTGCTGGCCCACGACTGGCCCGCGACTTTCGATGTTGCATTATTGTTGGTCCTTATTCAATTTGTTATTTTTTTTTAACCTGTACATATATATTAATTTCTATGTGTTTATAATTGCAGGGATAAATAATACATATGGATGAGATGACGACTAGTGAACACACAACCGAGGATGAATCTTATGATGTGAGGAAGGACCCAGATAAAGGTGATCTCGAAGATCGAGATGCTCAAGAACTTCATCCACAAATTGGTACAATTGTGAAAGCACAACAAGATCGTAGGCAAGAAGGTCAACAACGGGAGTTACAAACAAATCAACAACAAAGAAAATCGAAAGTGATGAAAAAGAGAAAGGGAAGAGGACCTACAAAGTCAATAAGTGCTACTCACTTGCATATGACTTTAGAGTACGATAACTTGGGTCAACCTTGTGGTGTGTGGCGTTCTAAGTATGGCAAGCATATTGGCCTTTGCGTCCGGAGGCTCTCCATTTTGCATTCATGGCAAGAGGTGCCCGAGGGGATGAAGAAATTACTATGGAATGACACTATGGTAAGTTTCATACTACCATTTAGTTTCTTATTTTAATAAATGTATGTGTATGTAGTACTAATGATAGAATTTAATCTATTACAACAAATGTGGAAACTAATATTTTTGTGCGTTCTTTTTGTAGAATCTCTTCAATATCGAAGATGATGAAGCCAAGAAGAATCTATTTCTATCCGCGCTTGCTCAGAAATTTCGAGATTTCAAGGCTAAGTTAGTGTCCGGTTGAATCACTAAGCGCAGGAAAAGAACGGGTACAAAGAAGAAGAAAATTTATGGGGGAGAAAAGCAAATCGAAGCTGAGGCTGCATTGGAAAATTCAGAGGAACCCACCACATTACCATATCAAATATGGAGAAATATCAAACCTGAAGAGTGGGAAGCATTTGTTGCCAAAAATACTACCCAGGAAGCTGTTGTAAGCAAAGGATTTTAATTATATTTACCACACTTAGCTCGAGTATGATTGTATATAACACCTAATCTTTTGTTTGTAATTATGTGTTTTTTCAGGCAAGACGTGAGAAAAAAAGCGCGAGTGCAAAAGCAAGGAAATATTATCATCATTTGGGTGCCCATTCCTACGATGAGTCGAGAAAAAAGTGGATGTTTGCCCATTACCCCACACAGGATTCGACAACGACAACTAGCTCTACAACCACATCAGTTACACCGGCTCGTCAACCAGACAGGGTCCTTGATTGGTGGTGTTCGATGCATGGGGTTGATGCAAAGGGAAACAGAGTGTTACCTGATCCCGTTACAGAAAAGATAGCCAATGCCATTGTAATACATATCATTTTAGGCCTATTTCGGCCATTTCATGTCATTTTCGAATAGTTTGAGTCACTGGGCTCCAATTTCTTGTGAAATATGATAATATAACCTAAAATATTCTATTAAGTAGATTTATAGGTGCTACTTTGTTATTGGTCGGATTTCGGGAACGTAAATATCATTTTAGGCCTATTTCGGCCATTTCATGTCATTTTCGAATAGTTTGAGTCACTGGGCTCCAATTTCTTGTGAAATATGATAATATAACCTAAAATATTCTATTAAGTAGATTTATAGGTGCTACTTTGTTATTGGTCGGATTTCGGGAACATAAATATCATTTTAGGCCTATTTCGGCCATTTCATGTCATTTTCGAATAGTTTGAGTCACTGGGCTCCAATTTCTTGTGAAATATGATAATATAACCTAAAATATTCTATTAAGTAGATTTATAGGTGCTACTTTGTTATTGGTCGGATTTCGGGAATGTAAATATCATTTTTGGCCTATTTCGGCCATTTCATGTCATTTTCGAATAGTTTGAGTCACTGGGCTCCAATTTCTTGTGAAATATGATAATATAACCTGAAATATTCTATTAAGTAGATTTATAGATGCTACTTTGTTATTGGTCGGATTTCGGGAATGTAAATATCATTTTAGGCCTATTTCGTCCATTTCATGTCATTTTCGAATAGTTTGAGTCATTGGGCTCCAATTTCTTGTGAAATATGATAATATAACCTAAAATATTGCTATTAAGTAGATTTATAGGTGCTACTTTGTTATTGGTCGGATTTCGGGAACGTAAATATCATTTTAGGCCTATTTCGGCCATTTCATGTCATTTTCAAATAGTTTGAGTCACTGGGCTCCAATTTCTTGTGAAATATGATAATATAATCTAAAATATTGCTATTAAGTAGATTTATAGGTGCTACTTTGTCGTTGGTTGGATTTTGGGAAAATAAAGATCATTTTAGGCGTATTTCGGCCATTTGATGTGTTTTTCGTTTATATCCATTCAAGTAACCCCACACCCCACACCCCACACCCGCACTTTCCCCCTCATTTTAGGCAAAACTAACTGGCTGCCGCTGCTGGCAACCTGCTGCCGCTGCTGGCAGCCTGCTGCCGGCAACATATTCGGAAGTACGTTTTGTTTTTTTTTAAAATTTTAACGTCCAATTGTCTGTTCGTTGTTGTTTAATTTCTAGATCGGATTGAAGGAAAAGGAGGCAACCGATGATTTCACTCCTACCGCACACATGGATGCTTTGCACGAAACTTTAGGAAAGGACCATAGTGGTCGTGTGAGGGGCGTGGGAGGTGTCCGCCTTGGCGTACGAAAGGTATATGGTGAACAATACACTACAACGTCAAAATCAAGTGCGAGTAGTGTGAATTCGGCGTCGGTAGATGTGGAGGCTATCAAATCTGCAATTCGGGAGGAGCTTAGAGAGGAGATGACACATAACTTCAATGCTATGATGGAGCAAATGGGTTTACCGACCTTCCCATTGAAGAAAGGTAGTGATGTTCCATCTAGCCAGTCGATCGGTGTTTCACAAACATCGGATAATCAAACGATACCTGCACCTGATCCACCAATACCCGAGTTGAAGGTAATCACTTTATTTGGTTTAATTTATCACGCTTAATCACTGTGTTTTATTAATTAACTATGTATTGTCCCTATGTGCATGCAATTCTAAATGTAATGTTGTTTCATCGCTTAACTATTAATGACTTGTTTTGATTCAAAGGAGGAGACCCCATGCCGACTATTAGTTCAAGAAAATGATTCTGGTAGTCTGATTCTGGTAGCTAATGGCCATGCACAACCTCCTGGTGATCGAGTACGAGTGCATCACCAGATAGTGAACAATGATCATTATGTGGTGAGCATCGACTACATTGAGCCTGGTTTTGAAGACTTAGGTCTTTTGATGCCAAAATCGGAGGTTAGTCTACATACACTGAGTGACGCCCATGGTAGTTATGTTCTGTGGCCGCGTGCATGGGTGCGATTTTCAGATGAGGTACACCGATAAACATACATATATATATGCGTGAATTTATGTAATAATCAACTCTGATTATATTACTTTTCTATGTCATATATATAATAATTAGTAATATTCTTATTATTACTTTTTACTAGGTTTCAAGGAAGGCTGGTTCACATGACAAGAAGGCTAAAAAGGTCGGTTCACCAAACAAGATGGCTAAGGAGGCAATTGGACGTGCTGAAATTGAGCCAAATGTGTTCGATGACCAAGTTAGTATGTCAAACAATCCACTTCTCGAGCCGTTGGTGGTGCAAGGCCTTACTAAGGCATGTTATTGGTCGCATGAGTGCGTTAGTGATTTGCCTGAGAATACTCCAATACATGTTCCTTTGGGGAAGGAACAATTCAACTACGCTGATGAGTCATCTACATGGATTTCCAAAGATGATGTTAAAGAATTCTTACGTGGGGAAATGTTGAGTGGAACAATGATACAAGCTTTCATGAGGTGATACATATCTTACTTTACAAGTTTATAATAGTTTTCAACTTCCATGATAAGTATGTTTACTTTTTATTATATGCTTTCTCAGGTTATTGTGTACTGAATTGAATGAAAAAATGAGTGAGACAAAGATTGGTTGGTTATGTCCAAGTATAAAGCGAGATGACAATTGTTTAAAAAACAAAACCGATGTGAAAGAATATCTCGATACTTGTTTCAAACAATCACATCGGTTAGAAGAGAAGTTCATCCTTGTTCCATATATTGAAACGTAAGCTTGTTACACCAAACTTGATGCTTTACTTTATTTTCTATAACTTTATTTCCTTGTTTAGGAGAGAATTGAAGTTCATTCTTGTTCCATATATCGATAACAAAATTCACCGAATCGTTGAATAAGTAACTTTATATTATTTCCTTATATAGTCTCCATTGGACGCTCATTTTGATATGTTTGTCAAATAATCAAGTCTACCACTTTGATTCTCTTTGTCGACAACCACCACGGACCTTACTAGTCAAGTCACTATTGAATAGGTAACTTAACTAGAACAATATGTGTACCTAATATTACACACACACACACACACACACACACACACACACACATATATATATATATATATATATATATATATATAATAAACATCTTATAATGTATTGATGTAGTGTGATGAAGCAGCATTATGGACTTGGACTTCGATTAGGAAAAGCTCCTCTTTGGATATCAGTTGAGGTAACTACTTTGGTGACTCTTACGTCGAACCATTTATTTTCATATACTCTAAATTTAACATGAATGGTTTTGGATGTTTAAATTTGGTGAATTTCAGTGTCCGCAACAAACGAATGGTGTTGATTGTAGCTATTACGTGCTGCGGTACATGTTTGATATAGTCAACCGTTGTACTGACATCGATTATCTTCAAAAGGTATGTAACTAATTAGTTTATTTAATTTAGATTAAATTGATAGGTAAGAATTAGTTTATTTTGGAAATTGTAGCATAAATTAACTATAATCGACCCCGAAACTAACCCAAAACTTGAACTCTAATATTTTGCTCCTAAATTTCACATTAACACTTTAAGTATGCATAAAGTAAGTGGTGTGTGTTAGTTTTGCTCCTATATGTAACATGTAGTTAGTTTTGGGAAGTGAAATAGCTCAAATTCACAAAAATCGACCCCGAAACGAACCTAAAAATTGAACTTCTAATCTTGTGCACCTAAATATGACATTAACACTTTAAGTATGCATAAAGTAAGTGGTGTGTGTTAGTTTTGCTCCTATATGTAACATGTAGCTAGTTTTGGGAAGTGAAATAGCTCAAATTCACAAAAATCGACCCCGAAACGAACCTAAAAATTGAACTTCTAATCTTTTGCACCTAAATATGACATTAACACTTCAAGTATGCGTAAAGTAAGTGGTGTGTGTTAGTTTTGCTCCTATATGTAACATGTAGCTCGTTTTGGGAAGTGAAATAGCTCAAATTCACAAAAACCGACCCCGAAACGAACCTAAAAATTGAACTTCTAATCTTTTGCACCTAAATATGACATTAACACTTCAAGTATGCGTAAAGTAAGTGGTGTGTGTTAGTTTTGCTCCTATATGTAACATGTAGCTTGTTTTGGGAAGTGAAATAGCTCAAATTCAAAAAAATCGACCCCGAAACGAACCTAAAAATTGAACTTCTAATCTTTTGCACCTAAATATGACATTAACACTTCAAGTATGCGTAAAGTAAGTGGTGTGTGTTAGTTTTGCCCCTATATGTAACATGTAGCTAGTTTTGGGAAGTGAAATAGCTCAAATTCACAAAAACCGACCCCGAAACGAACCTAAAAATTGAACTTCTAATCTTTTGCACCTAAATATGACATTAACACTTCAAGTATGCATAAAGTAAGTGGTGTGTGTTAGTTTTGCTCCTATATGTAACATGTAGTTAGTTTTGGGAAGTGAAATAGCTCAAATTCACAAAAATCAACCCCGAAAGGAACCTAAAAATTGAACTTCTAATCTTTTGCACCTAAATATGACATTAACATTTCAAGTATGCATAAAGTAAGTGGTGTGTGTTAGTTTTGCTCCTATATGTAACATTTAGTTAGTTTTGGGAAGTAAAATAGCTCAAATTCACAAAAATCGAAAAAATCAACCCGAAACTTGGTACTTTCACCAATTCCAACTAAAATTGACATATTTAGTTATGTATAGATTAAGTGATATATGTTTCGTTCAGTTGTAGTTGCAATAGTAAGTTCATTTTGGGTGAGAAATTGGATTTTTCACCAAAATCGACCACGAAACGAACCCAAAACTTGAACTCTAATCTTTTGCTTCTAAATTTCACATTAACACTTCAAGTATGCATAAAGTAAGTGGTATGTGTTAGTTTTGCTCCTATATGTAACATATAGTTAGTTTTGGGAAGTGAAATAGCTCAAATTCACAAAAATCGTCCCCGAAACTAACCTACAAATTGAACTTCTAATCTTGTGCACCTAAATTTGACATTAACACTTCAAGTATGCATAAAGTAAGTGGTGTGTGTTAGTTTTGCTCCTATATGTAACATGTAGTTAGTTTTGGGATGTAAAATAGCTCAAATTCACAAAAATCGACAAAATCAAATCGAAAATTGGTTGTTTTATTAGCTAATTGCAAGAGTTAGTTGTTATTATATATTGTAAATGTTTGACTTGATCTTATTAATTTATTATATTCATATTATTGCAAGGTTTACATGGATAACGACGCACCAAGGTTGGATGAATTCACAATTGAAGAATTGGATGAAGTTCGAAACAAGTTGGCAAGCTACATTTGTGAAGATTGTCTATGATACATTGGTTAGGATTTTGCAAGAACTAGCTAGAAGTTCAAAACAAGTTGGCAAGCTATTCGGTTGCGTTAATGTAGCTTTTTGTATTAGAATTAATATAATTTTGCCTTAATATGTACTCTTTAACATTATTATTATTATATATATAATTATTACATAATTGGGA
Organism: Beta corolliflora; assembly: GCA_947648045.1. Classification (NCBI taxonomy): domain Eukaryota; kingdom Viridiplantae; phylum Streptophyta; class Magnoliopsida; order Caryophyllales; family Amaranthaceae; genus Beta; species Beta corolliflora. Next base: position 7,299,225 of record CANSZD010002913.1, read on the forward strand.
ACTCTATATGCATTATGAGGTTTTGTAATATGGTACAAAGCAAAGCAGCAAGGAACCAGCGACACAGGGAACGAGCGCATATATATATTATATAGCAGAATTTAAATAAAAAAAAAAGTACACAAGGGCTGCGGTTAATAGGGAAAACCGCAGCCAAATAAGGGCTGCGGTTAATTGGGAAAACCGCAGCCCTTACATCACCAAGGGCTGCGGTTTTCCCTATTAACCAAAGCCCTTATTCGGCCAAGGGCTGCGGTTTACCTACGACCGCAACCCTTATTTCTCCAAGGGCTGCGGTTCATAACCACAACCCTTCTTATATGTTAAGGGCTGCTACTCTAATTGCTGCGGTCAAAAAACGCAGCCCTTAGGCCACTTTTGACCGCAGCCCTTAGGCTTTTTTCCTCTAGTGTTATCAACCATTAAATAAACCCAGACAACCCGGCAATAATCATCAACCAATGTCAAAAAATAACGAGATCCACAAGAAGAGGGTGTCGAATAAGGACCCCACAAATCACAATGAACCATCTCAAAAATTCGAGAGGCTTTATTTTCACTCAAAGAAAAGCTACACCTAGGCTGCTTAGCGTTATGACAAACAACACAACCTTTATCTAAATGAGGTGTAACAAAAGGGGGTAACTTCACTACAGCTTCAGAGGGATGCCCCAATCTCGAATGCCAGAGAGCTAAGTCCGAAGAAGCAGAACTGTCAACAGAGACCGCAAGAGCTGTATGTTTCTGCCGGAGGTAGTCCATCCCGTCTCTCACCCGTTCCAATCAGCGCCCTCGAATGAAGGTCCTGAATAGCACAAATGTTAGTAGAAAAAGTGACAAAGCAAGACAAAGCATCACTAAGTTGAGTGACAAAGATCAAATTACACTGCAGATGAGGGGCATATAATACATTGTGTAAGACAAGAGTATCACTCAAATGAACCGTGCCTGATTGAGTAGCAAGAACCGAAGCCCCATTAGGGAGACCAATAGGACAATCAACAATAGAAACAAGATCACAAAAATGAGAGCTATCACCCGTGACATGATGAGAGCAGCCAGTATCAATAATCCATGAAGAAAGCTCGAACTTATCACTTAAACGGTTCGAAGGAGTAGTAGAGGTGTTACCAAAAGTGGCAAAAAGAGCCTGCCACTGTTCCGGAGTGATGGTAGGAAGAGAAGCACTCGGACCCAGTATATGAGCAGCGTCGACAGGCGTGGTGTTGGCACGCACGCTGCCACGGCCACTGCCAGCAGGAGCAGGTGACGTGAGGTGGCGTCCACGGCCACGAGAAGTGCTATCCTCAACTTTATTTCCATATCGTTCATACCACCAGTCGGGAGTGCCGTGGAGAGAGAAGCAAGTGGAGTCGGCATGACCCGTTTTATGGCAATGGGAACAAGTGATCCCCGATTTGTTAGGGCTAGGCGGCGCAACACCCCATGCCGCGGCTGTCAGCGCGGGTGTCAGTGCGGACCGCGAAGCCAAGGACTTCCGATTTTTCATCTTTGATTCGAGTAAGCCCCCGAACCCTCTCTTCTTGGGAGACTTGTTGATAAGCTTTATTTAAGGTGGGCAATGGATCTTGAGACAATATAGAGGACCGAAGAGTGCCATAATAATCAGAATACAAGCCAAACAAAAATTGATGAAGTTGGTCACTATCGCGCCGTTTAAGAATAGCATAGCCAAGTTCACCACATTTACAAAGAAGAGGAGGCTCATGAAGAGCTAATTCATCCCACAAGACTTTCAATTTACCATAGTACGTGGCCACATGCATAGTTTTAGGTTGCTCACAACGAATAATTTCGGATTTTATTTGATGAATACGAGTCCCATTAACCACAAAATATCGTTCATGCAAATCATCCCACAACACTTTGGCATTATCATAATAAGAAAGTGTCGAACTTACCTCGGGATCGATAGTGTTTGTGATCCACGAGACTAACATGTAATGGATGGTATTCCAATTATCCTTAGTGCACGGCGGTGTAGGGGCAGTGAGGGAGCCATCAAGAAAGCCGAACTTGCGGCGAGAACATAGGGCAATACGAATAGCGTAAGCCCAAGAGTCGAAATTATCAGACTTGAGACGAACGGGAGTAATGAAGTCCCCTGGTCTATCTTGTGGACCGAGAAAAAATGGAGAATTTAGAGCAATTTTGGTAGTACCAGCAGGTGGCGGGATGGCTTCGTCGCCGGCCATAATGCGACGGCAGTAGATAGATGAAGAAGTTTAGGGTTTGCAAAATTGGCTGGCTCTTGATACCATGCCAAATATTAGGTTAAGCTTGCCTTTCAGTAAGCAGCAGTGAGCATTATATACAAGAGAGTCATTAGGAAACCTTTACAAACAAGGAAACAAACTATCCTTTCCTAAATATATTAACAGTATAGCCTATTATTACTCTAACAAAGAATATTACACAAAGTTTCAACTTGAACAAATCTGATATGACAACAATAATGTGCAATATTATTTGTTAAATCAATTGTTGTTTAACAAAAAATATTATCTCTTATGGCCTCAATCATGTGCATGCGTATCCCTTAATTTACAAATTATCGTGTACAGTGGAATGCATACGTCTGAATTATTGGACCACTTTACATTAAGTTAATAATGTGCTTTGTTAAATCAATATATCTTTCTTGGGTTTTCACTTTCTTCTTTCTTTTGTATAGTTTTTTTTTAAATACACCTCATGTCTCTCCGGTCTACAAAAAGTAGTGACCTTCGTAGGGATGGGCATGGGTCCAGGACCCTACCCGGGCCCTACTGGACCCGACCCTAATTTAGACCCTAAGGGTCCGGGTCTGGGTCTAAGTTTAGGGTCCGGGTCTTAATATTTTAGATCGGGACCCTACCCAGACCCGACCCTACCCAGATCCGACCCTTAGACCCTAAAATTATTTAATATATAAGTGATGATTCAAGCTTTTCTCGCCCTACAGTGCCCAAAGCACCCGCACTTGGATTTGGAATAGCATAGATATACGCCTGATTCTTTGATGAACAAGGGCCATGTCAATAACCCTTAATTCCTGCTAATGAAGGCTTAGAGGAAAATAAGTCGACTTTACTGCAGAAAGAAGACACTAATTTCACTTCCTTTAGTAGGGGACATAATCATGTGAATGATGTGGTTCTCTTCTAACTACATGGTACTGAACTAACTGAACTACTAATTAAGTATGCAACAAGCAAAACAAGTAATGCATACTACTGATTATTTTATGTGGATTTTACATTAGAATTTCAGATTTATTTTGCTTCCTTAATGCTGGTCTTTTTTCTAGATAATTATTTTTCGTCATGAAATATTAATAATGCTGAAAATTTGGCAAAAAAAAAAGAAATAGGCCTCGACCCTAGACACGGACCCTAGACCCTACATACCCTAAGGGTCTGGGTGTGGGTCAAATTTTTCCAGACCCTTAGGGTCCGGGTCCGAAAAAAATAGGGTACGGGTCTAGGGTCCAGTTGGACCCGATCCAGACCCGATCCTTACCCATCCCTAGACCTTAGTGGCTTAGTTGTATGAATTTTCAGATCAAACATACTCGAAAGTGCAATATTTTTATCTCGTGTATCATAGTGGTTAGAGGTAACAAATCAAAGTTCAGTAGGATTGTCGGCCCAAAAAGTTAGAATGGTTTGAAGTATTCTATAGCAGAAAGTTTTGCAGAATAAATTAATAAATTGCTAATACCTTATTTGGATAAGAGGTAATGGAAAAAAAAGGGAGGGAAAGAAAAGGAAGGAGAGGGAGAGGGAGAGGGAGAGGGAGGGATCTATTTTCCCTCCCTCTTTAATGATTACATATTTATATTTTGGATTTTTCGCCAATTGCAGCCTTTTGTAGTTGCGAGTTTGTTAATTGCAGCCTATCCATTTCAAACTCTCCAATTGCAGCCTCATAAAATCAAGGTACCTTTAAGTTGCAGCCCAATTTCAATTTCAGGCCAAAAATGATGTCATAGTTAACCATGGTTAAGGTCCAACGGTCTTTTTTATCTCAACCCTTTTCCAAAACCCTCGACTTCTCTCTCTCCTCTGACCTCCATTTGCTTTCTCTCCTCTGACCTCCATTTGCTCTCTCTCCTCTCGCTCCTCTGACTTTAATTAATCCGAATATTTTTTTGACAGCGGTGCAGAACCATACTCGTGATTTTAATTTTCTTCTGGGTTTTAGTTTCTATTTTACGTACAATTCATATAATATATTTTTCTTCGGTGCAAATTAAATTTTTCTGATTTTTCTCAGCTGAATTATGGCTGAAATTTGATAACGTAAGATAAAATGAGGATTTTATTTTTTTACCCCTTTTAACTCTCTATAATTTTGGTGTCTGACTTCACTTCTTGTTGAAGATATTGAAGCAGACATGGAGTCTTTTACTTTTCTTCTTTGACCTCGCTTTTTTCTTTTTCCACTCAAATTCATTTTTACCAAAATTAAAACCTTTGACGAATTTATTTATATTTCAAGTAATTATTTTGCTACTGAAGTGAGGTCAAGTGATAAGTGTGGGAATTTGAAGCTAAAGATCTATTTTTTTTTTGTTGAAGAAAATGCATGTTCAATCTTAGCATCAATTTGGAAAAACCCATTTGTTTTTTTCCATCAATCTGAAGCCAAAATTTAGTTGGTTTTTTTTGTGTGAAGATTTGAGAATGTTCCAGAAAGGGGGTTGTTTTGGAATTGTTGATTTGATTGAGATTGTTACTTAGGAGATTTAGTTTATGTCCTTGTTTTAATTGAACAAAGAGGAGGAAGTAGAATTGAAGTTAAGATTGAAGATGGATCACATGGAGGATGTAGCAACAATAGCCCAGCTCACTAGGCTTGATGCGGTGAAGTTAATCGGGTTGATAGTGAAGGCGGCGAACACTGCCCGAATGCACCGGAAGAACTGCCGGCAATTTGCTAATCACTTGAAGTTGATTGGCAACTTGCTGGAGCAGCTCAAGATCTCGGAGCTCAAGAGGAACCCGGAAACCAGGGAGCCTCTTGAACAGCTTGAAGATGCACTTAGGAGAGAGCAAATGGAGAGAAAGAGGAGAGAGAGAAAATGGTGGTCCTGGAGAGAGAGGAGAGAGAAAATGGAGGTCAGAGGAGAGAGAGGAGAGAGAGCAAATGGAGGTCAGAGGAGAGAGAGAGAGAAGTCGCTTAACCATGGTTAACTATGACGTCATTTTTGGCCTGAAATTGAAATTGGGCTGCAACTTAAAGGTACCTTGATTTTATGAGGCTGCAATTGGAGAGTTTGAAATGAATTGGCTGCAATTAACAAACTCGCAACTACAAAAGGCTGCAATTGGCGAAAAATCCTTATATTCTCTTTAATATTGGAGAGATTTGGAGAGAAATTGAAACTCCACTTTCTCCCTCCCTTTCTTTCCCCTCCCCTTCCTTTTCCTTTCATGTTCCTTTAATTGCTTTATTGGAAAATATTGAATGATACTCCCTCTGTATTTTTTGTTCTTCCTACTTTGTATCTTAACATTATTCACAATTAGAAAGAATCCTCTAAAATTTTCTCAATATATAATAAAAATATACTCATGCGGGGTCTTGTTTGATTCGTTTCATTTAAAACTTTACTAATATTCAATCGTTATACTTTTTACTAATATATAATGAAAGATGTTTAAGGTTAAAGAAGTGCATTGACAAAAGCGCACATTTAAAGTAGGAAGAGAAAATATATGGAGGGAGTATTCTAAAACAATGAATATATATGTTAACTGACTTGGAAACTCGAAACCATTAAAGTAACCTGCAATCTAGTATTAGGAAAATAACAAGGGCTAGGCTGCCTTAAAAAAAAAATATTTCCTCCGTCCAGAATTGATGTTCGCATTTCTCATATTCACGTTTTTCAATGCACATTAATCATTAATATCTCTAATGACATATTTATAAAAATGTTAAAAGTTTATTTTTCATAATATGTATTCAATGAAACGAATCAAACAAGACCCCACATGATTGCTTTTTCTTATATGTTGGAAGTAAGATTCTTTTGACTTGTAAACTAAAAAGTAAAAAAATTGCAAACAGGAATATCATTTTGGATGGAGGGAGTATATCTAGGAGAGACATTAAGGCCCTATTCTTTTGGGTACAATTTCAGTTCAATGCAGTTAAGCTGAGCATTTTCCTCTCACATTTTTTATTTCAGTTCAACTTTACTTGAATTCAGCCCAAAAGAAGATGGTCTAAGTAATAACTAAGAATTATAGCATCGATCCATGCACAATTTTGTCTCAATATACATATTTCTATAATTTTGATTTTAGCAACAGATGATTCTATATATTAATGATCAATATTATATTTTAGAAAATAACGAGTCAAATTGGAACAACTACAATAAAGTGCGAGTATAACTTTGTTGCAACATATAGTTGTGTCAAGAAAAGAATGAATATCAACTTAATAAGAAATGCATCTTAACTAATAATAGAACAGAGAAAATACCAAGATAAACTTCTTGAATGCTTTAATCCCTAAGTCATTTGATACAACATCTCGATCTGGGTCATAATATTAAGAGTAAATTTGCACAATAGGATTAATTTTGATAGCAATAGATCTATCAAAGCTCATGTAATTAGAAAATCAGAACTTTATTGCCTCTTCATGTTATCAAATGGTTGTCTTATTATAACCAATATGCATTTGCGTCTTGTTTTAAAGAGAAAGTGCACGTGAAGGTTATGGGTGATTGGATGTGCAGGAGAAAGTGCCATGGAGTAATGGTGGTTGGAATACGTTCAAACATTATGTGGCCCACTAAGCATCATAGACTACAGACCAGAGAGAAACTAAAAAAAGTCTGGGATATGTGATTAGAGCAACTGTGTCATTTGTGATGGTGAGGAGGAATCTCATAACCATGGTTGGGCATTATCAGAAGAGACATTAACATTAAATTTGTTGCGATGGATACACAAAGGGTACACAAATCTAGAGGAAGATAGTACTTGTGCTACACTACTAAAATTAGACTTGTTTACAACAAATTAATTATGACGGGCCTTAGAGCCTATCCTTGATGTTAAACATTCTATGACAAGTTATTGGACCCGTCCTTAATATTAAGGATTTGAGGATGGGAGTATGGGTGTCTCGTAAAAAATACCTCTGGGCTAATATGTTTACTTAAAAATGAACAGTCTTTCTCATCAGCGTACAATTCTCTCTCCTATCTAAAACCAATCTAAACCCCCGTGTTCATCCCCTCTCCTCCAAAATCTCACCCTTGATTCTCATCTAGTTCGTTATTGCTATGACTAAAATTGAGCTTCAGATTCACAACTAAAACAATGGATTCTGAATTTAGATTCAATTTTTCCTCGATTGTCTTGTGAGCATGATTATTTGAAGGATTTGAAGGATTCAACAATCTCCTAATTTTGTTTCTCGATAGGTTTCGTCGGTTCATTTGTGAATCTGTCAAATTAATTTCCGTAATGGAAAGGTTAATTTTGCGACGGGTTCACGACGTGATTTTCAACTACGACGACCCCCTTTTATGATGGAGGCATGACGGGAAACCCCGTCGTGAAAATCTTTTACGACGGGTTTACGACGTGATATCCCGTCATAAAAGGGGTGTTTTCTAGTAGTGCTAGCAACTGTTTTTTTTTTGGTGAAATAAGGATGCATAAATACGATCAAATGTCAGTGGCTAAATGCCTTAATACAAATTCGTTCCAATCGTTCAAAAGATAACTAGGGGGTGGGGATAAGCTAGTTACATTCAAATCTAAAGAGTCCACTCTTCCTGCTTTGGCCATGCTATCTGCGATGTGATTATGCTTCCTTGGGCAATATAGGACCTTCATCTCTTGGAAAAACCGGTTGTGCTCCCTGCATGAAATGGCAAGATGATCATCGTTCGTAGACTCAGTAGGAGGATGGATTATGTTAGTAGCTTTTTTACAATCCGTGTATACTACAACATAACTGCATACTCCTTAATAGTGTGGAGTGCCCAGAAGATACCAAGCATCTCCGCATGGAAGGCGTTGTTGGCATATAGCTTGCGTTGAAAACCGAGGATCCAATTACCTGTGCAGTCAAACACCACACCTGCAACACAAGATATAGAAGAGATACTAATGAACGATGCGTCAACATTTATGATAAGCCAAGGTTGGGGATGAATTTTTATGGTGGAGATGGGAGGTTTAGCAGGTGTTTGGGGTTTGGTGGAGTTAAAGAATTCAGAGGCGTTTTTGAGAGCACGTTGAAGAGTGAGAGTAGGGTTTGGGATGTCTGTATTGTCAAAGATCTTTTTGTTGCGTTGTGTCCGAAGTTCCCAACAAATGAAAGGAAAAACATAGCAAAAAAGGGTATCCCTAAGCTGGCTTTGATCACGCAATCGGCGTGACATCCACTCTTCGAGGGTGGAGGAAGGCATGGGTATGATAGGTGAGATGTCCCAAACTGCACGAGCCACTATACACTCTTGAATGACATGAACTATGGATTCACCCTGGTGAAGACATATAGGGAAAGAGTTTGAGGGAATGATATTACGAATGTGGAGTAGGTGGTTAGTGGGAAGGCGTCCCCACCAAGCAAGCCAACGAAAGATCTTAAGTTTTGGTGGCATGTGGCTCTTCCAAATCCAGTCCACGTTGGTTTTGGTTTTTCGGGGTTCAGTGAGGGTGGAGTAAGCATTGGCTAGGGAGAATTTATTATCTTCCACAAAGGAAGATGATGGTTGGTCAAAGAGGTCCGGATTGGGCTGCGGAATCGATGTATCTAGGATGCGATGCATTATGAAGTCAGGTAAAGGGAAAGAAATGGTTTGGAGGTCCAATTGTTGTTGTGTCCATAGATCACTAAGTGTGAGGTGAGATTCATGAGAATGCATGGGACCTTGGACAAAGTTTCGGATGGCACCTATCCCTAACCAATTATCATCCCAAAATGAAATATCTTTACCATTCCCAATTGACCATATTTTATTCGAGTTTAAGAGATTCCACCCTAGTCCTATTCTCTTCCAAATTGTGGAACCATTATTGAAAGGCACTACCTTATTTTGGTGGATGTATTTTGAATTAATGCAATCTTATGCGAGATTGGCCGGGCCTTGGCTCAATTTCCAACCTGGTCTTGCCATATAGGTAGTACTTAAATCTCCATGGGCTCGAATACCCAATCCCCCTTGGTCTTTAGGGAGAAAGGTAAAGTCTTTTCCTACTAAGTGAATTTTCTTTTTGGAGTCTTTCTCACCTTATAGGAAGTCATTGCAAGTTCGGTCAAGATCTTTTAGAGTGGAGGCAGGAAGAGTTTGGGATTGAAGGTAGTAAGCAGTGATGGAGTTAAGAGTAGAGTTGATGAGGACTAGTTTCCCTGCTCTAGAGAGATAGTTAGATTTCCAAAGTGCTAGCTTTTTTCGGACATTATCTACAATGAATTGGACATCCTATCTCTTAGGACGCTTGTGAGTGAGGGGAATCCCTAAGTAGGTGCCAAGGTCTTTCGATTCAACTACGTTAAGGGTATCTTGGAAAAGGTTTCGTTGCTCGACAGTAGTGTTAGGAGAAAAGAAGAGCCTGCTCTTTTGCTCATTTATTTTTTGCCCTGACTCCATACAAAAGGAAGCAAGGGTGTTTCTTACTGAGAAGGCGGTCTCCTTATCTACTCGCCCAAAAAGGAGGAGATCATCCACAAACAACAGGTGTGAAATGGGTACTTTCGCTTTCCCTACCCAAAAGGGGGTCCATTCTTTTTGAAGAGTGGCTACATTGATTTTATGGGTTAAATGTTCAGGGCAGATGTTAAACAGATAGGAGACAAGGGATCTCTCTGCCTTAGCCCCTGGGAGTGCAGGAAGGGTTTAGTTTTTCTCCCATTAACAAGAACAGTGGACGAGGCCTGAGAAACACAGTTCATGATCATGTCAATTGAGTGTTTATCCATTTGAAGGGTGTCTAGGCATTGGCAGAGAAAGTGCTATTCAATCCTATCATAAGCCTTTTCTAGGTCAATTTTTAGGGCAAACCAACCGTACATGCCTTTTTTATTGTTCATAGAGTGAAGGATTTCAGTTGCAACAACGATATTGACCTCAGGACCTATACCTTTAATGAAACCATTTTGATTATTGGAAATCCAATTTGGAATGATCAGTTTAAGTCTTTGAACAATGATTTTGGTTACAATTTTATAGATGGTGTTGCAAAGACTAATCTGTCTCAACTGTTTGACTGTGGTAGGGTTGTCAACTTTCGGAATCAGACAAATGAGGGCATTACACAAATTTTTAAAAACTTTTGCTCTGCGGAACCAGTCCGAAATGCAGTGATGCAGCTCAAAGCTTGTGGTATCCCAAGTATTTTGAAAGAAAAGCGGATGGAAACCATCTGGGCTGGGGGCTTTAAGTGGTTTCATTGCAAACAAAGCATTATTAACCTCTTTAAGGGAGGGTGGGTGACAATAAGACTTATAAGCCAAGGTGGTAGGGTGATCCAACTGCAAATTGTGGCACAAAAGGGCCTCGGACTTGAACAAGTTGTGATAGAAATCTCGGATATGGTCACTGAGGGTTAGGATCTGAAATTTGACCCCCCAACATTGTCCTGGAGAAATAAGATTTTGCTTCTATGTCTCCTAATTTGGACACTTCGATGGAAAAAAGTTGTATTTCTCTCCCCCTTGGAACACTAATCTAACCTACTTTTAGTGAGCCAAATAAGCTCTTCTTGATTGAGAATAGTGATGATTTCTTCTTGGATTCTCTCTTGAAGGTCAAGATGGAAAAAGGAATTAGGGTGAAATTGAAGGTCAGTTTCTACTCCCTTAAGTCGATTAAGGGCTCTTTTTTTACGATGATAAATATTCCCAAAATTATTTTTGTTCCAAGCTATAAGGTCGAGAATTGTTTGGTCAAGTTTAGAGTCGAGAGAGTAAGCCAAATCCCATGCAGTTTGGACAACATTTTCGAAACACTCGTCAAGCACCCTTAGGGCCCTTTCGGAATGGCTTCAGGCCCTTTCGAGTCATAGGGGTATCAAGACGTAACAACAATGGGCAATGATCTGAAGTTATTTTTGGGAGATGGTGGATCGAGGAGTTTGGAAATTTAGTGAACCATAAATCATTGACGCAACCGCGATCTAGTCTCTCGTGAATAGGCGAGTGTTTGTGTTTATTTGACCATATGAACTTAGGGCCTTTGAATCCGAGGTCCAACAGTTTACAGTCGCTTAAAGTGCTATTAAAAAGTTCCGTTCAAAACTTAGAAACGGGTCTACCCCCCCATTTCTCCCCTTGACACGCGACTTCATTGAAGTCCCCATACACGATCCAATGTAAATCAATTGAACATGAAATACCATATAAAGACGACCAAAGTAATTGACGAACATGAAATTTAGGATTTGCGTAGATAGCCGTAAGAATGAAAGGAGGAAGAAGTTGATTACGTACCTCCACCAGAGTGAGAATGCTTTGAAAGTTCTCACTAAGTATAGTGATGGTAACTCTAGAGGAATTCCACAGTAAAAGAATCCCCCCCGCGAATCTAGTCGGGTCGACTAAGTACCAACTATCAAAGGGAAGTTTTTGGATAAACTTTTCGGTTGAGCGACGGCTGGCGTGAGTTTCGGCTAGCAATGTCCGGATTGTGATCTTGAACAATATGACGGAAGTTGGGCTTGAAAGAAGTGCGAGCAATGCCCCTCGCGTTCCAATAAATCACCGACATATTATACGGGATGCTTGGTTTGGCCATCAAGGCCTTGACTATTGGAGATTTTTTCTCGACCTATGGATTTACTTCTTCTTTTGTCACCGGGTCGATCCACCACCTTCGTTGAGGAAAGGCCCTCATCGAGGTCTTGTTTGGGCTTTTTCTTCCTCTTCCCTCTTCCCAACTGATTTGGAGAGACATTTGGTGCAACATTGGCATTATTCTCATCTCTATCATAGCGTTGGCATGGCTTATAAAAGTCCATTCCATGCTCATATGTTTGAGACGGTAAATCTCCCTCAAGAAGGGGAGCATTACTGCCGGGTCTATCCGTGGCCCTAACCGGTGGAGGAGAAGTCGTTCCTCGTCTTCGTTGACAACCTTCTTCTTCCAGAGCCACATGATGAAAGTTAGGAGGGGTTTTGGTAGGTGAAGCATGTCTTGAATTTGTGGGAGATGGGCCGGTAATATGGCTCCTTCTTCGTTGTACATGTGTAGGTTCAAGAGATATGCCGGAATTATCATCGGGTTTAGTATGAAGTTCTTGACTTCCTAAAGAGTTATCTCGACTAGATTTTCTCCCTCTTTCCAAAGATATAAAACATGAACATGGTTTACTTCCGGCTTCAAAGGGAGGGGGGGAGTTTCGAAAATGCAAGGGTAGGTCCACTCTTTCAGGATTAGGCGGGGTGGAGATGGTGATTGGGGGGAATTAGGTGTTTCCGGCGAGGGATGGGGATGAGGTGTGGAGGAGCGTGGAGGTGGGCTAAGTTCCATTTTTTGGTTCTTCAGAGCAAGAGTTTGAGTCAGTAGAGTTTGTTATGGGTTTTGGTGTGTTTTTTGAGGGGAGGTGGTTAAAGTGGCTTGGATTTGATGTGCCACCTTTCGCACAAGGAGTGGCCGAAAACTCTGGTTCAGGATCTTCATTTTTAGAATCGAGAGTTTGCAGGGGATGGAAGATATTGTGGGTAAGCATAGGTGCGGCTATGATTTGACTTAAGGAGGTTGAGTTGTTTTCTTTTTGTTGGGCAGGGTTTGCAAGAGATTGGGGAACAAAAGACTCCTTGCCGTCGATGTGTGTTTTAACTGGGGTCCACCTTTGATTTTGGGAAAGGTTATTTTTGGACTGGTGGATCCTTTTTCTGTCATTGACATTTTTGGATTTGATTTGGGGATTTTTGTGTTCTTCTTCCTTCGATGGTTTTTCTTTGGGGCCGGTATAATTAATGGTGCAGGTTCGAGTGCTATGGCCAAATGCAAAGTATTTATTACAGTACCATGAGCCATCAAGATATTCTAATGGTTGGTAAACATTCCCTAACCACACACCTTGAAGAGGTTGACTTTTTTCCTCTATAAGGACGCAGATGTTGGCATACCTCTTGCCTTCCCCTTGATGAGTGTTGTTATCAATCTTAACCAGTTAGCCCAGTTTCATGCCTACTTGGATAAGAATATCTTGGCGGAACAACGCGACTGGGAGTTCGGGAAGCTTAACCCAGATTGCCCCTTGTTGCATTTAGCTTGGGAGGGTTTAAAACCCGGCTCCCATTCTTGTACCCATAAGTGGTTGTTCTGTATGCACTAAGGAACTTCAACAAGAATCTTGGAGCGCACCTCAATGGATTTGCAATTCATAGAGTAAAACCCTCTGCCTAGGGCTGTGAGGGTCGGTGGTTGAGCCCAGTTCCATAGTTTTGCAAGCTCTTTGGCTAAAAAGTCTCTCCCAGAGGATCTTCCTATCACTTTAACAATGACGCATAGTTTCCAGGGACTGCAAAGTTCCTCATATAGTTCCTTGGTGATGGGGATGAAAGGGGTGGAGGGGGTAGAGGAGGGTTGTGGGGTGGTTGCGAACGGAGTGTTCATTTGAGGGAGAAGAGATAAACTTAGGTTTTGGGAAGAGGCTAGGGTTGAAACAATATTGGCGAAGGAGGGTTGGTTTGGTTGGGGGTGGAGGGGAGGTGGATGAGAAAGGGATGGTTGGTACCTTCGTCGACCCATTGGACTGCTCAAAGCCCTCCAATGGCGGGTCTTCATTTTCCACAGCTATAATTCTCTCTCTCACTTTCTCTCTCTTCCATTCTATCTCCCTATAGTGCTAGAAACTGTTGCTTGTATAGTTTAACAAATCTAGAGGGTTAGAAATGAAGCCTTTTAGAAGGTTTGCCAAGTTTTTTTTACCCAGCCTGTCATGTTTTAAAAGTTAAAACTTGGGGGGTCCTCCTTAAAATTTCACATTGTTTAACCCCCGATGGCCTCTTTTATTGGATTCAAATTCATGAAAACTAATATGTGAGACATTTACTACTTCTTCATGCTGTCAGTGGTCATTCTATGCCCATAAAGGCGTTTAGCTCATCACCTAATACATGTGGTATATGTACTTAAGAGTACACTTGTTCAAATATGATCAATTTCAGTAGCATCCTCAAGCGATTGCTTTTCTTAGATTTAGCTTCTTTCCGATCTCTTGTGCATCATTAGTTCAAAAAGGTATAAGAGCCTGGGCTGGGCACAAATATTATGGGTCAAAAATTATGGACAAATCACATGTGAGAGGGAGTATTCATATCCCATTTATAACCTATATATTTAAGCCGCATTAATTATGAGGAGAGATATATACAACATTATAAGCTTGAGGAGTTACTCATTCTATTCCCAATTAGTTTTATGATGAAACCTTCTTCGGATTTGTAGTTTGTCTAAGCTCTCTTCTATCAACAAATCCAGGCCTGGCCCATTTAACAATTACCAAAATTGAATAAAAACTCATGGTAATTCAATAACTAGGTTTATTAATAGAACTCATGGTACTTCAAACTCATTTCTCATTTTCATTACAAAGGCGATTCCATATGTTATTTTATTACACACTCTGACACATAGTTAAGTAATAAAAGGTGTACCAGAAATACACATATTATACTACATTGCCAAATGTTTCAGTCAAGAAATTAAGGATTGTAACAGGTTGAGAGGTTTGATAAGGGCCCCAAGAACGTTCGCCTGAGCTCGTTTTATCCGTACGCTGGAGTCCTGCAAAACAAGGTTAGACTACCCCGGGGGTTGTTCTGGGATCACCCCTCCGACGCTCAAGTCAGAGGTGATTGAGGTAGAGAGAGAGAGAGCGATCAATGTAGAGAGAGATGCTCTAGCATTATGGTAGGTTAGAATTGAATACCTGCTCATTGATGAGACTGGTGCTATTTATATCCTGTTGGGAATTCCCAGACAGGTAACTTTGAATAGATGGGCCTTCCTTTTGATATGTGGCACTGTTGCCTTTTTCAGGTAACTATCTTTTCCAGCCCTTTTGGTGGATCCCTAAACTCTTGAAGTTGTGTCAATCCCTGGGTGGGACCCAGAGCTGCCACCTGTCTAGTGATTATGAAGATTTTAGTGTGATATTGGGCTAGTCATTTATTGAGCCCAAACAATTAGCCCCACACTATGGATGTAGGGTCATTGAGGTCCGACCCGGTGACGCGCATCCGTGGCGAAACGGAAGCCGTTTTTACCTGGATGTGATTACACTTCCGTCGACCGGGCCTCTGTTTGTTACTGAGTCTTTAGACTAGCCGAGCGGGTGCATGTGGGTACCATATAGTACTTAGCCATATTTGACTAAGTGTAAAAGCGGCTCGACAGAGGAGTTGGGGGATTCCATGCTGACCGAGGGGGTTGGACGCCACTCAGACGAGGGCTAATGATCCACAAGCTGACCGAGTGGGTGCCATATAGTGCTTAATCATATGTGACTAAGTATGAAAGCGACTCGGCTGAGGAGTGGGAGGGCTCCAGGCTGACCGAGGGAATTAGACGCCACTCGAACAAGGGCTAATGAGCCCCGAGTGGGTACCATATAGTACTTAGCCATATTTGACTAAGTGTAAAAGCCGCTCGGTAAAGGACTTGGAGGACTCCATGCTGACCAAAGGGGTTGGACGCCACTCGGACGAGGGCTAATGAGCCCCAAGCTGACCGAGTGGGTGCCATATAGTACTTAGCCATATTTGACTAAGTATAGAAGTGGCTCGGCAGAGCAGTTGGAGGACTCCATGCTGACCGAGGGAGTTGGACGCCACTCTGACGAGGGCTAATGAGCCCCAAGGTGACCGAGTGGGTGTCATATAGTACTTAGCCATATTTGACTAAGTATAGAAGTGGCTTGGTAGAGGAGTTGGAGGACTCCATGCTGACAAAGGGAGTTGGACGCCACTCGGACGAGGGCTAATGAGCCCCAAGCTAATCGAGTGGGTGACATATAGTAGTTGGTGATTTTTGAGGCACTCGCTGGTGGTGTCTTTCTGGTCCGAGCAGATGGATTCGACCATAAACGCCACATGGCGGCCTTAGATTGTAACACCCCGATAATTTTCTATTTTCCAAAATACCTTTTCAATATAAAAACTTAGAGAATCATCAAAGCATTATCGCCCGTGTGATAACGTATCGGCTTATTCAAAATTTTGCATCGGAAATAATAATAATAATAATAATAATAATAATAATAATAATAATAATAATAATAATAATAATAATAATAATAATAATAATAACAATAATAATAATATTAATATTAATAATAATAATAATAATAATAATAACAATAACAATAATAATAATAATAATAATAATAATAATAATAATAATAATAATAATAATAATAATAATAACAATAATAATAATAATAATAATAATAATAATAATAATAATAATAATAATAATAATAATAATAATAATAATAATAATAATAATAATAATAATAATAATAATAATAATAATAAATAACTTTGAAAATAGAATTAGTCAACCAAAAGTCAACTCCAAAAATCAAACCAAAGTAAAACCAACATAAAGTCAAAAGTCAACCATAAAATATAAAATCAACACAAGCTCTCTAACTTCCCGAACCCATGATACGTCATCTTCAAACCTGTAATAGACGATGCTCTATTGATCCCGAGAGACTTCTCACCAAATGGGTCATCACAGGATCAATAAGGCATAGCCATGATCAACACATACACACAAAGCACGTAATCAGCAAAGCTGAGTAGTACATAGTAAATAAATATAAGACCTAACATAATACTAATAAACATTAAGCAGGGATATATATAATAATATAATAACATAGCAGACTACTTTACTGAACTAAACTCCACAACTAATGAATTAATTAATTTATATGGAATAGGCAACGGAAAGAGTTGTCCAAACCAAACCAGTCTTCAATTTAGAAGACGAAGTACGGGCGCGACTCCGTACTCCCCTGACCTACGATATCGAGTAACCTTTTAAATAAAAATAGGACACGGTGATCAATCCGGTCCCAAGAAAAGCCATGGGCTACCACCATGTACTCCAACTCATACTAGTCCAACACTTCAGACGTGCACACAAGTCTAAAGCTATTGCTATTCACTTTCCACTTTAAGTGATTAATAAATTATTTACTTGTTATGACTAACAAAGTAAGACAAACAATATAATCATCAAGATACATAAACTTCCATTTTTATCTTAGGATTAGATAAGGTGATCATCAACTTAACAACCCAAGAATAATTCCAATATTAAATCCAATACCATTATTTTTTTGTTGATCCAAGTCAACAACCAACCAACCTTTCATAGGTGAATAACCAACTTACCAAATAAGGCCATCGGTCCTCATAAAGTAATTAAAATAATCCAAAGGGAACAACATGATCCATCCATGATCCAATACCAACATAATTATTAATCCTTCATGTGAATTAATAAAATAAAGTTCCCAATCTCAGATGCTTGCATCAATCATCCATACAAACATAATATAATCATTATAATCAACATGCTTCACACAAAGGCATAAAACATGCAAATTCAATTGAATATAAATCACATATGAACTGAAAATAGTTCCCTATACATGATACTACATAAATGCCATCCTTAGGACATGATACTACTCCAACCCACACATAGGTATGTACGTACCTTGTGTAGATAAAATTCGAGGCCACTTTAACAAGCTTAAAACTCACTTAAAGCGAATTCTCCGTCTAACAATAATCAACATAACCACAAATCAATACTCTATAAATTTCCAGCATTATTAAAATACTTTAAACCCTCTTTAAAAGTGTTTTAAAATCTTTCTCATAATTAAGACTTCCATTATTAATACTCCCTAGTATAGTACTACTATACTAGTCATTAAAACCCTAAAAAACTCATACTTTGACAATTAAAACTCTATCATAAGCTTAATAATAAAATTTCCAGCAGCTTATAATGTATTAAAATCCTTTCAAAACATACTTAGACATAATTAAAATCATAAGAGTACTCAATTTTATAATTATAATATGCTACTATGATTTTCCAACTCATAAAACCCTAAAAATCCATGCTTTAAACATAGTACATAAATCTAAAATCTAATTACTTCATTATATAAATTACTAATCTGAAATTTATATTTAAATCATCAAACTATAACTGTAATCGTAAACATATTAAAACAATCCTTAAAAATATAAACTTTGCAGTAAATAAAACTAGAGGAGGAAGAAAATAACCAAAGAAAAGAGAAGGAAGGACGCCGGAAGAGGAGGGGGCGGCGGCGGCTGTCGGCTGCCGGACGGTGGTGGCGCCAGCGGCTGTCGGCTGCCGTGGCTGGGCCGAAGAGGGAGCCAATCAAAAAGAAAGAGAAAGAGGAGGGAGAAGGCCGACAAAGGAAAGAGAGAGCGATCAATGTAGAGAGAGATGCTCTAGCATTATGGTAGGTTAGAATTGAATACCTGCTCATTGATGAGACTGGTGCTATTTATATCCTGTTGGGAATTCCCAGACAGGTAACTTTGAATAGATGGGCCTTCCTTTTGATATGTGGCACTGTTGCCTTTTTCAGGTAACTATCTTTTCCAGCCCTTTTAATGGATCCCTAAACTCTTGAAGTTGTGTCAATCCCTGGGTGGGACCCAGAGCTGCCACCTGTCTAGTGATTATGAAGATTTTAGTGTGATATTGGGCTAGTCATTTATTGAGCCCAAACAATTAGCCCCACACTATGGATGTAGGGTCATTGAGGTCCGACCCGGTGACGCGCATCCGTGGAGAAACGGAAGCCGTTTTTACCTGGATGTGATTACACTTCCGTCGACCGGGCCTTTGTTTGTTACTGAGTCTTTAGACTAGCCGAGCGGGTGCATAGCCACTCGGACGAGGCCGATGCACTTCTTGTTGTCTGATGGAGTAGGACGCCACTCGGACGAGGGCCAATGGGCCCCAGGCTGTCCGAGTTGGCACCATGTAGTGCTTAATCATATGTGACTAAGTATGAAAGCGACTCGGCAGAGGAGTAGGAAGGCTCCAGGCTGACCGAGGGAATTATACGCCACTCGGACGAGGGTAAATGAACCCCAAGCTGTCCGAGTGGGTACCATATAGTACTTAGCCATATTTGACTAAGTGTAAAAGCGGCTCGACAGAGGAGTTGGGGGATTCCATGCTGACCGAGGGGGTTGGACGCCACTCAGACGAGGGCTAATGATCCACAAGCTGACCGAGTGGGTGCCATATAGTGCTTAATCATATGTGACTAAGTATGAAAGCGACTCGGCTGAGGAGTGGGAGGGCTCCAGGCTGACCGAGGGAATTAGACGCCACTCGAACAAGGGCTAATGAGCCCCGAGTGGGTACCATATAGTACTTAGCCATATTTGACTAAGTGTAAAAGCCGCTCGGTAAAGGACTTGGAGGACTCCATGCTGACCAAAGGGGTTGGACGCCACTCGGAAGAGGGCTAATGAGCCCCAAGCTGACCGAGTGGGTGCCATATAGTACTTAGCCATATTTGACTAAGTATAGAAGTGGCTCGGCAGAGCAGTTGGAGGACTTCATGCTGACCGAGGGAGTTGGACGCCACTCTGACGAGGGCTAATGAGCCCCAAGGTGACCGAGTGGGTGCCATATAGTACTTAGCCATATTTGACTAAGTATAGAAGTGGCTTGGTAGAGGAGTTGGAGGACTCCATGCTGACAAAGGGAGTTGGACGCCACTCGGACGAGGGCTAATGAGCCCCAAGCTAATCGAGTGGGTGACATATAGTAGTTGGTGATTTTTGAGGCACTCGCTGGTGGTGTCTTTCTGGTCCGAGCAGATGGATTCGACCATAAACACCACATGGCGGCCTTAGATTGTAACACCCCGATAATTTTCTATTTTCCAAAATACCTTTTCAATATAAAAACTTAGAGAATCATCAAAGCATTATCGCCCGTGTGATAACGTATCGGCTTATTCAGAATTTTGCATCGGAAATAATAATAATAATAATAATAATAATAATAATAATAATAATAATAATAATAATAATAACAACAACAACAACAACAACAACAACAAGAATAATAATAATAATAATAATAATAATAATAATAATAATAATAATAATAATAATAATAATAATAATAATAATAATAATAATAATAATAATAATAATAATAATAATAATAATAATAATAACAATAATAATAATAATAATAATAATAATAATAATAATAATAATAATAATAGTAATAATAATAATAATAATAATAATAATAATAATATTAATAATAATAATAAATAACTTTGAAAATAGAATTAGTCAACCAAAAGTCAACTCCAAAAATCAAACCAAAGTAAAACCAACATAAAGTCAAAAGTCAACCATAAAATATAAAATCAACACAAGCTCTCTAACTTCCCGAACCCATGATACGTCATCTTCAAACCTGTAATAGACGATGCTCTATCGATCCCGAGAGACTTCTCACCAAATGGGTCATCACAGGATCAATAAGGCATAGCCATGATCAACACATACACACAAAGCACGTAATCAGCAAAGCTGAGTACTACATAGTAAATAAATATAAGACCTAACATAATACTAATAAACATTAAGCAGGGATATATATAATAATATAATAACATAGCAGACTACTTTACTGAACTAAACTCCACAACTAATGAATTAATTAATTTAGATGGAATAGGCAACGGAAAGAGTTGTCCAAACCAAACCAGTCTTCAATTTAGAAGACGAAGTACGGGCGCGACTCCGTACTCCCCTGACCTACGATATCGAGTAACCTTTTAAATAAAAATAGGACACGGTGATCAATCCGGTCCCAAGAAAAGCCATGGGCTACCACCATGTACTCCAACTCATACTAGTCCAACACTTCAGACGTGCACACAAGTCTAAAGCTATTGCTATTCACTTTCCACTTTAAGTGATTAATAAATTATTTACTTGTTATGACTAACAAAGTAAGACAAACAATATAATCATCAAGATACATAAACTTCCATTTTTATCTTAGGATTAGATAAGGTGATCATCAACTTAACAACCCAAGAATAATTCCAATATTAAACCCAATACCATTATTTTTTTGTTGATCCAAGTCAACAACCAACCAACCTTTCATAGGTGAATAACCAACTTACCAAATAAGGCCATCGGTCCTCATAAAGTAATTAAAATAATCCAAAGGGAACAACATGATCCATCCATGATCCAATACCAACATAATTATTAATCCTTCATGTGAATTAATAAAATAAAGTTCCCAATCTCAGATGCTTGCATCAATCATCCATACAAACATAATATAATCATTATAATCAACATGCTTCACACAAAGGCATAAAACATGCAAATTCAATTGAATATAAATCACATATGAACTGAAAATAGTTCCCTATAAATGATACTACATAAATGCCATCCTTAGGACATGATACTACTCCAACCCACACATAGGTATGTACGTACATTGTGTAGATAAAATTCGAGGCCACTTTAACAAGCTTAAAACTCACCTAAAGCGAATTCTCCGTCTAACAATAATCAACATAACCACAAATCAATACTCTATAAATTTCCAGCATTATTAAAATACTTTAAACCCTCTTTAAAAGTGTTTTAAAATCTTTCTCATAATTAAGACTTCCATTATTAATACTCCCTAGTATAGTACTACTATACTAGTCATTAAAACCCTAAAAAACTCATACTTTGACAATTAAAACTCTATCATAAGCTTAATAATAAAATTTCCAGCAGCTTATAATGTATTAAAATCCTTTCAAAACATACTTAGACATAATTAAAATCATAAGAGTACTCAATTTTATAATTATAATATGCTACTATGATTTTCCAACTCATAAAATCCTAAAAATCCATGCTTTAAACATAGTACATAAATCTGAAATCTAATTACTTCATTATATAAATTACTAATCTGAAATTTATATTTAAATCATCAAACTATAACTGTAATCGTAAACATATTAAAACAATCCTTAAAAATATAAACTTTGCAGTAAATAAAACTAGAGGAGGAAGAAAATAACCAAAGAAAAGAGAAGGAAGGACGCCGGAAGAGGAGGGGGCGGCGGCGGCTGTCGGCTGCCGGACGGTGGTGGCGCCAGCGGCTGTCGGCTGCCGTGGCTGGGCCGAAGAGGGAGCCAATCAAAAAGAAAGAGAAAGCGGAGGGAGAAGGCCGACAAAGGAAAGAGAGAGAAGAGAGAAAATAGAGTGTGTTTTATGTGTGGGAAATGTTTTAATGAAGGGTATTTATAGGTTCTCCCATTAGGGGTCCAATAATGGTTTGGACTTTGATGGGTTAGTTTAATAAGGATGCTCATAATAAAATACTTTGGGCTCCTCTTCCCAATATATGCTCATGAAACATAATAAAAGTTTTTGGGCTCCTCTTCCCAATAATTAAAATCTTTTGTACTCCCACTCAACTAATTGAATATAAATTAACTTTCAAAGTATGACTAATTAAAATATTTAATTACTTAAAATCATTAAATAATCCTTTTGACTTTCAATAGACAACATTAAAAATTCATAAATACTAAAATATATATAAATATATATACATTAAAAATTATTAATAAAATTCATAAAATTACGGGGGATTACATGGATACTTGGGAGACTTGGGTCCCTTTGATTTGAAGCTGACTAGGCGCAGCTGGAAAGGCATTTTGACGTTTCGTCTCCTTTGGGCCCTGAGTCTTGACGTTTCATCGTCCTCATGCTTTGGAGGATGGGCTGAGTAAGTCCCGTTGGGCCTTCAAAAAATCCCACTAAGGACGCGCGGAGGGGTTGTCGTAAACACATTTTTCGACGCGCGCCTGTATATGGGGATGAGGAGAGAGAATTTGAGATCATTTGTTCATTTCTCATTCTCAAACTTCCAAATTCTCCAAACTCTCTCCTCTCCAAGCTCCTGCTTTTTCCAAGTGTTCTCGCCCAACCTCCCAGGTACGCTGCTGATCTCTTCTTAGGTTTCATTTTTTCTTTTAAAAAGTCTCGGCCGACCCCCTTGTCCATAAATAATAGGAGATTCATCCGAGTTAGTGCCCCCCGACCTCACCTCCCTATAAATTGTCCGAAAAGGTGAGGGGGTAGGAATAACGTTGGTGTCGACCCTGATCGGTTGTCCTGACCCCTCGGCTATCCCCGATGCTGTTTCTCTTCCGAGTCCCTCATCATCTGTGGAGGAGGAGGCCGAGGGCATCATTCCTAACCCCTGTGAGGTGTCTCTAGCCTATCCCTCCTCAAGGAGTTACTTAGACAATTACTTGTCAGATGGTGTAGTTAAGGTAGCCATGCCGAGTGACGAGGAGGAAGCATCGACTTCAGCCAGTTGGAGTTTCCTGATCTGGATCCGAAGGGAGGCCCAACATCTTTCTTCCCTCTAGCTGCCTTGATGAAGTCCCTCAAGGACGATCTCCGGGGTACCGCCACAAGGTTTCAAATAAAGGACTCCTATCACTTAGTCCGACCGGAGGCTCATCCCACAATTCTGACCCCCCCGGATGCACGGCCGTCTATTATAAGGCCATGGAGATGGGGCTTCGGTTTCCTTTGACTCCTTTTGTCAAAGAGATATTGAATGCTTATAACTTGACACTTAGTCAAATTTCGCCGAACTCCTGGGGAGGAATCATCGCCGTTCAGGTTCTCTGTGAGATACTAAGCGTTCGACCAACCCTCACCCTGTGGAGGCACATGTACAAATTGGTCGAAATGATGGCAGGGGAAAATGGCCCTGGATGGTGGAGTTTCCAAGTCTGAAAGGGGTATCGGACAATGGTCAATCTTCCCACATCTCAGAAGGGCTTCCGAAGGGAGTTCGCCTTCATTTATTTTGGCGGTGATTGGGGGTTCCGTTGGTGCGCTCCGATGCTGACTAGACTTTGAACTAAACTGATCTGAGTCCCTAATCATATGGACGAGGAGGGCGTGGTGGCTTGTTATATGCAAACCCAATCCAAGATCGTCAATGGGGGCGAGGTGTATGTGGCTGGCAATTGGCTACCTAGCTGCGATCTTTTCAGGAATGAACATTTCTTGTCAGCCATGGGTCTGAGCCCGACCTTCTCGAAGGGTAATCTGCCGAGAGAGGGGCTCTGATTTGCGGTCGGATCTATTGTTTATGTATCTTTTCCTTTTTTATTATGTCCTTTCTCTCTTTTTACCGCCCACGCTCGAGCATACTTGACAGAATCCGGCCCAGATATGGCTGATAAGCTGAGCTCTGCGGCGATGAGAGCCCACAGACTAAGGGCCGAGATAGCGGCCAAGACTCTGAAGGTGCTGGCCGCGCCGAAGGTTAATGTCTTCTCTGACCTTGTCCTTCTCTCTTTTCTTTTTAAATGATACTAACTTTTTGCTTGATTCAGGACCCTGGTAAGCCAAAATCGAAGAAGAGGAAAGAGTGGTCGGCCGATAAGGTGGCCCAGACCGAGAGGGCTTTGGCCAAAGCTAAGGCTGAGCAGGCCATGGCCAAGAAGGCCAAATCAATTGAGGCGACTAGCCCGTGCAATCAAGGGGTGGGATCCTTGCAGAAGGCCGACGGGGCCACCACCATTTCTCTATACTCCTGGGACTTCCAACCTGTGCCGAGTCCGGAGTAAACTCCGAGGTCTCCCACCCCTGAGGGGACGAAGAGGGGTCCTTCCGATGCCGTGAAGGTCGATGTGCCCTTCACCGAGATGCGCCGCTCGGACAAGGACAAGCGATGGACTAAGGTCATCAAAGAGATCTACCAGCCGGTCGACCAGGAGTATATCGACACTACCCTGGGGCCGAAAGAGACCAATGAGCTCTTCCTCTCCTGGCTCAACGTGAGTATTTTCGTTACTTCTTTTTAGTTGAATGACTCTATTTACTTTTCTAACTCTCTCCTTTTCTTATTGGCAGCTCTCCATCCGAATGACAAACGTCTCTCAAAATCGGGTGAGTTTGTAGGAGGAGGTGGAAGTTCTCTGAATGGATGCAATGAAGCATTTCACTGAGGTCTATAATGCGAAGGAGGCCAAGTGTATCACTGAGTCCAAACATGACGACGCTCTGCAGGCCATCAAAACCGACCAGGAAGGCTTCAAGATTGAGTGGGACGGTTGGAAGAAGGAGCGGGACGACCTCGTGTTTGCTCGGGATTTCGCCTTAACTGCCAAGGCTGATGCAGAGATCAAGCTGCAGAAGGCCGAGACGGACTTGGCTGACGCTCGGGCCAAGCTGAAAGAGGCTGAGGATAAAGCGGCTCGGGCCGAGGAAAGAGCAGTTTAGTTGGGGCAGCAATGGTTCACTGAATGGCATCAAACTGAAGCCTGCACCGAGTACAACAATGAGGTGGGCCATAAAGCCCACAAGATGGGGGAGGACGAGGCCCTGGAGCGGCTGAAGGGGGTGCTGGCCGAATCCCATCCCACCCTTGCCTGGAATGAGAGGTTTGGTCCAAGTACTAGGAAGTTTATGACGCCGAGGTTGCTGACCTCCGTCGTCAGATGGACTTGGATGAAGCTGCCAAGGCCTAGGCCGAGGACGATGATGATGAAGCTGATGATGATGAAGCCGAGGATGAGGATAAGGATGCCGAGGACGACGACCAGGGCGTCGAAAATGCCGGGAGCGTCTCTGATATTCCCCCTCCCCCTGTTTCTTAGGCCTTCTTTTGTACTTAGCTGCTTTTCGCCTTCTTCTGCCAGCTCTAGTTATGCATGGCTCGGCTTGTATTTTCTTCTTTTGATTTTGACTAAGTAATGGAAATTCGGTGTTCCTTCGATGTCTTCTACTTTTTGTTTGTTAGTTGCAATATTACCCGATTGACTTGTTTTGTCCGACTAGCTTGCTTCTTGATTGTATTTTTATCTATTTGACTGGTTAAGTCTTGATTATCCGACTGGTTAAGTCATTTACCGAATTGCGAAGAGCTTATTTTGACT
The DNA here is from genome assembly GCA_947648045.1 of Beta corolliflora. Lineage (NCBI taxonomy): Eukaryota > Viridiplantae > Streptophyta > Magnoliopsida > Caryophyllales > Amaranthaceae > Beta > Beta corolliflora. The sequence goes on from CANSZD010002913.1 coordinate 7,325,258, forward strand.
GGTTAAGTCTTTGCGACTGGTTAAGTCTTCAAATTTGATTAGTACAAAATGTGCCGAACTACATTGGACTGGTTAAGTCTAGCAGTCTGACTGGTTACAAAATTTGCCGAGCTACAGACCGTTTCTCAGCTATTATGCCCCTATTGCAAGTAACGAGCACTATACATAGAATCTTTTTAAGTTGTCCGCATTCCAGGGTCGGCTAGGGGTACACCTTCCGGGGATTCCAGTCGGAATGTGACGGGTTTAACTACTTCCGTTAGTTTGTAAGGACCATCCCAGTTAGGTCCCAACATTCCTTTAAGGTGTGAAAGTCCTGTAGCTTCAACTTTCCGAACCTCCCATTCGCCGAGTTGAATTGACCTGGCTTTGACTCGGCGGTTGAATTGCCGGGTGATACGTTGCTTGTACCGGATGGACCTTAGCAGTGCATTGCCCCTGGTTTCTGGTAACAAGTACAGGTTGACAGGTTTCTCCTTTTTGTTTTGATCGAACTTGTAGAATGTCATTCGGGGTGAGGGGCAGCCGATCTCTACAGGGAGGACTTCTTCACTTTCATATATAATGTTGAAAGGAGGGTGGCCCGTTGCTTCTTTTGTAGTTGTTTGAAAGGAACATAGGACTCCAGGTAGGTCATCAACCCACGCTCCTTTAGCGTCCTCCAAGGATTTTTTTATCCCTTTGAGGACAATCTTGTTGGCCGACTCGGCATGCCCGTTGGTTTACGACCTTGACACTGCGGAGAACCTGGTTTGTATTCCGAATCGGGCACAGTATTCCCAAGTTGGGCCACTGTTGAAGTGTCGTCCATTGTCGAATACTAATGCCCTTGGCACTCCGAATCTGGTGATAATGTTCCTCCATATGAACGCTTGGACCTGTTTATCGGTTATTGAAGATAGTGGTTTGGCCTCAGTCCACTTGGTGAAGTAGTTAATGCAACTATCAGAAACTTCCGTTGTCTTGAGGCTGGGGGGGATGGTCCTAGGACGTCCATTTCCCATTTGCCAAATGGTAGAACGGCCTAGATTATGGTCACAGGGGTGGTTGGTGCTATGGGAATATCCGAGTGGAGTTGACAAGAGGGACACCTCTTTACTAGCTCGTGTGCGTCCCCTTTCAGAGTTGGCCAGTAGTAACCGGGTCTGAGGGCTTTTTCCGCTATTGTCCTTCCCCCTTGGTGACTTCCACATGCTCCCTAGTGGATTTCCCTTAGGATGTAACCTCCCTCCTCGGGAGTCACGCACTTGAGTAGGGGATGAGTAAAGGACTTCTTGTAGAGATGGTCCTCAGGCCACAAGAACCATCCTGACTTGTGCTTGACCCGCTCGGCTTCTTTATGGTCCTCGGGTAATTCGCGGTCCCTCAGATGCTTCACAACTTCATCCATCCATGTGGATGACCGATTCAACACTAGTTGTGCTTTGGGGTTGATGCTTGGCTGATGCAAGACCTCCCACATGATGTTCCAAGGGGCTGACTCTTCTGTTGAGCTTGCCATCCGAGCCAGTACATCGGCTTGTTGATTTTCTGAGCTGGGTATGTGAGTGATGCTGAACTGAGCCAGCTGCTTGATGAACTCTTGGGTCTTCGCCAAGTACATTCTCATATTGTTTTCTTTTGCCTCATACTCACCCGACACTTGCCCCACTCTGAATTGTGAGCCGGATTTGGTTTTGATGGATGTGGCTCCGGCCAAAATGCAGAGTTGGAGACCGAGTATAAGTGCTTCATACTCAGCCTCGTCGTTTGATCCGAAGAATTTGAACTTTATGGCATACTCCATTCTTTCTCCGACAGGACGTTTGATTACTAGCCTGGCTCCGAACCTTGTCTTGGTGGATGATCCATCCACCTGCAACTCCCAGCTATCTTGCTCGCCGACTGGGGGCCTGGTTGTGCATTCTGTTATGAAATCTGCCAAGGCTTGGGCTTTGATGGCCCTTCTTTGCTCGTATTCCAGTCCAAAGTCTGCTAGCTGATCTGCCCAGTCAGTCATTCGACTGGAGTGATTTCTGCTCTCGATTAGCTTTCTGAGTGGCTGTCCGGTGAGGACTTTGATTTGGTGGGCTTGGAAGTAGGGCTTCAGCTTCTGACTTGCCATTACGAGGGCGAATACCATCTTTTCTGCTTCGCTGTACTTGGCTTCCGCCCCTCGGAAGGCATGACTTATGAAGTAGACCGGGTGTTGCTTTTCTTCTCTCTCGACTACCAGAACGGCGCTGAGCGTGTATTCTGATACCGCCAAGTATATGGATAAGGTTTCCCCTGGCAAGGGGGAAATCAACTTAGGGAGAGTTGATAGGTGTGTTTTGAGGGAAGCGAAGGCTTGTTCGGCATCTTCTTCCCAAGTGAATCCTTTTCTTTTCAGAGCCTTGAAAAAACAAAGGCTTTTATCCGCCGATCTGGAGAGAAAGCGTCCGAGGGACGCAAAACAACTGGTTAGGCGTTGCACCTCTCGTATGTTCCAAGGGGATTTCATTTCCATCACAGCCATGATCTTATTCGGGTTGGCCTCGATCCTTCTCTCATCCACCAGGAATCCGAGGCACTTGCCTCCCTTCACCCTGAAGACGCCCGTCTTCGGATTCAACATCATGCGGAATCGCCTCAAGGTTCCGAGGGTCTCTCTTAGGTCTGAGGGGTGATCCCCCTGGGCTTTGCTTTTGACGATCATATCGTCAATGTATAATTCAATGTTCCGACCAAGTTGGTCGTTGAAGATTTTTAACTGTTCGTTCGTACGTAGCCCCTGCATTCTTGAGTTCGAATGACATCATCTTATAGCAATACACGCCTTGGTTTGTGACGGAGGCGGTGTGGACACGATCGTGTTCAACCATTAGGATTTGACGGTATCCGGTGTTTGCATCTATGAAGCTTAGAAGAGCATGCCCAGCAGTCTAATCGACCAACCTCTCGGTTTTGGGTAGGGGATGGTTATCTTTTGGACAGGCCTTATTCAGTTCTGTTAAGTCCATGCACATCCTCCATGCCCCACTCGACTTCTTGAGTAGTACCACATTGGCCAACCACTTCGAGTATTGACATTCTTCTATGAAGCCCGCCTCGAGCAATTTTTTAACCTCGGCTGCTGCTGCAGCGTTCCGTTTGAGACCCTGGAGTCTCAGTTTTTGCTTGATTGGTCTAAACCCCTCTTTGATATTAAGTTCGTGGCACATGATTTTGGTTTCGAGGCCGGGCATCTCCTAGGCTTCATAAGCAAAGACGTCTTTGTATTCAGTGAGTACTTGAATGATTTCCTCTCTCACTTGAGGGTCCATGGCCTTGCCTACCCTCAATGTCCGACCGAGTTCATTATCGACGACTACCTCTTCATCGTCCTCAGCTGGCTGAGGGCGCTCGTAGTGCTTGGGATTTTCAGTGATATAAACCTCGAGGCCGCTTGTTGGCTTATTCTCCTCTCGCTTTCTTTTTTTCGAGTCCTCTTTGACGTCGACTTTGTTTTTGAGATTGTTGACGTAAGATTCCCTTGCTGCCTGCTGATATCCCTAAATCTTTCCGACCCTACCTTAGTCGGTTTCGAACTGCATGAGGAGCTGGTAGATTAAAATTGCAACTTTAACTTTGTTTAGAATCGGCCTCCCCATTATAACATTATATGGCAGTGGGATGTCCACCACTTGGAAGTCAATCAGTAGGCTTCTCCCCTTGCCTTTTTCACCTATCCGAGTGGGTAGCTTTATCGATCGGACTGGGTGCACATAGTTTCCCCCGAAGCCTATGAGTGTCTGATTCAGGGGTGTTACATCCTTCTCGCTGTATTTCAATTTTCTGAGGCACTCGAAAATGATTATGTCGGCAGACGACCCGTTATCGACCAGCACTCTCTTGACCCTTGTGTTGGCCACCTTTAGTTCAATTACTAGAGGGTCATCATGTGGTGTGTGGAGAGTCCGACTAGATTCCCCAAACGTCATTACAGGGTAGTCGGGTCGGGGGTGGTGGTCGTCAAGCACTTGGTGCTTGAGACTCTGTAGGTGGGCTTTGCGTGATCGGTCGGTTAGGCCTCCCGACGCAAAACCATCGGCTATGAACCCCTCCGTGTCTCCGCTGTTCGTCTGATCCACCTTTTGCTTGCCCTTTTCCTCCTTTGTGTGCTTGAGGTAGCGGTTCAGCTTCCCTTGATCCGCTAAGTTGTCGAGGGATTTTTTCAACTATCTACAGTCTTTGGTGGTGGAGCCACACTCCTTGTGGTACTCGCACCATTGGCTCTTGTCCCGCCGAGCAGATAAGGTTCTGAGGGGGTGAGGCCTGGGGAGCATGGACTTGTCCTTGATGTCCATGTATATCTCCCTCCTATTCTTATTGAACCGGGGGTTGTTGCCATGGTCATTGAATATGTCTGACCGACCTCCCGTTTTCTGTTGTTTCGGCTGGTCCTTGTGATTTCCTTCTTTCTTCCTCTTTTTACTCCTATCATGCGAGTGGCGACATATGTCTGTCGCCTGGATGAACCTCTAAGCCCTGCTCATTGCTTCGGACAAGTCCATCTCAACCGACCGGGTGGATGTCTGGACATCAGGGCGGCGAATGCTACGCATCTTCCAGATCTGAAACTTTCAATGTTTCTTCATTGAACCTTTTGATGTAGTCGGCTAGACTTTCATTCTTCTCTTGTCTGACCGCCATCAGATGGAGGCTCGTTTTCTTCTGCCTTTTTCCCGCAACGAACTGATGAATGAATAAATCTTCTAGTACCGAGAAATCAGTTATGATTCCGGCAAGGAGCTCTTGGAACCAGTTCAGCGCTAGTACCTTCAGTGTCGTGGGAAAGAAGCGCCACCAAGTAGCCTCGCAGCTTGTCTGCATGCTCATTTGAGCTTTGTATGTGGCCGTGTGATCATCCGGGTCGGTTAGGCCCGCGAATGGTTCAATGATGGGTATTTTGATCTTGCCCGGACTGGGTGCTTCCAGGATTTCCTGTTGTATTTGATGAATTTCCCGCGAATGGTTTAATGATGAATTTGAGGGCCCCACTGTTAATCCTAGTGGGTCTAGACTGGGCGGAGTCACCATGCGCTTCCCGTTGAGCGGCCTTCTTGTCAAGGATATATCTGGCATCATATCCTTTGCTGAGGCGCTTCTCATTGAGGAAATATCGGGCGTCGTTAGACTTTTGTCCGACATCTCCCCTTGGTGATTTAGAAACATGGGTCTCCTCCCCTTGCCTAGCGGACCTTCCCTTAGGCGGATGACGCTCTTCTTCTCCCTGCTAAGATCTTTGCCGATTGTGTTGGCTGTATTCCCTCGATCCAGATCGTTGCCGGCTAGGCTGACCATGAGCAGAGCGATGGATATTTTCTTCCCTATAGGAGGGCACCCAAGCTTTCTCCTTGGGCCTTGGTTGTGGGCGCCCTTGCTGTAGGTTTGCCAACATTTCCATTAGGCTACACTATAGGGTTTGCTGGAGCTGAGCAGCTATTAGATTGATATCTGCTGTGATTATGGGTTGGGGGTCGGCTTATTGCAACTGATTTGATGGCACAGGCCGATTCTCATTGGACTGTTTACTATCGAGATCTATGGTTTGTACCGTGGGGGTACGGTGGGGAGGAGGTGAAGGTACTCGTCCGAACCTCTGAGCTTGTCCTCACGCCTGGGGTCTTGAGCGAGTGTTCTTAGTTGGGGCCATTGCTGAGTGACAATGAGGTGAATCTTACTGAGTGGTGGCGAAGCAACTTTGTTTGTAACTTCCCGACAGACGGCGCCAAATTGTTTCTGTCAAGAAATTAAGGAATGTAACAGGTTGAGAGGTTTGATGTGGGGCCCAAGAACGTTGGCCTGAGCTCCATTGCCCGTATGTTGGAGTCCTGCAAAACAAGGTTAGACTACCCCGGGGGTTGTTCCGGGATCGCCCCTCCGACGCTCAAGTCTGATGTGATTGAGGTAGAGAGAGTGAGTGTGATCAATGTAAAGAGAGATGCTCTAGCTTTTTGGTAGGTTAGAATTGAATACCTGCTCATTGATGAGACTAGTGCTATTTATACTGTTGGCAATTCCCAGACAGGTAACTTTGATAAGATGGGCCTTCCTTTTGATATGTGGCACTGTTGCCTTTTCAGGTAAATATCTTTTCCAGCCCTTTTGGTGGATCCCTAAACTCCTGAAATTAGGTCAACCCCAGGGTGGGACCCACAACTGCCACCTGTCTAGTGATTATGAAGACTTTAGTGTGATATTGGGCTAGTCATTTATTGAGCCTAAACACCAACTGTAACAGTTGAAGGAAAAATAAAGAAGTGCAGTAAGTATTAGTAGTGTGCTAGAGCCGCATAAGGAGGCCAAAAGAGATGAAAGTCAATCTTGTAACAAGTTGTGTGACCTCTAAGATCAACAAATGATGGTGTGATATAGCCTTGAACAAACCTAAAGTCACAAGTGCCACCAACAAAAGGAAGTTTCGAAACTTGGGTTAGATCCTTTCAAATTCAAAGTTATCCTGGATATGCAAGTGGTTCGTTCCCCATCAAAGCTCAACGTCACGCGGTGTACCCCAGCACCTTCGAGGATGGGTTGGATTTTTCGGTAAGGGGCTCATGGAAAGCAAACAAAGATCCGAAAGGGTTTGATGTTTTGGTGATACCACTTGGCCCGGCGACACCTTTCACTATGAAGTAAGCTATTTTGTTGAATGTTTCCTGTAGGTAGAGTGTGAAATGGAGTGATTTTAGGCCATGGCTACGGGTTTTAATAGGCGTATATATATTTCCTTACTTTTAGGAGATATCTTTGTTAGGATATATATCTTTTGTATATTTGTTATCTTTGTGATTCTCTTGTATTTTCGGGTTGTATATATATCCTTTACACACTCAATGAAAGGCTAAGCCGTTTTCTCATATTCTCTTGTTCTTTCTGAACTTTAACATGGTACCACAGCCTTCAAAGTTTTGATTTTCTTTTTTTCGATCCTCACTAGTGTTCTGTCGAGCGTGTTTTCTTTTTGTTCTTCTTCCGCTGCTGTGTGTGCGTGGTGGCATGTGCTGGTTTGTGAATCATGGTCGATCCCAAGGACCCCAAGGACCCAAAGCCTCCAAGGTATGAACCGTTCTCGGAGTATTACTTGCATCCTAGCGAAGGAACCGGGGCTGTCATTAGCCCTATCATGCTGAATGGGGATAATTATGAATCATGGTCTCGGTCTATTAAACCTTTGTGGAATGTTTGTTTTCTATATATGTGCACTGGTATTATTATTTAACGGTTTTTGGTTGTCATAAAACCTTTATGGTTCTTAAAAATGTATTGGTAAAATTAGTAATTTTTTGGTAGAAATAGAATGTCTTATGTCAGTACAATTTGTTGTTATTGGACAATTGACAATAGTTATGGATCTTTCATCCCTCTCTTTTAGTTAGGGTTTCATTTTTTACTACTCGTATACGTAATTATGCGAAAAAAGTTGCTCTATTTATTTGGTATTAATCCCATCTCTAATTAATGGGGGTCCAGTGCAACAATAGCTCACAAGGCATTGGACAATGTATCATGGAGATTTCTTAACTGGATATTTGATGAAATGTACTTCCTTGCAAATGGAAAGTTTGGATATGGTCTTGTGTGATGTCGGCCTCGGCATCCATCCTCATTAATGGGTCCCCGACATTTCCCTTCAAATTTTCAATGAGGCTTACAATAAGGCGATCCCCTCTCCCCTTTCTCTTTGATCTTGTGGTTAAAGTCCTCAGTTTACTGATCTTAAAAGCCATTGGTTCGAGCCTGTGGGAAGGCATCAAAAACGCCCAATGGAAGCAACATCACCCTCCTTCAATACGCAAAAAGATGCAATTATATTCTGTCCCCCTGAACCTGGAATATCTCCAAAACATCAAAAAATAATACCCTAGCTAATTCTCTTCCATGTTGCTTCTGGTTCATAGGTGAACTTTCACAAGAGTTTCTTACATGGTATTAATGTTCATCACAATGCCTGGCTTACCGAAACTGCCACCACTCTTCAATGTATGATAGGCTCTTTACCCCTCACTTACCCAGGTCTTCCCATTGGAGGCAACACTACTCGTCTCAGCCCATGGGATCCAATTATCAACAGGATGACTTATTGGCAGGAGAAATGACTTATTGGTAAGAGAAGCTACTATGTTAATAGGTAGTTGTGTGGCCCTTATAAAAGCCTCGCTCTCTAGTTATCCCCAATATTACATTTCCATTTGTTCGATCCTGCAAGGCGTGATTGACAAAATCAATAAGCTCCAACCACATTTCCATTTGAGTGGCACTACAGGGAAAACCTTAATGACTCTAGTATCTTGGAGTCAAATTGAACTGCCAAAATTGCTTGGTGGCTTAAACGTGGGAACCTTGTATATCTAAATATTTATCTCTTCATCAAATGGATTTGGCGCTCATTTATGAGCCTAGGTCTCTATGGCTTCATGTGATACAAGAAAATTTTGGGTACGATCATGCTCCATTAAAGTAACATAACTTGACCCTATCATGGTGGCATATGGAAAGGTATTTGTAACTCCATCATCCTAGAGTAAAATGTTGGACCAAAACAAAAGTCGGAAATAATGTGGGTAATAGCTTCAATACCTCTTTTTAGCACGAGATTTGGGTAGGAGACCTGCCTCTCAAGTCTCTCTTTCTAAGACTATATATTCTTAATTGCTATAAACTCAAATACGTCAATAGCCTCAACATGCATGTGGGATGACCATAATAGGGTTTGGATTTTCTCCTAGCATCAATCCCTAAGACCGCAAGATGTGGAGAAGCGCGATAACTTTCAATACCTCTTAAACCAAGTATCCTTAACCCCAAATAGTGACGATTATTTGGAATCCTAAAAAAGCAAGCTCCTTTTCCTTTAAATCCTTTAGCTACGAGCTTGCCAAATCATCATCCTTCGCCCTTCAAGATGCTATCAAAGGTGCTTAGAAGGGCCTCGTTCCACTTAGGATCAATTATTCATACGGATGGCTCTCTTGGGCAAAATTAACACAAAATTGAAACTTGCTAGTATTGGCCTCATCCCCCAATTGGACTGCATGTGTGTTTTTTGTCTATTGCAGCCTGAAAGTAATGACCATTTGCTGCTCCATTATAATCTCTCTTTGCTTTATTGATCTTGGTGGCTTGAATTGCAGGATATTTGGTGGGCTACTCCCTCATGCTTGAATGATGCTTTTGTCCAATGTTAATATGGCGGGAAGGATACCTTCTTCAAAAAAGTTTAGGGGGACTAATTTTTTCATCATTGTTTGGACTTTATAGGAGGAAAGAAATTCGAGAATATTCAATAACATCTTGTGTACCTTCTCTCAACTTCAAGCTCTTGTTCTCTTGAGACTAAATTGGTGAATCAAAGGTTGGGGTGATCCATTGCCATACTCAGTTGATGATATTATAAGAAACCCCGCCTACCTTCAACGATCGCATTCAACCACCATGAAGCCTCAAATTCCACCTCCTCAATCCTCTTTAGACTTGTCCATTCCACCTCCAAGTTCCATTACATGGAATTATAATGCCTTGATAAACCTTTCAATCCATTCATCAGCAATCGGGGGCGTTCCTTGAAACTCATATGGCAAATTCATTTGTGGTTTTTCAAGTACTATCCCACATATTGAGACCAATTCTGCTGAGATGACTATTCATCATCGTGCAACAAAATTCATTATCACCGACAACAGAATTCGTGGTAAATCCATCATCATTGTGTTCGATTCAGCAAATGCAGTCAAATGGTGCAAATACAATTGTGGAGGTCCTTGGAACCTTAGCTTTCTCCTAAATTTCATTATGCAATGTCCAAAAATCCTTCCTCAAAATCGCCATCATATGTTAAGGAAGAAGCTCCAGTAATGTTGTTGTAGACTCTGTAGCTAAATAAGGCTTCACTTTGTTGGCCGACTCGGCTTGCCCGTTGGTTCACGGCCTTGACACTGCGGAGAACCTGGTTTGTATTCCGAATCGGGCACAGTATTCCCGAGTTGGGCCACTGTTGAAGTGTCGTCCATTGTCGGATACCAATGCCCTTGGCACTCCGAATCTAGTGATAATGTTCCTCCATATGAACGCGTGGACCTGTTTATCAGTTATTCAAGATAGTGGTTCGGCCTCAGTCCACTTGGTGAAGTAGTTAATGCAACAATCAGAAACTTCCGTTGTCCTGAGGCTGGGGGGGAATGGTCCTAGGAGGTCCATTCCCCATTTGCCAAATGGTAGAACGGCCTAGATTGTGGTCAGAGGGGTGGTTGGTGCTATGGGAATATCCGAGTGGAGTTGCCAAGAGGGACACCTCTTTACTAGCTCGTGTGCGTCCCCTTTCAGAGTTGGCCAGTAGTAACCGGGTCTGAGGGCTTTTTCCGCTATTGTCCTTCCCTCTTGGTGACTTCCACATGCTCCCTGGTGGATTTCCATTAGGATGTAACCTCCCTCCTCGGGGGTCACGCACTTGAGCAGGGGATGAGTAAAGGACTTCTTGTAGAGATGGTCCTCATGCCACAAGAACCATCCTGACTTGTGCTTGACCCGCTCGACTTCTTTATGGTCCTCGGGTAATTCGTGGTCTTTCAGATGCTTCACTACTTCATCCATCCATGTGGATGACCGATTCAACACTAGTTGTGCTTTGGCGTTGATGCTTGACTGATGCAAGACCTCCCACATGATGTTCCAAGGGGCTGACTATTCTGCTGAGCTTGCTATCCGAGCCAGTACATCGGCTTGTTGATTTTCTGAACTGGGTATGTGAGTGATGCTGAACTAAGCCAGCTGCTTGATGAACTCTTGGGTTTTCGCCAAGTACATTCTCATATTGTCTTCTGTAGCCTCATACTCACCCGACACTTGCCCCACTATGAGTTGTGAGCCGGATTTGGTTTTGATGGATGGGGCTCCGGCCAAAATGTAGAGTTGGAGACCGAGTATAAGTGCTTCATACTCAGCCTCGTTATTTGATCCGAAGAATTCGAACTTTATGGCATACTCCATTTTTTCTCCTACAGGAGGTTTGGTTACTAGCCCGGCTCTACACCTTGTCTAGGTGGATGATCCATCCACCTGCAACTCCCAGCTATCTTGCTCGCTGACTGGGGCCTGGTTGTGCATTCTGCTATGAAATCTGCCAAGGCTTGGGCTTTGATGGCCCTTCTTGGCTCGTATTCCAGTCCAAAGTCTGCTAGCTGATCTGCCCAGTCAGTCATTCGACTGGAGTGATTTCTGCTCTCGATTAGCTTTCTGAGTGGCTGTCCGGTGAGGATTTTGATTTGGTGGGCTTAGAAGTAGGGCTTCAGCTTCTGACTTGCCATTACGAGGGCGAATACCATCTTTTATGCTTCGTTGTACTTGGCTTCCGCCCCTCAGAAGGCATGACTTATGAAGTAGACCGGGTCTTGCTTTTCTTCTCTCTCGACTACTAGAACGGCGCTGAGCGAGTATTCTGATACCGCCAAGTATATGGATAAGGTTTCCCCTAGCAAGGGGGAGATTAACTTAGGGAGAGTTGATAGGTGTGTTTTGAGGGAAGCGAAAGCTTGTTCGGCATCTTCGTCCCAAGTGAATTCTTTTCATTTCAGAGCCTTGAAAAAACAAGGGCTTTTATCCGCCGATCTGGAGAGAAAGCGTCCGAGGGCCGCCAAATAACCGGTTAGGCGTTGCACCTCTCGTACGTTCCGAGGGGATTTCATTTCCATCACAGCCTTGATCTTATCCGGGGTGGCCTCGATCCTTCTCTCATCCACCAGGGATCCGAGGCACTTGCCTCCCTTCACCCTGAAGACGCGCTTCTTCGATTAAACATCATGCAGAATCGCCTCAAGGTTCCGTGGGCCTCTCTTAGGTCGTTGAAGATTTTTAACTGTTCGTTCGTACGTAGCCCCTGCATTCTTGAGTTCGAATGACTTCATCTTATAGCAATACACGCTTTGGTTTGTGACGAAGGCGGTGTGGACACGATCGTGTTCAACCGTTGGGATTTGATGGTATCCGGTGTTTGCATCTATGAAGCTTAGAAGAGCATGCCCAGCAGTCGAATCGACCAGCCTCTCGATTTTGGGTAGGGGATGGTTATCTTTTGGACATGCCTTATTCAGTTCTGTTAAGTCCATGTACATCCTCTCTGCCCCACTCGACTTCTTGACTAGTACCACATTGGCCAATCACTCCGAGTACTGACATTCTTCAATGAAGCCCGCCTCGAGCAATTTCTTGACCTCGGCTGCTGCTGCAGCGTTCCGTTTGAGACCCTGATGTCTCAGCTTTTGCTTGATTGGTCTAAACCCCTCTTTGATATAAAGTTTGTGGCACATGATTTTGGTTTCGAGGCCGGGCATCTCCGAGGCTTCATAAGCAAAGACGTCTTTGTATTGGGTGAGTACTTGAATGATTTCCTCTCTCACTTGAGGGTCCATGGCCTTGCCTACCCTCAATGTCCGACTGAGTTCATTATCGATGACTACCTCTTCATCGTCCTCAGCTGGCTGAGGGCGCTCGTAGTGCTTGGGATTTTCAGTTATATAAACCCCGAGGCCGCTTGTTGGCTGATTCTCCTCTCGCTTTCTTTTTTTTAAGTCCTCTTTGACGTCGACTTTGTTTTTGAGATTGTTGACGTAACATTCCCTTGCTGCCTGCTGATATCCCTAAATCTTTTCGACCCTACCTTGGTCGGTTTCGAACTGCATGAGGAGCTGGTAGATTCCCTTGTGTTGGCCACCTTTAGTTCAATTACTAGAGGGTCATCATGTGGTGTGTGAAGAGTCCTAGATTCCCCAAAAGTCATTACAGGGTGGTCGGGTCGGGGGTGGTGGACATCAAGCTCTTGGTGCTTGAGACTCTGTAGGTGGGCTTTGCATGATCGGCCGGTTAGGCCTCCCGACGCAAAACCACTGGCTATGACCCCGATGAACCCCTCCATGTCTCCGTTTTTCGCCTGATCCACCTTTTGCATGCCCTTTTCCTCCTTTGTGTGCTTGAGGTAGCGGTTCAGCTTCCCCTGATCCGCTAAGTTGTCGAGGGATTTTTTCAACTATCTACAGTCTTTGGTGGTGGGGCCACACTCCTTGTGGTACTCGCACCATTGGCTCTTGTCCCGCCGAGCAAATAAGGTTCAGATGGGGTGAGGCCTGGGGAGCATGGACTTGTCCTTGATGTCCATGTATATCTCTCTCTTATTCTTATTGAACCGGGGGTTGTTGCCATGGTCATTGAATATGTCTGACCGACCTCCCGTTTTCTGTTGTTTCGGCTGGTCCTTGTGATTTCCTTCTTTCTTCCTTTTCTTACTCCTATCATCCGAGTGGCGACATATATGTTTGTCGCCTGGATGAACCTCTAAGCCCTGCTCATTGCTTCGGACAAGGTTTTAACTTAATTCTCAGGCAAGGACCATCTCAACCAACCGGGTGGATGTCCGGACATCAGGGCGGCGAATGCTACCGCATCTTGCAGATTTGAAACTTTCAATGATTCTTCATTGAATAGTCGGCTAGACTTTGATTCTTCTCCTGTCTGACCGCCATTAGATAGAGGCTCGTTTTCTTCCGCCTTTTTCCCGCAACGAACTGATGAATGAATAAATCTTCTAGTACCGAGAAATCAGTTATGATTCCGGCACGGAGCTCTTGGAACCAGTTCAGCGCTAGTACCTTCAGTGTCGTGGGAAAGAAGCGCCACCAAGTAGCCTCGCAGCTTGTCTGCATGCTCATTTGAGCTTTGTATGTGGCCATGTGATCATCCGGGTCGGTTAGGCCCGCGAATGGTTCAATGATGGGTATTTTGATCTTTCCCGGACTGGGTGCTTCCAGGATTGCCTGCTGAATTTGATGAATTGCCCGCGAATGGTTTAATGATGAATTTGAGGGCCCCACTGTTAAACCGAGTGGGCTTAGACTGGGCGGAGTCACCATGCGCTTCCCGTTGAGCGGCCTTCTTGTCAAGGATATATCTGGCATCATATCGTTTGCTGAGGCGCTTCTCATTGAGGAAATGTCGGGCGTCGTTAGACTTTTGTCCGACATCGCCCTTTGGTGATTTAGAAACATGGGTCTCCTCCCCTTACCTAGCGGACCTTCCCTTAGGCGGATGACGCTCTTCTTCTCCCTGCTGAGATCTTTGCAGATTGTGTTGGATGTATTCCCTCGATCCATATCGTTGCCAGCTAGGCTGACCATGAGCAGAGCGATAAATGTTTTCTTCCCAAAGGGGGGGCACCCAAGCTTTCTCCTTGGGGTTTGGTTGTGGGCGCCCTTGTTGTAGGTTTGCCAACATTTCCCTTAGGCTACACTGTAGGGTTTGCTGGAGCTGAGCAGCTATTAGATTGATATCTGCTGTGATTATGGGTTGGGGGTAGGCTTATTGCAACTGATTTGATGGCACAGGCCGATTCTTATTGGACTGTTTACCATCGGGATCTATGGTTTGTACCGTGGGGGTACCGTGGGGAAGAGGTGAAGATACTCGTCCGAACCTCTGAGCTTGTCCTGACACCAGGGGTCTTGAGCGAGTGTTTCTTAGTTGGGGCCATTGCTGAGTGACAATGAGGTGAATCTTACTGGGTGGTGGCGAAGAAACTTTGTTTGTAACTTCCCGACAGACGGCGCCAAATTGTTTCCGTCATGAAATTAAGGATTGTAACAGGTTGAGAGGTTTAATGTGGGGCCTAAGAACGTTGGCCTAAGCTCCATTGCCCGTACGCTGGAGTCCTGCAAAACAAGGTTAGACTACCCCGGGGGTTCTTCCGGGATCGCCCCTCCAACGCTCAAGTCAGATGTGATTGAGGTAGAGAGAGTGAGTGTGATCAATGTAGAGAGAGATGCTCTAGCTTTTTGGTAGGTTAGAATTGAATACCTGCTCATTGATGAGACTAGTGCTATTTATACTGTTGGCAATTCCCAGACAGGTAACTTTGGTAAGATAGGCCTTCCTTTTGATAAGTGGCACTGTTGCCTTTTCAGGTAAATATCTTTTCCAGCCCTTTTGGTGGATCCCTAAACTCCTGAAATTAGGTCAACCCCTGGGTGGGACCCATAGTTGCCACCTGTCTAGTGATTATGAAGACTTTAGTGTGATATTGGGCTAGTCATTTATTTAGCCTAAACACCAACGGTAACAGTTGAAGGAAAAAAAAGAAATACGGTAAGTATTAGTAGTGTGCTAGAGCCGCATAAGGAGGCCAAAAGAGATGAAAGTCAATCTTGTAACAAGTTGTGTGACCTCTAAGATCAACAATTGATGGTGTGATATAGCCTTGAACAAATCTAAAGTCACCAGTGCCACCAACAAAAGGAAGTTTCGAAACTTGGGTTGTATCCATTCAAATTCAAAGTTATCCTGGATATGCAAGTGGTTCGTTCCCCATCAAAGCTCAACGTCACGCGGTGTACCCCAGCACCTTCGAGGATGGGTTGGATGTTTCGGTAAGGGGCTCATGGAAAGCAAACAAAGATCCGAAAGGGTTTGATGTTTTGGTGATACCACTTGGCCCAGCGACGCCTTTCAGTATGAAGTAAGTTATTTTGTTGAATGTTTCCTGTAGGTAGAGTGTGAAATGGAGTGATTTTAGGCCATGGCTATGGGTTTTAATAGGCGTATATTTCCTTAGTTTTAGGAAATATCTTTATTAGGATATATATGTTTTGTATTTTTGTTAACTTTGTGAATCTCTTGTATTTTAGGGTTGTATATATATACTTTACACACTCAATGAAAGGCTAAGCCGTTTTCTCATATTCTCTTGTTTTCTTTGAACTTCAACATGGTACCACAGCCTTCAAAGTTTTGATTTTCTTTTTTTCGATCCTCACTAGTGTTATGTTGAGTGTGTTTTCTTTTTGTTCTTCTTCCGCTGCTGTGTGTGTGTGGTGGCCTGTGCTGGTTCGTGAATCATGGTCGATCCCAAGGACCTCAAGGACCCAAAGCCTCCAAGGTATGAACCGTTCTCGGAGTATTACTTGCATCCTAGCGAAGGAACCAGGGCTGTCATTAGCCCTATCATGCTGAATGGGGATAATTATGAATCATGGTCTCGGTCTATTCGCAACAACCTTCGTGCCAAGAACAAGTTGGGCTTCATAGACGGCACTATTGCCGTCCCAAACGCCACATCTCCTGATCTTCCTCAACGGGGTATTGTAAATTCTATGCTTGTTGCTTGGATTTTTAAGTACTTTAGACGTTTCTGTATGTTCTACTATGCGTTTTCCTGATAATGTAAAATCTTTATGGGATGATTTACGAGATCGGTATTCTCTTGGTAATGGTCCACGTATTCTTGAATTAAAAAATAAAATTCGTGATTGTCGTCAAATTGGACGCCCTGTGGCTGTATTTTTTTGGTGACTTACATAAATTGTACGATGAACTCATGAGTTATTGCAAGCTTCCTGTTTGTACTTGTTTCGCTGCCTCGGAGTATCTTCGCTTGCAGGAAATCGAGCACCTTCACCAATTTTGTCTTGGTTTAGATGCCAAAAAATTTGGCACCCTTGTTTTAGGTTTGTTAATGCAGGACCCGTTGCCGTCTTTGAATGTGGCTTATGCCAAAATTATTTCTCATGAAAGGAAACAGTTGGTTTCCAAAGGACAGAACCCTCCTCGTGCCGATGATGTTGGGTTTGTTGTTGTGTCCAAGCCGGCACCTCCTGCCGGGGATGATCGGGTGTGTAGCCATTGTGGTCGCACATGTCATCTCAAGGACCGTTGTTCGTGGGGCGTGGTGCGTTTGCTGCCAACGCCGGTACCTCTGCCCACGGCAACTCAGGTTCGACTGATTTGGGCGATGTTGATCGCCGTAGCACCCCGACTCTTACTGATGATCAATGGCAGCAGCTCATGTCTGCTCTTGAGGGGTCAAATGGCTCTTCTTCTGAAAAATTAAGTCGTATGTATGGTGCTAATGATTGGCTTATTGATTTCGGTGCTTCGAATCATATGTCCGGTAATCTTAATTTGTTTACTAATCTGCGTACTATTTCTTCTATTGTTGGTTTGCTTAATGGCAAGAGTATTGTTGCTACTAAAGAGGGTAATATTATTTTGAGTAATTGTTCAATTCTTAAACATGTTCTTTATGTTTCCGCTCTTACATATAGTCTGTTGTCCGTTTCTCAATTATTGGCGCAACAACAGTTTGTTATTTTCTTCACTCATAAGCTATGTATTATGTAGGACCTCACTTTGAAGAACCTGATTGGAGTGGGAGTGCAGTGTGACGGGGTCTATGTTTTCAAGCCGGTGCGAGTTCATTCCTTTTAAGCAAATAAAGTGACTAAGGTTGATGATGCTAGTTTGATGTGGCATCGTCGTCTAGGTCACCCCTCACTTAAGTTATTTCTTTGTTGCCTGGAGTAGTTGGTGGTAGTAATTTATAGTGTCCTTTGGATTGTACTATTTGTTTTATGGGTAAACAACCCGGCAACTCGTTCCCATTAAGTTCTAATAAATCTTTTGATTTTTTTATTTGATCCATTGTGATATCTAGGGTCTCAATAAAATTCCATCTTCTTCCCATGCTTGATTTTTCTTAACTATTGTCGATGATTGTTCCCGTGCTACTTGGTTATTTTTAATGACTCATAAATCTGAGGTTTCTCAACTTGTTCAAAACTTTTATGCCATGGTGAAAACCTAGTTCAATAAGAAAATAAAGGTATTGCGTAGTGATAATGGCCAAGAATTTTTGAGTTTAAAGAGTTTTTTTTGCTAAAAAAGGGATCATCCATCAAACTAGTTATGTTATGGTTGTCGTGTGGAACAGAATTGGCGTGTGGAACGTAAGCATCGTCACCTTCTTAATGTGGCGCGTGCTTTGCGTTTTCAAGCTCGTCTGCCGAAATTTTTTTGGGGTGAATGTGTTATGGTTGCTGCGCATCTTATTAATCTTAATCCTACGACGGTTTTACATGGAAAAAGTCTGTATGAGTGTTTATATGGTGTTCCTCCTGTCAATGATAGCATTAGAGTGTTTGGGTATCTTTGTTATGCTACTAATCGGCCTCGTATAAAGGATAAGTTTGATTCCAAGTCGAGGCGTTGCATTTTTGTTGGATATTCGTTTGGTAAAAAAGGTTGGCGTTTGTATGATTTGGAGATACATGAATTTTTTGTCAATCGTGACGTGCAATTTTTTGAAGATATTTTTCCGTACTTTGATTCTTTAAATGCTGCTGCTTGACAATGGGATGCCTATATTTCTCAGTCATTGGTTTGGGATGATGATAATGATGATGGATTACATGATGGGGGGTTCCTAGTGCTCCCGGGGCTGCTACGGAAGCATCCGCAGCTCGCACACCTCCCCCCGCAGTCCGTGTGCCTGCGCCCGCAGCCAGCGCTACTCCCCGCACTCCGCCTGTTGTCAGCCCGCAGGGTACTCCCGCGCCCGCAAATTTGGGCGAGCAGGGGGTGCCTATTGTTTGTGAGAGTGGTGATGTTTCACCTCCGGTTGTGCGTATTGGGGAGGTTCTTCGTGATACTACGACCCCCCTGCAATTGAGGGGGAGTTCTTCTCGGTCTACAGAAATGGTTGGCGAAAATTCTGATGTCTTGGTCGTTGTCACCGGGTTAAAATTCCATCTTCCAAGCTCCGTGGTTTTGTGACAAATACTATTATTCAAAAAAACATAGCTCCCGCACATTCCAATGCTCTTCCGCCTTCGTCACGTTCTTCAGGTAAGCCCTTTGATCTAGCTTGTTGTGTTGATTACAATAATTTTTCTGCCAAACATCGTTACTTTCTGGCAGCTGTTATAAAAGGTGCAGAACCCAAGTCTTATAGAGAAGCTGCTTCTCATCCTGGTTGGCGTAAGGTTATGAAAGATGAAATTGATGCATTGGAGCGTAATGGCACGTGGACGTTGTAAAATTTATCCCCTGGTAAGCGTGCTATTAGTAGTGGTTGGGTGTATAAAATTAAATATACATCTACTAGCGAGATTGAACGTCTTAAGGGACGTCTTGCACTACATGGCAATCGGCAAGTTCCCTGTATTGATTATTATGAAACTTTCGCGCCTGTAGTGAAAATGGGCACTGTTCGTACTCTTCTGACTGTTGCGGCTATTAAGAATTGGGAACTCCATCAGATGGATGTTCACAACGCTTTTCTTCATGGTGAGTTGTCTGAGGAGGTTTATATGAAACTTTCCCTTGGCTATACTTGTTGTCAACCAGGGAAAGTTTGTCGGCTTCGAAAATCTTTGTATGGTTTAAAGCAGGCTCTCCGACAATGGTTTGCCAAGCGATTTGCTGCTTTAAAAGCATATGGTTTTACTCAGTCTTATGTTGATTATTCGTTGCTTAGTTATATTCAGGGAGATATTTCTCTTCATGTTTTAGTTTATGTGGATGATTTGATTATTGCTGGTTCTTCCACTGTTGTTATCTCTCGCTTCAAAAGGTAAATGAATTCTTGTTTTCATATGAAAGATTTGGGTCTTTTGAAATATTTCTTGGGTATTGAAGTTGCTCGTAGTCCGGATGGTATTTTCTTGTCTCAACACAAATATGCGTTGGATGTTTTGTCTGAAGCTGGTATGCTAGGCTGCAAGCCAATTGACACTCCTATGGAACAAAATCATCGTATTGCCCTTCTTAAAGGTGTGCCTATGGATGATCCAGATTCTTATCGTCGTCTTGTGGGTCGCTTAGTATATCTTTTTGTCACTCGCCCCGAGTTGAGTTATGATGTTCATACTCTGGCACAGTTTCTCAGCGATCCACAGATTCCTCATTGGGACGCTGCTGTTCGTATGTTGCGTTATATTAAAGGCAGCCCCTGGTCCAGGTCTGTTGTTGCATTTCAAAAATACTTTGTCTCTGTCCGCTTTTTTGTGATAGTGATTGGGCCGCTTGTCCCACTACACGGAGATCGTTGTCTAGTTATTTGGTGTTTTTGGGTTGCTTTCTTGTCTCTTGGAAAACAAAGAAGCAACCTATTGTATCTCGATCTTCTGCGGAGGTCGGATATTGTTCAATGGCTGTTACTACTTGTGAATTGAAATGGTTGAAATATTTATTAGCCTCTCTTGGTGTTAAACATTCTTTTGCCATGCGTCTGTTCTGTGATAGTCAGTATGCGCTTCATATTGCTAAAAATCCCATTTTTCATGATAGTACTAAACACATTGAAGCAGAATGTCATTTTGTTAGGGATGAGTTGTTGGCTGGTAATCTTTCTACCGCCTATGTTCCTACCGGTCATCAGTTAGCTGATATTCTCACAAATGCGCTTGGTAGACGACAGTTCAGTTTTCTTCTCCGCAAGTTGGGGATTCGTGATTTACATGCTCCAACTTGAGGGGGAGTAATAGGCGTATATTTCCTTAGTTTTAGGAAATATCTTTGTTAGGATATATATATCTCTTGTATATTTGTTATCTTTGTAATTCTCTTGTATTTTAGGGTTGTATATATATCCTTTACACACTCAATGAAAGGCTAAGTCGTTTTCTCATATTCTCTTGTTCTCTCTTAACTTTAACCGGTTTCATGATGCAGGTAGTGTTGGAACATTTATAGGGTAATGGGTTTTATAAGCTCATATGGTTATATACTAGAAGAGGAGGAGGTCTAGTATGCTAAGATTAGAATGCGCAAAATCACGTGAATCAATCAAGCAAGTCAGTAGACTGGTCGCGGGTCGCGACATCCATCGCGGGTCGCGACCAGGAGGCCGTCGCGGGTCGCGACCAGTGCACTTTAGCGTCTCGCGATCTGTATCGTGGGTCGCGACGTGTATTCTGCCTTGGGACGTGAAATTTTGCGTGGACGGTTTAAAACCGTTGTATTGCATACGTTATCCGTTTAATGATGATTAAGTATTCTTAATCAGGGGATTAAAGGGAGATCAATGTTGTAACAACTCTAATCTATGAGGGAATATGATATATGACCCTTGTCATTCATATGAGAGGTAGAGAGAAAATCATTTTTTTCATATTCTTAAAGACTTGCTTTGCTTGAGAGAAAACTTGCTACTTTCTCTCTAGTGTTCTTCACAAACTTTAAACACAAAGTTCTTGTTGATTCACATAGAAGATCATCTTGTGAATTGTTTTCTCCATTGTATCTCATTAGTTATTTCGTGTTAACCCGGTGATCCTAGAGGGGCGAAATTAAACTAATAGGAAAGCGTAGTTTCCGTGCCTTGGAGTGGTGTATCCGGTTCCCTTGTTTGATCACACATCTAACAATCTATTAGTTTAAATTTCTTCTTTTCGGATATGGCTCAATCACTCAAGGACATGACTATGAACTTCCAAAAGTTGGACAAGTTTGAGGGGGTGGGTTATCGAAGATGGCAAAAGAAGATGCACTTCTTGTTGACAACTTTGAATGTGGTGTATGTTCTTTCAACACCCATGCCACCATTCCCGAAAGATGGAGAGGAAGAGTCCGTGGAGACTACAAGGAAGAGAACAAAGTGGGAGAATGATGACTACATTTGCCGGGGTCACATCCTCAACTCTCTTACCGACCCTTTGTTTAACCTTTACCAAAACGTGGAGAGTGCAAAGGAACTTTGGGATGCTCTTGAGGCCAAATATATTTCGGAAGATGCTTCAAGTAAGAAATTTCTTATTAGTAATTTTAATTCATTTAAAATGACTAATGATCGGCCTATTATAGAGCAATTTCATGAAGTTCATCATATTTTGAACCAAATAAGATCACATGGTATGGTGATGGATGAGGCTATTGTGGTTGCCTCAATCATTGATAAATTACCACATTCTTGGAAAGAAACTAAGCATTCCTTGAAACATAGGAAGGAAGATATGTCCATGGAGCAATTAGGAACTCATCTTCGTATTGAAGAGGGTATCCGGGCTCAAGATGGGGTTAAGGATACTACTCCTAGTATTCCTAAGTCTACCGTGAATATGGTAGAGGTTGGTGGGTCTAGTGGGACCAAGAAATCCAACAATAACAACTCTAAAACCAATTTTGCAAACAAGAAGAGGAAGACCCTCACTTGTTGGGTATGCAATGGACCTCATCTCAAGAGGGATTGTCCTTCTACGAAGAAGAAGACAAAGAATGGACAACCTAGTGTTGTTCAAAACCAAGGTAAAGTTGCACATGCAAATGTAATTGAAGAAATAAATTTTGTGGCTATGATTTCTGAAATTATGTTTGTGCAGGTTGATGATTCTTAGTGGATTGATTCGGGGGCCTCTAGACATGTGTGCAATAATAAGCACTTCTTCAAGTCTTTGGAAGAATTGGATGATGGTCCAATCTTGTATATGGGGAATGATTCCACGGTAAAGGCCAAGGGTATAGGCCAAGTAGAATTGTTGTTAACCTCGGGAAAGACTTTAACTCTCTGGGATGTTGTTTATGTACCGGAAGTTAGGAAGAATCTTGTGTCGGGGGGTCTTTTGAATAAATTTGGTTTTAAAGTTGTATTTGAATCGGATAAGTTTGTTGTTTCCAAGGGTGGTATTTTTGTTGGACAAGGATTTTATTGTAATGGAATGTTTAAATTTAGTATTAATAATGAAATTGATACTAGTTCTATTTACATGCTTGATGTTTCTTCTCTATGGCACAATCGTTTATGTCATGTAAACTATCGTAGATTATATGACATGTCTAAGCTAGGTTTAATACCTTCTTTCGATTTAAAGTTAGAGAAGTGTAAGACATGCATGCTAAATAAGATTACAAAAAATCCTTATTCTAGTGTGACTAGACAATCGGTATTGCTAGAATTGGTGCATAGTGACTTGTGTGACTTTCATAGTTCACTTTCTTTGGGAAAAAAAAAATATATTGTGACTTTTATTGATGATTATTCAAGGTTTTGTTACATATATTTATTATTTACTAAAGATGAAGCACTAGAAAAGTTTAAGATTTTTAAGACCGAAGTGGAACTTCAACTTAATGAAAAAGTTAAAAGACTTCGGACGGATAGGGGTGGTGAATACTATAATCCTAGCTATTTTAGTTCCATTGGTGTAATTCATGAAACAGCCGCCCCATACTCACCTTAAAGTAATGGTATAGCGGAAAGGAAAAATAGGGGTCTAAAAGAAATGGTTAACACCATGCTTTCTAATTCGGGTCTAAATGACGGTTTTTGGGGTGATGCAATTTTAACTGCATGTTATATATTAAATCGAGTTCCTAATAAAAGGAATAAGACTACCCCTTATGAACTTTGGTGTAACAGAAAGCCTAATCTCAATTACCTTAAGGTATGCGGTTGTAGGGCAATTGTCAAATTGACGGAACCTAAAAGGAAAACTTTAGGTGAAAAAGGAATTGATTGCATTTTTATAGGCTATGCGGTACATAGCAAAGCCTGTAGGTTTTATGTCATTGAGCCAAATGATTTTGTCTCTATTCATACTGTGATAGAGTCAAGGGATATGCAATATTTGATGAGACTAGATTCTCATCGATTCCAAGACCAAAGGACATGATACCTAGTACTAGTTCCAATGTTGTGGATGACATTAACAATGATCATGATACTACAACACCGGAAATTAGGAAAAGTAAAAGAATTAGAAAAGAGAAATCTTTTGGACCGGATTTTCAACTATATTTAGTTGAAGGGTCAAGGGAGTCTATTGTGACTCAAATTTCATATTGTTACAATATGGAGGAGGATCCTAGGACCTTTGATGAGGCTATGAAGTCTCATGATTCTGCTTTCTGGAAAGAGGCGGTGAATGATGAAATGGATTCAATAATGGGAATCATACTTGGATTTTAGCTAATTTACCTCCCGGATGCAAACCTTTAGGTTGTAAGTGGATTTTCGTAAGGAAAAGGAAGATCGATGGAACCATACTAAAACATAAGGCCCGGTTAGTGGTCCAAGGTTTTAGGCAAAGATATGGTATCGATTATTTTTACACTTATGCTCCGGTTGCTAGAATAGCTACCATTAGACTTTTGATAGCATTGGCTGCGATTCATGGTCTAGTAATTCACCAAATGGATGTCAAAACTGCATTCCTTAATGGTGAATTGGAGGAGGAAGTGTACATGAATCAACTTGAAGGTTTTGTGGTCAAAGGTCAAGAGACTAAGGTTTGCAAATTAGTTCGATCTTTGTATGGTCTTAAACAAGCACCTAAGCAATGGCATCAAAAATTTGATGAGGTCATTTTGTCTAGTGGATTCAAAATAAATCAGTCCGATAAGTGTGTATATAGTAAATTTGATAATAACGGTAATGGAGTTATAATTTGCTTATATGTTGATGATATGCTTATCTTTGGGACTGATTTGGAACAAGTGGAAAAAACCAAAGTCTTTCTCTCTTCTAGCTTCTCCATGAAAGATTTGGGTGAAGCGGATGTTATTCTAGGTATTAGAATAATGAGAGGTAAAGGGTCAATTTCTTTATCACAATATCATTACATTGAGAAAGTGATTAAGAGGTTTAATGAATCGAACTCGACTCATTTTGCTACTCCGATGGATCCTAGTGTTCTGGTGCGGGCGCGGATGTTGTCGTCGTTGTGTGCACCGCGCCCGGCCAAAGATAAAATTTCTCCTACTCTCTTCTACACTAAGGTAGTATAGTGGAAGTAGGGGTCGTATCCACAGGGAAACAGGGACGAGTTTAGTATTCAGCGTGATTCGAAACCTAGATTAAGCTAAGGGCCGAGAAACCTAATTACAAAGGGGGGTTTCAAAAGAGATTATAAACAAACTACACCTAACTAACAAATAAATACAATGAGAAATCAATTATGGAAAGATCTTGAATCCGATTAACATCCACTTCAATTCATTATCGATCCTTGAACCTCCAATCTAATTATTTCCATAATTATCTATTGTCGAGAATTAATCTCGTGTTCTCCTTATTCTTAGTTGAATAGCACGATCAGCGTGACTATAAAACCCTAACTAAAGGATAACCTAGTCCGATCTGCGTCTAAGTTCAATCCAATAGCAGCAATAAACACAGAGAACCAATAGACCTGCTAACGTCATACACGCGATAAACATTCAACAGTTGATTCAATTTCCCTAAGAAATAACCAAGATGATCAGCATCTAAATTACTCCCTAGTTTGCTACCAATTGATAAAAGAATAAAACAATCCGATTCTATTCTTAAATCTAGCATTAGATTAATTACACAATCAAACTAGTAACGTTCCTAGCATAATTATGCAATAATCATGGAAAGCAAGCATAGAAATTGAACCATAATCAAGGAAAATAGATAGAGAGGAAAGATCTCACAATAATGCTTGAAGCTTCATATTAATCTCGTTCAAGAACAATTCAAGCTACAATCGGCATAGCAATAGCCAATTCCATAATTGAAATCTCTAAAAACTAAACTAAGAAATGAAAACTAAAACTAGGAAATGAAGAACAAAAACTAAGAAATGAAGAACAAAGAGAAATGAAGAAGGAAAGATGAAAAGAGAATCATGAAGAAGGAAGGATGAGGAGAGGAGCTCTCCCCTCAAGCTTGCCACTCCAAGATCTACATTTCAGCTCTCCTCTTCGTCCTTCTCCTTCTCTCCCCCAAAAATTAGGTTTTAGGAAGCATTTAAACCCCGCACAAAATCGTGGCCCCAAGCCGACTTAAGCGTCGCGAGTCGCGACGAGGACTCTGTCTCCCCGCGCACAAAATGGCTGGGCAAGCATCGCGAGTCGCGAAGAACATCGCGAGGTGCGACAAGCAGGGGTCGTGAGTCGCGACATACCTCGCGAGTCGCGAGCCTGCTGCTGGGCAGGTTCTCGTGCCTGCTGTGCGAGCGCTGGGCTGTGCGAGTGCTGGGCTGTGCGAGCTTGCGTGCGATGGCTGGCTGCTGCTTGGTGGGCGATGACGCTAGCTGCTGCTTGGTTGACGTGAGCTGTGTAGGTGGTCGAAGTTACGCGCATGCTTGGTGCTTAGAGCTTCCGATGATTGCCCATTATGGTACGATGCCAAATCTCCCAAGCTCTCCAAAGACACTTCAATCAAACATCATTCAAATCCATTTCATCTTGAAAGCTCGGAATACATGGCGTTAACACAAATTATCTCGCAAAGCTCCGAATTTCCGCTAAAGGCTAAATAAAACACGAATGTTAACAATTACAATCAAACCCTTAGCAAAGTGCACCTCAAATATCACTAAAACGTCGTATAACTTGAGCGTATCAAATACCCCCACACTTGAACTTTACTCGACCTCGAGTAAACTCAAAAGTGAGAATCACCAAATAAATCATCACTCAAGCTAACGACACCAACCTACACTCCCCATCTACTACATCATCATCATCACATCTTAACAACATCCGCTCAAAAACCTAAACGTAAGGGACGATGATTCCCCCACACTTAGATTCGAGCTCACCTGAAAAATACAAAGACGCGACAACAATAATCACCAAACGACAACCAAAATGTGAGCTCAAATCCTGAAGGTTCTCAAAGGAATTGAACTCACTCCAACGCCACAATCAAAATGACAACTCGCCTAAAACCTCAAAAGATAAACTACTACTACAACAACTAACTTAAAATAGCAAGCCATGGAATCAAAGACAAAAAGGGATAAATTCCATGCTTACTCCCAAAAACAAACAATCAAAAGAAAGTGAAAGCCAAAACAAATCTCCAGCAAATGAGTCTTCAAAATACATAATTCTCTCTTAATCTCTCATTTTGCCTAGGAGCCCTTTCGGGTTTTCATCCTAGCTTCTCACATTTCTTTTTTCATCTCACCATCTTACCCGCTCAATATAAGCCACTTTTTTGCATAGGTTGCCCTTTCGGGTTTTCAACCTATCCGGGCCACCAATTTTTGCCCGAGTCGCCCGCCCTTGCGGGTTTTCAACTCAGCGGGATTCATTTTCATTGTTTTTTTTTTATATATTTTTTTCATTTTTTTTTTCATTTTTTTTTTTTTCAAATTGAAATAAATACAACATAAATACAGCATAGATACATGAGAATGAGAATACCCTCCCCCCTACTTAAACTACACATTGTCCTCAATGTGACGACAATTAGAAGAAAAAGTAAACTGAAAATGGAGGGAGAAAATCGAAAATCGGGTAAATCGAAGATCGAATGCTCAAAACTCATGACCAAACAATCCGTCAAACTCAAATTTCTTAACAACACCAACTCAAATCTCCGAATTCAACTCACAACCCTCTCCCTCAAATCACTCAAACAAATGGCAAATTCAAAAGTTTTAAATTTTTGAGATTTGCACCTAGCTCAAGAGATCGAAAAGATACAACAATCTCACTCCTCTAGTGTTACCAACTCCTAGCTATTGAACTCCTCCCAACGGGTTTTCTTTTGTGGACTTGGGCTCAAAGTAGATTAAGATTTGTTGTGGTTCTTTTGAGTGGGTGGGCAGTGGGTGAAAGAAAATTTGTTGTGGTGGTGGAAATTTGATGAGAAATAAAGGAAAAGAAAGAAAATAAGAAGGGGTCTCGGGTTGCCTCCCGAGAAGCGCTGTTGTTTAAAGTCGTTAGCTCGACTTAATACCTTAAGCTCAATCATTAGGTTGTGCTCCATGTGTGACAATGGTGGTTCCATGTCAATCTCCACTTCAAGTACCTACAAAACTGATTGACAAGAACTCTTGCAATGCATCGTTAGTACCTAGCTTACTACATCATGGTTGAGCATATAACATCAGATTATATCCAAAACCTAGCATTAAGTCAGCAACAAACATCAACTAGTAGTACTCCTAGCTAATCCAAGTCATGACCATTACTATAAATGTTTAAAGCTAGACAATAACCAAGATATAGAGTAAATCTTACCATAAACCGTCAAAAACTTCAATCAACCATTCTCAAGAGAGTGGCCAACCAAAAACAAAGAGCACAAGCAATACCATCCAAAAATCACACTAAATACAAACAAGTAACACCGTTTCCCCGGCAACGGCGCCAAAATTTGGTGCGGGCGCGGATGTTGTCGTCGTTGTGTGCACCGCGCCCGGCCAAAGATAAAATTTCTCCTACTCTCTTCTACACTAAGGTAGTATAGTGGAAGTAGGGGTCGTATCCACAGGGAAACAGGGACGAGTTTAGTATTCAGCGTGATTCGAAACCTAGATTAAGCTAAGGGCCGAGAAACCTAATTACAAAGGGGGGTTTCAAAAGAGATTATAAACAAACTACACCTAACTAACAAATAAATACAATGAGAAATCAATTATGGAAAGATCTTGAATCCGATTAACATCCACTTCAATTCATTATCGATCCTTGAACCTCCAATCTAATTATTTCCATAATTATCTATTGTCGAGAATTAATCTCGTGTTCTCCTTATTCTTAGTTGAATAGCACGATCAGCGTGACTATAAAACCCTAACTAAAGGATAACCTAGTCCGATCTGCGTCTAAGTTCAATCCAATAGCAGCAATAAACACAGAGAACCAATAGACCTGCTAACGTCATACACGCGATAAACATTCAACAGTTGATTCAATTTCCCTAAGAAATAACCAAGATGATCAGCATCTAAATTACTCCCTAGTTTGCTACCAATTGATAAAAGAATAAAACAATCCGATTCTATTCTTAAATCTAGCATTAGATTAATTACACAATCAAACTAGTAACGTTCCTAGCATAATTATGCAATAATCATGGAAAGCAAGCATAGAAATTGAACCATAATCAAGGAAAATAGATAGAGAGGAAAGATCTCACAATAATGCTTGAAGCTTCATATTAATCTCGTTCAAGAACAGTTCAAGCTACAATCGGCATAGCAATAGCCAATTCCATAATTGAAATCTCTAAAAACTAAACTAAGAAATGAAAACTAAAACTAGGAAATGAAGAACAAAAACTAAGAAATGAAGAACAAAGAGAAATGAAGAAGGAAAGATGAAAAGAGAATCATGAAGAAGGAAGGATGAGGAGAGGAGCTCTCCCCTCAAGCTTGCCACTCCAAGATCTACATTTCAGCTCTCCTCTTCGTCCTTCTCCTTCTCTCCCCCAAAAATTAGGTTTTAGGAAGCATTTAAACCCCGCACAAAATCGTGGCCCCAAGCCGACTTAAGCGTCGCGAGTCGCGACACTGATCGCGAGTCGCGACGAGGACTCTGTCTCCCCGCGCACAAAATGGCTGGGCAAGCATCGCGAGTCACGAAGAACATCGCGAGGTGCGACAAGCAGGGGTCGCGAGTCGCGACATACCTCGCGAGTCGCGAGCCTGCTGCTGGGCAGGTTCTCGTGCCTGCTGTGCGAGCGCTGGGCTGTGCGAGTGCTGGGCTGTGCGAGCTTGCGTGCGATGGCTGGCTGCTGCTTGGTGGGCGATGACGCTAGGCCGCTTGCTTGGTTGACGTGAGCTGTGTAGGTGGTCGAAGTTACGCGCATGCTTGGTGCTTAGAGCTTCCGATGATTGCCCATTATGGTACGATGCCAAATCTCCCAAGCTCTCCAAAGACACTTCAATCAAACATCATTCAAATCCATTTCATCTTGAAAGCTCGGAATACATGGCGTTAACACAAATTATCTCGCAAAGCTCCGAATTTCCGCTAAAGGCTAAATAAAACACGAATGTTAACAATTACAATCAAACCCTTAGCAAAGTGCACCTCAAATATCACTAAAACGTCGTATAACTTGAGCGTATCATGTTCACTTGGTTCCGAGTAGTGGTACTCCTATTTCACAATTGGAGTATGCAAGCTTAATTGGAAGCTTGATGTATGCTATGACTAGCACTCGACCGGATATAGCTTTTGCTATTGGTAAACTCAGTAGGTATACTAGTAATCCTAGTATGTTGCATTGGCAAGCATTGAGAAGAGTGCTAAGGTATTTGAATAAAACCTTGGATTATGTCAGAACTTACAAAGGAGAACCTTCTATTCTAGAAGGTTACTCGGATGCTAGTTGGATTTCCAACAAGGAAGATTATTCATCCACAAGTGGATGGGTGTTTCTTCTTGGAGGAGGTGCTATTTCATGGGCATCCAAGAAGCAAACATGTATAACGGATTCCACTATGGCATCGGAATTCATTGCATTGGCATCTTGTTGCCAAGAAGCATAATGGCTAAGGAATGTGTTAAGTAAGGTTGACTTGTGGGTCAAACCTATGTCACCTCTTGCTATTCATTGTGATAGTGCATCAACCATAGCTAAAGCTTATAGTGAAGTCTACAATGGCAAGTCCAGGCACATTGGAGTTAGACATAGCTATGTGCGTGAAATGATAAGGAATAGTTGTATAACTATTAATTTTGTTCGGTCTAGTTTGAACTTGGCGGATACGTTTACTAAACCGTTGTCAAGGGAACTAGTGAACAAAATGAACAAAGGGATGGGTCTTAAGCCTATTGATCAACCTTTAGTTAAGGAAAACTCAATTTGATGTTTAATACAACGTTAGATCTCAAATTCAATAAGGAAAGTACTTCTCTTAAAGGTTGGAAGCACTTGTGTTAGTTTCATCCCGAGGTTAGTGCTTGTTACTACAATGATAAGAGGTTGAATTAAGTTTCTTAATAAGTCTTTGATAAGTGCTCAATTGTAGGAGCATGTGCGTAAAGATTTACCTATATAAGCTAGAGGTTTGGCCGCTTCACTAAGTATAAGGCTTGACTTGGAACGCTTATAAATGGATATGGACACCAAGGCTTCATAGGTGTCGGAGGTTAAGAACTAAGTTTATGCTTATGTGTATTAGTATCTTCAATGATTTGTGGTGATTATATGATTCAAAGCTTTGTCTATCATTATGATCGAAATTATTGTAAAGTTACTTTTACTAAGTGGAGATTCAATCGTAAGATATTTCCATGATGCATGAGCATGTTTTGTTTGTGATTTATAGCAAGTTGGAAAACTTTTCAACATTACCCTATAAATGGGAGGAGGATTGTTGGAACATTTATAGGGTGATGGGTTTTATAAGCTCATATGGTTATATACTAGAAGAGGAGGAGGTCTAGTATGCTAAGATTAGAATGCGCAAAATCACGTGAATCAATCAAGCAAGTCAGTAGGCTGGTCGCGGGTCGCAACATCCGTCGCGGGTCGCGACCAGGAGGCCGTCGCGGGTCGCGACACCTGTCGCGGGTCGCGACCAGTGCACTTTCGCGTCTCGCGATCTGTATCGCGGGTCGCGACGTGTATTCTGCCTTGGGACGTGAAATTTTGCGTGGACGGTTTATAACCGTTGTATTGCATACGTTATCCGTTTAATGATGATTAAGTATTCTTAATTAGGGGATTAAAGGGAGATCAATGCTGTAACAGCTCTAATCTATGAGGGAATATGATATATGACCCTTGTCATTCATATGAGAGGTAGAGAGAAAATCAGTTTTTCATATTCTTAAAGACTTGCTTTGCTTGAGAGAAAATTTGCTACTTTCTCTCTAGTGTTCTTCACAAACTTTAAACACAAAGTTCTTGTTGATTCGCATAGAAGATCATCTTGTGAATTGTATTCTCCATTGTATCTCATTAGTTATTTCGTGTTAACCCGGTGATCCTAGAGGGGCGAAATTAAACTAATAGGAAAGCGTAGTTTACGTGCCTTGGAGTGGTGTATCCGGTTCCCTTGTTTGATCACACATCTAACAGGTAGTGCTGAGATGAAGGGACGGCTAATATTAAGATAGGAAGAATTATAGAAAACAAAGCAAAAGCCATAGTAATTAATATGCTATGAAGCATATGGGTTATATCTTGTATACTCTTGAAGCGGTACATGAATCTTAGGCAATATATATATGCGAAGCTTATATAGGCAGTGGAGGTTAATTAGGGGTTGCTGAATTTCTTACTCTATTACCCCCCCGAGCAACAAGGATATAATCAATGAGGTGTACAATAATCACTAATAGATGGTAGCTTGCACAAAAGTACAAAACAGGACTCTTAGATGTGTGTAAATGTAGTTAGGTGTTGTAACAGTGTTGTGGTGTCAATACAAGTTCCACCTTAGAGAATCAAGGAAGAGTTGCCATCATTTGTCTATTTTTATCCCTTACTACGATAAAAAAATTCCTCTAATATAAGATAATAAATTTCCATCTAACTTTATTAGTATGAGACGGATATAATAAGTGTATATCTAACTCTATTAGTATGAGACTTTTTGAGAGGTGTAAAATAAATTTTATATGGGCTTCGTCCAAAGCAAATAATATCTTCCTAGGAATTAGCTTTGAAATCTTTTTAAAAAGACCAAAAAAGTTGATGAAAACAAATCTAATACATTAGTTCGAATTCCATATGAGGCCATGAAACTTAAGCTAAATGATGACATATGTCTAAAAAACAATGGGACGAGCAAAATAATGACAGTGTACTCAAATGAAACACCATACAAGATATAGACTCTAACAAAAATGACATACACTACACAAATAATGACATAGATCTGACTAAAAATGACATAATACTCAAAACATGAAAAAGGCACCTCAAATGACATACTCTTCACCTCAAATGACATACACTTAGCTACAAATGACATAGATTTATACTAACAATGACAATACTCATAGAGACGAGTGCATAAAGCCTTCTATTTGCAGGCGATCGTGTTTTTCACCACAAATTCCATCCCCAAAAACCATCCCCGAAATTTTCGGATCAGATTCGATTTTTTCCCGATCCGAAATTTCGGATCGGATCGGATCCGATACCCGTTAATGCACACCCCTACTCCTAGATTCTCAGAACGAAGCTGATTTTCTTTTAATTATATTCTTGTAAAGCCGATACAATAGAATCATAACTTTTTCTTGTTTAGGATTTGAAACTGCAAATATAATTTCACAAGACGAAAGATATATTGATACCAAAACGTACTTAGGAGATTCTGTTGCGATATCGATATCTCATTAATATTTCAAAGCAAGTTCCCATTGAAGTCCAATTCCAAATAATCTACTAAGCAAATACTTGTTGTAACATGGGGCTAAAATCAGAAGATTTTGTAACATGACTTTCAAAGGGATATCTCACTATCAAGAGGCTAATCCAGTTTTTGTGACGGATGCAATCAACGAAACAAACAATTTATGAACAATCGACACAAGGATTTAACTTAGTTCACTAACAATGTGTTAGCTATGTCCACACAACAGGGAGAACTGATTTTATTAGGTTTAGGAGAGAGAACATATTACATAGTATGGAGGTAGAAGTTAATCATAGGTTTTATATATTACCCTACTAATTAACCTAAACAGATGGGCTTAAACCCGAAACAAAAACAGAGTCGCTATACTAAACAACATATACCAATAATTGACCCCGTGCTTAGTTAATCCTAGCACCAGATAATTAACTTAAGGCATAGTTCAACACCAGTAACACCATATGGAAGTCTGGAATTAATATTAGCTAATAGGGCATGTTCTAGCCTTTTAAGAAGTTGAACAAGTGGTCCACTAGATAATAAGATATGAGTTGGTATATGCTAATTGAATAGGCTCTCACCTCTAGTTAGAACTCAAATATAATTACCAAATTCATTACTAGCCTGGGGCAATTTCTCAAAACAAAAAATGTGCAACTTTAAGCAGGTAATTTTCACCTCATAAGCATTAATCTAATATTAAACTAAGCAATATAAAACACAAATAATTAAACTTAACATGAAGTATTAATCTAAAGCTAGCAAAGACGGAGTAGAGAATTTCTCTCCAAGTTTCTCTTGGTGCATGATAGCAAGCGTGCACCGTCGCCATGGCAAGAAAGGCGGCAGGGAAATCTCAAGCTGGTAATTCTGGGAAACAGAAGGAGAAAGCTAAAGGTCCATCATCGGACTCTCAAGCTTTCAGGACTCGATCTATGGATGAAGTTTTGGGAGTAGAAGCATTAGATTTAGGGCTAGGAATTGGAGCCTACATTTTCTATTCAGCATTTGAGGCAACAATCTGAGATCAGACACACTTTTAATGAATGGCTTCAATCGATTCATAGAAGTGCTGAACCTCAGATCAATGGAACAGTAGCTGAGAAGGAAGGTATGAATCATGTTCCTATTCTTCACCCTGTGAATTCTGTGACACATAATGTCGGACAGTTGGAGGAAAATGAAGTAGACAATGATAATGTGAATTGTAGAGAAGATATAGAGAATAATAATGAGAAGTTGATTAAGATTGATTTAAAGGATGTACAAGATGAAATTAACTTATGGAATTCTGCTATAATATTTTACGTTCTTGGTGCAAATCCCCCTGTTCATGTGATGGAAGGATTCTTCAGGAGTGTATGGAGGTCTTATAATGTTGATAAAGTAGCTATGATCAAGAGAGGTGTATTTCTAGTGAGATTCCAAGCTATGGATTCTCGT
This sequence comes from Beta corolliflora, assembly GCA_947648045.1. NCBI lineage: Eukaryota > Viridiplantae > Streptophyta > Magnoliopsida > Caryophyllales > Amaranthaceae > Beta > Beta corolliflora. Next base: position 7,359,541 of record CANSZD010002913.1, read on the forward strand.
GATACAGTGCTTAATGGTCATTTCTTCTTTGACAAGAAACCATTGATCATGAAACCTTGGTCACCTGATATTGATTTTGTTAAAGAGGACATTAAAACACTTCCTGTTTGGGTGCAATTGAGATTACCTCTAAAATATTGGGTGAACATTCTTTACACAAGATAGTATCTCAATTGGGGGATCCGATTAAAAGGGATGAAGTTACACGTAACATAGACAAGTTACAATTTGCACGAATTTTGGTGGAAATAAAAATTGAGCAAACATTTCCAGATCATATCTGGAATCTGAATGAATATGGAGAGAAGGTGAAAGTGCCTGTCGAATTTGAATGGTTGCCTACTAAATGAAGTAGCTGCAGTAGGTATGGTCATGAAAGTAAGGACTGTAGAGTGGTTAAAACAAGGTAAGAATGGAGGCCTAAGAAGACTGTTCAACCTATTATTGCAACTGAGCAACATGATAGTGGAGTGCCAGTGAATAATGGTGTTGTAGATGCAAGAATGATGAACAAGGAGACAGGAAATATGGAAGCATATAGGAGGAATGTAGAACTGGATCCAGATGGTTTTCAGAAGGCCTTGAGGCCTATAAGAGTTAGAGTTAATAGTACTAACATAACCAGTACTGGTAACTCTTTTCAGACTCTTATATAAAATGTAGTAGATGAAGAGGTAGCTGCTGGTGGACAAGGTGGTCAAGGAGAGACTATGTTGCAATAGAGCAGGGAGAGGGCCGGGGGACTTTCCTTATCCAAAATGGATAGATTACTATGCTGGAATGTCCAAGGGGTTAATAATATCAACAAGCAGAAGGATGTTAAAGCTTTCATCCACAAGTTTGCAGTTGGTATGGTTGGCCTTTTGGAAACAAAGGTGAAGACACCTAATCTAGGTGGGCTTTACCAGAGAATTTTTGCAGGATGGTGCTTTTCATCAAATGCAACTTATCATGGAAGTGGTAGGATAATCATTGCATGGAAGCCAGGGAGCTTAACTCTGAATATCATTAAAGGTACAGCTCAATTACTACATTGTTTTATTAAACCTAGTAGTGGTGGTGATGGATTTTTTTGTACATTTGTATATGCTTCTAATGAGAGAATTAGAAGAGAGGAATTATGGAGAGACTTGAGAGTGTTATATACTCAGGATCCTTGGTTAATATGTGGTGATTTTAATAGTGTTATGAACACTGATGAGAGGATTGGTTCATTAGTTAGAGAAAATGAAATAGCTCCTACGAGAGACTGTATGATAAAATGTGGAGTGGTGGATATTAAGTGCTCTGGAAGTTTCTTTACATGGAATAATAAACAACAAGGGGCAGATAAAGTTTTCTCAAAACTTGATAGAATGTTAGGAAATCAAGCTTGGCAAGATAAATTTTCTAGTGCTGAAGTGAACTTTCAGTGTGAAGGGGACTTTGATCACTCCCGAGCTGTACTCACAATTTATCGTATTGAGAAGGGTTGTAAGAAACCTTTCAGATACTTCACAATGTGGAAGGGTGATACACAGTTCTTGGAGAAAGTAAGACAAGCTTGGTTTATTTCTGTAGAGGGCTCAAAGATGTATAGAGTGCTGATGACTAAACTGAAAGCATTGAAGAAGGTACTTAGAGTATTGAATAAAGAAGGGTATTCTGAGTTACAGGTAGCAGAATTCAAAGCTCAACAAGCCATGATAGAAGTACAAAAGCAAATGCACCTGAATCCGGGTAATGCTGAATTAGCTGCAGCAGAATTAATAGTTGTTAAAGAGTATAAAATGAAGCATGTGGCATATATGGAGTTTCTAAGGCAAAAGGTAAAATTGGACTGGCTTATGGATGGTGATGAAAACACAACACTGTTTCATCAGTCTATAAAAGCTAGAAGAGAGTAAAACCATATATATATATAGCATTAATAATGAGAAAGGAGAATGACAAGATAAGCCTGAAAGAGTTTCAGGAGCATTTTTGGAGTATTATAAGAAACTCTTAGGCAACAATATACAGATCAGGAATATGTTAATTTAAGAAATTGTGCAAGCTGGTCCTATGATTACAGAAGAGCATGGAAGCATATTGAATGCTCCATCTATAGCTGAAGAAGTGAAGAATGCATTGTTCTCTATCCCAGGATCTAAGATACGTAGTTGGACCTCGATGGTTTTGGCTCCTATTTTTACAGAGATACTTGGGGTATAATTGGTGATGAAATTATTGCTGCAATGTTGGATACACTTAACAGTGGTAGAGTGTTGAAGGAGTTGAATAACACTACAATTACTTTGATACCTAAGACAAGGTTGAAGGAATATGTCCTTAGACATCCCGGCAATTACTAAATATAAAAGGAATTATTATAGAGATAATTAATTACGTTAGTTTAGTAATCACATTTACTTGCTAGAGAATAAATATTGGTTAGTGGGACAATATTGATTGAACCTACAACTAAGTTAACCTAATCCTATGAGGTCACACATTGTAGTAACTAATTGAAGTAAGTGTAATAGCCCTCATGATTGCTTTAACGGGATTTAGCAGGCTACTCATTCCAACAAGATGCATCTTTCTTTTAGGGAGCTCATTTCCTTAGTTACTCCACAGTTAAGCGTGCTTGGCTGGGAGTAGTCGAGGGATGGGTAACCTCCTGGGAAGTTTCTCAGGGTGCGCATGTGTGAGGACAAATGCGCCGGAAGAACTTGTGTTGGTTCTTGAGGACAGTTGTTGGCCCTAGATGCGCATTGGTGACGATACACTCGACTCCGTATGGGTCGGGGTGTTACAAATGGTATCAGAGCAACCCTGCGACCGCGTGTTGGGGCGACCCTAAGGCCGTCAGGCCGAATATTAGGAGTCCTCAGGCGCCTAGTGGGGGAGGATTCTGGGGCTGCATTGTCATAAGGAGCGATCTAGAGGTCGTCAGACCGAATATCTGGAGTCTCCGGCAATCAGTCTTCAGGCTGGGGCGACCCACAGGCCGTATGCCGAATATGTGGAGTCCTCAGGCGCAAGGAGGGCGTTGCTGTTCTCAAGTGGGGATGTATGTAATACCCCTCATGATTGCTTTAAAGGGATTTAGCAGGCTACTCATTCCAACAAGATGCATCTTTCTTTTAGGGAGTTCATTTCCTTAGTTACTCCACAGTTAAGCGTGCTTGGCTGGGAGTAGTCGAGGGATGGGTGACCTCCTGGGAAGTTTCTCAGGGTGCGCATGAGTGAGGACAAAATGCGCTGGAAGAACTTGTGTTGGTTCTTGAGGACAGTTGTTGGCCCTGGATGCGCATTGGTGACGATACACTCGACTCCGTATGGGTCGGGGTGTTACAGTAAGGAAACCAGCCAATAGGAGAAATTAGGGTTAGGTTAGGTCTCTCTCTAAAAACCTATTCTCCTACTATTATAAAAGGTTATAATGAGAGGGTGGAATAGAGCATTCAATTTGACAGTAACTTTCAAACTGAAAAGAGAGAGAAAAACCCTATTATTTCCCTTTGGAAAATCCGGCCAACCTCCCTAATAAGTAAGAGAGTGAAATCTGTTCATCCTCTTCCGTTCTAGCAAACGTGGGAATTCAATTGGTGCTCGTGGACTAAGTAGAGGGACATCAATTGCTGTTATTTGATCTCTAGCACTTCCAATCCGGTGGAAAACACGCTACAAAGGTTGTACATTCTTTTCCTTATAATATGATTCATATTTATGTTATGCATGCGTTCTTGTGATAGATGTTAGGAAATTTGTTTCCTGAAATTCCGCTATATGTTCATCGATATTCCTACAGTGGTATCAGTTTTGCCTCTTGCATAATATTTTATGATCATGTTCATGTGCTATTTTGATTATTTTCATTCAATTAAGGGAGGGATTTATTTATCGATTAATTTGCATAATTAATATGGTGATATTAATTAATTGGAAATTGTTGAAAATTGGTTTTAAATTATAAATACGCTCAAACTTTTCGGCAACGTTACTGTTGAACAATTTTATTGTTAAATTTATGCTTAATGGATATTAAAGCATAAAATCTAAATAACAACATCAAAATTCAGATTTTAATTCGTTAAATAAAATTAATTTAAATGCCATACATGAACTGAATTTTAGAAGAAACAAATCTGTTGTTTTTCCTTTTAAAATTTCAGATTTTTCATGTTAAATTTTGAATTCTTATTAGATATTCATGTTTAATAAAGATTATTCATCAAAGATCTAAACAACCGAACTTAAAAATCTGTTTTAGTTTTGTTGTTGAATTCGAAATTATATGCCCAAATCAAAGAAACCCTAAGTTTGCACATAAAAATTCAGATTGAAATATGTAATTGTTACATAATTTGAGAGGATTTTAACCCCAATTTTGAACATAATGAGCACAATTAAAATTCAGTTTTAATTCATGTAATTATTGCATAAATTAAACAAAGGATTTTCGGCTACCATGGCTGGGTGGCGCATCTCACCGGTGCTGCCACGGTGGTCTGAGTCAAAGTTGTGCGCGGGTAGAAGACGCTGATGCGGTGGTGTGCTGCGCTGGGCGGCTGCCTGGCTTTGAGCTTGGTGTTTTCGTGCTGTCCGGCGCCAGTAGCGGTGTGGGGTTGGCTGCCATGGCAGATCTTCGGCTGTGGTTGAGGGAAGCCAGTTCGAAACTTCAGGAGGAAGGCCGAGATCTTCGGCTTGTTTGTGGCGTTTTGTTTTGCTGCGGGATTATCTCATTTTGTTACTGCTTTTTTACAGCAGTTTTAAATTTAAAAAAAAAACGTTTTTTCCTATTTTTTTTTTTTTTTGGTTGAGCATAACTATAATTCCAATAATGCAAATTAATAATTAATTTGATTAATTCCATATTTAAGTCCTAATTGAATGAAAATAATAGAAAGTTATTCCATTAGTTATAATTTTAACTAAGTTGGCATGTAGACTATTAATTATTAATTTGTAAATGACATGTTTTATTTGCTTATTAATTGTTAATAAGTGATTTTTAATATTTACTTTATTATGATATTATAAATGAATGAATGCTTAATATAATATGTTTGATATTATGTTTTGCATGTTGTGACTAGTATGGCCCAAAACTAGGATAGAAAATACTATCTGCGCATCGTTAAATTTTATATGTAAATTAAATACGATCTGCGTATCGTTTGTATTTTTGTAATTTAAATTTTAGTTATTTAAATTATAAATTATATGTAATCAAGAATGAAGTTCCATGGAGAATGAAGGATGGAGATCCATGAAGATTCAAAAGAAATTCATGAAGATTAGTTTTCCTAAGTTTAGGGGCCATACTAGGATCACTTTTAATTATGCTTATATTTATTTATGCGTTTAACATATATAAATGCTTGCTACAAAGTTTGTATGGGTGGTTATTTATGTTATGTGTTCACTTTTAATTAACCAACATAGTAAACTTAGGTCCCCAACATGTAATATTGAGTTTAATTGCTTTTCCAAACAACACCTATAACGCCTTAGATAGTGAGTAATAGGTTTTGCCAAAGCAGGGTGTTGCTCATTTTATCCGGGGATAGTAGGGTAGGTTTTTGAAACTTACATGTTAATGTTTGGTTTAACTCAATAAAATCGTCAAAAGACAAAGTTTTGGGTTTTGAAGCTAAGAGATAGGAGTGAACAGGGAGTTGTTAACCTGTCTACCAAGAATTATAATTAGTTATAATTAGTAAAGTGTTTACTTACCTCAACTACTATAAATTGAAGGCAGGGCCAAATTCCGTTTGATTGTAGTGGGAGGGGATCTTGGTTATTTCTTTATTCAATGGGGATTTTCAATTTGAATCAAGGGTAGTAGTTAATTAAAATCTGTTTAATTGTTGCTTTCTTGATAAACATTAATTGAATCTTGCTTTATTATTCTTTTGTTGTAGTTATCATGTCTGGTTCAAACAACAACAACCACCCCGGTTTTAATTTGCGCTATTTACTCGAAAAGGACAAACTAAATGCACATAACTTCCTAGAATGGGAAATGGCTGTGAGAATTATTCTCAGAGCCGAAGGAAGGGAAAGTGTTCTTGATAATCCTCTCCCTGAACCCCTGCCAGAAAATGCAACTGCAGCTGATCGGAGAACAAGGCAAACCCTAGAGGCTAATTCTGTGCAAGTGACATGTTTGATGCTTGCTTGCATGGAACCAGACTTTCAAAAGCGTTTTAATGATCTGGATGCCTACTCCATCCTCCAACAGCTGAAAGCTATGTTTCAGAAGAATGCTAGGTTGGAGAGGTTTGAAGCTCACTGTAAGCTGCTGGAGTGCAAGTTGGGCAAAGGAAAACCCGTTGGTCCGCATGTGTTCAATATGATTGGACATTTTCAGATCATGGAAAAATTAGGCTTCCCTTATCCCCTAGAACTGGCAACTGATATTGTGATCAAATCCTTGCCTGAAAATTTTCAAAACTTTCAGTTGAATTTTTACATGCAAGGAGGGGAGGCTACCTTGCAAGAGCTGCATGGTATGCTTACTCAGGCTGAAAGGAGCTTATCGGCTGAACCTGAACATAGGGATGTTCTTATGGTTAGGAAGGGCAAGCAATTCAAGAAAAAGGGGGCACCTATGAAGAAGAACAAGGGCAAGGTTGTTGCCACTGATGATACTTCTAAGCCAAAGGCCACTCCTAAGGCAAAAGTGGCAGCACTACATGAGTGCTTCCACTGCCATAAGATTGGCCACTGGAAGAGGAACTGCCCCAAGTATCTGGAGGATAAGAAAAGTGGTGCTTCAACTTCAGGCATTTATGTTATAGAAATTAACTTGTCTACTTCTACTTCATGGGTATTTGATACTGCATGTGGATCTCACATTATTTGTAATGTGCAGACACTAAAAAGGAGTAGAACGTTGAGCAAAGGAGAAGTGGACCTCCGCGTGGGCAATGGAGCACGAGTTGCTGCTTTGGCTGTGGGAGATTGTAGTCTACTTTTACCTTCTGGTTTTAGAACTTCATAATTGTTATTATGTTCCAACTATTACCAAGAATATTGTTTCGATTCCGGTTTTGGATTCGGAAGGTTTTTCATTTCAAATTAAGAATAATTGTTGTTCTGCTTATTTGAATGATTTATTCTATGCCTCAGCTAAGTTATCAAATGGTTTATATGTGCTAGACTTAGAAACTCACATCTATAACAAAGACAGCAAGAAACCTAAAACAAATGATTCGAACCCAACATACCTATGGCATTGTCGATTAGGCCACATAAGTTCAAAGCGTATTGAGAAGCTTCATAAAGATGGAATTCTCAAATCATTTGATTTTGAATCATTTGATACTTGTGAGTTTTGCTTAATGGGGAAAATGACAAAGTCTCCTTTCACAGGTTCAAGTGAAAGGGCCAATGACCTTTTAGCCCTCATACATACGGATGTGTGCGGACCCATGAGTACGCTGGCTAGGGGAGGGTACAATTACTTCATTACTTTTACCGATGATGTGACCAGATTTGGATTTGTTTACCTCATACGGCATAAGTCGAAATCCTTTGAAAAATTTACGAAATTCCAGAATGAAGTACAAAACCAACTTGGGTAGAAAATAAAGGCATTGCGATCCGATCGTGGTGGTGAATATTTATCTCAAGAATTTGGTGATCATTTGAAGGATTGTGGAATACTTTCACAATGGACTCCACCAGGAACACCACAGTTAAATGGCGTTTCTGAAAGAAGGAATCGAACTCTACTTGATATGGTTCGATCCATGATGAGTCTTGCTGATCTTCCTATTTCATTCTGGGGATTTGCGCTTGAAACTACGGCATTCACACTTAACAGAGCACCATCCAAAGCAGTGGAAAAGACACCATATGAAATGTGGACTGGAAACGTTCCAAAATTGTATTTTCTAAGGATATGGGGTTGTGAAGCCTATGAAAAACGTTTACATTCTAATAAGCATTCACCCAAATCCGATAAATGTCTTTTTGTGGGTTACCCAAAATAGACTAAGGGATACTACTTCTACAACCAAAGCGAAAACAAAGTGTTTGTTGCTCGTAATGGTGTCTTTCTGGAAAAGGAGTTTATTTCCAGAAAAACAAGTGGGAGAAATGTATATCTCGAAGAAATTCGAGATGAGCAACAAATGGATGAGGTTAACACCTCATCAGAGGCGGCCCGGCATGAAAATGCTCAGGAGGCGGTGCATTCAATTCACGCACCTCCTACCGACCCACTTGGAGATACTCCGTGTAAAGTCACTCAACCTAATGAGGTAGAAACTTCTTCTGTTGTTCCCCAACGTAGGTCTAGTAGGACCACTATTCCGTTAAAGAGATATATTGATTTCCTTTAGACTGAAAGTTCTGAAATAACGATTTTAGAATCAGAAGAACCTACTAGCTACAAAGATGCTTTGGTGAGTCAAGACTCCGAAAGATGGCTTGAGGCCATGAAATCTGAAATGGATTCCATGTCTGAGAATCAAGTATGGGACGTGGTTGATTTACCTGATGGGGTAAAACCCATTGGATGCAAATGGATTTTCAAGTTGAAAACAGACAAGGATGGAAACATTAGTGTTTTCAAAGCAAGGTTGGTGGCGAAAGGTTTCAAGCAAATTCATGGTATTGACTATGATGAAACATTCTCACCAGTAGCCATGCTGAAGTCCATTAGGATAATCCTTGCGATTGCTGCCTTTCATGACTATGAAATATGGCAGATGGATGTCAAAACCGCTTTCTTGAATGGGTTCCTGAAGGTTTTGAAGATACAAAAAATCCAGGGAGGGTATGCAAGCTGAAGAAGTCCATTTATGGACTAAAGCAAGCATCAAGGAGTTGGAACCTTAGATTTGATGAGGCAGTCAAGAAATTTGGCTTTCTTAGAAATGAAGAGGAATCTTGTGTATACAAGAAGTTAAGTGGGAGCAGTATTACTTTTCTTGTCTTGTATGTGGATGACATACTTCTCATAGGAAATGATAAAACCATGCTTGAATCAGTCAAGGAATAGCTTAAAAATTGTTTCTCTATGAAAGACCTAGGAGAGGCAGAGTACATATTGGGAATAAAGATCTATAGGGATAGATCGAAAAGGCTAATTGGGCTCAGTCAGAAAGCTTATATTGATAAGGTTCTTGCAAGGTTCAAGCTGGAAAACTCCAAAAGAGGTTTCATTCCCATGCAACATGGCATTACACTTGGCAAGACTCAGTGTCCTTCGAGTCCTGATGAGGTCAAGCGTCTGAGTAATGTTCCCAATGCTTCTGCAGTAGGATCCATTATGTATGCCATGATATGCACTCGACCGGATGTTGCATATGCTTTGAGTATATGCAGTAGATACCAGTCAAATCCACGAGATGTGCACTAGATTGCAGCGAAAAACATCCTAAAGTACTTGCGAAGGACTAAGGATAAATTTTTAGTTTATGGTGGAGATGATGAGTTGGTTGTTACTGGATACACCGATGCCAGCTTCCAGAGTGACAAAGATGATTTTCGATCTTAATCTGGTTTCATATTTTGTCTCAATGGAGGAGTTGTGAGCTAGAAGAGCTCTAAGTAGAGTACCATCGCGGATTCTACAACAGAGGCTGAGTATATTGCAGCAGCAGATGCAGCAAAGGAAGCTGTTTGGATCAAAAAGTTCATTAGTGAGCTTGGTGTAGTTCCCAGCATTGAGAATGGCATTGAGTTGTATTGTGACAACAATGGTGCAATTGCTCAGTCTAATGAACCAAGATCGCATCAAAGGTCTAAACATGTGCTCAGGAAATTCCATCTCATTCGAGAAATCGTTGGTAGAGAGGATGTGAAAGTAAGCAAGGTTCATACTGAGGATAACGTAGCAGATCCTCTGACTAAACCGCTTGCTCAACCTAAGCATGAGTGTCATACTAGGTCCATGGGGCTTAAGCATATGGGAGAATGGGTTTAGGTTGTTTACTTCATGTTTACAATTGTAAAGACATTTATTATGCTTTGAAATGTTTATCAATAAAAATTCGTTCTTGTTTAATTGTTTGGTTTAGTATTAAATAAAATGTCCAAATAATTTGTGTTTTCAAATAGGATTATTGAAAACGTTTTGATAATGGAACCCTATAAAGTGAACTGAAATCAAAATTTATTTAAAGTCCCTAGTCTAAATCACTAAATTGGACATAAGTGATTTATTTAAAAGACTAGTGTATAATTAATTGATAGCGCAGTTCCATGGGCTATGGAGACATAGAGATGTCTAATTGATTATATGGATGTATAGTTGATACATTGAGACTTGACCTAATTAGATTCTAAAAGCAGAATCAAACTACTATATCTAGTGGATTCCTTAGACATGAGTATGTCTTAATAACCACAATATAATTAGTTTAACTTTGACACTGTTAAACGCCGCGCCGTAAAAGGAGGTTATAAAGGCAGTGATTAGGTGGGCTAAGAATTGAGTGGGAGTTATGGTCATACAAGAGTGGATAAGTCCTCCAATTAAATAGGAATGGTGTCTAGGCCTCTTGATGAGCGAGAACTGGAAAATTGCATGGCCATGTAGAATAGGATTAAAGAGTTAATCCTTATTTGAGCAGTTCGAACTCAGTGATCAAGGAACATAAATTTGAGAATAACATGGTGTTATCAAATTTGGCATTAAGTGACTTAAGGAATTTAGCATTGCGCTCTTGTCTTCGGACAAGTGGGAGATAGAAGGAATATGTCCTTAGACATCCCGTCAATTACTAAATATAAAAGGAATTATTATAGAGATAATTAATTACGTTAGTTTAGTAATCACATTTACTTGCTAGAGAATAAATGTTTGTTAGTGGGACAATATTGATTGAACCTACAACTAAGTTAACCTAATCCTATGAGGTCACACATTGTAGTAACTAATTGAAGTAAGGAAACCGGCCAATAGGAGAAATTAGGGTTAGGTTAGGTCTCTCTCTAAAAACCTATTCTCCTACTATTATAAAAGATTATAATTAAAGGGTGGAATAGAGCGTTCAATTTGACAGTAACTATCAAACTAAAAAGAGAGAGAAAAACCCTATTATTTCCCTTTCGAAAATCCGACTAACCTCCCTAAAAAGTAGGAGAGTGAAATCTGTTTATCCTCTTCCGTTCTAGCAAACGTGGGAATTCAATTGGTGCTCGTGGACTAAGTAGAGGGACATCAATTGCTGTTCTTTGATCTCTAGCACTTGCAATCCGGTGGAAAACACGCTACAAAGGTTGTACATTCTTTTCCTTATAATATGATTCATATTTATGTTATGCATGCGATCTTGTGATAGATGTTAGGAAATTTGTTTCCTGAAATTCCGCTATATGTTCATCTATATTCCTACAAAGGTGTCCTAGTAATGTGACAGAATTCAAGCCCATATCTTGTTGTAATACCCTTTATAAGTGTGTTACCAAGGTATTATGTGGCAGACTCAGGAGAGTATTACCTGATATAATCATAGAGAATCAGGGAGGATTTGTACAAGGCATATTTATAGTGCATAATATCATGGTCATACAGGATATGGTCAAGCATTATGGAAGAAAGAATGTTAAGTCAAGTTGCTTACTGAAAATAGATTTTTAAAAAGCTTATGATACTGTCAATTGGGAAAATTTGCAACAAATGTTGAATCATTTAGGATTCCCAGATGGTTTCACAAAGCTAGTGATGACATGTGTGTCTATCCCCGTGTTTTCCTTGTTGATTAATGGAGGTATGGAAGGCTAATTCAAGTCAGAGAGAGGATTGAGGCAGGGAGATCTAATGTCTCCATTGTTGTTTGTTATATGTATGGAGTATCTCTCAAAGATTTTTCATAAAATGAGTGAATTGGTACATTTTAAATTTCACCCAAGATGTGCTGAGGTGAAATTAACTCACACGTGCTTTGCTGATGATCTTATATTATGTAGTAACGGTGAGTTTGCTTCAATATACTTAATACTTAGAGCATTTAAGTTATTCTTAGAAACTTCAGTCTTGCAAGCAAACATACACAAGTCTACTATCTACACTTGTGGGGTGCCTAGAGAGGAGGTCCAAAGAGTAGTTGCTGCTTCAGGATCTACTAGAAGTTCATTGCCTTTCAGGTACCTAGGGGTACCAATTTGTTCCAAAAATATTACTCAAGCAAAGAGTGATATTATTGTTGAAAAAATGACAACAAGAATTCGAGTATGGAGTACAAGAAACTTGTCTTATAGTGCCAGAACTCAGTTAATTAACTCTGTATTGCTGAGTTTGCATAGGTATTGGGCACATGTATTTGTTATACCTAGGAGTGTATTAAATGAAGTGATTAAAGTGTGTAGAGCATTTTTGTGGAGTGGCCAGTCCTTTACACAGAGACCAGGAGCAGTGGCATCGGATGATTTATTCTGGAGTAAAAGTTGTGGAGGATTGGGTTTTAGAGATGTGAGAATGTGGAATGTTGCTTGCTTGGGGAAGTATGTGTGGGCCATTGCTTCCAAGCAAGACAATGTATGGATAAAATGAGTGCATTTAGTATACATTAAGGGAGAAAATTGGTGGACTTATACACCTAAAACAGATCTGCCAGATAAAGGAACAATTGAAGACTCATTTTACTGAAACTGAGTTTAGTTCCTTGTCTACATATTCTATACAGGCTATCTATGATAAGCTAAGAGGTGAAAAAGAAAGTGTGCACTAGGACAAAGTGGTTTGGAATAGACTAACTATTCCTAAACACAAATTTATAATATGGTTAGCAATTCAGAAGAAGCTACAAACTACGGCTAAGCTTGCAAGAATTAGTGTGAGTAATATTGATCAGTGCTTGATATGTCAAAGTAGTGTTGAGTCTCATGATCACCTATTTTTTCAGTGCCCATATAGCAAAGAGTGTCTTTCTGAGATCAAGAAGTGGTTAAATATATCTGTAAGATCTGAAAACTTACAGGATCTTATTAGGTGAGTGAGGAATAGTAGGAAAACAAAATTCAAGAAGCAGGTAATGTATGCAGGATTAGCTGCCATGGTGTATTATGTTTGGCAAGGGAGGAACAAATGCTTCTGGTTACAATGCAGTCCAAGCATCATGTTTACAGTGAGGCATATTAAGGAGCTAGTGAGAATGAGAATTGGAACTGTTTTACCAAAAATAGTAAGCAGGAGTGATTATAACTAGTTTATATCATTGTAATCTGAGCATGTAACTAGTTGTTTACCTCCTTTGATTAACTATGGTCCAACCTAGTTGGTTTGTAGTGGTCATTGGATGGTTTAGGTTGTATTAAGTTTATGAGCAATTAAAATAAAGCAATAAAAGAGTAAAGAAAGTAAGAAGTGCTCATTGAATAATGGTTGAATCTTTTAATACAAATTGTCACCCTTGAATCTCAAATTCTTCAATTTCTCTTCGAGTTTTCCCACGTTCTCTGTGAACTAAGCTATGGAAACTAACCCTCCTTAAAACCTACATCTAGGGGTGTGCACCGGTCCAAAACCGGACCGGACCGGACCGGTGGACCGGAATCCAAAATTTTTTTGGACCGGGACCAGACCGGAATATTCCGGTCCGGTCCGGTTTTGGACCGGTTGGACCGGAATTAATATTTTTTTATAAAAAAAAACTTTTTCTTAGATTTAAATATATTTATAAATTCAATATATTAAAATATAATAATTCTAAAAGCAATAATCTTAAAGGCAATAAATATGAGGTTTTAACTTTCTAACTTTTTAAGTTTTAAACTTTTTTTTAACCTTTAAACTTTTTTTTTAAAAAAAAAAACAGAAATTCCGGTCCGCCTGTCCGGACCGAAAAATTCCGGGTTTGGACCGGACCGGACCGGAAACCCGGAATCCCTAAATTTCATGGACCGGGAACCGGACCGGAATTTTCCGGTCCGGTCCATTCCGGTCCGGTCCGGTCCGGTTCCGATCCGAATTCCGGTCCCAGTCCAAAAGTGCACACCCTTACCTACATCTATCCTAAAACTAAAGTGATGATTAATAAAATTGTTCTCATCTCAAAACTTGAGGGTTGTAGGTACTGATATAGCCCAAATATAAAAATAAAAACATAAAAGAAGAAAAAAGGGGTAAGAACATAAAAAAGTAAAGGAGGGGAAAAAGAGAAAAGGAAAAAAGATAGGAAAAGAAAGTTTCAAAATGAAACGAAAAGAAACGGCAGTAAAAGTTGAGAAAGAAAAAAGAGTTACAAGGGAAGAAAGTAAAAAGAAAAAGAAAATAAAATGAAAAAATTAGAAAGCAAAAAGCACAGCAGAATAGCAGGAGAAAATCTATAGTAAACCTGGGTGTACCATGCCCATGGTCACCTAAGACTATTTTTTTCTAATTTGAAAATTTCCAAATGATCAAAATTCTACCCATTTCTAATCACTTATGCTCATTCACCAAAATCAGCAAACTTTCTCAAATGGGTAAACACTTCTACTCATTGGAGAAAATGAGCAAACACTTTTGCCCAAATAAGCAAACTTTTCGCTCATTTTCTTTTATGAGTATAAGTGTTTGCTCATTTTGGAACTGCAATATTGATTTCAAATATGAAACTAAGTCCACCATTGACGAACTATGAAACTTCAATAATTGTCACTCGTAGAATAATTGCTTATTGCTGCGGAGGTATGCTTCGGTTTTCCCCATACGCAGCAATAAATGACGTGAAAAGAAAAGGTAAAATATAAAATAAAGATATTGATGCGGTTTCGGCCGAAAACCGTAGCAATATGGTTTCAACGGGAAATTTTTTGAAAAAAAGTTGACTATTTGACCAGACCTATTGTTGCGGTTTCTGGCAAGAACCGCAGCAATAGATTAAAATAATATTAAAAAAATAATATTTTAATCTATTGTTGTGGTTCTTCCCAGAAACCGCAGCAATAGGTCTGCGCCAGATCTAAAAAAAACACGGGTTTTTTTTTTCTTGTCACTCTTTCTCTCTCGACTCTCTCTCTCTACTCTCACACACTCTCTCTCTCTCTCTCTTTCTACTCTCACACTCTCTCACTCTCTCACACTCTTTCCGGCGAAAAGGTTTAGGTTTCCGGCGAAAAGGTTTTGGTTTCTGGCGATAAGGGTTCGGCACTCTCCAGATCTGGGTTCAGTTTCGCCGCTTCTCACACTTTTTGGTTCGATTTTTCGCCCCTCTCCTCCGCTTCTTGCTTGGTTGGTTCGGTTTTTCGCCGCTCTCATCCGCCACTTTCGTACTTCACCGCCGGCGCCACCCTCTCCTTGTCATATTAGGTTAGTTTTTCATAATTTTTTTTTAATTTTGTAGTTTTCTTAATTAATAGTGTTTTAATGGAAAATTTGGCTTAAATCGTAGTTTAAAATGCTTAATATAAAGTATATATATGATTAGTTATAAGATTTGAGGACTAAAAACTGATTTTGTGATGATTTTGCTTAAGTTTTGTATGCCTAAAATGTTATACGGGATTGTTTTTGCTTAAGTTCTTGTGATGTTTTTGCAATACTTTATTTGAAGTGATATGCAATGCCTTCATATTGATAGACTCACTAATGGGAGGGGAAGGGAAATCTAAGGAATGGTTTGGTACTTGTTGTTTGGTGATGACTTGGAATCGCTTGAATGCGTTTGTTGTTTGGTGATGACTTGGAATCGCTTGAATGCGTTTGCTGCTTGGTAATGACTTGGAATCGCTTGAATGCGATTGTTTTTATGTACATCATTATGCCTAGATACTTGTTCAAGACTTACTGAGTAAGTCTTGAATATTCCCCGTTTTGGGACTGTTCTTAAACGTCACATCTCACTTAGGACGTGAATGTATGTTGATTCTAAGTGAAATACGGTTAGTCATTTCCCTAATTTGTTCTTCGGGTACATATAAGATAAGCAATTATCTTCATTGTGTACTTGGAGAACTGAAGGGAAATGCTGCTGAATTTTACATAGAATCAAAGATGATACATGCATTCACTAGTGGGATTGGACGTTTAAGGATGGGTTAGGTTGGAGTGATAAGGACCCAATGGAAGCATGCATTGAATATTAGCTTGTTGTGTTATATTTATGTGAATTTTTTAATTGATAATAATTTTTTATGTATGTATGTATGTGTGGGGGTTTTTAGAAATGGATCGAAGTTGGATGTATGGAAAGCGGAATACGTTGGAGTTCGTACAAGGTGTGAATGAGTTTTGTAAACGTGCTACAGAGCATCAACAACTTACTTGCGATGATGAGATTTATTGTCCATGTGTTGATTGCTACAATGTGAATAACATTTCTGATATTAAGACTATAAAGGATCATATTATTCGTCGTGGATTTAGGGCTGAGTATTATATTTGGTTATGGCATGGTGAGAAGGGAAAATATACTCAAGATAGGGTTAGTGTTGATGTTGGCACTAGTTTTTGTTCACTTACAATTCATTTCATATATTATTTAACTATTTGAGGCTAACTTTGGTGAATTATTTTCAGGTTTCTCATTCCTTTACCTCCGATCCTTATGCGGAAGATCAAATCAATGAGGTGAAAAATAAGTGGGCAAGATACTTTATTGATAATTGCATTGCGTAGGTTAGTTTATGTTAACTTCTTTTGTTTCTTTATCTTTACAACGAATATAATTTAGTGCAACTTGTACCAACCAACATTATCGTATTGATTTGGATTTCATGATATATATGTTGGATTCGCATGATATATCTATGTTGGATTGAATCGTATTTATTTCTTGTTGAACTTGGATATTGGATGATGGATGTTGGAGGAATATTGGTTGTTATAGGATGATGGATGTTGGTTGCTGGTTGTTGGTTGTTGGATGAATTTTGGATGATGGATGATCTTTGGATGATGGATGAATTTTGGATGATGGATGTTGGTTGTTTAGGACGATTAGATGATGAATGTTGCATATAATATTGTACAGGTTAATTCCCAATTATAGGGTTTATCCAATTTACAAACGGAGCTCTGCCGAAATTTATACAGAAAATATTGTTGCATCTGCTGCATTCTGCTTCCTGCATGAGGAGGTTGGATGGAACATGCTTGCATAAATATTTTTTTATTTAAAAAGAATCAATATATTGCTGCGGTTCCTGGCCAAAAACGCAACAATATGTTACACCTATTGCTGCGGTTCCCAGCCAAAACCGCAGCAATAGGTTAATTACCTATTGATGCGCCCTTAATTGCTACGTGGCCAAAACCGCCGCAATAGGCCACTTAATGACCGCAACAATAAGCAATTATTCTACTAGTGTGTTTTTGTCATTAATGAAACCCAATTTTCTCAAATCATATTTTACAGTTCATATCAATTTGATTGGTAACGATGAGAGACAACATCATAAAGGATAAAGAAATTTTGAGGTAAGAGAAACAATGAAGGTGAGAGAAATCTAAAAACTAGTGTTGATTCCTAAATCATCTTTTGCATTATCAATCACTTATGCTCTTGAAGAATTTTAGGAACTCTAATGTAGATTCTCAAATATGAAAATAGTTCCGCCATTGAAGAAAATTCAGAGCTCCTATATTTGTTTTGACATTCATTAATTTTAATGAATGTTGCAAATTTAGAGGAGAGAAAGAAATGATGTAGGAGAAAAATTTGAGGTGAGAACCAATTCAGGAGAGAGAAACTTGGAGGTGGGGAAAAATGGAGGAGAAAGAAATTTAAGGGAAAGAGAAAATTGGAGGTAAGAGAAACAATGAATGAGTAAAGTGGAGGAAAGAATAGAGAAAAATAAGTGATTAGAAAATGAGTAAAATTTTGGCATTCAAAGATTTTATTACAGAATTACCCTTGGTACAAATTATTCATGATACACTCGGGGAAAAGGGGAAAAGGAAAGGGAAAAAAAAGGAAAAAGAAAATGTAAAAAGTAAAACCAAAACATCAAACATTACCCATCGTTTCTTCTTTGCCGCCGCCCATCAGGTTTCCCTTTCTTTGGGTTTTTCTTCTCGTGTTCGCATCATTATACAGAGGAACGCTCTCTCCTCTTGGTTTTGGGACAAATGTGATGGTAAAATTGTGGTGAAGCTCGCATTGGCCTGGTGTTTGGGAAAGTGAGAATGCTGCTAGTGTGGAGGTGGTGTTTGGTGCGGTGTGGTTGGTTGGTGCTATGTTATGGCAGCAGGGAGAATTATTGTGTATGTGGTGTAGGTTAGGGGTATGTGTAGTGTAGGTTAGGTTGAGTAGGGGAGTTGGAGTGGGTGTAGTAAAGGTGGGAGGTGTGGTGTAGGCTAAGACCAAATTATTTTGGTCAAGTAGTTTAATTGGCTCAACCTTTTGAATATCGGAACGCTCATTTACACACAAACCAAAACATGAAGGGAGAAACGAGACATATAAAATAAAATAATAAAAATTAGAGTAACTAAAATGAAATAAAAAATAAGAAAATTAATTACGAAAACTAAACTAACTTAGAAATTAAGATCTATAAACTAGCTTAGAACTAGCTTTTAAAATAACCTAAATTCTCTCCCTAAGAGTGACATGAATGTCACTCATTAAAAAATTCACAATTTGATTTCCAAAAATAATCACACATGATCATACACAGGCCGGGGAAGGGAAAATGAATACATGGAGGACTATGCCATTGTCTAATCTAGACCATTGAGGGACGTCTCTCCACCTTTTATGATCTGCTTGCAATACGTTTAGGATATGTCCCTACAAATATACAGTACACTATCCAAAATTCAATATACACAATGCACCTGATTTTTATCATTTGCTCGTAGCTTCATCCCCTCACCAAAAAAATTCATAATACTTAATTTATATTTTCCCATTTTCGTATTTTTCCAGAAGAAGCAATTGAACTTACTTCCGTAGCTTACTAGAGTTCGAACAAATTTCAAAGTTAAAACTAAGAGGAGAAAATAGATTCCATAGAAAATGGAATAAAGAAGAGAGAGGAAATGGAAGAGGCAAGAAAGAGGACAGAGAAAAGGAAATTGTCACATTAAAGATAACTAAAAAAAGGTATGCACTTAACACTTGCCAAAACGCGCCCCTAACTATAATTGCTATTCTGGGCCGGTCTACAATATTAATATTGTATACCTACCCCATTTAATAGTGGGGTTTTCTAACTTATACCACAATGCATAGATTAAGAACATGCAAATTTCCATACTAAAAATCTTTCATGATTGTCTTTAATTTATCTTAAGTATCAATTTTTATTTATTATCCCCTAATAGAATATATTTGAATTAAAAAAATCTTGCAGTTCTTAACTTATACCTTGTCGCATAGGTTAGGAAAGTCCTTAATAATTTGTGCAGAGTAATTAAGTTCATGCCAGAAGATATTTCTGTGTGAGAAGACATGTGACTCTAGTTGACAAATGATGTAACTCTAACCCCAACTTTTTTTTTTCTAGGTGACTCGATTTTTTAATATTATTTTACTCTAGTAAGATATGCTAAAACTCTAAGTGAGAATTGATCATTTCTCTTCTCACCAGATCTTGTAAAGCAACTATTAAAAAATTGAGTCAAAACAGCTATTTTATCCAGCCTTTTTTTATTGCAACAATGGATTTTTACACGGTTTCTTTGAAAAAAGTGAAAAGGTGGGTAGTTTAACATAAAGGTACCCCTTTAATTAACTAGAGTAGGAGAAAATAAATCCTTAATAAGGAAAAAAGCAACTTTATGAGGTAAAGTGAGTAATTAATGACGGTTTTACTAAGATAAAGTAAGGGCAATTAATATTACCAACTAAAGTTATTTTTTTACAAAAAGTGACATTGTTGCAATAGATGTGAAATTACCCAAAGTGGTAATTGTTGCAATAGAACATGAACACAGGAAGTATATAATCTAAATAAGGGTCGAATTGGAAAAACATAAGTACACAGAGAGACAAGATAAATCGACAATATAATTGACTTCTTGATAGACATGTGTTCATCAGTGATTTTTACGAAATGAGTAAGAAACTTAGAGCATGTACATTGGTAGTCACTCTAGCTCCAATGAACTCTCCACTATTGTATCTCTTCAAGCTACTCTCAAAAACAATATCTAAAGACTAAAAAATACCCAACAACAATTAAGCTTTTTAAAGAGCTCTCCATTCATTTTTCACTATGAAATGGTCCCCATATCAATTAATAAGACTCATTCCTTTGTAACTTGACCAATTGACTGGTTGGGGGCAATGGAGAGATATTTCTATTTCTCCCAAATGTATCTCCTCCAAGAGATACTTTTCAAAGTGTTTACATGGAGATACACTCAAGACAAACCCAAGAGCCCCATTGTTGGATAAGATGTAGCTCTCCAATTTTTCTCTCTTTGAATTGCCAGTTGGAGAGCCCTTCCAAGAACCATATTATATATGCTCTTAGGGATGGTATCAAACATCACCTGCTAACTGTAATCCCTAGTGTAGTTGTTGTAACTAACACGCAAGGAGACAGTACACACAGAAATAGTTAGAATGATTTTACTTGAAAATGGAAAACCGAGAAGAGATGAGAAGGATGTGGAGTGAAGAGATCCACTATCCTTAAAGATGATTTCGCCGCAGCACTGGTGCAAACTTCCTCTCGACGACCACCCTCCAGGATTAACACAGCAACGCTCGTTTGTGTGCACTCACAAGTAAACGGATGGAGTGAATGAACTTAGCCCGAAATTTAGGAGAACATTTTGTGTAGAGAGAATGACTGATTATTGTGTATATATCTCTAACCAGAGATTAAGGGTATAAATAGGTTAGAGAAGATCCGAAAATAAGGCAATGAAATATTATCGGAGGAAAATAAGGTATAACAGCAGCGATAAAAACGGCAAGAATCCATTTGCCGTTACAAACTGATTGCTAGAATCCTGCACAAGAAATCTCGAAAAATCGATCCAAAAAATTGGAGCAGATGATAAAACAGGCCACAGACCACGCTGCGCTCTCCACGAGCTCGGCCGACGCGCGTGTGTGGTTCACCATTCTTCTAGCTCTTTGCTCAACAAGGCTTAAAAGGAACATGATGGTATATAAACAAGATAATAGTTTTGTATTCTTTCCATGTGGGACTTGGGTATTTCATGAACAAAAGAAAACAAACAAATACTCCATGAATATGACTAACTTTGAGGCTTTAATTCCAACAGTAGTGGCTATATATATAAAGCACCAGCTAGTTTGTACTCCCTACTCCAAGAACCACCCAGAAAAATGTCTTCCCTAACTATAGGTCTCCTCATCTTCATCCTCCTGCTATTGTTATGGTTGTTTTTCCATGCCAACCCTAAGACAACCAAACTACCTCCGGGCCCCTTACCACTCCCAATCATCGGAAACCTCCATATGTTAAGCACACTCCCACACCGAAGTCTAGCAAAACTAGCCAAGAAGTATGGCCCAATCATGCACCTTCGCTTGGGCCTCCTTCCCACCATCATCATCTCCTCCCCCGAAGCGGCCGAGCTGATTCTTAAGCAACATGACCTCTATTTCTGCAGTCGTGCACCAACCTTAGCCACTTTCTACATGTGGTATGGAACGAAGGGCTTTGGATTGAGCCCTTATGGAGATTACTGGCGACGAGCGAGGAGGATAAGTACTTTGCACGTATTTACAACCACCAAAGTGGTAGAATCTCAAGGGCTGAGGAGAAGAGAGATTGAGAGGGTTATTCGGTGGCTCAAGAGAGCGGCGGAGTCGCGTAAGGTGGTGGATGTGGGTAAGAAAGTTGGGGAATTGATAGAAGAAATCATGTTTAAGATGTTGCTTGGGAAGAATAATGAGGTGGAGGATGAGAACATTAGGTGTGACTTGAAAGAGCTTATGGAAGAAGTTGTGAATGTGGGCGGTACCTTCAACTTAGGTGATTTTGTTCCTTTTCTTGCGCCTCTTGATCTACAGGTATATTCATGTACTGTTGATTGAATTTAGGCCAGGTATTGTCTAAATTAACAAATTTTAAATTTGGGTAAATGAAAATCTGATTGGCCCCATTAAACATGTCGCTTAAAATGCTTGTGGCCCTAGTGTAGTGGCTATATATAAAAGATATAAATTTCATTACTGTTTAATAAATTAAAATCTATGTAAATTAAAATTTTCTCTCACTGTATTGAATAACTTGATAAATTATAATTTTATCCCACCGTACTCAATCATTATCTTATATTTTTATATAATCCGACCTTGTTTATATTTATTTTTTATTACTTAAAAAAACCTTAAATTTGAGTTTGTGACTCAACATTTCATGTGGTTGTGATATTTATGGTTAACATGAAAAAGAATAAAAATTGTGAAATTGTTTAACTTAAACAAATAAATTAAACTAGGACAACAACTAATTAATTTTTTTTTCAAAAAAACTAAGCATTCTTTAAAAAGGGACATGCATCCCTTTCGATTTTAGTTATTAGATTAAATTGCTTTTTATAGTTGGTTGGCTCCATTATAATAGTTTTATAACCTCATTGCAGGGACTGACTCGTAAGATGAAGAATTTGAATAAGAGGGTAGATCAAATATTTGAAAACATTATTGAAGATCATATGAAAGAGGATATTATTGCACAAAAGAAAGATGTTCTTAGTGATCTGCTCGCCATAATGAGCAATCCTAATGACGAGTTCTTAGGTTATTCCTTTGGTCGTGATAATGTTAAAGCAATCATGTTAGATTTATTCACAGCAGGAATCGACACATCGTCACATAC
The DNA here is from genome assembly GCA_947648045.1 of Beta corolliflora. Lineage (NCBI taxonomy): Eukaryota > Viridiplantae > Streptophyta > Magnoliopsida > Caryophyllales > Amaranthaceae > Beta > Beta corolliflora. The sequence goes on from CANSZD010002913.1 coordinate 7,382,200, forward strand.
CCTTGTATGGGCACTTTCAGCACTCCTAAGTCACCCAAGGGTGATGAACCTTTTGCAAGAAGAGTTAGATGCCATTGTTACTAAAAATAGAATGGTAAAAGAATCAGACCTACCAAATTTACCTTACTTAGATATGGTGGTGAAAGAGACATTAAGACTATACCCTACCGTGCCATTACTACTACCTCGTGAGTGCCTAGAGGATGTTGTTATTAATGGGTTTACGATACGTAAAAAAACACGCCTTTTAATCAATTATTGGGCAATTGCACGAGATACTAAGTTATGGTCCAAAAATTCTGAAGAGTTTTTCCCTGAAAGATTTATAAACAGTGATATATATATTCGGGGACCAGATTTTAAGTTGATTCCATTTGGTGCTGGACGAAGAGGGTGCCCTGGCATGCAATTAGGACTTGCAACGGTTAAAATAGTATTAGCTCAAATGGTGCATTGTTTTAATTGGGAGCTTCCTGATGGTATAGTACCTGAAGATATGGACATGACCGAGAGATTTGGTTTCACAATGCCAAGAGCCAAGAAGTTGCTAGCCATACCTTCATGCCGGCTACCAATTTCATTTCTTTAAGTTATAATGTAAGAAGCTGGCCGTGATGTTGAACAGATGTTACGCAGTTAAATTGTCAGAACCATCGATAAAGTCCAGCGTTTAAAGAAGTCAGAGACAACTATAAGAGCATGCTTGATTCAATATTTTTGGTCTCTATAAGATGGAATTAATTATCTACTCCCAACTCCCTTTCTGGTTATTTGGTTCAACTCATCCTCAATCTATTATCATTACTTAGTGGTAGTAGACTCCACGAGCTAGCTTGTTACTCCCTCTATATTCTTTTATTTTCTCACTTTCCTCTGCGCGTTTGTCAATGCACTTCTTTAACTTTAATATCTTTAATTACATATTAGTAAAAATTATAACGGTCGAATATTAATGAAGTATTCATTGAGACGAATAAACACGACCCTATATGACTATATATGTTCTTATATATATTGAGAACAAATTAGAAGATTCTCTCTAGTTGTGAATAATGTCAAGATTCCAAGTGAGAAAGATAAAAGAATAGAGAGAGAGAGAACCTTTTTCTTTCCTTTCCGGTAACTAAATCCATTTATTGGTGGTAATTATAGGCACATTTCTACCGGATGAGCGCGGATTTGACTACCTCCTTGTAAATGTTTTTTAGTTTTGAATGCAATTTGAAAAAAAAGTCGCTAACAAGTCTTTAAAGGAAAATTCATAAACCTAATTCGATTTTTGGAAAATCGTAGGGACACCTTAGGGACTTATCCAATGAGATTTCCCAGTCATGACTTCATAATTGGTCAATGAACCAATTATATAGCTCGTGAGTGAGGGTACGAATATGATCAGGAATCAAATCGCCCATTATTGAAAAGTAGCTCTTACTATAATAAAAAATAAGTTGGAATTGACTGTCTTATACCTTTGTCACTTGAGTCTTGAATAACGATTCGCAGGATGAGCAATCTTGAAGCTTCTATGAAGATTTAGTGGAAATCGAAAGTTTTTTATTATATGTTTGAAGTACTTGAGAGAGTTTTGTATTATGAAGGCGTGTGGAGATCTGTTGTATGAAAGTCATATCACGAAATCAAATGGAACGAGGTCTATTTATAGGAAAAATCAGAAGAGCGTGATAAGGTCCGCATTGCGCGGCGCACATGCATGATGCGCGGCATGCACCGACCTTCTGCGTGTCTGTGTTTTATGCGAACTGTCTTGATGTCATGCAGGGCACACTCTAGTGCGCAGGACGCATCAGCATGCACATCGTGTAATCTAACCGAGTTTTTATTTGTTATCCAAATTTAAAAGATTCTTTCTATCTTGCATTCAATAATATCATTTGAATTCAGAAATTAATATTTGAAGGGTAAAATCGCAATTCTCATAATATATTTTAAATTTTGGAAAAATTTATTAAAAATACAATTAATTATCAAGAATAATTAATTGGACTTTTCAAAAATGGGCTTTAAAAATATAATTGATTGTCATGAATATTAATTGGGAATTTAATGTTCAGTTTGGAATAAAAAATTAGACTTGTCATTCGTAAAACGGTTTTGGGCTTAGCTCTTCCTTTGGGCCGGACCAATTAAGACGACGTAGAGCTCATCAAAGTTAGCTCGGCCTGAAAGATGGCCGGACTTGAGCAGATTTTTGGGGGCCGGTGTTCGAGCCTGTCCCGAAATTTTTTTATTTGGGACGGGTTTTGGGTAACCTAAAAATGTGTTTTTAGTTTAAATCTTGGTCTGGCAGATTTTTGCCTGTTGTTTTTTATCCGAAAAGTGGGCTTTGGGTACAGAGAATTGTCCCGAAATTTGGTCTGGCCCAACATGGCCCGACAAGCGGACAAATTTTTTTGGGGGCGGCTCCGCTCAAACCCGGCTCGGTCTCCATTTGATCACCTCTAGGACAACGGTGTGTTTCATCATTGGTACTAAATTAGGGAGACATGATTATGTGTCTACAGTAATGATTACCAATCCCTTTCCAACGTATAAGAAAAAACTTTGACCCGAATCCATTTATTTCGTGTTGAGTTCTGGTCGTATTGTCGTGTCATGTCATAATAATAATAATAATAATAATAATAATAATAATAATAATAATAATAATAATAATAATAATAATAATAATAATAATAATAATAATAATAATAATAATAATAATAATAATAATAATAATAATAATAATAATAACAACAACAACAACAACAACAATAATAATAATAATAATAATAGCAATAATAATAATAATAATAATAATAATAATAATAATAATAATAATAATAATAATAATAATAATAATAATAATAATAATAATAATAATAATAATAATAAGAATAATAAGAATAATAAGAATAATAATAATAATAATAATAATAATAATAATTATTATTATTATTATTATTAAGGATAAGGCCTGAATTTTTCTGATCTGATCTGATCTGATTTTTTCTGATCTAATATGAAGTTTTCCGATATGATCTGAACTTTTCTGATCTGATCTGATCTGATCTGATCTGATCTGATCTGATCTGATCTGATCTGAAATAAGCACTAGAGCGCTTAAATAAGTTGAAATGAACATAGCCTTAGTCGTATGGGGTCTTGTTTGATTAGTATCTATGGATACATTATGAAAATGAAACTTTATAATTTTGACTAATATGAAATTAAAGATGTTAATGATAGAAAACATGCATTAGCAAACGTGAAAAGTAGAAATGAAAACAACTTTTGAGAAAGAAGAAGGGTAACACTTGTTTATTTAACTAACTTAAAATATATTGCATAGAGTTACCTTAAAATTCATTTTGGTTGAAAAACAAAATTCTGTTATTGCTTATTTGCTTCCATAATGTTGATGTAGTGACTCTTGGATTCTTAAGACATGAGGCATGTGAGTAAACCTGTACATGGGCCGGGCTGGGCCTGTCCACGGGCTTGGCCCGCGGGCTTTGCACAGTGACGGGACAGGCCAGGCCCAAGCCCACCATTGTCGTGCCGTGTCGGGCCGGGCTGGGAAGTTTGGGAATATGTCCATGGCACGGCACGGCCCACGTGCCTGACGGGCCGGGCTCGTGCCTATTGCGGGCCTGGTCCGTGGGCAACTGATTTTTTTTTTTTTGCATTTGCAGTTCCAAGCTCTGTGAATTCCGATTGTCTGAGAAATTTTGAGGGTGGTTCACTGCTTTGATTATGCGTCGTACGTTTGAGAAATCCAGAAAATGATATTTTCCAATTCCATTGTTGATAATGAGATCTGAAAGGAGAGAGAAAGAAGAAAGGAAAAAAGGGGGAAGGAGAGAGAAAGAAGAAGGGAAAATCTCTTCGTGTCGGGGACCGTCGGTTGTTCGACTTGTTCGCCTGTTCGTGAATCACCAACAAGGGTGGTTGGTGTCGGACTTAGGTTGTCGCCGGCAGGGGCCTGTTGCACCACCGCGGTTGTTGGACTCGCGGACTTCCGGGCTCCGGACCGGTTGTTAATGTTCATAAATTGAGAAATCAATAAATCATTAAGAGAGAGAGGGAGGGAGATAATACTTTGAATTTTGAAAATTGAAAGCCCACCATTAAAGTCTGTATGTCTGTATGTTTATATGTGATAATATGAGTGAGTTTGTCTTTGAAAATTGGAAGCGGTCAAAGGCTCAAAGCACCCATTTGGTTTGAACTTTGAAAATAAGTTTTTACTTTTTAGTTTGGGTCATTGGGTGAAATCAAATATCCTTATGTTACGTGCCTTGTTTGCATGCTTGCATTTATAAGTTTTATTGTAGTGAAAAACAAAAAGCAAAACATGAAGGAGATTAACTTAGTGAGACATTGTAATTTGAAAAATACCTCAAAATTATTATTAAACTATTGATAATATTAAAGGGAACAAAAGGACTAAATTCTTAAAAACTGAAGACATTACAAACAATAAGTAAGTTACATTGCAAAGTTATCACTCTTCATCATCATCTATTTCTTGTTCAAGATCATCAGCTAATTGAATTGATTGAGAGCTATTAGATCCAGAAGCGGATGTGCCTTCATCATTATCGTTTTGTACATACGACTTATCTTGAGATCGATCTTCGGCATCTAACCAATCCTTGAAACAGACACACATTTCAAGAGTTTCGGGTTTTAAACTTGATCTTCTATCATCTAACACTCTTCCTGATGCGCTAAAAGCTCGTTCGGATGCAACTGATGAGACTTGAATAGCAAAAATATCACGTGCCATCGCCGCCAAAATTGGATGCTTTGTGCTTTGTCCTTTCCACCACTCCAGTAGGTCGAGTCCATACTTTTCTTCGTCATCCATACCTTTCATAAAATCATAGCTTAGATACATTTGTCATTCAGAAACATCACTTTGAGTTATCCTGGATGATTCACTACCAGAAAATTTAGACATCATATTAGCAGCTTGTGCAAATAGACCTTTTGACTGTTTACTTACACTCTTGGATGATTGAGAAGGAGCAAATCGAGTACTTGTTCCATATTTATTTTCATAAACTCTAAATAGTTCGAAAAAACGAGTGGTGACATTAGTTTTAAAGGATTCAACATCGCTGTCAAGTAGCATACATTGAAAATAAATATCAAGTAACAAGAAAGTACCATCATATTTTTGTCTTGGATCTAAGATAGAAGCAAAAATATAAATAATAGGAAGCTCCGTGTAATATTTGCGCCATTTCACCTCCATTGCGGGAAGATAGTCATCATAAGTTTCTTCGCCACGGTGCTCATAAAAAAGTTGAGCAAGTAAACATGCATTGCTAAGAAAAGATTGAGAACATGGATTATAAACAGAAGAAAAGCAATGGGTCATGCTATATAACAATTGTAAGAAGTTCATATACTTTTCACAATTGTTCCAATCATTTTCTAATAAAGCCATTTGTGGAAATTTTTGATTGAAAAAAATTGTTATTGGAATTTTATACTCGATTGCCCTACTCAACATGTCATAAGTGGAGTTCCACCTAGTCGAACAATCGGCTTTGAGTTTAACCACCTTTAAATTTTGTTGACGAAGAAATGCTTTCCACTCCTGAATTCTCATAGAAGAACTGTTAATAGAAGTGAGTAAATCACCATGCACAGGTTTACATGTGAGTGATGTGATAGTATATAAGTGAGTAACTTTTTAACTTAGAAGAGTCTTATCTATTTCCCCTGCTGCCACCGCCGCATGTAAATATCAAAATCAGTGGCAAGGACATACTCAAACTCGAAAGAATTTTACAAAAGTAAGCGTCTTAATTGGGTGTAACAACATGTTATACCGTAACTTATTGTGTAACAACATTTTTCATGTGTAAAATTTTTCATGTAATTATAAAACTATTTTATGTTATTATAACTGACTTCTATGACATTTTTTTAGCCAAACTTAGTTCTATGTCATTATTACTCATTTCTATGTCATTATTACTTATTTTTATGTCATTTTTACTCACTTCTATGTCATTTTTCAGTAAAGCTGTGTTATTTTCTCATATTTCATTATTATTTGTTAACTCTTTATATACCATATCGTTATTACTCATTCTTATGTCATTATTGGAGTATTTAATGTCATTCTTTAAAGAATTTGTTTTATATCATTTATAAAACTCCTTCATGTCATTATAACTAACTTCTATGACATTTTTTTTAGCAAACTTAGTTCTATGTCATTATTACTCAGTTCTATGTTATTTTTACTCATTTCCGTGTCATTATAACTCATTTGTATGTCATTATTGAGCAAATTTGTATCATTTAAACCTATTTTGATATTATTTGTCGATTCCTTATTTGTGTGTCCTTATTACTCATTTATGTGTCATTATAACTTCAAACTTGTTTTTTTTTTTGAAGTGAAAATTCATTCATTAATATAAAGTCATACGACATCTACAATAGAAGTCAGAAACTGAAAAATACACACCAAATTGAAAGAAACTTAATTCTAATATGGCAAACCACGATCGTTGAGCAGAAATAACCCTTCTAAATACCCTCTTTCACATCGCTGTCTAATGCAGCCTTCTACGAGGGGTCTAACGATCTGATGTAGTTTTGATGTAGAACTAGAGTTAAGTCAACCGATTGTACGCGAAGTACTGACCGTCGTTGCAATCCCGCACAAAATCCTATTAACAAATCAACCTTCAACTGGAGCCAGGGTCCAAACCCCGCTAACACACAAAGAAACCAAACTAATAGACCCGTCGTGAAGGGAGTGACTACAAAAACCATTAAGGAGACTAAAGTCATCACACAGATGGGACTTATTAAAAACTGCAAAAAAAGAAAAAAGCAAGAAAATAAACTAGAGACTGTAAAAAGGAGAGAAAGAGGGGCTTACCATGGACGAAAACATCCATGGCAGCCCCTCTAGAGGGTTTTAGTGAAAAGAGGAGAGAGAGAGAGGAGAGGAGGGGGTAGCGGCTAGGGTTTTTTTAGATGAGCAAACTTGTATCCTCTAAACCTATTTTGATATCAATTGTCAATTCCTTATATGTGTGTTATTATTACTCATTTTTGTGTCATTATAACTCATTTTTATGTCATTATTGAGCAAGCTTGTATCATTTAAACCTATTTTCATATTGTTTGTCGATTCCTTATTTGTGTGTCATTATTACTCATTTATGTGTCATTATAACTTATTTCTATGTCACTATTGAGCAAACTTGTATCATTCAAACCTATTTTGATAATAGTTGTCGATTCCTTATTTGTGTTTCATTATTACTCATTTATGTATCATTATAACTTATTTCTATGTCACTATTGAGCAAACTTGTATCATTTAAACCTAATATTGATATTATTTGTCAATTCCTTATTTTTGGGTCATTATTACTCATTTATGTGTCATTATGTCTCATTTTTATGTCATTATTGAGCAAACATGTACTATTCAAACCTATTTTGATATTAATTGTCGATTCCTTATTTGTGTGTCACTATTACTCATTTATGTGTCATTATAACTTATTTCTATGTCATTATTTAGCAAACTTGTATCATTTAAGCCGATTTTAATATTATTAGTCGGTTCCTTATTTATGTGTCATTATTACTCAATTTTGTGTCATTATAACTCTTTTCTATGTCATTATTGAGCAAACTTGTATCATTTAAACCTATTTTGATATTATTTATCAATTCCTTATTTCTATGTCATTATTATTCATTTATGTGTCATTATTGAGCAAACTTGTATCAATTAAACCTATTTTGGTATTATTTGTCGATTTCTTATTTCTGTATCAATATTATTCAATTCTGTGTCATTATTTTTCACTTTTATGATGTTTTTCAGCAAACTTATGTCATTTTGGAGGTGAGTTAAGTGATTAAGTAAAAAAAGACGAAGAGGAGCAGGAGAGAAAAATTTAGTCAAAACTTTGAACATAAAAAAAAAACCTGTAAAAATTATTCATCTAATCTTTTGTCTTCAATCCACGGCGACAACAACCACAAGCTCATGGCAGCTAAGCAATGGCAGAATTTCAAGATTACAACCTCAAGCTATTTTATGATGGTTTCCTTTCCTACTTCCACCATTTTTCGTCGCCGGAAACTCGTCGGAATTGTAAAATGTGTTCCTCTAATCTCTCTCTCCTAACTCGAATCTCCTCCATCATCTTCTAAGGCAGCCTTTTGAGTTTGATTTTATGGCGAAAATTCGTTTCTTGTTTGACTTCTATTCGTGGTTTTTTCTTGTTTTAATTCTCTTCGTGTTCACAATGGCCATGCAGCGCGAGACACAACTTCAACAATGGCCATTGCAGCTCTTCGTGTTCACAGATGTCAATCTCCATAGAGGAGAGATAAAATAAAGAAAAGCTCGAATCATTCAACAATGGCCATTGCAGCGTGAGACACACCTTCCAGAGTTCGAAATCTAACGCCGTACACACCGAAGCACTTGCGGCGGCGCTAGAGAAAACGAACGACGTCGATGTGTTGAGGTCGTAGCAAGGGACGACGGAGAATTTCGGCACGCTTCGGCTTGAACATCGCCGAGAAATTTCCTACGAGGAATTTAGCGATGTCTTTCGCAGTGAACATCAGCCTGCCCAAGGAATCACCGAAGGTAAGAAACGCGTCGATTAGAATCACCTGCGGTAGGAATCATCGATACCGAGTATTATGGTTTTCTTAATGCAGGTGGTAGTGTTGTTAGAGAGCCATTGTCGCTCGAGCTTGGATAATACCTCTGTAATACCCCGACAATTCTCTATTTTCCAAAATACCTTTTTAATATAAAACTTAGAGAATTACCAAACTTAGACAAATCTCATCGCCCGTGTGATAACGTATCGGCTTATTTAGAATTTTGCAGCGGGAAACATAATAAATAAACTTTAGAAATAAAACTTACTCAACCACAAAGTCAACTCTAAAAGTCAAACTAGCAAAAGTCAAAGTCAACGACAATAGTCAAAGTCAAAGGTGAAAAATATAAAGTCAAATAAAATATATAGTCAACACAAGCTCTCCAATCCCGAACCCATGATGCATCATCTTCAAACATATAATGGACGATGCACTATTGATCCTTAGAGACTGTTCACCAAATGGGTCATCACAGGATCAATAAGGCATAGCCATGATCAACACATACACACACAGCATGTAATCATCAAAGCTGAGTACTACATAGTAAACAAATAAATAAATAATCCTAACATGATACTAATAAATATTAAGCAGGAATAAACAATACTAATATAATAACATCACAGACTACTTTTACTGAACTAAACTCCACAGCTAATAGATTAATTAATTTATGGAATAGTCAATGGAACGAGTTGTCTAAACCAAAACCAGTCTTTAATCTAGAAGACGAGATACGGGCGTGACTCCGTATTCCCCTGACGCACGATATCGGAAAACCTTTAAAATAAAAATAGGACACGGTGATCAATCCGGTCCCAAGAAAAGCCATGGGCTACCACCATGTACTCCAGCTCATACTTGTCCAACACTTCAGACGTGCACAAGTCTAAAGCTATTGCTATCCACGTGTCACTTTACATGATTAATAATTTATTCACTTGTTATGACTCACAAGTAGGACAAATAAAATAATCATCAAACAATCATAAACTTCCATTTTTATCTTAGGATTAGATAAGGCGATCATCAACTTAACAACCCAAGAATAATTCTAACTTTTAATCCATAACCTTCCTTTATTCGTTGAACCAAGTCAACAACCAACCAACCTTTCATAGGTATAATAATCAACTTACCAAATAAGGTCATCGGTCCTCATAAAGTAATTAAATAATCCAAAGGGAACAATATAAATATTAATCCCTCAGGTGAATTAATAAAATAAAGTTCCCAAATCCCATATGCTTTCATCAATATTCCATACAAACAATTTGAACGGGAAATAAAGATGAGTTTTTCCCTCCCAATTTCCTCTCGGCGCACGATAGCGTGCTTTCGTGCTCTGCTGCCATGGCACGGAAATCAACCGGGAAATCTCAACCTAAATCTCATGGAAAGTCTTCTGGAAAGGTCAATAATAAGCCTCGAGGTCCAATTGATAATGTTCGATCCTTGAAAACTCGCTCAATGGATGAAATTTTGGGGGTTGAAGCCATTGATTTTGGATTTGGTGAACATGAAATACTCACGCCGAAATCGTCTCTTCAACAATTGAAAGTTCAATCTGAACTTCATCACACTTTCAATGAATGGGTGCAATCTATTCATCAGAATTTTGAGGTTCGTCCTAAGACACAGAGGAGAATTGATGATCCGAAGGTAATTTCACCATCTATTCCTATTTTACAGCAATTCAATGAAGTAGTTGTGGAAATGTCTGTTGAGAATGTTGAATCGATTGTGATTCTTGATGATTCTGATCAATTGAATGATGATTTGAATAATGTTGATGATGTGCAAATTGACATTAATGATATTCAAGATGAAATAGACTTTTGGAATTCTGCATTGGTGTGTTATATTGTAGGATCTAACCCACCTTTACAAGTATTTGAAGGCTTTGTTCGTAGAATTTGGAAATCATTGAATGTGGATAAGGTTGCTGTTGTGAATAAAGTAATGTTCATAGTTAGGTTTGCTGCCATGGATTCTAGGGATAAGGTTTTGAATGGTACATATTTTTTTGATAGTAAACCTCTCATCATGAAAGCTTGGTCTGCGGATATGGATTTTGAAAAGGAGGAAATTAGAACATTGCCAATTTGGATTCAGGTCAATCTAGGGATTAAGTACTGGGGAGAAAATTCCTTGTTCAAAATTGTTGCATAGGTAGGGAAACCTTTGAAGAGGGATGAGGCAACGAAGAAGAGGGATAAGGTGCAGTTTGCAAGAGTCATGGTTGAGGTTGCTCTTACTAAGAAGTTGCCTGAATTGATTCATTTTGTGGATGAGCATGGTACAAGAGTGGAGCTTCATTTGGTTTATGAATGGAAGCCAACTTTATGTACTATTTGTCATAAATTTGATCATGATATATTGGATTGTAGAATGCAGAAGAGCAAGAAAGTTTGGGTCCAGAAGAAAAGTGATAATCCTGGGGTTCCAAAGAAGGTTGATAAGTCTGTGGTTTTGCATAAGCCAGCTGTAACTAAAGGATGCAGAGGGTTTTCAACAGGCCTTACATCCTATTAGAGTGAGAGGTGCTACTGTGACACCACCAGTTTTGAGTAATGCTTTTGATTTATTGGTGAATGTTGCAGAGGAGGAGAAGCAATGTGAGCTTTTTGGTTGTAAGGATGTGGGAAGAGGGAACTCATCCACTCCTGATGGATAGAGTTTTAGCATGGAATGTCCGGGGTATTAATAATCCTAAGAAGCAGAAGGAAGTGGCTAGATTCATTCATAATCATAATATAGGATTATTAGGTCTCTTGGAAACTAAGGTAAAGGTCTCCAATATGGGAGATCTCTATCAAATAATGTTTTATGGATGGTGCTTTTTTACTAATTCCAGTTTTCACAATGGTGGGAGAGTGATTATTGCCTGGAAGCCAGGAGTTTTTAGGTTAATCTTCTGCATGTCTGTAGTCAGGCCATTCATTGTCATGTGCAACCTATCAGTAGTAAGGTGGGTTTCTTATGTACATTTGTTTATGCATTTAATGAAAATGCTAAAAGAGTGGATTTGTGGGAGTTTATTAGTGAGCAGCACACTATTAGTCCATGGATGATTTGTGGAGATTTCAATTGTGTTATGGGAGTGGATGAAAGACTTGGGGCGACTGTTAGATCCTCTGAGTTTACAGATATTATGCAATGTATGCAAGATTGTCGGATGGAAGATATTAAGTACTCAGGGAAGTTCTTTACTTGGAATAATAAACAGCAAGGTCAATCTAGAGTTTTTTCTAAGATTGACAGGATGTTAGCAAATGGTAGAGGTGATCATGGGCCGGGCCGAGCCGAAATTCAGGCCAAAATTTTGTGCCCAAAGTCCGCTATTTGGGGCCAAAAAATCGGGCTTTTCGGGCCAAAATCGGGCCTAGCCAAAAATTAGACTAAAAAGTCATTTTTGGCTTGCCCAAAGCCCGTTCCAAAGCAAAAAAAAATCGGATCGGGCCGGAACCGACTGCGGGCCGAAAAATTCTCCCCAAACCCGGCCCAAAATCAGGGCGGGCCGGGCCCGCGGGACGGGCTGGAGTTGATCAGCTCTAGCAAATGGTGCTTGGCTTGACCTGTATCCTACTACTGAGGTTACTTTTATGAATGAGGCTGAGTTTGATCATACACCTGGAGTTTTGACTGTTTATCTTAGAGTTGAGTTAGGCATCAGACCATTCAAATATTTTACTATGTGGAAACATTCCCCTCAGTTTCAAGAAACGATCACTCAGAGGTGGAGTTGTCCTGTTACTGGTTCAAGAATGTTCAAGGTTATTCAGAAGCTTAAAAAGATCAAAGCCCAGCTGAAAATCCTTAACAAAGAGGGTCTCTATGATGTGTAAGCAGAAGATTTTAAAGCTTATTCTGCTATGATTGCTTCACAGGATAGCATGCATTAGAATCCTAGGAATAACCAGTATGCTGATGAAGAGCTGAAAGCTGTGGAATAATATAAAAAATATCATAACATCTATGTTGAATTTCTGCAACAGAAAGCAAAGCAGGACTGGGTTAGTGCTGGAGATGAGAATACTCACTTGTTTCATCAGAGCATCAAAAGTAGAAGATTGCAGAATAATGTCTATGCCATTCATGATGGGCAAGGCATCTGGAGGGATGATGCTCATGCTGTTAATGAAGCCTTTTTGCAATATTATCAGCATCTTTAAGGTACAATTGTGCCTAATAGGAAGAAGGTCTTCACTGAAATTATTCAGAAGGGCCCTGTGTTAACTACAGAGCATAAAATGTTGTTGAATGCTGCTTATACAACTGAGGAGGTGAAGGCTGCCCTTTTCTCAATTCCAGGTAATTAGGCTCCAGGCCCTGATGGTTTAGTGCTCACTTTTATAAAGATGCTTGGAATGTGATTGGTGATGATGTTATTGATGCTGCTCTTAATTTCTTGATTGAAGGTAGATTAAAAGAAATTAATAACAGTGATTACTCTTATTCCTAAATCAAAGTGTCCTCATAATGTGAGTGATTTTAGACCAATTTCTTGTTGTAATGTCTTGTATAAGTGCATCACTAAAGTCCTGTGTAATAGATTGAGGATTATTTTACCTGACATTATTGATGAGAATCAAGAGGGATTTGTTCATGGGAGGTATATAGTGCACAATATCATGGTGGTGCAGAATATTGTTAAGCATTATGGTAGGAAGAATGTTCCTCCTAGACATTGAAAAAGCCTATAATAATGTTGACTGGGATTTTCTAAATGAGATGTTGGTTGGTTTAGATTTCCTTATTCATTTCATTAGGTTAATCATGGAATGTGTTACTACTCCTCACTTCTCTCTAATGATTAACGGGGCAATGCAAGGCTTTTTTTAAGTCTAAGAGGGGTTTAGACAAGGAGATCCCATATCTCCCTTGTTGTTTGTCATCTGTATGGAATACGTTTCCAGAATATTGAAGACTGTGGGTGGCTTGGAGCATTTTAAATTTCATCCTAGGTGTAAAGAGGTCAAGCTAATACATATGTGTTTTGCTGATGATCTAATTCTTTACTGTAAGGGTGAGTTTAAAAGTGTTCAGCTCTTGCTTCAAGCTTTCAAGCCATTTGCTGATTCTTCAGGGTTGCAAGCCAATAAGAACAAGTCTTCTTTCTATGTTTGTGGCATGAAAGAGGATGATATTCAGAGAATTAAGAACTGCTCAGGGTATGCTTAGAGTCATCTTCCATTTAGATATTTAGGAGTTCTTATATCTCCAAAAGATTGTCTGCTGCTCGATGTGAAAATTTAATTGAGAAGATGACTGCTAGGATTAAAGTATGGAGTTCAAGGAATCTTTCCTACACTGCTATAATGCTGTTGATTAATTCTGTTCTCTTAAGCATTCATATGTATTGGGCACAGGTCTTTGTGCTCCCTAAGTCTGTGCTCAATGGTATTACAAAGGTGTGTAGGGCTTTTTTGTGGAGTAGGCATAGTTTCAGTAATAAGCCAGGCTATATTGCTTGGGATCATTTATGTTGTGATAAAGCCTATGGTGGTCTAGGTTTTAGAGAAGTGAATATGTGGACTATTACTATGATGGACAAATATGTTTGGGCCATTTCTACCAAGCAAGACAATGCTTGTATTAAATGGATCTCCTCTGTGTATATTAAAGATGTTGAATGGTGGATTTATAGCCCTACTCAAGGAGCTAGTTGGTATTGACGCAAGATTTGCAGCACTAAGGAGCTGTTGAAGCAGTATTATAGTGAGGCAGACTTTCAGAACATGAGCACATATTCTGTAAAAGATGTGTATAACAAGCTCACAGGTGATAAGCCACAGGTCTTTTGGAGGAACTTGGTCTGGAATAGACTTAGTACTCCTAAGCACAGGTATGTGGTTTGGCTTGTTGTTCAATCTAAGCTCCAGACCACAGAAAAGCTTGCTAGGATTGGTATTGCTGATCATGATAGTTGTCTTCTATGTTCTAATTATATTGAGAATCATGGTCACTTGTTCTTTCATTGTCACTTCCGTACAAGATGTTTACAGAACATTAAGAATTGGTTGAAGATTGATTCTCACGGTTTCAATTTGTCACAACTTATCAGATGGATTCTGTTTGCCAAAGTGTCCAAATTCAAGAAGCAAGTGTGGTCTGCAGCTTTGAGTGCTGTGATCAACTGTATTTGGCAGAGCAGGAATAAAGCCTACTGGGAGCAGAAAGTGCCTACTATCAACACCATGGTTCAGAAGATAAAGCAGTTTCTTAGAGGAAGAATTCTAGCTGTATTTCCTAAGAAAGTGTCAAGAAGAGATTGTATTTGGTTCAATAGTTTGAACTAGTTGTTTTTTTGTGAGCTTGTATAGAGCTTTGTTTGCTTTCTATTGGGTTAGGGGGTCCAACCTAGTTGGTTTACCTTCCCTTTGGATAGCTAGGTTCTACTTGTTTGTGTTCTTCATACATCTCTTCTTAATTAGCAAAAAAAAAAAAAATTCCATACAAACATAATATCATCATCATAGTCAACATGCTTCACACAACGGCATAAAACATGCAAATCCACTTGAATATAAATCACATATGAACTAATAATAGTTCCATATACATGATACTACATAAATCCCATCCTTTGGACATGATACTAATCCAACCCACACATAGGTATGTACGTACCTTGTGTAGACAGAACGAGAGGCCACTTTTACAAGCTTAAAAGTTGCCTAAAGAGAATTCTCCGCCTAAAATAACCAATATAATCCACCAATCAATACCCTATAGATTTCCAGCGATAATAAAATACTTTAAACCCTCTTTAAAAGTGTTTAAAAACTTTTCCCATAATTAAAACTTCAATTATTAATACTCCTTATACTAGTCATTTAAAACCCTTAAAACTCATACTTTAATCATAAAACTCCATCATCAACATCCTTTTTGAATTTCCAGCAATATATAATATAATAAAACCCTTTTTAAACATACTTAAACATACGTAAAATCATAAGATTACTCAATTTCATAAACTATAATATATTACTACGATTTTCCAACACATAAAACCCTAAAAATCCATGTTTTGATAATTAAAATTCCAATTCAAACATAATAAGTAAATCTGAAATTTAAGTACTTCATTACATAAATTATATAATCTTAGATTCATAATTAAACATCAAACTATAACCTTTAAACATAAACATATTAAAACAAACCCTTAAAAATACAAACTTTGCATTTGAGGAGGAAGAAATAACCGACAAGAGAGAGGAGGAGTGAAGGACGCCGGAGAGGAAGACCGACTGGATGCTCCCGGTGGTGGTCCGGTCTGGCGGCGGTCCGGTCGCACGAAGGAGGAGGACCGAAGGAAGAGAGGAAGAGAGAAAAAATAAAAGAGAGAGAGGAAAGAAGAGCAGGGCCGAAAAAAATGAGGGAGAAGGAGGAGAGAGAAAATAAGTGTGTGGGAATTTGGGGTTTCTTGGGGGTTTATATAGGTTCCCCTCTTGGGCTTAAGAAAAGGTGATTGGGCTAAAGATATTATTTAATGGTTGATGAATTGGGTGGTTGGGTTCCTCATACCCAATTTAAAATCCTTTTCACAACCCAAAAAGTGTTTTAAGCTTTTCAAATATATTTCAAAGTATGACTAACTAAAATGTTTAACTTCTTTAAATCATTAAAATAATTCCTTTGATTTTTAAATAGTCAACCTTTCAAGAAATAAATCGTTTAAATACTAAACTATACTTAATTATATATAAATATACATTAAAATATATTTATAAAATTCATAAATTTACGGGAAAATACAATCTCCATTGTCATCTTACTCCATTTCCATGGCAGTTTTTGAAGAGAGAGAAAATCAAAGTGTGAGGAAGAGAGGGAAAAAGTGTGAATAATGGTCATGATATTTGTTGTAGAGGAGTGAGAAAGAGGGGTATGAAATGCCAGTAAGGAGATTTCACATGTGTGAAATTTCTGTTACACAATAACAATGGTGTAACAGTTACACCCAAGACTTTGTGTTTACAAAATCAGCTCTTATCAAGATGAAAGAACATAGAATTTATAGGATTACAGTTCTAGCTGTTTAGCAAATGTTCATTATTTCTAACGTATTATGGATATTGAGAATATATTTACAGTAATGACTTTCTACCTTCTCCATTGATGGTTGCTTAGAGTCACGTTCTCAATTAATGGCTGCATAAGGTCATCTTAAGAAGCGAAATGTCACCTTCTCTATTGAGTTGTTATGATTGATTACAAGAATATTTGTAGGCCTGATATAATATAGACCTATTATTTCTTGGAGGTATTAAGATAAAATATAAGGCTATATTCATTTACAACAAAATATGGTAACTCAAATACAAGGTATCTGTTATTATTTGAAAGAAAGATAAGGGTATGCAGTGGCGGATCCAGGAATTTAAAAATGGTTGGTCACACTAACGAAAATCAGCAATACGATAATAACCAATACATTAAAAAAATTCATAAAAGTTTCCAAAAGTAAAATATTCATATTACAACCAAATAGTACTTAGAGATGGAGGAGGAAGATTATGTTCATTTTCTTGAGGTGGTGAAAGATTTGGGGGAGGAGACGGAGGAGGAGATGGTGGAGGAGATGGAGGAGGTGGATTTTGAGTGGGAGTTCTTTTAGTAAAAAAACTTGAAATATCCCTCGTATTTTTCCTTTTCATTCTGAAAATTAAATTAATAATTTGAATGAGATTAAATCAGTCGATTGAAAATGCCAACACAATACAATCAAGCACATCATACATGATACATCATTCAAAATAACGATTTCTAAATCACAATTTGCCATCCTAACCTAATTCCAAAATCACAAGTCACAACTCACAACACAATCATTCTACTATCAAATTGTCATTCTAATTCCTAACCTTAGTAACATAATTCCTAAATCACAAATTCACAATACAATCATTTATCAATTTGGCATCCTAATGTAATTCCTAAATCACAACACAATCGTGTTTTCAATTTTCAGCAATAAACACATTACAAATGGCAAATCAATTTTCTACTCCCATTGAATCATCTAACAATCATCCAACACTCAATCATTAGAACATTTGAACAATTGTAAAAATCAATTTTCTACTCCCAAGTCCCATTGAATCATTCAACATTTGAACATGACCGCTGACCGGAATATATTGTAAAAATGGAGCAGCAAATAAACAGCAAGTAGTAATCATCTATTCATTCCAACAACCATCATTTGAACATTTGAACAATTGTAAAAATCAATTTTCAGCAACAAGCCAACAATGATTCAATGAAGCTAAGAATAATTGAAGAAGCGATCAAGTGAAGATTAAGTTTTAAGAAGGTCGAATTAGAACTTAGAAGAATACCTCAAGTGAAGTCTAGCGCCGCCGCGCCGCTGCAAAAGCCCCCTGCCGCCTCGCCTGTCGGCCTCCCGACGAACAAGAAATGATGAAGTGAAGACGAAGAGTGACCTGCCGGCCTCCGGACGAACAAGAAACGAGTCACGACTGACGACGATTGGATGAAGACCTTCAGATCTGAACTCACGACTCACGAGTGGGCGAGTGGCGAACAAGAAACGAGTGAACGAAAGTTATGGTTGAACAAGAAACGCCGACGACGAAGGATTTAAGATGACTGGACCGGCGAGTCGGCGACCGGCGAGTCGGCGGAAGTGAACTGGGTCATGGGATTCGCCAATTCGAGAAAGTGAGAGAAAGAGTTAGGGTTTAGGGTTTGCGTGAGTGTGAGAGAAGCAGCGCCGAAATGATTTTTTTTTTTTCCAAAAATATTGGTTGGTCACGTGACCACGTGTACCTCCGCCACTGAGGGTATGTGGTGCAAAAAAAATTCCAACCCTAATGCAAGTTAATGTTGTCAATGAATAATTAAGGGCATGTGTTGCCTTTTTACTATGCTACAGGACTACACAGTGCATTTCTAAGATTAGGAATATATGATGCATTCTTTAATAGTTTAAGGGTTCCTAGTGAGAAATTCCTTTATCTATTTTATGCTATTGGTTGCGCTTACTTGGGCTAGTACAAGATCGTTCACTAGCATCATCATACGAACGGATTCGAGTTTGCTAGTTAGTCTTCTTCAATCTTCTACAATGCGAGATATATCATACCATGTCTGCCATTCGTTCCCTTCCTATCCAGTTTGATTGGTGCCATATCATTAAGGTCCACAGGGATGATGTCTCTCCAGCTCATGATTTGGCCAAGCGTTGTTGTCCTCTCATTTTCCCTTTATATCTTTTCAGGCTTTATTTTTATTGATTGTACGTTTTTCCCGTGTCAAAATATTGTATGCTATTGGTTGCTTTTAATTTATTGTACATAATGTAGATTTTAGTCCCTTAGGCTTGGGTGTCTCACCCTTGAAAGCAATGCGTTCAAACGGGGATAGGGTGATGTTTTCCGTACTCTTGTTTGTCATAGGGTAGCAATTAGTAACACAAGTTTATTAACCAGACCATGAGTTATATGTTCGGTTCCAATTTTATTGGTCTCATCAGTTATTTATGTTGGGTCATACATATGAAGATTAGCGTATTACACTAAGCAAACTTTAGGTCACATTATTGTTTTCGGTAGGCCGATTCAATAATAGTTCGAATCCAAATAAGATAATGTATTAATGTATTTGTGGGTTTTAAATAAGTAATTTAACTTCCATGATGATAAGGAACGAGTCATTTTGCAATTTCTACTTGCTGCAAATGCCATCATTGCTGTCAAGATATTTCCTCTTTAAGTTGTTGTAGTCTGATCTTTAGAGTTCATCCTCATCTTGCTTTAAGTTGTTCTGTTTTGGTAACTTTTCTTCTCCCTTTTGCCACCCTTACCCCACCATACGACCTTTGCTCCTTCAACTACTCATGTTTTAAATCGATTTCTCCCTTCCTACCCATAAATTTTAAAACTGACACAATTTCCACTTACATATTCCTCTTATTCATTGGTTTATGTTGCTAGAATAATAACGAAATCTTACGGAGGAAGTACTTTTTCCGTTCTACTATATTTGCAATTGTTTGACTATAACTTTTTCATCGTATAAAGTAAAATTGCTATTAATTAAAATGTTATTGGTTAGTCTCAATATGAATATATGAAATATCAACTTTTATAATAATTGATAATTAAAGATAAGAATGGTCAAATATATGTATGCATTGACAAGTTTAAAAGTCAAACGGTTGCAAATATTAAGAAACAAAGCAAGTTGATGATTGATAAAAACTTATTGATGTAGGCATGGAACATTCACCTACCACACGTGGTGAAAGTGTTCTGGGACATTTTGAGGTTTTAGTGAAATGTGGAAATCGATGAGGACAAGGGAAGAGTCTGGCACCAAGTCTTAAAGGACGTTTAAAAACCTATGATTGAACTGAACCAAAAATCGAATAGGGATAAAAGGGAGTGACTAATCCAATACAATTAGGTATTACCTATTTATGACTCGCCATATGATGGTCATGAACCAAACTTTAAATTTGAGAGCAAGGGTTCGTAAATGACCGGTCAACCATGATATGGTGCATGCGATATGGTTGTTACATGATCCAATATTGACAATTATTGTAATTATTTGACCAAGAATATTGCATAGACAATGTAAAATAAACAATTATATTTGCCACTCAAGATCTCTTAAATTTTGATCACATGAATTGATATTGATAAAAGGATACCTAACATGTTGTCGATAATATTTTTTATAGAGAGTGATTAAGCGTGGTGATATAGACGAGACTTGGTCTGGGCTCTCTAATTTTGAGTTAACAATTAACAATCTTGATAGGTGAAAAAAGACAAAGAAAATAATATACAAAACATGCACAAAACAAGTTGAATTAGATTAGAATCTATATCATGAAATACAATCCATCTTGCGTGGACCCGGTTCACATTAAAAAATAGTGTGGACCAGGCCTAGACACGTGCCCCAGTACAAACTAGTCACTCCCGCTTTCCAAAATCCGCGCGATTTTCTCTCTCTTCAATAAGATTCTCTCGCCCTAAAATTTTAACAAAAACAGTTGTTCAGGACAAACATACACTATATCATTTTAAAATACACTATATCATGTCAAAATACACTATCATGTCAAACACTATAACGATCGATTATGATAATTTTGTGTAATATACAAATAAACTACACTATAACATTTTAAAATACACTATATCATGTCAAAACACACTATATCATGCAACTCTATCATGTCAAAAAACACAGCAAAACACTATCATGTCAAATTACACTATATCATTTCAAAATACACTATATCATGTCAATATACACTATAACATGCAACACTATCATGCTAAAAAACTCAGCAAAACACTATCATTTTAAAATACACTATATCATGTCAAAATACACTATCATGTCAAACACTATAACGATCAATTATGATAATTTTGTGTAATATACAAATAAACTACACTATATCATGTCAAAACACACTATATCATGCAACTCTATCATGTCAAAAAACACAGCAAAACACTATCATGTCAAATTACACTATATCATTTCAAAATACACTATATCATGTCAATATACACTATAACATGCAACACTATCATGCTAAAAAACTCAGCAAAATACTATCATTTTAAAATACACTATATCATGTCAAAATACACTATCATGTCAAACACTATAACGATCGATTATGATAATTTTGTGTAATATACAAATAAACTACAATATAACATTTTAAAATACACTATATCATGTCAAAACACACTATATCATGCAACTCTATCATGTCAAAAAACACAGCAAAACACTATCATGTCAAATTACACTATATCATTTCAAAATACACTATATCATGTCAATATACACTATAACATGCAACACTATCATGCCAAAAAACTCAGCAAAACACTATCATTTTAAAATACACTATATTATTTCAAAAATACACTATCAGGAGAGTGAAGTTATCAGAGGAGAGAGAAGTTATCAGGAGAGAGAAAAGAGCGGAAGACTGAACACGGCAAAAACGGAAAGTTGTAATCATTAAAACTCACGTGAGATGGATAAGGTGCATACTAAGTTAGTGTGCACCGGGTTCATATTAGTTTTTTTACATGAAATAATCACAATTACTATAATAGAAAAGACTTGGTGGCGAAGACAGGGGATGGTGCATTTTTAGGTGTCTAGTTGGCCAATAACATAACCAACCCTTCCCGTTTAAAAGAAAAACCAACACACACGACCTTTAAGTAAATAATTGATTATATGATCCTCCATTAATTAAAGTTGATCCTCGGTTGATCTCATATACATTCTATTGATTTTCTGATCAACCAATCATAAAAGTACAATATTCCAATTGCATGAAACATGTGCATTGCTATTAAAATTTACAGCGATTATAAAGCACAACATAGTGGCTAGTCGGTCGAAGTTCCACAAAGTTTATGGATCTTTTAATTAAATCATAATAACGGTAATTTGTTGACATATAAATTTTTCAGAAAGCTATCTTAATTAAAGTTTGTTTTAGAAAAATGATATCAATTAAAAACAGGAAGAAACATTGTAGGCGCTAACTAATCATGCAAACAAAGTATAGTTTTTGGAAATTAACATTTAAGAATTTAAAATAAGCCATAAAGAACACACAAGATTGTGAGATGATGATACAAGTAAAATATTCAATTTATCTAAACTCTGTAACCTCTCTCTTGGGTTCTCTAGTCTCTCTAGATTATGGATATGAAAAGGTCGAGTAAAACTAGGAGTCTGCGTCGAAACATGGGATATGACTAGTCGTTAGCCCGGGCTCGATAGTCTGTCTGAGCTACTACCATGCCCAGTTGGGCACTTTGCTCCTAATGAAACAATAAGCTAAGTGGACAATGAATCACACGAGCTTGAAGACCACCCTCCTAACCAGGCTGCTTGCTCTAATTTACTTTCTTGCTGCTCATCATCTTCTTCGCTCGGTGCACTTGTCATCGCTCTAGATTAGTCTTTCGCTTCATAAATCGATGTCCAATAACCATCATACCTTAAAACACCTGAGTGTATGTGACTCTAGGTACACCTGGTCAAATGAGAAAAAATGACTTAAAAATTAGCAAAGTTAAATTGGAAATAATGCTTGATATGAGCAAAAATAAATTTTATGAGCAAAAGCAAATTTTGCATGAGCAAGACTGGCTTGGAAACTAAATGAGTTGATAACTCTGAAATGAGGAGGTACCTAGCTCTAGTGATGGGTGTAACTTATAAGTTACGTTCATAGACCATTGAGCGTAAGTTGAACGTAGAAGAAAAAGAACAAAACAAACAAGAAAGAGGAAACCCCATAAATAATTTTGTTTTTTATTCTATTTGATCTTAGGAGAATTCACGTTTACCCATATAAAACTTTGACCATTAATATCTATTATTATCTAAGAGCCTACATTTTATTTCGAAGAAAAAAATAACAAGAAAGGGAAACCCCGTAAATACAACCGTTTTATTTTCCACTTGATCTTAGGAAATTTTACATCTACCAATGCAAAACTTTAACCTTTAATATCTATTATTATCTAGTAATTTTTTTTTTAAAGTTGATAGTTTAGAAATATACATTGAGATGGAGTTAAGGGTACAAAAAGGACCCAAACTATCATTTGTTTTCACCATTCAGGACCTATAACTGTTTTATGCACCCTTTGGGACCTGTAGACAACATTTTGGTAAGTTAACTCATTGTTAACTCAACTGAGGTTAACTACACCAAAAAAAAAAATTAACTACACCGTTACAACTTCAATCTCTATTCTCATCTTCTCCAAAGCTTCAAAAATTAGTCCCCTACAAATAATATCTCATCACCTTTGCTGCACTACTCAAAAAAATAAATGATAATTGAAACCCCAAATGAACAAGACTAATTAATAAGTCACATTATCCAATGCAAACGATGTCATTGCAATGCCCACAAAAACCACAACTAGCAATATAGAAGAATTTGGTGATTGAACCAAAATTTCTCTTTCAAGCAATTAAGCGAACACCTTGTGTACAACCTCTTAGAAGCTTAATTCACGAAAAAGCATTGCTTATGAGATCATTTCAAGGGGAAGCTTTATAAGAAACATTAGCAAGATTGAGATTGAATTTACACCCAGAACCATTGAATGAATTTTGCTAAAATTTCTGATAGAACCCTAGAATTTTTCAGAAAGCAGAAGAATTAATTGGGTAAAAAAAAGACAAATTTGAGCAAATTTGAGACAAATATTACAAAAGAAAAAATTCGATTTGTGATTGAAAAATATTTTTTTTTGTTTTGGAGGTTAACAAAGGTGATTGAAGGAATGGTGAAATTCAAATTTACTGCTCCATTTTTGAAGATCTAAAGAATTCGAACAACAATACAAAACAATACAACCCAAAAAACAAAAACAATTCAAACAAAAAAAATCAGAACAATTCGAAAGAAAACCTAAAAACCCAACAGAAAATAAGAACAACCCCAACAAAAAATCACAACAAAAATCATACCATAAAAATCAAACATACCCATAAAAATTCGAACAATACAACAAACCCAAAAAAATCCACAAGAAAAAGAGAGTTCAAGAGTGAGAAAGAGAGACCATACGACGAAGTCCAACTTCGAGATTCATCCACATTGAAAATATCTTGTGCTAAAAACCCAAAAAAAGAATTTTTGGATTTCAAATTTTTAGATTCAAACTGAAAAATTCGATTTTTGGGTTTGAACATCTTCTTCTTCCAACTTGAATGATTTTGGATGTTTTTCCCCAAAAAAAGCGAAATCGTAAAAAAATTTGGTAGAAATTGGTGAAGAAATGAGGTAGATCCGGGAAGAAAGAGTAACGGAGGAGAGAAAAAAAATTGGGTTAGGGTTCTTGAGTTCTTCAGTAGCATATGCAGGTGAGAGATGAGAGAAAGAGAGAGAGGAGAGAGAAAATAAATTTGAGGTTGAGAGTATGGAGAGAGAAGAGAGGAGAGTGGGCCCTACGCTTAACCATTGTTACAAATTGTCACTGGAAAATGACATTGGGTAGTAAATGGTGCAAAAAAAAGTTACAGGTCCTGAACGGTGAAAAAATTAATAGTTTGGATCCTTAATGTACCCTTAACTCCATTGAGATGAACCGAACATCCTAATTACTAATATTTCCTTTTTCTTATGTATTAGCAGAAAAATTTCCGATTAAAGATAGTACATATATAATTTAAGAGTTTAAATACAATGATAAAATGGAGAACCTATATATTAATTTATCAATATATATTTTTAACGTCCTTAAAAACTGCTTATATTGCAATCATCGAAAGTGTAAAGCTAGTCTTGATAAAAAAAGAGCTGTAAAGCTAGTCAAATTCAGACGTACGCTCTCCATTGTGCTTGATAACTGCTGCAAATTATAATAATAACTACGCAGACACATTAGTCAGACCACAAGAGATAATCTTGTTTTTTTTTTTGACGGGGGAAAGAGATAATCTTGTTTTATGTATGGTTGTCATAAGAAAATACAACCAATTGCAGTAGCTGTTGGCCACCACTATTTCGCTATAATAATATGATTGTGATTAGAGGTGTAAATTCGGTTCAACAGTTCAATTCATATCAGTTTAGTTGAAAACAGTTTTAAACATCAACAATTCAATTGAATATTCGTCCAGTTGCAGTTCAGTTGCAGTTATTTCGGATTATACCATATTAGTTCAACAGTTTAACGGTTGAAGGATTGAATCTGTAGCAATTAATTAACCACGTAACCACGATTATTTTTAGTTTCGGTTCAGTACAGTTCAGTTGCAGTTCAATTCCAATTATAACCAATCAATTCAATAGTTAAATAGTTCAATCCATATGTGAAATACATTTAGAAACTAACAACATCTACAAAGATGATTCCAAGTACTTATTAAACTAAAATGTGTCAATGGTAGCCGATAAACTAATTTAAGATATCAATACAACATTTAAGTTAATCATCTTTATGAAATGTACTTCAAAACTAAAAACTTCTACTCAAAAGATTCAAAGTACTTACCAAACAAAATGATCAATGTGTCAATGGTAGTCAATAAGCTTGTTCATGATAACAATTCAACATTGAAGTTAATATTCTTTAATTATGTGAAAATGCATTTTGCAACTAAAATCCTCTAATTGAACTGAAACATGTTGTTATTTCATATTATTAATGTATCAGTGTAAGTCGATTAGATTGTTCAAGGAAACAATACTCTATCTAAGTGAAACTGAAAGGTATCTAATTGAATTGAAACAAGTTGTCACTGGATGAGATAAATGAATGTATCAATGCAATTCGATAAGCTCCTCTAAAATAACAATACTCTATTTAAGCTGATCGTCTTTAAATTATATTCATCTCGAAACTGAAAACATCTAATTCAATTGAAACAAGTTGTTAATAAATGAGACTAATGAATATGTCAATGACTTGTGCTATGCTAGTAGTAACAATACTGCATTTAAGTTAATCATCTTTAAGCTAAATTTAATTCGAAACTAAAACATGTAATTAAATTGAAACAAATTGTTATTGGAAAAGTTGAATGTACCTACGTAACTTATGTAAGGCTTTGTTCTCCTCATATTATTAAAATAAGTAAAGTTCAATAAAAATAAGTTAAATTCTGTAATGTAAGTTAAGTTTTGCAAAAATAAGATCAATAATAGACAATACATGAAGAAATTATACTTAACAAAAATAATTTTCAGCAAAAATAAGTTAAATTCATTAAAAATAAGCTAAGTCCAGCAAAAATAAGCTAAGCCCAATAAAAACAAGTTCAACAAAAATAAGTTAAACAATGTGATTACTCTTTCTAATTTTCATCCAAATTGCAGATTCACAAATTTCTCTAGGTATGTATTACTCTCAAAATCTAAATAGTTTGTCTTTTAAGAGGATAAATAGTTTTAAGTATGTTTTCTTGCGTTGAATTTTGTTATCTACTCCAACAATGTGTATTGGCATGGTACTTCGTTTCATTAAATAAAGATTCTACTCTGTGTTTTGATTGGGCCTTTGCAATTTTCGGCAGATGTAGAAAGTTCATATATTTCCAAAGGTTTACACATGAAAATCTTTGTTTTCATCGTTTGTGTTTGTAAAGACCAAACTTGGAGGAATTGGGTAGCTACTTGTCTTTCTTTGGGACATTTTTTCAAACAAGTGGACTACACTTCACAGCTTCATATAGTACTGACATAATTCCAATACTCATTATTCTCGGTGATTGTTCATAGCCAATGGAAATATGATCTTTGAATCTATACAAATATATTAAAAGGTGTTCCTATTGATAAGGGTTGACATATTCTATGTCAACACTTACTTTAGTTAAGCAAAATTTGTGCCATAATCTTAGGGATTACTACAATCTTCTTATACTGTAAATATCATTCATGATATTTACAGTATAAGAAGATTGTAGTAATCCCTAAGATTATGGCACAAATTTTGCTTAACTAAAGTAAGTGTTGACATAGAATATGTCAACCCTTATCACCTATCACAGGAACTGATGAGTCGTATTTTTATATAGGTTTTAGTTGCATTTAGGCTGCATTCTAGGAGCATTTAGATGCATTGTAGTTCATAATTGCATACTATTACTTAATCTACGAAATATTACTCCTCTTGTTGCGTTTTTGGTATTATTTGATGAATTTCAGGTATTGAGAACATAATTGGAGTATTATTGGACAAGCTTGAGTACTTAGGAGCAATTGGAAGCAAACTACATTGATAAGGATCATTTTGGATGTATTTGAGTGCAAATTTGAGCTAAATTGGAGTTGGAATTCATTGAAAGAATTGTGAAAATCGAGTCATGTTCACTCTTTTATCCATAACTTTTGACTTGATGCTGAAAATTGGGTTGGCTCCAGGCGAGTTGTATTTTGAGAGATATGGGCTTTGCAAGTTGGCCCAGTCTGCCAGAACCTTCTTACGCGGGCGCGGATCACTTGATTCCGGCCATTTAATGATTTGGCTTCCTTATCTTGTAATTTGGTTTCCTACTAGTATTAGGAGTTATAACTATATATTATAGGTTTTCTAATTACAGGAGGACATCTATTACTCACTTTTCAATATCACGTTATTTTTCCTCTCTTGTTTTCTCTCTAGTTTATGCCCTAGTTTGTTTTCTATTGCTACTTTGGAGATTCAAGATTCAAGCTTTCATATTCATCTTCAATTCAATCAAGTTTTATTCTCTTCTTTTCTCTTTATTATATTTTAATTATGTTTTCTATTATATTTATTGCTTTTATTGCCATGATTAGTGAGTAGTCTTTTTATCTAAGAAAAGTTAAGCTATAGTATCGATTGATCATGTAAATTCTTCTCTAATTCCCATGTTATTGAATTATACGTTTAGGGTTTGATAAGATTGTTGTTATTGTCAATTTTGCATCTTGATTTAGCCCTAGTTTATATTATCAACGAAAGTTGGAGTTGAGATTAGGAATATTTGTTTAATGTTAAATTATTATTTTATTCATTGAGTTCGTCAACTAAAGTTGGGTCTTAATTTAGATAATCTTATCATTGATTTCAATTCTCCCATGAAAATAGGTGAGAACTAGAATTGGGAATTATTTGACATTGGTTCTTAATGCTTCTAATTATGTGTAAGCCATGAAAATAGGAGACATGCATGTTAGTTAGGCCTGTTGCTATCACGAAAGTGAATTCTAGGTATTGAGGAATGACCGAGTATTTAGTTTCGGTTCACAGCTGTGCTTTATTACTGACTCTTAAGGGAATGTCAATCTCGCCTAAGCTATAATTGAATAACTGGGATATGAGTTATATTTTGATCAATTCATATTAGTGGTGATACTTAATTCTAGTGTTTTAATTATCATATTCATATAGTTTGCCATATATTGTCATTAGTTTAGCCTTTAGTTTATAGACTATTCTTCATATTTGGATTGTATAACTATTTCGTAATCTAAAATCAAGTAGTGTTTAATCTTGCACCTCCCTGAGTTCGACCCGTAAGTGCTACAACACCATACACTTGCAGTATTAAAATAAAACCCTAACAGGAATAGTGCCACGTGGCACTCTTCTCAAGTTTCTAATACACATGGTTATAATCTCATTTAAAAATATTTTGACAATGTGTAGTTACTAGGATTTGAACACATGACTTTTGAAATGAAATGTAAGAGTCTAACCACTAATCCACTACAATTTCAATGCTTAATGTTTCAAAGTAAAACATAATAAAGTCTTATAATTATATGTAATTACAAAGACATTGACAAGCTTTTTGATCTCTATTATTAAGTAATAGCATTCTCTTTCCCCAATTCCATTGAAATTGTTATTCTTATCCCCAAATCCATAGAAGTTCTTTCAAAACAACTTATTATGCTATAACGTCCATTTTCCAATTTCACACTAGCTAGACAGGATATTACGAAAAGCTAATAAAATCAATTATGAAATTTATGAATAATAATATATTTGATAATTGTAACTGACCCGGGGTATCGCCCGGGTCAAAATACTAGTTGCTTTTAAAATATCGATGTTACTACTATGTGGCATTTTCATTAAAGACTTATCAAAGAAGTCCTAAGAGTACAAGAATCCATTGGCCACAGAGATTCAGCCATGAATCTACATTCCTTCAAATACAAATCATGCAAAAAATAGGACACCAATTACTACATAATTGACTTTAAGTAACACATTTTGGTAACACTTTTTAAAGTGCAACTTTCTTCACTATAAAGGCAACACAATAGTAACATTTTATTAGTATGTAACACTTAATGTAACACTTTTGAAAAATGTAACATTTTCAAGTAACACATTTTAATCAAGTAACACTATAGTAACACTTTTAAGTGTTACTCATATTTTCGAGGAAAAAATATTTTTTTCTTAAAACAAATATTGTTTTTCAAAACTTATCGCTTTAGCGACAATCTCACAAGTAATGAAAAATGTGGCGCAAATATAATTGAACCTTCTACCTTCAGAAAATTAAAAAATTAACTCACAACACCTATCTAATCATACATAATTCAATTTTTTCCCCAAATTCACTCTTTTACCAAAGAAAACCCTAAACCCCAACTTTTACTCTCCTTCCGTCCTAGTATCTCGTCTCACACTCTCACTCCCTTCTCAAACATTCGTCTCTTTCGCAGCAGTTTCTCTTTGATCTATTTCGTGTTTTCGTAAAACAATTGGCAAGCAATCTGCAGCAGTGAATGCCTCGCCATTACTTTTTATTTTTCATATCTTTGTTTCCATTTTTATTGAGTTTTTTTCGTTAATTTGTGCAATGTAGATTGTTGTGTCTATGTAGCATGACTATTTTATTTAATTGATCGTTTTCGGTTGCTCAATTGGACAGATGCCCTCAATTCTTCCATAATTCAAAGACAGTAAGTTTTCTACAAAAAACTTATCCTTGTGATTATCGCTCTTTATTGGGTTTTTGTTTAATGTGTGAGTGTGATTATAGACTTATAGTTCAGGTATTCTGCAATTTAGTTAAATATTTTTCATAATTTTTTTTATTATGCTAATACCATTAAAAGGGCGGTTGTTGGTTATTCAAAGGAAATATCTCATCCATTCTCTCACGAGTTAGTCCTGATTTTGTCATTCTCAAGTTTTATTCAATTATTTTCTACATAATCTGATAACTATTTCTTAGTTAATCAATGCTCAATAGGTCGAGTATAATTATATACAAGTTATATATTGTTAGCAGAAGTAACTTTGAGGACTATTAGAAGTATAATTTTGCAATTGACAGATCTTTTAGTTTGAGGTCTATTAGTTGGATTTCTACTTTAAATTATTCTTATCTAGTTCGGAATGGTGATTGACGTTATGAGAATCAATGGTGAAAGCTTGAAAAGAATGATATTGATAGAGGGAGTTTGCTCGGCTGATCATTCAAATTAAAATGAATTTAGCTGGATTGTCTCTAATTAAAGGAGATATGATCAGCCATAAAGTGGGAGACTAATATTCCTTTTCTGCTTGTTTATTTTTAATTTCAAGGAGAAAAGTAACCGTTAATTACTTAATACTTATCCCCTTCAGTTATCTCAAAGCACTAAGTTCAAAGACTTTGGTTCTTCAAGGTTAGTTGCTAGGTGAAGGCTAGATGGAAGGTCATTGAGGTCTTAATTCAGTTTCCAGAATAACAGGTTTTTTTTTCACTATTTCGTTAACTTCTTTATCCTTTCTTTAGTTAAGTGGTATTGTTTTGTGTTGAAAGACTATCTTATGTTGGGGTTAAGGTTATTATTGATATTTCTTGGTTTTTGTGTTTCTAATTGCCTTAAAAGTCTGTTGCTCTATTTTCTAATTGCATTAAAATCAGTATCATGAAATTTTGCTTGTATATATTCATCAAGTGGCAATATCACTGACATAGGCCCCATTTTTTTTCAAGGTTAAAATTGATCTATGTACTCAAGGAAAAAAGAAATTTGGTTTTTTCTAAGTAAGCATCATCTTAAACTATGTTGTGAATTTGTAATTGATAGCTTCTTTGATCTAAACCTTGTTCAATTAGGCTGATTGTTCTATTAACTTCTTAAATAAGTGAATTGGTATGTAGAATGAGGACAAACTTGGACAAAGAGAAGCTAGAGCTAAAGGCTCTCTAGTACTAATGTATTAAAGTTAAGTATGTCGGAAGACAATGGTTAGCAACCTCAAAACATCTTGAATTTGAACTAAAGGATGTATTAGAAAAAAGAAATATTAAAGCCTTTTTTTTTTCAAACTTTAGATCTTATCATCAGAGAGTTCTAATTTGTTATGGAGACTACATGCATGTGTTACATAAGCACCTACAATTGGGTCATGTCACTTATTATTAATATTAATGACTTCATTTCGTGTTCTACTTAGGATGTAAATGTAATTAGTGGATTTTTAAGTGTTAACTGATAGATTTAGCTTATCAAAGTTGCTTTAGATTAAAAACATGATTTCAAAGCATAATGTTATATATGAAGGTAGTAACTAGACTAGTAGCAGAACTAAATCAATCTGGAGTCATTTGCTACAACTTTGGTTAGTTTTGGTTATATTTCGCAAACTGAAAGAATTCAATTTAGTTAGGAGTCTACACATAATTGATTGTTGTACTTAAGAACCTTGCTGTTGAGATATTGCTATCTCGTATCCATAAATTGCAACTTTTACCACTTAATTAGGTGGATATTTTTGTTAATTATAGAGATGTTGAGGTATTGCTATCATGGTATTTCTAATAATATTATACAAACCATCTTTATTGTATCGTCTGAACAGACAAAGGACCCTGAGTTTTTTTTTTTATGATACTCTTATCCTAGGCTTGGCACCATGGCAAGAAAATCAAAAGCTCAGAAAACGCCCTCAAAAGTGAGTTCATCTGTTCCTGTGACTAAACTGCAAGGCCCTGTCTCTGATTCAATGGCGAAGAAGACGAAATCAATGGATGAAATTCTGGGTGTTTCAGCAATGGAGGTGGAATCTGAAATTTTGAATGAAGATGGAGAAATTCTTTCTCCTAGAGCTTCAATTGAAGCGCTGAAGGCTCAATCGGAGGAACATCGAACCTTTTCTTCATGGCTTTCGGTGATGAAGTCTGGGCAAACCCCAATTGCGCCAAACCAGGTAACCCCCATACCCATTTTGCAACCTGTTAATTCTGGGAATTTGAATGAAGATGTAGTTCAAATTGTTATGGATGATATTCAGTCTGAAGTGGATTATTGGAATTCAACTATTGTTTGTTCAGTAGTTGGTGCAAATCACTGTAATTGAGGGTTTCTTCAGACGAATTTGGAAGAATTTAGGGGTGGATAAAATTGCTAGCATTGATCATGGAGTTTTTATTGTTTGATTTAATTCAATGGAGAATCGTGACAAAGTGTTGGCTGAAAATAGACCCACTTTTGATAAAAATCCTGTTATATGCAAACCATGGCACAAAGATATTGTGAACTTTAAAGATGAGATTCAGGTGGTTCCTATCTGGATTCAATTAAAGAATCTGGAATTGAAGTTTTGGGGAAGTAGATGTTTGAGTAAAATAGTGGGTTCCATTGGGAGATTCATTCAACCTGATCAAGCCACTATAAAATAGAGATAAACTTCAGTTTGCAAGAGTGCAAATAGAGGTTGCAATATCTCAAAATCTTCCTGATGATGTGAAATTCCAGGATGAAAATGGGAACATGAGGGTTGTCAAAATTGGGTATGAGTGGAAACCAACTATTTGTGATCACTGTAAATTATTGGGTCATATTTCCAATGATTGTAAGAAGAAAAAGGGTAAGAAGACATGGATAGACAAGGCTCAAAACAAGCAGGTTGCTAAGTCTGTGGTACAACCAGATGGTTTTACCAATGCAGCTAATATTGTGCAAGTAAGGAAGGAGGTGTCACCACCAGTTGTGGTGGAAAACTCTTTCCAGATCTTGGATATACAATCTCAGCAGGTAGCACCAGGGGAAGGTGAAGGACGTGAGGAGGACAGGAATGTCACTGGACAAAGGGTTAAATTAGGAGAAGGAGGTGGGAGACCTCCTGATGTGAATGGATAGAATGCTATTCTGGAATGTCAGGGGGATAAACAGGACTGACAAACAGAGAGATGTGAACTTCTTTCTGAACACTAATAAATGTAGTCTTGTTTGTCTCCTTGAAACAAAAGTCAAGGCTAAGAATTTAGGAGCCTTGTACTTGAGAATGTTTAGCGGGTGGGCTTTCACCTCAAATAGTATGCATCATCCTGGTGGTAGAATAATTCTTGCTTGGAATCCCATTGAATTCCAAGTCAGTCCTTACTTGTGTTCAAGTCAATTGATACATTGTAAAGTGGTTCCCAAGAATGGGAAAGAATTTGACTGTTCATTCATTTATGCTCACAATTCTCAAAGTGAGAGGAAGGTACTTTGGGAGGACCTTTGCAAGCTGACTGCAAACATTAAAGGACCCTGGATTTTAATGGGGGACTTTAACTGTGTTCTTAACACTGAAGAGAGAGTTGGAAGTGCTGTAAGATTACAGGAAATTCATGATTTCCAACAATGTGTGAACATGTGTGCTTTGATGGATGCAAAATTTTGTGGTAACTTCTACACTTGGAATAACAAGCAATCAGGAAACAGTAGGGTGTTTTCAAAGATTGATAGGGTGCTGGTTAATGACTTGTGGAGTATTAACTATCCTACTACTGAAGTTTGCTTCAAAAATGAGGGCTACTTTGATCATTGCCCAGCTATTATCTCTATTTATCCAGAGATAGCTGTAGGTAAAAAGCCTTTCAAGTTCTTCAAAATGTGGCAATCAGCTCCTCAGTACATGGAGATTATTACTCAAGCCTGGCAGAGTCATCAAATTGGTACTAAAATGTACCAAGTAGTGCAAAAGTTGAAAAGAGTGAAACAGGACCTGAAAGAGCTTAATAGATGGTTTTGGGGATCTTGCAGCCCAGGAAACCAAAGCTTTGCATCATTTCCAAAAGTCACAATCTGATTTACATCTGGATCCTTCAAATGAAGACCTTGCAAATAGAGAAAGAGCAGCTCAGACTGAGTACATTGAAGTCCATAAAGCTTATATGACTTTTTTGTCTCAAAAGGCAAAAAGTGACTGGCTAAAAGAGGGAGATGACAACACTGCCATGTTTCATAAGTCTATCAGACAGAGACAGATTCATAATACTATATTCTCCATAAAAGACATGCATGGTCATTGGACTTCAGAACCATCTCAGGTGCCTGAGGTTTTTCTTGAGTACTACAAATGGCTACTTGGTTCTAAAATGAATGCTAGAACCGTTGTCAAGCAAGCAGTAATAAACAAAGGTCCTCTGGTGAATGATGACATGACAAGACTCCTCACAGCTACTTATACAAAAGAAGAAATTAAAGCAGCAATGTGGGATATTGATGGTGGGAAGGCTCCAGGCCCTGATGGTTTTGCTAGCTTCTTCTACAAGGGTGCTTGGGAGATCATTGGCGATGATATTTGCAATGCCATTCTGGACTTTCTCAACACTGGCAAGCTTTTAAGGGAGATAAATGCTACTAGCATCACCCTTATTCCCAAAGGCAATTGCCCTGAAAGTGTTAAGGAATTCAGACCTATTTCCTGCTGTAATGTAGTGTATAAATGCATCTCTAAAGTTTTATGTGCTAGACTTAGAGATGTATTACCTGATATTATAGCTCAGAATCAGGGAGCTTTTGTCCATAGCAGGTTCATAGCTCATAATATCATGGTGTGCCAAGATTTAGCCAAGGGTTATGAAAGGAAGAATGCTTTGGCAGGATGCATCATAAAGCTTGATCTTCAGAAAGCTTATGATACAGTTGAGTGGGATTTTGTGGAAGAAATGCTAGTGGGACTTCAGTTTCCTAGTCAGTTTATTGAACTCATAATGACCTGTGTTAGATCTCCTAGATTTTCCCTTGCTATAAATGGTACTCTTCATGGATTTTTTGAAAGGAAGAGAGGCTTGAGGCAGGGGGATCCTTTATCCCCTCTGCTCTTTGTTCTTTGTATTGAATATCTCTCTAGAATCCTGAAACTGGTAGGAGAGAAGGAAGGATTCAAATTTCACCCCAAATGCAGAGATACAAAACTCACCCACCTATGTTTTGCTGATGACATTATCCTATGTTGTAAAGGTGAGTATAAATCTGTTCAGTTGATGATGCAGGGGTTCAAGCTTTTCTCAGACACCACTGGTCTTCAAGCTAGTCCTGCTAAGACATCTGTGTACTGCTCTGGGATGAATAATACATAGATTCAAAGGATTCTTGACATGACAGGTTTTGTGAAAGGATCCTTCCCCTTTAGCTATCTTGGCATCCCTATATGCTCTAAGAAAATCTCAGCAGCTGATTGTGACAAAATAGTTGAGAAAATGTGTGCAAGAATCAAAGTATGGAGTTCAAGGAACATGTCTTTTGCTGGGAGGCTTACTCTTGTGACTTCAGTTCTGATGACTCTTCAAACATACTGGGCTCAGATAATGATCTTGCCTAAAGGTGTGTTTAAGAAAATCAATAACATTTGCAGGAATTTTTTATGGAGTGGTACTTCTGATTCTGGGTACCCTGGTAAAGTTGCCTGGAACTTAATTTGTAAACCTAAAAAAGAAGGTGGGTTGGGCATTACAAATGTTCAAATGTGGAACATTGCAGCAATGGGAAAACATGTCTGGATGATTGCCACTCAAAAAGAGAACTTATGGGTAAAATGGATTCATTCCATTTATTTGAAAGATCAAATTTGGTGGAATTACTCTCCAAAAAAGAGTGATAGCTGGTATTGGAAAGCCATTTGTAAAGTGAAGGAGGCCATGAAAAGTTTCCTAAGTGAAGCTAAAGTGGTGAATATGCACTATTATTCTATAAAACTGAGCTACCAGAGACTTGTTCCTGTAACTAGAGAAGTGGTTTGGGCTAAAGCTGTCTGGTGCAGATTGGGTCAACCAAAGCACAGATTCATTTTATGGTTGGCAATGCTGGAAAGATTAAATACAAAGGAGAGGCTGCACAAAATGGGCATCTCTCAGGATAACCTGTGTCTACTTTGTGGTACAACTATGGAGAGTCATCAACATCTCTTTTTTCAATGCCAATTTAGCAAGAGATGTACTGACAGTGTGATCCAGTGGATAGGTATGAATAAAATTCCAAGTGACATTGCTGAGATGCTAAGATGTGCATTGTTTATATTATACTACCATGATGTGCATTGTTTATCATATTTGGCGTGAAAGAAACAATGCTCTGTGGAATAGTCAAGTCAAATGTATAGATAAAGTCATAGCAAGCATAAAACAACATGTATATAACAGAATTTACAGCATTATACCTAGGAATATTAGTCATAGAGATTATAGTTGGTTTGTAAATCTCATTGAGAGATAGTTGGTCTGGGCTCTTTTGAGCCTGCTGGTTTTGTTATGGTTCTGGAGGCTTGTCTCCAGCCCTGTTCGCAGCTGTTCTGTTTTTGATGCAATATAATTCTGATAAGAAGTTTTTAGTGTGTCGTTAAGGCACTAAAAACCGCTTCCCAAACAATATTTGTAGTCCTAACAAGCAATTACTAAGAGAATAGTAAGGGCAAGTCAAGGGTCGATCCACAGGGAAATTGGGATTGATTAGAGTCTATCTAGTCTAGACTACCTAATTGAAAGGTATTTGGGGGTTTAAAAAAATGTTTGGTAACAATTAAGACTATCTATCAGCTAGAACAAGCAAAAATCACGAGTTTAAATATCAAATAAAGACACCAGAGTTAAGGCTACTAGTATGAATAAGAACGGATGATGATTGTTAATGCG
This sequence comes from Beta corolliflora, assembly GCA_947648045.1. Taxonomy (NCBI): domain Eukaryota; kingdom Viridiplantae; phylum Streptophyta; class Magnoliopsida; order Caryophyllales; family Amaranthaceae; genus Beta; species Beta corolliflora. The sequence goes on from CANSZD010002913.1 coordinate 7,419,259, forward strand.
ATTGTGAAGCAACAAAGACGATTATGCAAGGTTTAGTTCTCCTCTAAAATACTTGAGTCCTCTCTCGAATGGTCCTCAAGAGTAATCGCTTAATCTATCAACTAAATCCTCTCTCGAATGGTCTTTAGTTAATTGATTAAGAGATTCGATAAGTTTGGAAAACCCCTAATGAAGGATCCCCTTAATTTCCACCCAATATCTTGGTATAGAAATTAAGTTGATTCTTGGGGATGATAAAAGAGTTCAAAATCCGATTTAAGAACATTTGAAATCAAAATGCCAAAGTATAAATGTGATCAATATCTATCCTAAGGTCTCAAAACACCAAGATCAATGCATAAACTTCTCCATACATCACAATCACATCAACAACATTTTTAAAACCCTAATTCATACTTTCACCCTAACCCTAGATATGAAACTACTCACTAATCATGGAGTTAAAGCAATTAAACAATGAATCTATGACTAATCTAAGGTTAAACATGATTAAGAAATTATTAAACTAATAGAAATCGCAATTATTAAACTAAGAGAATGAAGATCTTAAATAATATGAGAACATAAACAAACACCAAGAGAATGAAATAAAAACTAAAACTTTGAATTGAATTGAATGAAAAGTACCTTGAATGTATTGAAAATCACAAACTATGATCAACAATTCTCAAATCTCAATCAAACTAAAGTGTTTTTTCTCTAATACAAAACCCTAGAATATTGTGTAGAAACTAGAATAAAGCGTCCGTCCTTTTCTCCTCTCGAAAAGAGGGTTTAATGATCGAATGTTTTCTTTCCGGATCGTGAGGTGCGGGCGCACCAAAAGGAGGTGCGGGCGCACCTTGCTCGAGTGCGGGAGCACCCGGACTTCGAGTGCGGGCGCACCCGAGTCTTCGTCTCGTGGTGGAATTCTCTTCGTCAAATGGTGCGGGCGCACCGAGATGAAGGTGCGGGCGCACCCAATTAAGGTGCGGGCGCACCCAATTTAAGGTGCGGGCGCACCAATGTAGTCTGTTTTGTGCTCCAGGGGTGGTCGATGGTGCGGGCGCACCGGTGACTTTGTGCGGGCGCACCATCGTGTGCGGGGCATACCAAGCGCACCTCGAGCTACCTTTCGGCCTCTAGCTCGATCCCTTATGCCATGTCTCGCATTTCTCGACCCCGAAAAGGGCAATACACCGCAATAGAAACACGAACAAACATGGTGAAAGCATATGTGCTAGAAATTCGATCGAAATAGATCGAAAATCTAGCAAAATGTCACTATGACCAAGTATGATCACGTGAATGAAATAGAAGGGAAAAGTGAGGAGAAAGAAGGAAGAAAAGGAGGAAAAGGGAGCTAAAACAAGCCAAAAGAAGGTAATAAAGTGCGTTAGAAACGCACTTATCAAACTCCCCCAAGCTTAGCGTTTTGCTTGTCCTCAAGTAAACCAAGAATGAGAGTGAAGGAGAGAAAAAGAATAAAAAGAAAAGGGAAACATGCAACAACCTAACCTATATGCTCTAAATGCAAGGATACAAACATGACATGTAAGCTAAATGAGTTCATATCAAGATTTAGGAGACCAACCAAACACAAGAGGGAAGATGATTAGGAAGCACAAGAGTGACTCTAAGGTCTCAATCCACCGATCAACCGAGTCTCTTTGAAAGAAAGCTTTCCAAGAATGATTTCTCACTCTTCTCCACTTCCAAGACCCAAGTTTGACTCCTCCCTAGGGATGCTCAACCATAATTGCTCGCCTCTACCATGTTTTGATGACCCTCATCATGACTTGCACAAAATCTCACCCGCCACTACTAAATAGATCAAGTCCAATCTAGGAGTCAACAGGGGCTTTGTTAAGGTTGTAACGGGGCTAGGTTAGGGGTGTGGATCATATTCTAGGAATGTGGTGCAAAAAGGGTAAGTGGAGTACAAACTAGGGGTAAAAACTCCCCCAAGCTAGTCCTAACACTATTCTCAATTAAAGAACTTTTTCACTTGTTTCTTTTTCACTTTGTGAACTTTTTCCTTTTTTCTCATCAATTTGATCTTTCTTTCTTTTCATTTTCAATAATAAACCAAAGCGAACAATGAGAACTTTCTTTCTTTTATATCTTTTGTCTTTCATTTTCACAAAATTTTTCAACTTTTACCATCATACAAGCACATTAACTCTCTTTCAACCAAGACTTAATATCAAAACCACTTAACTCAACAAAAACTACACATGTACTCCACTTTGGGGAAAGTTTGGCCATGACTCATTATGTGGGTTAAGCAAAAATAGGATAGAAAGGCTCAGATGGGTTGAGAAGCGAATATCATGCGGGTATTCAAGCTTTTGGCTCTGTAGCTCCTATTACTAGCAAAAGAAACGCCCTAAATCATTCTCCTAGAGGCTCGTCTTATGTAATCTTGGGGAGCTAAAATGCAAGTCACAAGTTAGGCGATCAATGGTGAGGGTTGTGAGTGAGTCTTACGAGGTTCTTGGCTCTCCTTCGGGATTCATCGCACAAGGGGCAAGGCAATCCATTCATCCAACTCGCCTAATTTCAAAGAGACTCTACCAAAAGTTATTGGTTTCAAAAGACGCCTAAAGTCACAACAGGGCTTCCAAAATCATCAAGTCTAATATAAGGAAGGTCTTCCAATCAAGTCATGAACTCTTTAGCCACAAATCATGCATGCAACCAAGCTATCCTAATGCATAAAAAAAAATAAGACAAAAAGAAACTACCAAAGCACAGCTGTACATGTGAAGAGAAGTCAGCAGGGTTGGAGGATGTCAATACCACAACAGAAACAATCACCAATACCAACCGAAAACCAATGAGACCCCTAACTTCTAACCGTCTACGACCCCGAAACTCCCTAAGATATAGACATACAAGCAAGTCCCCCAAGCTTAAGCAAAACTCCGCGCTCGGAGTGGCAAAAGGAGGGAGAGGGAGGAGGGGTTAGGAAAAGCTCCTAATAGTTCCCACCATCCCCCCCATCGGGAGGGGGGAAATACCCACCAGAGGACCCATCATAGTAGGATGGGTAGTGGGGGTAAGGACGGAATGAAGGCTCCTCAAATGGCCCTTCGCGAGGGTCGAAAGAAGGGGGGTAGTGGGGATGGTTAGGGAAGGGAGGCTCATGTCCGGAGTGGACATTGGCGAGGTGAGTGCGCCAAGCCACCCTAGACACATGGTCCAGGTCGGTGCGGATACCGGCAAGAGTAGCCATAACCGCATGGTGATTGGCCGTCTGAGAGGCCTGCATCTGCGCTAAGGCTGCCATGACAGAGCCCATGTCGAAAGATTGAGAGGAAGAAGCTTCGGCCACCTCATTCTCGGGAATGCGGTGGTCGGGCCTCGGACCTCTCGGAACGCGGGGATCGATCTCCATAGGCATGGGCTCGGGGATAGCCCTTGGGATGTCATGGGCAGGGGGAACCCGCCAACGGTTTTCGACGTTAGGCCGGGAGGTCCCAAACGAAGTCGGGCCCTATACGACGATAAGGTCGCCCCCCACAAGCCGGATGCGGTTTTCCTTGTTATAATTGCGCGAAATTTCATCTCGCCGCAAGCCGGCACCATCCAATCCGTTGGGACCGGCCAACAGTAGGCATCTCGGCTTCCAAGCTAGCCAAGTCATCGATCAAGTCAAGGTAAGATGCTAGCCGGGTGACCATGCCACCACAAAGAATCTCCCCAGTCACCGTTGTACCCCCCCGAATTTCCTGCAGTCGGTTGAGGAGGAGAAAGCAAAGTTAATGCGGGCTCTATGGTGAGCCCCGTCCGTGGCCAACCCAGAGAACCAGCAGCTCGTCCTTCCGCAACTGCCCGACTTCCTGTTTAGGAAAGATGGTGTAAACCAACATCCTATGGAAGTATCGGAGAGCAAGGTGGATGATCTCCGACGCTTTGGACGAGTTCGTTCGAAACGAAGTCGTACCGTTGGTGATCTTTGCCCACCACTCTTGCTCATTATATCCCCGCGATGACGCTCAAAGGGGCATCGCAGGGGGCTCGAGGGTCCATCCCAAACGCCTCACAGAATTCGTCAAAAGACAGTGCTCTTGCTTGATTAAACATGCGAAATTGAATAGTTAGAGCACCTGTCACATTACTTACGTTCAACGTACTCAAAAACTCGAGAGTGAGTTGATCGTAAGTAGGTTCACGAATATCGAGGAAGTCCGATAACCCGACATTAGCTGCCATCTCCCTTATCATCGACTCGATGTTAAGGAAGTTGCAGGTAGTGAGGTCATAGAACTTAGTGGGACGTAACGTGCGCTCAGAAAGTTGTTGGAAAATTTGTTTATGAGCGGCGTTTGGAAACTTTAGAGCATAAAGGGGAGGGGGATGCGAGCTAGACGAAGGTCCTTGTGAAGAGGACCCCGTCTTTGCTCGCTTAGACACGGATGAGCCTTCACCTCCACTTCTTCCCATGGTGAAAAAGAATATATGTTTTGCAAAAAGGGAAGGAGAAGTGATGATCTGCTGCAAAGACACAACCACAAAGCGGACTCTCTACACAAAGAAACACGCAAAAGAAAAGAAAAAAAAACAAAAACACACAAAAAGAAAAATCAAGCCACACAAAAGGGAAAACACAAAAAAAAAGAAAAATAAAAACTAAGCCTAAGATCTACCAGCTAGCCATCCACAATTAGTAGCAACAAAGTTGCTAGCAATCAAGAGTTTCACCACTCAAAGAGACTTTCAAGCCAATTTCGCCAAACCAACCACAATTATGCACATAAAGCAACAACACCTCACAATTTCAGCAATGTAGTTCTCACAAAGTAAGAATATTATGAATTTATCACAAACCACAAAAATTGCATATGTTCACCACATCACCAAACACAAAAATGACAAAAGTTCATGAACAATCAAAAGAAATTAGGAAAAACAAGCATGCAATCGAAAAGAAAACATACTAGAAGTCCAATTTAGTAGATTATTGATGAAAAAGCAAAGATTAGAAGGGAGTTACCAACATGGAGATGAAAATCCCCAATTGTGAAACCCTAGAAATCGAATCCTTGCAAAACCCCCAATTTTGTGCTTTGAATGTTGTAGAGAAGATGGTGATAAAGATTTTGGGGAGATTTGCTCTTGAAAGTCGCCGGAAAAGGGTGTAAGGTCGCCGGATCTAGAGAGGAGGAAGAGAGAGAAAGAGAGTGAGTGTGAGAGAGAGTTTGAAAATGTGAGGAAAAGAGGAAAGAGAGGCCCGAAAATATTGCCCAGCCAGTTTGGTGCGGGCGCACCTCTCACTGGTGCGGGCGCACATGGGCTAGGTGCGGGCGCACATCTCACTGGTGCGGGCGCACCTCTCCCTTCTGTTTTTTCCAAAAAAATATTTCGTAGGCTTTGGTGCGGGCGCACCACGTCTAGGTGCGGGCGCACCAAGGTCTACTGTTTTTTTCAAACTCAGTCGACAGAAGTGGTGCGGGCGCACATGGGCTAGGTGCGGGCGCACCAAAGTCTTCTGTTTTTTCTGAAAATCGTGTGCAAAATTTGGTGCGGGCGCACATTGACCAGGTGCGGGAGCACCTAACCCGTCTGATGTGTACATATTTCGTCTCCAAAACACTCAATTCACTCAACTTCTCATAAAAATTCAGATGTTCCAATGTACCTCTCATGGCTGACTGATAAATCAAAACCGTAACTAACAAAGGAAAAATAAAAGAAATGAAAGAGAGGAAAGAAGAGAAACGGGTTGCCTCCCGTGTAGCGCTTGTTTTAAGTCATTAGCTTGACTAAAAAGGATACATCCATCATGAGAGTTGCTCAGGTGAGCGAAGAATCAAGCAACCAATGGAGCCAACAAAGATGCGAATCATGGTAGAGCTTTAAACGTTGACCGTTCACCCGTAATGGACCGTTCTCACCCATAACCTCATAAGCCCCATAAGGAGTAGTCTTCAACACGGAGAAGGGACCCGACCACTTTGACTTTAACTTTCCGGGGAAAAGCTTTAGTCTTGAGTTGAACAACAAGACGTTGTCCCCAATCCGGAAATCTCGTTGTTGAATCCGGTTGTCGTGCCATTTCTTCGTTTGCTCTTTGTATAGTCTAGAACTCTCATAAGCGTCAAAACGAAATTCCTCCAGTTCTACTAGCCTTTCTTTTCGAGCTTCTCCCGCCAAGTGTAGATCCATGTTGAGCTCCTTAATCGCCCACCAAGCCTTGTGCTCAAGCTCAACCAAGCAAATGACATGCCTTGCCATACACAAGGCGATAGGGAGTGGTGCCTATGGGCGTCTTGAAAGCCGTGCGAAGAGCCCAAAGAGCGTCATCAAGTTTCAAAGACCAATCCTTTCGTGTCCTATTGACCACACGCTCAAGAACATTTTTAACCTCTCGATTCGAAACCTCAACTTGGCCTTGTGTTTGGGGGTGGTAAGGAAGACCTACTTTGTGATTCACCCCGTATTTCTTCAATAAGGCTTCTAATTGCTTTTTGGCGAAGTGTGAACCACCATCACTGATCAATACACGGGGCACCCCAAATCGAGGGAAGATGATCTTCTTCAGAAGCTTGGTGACTACCTTATGGTCATTGGTGGGAGAGGCAATGGCTTCCACCCATTTGGTCACGTAGTCGACCGCAACAAGAATATATACATTCCCACAGGAAGGAACGAATGGGCCCATAAAATCGACCCCCCAGACATCAAACGGCTCAACCTCAAGAATGGTCTGTTGAGGCATCTCGTGTCGCTTTGTGATGCCACCACTCCGTTGACATCTATCACAAGCCACCACAAATGTTCGGGCATCCTTATGCAATGTTGGCCGTAACATACCACATTGGAGCACCTTAGCAACAGGTTTTGCTTGCTCCACCATGTCCTCCACATGCCAAAGTATGGCAATGATGCAAAACCGAGGCCATCTCATGATTAGGAACACACCTCCTAAACATGCCATCAGCACACTTCTTAAAAAGGAGCGGGTCATCCCAAGTAGAACCTCGAAACTTCTTTAAAGAACCGCTTCCTTTGTTGGGAAGTAAAACCATGAGGTTCAATCCCACAAGCCGGATAATTTGCATAATCGCCGAACCATGGAACCTCATTGTTCATAATGGCGAACAAGGCTTCTTCTCTCAAATCGTCCTCGATAGGAATCTTCTCCGGATTGTCGGGAGGGAGGCGTGAAAGATGGTCGCCTACCACATTCTCGCGTCCCCTTCTTCTCTTTCATCTCAAAATCAAACTCCCGAAGAAGCAACACCCACCTAATGAGCCTAGGCTTAGCTTCCTTCTTACTCATCAAATACCGGACCGCAGAATGATCCGTATACACCACTGCCTTATTACATGTCAAGTAGGAACGGAACTTGTCAAAAGCAAATACCACGGCCAACATTTCCTTTTCCGTAGTTGCATAGTTTCGTTGAGCATCATCCAGAGTCCTACTTGCATAGGCTATCACATGTAGCCTCCCTTCCTTGCGTTGCCCAAGAACAACTCCCACTGAAAAATCACTAGCATCGCACATTAGTTCAAAAGGCAAGCTCCAATCCGGAGCTTGCACAATGGGGGCAGAAGTAAGGGCTTTCTTAAGAGTTTCAAAAGCCTTAGTACAAGACTCATCAAACGCAAAATCAACATCTTTCTGAAGTAGATTCGTCAATGGTTTGGCTATTTGAGAGAAATCCTTGATGAAACGTCGGTAAAAACCAGCATGTCCAAGGAAAGCACGAACTCCCGTCACCGAGTTCGGTGGCGGAAGCTTCTCAATAACCGAAACCTTTGCCGGATCTACTTCAATACCCTTTTTCGACACTTTATGCCCAAGTACAATGCCTTCCTCGACCATAAAGTGACACTTTTCCCAATTCAGTACAAGGTTCGTCTCTTGACACCTTTTTAACACCAACTCAAGATTAACCAGACATGTGTCAAAAAGACGAACCACACACACTAAAGTCGTCCATGAAGACTTCAATGGAATCTTCTAGCATATCAGAGAAGATTGCTGTCATACACCTCTGAAAAGTGGATGGGGCATTACACAAACCAAAGGGCATCCTTCGATATGCAAATGTCCCATACGGACAAGTAAAGGTGGTTTTCTCTTGGTCATCCGGATGAATGGGGATTTGAAAGAATCCGGAATAACCATCAAGAAAACAGAAGTGTGAATGACGAGCAAGCCTCTCCAACATTTGGTCAATGAAGGGAAGGGGGAAATGATCTTTCCGGGTGGATTTGTTCAGTTTCCTGTAATCAATACAGACTCTCCACCCAAAGGAGTCCTAGTTGAGATTGTTTCGCCTTTCTCATTCTCAACTATAGTCATGCCTCCTTTTTTTGGAACCACGTGAATCGGGCTCACCCACTTGCTATCTGAGATAGCATAAATGATTCCCGCGTCACGTAGTTTCAAGATCTCCTTTTTAACAACCTCTTTGAGGTTGGGATTGAGCCTTCTCTGATGCTCGATGGAGGAGGCATTACTATCGATGAGATGGATACGATGCATAGCAAGAGAAGGGCTTATCCCCTTAAGGTCATCAATCGAATACCCAATGACATCCTTATATTTTTGCAAAATTCCAATCAGTTTTGATATAGAAATGTCATCAAGACTCGAATTGACAATAACAGGATAAGTACATGCATCATCAAGAAAAACATATCTAAGAGAGGAGGGAAGGGGTTTGAACTCTACCTCGGGAGGAGGCTTAGAACACTCCTCTTTTTCAGTGGATGATGCAGCTAGAACCTCAAACGCCTCATATTGCGTGTCCTCTTCCATGTCCAAGTTAAGGGTGTCGGAAAGTGCAGCATACAAATCGCTCCCAGAATCATCCACACTCATGGTGTCCTCCACCTCATCTTCCACTAGGTTTACCCGGCAAATTTTCTCCATCATAGGCTTCTTCAGTGTCTTAGAGAACTCGAACACCACCCGCTCATTAGCTACCTCAACCGTGATTGTGTCGTTTTTGCAGTTTATCACGGCACCCAAAGTCTTCAGAGCTTCTCTTCCCAGAATAAGAGGAGTCTCAGGATCTTCCTCCATATCCATCACCACAAAGTCGCATGGTACAAACACGTGCCCGATTTGAATTGGTATATCCTCCAACTCACCACAAGGGACCCTCACAGTGCGGTCTGCCAATTGAATCGTTTTGCGCGTAGGATGAAGAAGAAATTTCAAGTGCTTTGCAATAGAAAGAGGCATCAAATTGACACTAGCTCCCAGATCGGCCAGTGCACCCTTAGGTTCTAAGTCACCTATCTTCACTGGCAAGGTGAAACTCCCGGGATCTCTTTGCTTCTTGGGCATAGTTCGTTGCACAAGAGCACTCACTTGGTAAGGTAGGGAGATAAGCTCATCTTCAAGTTTGCGCTTATTGGAGAGGATCTCTTTCAAGAATTTAGCATAAGCTGGCATTTGAGACATAGCCTCAAGGAATGGAATGTTGATTTGCAGGCTCTTCATCACATTCAGAAATTTAGTGAACTTGTCACTCAACTTTCTCTCTACCAACCTGTGAGGATAGGGAACCGGAGGCACATAGGATTTGGTTGATGGAGGTGATGGCAATGTGTTTTTGTCACCCACTTGAACATGTGACTCATCCTTCACCTCAACGTCCTCTTTCTCAGTTTCCTCAGCTCCATCCTCCTTCTCAACAATCTCAGCTTCTCCGTCCCGCTCTAACTCCCCATTCGGCATCTTAGGACCCGCATAACTTGTTCCCGACCTCAAATGAATGGCTTTGGCTTGATGGAGGTTGGGGTTAGGAATGGGTTGGCCCGGAAGTTGATTTGTGGGGGGTGGAGGGATTCTTCTCGCCTACTTGGGCAATTTGGGTTTCAAGCATTTTGTTGTGGGCTTGTAGCTCTTGGAACCTTTGCTCATGGTTTTGGAGAATTTGGTTCATGGATTGGAGTTGTTGGAGAATTTGGAGAGAGGTGGGATCGGAAGATGGTGTAGGTTCGGGATTTTGTTTGGGGAAAGGAAGGTTGGAGGGAGGTTTTGGGTTGTTGGTCCTTTGATGTGGAGCTTGGTATGTGTTTGACCCTTGTGAGGAGGAACCACCTTGGTTATAGTTTTGGTTTTGGTTATACCCTTGCGCAAACCCTTGGTTGTGAGCTTGGTTGTACCCTTGTTGAGGTTGATTCCATCCTGCTCGAGGTTGGTTGAATCCTTGGGTGTAGTTTTGTTGAGGTTGTCTCCAACCTCCTTGTTGATTGTTCCTATACCCTTGATTCCCCGATATCCATCTCCTCTTGCATTGATTGCCGCCACATGCTCCGAATGGGTACCTCCACAATAAGAAGTATCATGGTTAGTACCACCACAAATATCACAAGAAAAAGAGTTTACCCGTGAAGGAGTAGACGATGCAAGATTGATCTTGGAGAGCTTCTTATCGAGTTGGTCCATCTTAGCTTGAATTTGATCCATGGGATCAATTTCAAACTTTCCGCTCTTCTTAGGTTGAGCACCTCTTCGTCTTCCACCCCATGAGTAGTTCTTGATCACCTCCTCGATTGTGGACTCAAGTTGTTCTTGCGGGATCTTAGATAGTTGACCTCCCGCTCCAAAGATCAAGATTGGCCCGTGAAATCGGATCAAGACCATCATAGAAGAATCGCATTAGTAGATTCTTGTTGAACTCATGGTGTGGGCATGAACGGATCATCTCCTTGAACCGCTCCCAAGCTTCGGCAAGTGTCTCATCGTTCTCTTGCTCAAATGAGGAGATCTTCCTCCTTATGTCCTGCAGTCTTCCACTCAGGGAAGTATTTCTTCAAGAATGCCATCGTGACTTGTTCCCATGTAGTGAGGGAATTAGCAGGCAAGCTCTTGAGCCATGACTTTGCTTTTCCGGTAAGAGAGGACCGGAACAGTGCATCTTGATGTAGTCGGGAGAGACATCATTAGTGGTTATCATGGCACGGATCTCGAGAAACCCGTCGAGATGGTCTAGAGGATCTTCATCCGACCCCCCACAAAATCGCTTCCGCTTTCACCATCCGAGTATACTGAGGGTGAATGCTGAAATTTGTAGTGGTGGTAGGGAGTCGAATTCCACCTTGAAGAACATAGGAACCCGGATTTCCGAAATCCCTAAACAGTTGTGGATTTTCTTCACCCATTTCTGATTCAACTTCACTTGATGTACTTGAGATTGGTGAAGAAGGCTCGGAACCCAAAGTCAGAATTCCCAAATTCTTCCGAAGCTTTCGCAACGTACGGTCGATTTCAAGATCTAGAGGCAATGTGGGTGAACCGTGAGTTCTTCTTCTCATGTAACACAACAAAGCTAAGCAGAGGATTAGCAAATAACAACCACAGTTAAAAAGAAAATAAAAGAAGAATCAACTAAGCAAACTAAACTAAAATATACTTCAATCAATAGCACAGTCTCCCCGGCAACGGCGCCATTTTGATAAGAAGTTTTTAGTGTGTCGTTAAGGCACTAAAAACCGCTTCCCAAACAATATTTGTAGTCCTAACAAGCAATTACTAAGAGAATAGTAAGGGCAAGTCAAGGGTCGATCCACAGGGAAATTGGGATTGATTAGAGTCTATCTAGTCTAGACTACCTAATTGAAAGGTATTTGGGGGTTTAAAAAAATGTTTGGTAACAATTAAGACTATCTATCAGCTAGAACAAGCAAAAATCACGAGTTTAAATATCAAATAAAGACACCAGAGTTAAGGCTACTAGTATGAATAAGAACGGATGATGATTGTTAATGCGATTGTGAAGCAACAAAGACGATTATGCAAGGTTTAGTTCTCCTCTAAAATACTTGAGTCCTCTCTCGAATGGTCCTCAAGAGTAATCGCTTAATCTATCAACTAAATCCTCTCTCGAATGGTCTTTAGTTAATTGATTAAGAGATTCGATAAGTTTGGAAAACCCCTAATGAAGGATCCCCTTAATTTCCACCCAATATCTTGGTATAGAAATTAAGTTGATTCTTGGGGATGATAAAAGAGTTCAAAATCCGATTTAAGAACATTTGAAATCAAAATGCCAAAGTATAAATGTGATCAATATCTATCCTAAGGTCTCAAAACACCAAGATCAATGCATAAACTTCTCCATACATCACAATCACATCAACAACATTTTTAAAACCCTAATTCATACTTTCACCCTAACCCTAGATATGAAACTACTCACTAATCATGGAGTTAAAGCAATTAAACAATGAATCTATGACTAATCTAAGGTTAAACATGATTAAGAAATTATTAAACTAATAGAAATCGCAATTATTAAACTAAGAGAATGAAGATCTTAAATAATATGAGAACATAAACAAACACCAAGAGAATGAAATAAAAACTAAAACTTTGAATTGAATTGAATGAAAAGTACCTTGAATGTATTGAAAATCACAAACTATGATCAACAATTCTCAAATCTCAATCAAACTAAAGTGTTTTTTCTCTAATACAAAACCCTAGAATATTGTGTAGAAACTAGAATAAAGCGTCCGTCCTTTTCTCCTCTCGAAAAGAGGGTTTAATGATCGAATGTTTTCTTTCCGGATCGTGAGGTGCGGGCGCACCAAAAGGAGGTGCGGGCGCACCTTGCTCAGGTGCGGGAGCACCAGACTTCAGGTGCGGGCGCACCTGAGTCTTCTGTCTCAGGGTGGAATTCTCTTCGTCAAATGGTGCGGGCGCACCAGATGAAGGTGCGGGCGCACCCAATTAAGGTGCGGGCGCACCCAATTTAAGGTGCGGGCGCACCAATGTAGTCTGTTTTGTGCTCCAGAATTGGTCGATGGTGCGGGCGCACCAGTGACTTGTGCGGGCGCACCATCGTGTGCGGGGCATACCAAGCGCACCTCAGGCTACCTTTCAGCCTCTAGCTCGATCCCTTATGCCATGTCTCGCATTTCTCGACCCCGAAAAGGGCAATACCTGCAATAGAAACACGAACAAACATGGTGAAAGCATATGTGCTAGAAATTCGATCGAAATAGATCGAAAATCTAGCAAAATGTCACTATGACCAAGTATGATCACGTGAATGAAATAGAAGGGAAAAGTGAGGAGAAAGAAGGAAGAAAAGGAGGAAAAGGGAGCTAAAACAAGCCAAAAGAAGGTAATAAAGTGCGTTAGAAACGCACTTATCAAATTCTTACCTTACCTATCAAAAAAAAAAATATTATACACAGGTGCATAGATAGGCGATTCTAGATTAAATTCTGTGTTATGTCTAAAAACCATTTGGTCAGATTATATGTCATCTCTTTGCATGTACGTATTGGAGAAACTATATATCTTCTAGATTTCAGATATTCCAATTAATCTTATCTGTAACCTTGGATTTGTGAGGTTGATTATAGTATGCCATCTCTACGCATTTGAGTATCCCCCCCCCCTATATAGGAGTACTAATTAAAGATGAGGAGAAGCTAAGTATCAGACTTTTTTGTGAGTCAATAATTGCCTAATTATGTCCAGTCCTTGTTGGATGTTGCCTCTTTGCTAGGAGAAGGATAGTTGCTGGAGGCCTTGCTATATGGTGTGCTAAATGAAGAAATAATTATCAGCCAACTCATATTTTTTTTATTGTTTGAATAATTGTTACAGGTGAAATGTATATTTCATGGAAACGAGGTTCATCTTATTGGTTCTACTCAACCACAAGGTGCTTCTTTGAACGCGGGGGTCATAGCTGAGGTCTCAAAAACAAGCTCAAATCACGTTCACGCAAATCTCGTAATTAATTATTAGTCTTTACAACAAAACTCCTAGGTTGGAAGTCTTGACAAATTTGCATACATGGACGAGGAAAATGCATGCATACGGCGAGATGTCAGAAGATGGAGATGAGATATATATGGCTATTAGGTTTAGTTTCAGATTATCATATGAATATGTTGCTTGTTGGATTGATTTTATATAATACATAATGTTGTTTTTCATTAGTTTAGTTTTGGAAATAGCACTAATAGATGTACCAAACTAAATCATTATTATAATATAATTCTTAATTTATATATCAATTTATTATAGTCTGGTTAGTATTTATATATCAAGGTCCTACAGGAGATGACAAAAAGTGTTACCTAATAAAGCACAAGATGCTACATGAGATGGCAAAAAGTGATACATAATGTTGAATAACGTGTTACTATAGGTTAATTGTAACACTATAAGATGTTACTAATATAAGAAATTTTGAGTAACACTTTAGAAGTGTAACAATAGGTATTAAAAGTGTTACATAAGCGAATTTCAAGTAACACTTGTTTAAGTGTTACTATAGGCTTTTAAAAGTGTTACGTAATAGCATAGGTAACACGGGCAGATGTAACACCCAAATAAGTGTTACCTATCATCTATAGTAACACTTTAAGCACTTTAAGTAACATTTTTTGGGTGTTACTTAAGGTTAATTATGTAGTAGTGCAAAAATCAAAATAATACAAGTAGCTAGTGAAGGCAGACAACAGTTGACTTGCGAGAAGATATATTTTGTAGTGCCAGACCCACCATGTTAGGGACTAGGGAGGAATGCTATGCTAATTTACTATGTGTATTATTGTGTATGTTCTTGGTTATTGTTTTGTTTTCTTAATGCTATGATAATTTACTTTCAAAAGCAAGCCTTTTGCGTACTACTGCACTAGTAGAATAAATGTTTATTGCTGCGGTCAAAAAGTGGCCTATTGCAGCGGCTTTGGCCGCGCAACAATTAAGGGCGCAGCAATAGGTAATTAACCTATTGTTGCGGTTTTTTTCCGCAGTAATAGGTTAACATATTGCTGTGGTTTTGGGCCAAAACCGCAGCAATATGTTAACCTATTGCTGCGGTTTTGGGCCAAAACCGCAGCAATAGGGTGGTCAAAAAAAAAATCTTGAAATTTAAATATTTATTCGTTCTACAGATATATATGATATGTACAAACACTTATTACAAAAAAAATATATAAAAACTACTTTTATTCAATAATAATGATATTTTACAAACACTAATTACAAATAAAAAATATATACAAAAACAGAATTAATACGAAAAAATAAAAAATAAATGAACCAGTAACAATAAGAAAACTAAAAAATACAGAAGACTTTGAGAAAAAGGAAAAAGAATTAAAAAAAATGAAAATAGAAAAATAGATCTGATACAATGACGAGGTGAAGAATAAAAAAATTGAAAATAAAAATTGAAAACTAGATTTGATACAGATGCGGCGAACAGACGCGGCGAAGGCGACGGAGGATGGCGTTTTGATGAATATGCAGACGGCGGTTTGTTGATTTCGACGACCTACCCGGTTTGTTGATTTCGACGACCTACCCGGTTTGTTGATGGCGACGAAGGAGACGAAGGCGACGTCGACGAAGGACATTGAAGGTGGATGTCGGCGAAGATCCGAAGAAAATTGAGGAGAAGAGAGAGCGTTGATGTCGGCGAAGATAAGAAGAAGTTCGACAGTGGAGGTGGTGCGAAGAAAATTCGACAGTAGAGGAGGGAGATAGGCGTGCAAAACTGAGAGGAGAAAGAGGCGTTCAAAACTGAGAGGAGAGAGAGAGAGGCGCCTAAGGGTGTGAGAGAGGAGTTAATGATTTAACCTAGCAGCCAGCAGCTTTTAATACCCAACAAAAACCAATTGATGCGGTTCTTGTCAAGAACCGCATCAATAGGTTAAAATTTTATTTAACAAATAATATTTTAATCTATTGCTGCGGTTTTGGCCGAAACCGCATCAATAGGTCTATTTTATGTTTTACCTTTTCTTTTCACGTGGTTTATTGTTGCGTATGGGTAAAACCGCAGCAATACCACCGCAGCAATAAGCAAAAATTCTACTAGTGACCATGACTTGAATTTTCTCTCCCACAGAACAAATAACAGATGATAGATATAGATGGTACCAGATGCCACAAAGAATAGCCAGATGATAGATATAGATGGTACGCATTCTTTGAGCCAGTGTTCCTTCCCAGGTTGCCCCATGAACCTACTAACAACACTAATAGTATGTGCAAGATCCGGTCTAGTGCAGACCATAACATACATCAAGCTTCCCACTGCACTAGCATATGGTACTCAAGACATATAGTCCTATTCAGCATCAAACTGGGGTGCAAAAGCAGAAGATAGATGTATATATTTTTTATTTTTTTGGAAATTAAGTAATATTAAAGTCGAACAAACTACACCCCAACATTGCAAAAGCAACCACAACTACTCACTGGACATGCCCAATTTCTACAATTGTTCTATCCATCTCCTATTTCTATCATTAACCCTGGGGCAAAGAATATGTAAACTTCTATGCTTTACTATGTACTAGGAGCATCTATAGGCTTAGCTGATGACATACCAAACCTTGACAATATCTTCTGAATGTAACCTTTCTGTCACAAGAAAAGCTTCCTCTGATCTCTTTCCCTATAAATCTCCATCCCCTGAATCTTTTGCCTAGCACCCAAATCTTTCATCTCAAACTCAACACTGAGAAGACCCTTCAACTTCTGAATATCAGACTTGGACTTTGCAGCTATGAGTATAGCATCTACATACAGGACCAGATAAATCATCGAGCCATCATCCAACTTGTTGTGATACACACAACAATCATACAAACTGTTGTTGTAGCCCAAATCAATCATATAGCTATCAAACCTTTTGTTCCACTGTCTAAGAGACTGCTTTAGTCCATACAAGAACTTCTTCAATCTGCAAACCTAATCTTCTTTTCCCGTAACTTGGAACCCATCTGGTTGAGTCATATAAATCTCCTTTTCTAACTCCCCATGTAGGAAAGCTATTTTCACATATAGTTTCTCAAGTTCAAGATTTTGATGTGCAACTATTGCTAGTAACACCCAGATGGAAGTGTGTCTGACCACAAGTGAGAAAATCTCATCATAATCAACCCATTCCCTTAGCGTGAACCCTCTTGCAACAACCCGAGCTTTATTCTTGATCCCCTCAGCAGGTGAGTTCCTTCCTTCTTCGTGATGACCCATTTGCAAGTGACAATCTTTCTTTCCTTAGGACGTTTGACTAGCTCCCAAGTCTGATTTCTATCCAGAGACTCCATTTCATATCCCATTGCAGCGAGCCATTGCGCAGACTCACTACCTGAAACAACTTCTTTATAGGTGGATGGCTCATGAGTGTCCACCTTTTTAGCAACCTGTAGTGCATAAGCAACCATATCCTAAAAACCATACCTCCTTGGAGGTCCGACACCAACCATTCTAGCTCTATCAAGAGTTATGCTTCTTTGATGTGCTTCTGACGAGGCTGATTGGTGACTAGAAGATTCTGCCAAAACGGTTTCAGTAGCAGCATGTTGATCTTCTCTACTATGGTGCTGTGATTCACTCTCATCTTAAGTGACTTGCAGCTCCACCTACTTATAACCATCACTACTAGCTGGCACCACAACAGACTTCACAGTGAGGTTAAGCATAGATTTCATCAAATATTACACTTCTACTAAGTATAACTCGACTCTCATAAGGTGACAGATTCTATAGCCCTTAACTCCACTTTCAAAACCCACAAATATACCCTTTTTAGCTCTAGGTTCTAATTTACCCGTACTTACATGATGATAAATAGTAGAACCAAAAACTCTCAACAAAGAATAATTTGCAGGCTTACCAGACCACACCTCATAAGGTGTTTTACAGTCAATATTTGTGTGTGGTCCAAGGTTGATCAGATAGCAAGCTGTACTTACAGCTTCTACCAAAAATCTTCTAGCTAACCTAACATTAGAGAGCATGCACCTCGCTCTCTCCAGAAGTGTCTGATTCGTGTGTTCCGCTACCCCATTCTGTTGTGGAGTATCCTTGACGGTATGATGGCGAGCAATCCCTTCATTTTTGCAGAACTCACTAAACTCATACCAACAAAATTCCAGACCATTATCAGTTCGCAGCATTTTGATCTTCTTTCCAGCTTGATTTTCCACCAAAGCCTTCCATTGTTTGAAATTCTTGAAAGCCTCACTTTTATGCTTCATCATAATTACCCAAGTCATTCTTGAATAATCATCGATCATCGACACAAAATACCTGTGACCTCCAATAGATTCAACTCGGGAAGGACCCCAACAATAAGAATGGATATAATAAAGTGTGCCCTTTGTTCTATGAACAGCCTTGGGAAACTTGCTGTGATGAAGCTTCCCAAACACACAATGCTCGCAGAATTCTAAATCCTGCACCTTGTGCCCACATAGAAGATCCCTTTTTGATAGAATTTGCATCCCTCTTTCACCCATATGTCCAAGCCTCATATGCCACAGAAGATACAAGGTACCATTTTTAATACCTTTCTGAACCACCTTCGAACCCTTGCAGACACTCATAACTCCACCTTCACCTTGGAAACTGAAACCCTTACTGTCGAGAAGACACAAAGATATCAGATTCTTTGTCGGTAGAGGAACATGCCTAACTTTGTTCAAGGTGCAGAATGTACCATCATGAGTCCTCAACCTGATGGAGCCTATTTTAACTACTTCGCAGGTAGCACTGTTGGCCATAGAAACATTACCCCATCTATCTGCTCATAAGTCGAAAACCACTCGCTGCATGGACTAATATGATACGAAGCCCCAAAGTCAAGAACCCATACATCCCTATAATGTGACTGGTTATTAGCAACTAGGGGCCAGATCTTCCTCAGAGTTACCATCAGTTTATGCCACAGTAGCAAAACCTTCATTCTTTTCCTGTTGCTTCTTTTTCTTAGGACATTAATTTTCCAATGCCCTTTCTCCTTGCAGTAATTACAGACATTATTAGTTTTACGACCCTTAGAATTCGAATTTTTATGGTTCAATTACTTTTTACCAGATTTTCCTTGTCCCTTACTCCCAATAACAACTAATCCCGATGCTTGATTTTCTGTACCAGAACCAGATGCCTTATGATGGACCTCTTTAGTATAAAAAGAAGATCATACTTCTTCCACTGATAGACTATCTTTCCCAACAATAAAAGAATCCACAAAGTTCTCATACGATAAAGCCAAAAATACTACATAATTAAAGTACCATCCTCATCATCTACTTTAACATCAATATTACGAATATCTAGTAAGATGGTATTTAATGGTTCTAGATGGTCACTAATTAAGAGGCGTACCTTCCTGTAAGTCCCTAATTAAGAGGCGTACCTTCCTGCAGGTCCCTAATTAAGAGGCGTACCTTCCTGCATTGCAGGCTGAACAGACGTTGCTTCCAGAGCAACTTGCTGGTTAGAGATTTTGCCATATACAAACTCTCCAGCTTCAACCACAGACCGGCAACAATTTATTCATCAGCGACTTCAATGATAACATCATCAGCCAAACACAACATGATTGTCGAGTGAGCCTTCTCCTCCAGGCTACTCGATTCTTCGTCATCTGCTCCTGCCTTTTTCCCTGTCTTACAAAGAGGCGCCCAGAGCCCTTGTTGCTTCAACAAGACTCGCATCTTGATCTGTCATAGACCGAAACTATTCCTCCCGGTGAATTTGTCGATCTTCACGTTCAAAGCAGACATCTTTGTTGTCGAAATGAAAAACCCTAATAATCCGGGTCTAATACCAGTTTGTTCAGACAGATGCAATTAACGAAACAAATAATAATGAACAATCGACACAAGAATTAACGTGGTTCACAAAGTATGTGTTAGATACGTCCACAAGTAGAGGAGAAACGATTTTATTAGGTTTAGGAGAAAGTACAAATTACAGAATAATACGGAGGCAGAGGCTAATAATAGGGTTTATATAGTACCCGGTCAACATTAATAGGGTTTATATAGTACCCGTTCAGCATTTTTGTACACATTTCTTCAAAGACATTCCAAAGAGCCCGTACTTGTCTACTCGTCTCCGGGAACCGGTATCTAAACCTTCTACGAACCATGTTGGCCTTCATTACTCAAAATCGTCCACAAAGACCTGAGAATTACACTAAGAGGCAAAAGTATTCCATATAACATAATGGTTCAAAAACTACACAAATTATGGTTAAATGAACCTAAAGCCTAATTCTACATGATAATGAGACTCAAATGCTACGTAAATGCAAACTAAAACCGACTTATTAGAGGAATACAATCTTTGATTATTGGGATTGATTACTTCACTAAATTGATTGAATAGAGGTGATCAAAAGGCGGGCCAGGTTTAGGCCGGGCCGCCCATAAAAAAAATGCCCATTAGTTAGGCCGGGCCAAAATTCGAGCAAATTTTTTGTGCCCAAAGCCTGCTTTTTCGGGCCAAATACAATGGGATTTTCGGGCCAAAGTCGGGGCGTGTCAAATTTTGAACTACAAAGTCGTTTTTAGATTACCCAAAACCCGTCCCAAACCAAAAAAAAGTTCTGGTCTGGTCCGAATTTTGGACTAAAATATTTGGCCAAAGATTGAGCATTTTCGAGCCAGGACGGGCACACTTTGATCAGCTCTAGGATTGAAGAAGCGCCGACAGAACCAATAAAAGCGAATTAGGTGAAAAATTTAGTTTTGCAAAATATCTTTACGACGTTTGGGGTTCCAACTACAATAGTGTTTGATCACGGAGTGCAGTTTGATTGTCGCCCGATAAAGGCTTTCCTATCCCAATTCAGAATCAAGTTTGCTTTCTCAGCCTTCTGTCATCCACAGAGTAACAGAGAAGCATAGTCCAAACAAGCAAATTTAAAACTCCCTGAAGAAGAAACTAGAAGAATTTAAAGGGGGATTGGGCGACATGGTTCCCCTGTCTTAAGGTCAAACAGGACCACTGAGAAGGAAGCAAATGGGGAAATCCCATTCAAGTTAGCTTTTGGAGCGGAAGTGGTGCTGCTATTGAAAGTGTGTTTGCCTTCATACCGGATCAAGCACAACAACTTAGAGCAAAATGATCAGGCTCTTTGATGAACCTATGCCCCAGAGTTAAGGCTAGGGGCATAGCTCAGAGCAGCAGTCTACAAGTACCGTATCAATAAGCCTTACAACAAAAGGGTCTTAGAAGGCCGCTAAAGGTTGGAGATTCAGTGATGCAAAGACCAACAACCACTAGGAAGGCTCACATGGATGGCAAGCTAACTTCAAAATGGGAAGAGCCTTATGTTATAGCAAAAGTGGTTGGTCCTGGTTCTTTCATTTTGAAGGGGATATACGACACTAAGCTCAAGAATTAGTGCAATGCTAACGTCCCTAAGACTGCTATGCTTCAATTACTTTTCATGTAATAGGCCATGAGTCATTTCCTTTTTAATTAAATAATACAAATGACCGTTATCGCTAAACTATTTGTTGTCATTTCATTACTTAAATAGGGGAATACTATAGCCATATAACTGGCTCTCAAATGCAAAAACAGCCAAATAACAGGCCTAAAAGTACAAAAACGTTCACATAATAGGCTTAAATGTACGAAAATGGTCACATAGTTGACCTAAACGACCATATAACAGGTCAAATATGGTAGAATGAGTCCAAAATGGAACCAATTGTCAAAGCGGTCATACAACAGGAAAAAATCGTGAAACGGACAAAAGGATAAATTAGGATCAATAACGGCCATACAATAAACAAGGCGACCATCAACAAGAAAAAACAGAGGGCAACCAACAAAAGGCATCCAAGTCGAAACAAGAGTATGCGATTCAACTAATATTTATACTGTTTACAAGTGCCAAAGTGGGTCGAATAAATACTTACCAATATTCAAAATTTACAAATTCAACCATTGTTCGAAGAAACTAAAGAGTTTGGTGAGGGCCACCAAAAGCTTTAAGATCGGTTGTCGGGCCCGGGGAATAAGTTTGCAATTGCATCAGAATAGCTAACCGCTTCGCTCTCAATTGGTTGAAGACCATACTTGTTCTCATCATAGGCAACATTGATGGCGTCCCAATCAAAAGTGGGGTGAGTGTGGCAAACACAACTCATAGAGGTAGCCCATCCGCCATCACACACCTTTATCACAAGGACGCCACATAGTCATCAGATTGCTTAAAGGCATTGATGGTAGTGGCAACACCCTCAGCTATGACCTCCACTGCTTTTGTTTTTTCCTTTTAAGTTGACTCCAAGTACCGAATTTACTTCCTTTAGCTTTTGGGTAAGGGCCTCCAGCTCCTTGGCTTTTGGACGCAGATCCTATAATTTCTTTTGTAGCAGAGCCTGCGCCTTGGCCTTCTCATCCAAGTCCTTCCTTAAATGCTGGTCCTTGGCTTCAGACAACTTGAACTTGCCTTGGAAGTCATTGGAAAACCACTTATAGTTGTCCGACAAGTTTCGATATCGGATATATATACTGCTTAATCAATTTGATAGCAGAATTATGAGCATGAATGCAATTAATGTCCATTGATGAACCTCCAAGCTTTCTCTTTCCTCCCACCTCCATGCCTTTTTCTCTTCTCCCACCTCCATGCCTTTCTCTCTCCTCTCAATCTTTATTTTGTTTCTTCCATCATTTTTTTCTCTCTCCTCTTTAGCGACGACGTTTTGCGCGATCGATTGGAAATGGTGAAGGAAGATTGCTACGGTTACTGGCGATGAGTTTATGTTGTTCGGTGTTCGTGTGGTGGTTAATTCTTCCTCCTCTATCGACATCGTCGTTCCTACCGCTATTGCTGGTTACGCTTCCACCGATGATGCCGCCGTCGTTACTCATTCTTCCACCACCGCTGTTGTCAGCCGCGAACGCAAGTGAGGTATGAGAGAGAAAAATCAAAAATCAAAATAAAAAATCAAACCATAGTTATTTTTGTTGTTGTTGATATGATTGATTAATTGTGATTTTTTCAGGTGTGCCGTGGACGGAAGATGAACATGGATTGTTTTTTCTTATTGCAAAAGGTAGGAAAAGGAGATTGGCGAGGAATTTCTAAAAATTGAAGAATTATTCAAATTTCTGATTTTTTTCTTTTTGAAGGGTTGTTGCAGGTCAATCGAATGATCCACATATCGACAGATGACGGAAGATGAAGATTGGGAGGAGAGAAAAAGGCATGGAGGTGGGAGGAGAAAGAAAGCTTGGAGGTTCATCAATGGAGGATGGCGGGAGGAGAGAGAAAAAACCTAGCTCCGTTAGGGCTCCGTTAATAGTAAGGGTATTTTGAGCATAAAGTCAAAGTTCATGGGTGTAACACCCCGGAAAATACATCACCTTAATCGTCAGCGGAAGCATAACTTAAGCATATGGGTTATGGCCCACTAATAAAATAATATCCTAAAATGGCCTCTTAAACATAAAAAGGCTCATCTTAAAGAAATAATTATTATCCTATAATAATACAGAGTATTCTAATTAATCCAAATATATTCAGAGTCGCTTCAACTTAATCTTTCTGGAGCATCCTTGACATGACTGATCCTTCGCTATCTTCATAATACCTGAATAATTTCATAAAACCGGGAAAAGGGAAAACATAGAAAATAACCTAAAATGAGTTGAAAACTCAGTAACTTCACTCCAGCCCTTAAAAACGATTTTAGTTCGTAAACCTTTCACAGATAAGCATACATAGTAACACTGTAGCACGACAGGGGAGGGCGAGCAGAGCTCCGGCGAGCTTGAGGCTCCGGCTAGAAGGCAGGCGAACAGAGGAGGGAGTTCGAACAGAGAGGAGAGTGAGAGAGAGCATTTGGGGTTTGGGCTTTGCGTGAGAATAACGAGAAAGGAAAAGAATTTGGGGGTTTTTATTTCCTCCTTAACCGACATCCATAAATGGAAGGATGGAAAACCGGCTTTGGTTTCCTATTTTGGCCAAATACCGCTCAATTAGTTCTAAATAAATAAGATCCAAAATATATTTATTGTAGAAATAACTTAACCATGATAATTTAGGAAAAATTTAGGACGCAGTTAAGCTAATAAATATAATTAGTAATTAATAAAAAGAGATTAAAAGTCGAGGTATTACAATGGGTATCCGAGGAACTCGCCAAATATGAGGGGCAATTTGAGAATTACGTTAAAGCTCAAGGGTACTTGAGGTAATTTACCATTATCATTTCGATACACTAAAATTTAATAATTCTAAAGGCAATACAGATTACTTAGTTTTG
Organism: Beta corolliflora; assembly: GCA_947648045.1. Lineage (NCBI taxonomy): Eukaryota > Viridiplantae > Streptophyta > Magnoliopsida > Caryophyllales > Amaranthaceae > Beta > Beta corolliflora. The sequence goes on from CANSZD010002913.1 coordinate 7,443,271, forward strand.
CTAATCAAGACCAAAATAAATGTTCCAATATTAAATTCAGATAATTTGGACAACATGTTAGGTTCCATGTAATTTGATTGCATTAATAAACATATCACCAAAGATTTTATGTTATTTTTTATGTTGGCATTGAGCTTTGTGGAGTAGTAATGTAGTATGGTATATTGCTATTAATGTTATATTATTTATATTGAGAAAATTTCAAAATCTAATATATATATTAAGTAAAATAAATTAATAAAACTTGAGTAATGGTTAATAAAAGTTCATTTTCTTTGTCCATTGGTATTTTGGTATTACTATATGATGGTTTTAGGTTGTCATTAAACCTTTGTGGAAAGTTCGTTTTCTATTTATGTAATACCCCGATTTTTAAGAGCGTTTTAATTAACGTTAATCATATTTATTATATTAATTATGGTCCGAAAATTATAAATTTGTAATTGAGATGTTGCAATGTGTTTGTTAATTTAGTTTTATAAAGATATTAGTATTTTGGGTTTTAAATATCCAAATGAGTTGAGTGGTATTAAGCTTTATATGTTGAAGTTTCTTTAATTGGGATGGGAATCCTAAAAACTAAAATAAATTTCCAAACACCCCAACCCCATTTCTCTCTCTTGAAAGAAACCCAAACCTCCTTATTTTCTCTCTCCCGTGAAAAAACCCAAAACCCCAAATTCTTCTCTCCTCTCCCTGACCCAGTTCTCGCTCGCCTCTTCCTCCCAGCTCACCGGCGTCCCCAAGCTCGTCGGAGCTTTCTCTCTCCTCTGTCGTGCGGTCTCGTGCAGCCACCGCAGCCGCAGCCTTGGTTCTTCTCTCTTTGATCTCCCTCCTCTGGTTCGTTCAGCCTTCGCTGTTGTGCGCGCCGCCCCTCCGCCTTGCTTCGCCGCTCCGAGACCGTGGATCGACGAGCACCCGGCTCCACTTCCCTCGCCTCTCCTTTCGTCCCGCTCCAAGTGAGCAGAGGTACTACACCCCTTCTCTTCTTCTTTTGATTTCAGTGATAGATCTCCCTGCAAATTTCGAATACATTGAGAGACTAGCTCTGAAAATATGATTGAAATAGTATGATGGTGGTGTTGATAAATTTGGTTGTTCATAATTGAAAGGATTTAGATTGATTGATTATATGGGTGTAATTGTGATGATGTTGAATTTATCGTTGCTTGTGAATTGGTGATCCGAATATAGAAGTGTTGTTTTTTTTTTATATATTAGATGAATGAGGTGTTGTTAATTGGTTGTATGGAAAATCTAAACTGAAGTGGGCATTAAGATAAGTGACGACCTTAGATATGGTTTTGATTAATTTGAAGAATGATTCTAATCATGAGTTCTTAACTCAGTTTAATGAACTTGTTCATGTTAGTGCGACAATGGTTATCTTACTAACGCAAACGAATGAAGAACTAAAAGTAGTTAACGGTATGCGTGTAGCTAGTGAGTTTATTTATTGACTTAACTTTTAGGGAGCGATGGTAATTACGGAATATAAACATTGATAATAAACTAAGAATACTCTTGTAATGAATTGATAGTTTCTTGTTACAATGAATTGATGAAAAGAATTAGTTTTATCGATTAGAGTTGAAAAGGATTGACTAATCATTGTTAATGTTATGGAAATGAATAAGGTAGTTTAATTAGTTATGAACTAGTTTAATGCTACTCTATTTGGAAATAGACTCCAATTTGTGTATCTATAAATCATTTTAGGCAAATTAGTAAAGTATGATTTGTGATAATGTTCACTAAGATAACCTTGTATGGAGTTCGAATCATTAAGATGAAAACAAGTTATCAATTACATTTAAGAAGTCTTAGTGATATGGTTTAATTGATCTTTATTAATGTTTGTTATGAGTATAAGTGGTCCAACTGAAGGTAGTTTGTTATGAGTAGTGGTAATTTATAATCAACTATTTAAGATACTATTACGAACGACATGAATGAACCTTAAACTAGCGTACGTTTAATGAACTATGGATTTCTAAGTTAAAGTTAACTCTCGTTAGATAACCTCTAACAGGAGACCTATGCTTATTGTGGTTAATCTTTCATTGAGTTTAAAGTGGTTTAACAATATACACGATGAATGGCTTATCATTAACGAACTAGTATGTCTTATATTTATTGAAATGATCTGAAAATAAGTAAAAATGACTTATGTGTATTTGAATTGTGAGAGGTGAATTATATACTAAGAAATGATATATGTTCATGCATTCTTAATATGTTAAAGTATACCTTTTAACTCTGAAACTATCTGAAAGTATGAATGACTCTTAAACGATTTGAGATACGAAAATACTGCTATGTTTCTGTTGTTATTCTTAAAAGTACTTTAAGTTATGAGACATGCTTATGATTACTTTCCATGATTAATGATATGTTTTGCATATGGATTGCGGGAAATGAAATGTTTTATGATGATTATGATGATACGATGCTATGAAATGATTATGAATCTGAAGTGATAAATGAACTCAAGTGACGGTTGTATTTATGAAATGAGTTAATGCAACCACTATGAATGGATTGAGATTATGATGGATGAAATATATTCACACTGGATTGAACAATGATAACGTAATTGTATACGTGAATTATGTGATGACGTGAATTACAAGATGTTAATCACGTAAAGTGAAATATCGGAGGGAAATGATGAACAGGTTGCCCTGTATGAGTGGTTCAGCGGCCCCTACAGGTTCTCTGGTTACTATGCTGAATATTCTGTTACTTGTCTTCCTTCTATCTTGTTGTGATCCAAGTAGAAGGGGTGTGCACACTAGGGACTCTGTTATTATGGCCATTATGTTATTCGTAGGTGGTTACAGGGGATTGACCCCGGCCTACAATGTTGAAGTAAGTGGTTACAGGGGATTGACCCCGGCTTACTGGCGTTCTCTTTCCTCTCCTTAAATAATTGGATTAACGAAGATTAATTATGTAATTATTCATTGTATTTATATCTACATGTGAACGTATGGATTATGTGAATATTGCTATGTTGTTGTGATATGGTTATGGATGATGTGAACATGTATGGATTACGTGAGAGTCGTAGACACCAAAGCATGTTTTAAGAATGTTTTATGGGTTAGTACTCAGCGTTGTGCTGATGTGTATGTCAATGTTTTGTTTTGTCACTACTGTGGCCTGTCACTTGGTGGGTGGCAGTGTTACAATAGTTTCAGGTTGAAGTTCTGGAGCATCTGTTCCAAGATAGAAGCAGTTACGTGCTACGATCTCAGCTACGATTGTTTTATGTTTTCCTTTGAGGCGAGGACGTTCCATTTTGTAATAGTTTAATAATTAATTGATTTAGTTTCATTTCTAGTTCTAGTTGAGCAATAGTGCTCCTGATTCTCTTTAGCTGATACTCCGCGAAAGCGTTGAGTTTTGGGATTTGGTATGTTTTATTTGTAACAGGTTTTTCAAAAATTTTCTCATTTTGGGTTGTCCAATTTACAAAGGAGACTCTGCCGAAATTTCCAGAAAATATTAATTTATTATTAAAGTATTTCTTTTAAAAAGGGACTAAATGTCCATGTAAGTTAATGAGTAATGTAAGCCTTGTATTTTCCCTTAGCGGAAAGTACGGCGGTAACGCGCCGGCTAAGCTAAGGCCTTCCGCTGCGAAAGCCGGGGTGTTACAATTTATGTGCACTGGTATTATTATTTGACGGTTTTAGGTTGTCATAAAACCTTTCTGGTGGTGCTTAAAAATGTATTGGTAAAATTAGTAATTTTTTGGTAGAAATAGAATGTATTATGTCAGTACAATTTGTTGTTATTGGCCAATTGACAATAGTTATGGATCTTTCATCCCTATCTTTTGGTTAGGGTTTCATTTTTACCACTCGTATGCGTAATTATGGGATAAAGTTACTCTATTTATTTGGTATTATTCCCATCTCTAATTAATGTGGGTCCAGTGCAACAATAGTTCACAAGGCATTGGACAATATATCATGGAGCTTTCTTAACTGGATATTTGATGAAATGTACTTCCTTGCAAATGGAAAGATAGGATATGGTCCTGTGTAATGTCGACCTCGGCATCCATCCTCATTAATGGGTCCTCGACATTTCCCTCAAACTTTCAATGAGGCTTGCAATAAGGCGATCCCTCTCCCCTTTGTCTTTGATCTTGCGCTTGAAATCCTCAGTTTACTTATCTTAAAGGCCACTGGTTCGAGCCTCTGGGAAGGCATAAAAAACGCCCAATGGAAGGAACATCACCCACCTTCAATACGCAAAAAGATGCAATTATATTCTGTCCCCAGAACCTGGAATATCTCCAAAACATCAAAAAATAATACCCTAGCTAATTCTCTTCTATGTTGCTTCTCGTTCATAGGTGAACTTTCACAAGAGTTCCTTACATGGTATTAATGTTCATCACAAAGCCTGATTTGCTGGAACTGCCACCACTCTTCAATGTAAGACCGACTCTTTGCCCCTCACTTACTCAGGTCTCCCCATTGGAGGCAACACTACTCGTTTCAGCGCATGGGATCCAATTATCAAGAGGATGACTTATTGGCAGGAGAATGACTTATTGGTAAGGGAAGCTACTATGTTAATGGGTAGTTGTGTGGCCCTTATAAAGGTCTCGCTCTCTAGTTATCCCTAATATTACATTTGCATTTGTTCGATCCCGCAAGGTATGATTGACAAAATTAAATCAATAAGCTCCAACCACATTTCCATCGGAGTGGCACTACAGGGAAAACCTTGATGACTCTAGTCTCTTGGAGTCAAATTGAACTCAAATTATTGAACTGCCATAATTGCTTGGTGGCTTAAGCGTGGGAACCTTGTATATCTAGATATTATTCTCTTCTTCAAATGGATTTGGCGCTCTGTTATGAGCCTAAGTCTCTATGGCTCCATGTGATACAAGAAAATTGTGGGTACGATCATGCTCCCTTAATGTAACATAACTTGACACTATCATGGTGGCATATGGAAAGGTATTTGTAACTCCATCATCCAACATCCCAGAGTAAAATGTTGGACCAAAAGAAAAGTCGAAAATAATGTGGGTAATAGCTTCAATACCTCCTTTTGGCATGACATTTAAGTGGGAGACCTGCCCCTCAAGTCTCTCTTTCCAAGACTATATATTCTTAATTGCTATAAACTCAAATGCGTCAATAGCCTCAACGGGCATATGGGATGACCATAATAGGGTTTGGATTTTCTCCTAGCATCAATCCCTAAGACCGCGAGATTTGGAGAAGCGCGATAACTTTTAATACCTCTTAAACCAAGTATCCCTAACCCCAGATAGTGACGATGACCTTATTTGGACTCCTTAAAAAGCAAGTTCCTTTTCCTTTAAATCCTTTAGCTACGAGCTTGCCAAATCATCATCCTTCGCCCTTCAAGATGCTATCAAAGGTGCTTAGAAGGTCCTCGTTCCTCATAGGATCAATTATTCATACGGATAGCTCTCTTGGGCAAAATTAACACAAAATTGAAACTTCCTAGTATTGGCCTCATCCCCTAATTGGATTGCATGTGTGTTTTTTGTCTCTTGCAGCTTGAAAGTAATGACCATTTGCTGCTCCATTATAATCTCTCTTAGCTTCTTTGATCTTGGTGGCTTGAATTGCAGGATATTTGGTGGGCTACTCCCTCATGCTTGAATGATGCTTTTGTCCAATGTTAATATGGCGGGAAGGATACCTTCTTCAAAAAAGTTTGGCGGGCTAGTTTTTTCATCATTGCTTGGACTTTATAGGAGGAAAGAAATTCGAGAATATTCAATAACATATTGTGTACCTTCTCTCAATTCAAGATCTTGTTCTTTTGAGATTAAATTAGTGGATCAAAGGTTGGGGTGATCCATTCCTATACTCAGCTGATGATATTATAAGAAACCCCGCCTACCTTCAACGATCGCATTCAACCACCATGAAGCCTCAAATTCCACCTCCTCAATCCTTTTTAGACTAGTCCTCTCCACCTCCTAGTTCCATTAAATGGAATTATAATGCCTTGATGAACCTTTCAATCCATTCATCAGCAATCGGGGGCGTTCCCCGAAATTCATATGGCAAATTCATTTGTGGTTTTTCAAGTCCTATCCCACATATTGAGATCAATTCTGCTGAGATGACTATTCATCGTGCAACAAAAATCATTATCACCAATTACAGAATTCGTGGTAAATCCATCATTATTGAGTTCGATTCAGAAAATGCAGTCAAATGGTGCAAATACAATTGTGGAGGTCCTTGGAAACTTAGCTTTCTCCTAAATTTCATTCGGCAATGCCCAAAAATCCTTCCTTAAAATCGCCATCATTTGTAAAGGAAGAAGCTCCAGTAATGTTGTTGTAGACTTTGTAGCTAAATAAGGCTTCACTCATAACTCGGAATTCCTTGCCTGGCTATAAGAATGTTCTCCTATACTTTGTGGCTTGTTATATGATATTCCGTCCCCATGGGTTGTACTTGCCTCGTTTCCTTTGGTGATGATTGTATGTCGAGAATTAAAATGTAATATTGGGCAGATGACATTAGTAATGAAAAAATACAGTATACTTTTTCAGCTTATTTTTAGTTGACCTTATTACTTAGTCATGTGGGCTAATGCATGAATCTATATTATTAATATAATTAATTTTTAATAAGCAAAAATTATAAAAAAGTTGATAGTATGAAATATTCATTGAAACAAATTTTATATGATACCATCCTCTTTTGTCCTCCGAAACTTGATTATCTTCTCAATATCAGGAAAACACTAATATTATTTCATCTCTCCTGAGGTTTGCAAGTGAATTTTCACAAAACTTCGATGATCGACATTCACACTGATGAAGTTTGGCTCAAGCAAGCTGTGGAAAAGCTTCGTTGTAAGATAGGAAGCCTCCCCTTCACCTATTTAGGGATTCCTATTGGAGGAAATTCCTCTCAATGCAGTGCTTGGGAGCACTATTAACCACATAAGAAAAAATATAGCCATATGGAAGGGAAAACTAATATCCTTTGGTGGAAGGATTTCTCTCATCACGACTTCATTATCAAGCCTGCCTATGTATTTCATGTCGCTATTCCCGATCCCGAAGACTATCATTGGAAAAATAAACAAGCTTCAACATCAGTTTCTTTGGTATGGTTACTTTGGAAAAAAAAAAACTCCTTTTCCCTAGCCTCTTGGAGCTTAATGGAACTTCCTATATGCCTTGGTGGTTTGAGCATTGGGAGTCTCCTTTGCAGAAATTTTGCCCTAATTTTTAAGTGGGAATGACAATTCTTCAACGAATCTAACGCCCTTTGGCGTCGTGTTGTCATGAATAAGTATCTTTACCCCCCCCGTATTTCACTATACAGGATTTGATTTCTCCTTCAAAGGGTGGTCCTTGGAAGAAAATTTGCAATTATATCCTTAAACACCCGGAGGCAAATGTTATTCTCAATACAAAAATCAGGAAGCGCATTGGCAATAGACTTAAAACCTTATTTTGGCATGAGTTATGGTTGGGAGAAAAACCTCTGAAATTCTCTTTCCCTCGGCTCTTTAAACTCGCCATAGATGAGCTTGCCACAATATCATCAATTGGAGTTTGGGATGGCCAAAGTTGGTTATGGTGTGTCTCTTGGAGTAAACCTTTAAGGTCTCGTGATGTTGGAGAAAGAAACTTGTTGCAAACTCTCCTTGATAATGTCCACCTCTCCCCAAATTGTGAAGACTCCCTTGTGGACTCCTCATAAAACGGGTGATTTTTTTGTTAAATCACTTTGCTTGGAACTTGCAAAATCCTCTCACCATCCAAACCAAAATGTCATCAAAGGAATGTGGCGTGGCCTAGTGCCACCACGTATTGAATTTTCACCTGGCTTAGCTTTCCCTTCTTGGCAAGATAATCAACACAAGAGAGAAATTGGCTCGTATTGGTATCATCACAAATGGTGAAACTTCTTGTATCTTATGTAACTCCTCCTATGAAGATTATAATCATTTATTACTCCATTGCCCCTTTTCATGGCAGCTGTGTGATGTGTCGGATTTATGTGTGCATCTTAAGCACATTTTCTATTCTTTTGGTTAGTAGTTAGGCTTAAGTGTGGGAGAATGAAATTTTTTAGTCTTAGAAGGTTTAGGAGTAATATGTTGATTTTTGTCTCCTAATTAATGCATACTTTTGTGAATTTAAAAAAGTAAAGGTCGTTGTTAGGTGGTCCCGCTTTATCCGAGATGTTTGAGATGCAATATAAGGATGTTCGGAAATTTTACCAAATGAAGATTTGTGGTACACTCGGCAGCAAAGGCCATGAACCAGCACAGTTGTACCTCGCGACCTCCATCGCACCTCGCGAGCGTGGTCGCGACCCCTTTGTCGAGCTTAGGTCTGTAGCGTTTGGAAAAATCAGTAGCTCGTCGCACCTCGCGACGATCCTCGCACCTCGTGACCAGTAACCGACTTTGGTTGTTTCTTCAACAATTAGGTTTTCTTATGTGAGTATAAACAAAAAAAAGGTGCCTCTTTTATAGAGACGAGCAGAAAAACAGAGCAAGGACCTAGAAACTTCATATTTCATTTTCTTTTCAATTTTCTTTCATATTCTAGTTTGTATTATAGTAAGATTATGGAAATTGTAGCTTAAATTACTCTTGGGAACGATTAATCAAAGCTTCAAGTACTTATTGAGAGATTCTCTACTCTCTACTATTCTCTTGGTCATTGTTTGGTTTCTTATATGATGATTGCAAAACTTGCTAGGAGTACTATAAGTAGAGTTGTGGTTTCAATGATCAATAAATTACTTGAAAACGAAAATTAATAAGACTCAAGATTTGTTTACATTGAATTTCTATAAATTTAGTTTAGTTGTTTACATTTGTTTAGTAGTAATTTGTATTGAAAATCCCCCCCCCAAATTATATTGGCAACTTGACAATTAGAGTCATCTAGGTGTTGTTTATGTTGAGTACAAACTTGTCCCTGTTTCCCTGTGGATACGAACCTTACTTCCCTTCTGCATTTAGTTGTAAAAGAGAGTAGGAGAAATTTATTCTTGGATGGGTGCATACGACTAAAGGACCTGCCCAAAATTTGGCACCATTGCCGGGGAAATGGCGTTACTTGTTTGTCTTTAGTGTAGGGTTTTGGATTGTATTACTTATGCTCTTTTCAGGTTGAGAAAGAAATTGCGAGAAAATTGGCAGGAGTTACCTATCACTATTGAAGTGGAGAAGGAGGAAGAGATGCCTCCTCGAGCGGAAGCCCGTACGCTGAGGGAGCTTACAGCTCCCAATCTTGATCAACAACCTCTATGTATTATTTATCCAGCAACTAAGGAGGGTGCTACGTTCGAGCTCAAGTAAGGGTTGATTCATTTACTTCCCACCGTCCATGGGGTAAATGGAGATGATCAAAATAAGTTTCTTTCGGAATTTCACGTGGTTTGTACTAGTATGAAACCAAGTGTTGCAACAAAGGAACATGTCAAGCTAAAGGCGTTTCCTTTCTCTCTAAAGGATTCAGCCAAAGATTGGTTATACTACTTGCCTCCAAGATGTATCTCTACATGGGTCGAAATGAATCGACGTTTTCTTGAAAAATATTTTCCAGCTTCTAAATCATTAACATTGAATAAGGAGATTAGCAATATTGAACAGATGAATGATGAGTCTTTTATGAGTATTGGGAGAGATTTAAGAGATTATGTGCTAGTTGTCCATATCACGGGTATTATGATGAAGATCTCATCCTATACTTCAATAATTGCCTCAGTGATGAAGATGTGAGAATGGTAAATGCAGCCAGTGGTGGTTCTATCATCAATAAAACTCCAACTGATCCAAGGGCCTTGATTGAAGAGCTATCTGAAGACTCAAGACAATTTCATTGAAGGTCCAACCATCGAAGAATAAATGTAGATGATTCAGGATCAAGTTCAAAGCTTGAGGATCAAGTGCAAGCTCTTACCTTAATGAAGCGTGAATTTATAGTGAAAACCAAAGTTCAACAAGTGAAGGCATGTGGGATTTGTTCTTCCGATCACCCTACTGGTTTTTGCCCACATTTACAAGAAGAGTCAAGTGAAGAAGTAAAGGCCATGGGTTTTCAAGGCCAAGGATTTGAAAAGAGATAAGATCCGTACTCAAACACATATAATCCAGGGTGGAAAGATCATCCCAATTTGAGATATAACAATGCTCCTGGACCCCAGCAGCAACAACAACAATAGCAATACAACAGACCATATCAACCTCACCCTTGGCCCCAAGGTCAATGTTCGAACCCCGACATGTCCACAGAGGAAATGTTAAATGCTTTAACTAAAAATGTGACTAACATGCAGGGTAATATGGTGCAATTTCAGGAGGAAACTCAAGCGAGCATCAAGAACTTGGAACGGCAAATGAGCCAAGTTTCAGGAGCAGTGACCAGATTAGAAGCTCGAGATTCTGGGAAATTACCATCTCAAACAGAACTGAACCCCAGGCCTAATGCGAGTGCCATTACATTACGGAGTGGAAGGGAGTTGAAGGGGAATGAAAAAGCGGTTGTTCGTGACAAAGAGCTCGAGGAAGAAGTTGTTGTTCATGAACTGGTACCTGATGCAGAGCCATTGTCACCACAACAGGATAAGAAAGTTCAAAAACCACCTTCTTCGCCTTATAAACCAGTTCCACCATTTCCAGAGGCATTAAAAGGCACTCGCACGAAGGAAAGTGACAAGGACATTTACGAGTATAGGATGTGTTAGTTAAGGTTGGTAAGTTGATTTTTCCTGCTGATTTCTATGTCCTAGATATGGAACATGATAAGCAAGCTTCCCAATTCTATCAGGTAGGCCATTCTTAAAACCTGCCAGGACTAAAATTGATGTACATAATGGATCTTTGACTATGGAAATTGATGGGGATATGGTTAAGTTCTCTGATGAAATCAAGGACAACACTAAATTCCAAAGTATTCTTGGTTGTCTTAATTATGTTTCAGATTTTTTCCTGAAATTGAGACAAACATGTATGCCTTTATTTCAAAGATTACAAAAGAATCCCCCTGCATGGTCTGATAAGCATACTCATATTGTTCGATTATTAAAAGAAAAGGTCAAGTCTCTTCCTTGTCTAGGTATTCCTAATCCTGATGCATTCATGATAGTTGAAACGGATGCCTCTGATACAGGTTATGGAGGTATCCTTAAACAAAAGATAGATAAGAAAGAACAATTAGTTAGATTTCATTCTGGTGTCTGGCTCAGACCACAAAAAATTTATTCCACAGATAAAAAAAGAAATTTTATCAATAGTTTTGTGCGTTTCAAATTTCAAGATGATCATTATAACAAAAAATTTCTTTTACGCGTTGATTGTAAATCTGCAAAAGAAGTTTTAGAAAGAGATGTTCAAAACTTAGTCACAAAACAACAGTTTGCAAGATGGCAAGCTATCTTGGCAGCTTTTGATTTTGATATTCAATTTATTAATGGAGATAAAAATTCCCTTCCTGATTTCCTTACGAGAGAATTTTTGCGGGGAAAGCATGACCTCCAAGAGGTCTCAGAAGACACAAAAGAATTCAAAAGGTTATCAGTCAACTAATGACTATGAGATGAAGATTCAAACCTTTGGAACTTCTTCAAATTCCATAACTCATACAACTACACCTCTCTCAAATAGATTCGAATTTCCTCAAATATCCTATGCACAAACCATTCAAAAAGAAAGCATTCCTTCAAATTCACAAAAACCACCTTCCTCTTCAAATAATCAAAAAACAGAGGCAAGATCAGCCTATTTCACAAAAACTCCTTTTGAGACCTTATTCCTAACCGCATACAAGGAAACCCAACCACTTCAAACTATTCAAAAACTGAATCGCAATTTTTTTCCAGAAGGTTGCGAATGGTTCCCTGACACTCCTACTAAGAATCAAAGATTTTATTAATTCATTCTTGTAGATTCAATTTCGACATTCTTTATTTAATTTTAAAATTTTATTTTACCCTTTGTACCATTGGAAAGTGTTTAAAAAGCACTTTAAAATAAGATCCATTTATACTATATTTAAAATTTTATATTAAAGTAACATATAAAAGGAAATATCGACTAATTGAACTAAATATTATAGATTTAGCGGTCAGCTTTGCACATTGAGTTCTTCCCCAAGGTACGGTTTCTAATATATATACTCCTCATATTTTCTTTTCCTTTGATAAGAAACAAATATTGCATCCTTCGTCTCCTCCAAACATGAATGTTGGTTAGGATGGGACATGGTCAACATATTAGAAAGAGGGTTGATATTGTTAATCATGTTGGTCTATTGAGGCTTGAAGGGCACCGCAGCAACATACCTTAGCAACATACCGTAGCAATATTACCAATCCTTCATAATTTAACAAATTGTTTCATATTTATATGACAGGTGCTTTAATTTGATTTGATGAGTACTAAAGAAAGGTTAGTTTTATCTTCAACTTAGAACATATACTGATGACTTAAGCATTGGAACAAAAAATAAACTTATGTGTTATGCTATTGTAAATAAAAAGGTGAAGGATATCAATTGAACCAATTAGGTACAATCTGATCAAGAATTTGAGCACAGAAAGGCAAGATTGGACTCTGAAAGTTAGGGTCATCATAATGTGGGATGCAATAAACCCAAAAACAAACAATTTTATTGGTGTTGAAACAATACTTGCAGATGAGGAAGTAAGCCCCACTATACAATCAACACATTATCTATTTTTGTTTTATTTTGATCTAACCCTGCAAACTAAATGGCCTACTAAAATAGGGAGATCACATTCAAGGCTCTATAAGAGGAGATGATGCATCAGACTACAAACGCACGCTCAAGGAGGGGAACATCTACATAATTAGAAACTTTAATGTGACAGCCAACAAAGAAGTGTATAGAATTGTCACAAATAAACACATGATATATTTCAACTTCTCAACCTGTGTTCAAACTATAGATGAAGACGAACCAAAAATTCCTAGACACAAGTTTGAGTTGGGAGACTATGAGTTGATTCAAAAACGATGTGACTCAATTGTGCAACTCACAGGTACTCCTATTTCTTCATTTTATAGCCTTTATATTTAAATACATGTTACAACTTATCTTTAGTAATTATTATTAATATATGTACTTTATATATATTATTGTATTCCTCATGCAAATATAATAGGACAACTATGGGCCATTGGTAGACTGACATAGGAAGCAAGAACTGTACTAAGGGAAATCACATTGGTGCATACAAGGTTATACTATTCTTTAGAACACTGTTATTATTCGTAGTTTTATAGAAATATTATTCTAGGTCTTAAAATTATTAATTATTTGCAGTGGACAAAACTTTGTCATAGCACTATGGGGAGAAATTGGTAAAACATTCAGCAATCATCTCAGTTTAGACGACTGAGTACCAATTGTTCGTGTGAACATTTAGATTTAAAGTAGGTTGTGTAGTATATCGTGACATGTGCTTTAATATATAAAAATATGTAGTTTCTGTATGATAGAGTGAATGTTTGAATCATATACAGAGTTTCTGCATAATATAGTGAGTGTCTAAATGATATAGTGGATTGTTAAGATTTGATGTAGTTTTTGCATGATGTAGTATGTTTCTGAATGATATAGTGAGTTTGTTCATGACATATAAATTAGAAACCAACGTCAAAGATAATGACAAAATCATATTATAACTTTTAGTTATTCTATGTCAAACAAAAAGAACGCCCAAAATAAGAGTGTAAATATTTAAAAACTCTACCTCTTCTTTAAAAAAAGGCCCGGACATTTGCCCAGGTCCCAAAACTAGTAAGTAAATATAGCTATCTACTTCATAATTAAGTGCGTGGTGTTTAGTTGACATTAGGTTAGGCTGTGGGTGAGGGTAAGAGATATTTGAAAAAAAAAACAATTACTTTAATTAACACTGCACGTCTTTCATGCCTAAGTATTTATTAATCTATGTTATGCCATATTAGGTACTCTGACCAGGGTATATATTGATAGTTCCTAGGCCTTCTATTTAACAATATCAATGAGGCAACTTTTGGTCGTATGCACATGACTCCATTATCTCTTAAAGTAGTGCAATACAACAATAATCATTTGACTGCACCTCTTTATCAATATTAGTATATAACTTGATAGCCTGACCAAACATTTATCTCTTAAATATAGGTTTTTATTATTGAGAGAGATAGAATGTGAGTCAAAGAGGTGTAAGAAAACTAATAGAAGTATAATACTTGTAGAACCATACAAAAATGGAAGTGCTCAAAGTAATTTGAGACAAAATAAAAAAATGTTCAAACTGTTCTTAGACGGGAGGAGTAGAATTTAATTTTCATTTAAATCAGATTGCTAATGTATCAGGCTCGCTCAATTAAGGTTTACAGAACATGCCACTTCCCAATAACAAATAATTAACCCAAAAAACCTCAATATTTGTATGCTTTTATATTAGCAAAAAGATTCTGGAACCTGTAACTAAAACAAATGAGCTACTAGAATAATTAGAACTCTCGCTAAATACTTCTTTTTCAGATAATTGTTCTCTATGGAAATATTTCGATTTTGATTCATGAACAAGCTTAAATTTTTTTTTTTTGATAATCATAAGTTAAAGTATCTCTTACCGATATATAGTTACTCAGATTATTCTACAATTGATAATCCGTAGCTAGATGGTCATTTTTCTTGTAGTTTTCGGTTGATGGTCCAAACTTAAAGGTGACTGGACCAAATCTAACCTAACAAAACATCCCGGATTGATAGGTCAAACTTCAAAGTAATGTTTTGGCTCAACTTAATCTGATTACTTGTCTTAGAAAAAATAATCATAAGGTCCAACAAGTCATGAAAATGCTTTCGAATAAGTTCATTAAGTCCAAGAAAGTTAGATTAAGTATTGAGTAATTCCAATAAGTCAGAAAGAATTGAATGGAATTGTTAATCTCAATCATAATGATCATTTATCAAAGAATGACTGTGGTTATCAAATGATTCAACAACCGAGAGCAATTTACTTACCATACTTGGTTAATAGTCATTAACGTATCTAATATGAGATAAAGGTGCTAACAAATTGTGTAATCGAAGTATAATACACAAAAACCAACATATATAAAAGATCATATAAAGATTTTCCGTGGAAACCTAAGATTTGGGGTGAAAAAACACCATACAGCACTAGGACTTTGAATAATTTGATATAGGGTGGTGATTACAAGTGGATTTTCTCTCTTAGGCTCTCTAACTTCTCTCCAGAATTCTTAACCTCTTGAATATGAGAATTACACAACCATTTATCTCTCGAACAACCTAAACTTATATTTAATAGGGCACAATCAATTTCTTAATCCAGGTTGGCAAAAATGTATTTAAACGACCATGTGCCTGTAACCACGAAATTGTGTGGTTTTATTTGACATTAAGAGAATTTGCATTAATTGTGTGGTTTAGTACTTGCAAAATTTGCTCTTGTAGAAGAGGTCTACGGTCGTGTATCCTATGATGCAACAAGAGAACGTGATTGTTTGCCATGAATTAGTTGGTTTTGTACTTAGGCCACCTGCTACTATCAATCTTCTAACGCCTACCCACGTACATGCTTTCAAATTCCACGAGTGTGCCCATATTCAGAATGTTTTTTTGAGCCAAACATCTGCACAAACCCAAAAAGAAAAGGCACTAAGCATGCTCGTTTGAGCTTCAATTTAGCAAATTTTAGTTCAATTCAACAAAATTAATTCCAGTTTAGCAAACAAAAATCAATTCCAGTTTAGTTCTATAAAATTAATTAATTTCAGTTCAATACAGCAAAAGTAGTTTTAGTTATGTTCAGTTAAGCAAAATTAATTCAATTTCAATTTCCATTAAGCAAAATTAAGTTTAATTTAGTTCAGTTAATTAGATATAGCTCAAAAGAACAAGGCCTAAAAATCAAATTATAGGAATTATATAAAAATAAGAAACTTTTTTGTCATAATACGAGCTATTAATTAATATGGTTTTGTCTTGATAAGACCACAGTAAAATCATTGGGAAAAAAGAGTAGACGATAGATAGTGATTTGTGAACCAGTTTCATTGTCTCTTAGCCTGTTATGGCTTAAAGCATGTGCATTTGTAATCCACGATACTTAAAGTTTCATTGTCTCTTAGCCTGTTATGGCATAAAGCATGTGCGTTTGTAATATTTAATAATAAAATTTATAATTAACATTATCGAGCACAATGGAATGCATAGATCTAAATTGGACTAGCTTTATACCTTTAATTATGATCATGTCATTGTATTTGTTAAATCAATGTATCTTTGGTTTTTAAGAACAACTATTATCTCACATGGCCTGAAATCTGAATCTGTGCATCAGTGCATATGTGTATTCCTTAATTCAAATTATCGAGTACAGTCGAATGCATATGTCTGAACTGGAAAACTTATTACTTTAATAATGTGCATTGTTAAATCAATGTTTCTTTCTTGGGGTTTCTCTTTCTTCTTTCTTTTGTATAGTTTTTCCGAAGTCCACCTCATGCTCTCCGGGCAACCAAAAGTAGTGACCTAGTTGTATGAATTTTCTGATCAAACATGATCAAAAGTACAATATTCGTATCGCGTGTATCATACTGGATTGTTGGCCCAAAAACATTAGGATAGGTATTTTGTAGTTGAAAGTTTTGAATAATAAGTTGGTAACACTTTGTTTGGACAAGAGGTACGGGGTCCCTTTTAAATAGAATGGTGTTATCGCTACCCAGTTATTACCATATATATGATTTGTGGTAGGTCCACAATGGCTCATTATGGAACTTCAAAGTTGAGAAACGACAAAAACTTGTACTAAAAATACAAGATATCGTTCAGATAAGAATTAAAAGTTCACTAAAGAAGAGAGTTGGTTAATTAGATTGACAGTAGGTGGTATAAAAATCTGTAATTAGATTAGTGTTGGGCTTGCTTAAAGCCTGTTTGTTTGCAAAAAGGATATCTAGAATTATTCCGGAAGGGTTTGTCTCGCTCTTTTTTTGCATAAGTTGTAAAGTTGCATGGTTTAACTGATATATTCAGTTACTTATAATAAAACCATATATTTTAATTTGTGATTATAAAGTAATTATATTCAAAAGTTGAATGAGTGTGAACTATGAAGGAGAGGTCCCGAGATAATGAGATAGAACACAAAGAATATTACACAAAGTCTCAACTGGAACAAACCAGATATAACACGATTTTGAGAATTATATAATCTGAATATAGCCACAACTATATTCAAGCACCATGGTATGCATAGATCTAAATTGGATTATCTTTAATTTATACCTTTGATACGACAATAATGTGCAATATTATTTGTTAAACAAATTGTTGTTTAACAAAAATTTTTATCTCTTATGGCCTGAATCATGTGCATGTGTATCCCTTAATTTACAAATTATCATGTACAGTGGAATGCTTACGTGTGAATTATTGGATCACTTATTACATTACGTTAATAATATGCTTTGCTAAAACAATGTATCTTTCTTGGGTTTTCACTTTCTTCTTTCTTTTGTATATTTTTTTCAAAATAAACCTCATGTCTCTCCGGTCTACAAAAAGTAGTGACCTTAGTTGTATGAATTTTCAGATCAAACATACTCGAAAGTGCAATATTCGTATCGTGTGTATCATAGTGGTTAGAGGTAACAAATCAGAGTTCAGTGAGATTTTTTTTTTTTGACAAGAGAGGAAACTATAATTAAAACATTATCGAAGACATCGATAGCACACAACTTTGTGCTACATTGTGCGCTTCCTGCACCTGAGCTCTATCCACTTTAATAATCATGCACCAATCGAACTTATTTGCCCATTATTTGATTTTCTGCGCTGTCCATTTCAAATGGATGAATCTTGTTTTCGAGCTCTGTAACATATAAACCAAGTTAGTAGCATCAGTAAGCATTGCGACCTTAGAAAAGTTATTTCGAAAAGCCCATTTTAAACCATGTAAACAAGCAAGAGCTTCAGCTTGCAAGGCGTCCTTAGCCATTCCAAAAGAGCCTCCTCCATGTACTGCATTTAGGTTCGGAGTTTTGATAACCCAAGCCATACCCATGCATTTAGTTTTCCGAAACCACGCTCCATCAATCTGGATTGTTTGTTCGGGTTGGCCAAACCTATTTTTACCCAAATTCGCAGTCATGTAACCAGGAGGATGAGAAGCTGCCCTTTTAGGAGGATAAAGAAATCTCAAGTTGATAGAACCTAAATGTGTAGAAGCGTCCAGATGGTATTTGTGGAGGACATGGACCTTCTGCACAATTGCTGAAACTTTAGGATCCGTATTTCGAAAGCATCTTTCATTTCGATGGAGCCAAATACTCCAAAGGGTTATAATAAACCTTTGGATGCAACCACTATTTTGACCATCCTTGCTATAAAGGAGCAGGATATAGCTAACAAAGTAACAATCCAGTCACCCACATTATCTAGATTGTTGTTTGTAGTGTAAATAAGAAGCGGAATATGATTCCAGACTTGTTTTGCCATGGGGCAAAATCTGAAGATATGGTTTGCAGATTCGGTACAATTGTGACATAGATCACAAAAAGCTGCTTGTATCAAGTTTCTCTTTAACAATTGTTCTTTAGTTACCAAACGATCATATCTCAACTTCCAAATAAACAGTTTCCACTTTTCAGGAATTGGTAAATGCCACAGCACTTTGTAGATCTTGCTTTCACCTAAATGTTGATATATAGGGAAGGAACGAGAGATTGAAAATGCATACCCAGTTTTTGTGGTATAAGATCCTGAAGAGTGCTTGGACCAGTAGAGAAAATCATTCTCATCTAAAAAGGGAATTTCAGTAGATAAAATAGATCTAGCATCATTGAATTCAAAAGAGCTCCACACTAAAGCCGCTTTCCAACTATTGGTCGATGGTGTCTTTAACCCTAACATTCATGATTCGATTTAGGTTTGAATGAGACGCAGCCAAGGGCACCCTATTATCTAACCATTTATGAGCATAAGCCTTAATTTCATGACCATTCCCAATTTTCCAAGAACAGCCTTGAACCAATAATCTTTGTGCCTTCATGATGCCATAACATCCCCAGGATTTAGAATAACCTTTCCTTGTTTCAGCGTTTCCATTCACCATAGCCAACTTATTAAGACATAGAACATGAGCTACCAAGGAATGGGGTTTTAAATGAATATTCCAGGCTTGTTTCATCAGGAGAGCCTGGTTTATTAAAGCAATTGAACGAATTCCAAGTCCACCCATCCCCTTAGGTAAAGTAGAAATCTCCTTTTTAACCCAATGGATACCTTTTCTACCCTTTGATCCCCACAGAAAGGTGTGCAAAAGAGAGTCAATTTTTGTAGCTGTTGTTATTGGAATTGTCATTGCAGCTAGAATATGAGAAATCGTTGAAATTACCACCATATAGATGATGACTATTTTTGTAGCTCGAGAAAGGTGAAGGTTATTCCAACTTACAAGTTTCTTAGTAATTTTGTCAACTAAGAATGGGAAGGCTGGCACTTTTGGACCTGGAATATCAATTGGGACACCTAAATGAATTCCCATATATTGAGTTTGAGGCATTTGGAGAATATTTTTAAACTCAAGTTGATTGGTTGGAGAAGTGTTTTGGCTGAATGTAATGAAGGATTTATTGAGGTTTAGTTGTTGACCTATGGCCTGAACTCTTACAAAACCTATCAATAATGCGTTTCAGGTTTCTACAAGTTAACTGGGACATTTTTAGAAAAAGATTGGCGTCGTCAGCAAAGAACAAGTGATTAATAAGGGGACTTCTTCTTCTTACTCTAATGCTTTGAATAAGATGAATGTTTTCTGAGAGAGTAAGCATTCTAGAAAAAATATCCATGCAGAATAGAAAGAGATAAGGTGAAAGAGGATCACCTTCTCTTAGGCCACACTTGGGGTAGAAAACTTCATAAATTTCCCCATTAAGAAGTACCTTGTTGGAAATTGTCGAGATACATTGCCATATCCAATTACACCAAATTGGAGGAAAACCAAAACCTTGTAGAACCTTAATTATAAAGCTCCAATGAACTCGATCATAGGCCTTGTTCATATCAATTTTGATTGTTGCAAAGGTAGATGAGTCTCTCTTCTTTTGATTAATGTAGTGTAGTATTTCATGAGATAGAAGGATATTGTCAACCATACTTCTGCCAGGTATGAAGGCATGTTGAAAATCTTCTAGGATATAAGGTAATACTTTTTTGAACCTTAAAGATAGACATTTTGTAATACATTTGTAGATTGTATTACATGGGCTGATTGGCCTTAAATGAGAGGCTAGACGAGGCGGCTCAGCCTTGTGTACTAAGACCAAAAGAGTGTTGTTCCATTCAGATAGTAGGAAACCTAACGAGAAGAAAGATTGAACAGCTGCAATAATGTCTTGTCTAATAATATTCCAGTGGTGTATAAAGAATTCTGCTGGAATACCATCTGGACCAGGAGATTTATTTATCGCCAATTGAGAACATGGCTTGTTGAATTTCATCTTCGTCAAAAGGAGCTTGGAGCATGAGAACAAGTGATTGGTCGAGTTGTGGTAGATCTAATTCTCTAAGAATCACGGCAGTTTCTTCCTCTGTTTCTCTTGAACTAGAAGAATTGAAGATGTTCTTAAAATAATCCGTGATATGTTGAGAGATCACCCTAGTATTAGTTAACCAAGCTCCATCTTGGTCTTACAACATAGTAATTTCCTTATTATTCTTTCTTTGCCTTATCTTGTTATACAATAAGGAGGATGGTACCTCCCCAAATAGGTACCATGTATTCTTCATTCTTTGTTTCCAGAATTGAAACCCAATAAAGATGGAAGGTAGTTGTTGTTGTATTGCTTGAATGTACGTATGTCCATCCTCAGAATTGGTAATATTTTGTCCAAGCATTGTTAGGTCCTTGCAAAGATGTTTCCAATCTATACCCTGGAACTTTTGTGATTTAGACACCATTGTTTGCATTGAGTCTTAACTTGATGAAGTTTTCGAGAAACAATGAACATAGATGATCCTGGGAATACTTGTTGCCAACAATTAGCTATGATACTGATAACTTGAGGATCGTCAAGACACCAAGTTTCAAGTTGGCATGGACATTTGGAAAGGTGACCAATGTTGTTGGAAGAGTAGATTATAGCTGCATGGTCAGAAGTGGTGATGGGTTCATGTATAACCAGATGTTTATCGAATTTTTCCTCCCAACTTTGTGTCATATACTTCCTCCGTTTCACAATACATGCACCATTTGCTTTTTCACGCACTCCAACACTCTTCTTTGGATATTAATATCTTTAATTGTGTATAAGTAAAAATTATAAAAAGTTGATATTCGGAATCCTCGCATTGAGACGAATTTAACAAGATCCCACTTGACTATGTTTTTTCTTACGTAATGGTGAGAGAAAAATTGTCAAAGTTGCTTCGTGAATAGTGCCTAAATGAGAAATGGTGCATGTATTGTGAAACGAAGGTAGTATGCTCTATCAATACGTTCCATAATAAGAAATGGAGGTTGTTGTTTATTTGACCAAGTAAATTGATATAGTCAATGGGTATTAAGGGGAGTTGTAATCTCCACTCCTTGAAACTAGTCCATCCCTTGATATGATGAGAACCCCCCAGTAAACTAGTCAGTTCATTCCATACCTGAGGCGTAGCCTCTACAACTAGGGCACCATAAACAAAGCAAACATGCCAAAAGGAAGCATCAGGCTCCTCAACCTTACATAGCACAAAATTGGTTGAGGAGGCCAAACAAGAAATCACATTAGTCGACCAACCTAGGACTACTAGACCCCCACTAGTTCCTATGGCATCCATGCCACAAACAAAAGAATGTTGAGATACATTAAACATAGAAGAAACAGTACTAATAGAGTTTTTTGTTTCATATAAAAACATAAGTTTAGGGTGATGACACGAAATAAGCCACCTAGCATATGATAATGCAAGGGAATTGTCATCTCCTAATCCCCTTGCATTCCAACTTATAAGCTTTATGGCCTCTGTGGAAGCTGAAGTGGGTCAGCTTCCAAGCCCTGAGGTGGAGTAAGAGAGAGTACCAGAGAGAACTGAAATTCCATGTCGTCCTTGTTATGATCTTGGATTGGATTTCTACTTGTTGAAGCTTGGTCAGTTTTGCACGTTTTCGAACCTGAGACAACATCTTCATGCCAAGCCCTTTTCATTAACTTTGAGGTGATTTCTTCTCCAATTTTAACCCCTATATCAGCAGCCATTGCAACATCAGTAAGTGCTTTTGGTGCAAAATGCACGCCTAAGTCAGTCTTTAGCCATACATTGAACCCACCTTTGCTTTCCCAAGCTTCCCATTTGAGCTTGCGACGTTTTAGAGCCCAATCAGTAGATATGAATCGATGGTGCACGTTGTTTTCAGGAATATGGCCTTCAGACATACATTGTCTCATATTTGATCTAAACCTCTTCCTTGGCCAGATCATAGAAGAAATTGAAAACCCCTGTAGTGCATTATGATGAGCATGAGGGGATTGGGGAGAATTAGGTGGATCTTGTTGACGAGGGGACGAGGGTCTTCAAGAAGAAGCAGCTTGATTAGAGAAGTGAGATTGAGGAGATCGTGGTGAGTGAGAAGGATGAACCCTTGAATTTCCATTTCGAGAATGCAAAAATCTTCGTAGCCTTAGCCTGCTTGACCAATTAAACCCGCATTTGGCACAATGCTTGAAGCCTGAATAATATCCGATTGTTCACGAATTGGGAAGGGGATCATGACATTAGGTTGATCTTCAATTAAAGGTTGGTTATGATTACCAAGTGCAGGGACCATATCTTGAAGAAGGCCTGTTAATCCAAGAGGAGGATGAGCATCCTCTTGTTGATTTGCATTGTGAGAAGAGTTCGCCCATTCCACTATTCATTGGGTTTGGAAGAGGGTTGGGCGACAATTAACTTGGGATCCCTGATCCTCTGGAATAAGATTAAGAAAGGTTGGTTGCAGGATTTGACTTTCATAAGGTAGATCTTGCTCATTCCGATTGTGAGATGGGTAGAATTATGCATATGGGTCACTAGATAGACCAAAGCGAGTAACCGGGGACTGACGAACTTGATCTTCGTTTGAAATTTGTTGATGGGCTTGTTGTTGATATTGCATGTTGTTATCCGGATTAACATTTTCATTATTATCTGGAAATTCCTCTTCACCCGAGAAGAATTCTTCTTCTGCATGCACTGGATTCGGATAGTCAAACCCAAAATCATCAATATCATCATCACCTCCATCGGAGTCCGACTCATCACTTGAGTTAGGAAATCTCCTTCTCAGAGGAGGATCCTCATTTTCGATACGTTGATAGAGATCAACCCTAGCGTTTCCGAAACGAAATCTATCTGGCAATCCTTCAATCTTGTTAGTGTAGTAAGCCAAATTCATCGGTCCATATAAAACACGCATCCCATTTCACTCCATATCAGCTACTCTACTACGAATTCTCCTATGAGCTTCTTAATTGGAAATCGAACATGCATTGGTGTAATGACCAGCGCATCCACACTTTTTACAGAATCTAAACACTCCTTCGTAACAGAAATAAACCCAAATTACTTGAGAATTATATAAGGGTAGAAAACAACCTGGGATTAATGGGCAAGAGAGATCAACCAACATCCGGACACCAATTTCTGGGTTAGAAGGGAGAGATGCTGGTTCTGCTTCCACTTCATCGATGTACCCAATATGCCTTAACGCTTGCATGGCCCCATCTGAGGATAAATATCCCAATGGGAGTCCAGCGATACGCACCCAGACCCTTGCAGATGAGAAATACATATTTTGTGGAACCACTTACCAATGGCATCTCCGAAATGTAATGATCCGCCCATCAATGATGGATGTGTGTTGTTGTAGCATAGCTTCCAGATCCGCTCTTTGAGAGAAAGTGAGAATATAATATGAACCAGTGCGATTTACTTCAATTGAACCTCGTTTAATCCACTGGGTATTTATGAGCCCTTGGACTAAATTAACATGAGGTGGGCGAGGCCCAATAAACATTCCAATCGCAGACATTGCCCAATTAATATTTGGAGCATTTTCTTCGGATGTTGGTGGCTCAATTAGAGCTCCCATGTGAAAGTTTCGAAATTCATTAGTTTGCGCCATTAAAGAGGAGGAATTGAGGATAGTAAATGAGGTGGTTGAGAAGAAGACTAGAGATGAACTCTTATAGCTCGAGTAAACAGACAGTAAAGAGGGCTAAAATGCCAAGTGTGAAATTCTAATTCCTACTAACATGCATGAGACCCATTTGCGAGCTCTACTACCTTGATTGAATCCAACCTAGGCCTAGGTTATGTTATCCAAAGACGAAATCTATGCAGATAGGCGAGCTGGGAAAGTTCTTCTGATTTCTTTTTTGGAAAAGGAGATTTTCTTTGCATGCATGCAAGGAAGGGATTTAAAACCGGAAGACTAAGAGTTGAAGTTTTTGGCAATAGAAAAGTAAGAAAACTTTTTGAAGAAAGGTGAATGCTCACGGATGTGAGAGAAACTCTCGAGTTTAGAGAGAAGAACCCTCGGTGTTGGATATTTCTTCAGTAGGATTGTTGACCAAAAAAGTTAGATTGGTTTGAAGTATTCTATAGCATAATGCATATGTTTTGCATAATAAATTAATAAATTGCTAACTCTTTATTTGGATAAGAGGTAGTGGCAAAAAAAATGGAGGGAAAAAAAAGGAAGGATAGGGAGAGGGATGGATCTATTTGATCCCTCTTTAATGATTACATTTTACAGAGATTTGGAGAGAAATTGAAACTCCACTGTGTCCCTCCCTTTCTTTCCCATCCTTTTCCTTTCCCTTTCATGTTGCTATCAAACAAGTAAAGTCATCAAAATACATATCTTACATTTCAATCCAATAAATTAAACCTTTTATTGTCTTTGCTCTAAGTGCTTAATGGATAATACTGAATGATAGTATTTTTTGTTCGAGTTCATTTATCGTACACCCGGGTGTACCATGCACATGTGCATGGTACACCCAAGACTAATTTTTGCTCTTTTTGCTCATTTGAAACTTTCATTTTTAGTATATTTTGCTCATTTAGATGGATTACAAATAAGCAATGAGCAAAAAAATAGCCTTCGGTGTACCATGCTCAAGGTACACCCAGGTGTATGATAAATTTTTTATTTTTGCTCTTCCTACTTGAAATCTTGACATTATTCACAATAGAAAGAATCTTCTTAAATTTTCTCAATATATAAGAAAAAATATAGTCATGCGGGGTCTTGTTTGATTTGTTTCATTTGAAACTTTATTAATATTCAATCGTTATAATTTTTACAAATATGTAATGAAAAATAATTAAGGTCAAAGCAGTGCATTGACAAAAGCGCATAGTTATAGTAGGAAGAGCAAAAATATATAGAGGGAGTATTCTAAAGTAATGAATATATGTGTTAACTGACTTAAAAACTCGAAACCATTAAGGTAACTTGCAATCTAGTAATAAGAAAATAACAAGGGCTAGGCTGCCTAAAAAAAATATTTCCTCCGTCCAGAATTGATGTTCCCATTTCCATTTTCACGTATGTCAATGCACGTTTTGTATTATTAATATCTCTAACGACATATTTATAAAAAGGATAAATTTCATGGAACTACCTTTATTTATAACAAAAAAATTTCAAAAAACTACCTTATAAATTTTTTTTTCCAAAAAACTACCTTATAAAACAAAACCCGTTTCAAACGACCACCAATTGACAACATCCGTTAATTTTGACCGTTAACCGCTCCTTTGACCATCACATGTTGGTCACGTGAGTTCATTAAAACTCCCGTGAGTCATGATTTTAGATTTGTATTGGATTATTTTAGGGTTGAAATTGAGTTTTTGTTAGTTTTAATGAACTCACGTGACCATCATGTGATGGTCAAAGGAGGGGTTAACGGTCAAAATTAACGAATGTCGTCAATTAGTGGTCGTTTGAAACGGGTTTTGCTTTATAAGGTAGTTTTTTGAAAAAAAAAATTATAAGGTAGTTTTTTGAAATTTTTTTGTTATAAAAGGTAGTTCCATTAAATTTTTTCATAATATGTATTCAATGAAACGAATCAAACAAGACCCGGCATTACTATGCTTTTTCTTATATATTGGAAATAATTTATAAGATTCTCTTTACTTGTAAAGTAAATATTAAAAAAATTGCAAATGGGAACATCTTTTTGGATGGAGGAGTATAGGAGAGACATTAAGGCCTATTCTTTTGGGTACAATTTCAATTCAGTTTAGTTCAGCTCAGCACTTTCCTCTCAAAATTTTTACTTCACTTTAATTTAGTTCAATTCAACCCAAAAGAACAAAGCCTAAGTAATACCTAGGAAATAATGGCATCGATCCACGCACAATTTTGTCTCAATGTACATATTTCTATAATTTTGATTTTAGCAACAAATGATTCTATGGCCTGAATGATCAATATTATATTTTAGAAAATGTAACGAGTCAAATTGTGTTGAACCCCATATATGTTGTGCACATGTGAGTTGTCCCACATTGGAGAAAGAGGAGAGAAAGTACCACAATATAAGCTATAGGAGCTACTCCTACTATTGCCAATTGGTTTTAGTATGGAACCTCCTTTGGGCTTGTATGTGGACCGAACTCTCCTCCTCCGTACTGGGTTGCCCAAGCCCATTTTCAGTCATATCAAATTTATCAAATTGGAACAACTACAATACAGTGCGAGTATAGCTTTGCTGCAACATATAGTTGTGTCAAGAAAAGCATGAATATCAACTTAATAAGAAATGCATATTAACTATTAATAGAACAGAGAAATTAAATACCAAGATAAACTTCTTGAATGCTCTAATCCCTAAGTCATTTGATACAAAATCTCGATCTGGGTCATAATCTTAATTGTAAACTTGCACAAAAGGATCAATTTTGATAGCAATAGATCTATCAAAGCTCATGTATTTACAAAATCAGACCTTTATTGCCTCTTCATGTTATCAAATGGTTGTCTTAATTATAACCAGAATGCATTTGCGTCTTGTCCTTAAGAGAAAGTGCACGTGAGGCTTATGGGTGTGCAGGAGAAAGTGCCATGGAGTAATGGTGGTTGAAATACTTTCAAACATTATGTGGCCCACTATGCATCATATAGACTACGGACCAGAGACAAACTAAAAGTTCGGGATATGTGATTAGAGCAACTGTGTCATTTGTGATGGTGAGGAGGAATCTCATAACCATGGTTGGGCATTATCAGAAGAGACATTAATATTGATAAAAACTTTTTTTTTTGTTGCGAAAGACTTATTAAAATAGTTATTTTGTTGGAAAAAATCTAATAAAAACTTTTTTTTTGTTGAAGTTGACCTATTATTATACCTCCCTTTGTTACTTAAGACCGTCTCTCAGCGTTTTCCGGCCAAAAAGTCAATTTTACGACATTAACTTTCTTCCCCTCCCTTTCTAATTAAATGCTGGGACCAACCTTTTTTTTTTCTATCCTAATCCCTTAAAATGGGAAGTAAGAGGAAAGAGTTTGGTAGGGTTAAGGGATTAGGATAGAAAAATTAGGTTGGTCTCATTTAATGAGAAAGGGAGGGGAAAAAAAGTCAATGCTCGAATATTGATTTTTTGGTTGGAAAACGTTGAGGTGGTCTTAAATAACAAAGGGAATTATTATAATAGGTCTTTTTCAACATAAATATTTTTATTAGGTCTTTCCCAACAAAATGACTATTTAAATAGGTTTTTTCCAACAAAAATTCTTAAATTTGTTGCGATGGATCCACAGCGGCTACACAAATCTAGAGGAAGATAGTACTGGTGCTAGCAACTCTTGCTTGTATAGTTTACCAAATCTAGAGGGTTAGAAATGAAACCTCTTTGAAGGTTTACCCAAGTTCTTTTTACCGAGCCTGTCATGTTTTAAATGTTAAAACTTGGGGGGTCCTTAAAATTTCACATTATGTTTAACCCCCGATGGCCTCTTTTGTTGGATTGAAATTCATGAAAACTAATAATATGTGAGACTTTTACTGCTTCTCATCATAGGGGTCTCAGACACATGAGTAGAGTGAGCGATCGCTCAGGGCCCCCAATGTTAAGGGACCCCACCTTTATTTTTATTTTACTTACTTATTAGGTTCTATGAGTTTAATGGAAAATACATTTGATAATCCAAAATATTTGCCCGGCCTAATCAATCTATATATTTTTTTTTTCATATTTCATAGCTTATTTTAGTTTAATCTTGATATATCTTTACTATTATGTTAAATCTAAGGTGTCTCCTTGCTAAAAATGAAATAACATTGAAGTATTTAAGAAAGTTAATCATTTTTTCAACCATTTTCAATAAAAAAAATTAAATTAGTTCTTAATAATATGGGATCATGGATCCACTTGATAGCCCTATAGGGCCCATGTTTAATGCCTGGCACAGGGCCCCGAAATTGTCTGAGACGTCTCTGCTTCTCATGCTGTCAATGGCCATTCTATACCCATAAAGACGTTTAGCTCATCACCTAAATACATTTGGTACTTGTACTCAAGAGTAAACTTGTTGAAATATGATCAATTTCAGTAGCATCCTCAAGCGATAGCTTTTCTTAGGTTGGGCTCAAATATTCTGGGTAAAAAAATTATGGACAAATCACATGTGAGAGGGAGTATTCAGATCCCATAAATAAGAACTTTTTGTTGTAAAAGACCTATTAAAATAGTCATTTTGTTGGAAAAGACCTAATAAAAACTTTTTTGTTGAAAAAGACCTATTATAATATTTTTCTTTGTTACTTAAGGCCACTTCAACATATTTCGACCAAAAAGCCAATTGCCCGACATTGACTTTTCTTACCCTCCCTTTCTCATTAAATGGGACCAACCTATTTTTTTTGTATCATAATCCCTTAACCCTACCATACCCTTTCCTCTTGCTTCCCATCTTAAGGGATTAGGATAGAAAAATATAGAGGTTGGTCCCATTTAATGGGAAAGGGAGGGGAAGAACAGTCAATGTCGGAAAATTGGCTTTTTGGCCAAAAAATGTTGAGGTCGTCTTAAGTAACAAAGGGAAGTATTATAATAGGTATTTTTCAACAAAAAATTTTCACTAGGTATTTCCCAACAAAATATCTGTTTTCATAGGTCTTTTCCAGCAAAAAGTTCCATGAATAACCCATATCTTTAAGCCGCATTGATTATCAGGAGAGATATAGACAGCATTATAAGCTTGAGGAGTTACTCATTTTATTCCCAATTGGTTTTACGATAAAATTATATTCGAGTTTGTAATTTGTCTAAACTTTCTTCCATCAACAAGTCCAGCTCCATTTAACAATTAACTAAATTTAATAAAACTCATGGTAATTCAATAACTAGGTTTATAAATAGAACTCCTGGTACTTCAAACTCATTTCTCTTTTTCATTACAAAGGGAATTCCATAGGGTAATATTACACACACAGACACACATAGTTAAGTAATAAAAGGTGTACCGGAAATACTCAATATTAGATGAAATTGCCAACGGTAACAGTTAAAGGAAAAAAAGCTACTGCATGCGGAAGTATTAGTAGTGTGCTAGAGCCGCATAAGGAGGCCAAAAGAGATGAAAGTCAATCTTGTAACAAGTTGTGTGACCTCTAAGATCAACAACTGATGTTGTCATATAGCCTTGAACAAACCTAAAGTCACCAGTGCCACCAACAAAAGGAAGTTCCGAAACTTGGGTATAGTGAGCAGTCCCAACATTCAAAAGCTCACCTTTGTATCCTTTCAAGTTCAAAGTTATCCTGGATAAGCAAGTGGTTCGTTCCCCATTAAAGCTCGACGTTACCGCGGAACCCTCGGTGTACCCCAGCACCTTCGAGGATGGGTTGGGTGTTTCGGTAAGGGGGTCATGGAAAGCAAACAAAGATCCGAAAGGGTTTGATGTTTTGGTGATACCACTTGGCCCGGCGACGCCTTTCACTATGAAGTAAGCTGTTTTGTTGAATGTTTCATGTAAGTAGAGTGTGAAATGGAGTGATTTTAGGCCATGACTTTGGGTTTCATGATGCAGGTAATGCTGAGATGTAGGGATGGCTAACATGAAGACAGGAAGAATTATAGAAAACAAAGCGAAAGCCATAGTAATTAAGATGCTATAAACCATGGATTTTATTTTATACTCTTGAAGAGGTGCTGCGGTGCGAAGCTTATATAGGCAGTGGAGATTTGGGGTTGGTGAAGTTCTTAGCCTATTATACCCCTGGCCAACAAGGATCATAATTAAAAGATTGTAGCATGCGAAATACAGGTCTCTACGATGTGTGTAAATGCAGTTAGGTGTCTGTTACATCCAAATTAAACTTTTGGGCCATTCAATTTTTCTGAAAAAGAGCAGGCCCAATTGAATCCAAATGTTAAGCCCAAGTCACTAAGTATAAAAAATCCCTAAGATAAACATCCAACATTAGTGCCAAAGCTCTTTTGGAAGCAGTTGAAGAAACTGGCGCCAAAGGGCGGGTGAGGGAGTTGGAGGTAGTGGTGTCATAAACAGACTGACCAATGTGTCAACCTGATACCGAATCGACTTGAACCTGGTTTGATCTGTAAGGGTCAGTCTCAAGACCTGACCGAAACCTGACCTGAGATTACCCAGACCAGACCGACACCAGACAAGATCATATTCTGACCTGACCACACATACATGCATTCAAACCCGAACCTGACCGTAACCCAACCAAATATTAACACAAAACCTAACTAGACTCAGTAAATATCCGGTTCAACCCAATTTGTTTATGACCGACCTGAATTCAACTATAATTCATGTTAACTAGATAAAATAAGATCTGTCTTATTTGATCCAATTTTTCAAACCAACCTATTTGGACGACTAAAACCCACAAATTTGTTAAAGTAAAATTATTGTATACTACCTCCGTTTCTTAATAAGTGCAACACTTTTTTATTTGGAATAGTTACAATAAGTGCAACCAAGCTCAAAATGGTAAAAAAAAGTTCAATATTATTACAAATATGCCACCAAAAAGTAAAAAGGGACCACAACTTTTTTGTTTCTTCACTTGAATTACTCTATTTTATTGTGGTCCCAACTTTCTCTCTCTACATTCCTTGGTATGCCCCCACTTTCTCTATGTTGCACTTATTCAGAAACGGAGGAAGTATTATTTTTACTAAAACTGAATTGAACAAAAATTGAGTTTAACTTTACTGATTTTAATTAAAAACCAAACTTAACTCAACCAAAACTGTTTTGTAACCAAACTGATTTATTATTATCTAGATCAAATTGTACTCGAATTCACAAGTCAATTATTTTTACTTTGATCTTTTTACTAAAATTAGAGTTAACTTAACATTATGATTAATCACTTATGACTTGATCGAGTGATTTTCTAACCAAATAACTACAAGTTTACAACTACACTATGTCACTATTATATTCTAAGGTTGAAATATGTGAATGTTTTGCAAAAGTAAAAGGTAACATGAAATTATGATTAGTCACTTCTAACTTGGGAGTACGAGTGACTTTCTAAGTCATTAACTACATACACTATTACAAGCTTTTTACCTAATTACATATTAATTCTTTATTCAAAAACTTAGTAATACCTGAATTTGGAGGTCATTGAAAACTCAGATGTAAAAGACATATCTCATTGATTATAACATAGAACGATATGATCCATACACTAATGAAGATACAAACTCCAACATTGAATTGCCTTTTTTAATTTACACATATAAAATGATCAAAATTGGCTTCAATTCCTTAGGGCGCTTTAAGATTTCGCTTGACCTTCTCTCCATTCCACGAACTTCATTTAAACTGAACATAGTTGTCTTTCCAGATCCAAAGCACTGCATATGTAAAAATATATATAGATTAGATAATCAACAAATTTCAAAAAAAAAATACCAAGAATTGGATAGAACTATAAACCAAGTATGTAACTAGTACAATTCTCTACTACTATACTTGCTTGAAGGGGAAAGGAAAAAAAACTAAAATGATAAATAAGCCCCAATAATCTTTCCGCCGAATTGAAAAAACTGTAAGGCAGAAAATTACATTTCTAAATCGAAAATCATGCAAAGAGGAAATATGAAGATATATGTACTACTAGGTTTCTTGCAAGTTTTTAAAACTAGATCTAGACCAACTTACTAATCAAACTGAGTTAGATAAAGAATAAATATTAAGATTTATATATATGTACAACTATGTTTCTTTTAAGTTTTTTAGAATGAAGTTAGATGAAATAAAAATCTAACAATTTAGAAGTAAAATGTAAGTCCAAGAAGCAAGGAGTATAGAAAGTGATGAAATTTGTAAATCTACATGAAAACATCTTAGAGATAGGGTATTATTTAGCTTAATAAGATCTAACAAGCTTTGAATGCCACCTCAATGTAAAGCTCAAGTCATAACTCATGAACTAACTTCACCATATTTGAGTTCAAAGAATATTCATCTTAGGAGTATTAAGTTCAAATCAGGTACATCAACATTTTTCAATTTTCTGAAAGGAAGGATGAACATAATCAATAAGTATTACAATTTTTTTTTTTCTGTCAACAAAAAATAATAAAGATAATTATCCGGCCAAAGAAAACAAAGAAAGACTACAACATGATCTAGAAGACAAAAGTTTGGAAATCACTAGGTCTATCCTCAACAACAAGAATACCATATTCATAATATAAAATTGCTTGAAATAAAAAACAAAATCGAAAAATCATACAAAAAAAACCCAGATTTATCCACCATTGGATCATCAATAACAAAACCAATAAAAGAACTTAAAGCACTTACTTTTCTTGTGAATTGCCTCCTATAGATCAGCAGCAGTAGCCTCCAAAACAAACCCAAAAATAGATTCACTCACCTGTATACTAAAACAAATCACAAAATTCATGCCAAATTACAACATTAATAACATAAATAAGCTTAAAATCACAGTTAAGAGTGAAACACGAGCACAAAAACTAGAATTAGAGAGAGAGATAACCGAATCATTGAGCTCGATTCCGCCTTTCAATAGCTCCCTTCCACTTCGTGTTACAACCACAAGCTTCGTTTCTTGAGTAGATTTAGAGAAACCCAATTCAGAAGATAAAATTTGCAGTTAACCCTTTTAATTTTACTCGCTGACTGTAAATTATGGCGGAGAACCAAATGGAAATGGTGAGGTAAGGTGAGGAGAGAGAAAGAGGTGAAGAAGAAAAGGCGAGGGGGACGCAGAGAGTAAAAGAGGCGAAAAAGGGGATTAGTTAGGGTTTTTTGATATGTTCTCATCCGTTTGATTGCAATCTTCAACTGATGAGATTAGCTCCCAACTTTGTTTTTTTTTTTTTAAATCTTTTTTATCCCAACTTCAGTTACTTAACTTAATCAATGGTTGGATGTTGATCTTTCTCAAATCAATGGTCTTAATTCATAATCCATGACATTATTTTTTGACCAATGAGAATTGAGAGTGACCAAGCACATGAATTGCTAACTTAATCAATGGTTGGATTTTCATATTTCTAAAATCAGTGGCCTAAACTACTAATAAGCTAGTATTGTATTTTGATATTATTTTGATTTGAGTATTCTAAATTTCTAATTCTAATATTATTATTTTAGTAACTTTAGAAATTAGTAGTATTATTAGAAATTAATAGAAATTATAAATTTTTGGAAATTAAATTAGTATTATTGATTTTTAAGAAATTATTATTCTAAAATTATAAATTAGAAACATGTGAACATGTTACATACGGTGATTAGGGATTAATTTAATGCTAACATGTAAGACATAACACAGTAACAGTTAGCCGATTATTGTCGATGGCCCAATATTAGGATTTAGGACTTATGGCCCGTTTGGTTAGTGGTCATAAATAGTGGTAATGGTAATAAAATTTAGTGTAAATTTGTAAAGAAGTTCTCATGTCAATGACCATGGGAATGAAATTTTATCACAAAACATGGGTTTCCCTATATAAATTTCCATTACCACCCAATACCACCTTCCCAAGTGGTAATAGATAGTAATGAGATTTTAGGAAGAAAATGGATATCTTGGGATGAAGTAGCATAACCATAGGTAATGACATTGGATTTCTTGTACAAATTTACACTATAATGCATTACCATTCCCACCATTTATGGCCTCTCACCAAACGAGCCGTTAATGTCTTAATAATTACATTTACAATTTGACTTATGTCTTATTGTTGATACTTGTTATTGCATTAACTTTATAATATCACTGATATGTTATCACTTTATCAATTATCTATTAATTAGTATTTTTGTACTTAGTAACAATTAATAACTAACAAGTTAGTGAATTACTGAGTTAATAAGTCTAAGTGAGTAACTAACTAAGTGCTAAGTTACTATATGGTTGTTAACAAGTTATTATGTAGTAAGTACTTATTAACTTACTAACTTATGGTAGATTAACCTTGTTAACAATTAACTTCTTGATTTTGTAACAAGTTAGGATTTTAGAAAGAATTGAAGAAGTTGGGATTTTAGTAAGATAAATTTGTAACCGAATGTTCACACAAGTTGATTTGACTTAATCGTTTGATGCACTAGTACAGAATCAACGATTTGCGTCGGATGCGAGGAGCCCATTTGCGTCGGACATGGGTCCGACGGCACAGGTCTCGACGTAGATGAGAGAGATAGGATCTGCGTCGGACTAGCACACGACGCAGCTGATGAGCTATTTGCGTCGGACTATGCTTAACGTGCGACGCATAAGAAGCCTTGCCCCCGCATACAATTGGGATTTGTGTCTCCCATCTGCGTCGCATGTTGAGCTATGTGCGACGCAGATGGGAGACGCACCACCAGCAGCCCGCACTCATTTGCGTCACATGTGGCACAATATGCGACGCAAATGAGTGGTTTTTTATAAAAAAATATAAATCAGTAAAAAATTATAAGCAGCCATATATTCCAAGCATTGATTATGTATTACGAACTGCATTTTACATTATCATTAATGTACAATGAGAGTAAAAAAAAAAATCCCAAGTTCCCAGATCTAAAATTGAAACTGAAAATATATGAATACAAACTGAACTTACTTCAATTTTATTGAACAAATATGTAAAAACATGTAAGCCTACAAATGAATCAAGAACATTCGAGGAAAAGGACTAGAGAAGAACTAAATGAACTTTCCGATGATTCCGTCGACGTTTTCAGATGGCTTCGAGAGGAAGACTTCGAGAAGAACCATGGCTTCGAGATAAAGACTTCGAGATGAATCCCAGATCTGAGAATGAAAAAAAGTTTAAACAAAAAGAAATCAGATCTAAAAAATGAAAACAAAAAAACCAAACATTCAATATTAAACATTCATAACTCGTAATTTTCAACTAGGTAAACATAAAAAAAGGCGAAAATTCCGAATTTTGTTGTTCGATTTTTTGAGAAGTGAGAAATTTTCCGAATTTTTGTGTTTTTGAAGTTTGACGAGAGCAGTGGCCACCAGCACGAGGCGACGGAGAGGCACCAGCACGCTGCGGCGGAGAGGCACAACACACGGGTAAGAACAGAGGAGAGAGAAAATTGGGGTTTTAGGGATGGAGTTGATTTATGTAGAAAGGTTAAAGAGATTTCTCTGGCAACCTTAAAATAAAGCTCGTGTGGCTGAAGAGAGAAGAACAGAGAGGGAAGAGAGAGAGGGAAGGAGAGAGAGTGACGGCTGGGTGTGAAGAAATTGGTAGGGTTTCATATTTTGAAAGGGGAAGTGGGGACAATGTGCGTCGCACTCTCACTTAGGTCCGACGCAAATCATCCTAATGTGGATAAAAATGAAGCGGGCCTGCTTAATTTGCGTGCTTTTTCTGCTTACTAGAAGCAGAATGTAGGAACTAACTTTTGCCTTTCCTATGGAGGGTTATTTGTGTATTTTGGTCTATTTGTGGGTTACTATTCTGCCTTTAAGAATAGTTGCGTATATGTGTTTTTGTCTCATGCATGCATGTAGTGGCAAACTAAAACATCGACCCGTTTTGAAGTTGCTTTTCGTATTCATTTGTTTTGCAACAGCGGTGTTATTATCATTGAAACTATTGGCATAACTCGCAAAAATACGACAGTTTGTAGTTGGATAATTTGAGAAAATTTCACGTCTTTATTATTAGAAGTTAGGATTACACGTAACTAATGAGAGGAGTAACTTTCTTATTACAAAATGTTCTTCAAAGGTAAGGGCAAAGTGCCATAGTTAGAGTTCACAATCTTATCAAACCAATAATTTGCTCCTTAAGCTGCCATTCCGAAGTTACTCAAGAGTTTGCATGATATCTGCTTGCACATCCCTGACTTAAATTGAGATTCAATCCAAATTGCTCTTTGAGTTACTGCATCCACGTTTGCCCAGGAAGTTGCTGGAGAATTTGCCAAGGAAGTTGGTAAAGAACTTGCTAAAGATGTTGCTGGAGAAGTTACCTGGGAAGTTGCTGGAGAAGTTACCTGGGAAGTTGCTGGAGAAGTTGCCTAGGAAGTTGCTTCTGACGTGCCAGCCCCTCGCAAAATGATTTGTCAGACCTAGACCGTTGGCATTTCGCCAACGACCCTCCGATGCTTAAGTCAGTGTGTATATTTGCAAATAAAATGGAAAGTAGGTGCAACAAAGGAATGGTATAAAGAGATATTACCAGGAGCTATTTCCCAAGCGCTTTGTGTTTAGATACTACTTGGGTAACCGCTAAGTTGCGTTCTGGCAGGTTGCAGCCCCTTGTGAGGTGATCAGGCAAACCTAGACCGTTGGCATTTTGCCAACGGCCCTCCGATGCTTAAGTCAGTTAATGTTCGTGGAGGAAAGAAATGAAATGCAAGAAATATAATAATGACTAAAGTTTAGAAGTGCTACTGTTTGAGGTGAGTTGCGTTCCAACTTCGTGGAATTTGCACACCATTTCTGGTGACCAACCTGCATGCTCCGTTGCCTACTACCTTTTCAATTTCGTATTCTGCCTCGTTGTTAGTTGCCTTGAATTCGTAATGTATAGTCGGGCTATTATGTCCCCTTGTGGCGATTTTAATATAAATTCAAGTCCTGCTCCATTTGTATTTGACGCTTCGTCAGTGTCCATTTGGGACTTGTAGTTTGCTCTAACAGTTGCAACAATTCTTTGTCAGCTTTTGTTTGTAGATTTGGACTGAAATCAGCCACAAAGTCTGCCAACGCTTGAGACTTAATGGTTGTTCTTGGTTCGTATCAGATTTCGTAACCACTTAAGTGTACTAGCCACTTGGCCATTCTACCTGACAACTCAGGTTTGTTCATCACAGATTTTATAGGGTGGTTAGTTTTAACGCAAATAGAGTGACATTCAAAGTAAGGACGCAACTTAGTAGAAGCCATAACTAAAGCAAGTATAAGTTTTTCTAATGAAGTATACCTTGTTTCAGCATCTAAGAAACTTAATTAGTATATGGGTGATTGAGTTCCATCTTCTTCTCTTACTAAAACGGCACTTACAGTTGCTTGAGCTACAGCCAAAGTTGCGAGAAGTGGTGGCGTCATCATATAAGTCTTCAAGTTTTGAAATGCTTCTTCATGCTTGCTGGTCCATTCAATTGATTTGTTCTTTCTCAGCACATCATAGAACAGTTTGCATCTATCTGACGACTTGGATATGAATATGTTAAGCACTGCAACTCGTCCGATTAGTTTCTGCACATCTTTGACGCATCTTGGAGATTGCAAGTTGATAATGGTCTTGACCTGCTCTGGACTTGCTTCGATCCCTCTTTGAGTCACGACGTATCCGAGGAACTTGCCGGAGGCAACTCTGAATGAACATTTGCTGGGGTTGAGTTTCATTTGATAGCGCATAAGAATTTCTACTGCTTCTTCAAGGTGCTGGATGTGGTCGCCGACTTTTTTGGATTTGACCAGCATGTCATCAATGTACACATCCATGTTGTCTCCAATCTGCTTTTCAAACATTTTATTTACTAACCTTTGGTAAGTTGCGCCAGCATTCTTAAAGCCAAAAGGCATTACTTTGTAGCAATAAACTCCTCGATATGTGATTAGGGATGGGCATGGGACCCGGTTGGACCCGACCCATTTTAAAGAGTCTGGGTCTAGAGTTTTGAGACCCATTGGGTCTGGGTCGGATCTGGGTCTGGGTGTAAAAAAATGGGTCTGGGTCTGATAGATACAGACCCAGACCCGCCCCAGACCCCCCCCACAGACCCATGTTCTTTTATATATATATACAATGATAATAATAATAATAAATATTTAAAGAGCAATAAAACTTTTTACCTTAACATATGAATTTTTAGATTTTCAAGCAGTCAGCGCGTCTAGTACTCGATCCCTAAACTTATCATTTTATCCATTACCGACCAGGACTAAGCCAACTTGTTGTGGATATTTTAATTTGGAATGTTTTGTAGAAGTATTAGACTATTATGTTGGTATTTTATCATTTTAATAACTAATAAAACAGGTGTAAAAGAAACGCGTGTTGAAAAGATAATGGAAATTCTTAATAAGTTTGAGACTCATTTTGGACCCAGGACCCGCTAGACCCATTGGATCTGAGTAAGGGTCCAGATTTTCTAGACCCTGTGGGTCTGGGGCGGGTCTGGGTCTACATTAAAATTTACGGGTTTGGGTCTGGGTTTAGCTGGACCCGCCCCAGATCCGACTCATGCCTATCCCTATCCGTGATGAATGCTATTTTTTCTTGATCTGCGGGGTGCATGAGGATTTGGTTGTACCCACTGAAAGCATCCATGAAAGTCAGCGTCTCGTGGCCAGCAGTTGCGTCTACCATGGCGTCAATGTGTAGAGGAAATGGGTCTTTTGGGCAAGCTTTGTTGAGATCTGTAAAGTCAATGCAAACTCTTCATTGATAACTTTGTTGCGCTCAATTTGTCCTTTGCGTGGCAGATGAGTTCCTATATATCCAAGGAACATAATGTTTACATAAAAGAGTAAGATTGGTGGGAGTATAAACCCCCACCTACAGCTAGCTAGGTCTGGAAGTTGATTTGCAGGGTGAAGGAAATGTTGAAGCCTGCCTACACAGGCAACATATGGCTTGATGGAAGAAAGGGTTATACTGCCAAAGAAGGGTACAAATGGTTAACAGGACAGAGAGACAAGGTCTCATGGCACCATTGGGTTTGGAACAATGCTAATTTACCTAAGCACTCGTTTATTTCTCGGCTTGCAGCAATAAACAAGCTTAAGACTAGAGTTCAGCTAGCAAAAGCTGGTATTTGCCCAGATACAAGATGTTTGCTGTGTGGTAGTGAACCAGAAGACTGCCTACACATGTTTTTCAGATGTGTTTACAGCAATATGATCTGTAAAGCTGTCATGAGTTGGCTGGGGATGCAAAGCTCAAGAAATGAAAGCATTTTTACTTCATGGAAAAGATGGGGCAGAAAATATAGAAGTAAAAAGAGGCAGAAAGTGTGCTATGCTGCTCTTGCAGCTACAGTTTATTACACTTGGAGGTCTAAGAATCATGTTTTATGGGAGAATGCTGTGTATAGACCAAAGAATGTCATTAAATGTATTAAGTATGATGTGTGTACTATATTAAAGTTGGAAGTTGATTATCAGTGGCCTATTACTAATAAGGAGTGGTTTTACAAACTTTGTGACTCTGTCTAGTTGAAAGTGGGTGGTGTGTGCTAGGTTGGTCTGGTGTTAGGGTGTCTGTTTGCTGGTGGGTAGGTCTTATTTATGTGTCTGTTGTTGCTGTTTTTTTGTGCTGATTCTCTGAATTTGGTAATATAATTTTTTACATTTTACCAAAAAAAAAAGTTTGTTCCTTCAAAGCAACATTCAGATTTGTGAAGTCTAGTTATTGATTTTCTTCAGATGATAATCTTTTCTCAGAAACACAAATAAGGAACATGAACTCCTTTCTTTTAGATCATTCATTCTTTACTAAAAAATGACTCCAATACCTATAAAAATACATAAAAAAATAAATCATAAAATACCAGAAATATAGTAAAACACTTTAAAATCACTTAAGAAACTATCAACGAACATATTAAAACCTACTCTATTTGGGTCTAAAAGTTATGCCATATTTAACACATATCAATGTTGTTGCGTTTGCTTGGTAGACTTTCCAATTAATAGTTACAATTACTCCCTCCGTTTTCTTATTAATTGCTATATTTTCCTTAAATGGTTGTTTCTTTTTAATTGCTACATTGTTTAAACTTTCCTTATTTGGGGTACTTGGCCCACCATAAAGTAATACTATTATATTTGTTTTTCTCTTTTTCCACCCAAAAGTAATACTTTTTTACTTTTTTCCATTATTTTACATTAAATGAATCAAAAAGTACCTTTCAAAAAGCTTAAAAATGACTTTGCCTAAATTATTATGCATACAACAATGTAATAATAAAAAAAGAGGGAGAGAGTATCTATACAACTAAGCTGGCCGACCTTTGCAAATAAAATGACGGTTGTTGAGTTTGCTTGGTAGACGTTCTTGACTTTTGCGCGTCCGTAAAAGTTTTGTCCCATCCATGATTAGTACTTCTAGGTTTAAAAAATGTTTTCCTGATTTGATTAGATTTATCAATTACATACAAACCAAAATCTTTTATCACATAAACTACCAATTAGTAGATGTTGGTATGAGGTGTAGGATGAGCATCCTACACCAGCTCCAAAACGCAAGGCAAGAAGAATAAAACGCACCAATGAACATGCAAAAAGTAATTGATTTGACAGCAAATGTACATTCCCTTACTTCCAGTGTACATGTCGAAAATTCAAAAAGTAATCGATTTGCGATTCTTGTTTCACCATTTAATAACTGATTTGATGACTTCTTATTATTTACATTGTTGTACATTAAGTGAAATTGATTGTACATTACTGGGATGTTTGTTTGTACATTCTTGTTATTTACATTGTTGTAACTAGGATGCCAAACGAATACTTTTATTCTATTATGTTTCTTTGTACATTTTTGGCTTCGTGGTTGTTCATTAACAAAATCAAAATGTACAATGACAGAAAGTAACCCAATTCCTGAAACTGATGTCAAGTGAGTAATTTGCAATCTTTATTTCTTTGTACACTGGTGTGTTGATGTTTGTTCACTGATGAAATTCAATATGTACAATTCAATATGAAATGCAACTATAGGTAGAGCTAGTAATCAAAAAAAGGTACAACAACCAACGCAATAAGGATAAATCACAATGTACATTGATGGTCATTACTTTGATCACTGAAAAAATACAAAATGTACACTCGTATATTATTGTACAACAAACCATATGCATTTGTACATCAAAAATATTGCTGGCCCACTTTTAAAAATGGGAGAGCTGGCCCACTTTCAAAATACTGCCAAAAGTCAGCCAAATGTTTGGCTCTCCTAAAACTAATAAAACGACGTCACTTAGGGGAAGGTGTAGGATGCTCATCCTACTCCCCATTCCAGGATCTAATTTGCGATAAACTACTCTATTTTATTGATTGATATATGATTACTATAACATATCATTCAATAACTTAAAATTTAAAATACTTCACCCGTTCCATAATAAGTGAAACATAGAAATTGGGCACAAGATTTAATAAACATCACTTTCAAAAGCCAAAAAGTCATAAAATACCCTTTTCATTATCAAAAGGAGGAGAGAGAAAAGCAAACCACACAAGTTTGTGATGGGTACTCTTGTCATTTTATCACTTTCTTTTTTCCATTTAAGGTATGTTTCACTTATTATGAAACGTTCTAAAATAGTAAGTGTTTCACTTATTATGGAACGGAGGAAGTACTGAATAATCAATCATAAGAAGAAATGACAAACAACTTGTAGACAATTTATGGATCCAAAGTTGTGTATAATATTTGATAGGGAATATATTATTTTAATCTAGAAAGTAGGATAAAAGATTTAGACCCAAATAAGACCAGTTTAACGGTACTAGAATTATTAGTTGTACTATAACTCCCTCTTACAGA
Organism: Beta corolliflora; assembly: GCA_947648045.1. Lineage (NCBI taxonomy): Eukaryota > Viridiplantae > Streptophyta > Magnoliopsida > Caryophyllales > Amaranthaceae > Beta > Beta corolliflora. The sequence continues at coordinate 7,485,341 of CANSZD010002913.1, forward strand.
GTTTGACAGGGAAACAAGGCAACACACAAGCATGTCATTTCCTATGATAAGTTTACGAGAGAAATGGCAGTTTCCTCCTATTTCTTTCCTTCCCTTCATACTGTTCTTAGTGTTTCTCTACAAATGGATATTTTTTACTAGAAAGCTTGACTTACCACCTAGTCCACCGAAGCTCCCGATCACCGGCCACCTCCATCAACTCGGAAAATTTCCACACCGTTCCTTGCAATCCCTTTCTGGCAAGTACGGCGAGCTCATGTTGCTCTACTTAGGAAATAGGCCGACTCTCGTTGTGTCTTCTGCGACACAAGCCGAAGAAATCTTGAAGACGCACGATCTCGTCTTCGCCAATAGGCCTAAACTACGCTTCATCGATGGAATCTTCTATGGTGGCAACGACGTAGCTTTTAGCTCATATGGTGACAAATGGAGGCGCAGAAAAAGCATTTGCGTGATGCAGCTTTTAAGCAACAACAGGGTTCAATCATTTCAAACAATAAGAGAAGAAGAGGTCGCTCAAGTGGTTGAAAAGATCGAAAGCTATGGTGGTTCAGTTTTGAATTTGAGTGAGATTTTGATCACATTTTCTAAAGGTCTCATATGCCGGACGGCCTAAGGAAAGAAGTACAGCGGCGGCGACAGAAATGGTGCCGAGTTTTATCAGCTCTTCAAGCAGCTTATGGAGGTGATGGGAGCGGTAAGCGTGGGAGATTACATTCCTTTCTTAGGTTGGATTGATAGGTTAAGTGGTTTAAAACATCGGGTGGAAGTTGTGCGGAAAAAGCTCGACGAATTCATTGAAAAGGTAATAGAAGAGCACGACCTTCGTTTGAGTAACGCAAATCAAGAATCCCAGGATGTCAAAGACTTTGTGGACGTTTTGCTTGAAGTTCAGAGAGAAAAACCAGATGAACTTTCGAGAGAGAGCATCAAGGGGATTCTAATTGTACGCTTTTCTTTCTCAATACCTTATAGCATGATTAGTTAGTCCCTCTTTTTTATTTCCTTAAGCACTTTTCAACTCGTAAATCAAATTGACCTGAATCTAGATAACTCATCACCAGTGGCGGATCCAAGATTTAGAGTTAGGGGTAGCATAATATCACGATTATATCTAACGCCAAAAAAAAATCTATCCACAATTTCATTAGGTGCCCCTCTAGAAAAAAAAATGTCTTGAGATATTACTATCTTGTTTTCTCCTCATAAAATTAAAGAAAAAAAAATGTCTTGAGATATTACTATCTTGTCTTGAGAAAGGTATCATTGAGAATTTCCCAAGAGTTATTAAACATAATACATAACAATGTTAAGAAAGTGTATTATATGGGAGTTTTAATACTTGTTCATGATTATGTAAATAATCTTGTAAATCTTTTATATTTAGATAGATAATATTCTTTGTATATGGTTAGTGAGCATTCCTAATTTGTAGCTTGACTTCTGTCATTACTGTTTTATAACCAAACGAATCAAAGGAAACATTCAGTTACTTCATGATCTCAGGCCTCCAACGCCCCACGCCTCCTTCTTCCTCCCACTTTCCTTCGTCTTCCTCATGGCTGCACAATCAGAGTTTCATCCCGCCCTCACCGCCAAGATTAAGACCTTCATTACTACCACTCTCAAGATGGAAAAAGTTTGATATCTTCCACCAAATAGTGACAAACCATTTGGGAAAATAAATTCAATTGTGTAGTACTCCTCACGCCATCAAAAATTATGATAAAGATCCCCACACCAGTTTGCAACCGCTTTAGCAGTAGCAAAAACCATTTGCGACCGCGAAAAGCGGTAGCTAATTTGTTTGCGACCACTAAAGCGGTAGCTAAACTAAATTTTCTTTCAAAAAATTTTAGGGGTAGCATGTGCTACCCCTTGTTACCAAGTGGCTCCACCACTGCTCATGACCGAAGTGATCCAACTCCAACTCAAACTCTAGAGATCTGATTGTAAAGTCAAATACTATTACCATATACATATACATATATATACATATATACACACTAAAGGAGCAGCAGGTGATAGCCTAGTGGTGCTGGCATCACCTCCTCCGATTCCAGAGATTCTGGGATCGAGTCTCATCCCATGTAAGGAGGGATCCCTAATTCTCCCCCCTACTTGCATGGGGCTTCATCTTACCTCATCAAATATATATATATATATATATATATATATATATATATATACACACACACACACACACACACTAAGGACCCTTGGATCCAATAATAGTATGGTTTCCTATCTCCCACATGGGAGACCAAGGTTTAAATCTTGGTGGAAGTAAAAATTTCAATATTGTTGGGGGAGGGAGTTGGGGATTGTTGGGCCTCTAGGTGAGTGACATGTGCAAGGACAGCCCAAATGAAATTCTTTTTACCACTGAGTTCCTGAAAAGAAGCCCCAAAAAAATATACATATATACAACTTATATATATAGAGAGGAAGGCTCTTGTGAGAACACTTTTTATGTAAGAACATATCTTATGTTCTACAAATTAAGTGATATGTTCTAAATTATGTTTTCTTCTCAAGAAGACTCCATTACAAAATTCTTCATTAGATTTTATGAAATTCGATTTACTTAGCTTGAATTCATTAAGTACGAATTTGTTTTGTTTCTCTCTCCTCTAGAAGACTAATTCCCTCTCCTCAAGAATACCAATTTTTTTCCTCAAGTAGACTCATTGAAGCTCCAAGTTCAACTTCAATCAAGCTCTTCACAAACGCAACGAAATTATTCATCAAATTCGTTTTTATTCATTTTTATGAAGATGACCATTTCTACTACTCAACAATAACACCGGCCATTCTCTCTCCTCAAGTAAACTCCACCCAATTTCAACATAAAATTCAACAAAGTTCATCATATGTAAATCAACAAAGTATCATGAATTCAACAGAGGGTAGTTCTTACCAAATTTAACGAATTCTTCATCAAAATTTATGAAATCTGATTTTATTTAGGTTGAATTTCGTGCTCTAAAATTTTGTATTTCATGTTCTAAAATTTGTTATATTATGTTCTGAACTTTGAAAATTCAAGTTCTTAAAAATTATCCCCCCCCCTTTCCCTCTATGTCTCTTCCTGTCTTCATTTCCCCTTTCATGTGTTCCCTTTCAGCTGAGCTTTTTCATCACTCCTGCAACCACTCTTCGCTAAACGTACACCCAATTTTCTATGTCTTCTACTTGTTGATGTTGGTGAATCGTCGAAAGATTGAATATTTGAGGTTTGTGGAGTGTCTCTCCTCTTCATCTTCTTTTTCTCCGGTGGCCAGAGTGTCTCTCTCTGGTAACTCTCTCTCCTATACCTGATGATTCCACCACCTCGCGATTCTTCTAATACTTACATCGTCAGTGAGAATTCATCAATGGCGGACGTTGTTTAAATTAAAACAGTGTATAACATGTTTTAAAACAATGTACACCGTGTTCTAAAACAATGTACACCATGTTCGAAAACAATGTACAACATGTTCTAAAACAACGTAAAACATGTTCTAAAAAATGTACAACATGTTGTAATTTATATAAGAAAGTCTGTTTATTTACAATCGTTCCACTGATGGCGTGCAGTATCTGGATCATTAAATCTGGCCTATCCAACAGCCTATATCTATTCTCACATATGATATATGTTCTCACAATAAGAACCCATTCTCACCGGATCCTGCCTTTGTATATATACATATAAAAATAAAAGATGACATTGATATAGGCAATCCTAAGCGGCAACAACAGATTTAAAGTACATTGCCTGAGTTGGTATTAATTTAGGAACTTGTGACAAAATTAAGTGTTGTCAATTTTATTAATTCTTAGTTATTGCTTGGTAATGTCTTATTATTATTATTATTATTATTATTATTGTTATTGTTATTGTTATTGTTATTGTTATTGTTATTGTTATTGTTATTGTTATTGTTATTGTTGTTATTGTTATTCTTATTGTTATTATTATTATTATTATTATTATTATTATTATTATTATTATTATTATTATTATTATTATTATTATTATTATTATTATTATTATATTATTATTATTATTATTATTATTATTATTATTATTATTATTATTATTATTATTATTGTCATTATTGTCATTATTATTATTATTACTACTTTTATCTTCTTATATGTGAGTCTTATGGCTGTATATATGACTTTCCAATAAATACGACATTGTAAGGGAAGGAGAGGAAGATATATGAATTGTGATTTGCTTCTGTGGGGGTATTTTGGAGAATGAAATAGGGGTCTTGTAATTGAAAAGGAAACTTAAATGCTTTTTGCTCTATCATTAATAAGTGTCTTCTAGTTCAAAAGGAAACTCAAAGGAAGTAAAAAAAAAATTCAATTTTGATATATGCAGCCCTTAAGGTACACAACAAACATTAAATATATATCATTAAATGATATTATTATCTGGATTTATGAAAAGATGAAACGTCATTCAATGTTATTAATGCTTATATATTACTTAATTTTTCTACAATTAACTCCATAATGCAACCTTAAGGGCTACATATATCATGTTTCAACTGTTTAAGTTCAACACTCATATGTATAAATCAAAATAAGTATGTCTTAGTAAGACATTTAACTGTCAAAAATCTATAGCTTGTTAAAATTTATTTGTTAAATTGTATCCTAAAAAAATTATCTTGATTTGATTCAGGACATTTTTGCTGCCGCGACTGAAACCTCGTCTACAACTTTGGAATGGGCGATGACAGAGTTGATAAGACATCCTAAAGTTATGAAAAAATTGCAAGAAGAGGTAAGGGACAATGTTAAATCCAATACCAGAGTATCTGAAGACGACTTAGAGAACATGAAATACTTAAAGGCAGTGATTAAGGAGACACTTAGGCTACACCCTCCCGCCCCGTTGTTACTATTTCGAGAATCTTCCGGAGATGTCAAAGTAGACAAATATGTCATTGCAGCAAGGACTCAAGTGATTATCAATGCATGGACAATCCACCGAGATCCAATATTTTGGCAAGACCCGGAAGATTTTAGTCCAGAGCGATTTTTGAATGAGTACTCGACTGTTGATTATAGGGGCCAACATTTCGAACTTATTCCATTTGGGGCTGGAAGAAGAAGTTGCCCAGGAGTGTCATATGGGATTGTGACTAGTGAATTTCTATTAGCAAGCCTTGTTTATAAATTCAACTGGACATTACCTTATGGAAGAGAAGGCGAGACTTTAGATATGGAAGAAAGTGCCGGTATTACTATTGCACTTCGAAACCCTCTCATGGTAATTGCAATTCCATTTGATACTTAAAATAAATGATCATATGTGCTGTTTGCGGAAAACTCAAATTACTGTTTTAATTTTTCAAGTTATTTTCATGTTAATGTCTGTCATTATATTTCTTGTACTTAATTACATTAGAACTACGTTTCCTTGCATGGATAGAGCTGCAGCATTTTGTTTGTTTACATTTCACAATTTTTTTGAGGTTTAAAAAATTGAAGAGATATTTGATAAAGTATAATTGTGTTCATCTATAGCATATGGTAAATGGAAAGCTTCACGTTGTGGTTGCGGGATTGTATTAGTAATAGGTAGCACATCAATTTTTTTCGCTTTTTGATAAACTTATTGTATGGCTAAGAACCCAAGTTTCATATCCTGTCAAAAAAAAAAAAAAAAAAAAGAACCCAAGTTTCATAGGATCATTACCATAGCAGCCATGAGTATAGTGATGGATGCAATGACAAGTTAACTGACAATAACTCAAGGCTAGTACTTAGTGCACAATAAAAGCGGTTAAGCCTATAGCGGCCATGGTCATACCAGAAAACACATGGATCGATCGTTACACTACATTTGGCTAGATGAAGATTATACACGTGCAGGGGTAGACCCACGTGGGATCCTGGGTGGCACATGCCACCCCCTTATTTTTGTTTAAAAATAAATTTGTTTTAAAAAATTGTTAAAAAACAAAAAAGCCACCCCATTATTTTTGTTTAAAAATAAATTAGTTTTAAAAAATTGTTAAGAAAACAAAAAAGCCACTCCATTATTTTTATTTAAAAATAAATTAGTTTTGAAAAATTGTTAAAAAAACAAAAAAAAAACGTGTAAACCGAATGTGCATCAAGCGTCAGCGTGTTTAGGTAATTAAATAACACCATTCTCAAGTCTGATTCCCAAATATGCACAAAAAGCAAAAACTACAAAAGCTAGACTAAGAGCATGTACAATGGGATGGTTTTTGGGTGGTCTAGCAAATAGTAAAGCTAGCTTTACAAGTTTTGTTATTGGGGCATGTTACAACCCTGAAATTTCCGATACTGATAAAAACATCTTATAATAAATAAACTCAGAAATCCAAAGGTGCTACGCCGCGATAATTAATAATAATAACCGCAAGGCTAATGGTTCTAACTAAAATAATAGACAATAAGTTTTAAATAATTATTACAGACCAACTAGATAGAAAGTAATTAATTATTACAAACCAGAATGTAAATTCTAAAGTCAAATAAATAACAGCGGAAGTCTTTTTAAAGTCTATTAAGCTAAAGGAGATCCAACACACTCTTTAACCCAACCAAAAGCTAACTATCTTCAGGTACCTGCACATTAAACACTGTAGTATCAGTCAAAAGCTGAGCAAGATTTCATACTATAATAAAACAAAACTATTCAATGTCCAGGTAAGATATATAGGAATATCTTACAAATTCATTTAAAAGTTGTACAGTATTAACTTTCTAACAACCTCAAATCCAATCATTCTTTCTTTCTGAACTTTTCTGTAAAACGTTCAAATATAACTCTTTTGTAATCAGTGAGTAGGAAGTAATAAAAATCCAATGAGCTAGCTACGCTCACTAGAGAAGGTAAACACCAAAGTCCCTAGTATGCATACCCCTAACTTGATAACGTACCAAGAAGGAAGACGAATGGCAAGAGTATTCACTACTACATAAATGAGCTATTGCAACTCCTGAAAACCGTTGCAATAAACTCGATAACCGTTGCAATAGAGCTATTGCAACGGTCAGGCAACCGTTGCTGTTGCTGCCCTTGCATTAGATCTAATGCAACGGTCTTAGACACCTAATGCAATGACCAATTGCAACACCAAAAAACCATTGCAATAGATCAAACGTAACGCATGTTTATTGTCTAATGCGTATCCCGTGAACCGTTGCATTACATGTGATGCAACACATTTCATAGTCTAATGCAACGCCTCTATGGTATCCCATGAACCGTTGCATTGCATATGATGCAACACATTTCAAAGTCTAAGGCAACGCCTATATGGTATCCTATGAACCGTTGCAATTTCTTTTTTTTTTTTTGCATATTGTGGCTACTGCTACGACGAATCTATAAATATGTATATATTAACCTGTTAACTTGATGTTGATACAAAGCTGAAATAATTCAAAAAAAATTCCAAATAAACATAATGATAAATTAGATTTCCAAAAAGACCCATATAAATATATTCAAGGTCATCCAATCGTCCGACAATTTCCAACACCAAGTACTTAATATATTAGTACTATTGTATATATATCAAATCCCAAGAGAAGTTCGATCACCTAATATTTTTACTTCCAACCTAAAATATATGCACCAAAAAATTTCTACTTCTAGCGTAAATATATTCCCAAAAAATAAGATCACTTGCTAGTTGCCTAATTAATTCCAAAACCATGTTCAACTTTTAAGTGAGATCCACCGCCAAACACTTGTCATTCGTGCGACCGCAACTGTTCTTCACGTTCCACTTTTTCCTCTCCTTGATGTACCTACACAATTATACAAAAGTTTTGTAAAGCATGACATATGGTTCTAATAATACACATAGAGATAAGGGACTAATCTATCATCACGGGATATTAAAGATCAGAAAAGATATAATGCATAAATCTTGCCTGATTTAACAAGTATGTCCCGGAAGATAATTCTTGTTCACTATTCTGCTCAAGGGCTTCATTGCTTGCAGTAGTTGCATCCCTTGCACTAGAAGATACTCCCTCCGGTCTTTATTAGTTTACCCGTTTCTTTTGAGTTTTAATAGAAATAATGTTGTTGGACATAGAAAGAAAGATGAACTATTATTTTATATTAAAGTTGAATGTATGTGTGATGGAAAGTTAATGGTCCCATTCCAAAAATAGAAACAAAAGAAATGGGTAAACTAATAAGGGACATCCCAAAAAGGAATACGGGTAAACTAATAAAGACCGGAGGGAGTACTTGGAAGTCAGAAACCACAAGATTTATACCAGGATTAGCTTCTCGTAGTTGTTCTACCCACTCCGTTTGAATGCCTTGTAGGAATTCTTGAGGAAGTATGTAACGACATTTTGTGCCCCCTTTCTTTAGATTAGTTTTGGTTGCACTTTTCCTGTAGAGGCGTACCCGTCCACTATGCTCCGTCTTTTTTATCACTTGATTGTATGGATCCTCAATGTTATTCATGTTCTTTAGATGCTAAAGTCTCCATTTGTTCCTTTCCATGAAAAAATGATAAAAGATTACATAGATTTTAAAGAATATATATATATATATATATATATATATATATATATATATATATATATATATATATATATATATATATATATATATATATATATATATATATATATATATATATATATATATATATATATAGTAAATATAACTCACAATATTGTCTTTTGTTTTCCCAAAGCTTGTTTTGTAAGTCTTTTTCGGATCTCCCAACCTTGATTCTTTGTATACCTTTGCTCGAGAGGGTTCTTGCTTTTGTGGATCAGCTTGTTGCTGTCCATAAACAGATTCATGCAAATGAGTATAGTAACTAACCCAATTACGAGTATGGTGAAAAAATAATCAAATCCATAAACGAGTATAATAACTAATCGCTAGAACCATACCTAATAAATACTACAATCTGGTAATGGCAACAATAGGTACAACACACTAGAATTTACAAGATGCAAGGATTTCTTGTGTTATCATAACTGTTCTGTGCATTTTTTTGTAAACAAATTGACTAAAATTACTGGGCTGCTTGATATTAGCACCAAGAATGTCAAAGGTTGAGCAATCCATGTGTAAGGAAGGTTGCTAGAGTCTTTGAGGTCTGGGAGAATTATACATGAGTCTAATAAAAAGTAATTGGAGTAATCACATTTCTTACTTTTCATGAAGTATACTAGAAAAAACTGATTATCAAAGGTAATTACCAACTTATGACGTAGAATGGGGCAAGCAAATAGCATGGATATAGTGAAAGATAGAGGGTTTACTACTTGCATTGTTAGCATACTGGTAATAAAAAAGAGGCTACTATAATCTCAATTCTACATTGATCGGTACACGATGAAGATGAAATTCCCATTTCGCAGGCTAGACATAATTAATTGAACAGATAGATACACAAACAACCACATCATCAACTTGACAAGTTCAGCATTCTTCTGAACTCTCTATACTATGTTGAGAAGCAATTCCATCAAAGCTAAAGTATCATTTCTTAATTAATTGTATGTTTAAGGATTAAACTATTCAAGCACTCTAGAGATATCACAATTTATACATGTTACCATATTTACCAAATAATCAAATCAACAATAGCAAGTCATCCATTATCCATAAACCCAAATGCCAAAAAGTACAACACTCAAGTAGCTACATAATTGAATTCCCGAGTCTCTTTGATAGATCTATCTCCAAAAATTGTTTTCACAAGGCAAGAACTCAACTTTTCATAATAGGTAAGGTTATAGGAGCACTCACTTTCTTGTTTTCAAATAGGGGATCATCTTTAGGCAATTCCAAAACCAAGAAACAAACATCACCTATATTAGCAGCTACATTACTTGATGGCTGCAACGCCAGCAAGTGAACAAATATCAATGTCAGAAAACACAAAAAGAAAAAGATTCATATCACATTAAAATCCGATAAATATTTCACACTTTAAATACCCAAAAACCAACAATAATGAAGCCTCCAAAGACGAGGCAAGATATCGTGAGACAGAGTCTTACGCATTGAAGTAATGGCTTTTTGCTTCATTTTGGCCATCTTTGCCCGATCTCCATTCCATAATATAAAAGGAGGGCCAGCCGGCCAGGGATTCCTTGCTTTCTTAACCACCTCTCTTGCCATTTTGACTTCAACAAGAGAGCGTGAAGCAATTTCACTATAATATATGCCACAAAAATACATAAAATGGACCCTGCCCCCTAAATCCCTCATTGTAAGAAGCAAAGTGGTCTTCTACTAATATATCCATCAGATTTATTTCCAGGTCTAAGTTAGTTTGGCTTTGGAAATGCGAATATATAGAAGACACCAAATATCATCATGCCAGACTCGAAGACACCAAAAATAAGTCAAAAATATCAATACTCACTGCAAACATAAATTAGTAATTTCTGCCAAAAAATCTCCGCTAATAGAATTGCTAATTGAGGAGAAAGAACTAATCTCGAATTTCAGTAGCATGAATATTAGAGCAATAATCACAGCAATTAAACATTAGGGATTTCAAAATCAAAGAAAGAATCGAAATACTAAACTCTGAGCAACAAATATAAAAGTGTGAGTGTTTTTTTCCTTGAGCAAACCAATTGAGACAGAGAGGACGACCGAGCGAAAACGGTGGGTACTGGCACAATCCAAAGAGCATGTGTCTGGCGATGGCTCGGAAATGACGCTCTCTGACGGCAATTAGGGTTGGGATTGAGGGGATTCTGATGGAGTTCGTGCTGGTTGAAGGGATGCAAGTAGCAAATTGCTCTTCCATGAAAAAGTTGATTTTAGACACTGGGTTGAGCAGAAGATTGTTTAAATTGAGAAACTGGGTTGAAGAACTCCTTCGTGCGTGAGAGAGAAAACTGGGTTTCAGAAATCTCGAGAAATTGGTGAGGGGAACTAATGATGCTGAGTTGTTGACCAGTGCTTATTAACAACTGAACGGCCGCTGCATCTGCTATGCTCGAACCATTGCAATAAGTTATACAAGCGAATCACAGCGAATGCAATAGTTGTCCTGCACCCGTTGCAATAGGTTCCAAAATCATTGCATTTGACACTCTAATGCAACGGTTATGTTAAACCGTTGCACTAAAGTGTTGCATTACTATCAAACATTGCATATACCGTTACATTAGACTAATCCGTTACATTAAACAGTTGCATTAAGGTTAACCGTTGCATTAGACCGTTACTTATGCTTCAAAATGTAGTAGTGATTGATCAATATACTCCCAACTACTAAAATAAATTGTTGAGACACTGTTAACTCAACATACTTCCATACTCGAGGAATACCGCTTACCGACAACCCCACAATTTAATTAAACTTGATAATAATGAGGAACTTCCTCCTTTTAATATGAATCTCATAAATAATATCATAAACTCTTTCGATATAAATATCGAGAATAATTTAAATCTCAGAGTATAAACTTCATAAAACAATCTCATTGTAAAAATAAATTTCTAAACAATGTGAAAACATTTCTGAACTCATCTGTACAAGCAAAGTAAGAAATCTTACCTTATCAGCAATCACAATTAATGGATCTCAATCTCATGTCAAAAAGGTTCCTCTACGAACCCGCAATCTACAATATAATAATATAGTATAAGTCTCATATTATTACGCCTAGGCTTGACTCGACCCTAAATATATTGGCTTGAGAAACCTCACCCATTAACTAAAGATATACTGCAATGCATTTGCAAAGTATGAAAAGCTTACAATAAATAAAATCGATATCATGCCATTCCATACCACATGTGAAGGGGACAACTTACTGCTTAGTCATAACTTCATATAAGTGGTATTTTATGCAAAGTACAACTTCACTACTACTAGGAGAGGGCAAAGTATCAAATGGCTTACTTGATTGAACGGTTAGCAGGGGGCCAATGATCCAATCATTCTATGCTTAGCATTAAAAGAAGGCATGCTATGGAAGGTGCTAGAGCAAATTATATTTCCTTGTCATTAAGATGATCAGTACATTCGTCTTTTTGAGTGAAATCTTGCTAATTTTGACCATTATTAACTACTACTTAACAAAATACACTTCAAACGAAAAAAAACATAAACATTCCACCATTATAGTAAGGTTACTGCACCACTAACATATTGAGGTACAAAACAATACCAAACGGACTAAATTTCACTCATTCAAAAGCTATTAGACATAATCATTCACAACCACAATATCGTAACTATAAACCCCAACCTTAACTATCACACTACTACATACACTCATGTTAATTTCTGATATATTTCATTGAACAAACAACTATAGTATTATACTAAGATTCGACAACCCACAAACAATCCACATAACAATAAATTTTAGGGTAAATTTTGAAACTAATAATATTGCAAATTAAATCCGAAAACATGTTAACTAAGTCATATTAACCATCAAACATGAACTAATTACTCAAATTTCGTATAACAAACTTTTTCCCCAAATAATTTTACTCAAGAACCCTAATATAACAAAATCCCCAAATTCGAAAAATCAATCAAATACGAATCAGACTTAAGATTATAACTTACTTGATTAAGGTGAATAAATAGAGTAATATTACTCAGAAAAGGACCCGAACTTATTATCTTTGACCCGACTTTTCGACCCGAAATTCGCAAAGCCAAACTCGATTCTCCCTCTTCAAAACGCCCACAAAATCGAGATATGATAAAGATGAATGAACAACACTTGATGTTTGATGATGGATGATAAGTTCTTTTGTAGATTTAATGGACTTCTTGGTTGAAGCAAGTAGGAAAAAAAAAAGAAAAAGAAAAGAAAGGTAGAAGAAGGGAATATGCACGCTGGGAGGAAGAGCAGTAATGTTGCTCTTCTAATTTTTGACTTTTGGTTTTATTTTCCTAACTTTTATCTCTCCTTATAACAGTTAGGTAACTTAGGGTGTTTAACTTAGGAAATTTAGGAATTAGGTTTTTTTTTACCCTTTCTAAGATAAAGTCAAAATGGAAAATAAAAAATATATTTAATAAAAGAGTATTTTAAATTATTTTTATAAACAAAATATATAAATAATTACTACACGAGTATAAAAATACGGGGTGTTACAATCTACTCCCCTTAAAATAAGTTTCGTCCCGAAACTTAAAGTATTACTCAAATGATCAAACTCATACTCTTGTTTCTAAAAACAGCTCATTAACTCTATAGGTTAGCCAACAACTATCACTTAAATGATAAAACCTCAACTTGCATTTCACTTTTCTCATAGATAAATCAATGGATCAAAATCATAAACTCTCTACCATCATAGGAATGTTCGTAATATAGCAAGTAGGGAGTGAAACACATCGAAGCTTTATCAGAAAATTTTTAATCACACATGTTACCATAACAACTTTCAACACTAACGCATGTAATTAGTATGAATTCTACCCCCCTTAAAAAGGGAGTTACGACCTCGTAACTAGAAATTTACCTGGGTGAAGAGATGGGAATACTTAAGACGCATAGCATCCTCAGCTTCCCAAGTCGACTCCTCCGAGTTGTGGTTTGACCACAACACCTTCACAATCTTTGTCTCACCTTTGCGAGTCTTCCAAACCTTGTGATCTAGAATCTGAACTGGAAACTCCTCATAAGTCATGTTATCATCCAACTGGAGAGACTCTTGCTGTAGCACATGCGAAGGGTCACTAATGTATCGCCGCAACTGAGAAATATGGAACATGTTATGCGCACGATCAACGCCTGGCGGCAACGCCAATATGTAAGCCACCTCCCCTATTCTCTCCAGAATCTCGTACGGACTAATGAACTTAGGGCTCAACTTGCCCTTCTTCCCAAATCTCATCACTCCTTTCATAGGAGAAACCCTAAGCAACACCTTCTCTCCCACCTGAAACTCCTCATGGCGACGATGCTTATCACCATAGCTCTTCTGTCTATCTTGTGCCGCCTTCATTTTCTGCTGGATGAGCTTTACCTTTCAGCCGGTCTCTGAATCATCTCTGGACCAATCACAACAAACTCGCCAATATCACTCCAACACAAAGAAGTACGACAGCGCCGTCCATACAAAGCTTCAAATTGTGCCATCTGAATGGTAGAATGGTAGCTGTTACTATATGAGAACTCTATCAAATCAAGCTTATCCTCCCAAGAGCGCTGGAACTCTAAGGCACAAGCCCTCAACATATCCTCCAATGTTTGTATAGTGCGCTCCGTCTGACCATCTGTAGCAGGATGAAAAGTTGTACTCATCTTCAACTTAGTCCCTAAAGCTTCCTGAAGCTTCAGCCAAATGTTAGACAAGAATCTGCGATCCCTATCTGAAACAATATCACTCGGAACACCATGAAGTCTAATTACGTGCTCTCTATAAGCAGTAGCCAATCGTTCATGCTTCCAAGTATTCTTCATGGGAACAAAATGAGCAGACTTGGTAAGACGATCCACAATAACCCAAATCATATTATTCCCCTTTAGTGTTCTCGGAAGTCCACACACAAAATCCATTGAGATCGAGTCCCATTTCCATGCAGGAACCTCTAAAGGTTGAATCATCCCCTGAGGCCTCTTGTGCTCACTCTTGACCTTCTGACAAGTCAAGCATCTTGAAACATACATAGCAACATCCGTCTTCATATGAGGCCACCAAAAAGTCTGCTTGAGATCTTTGTACATCTTATCCCCTCCAGGATGAACTGAATATTGCGCTGAATGAGCTTCTTCTAAGATCTTTTCCTTCAACTCAGGAACATTAGGAACACACCATCTCCCCTTGAATCTCACGCTACCATCCTCAACCACTGTGAAATTGACATGCTCATTAGCTTGCTTGTCCTTTAAGAACTTATCTTGTACTTGTGCTTTTTTGATCTCATCATATAAAGTGGACTGAATCATAAGAGAATTAAGCTGAGCTCCCAATTGCACTATCTCCACATCAAGATTCTGAAACTCCTCTAGAAGACGATTCCTCGAACGCATGGTCTGCAAACAGTGAGAGGATTTCCAGCTAAGTGCATCTGGCAACAACATTGGCCTTACCCTCATGGTACTGAATCTCCATATCATAATCCTTGATCGGTTCTAACCATCTCCTTTGTCTCATGTTCGGCTCTCTCTGAGTGAAGATGTATTTCAGACTCTTGTGGTCCGAAAATATCTTGAATGATGTGCCAAGCAGATAATGACGCCATATCTTAAGTGCAAAAACAACAGCTGCCAACTCTAGATCATGCGTCTGATAATTCAACTCATGGTTCTTCAGTTGCCTAGAAGCGTAAGCAACAACCTTTTTATCCTGCATAAGCACACAACCAAGACCATTCTTCGAACCATCTGTGAACACTTCGTACTCAAGGTTACCATCAGGTAAAGTCAACACAGGAGCTGTGGTGAGACGCTCCTTCAAAATCTGGAATGCCTTCTCACAATCATCATCCCAACGATACTTAGTATCCTTCCTCATCAATGCAGTCAACGGCCGAGCTATTTTTGAGAAGTCCTTCACAAACCTCCTATAATAACCCGCCAAGCCAAGGAAATTGCGAATCTCGGTCACACTATTTGGAGTAGGCCACTCTGAAACAGCTTGGATCTTTGATGGATCAACTGAGACGCCCTCTCTAGAAATGATATGACCAAGAAAAGCAACTTTCTCCAGCCAGAATTCACATTTGGAGAACTTAGCATACAACTTATTCTCTCTCAGGACCTGCAGAACTGTGCGAAGATGCTCTTCATGCTCACTGGCATCCTTTGAATAAATCAGTATATCATCTATGAACACCACCACAAACTTATCTAGGTATGGCCTGAGGACTCGATTCATCAAGTCAATGAACACAGCTGGAGCATTAGTCAACCCAAAGGGCATAACAGTAAACTCATAGTCCCCATAGCGAGTTCTGAAAGCCGTCTTAAGGAATATCATTCTCTGCAATACGGAGTTGATGGTATCCAGATCTTAGATCAATCTTAGAGAAAACTCCAGCTCCCACCAACTGATCAAACAAATCATCTATTATTGGCAAGGGGTACTTGTTTTTCACTGTAACATTGTTGAGCTCTCTGTAATCAATACACAGACGGAGACTCCCATCCTTCTTTTTCACAAACAAAACAGGAGCACCCCATAGAGATACACTAGGCCGAATATAGCCCTTATCCAGCAACTCTTCTAACTGAGCCTTAAGCTCTTTCATTTCAGCAGGAGCCATTCTATAAGGAGGCTTAGAAATAGGTCCAGTTCCAGGCATCAAGTCAACACTGAACTCAACATCACGTCTCGGAGGCATGCCGGGAATATCATCAGGAAAAACATCTACAAACTCATTGGCAATTCGAACATCTTCAACACGTGGCTCTTCCTTACTAGTGTCGTGAACATGGCACAAGTACATAGGACATCCCTTTCTCAAATAGGATTTCAGAGTCAAAGCAGAAATGATTTTCAAAGAAGACCCTCTATAAAACTCATGGACTCCACTAGGACCAACTATAGACACCTTTTGTTTCTCACAATCTATCTTGGCTTTATGCTTACTAAGCCAATCCATCCCTAGAATTACATCAAAATCATGCAAAGGAAAAGTTATCAAATCAGCTACTAGGGTGGTACTAACACACATAATAGGGACACCGGGATACAAATTATTACAAGTTATGATCACACCAGAAGGAGTAGAGATGTCTACATCACAAGTTATAGAGTTCTCTAACCTTAACTTTTTCACAAGAGCTTCAGACACAAAAGAATGAGAAGCACCAGAATCAAATAGCACATAAACAGACATCGAATGAATAGAAAAAGTACCGGTGACCACGTTGCCCTTGGTGTTTGCCTCAGTCTGGTTCATCACATGAACCTGCCCAGTGTTCCTGCTCACATCACCTCTGTGTGCCTGAGTAGCATTAGCAGTCCCTCCATTGCGATTAGGTGCAACATTCCCTGAGGTAGAAGGAGCAGGACGAGTGTTGTTTCCATTATGGGGTCTCTTATCTGCTTGTCCCCCATTCCTCGAACTCATCTCAGGCCTGAAGTTCCTCGATCTTGGGTTAGTAAAGCATTCGTAAGCACGATGCCCTTTCCTCCCACAGTGATTACACTCCACCAAATTACCATCACAATCCTTGCCAGGGTGGTTCTCACTACAACGTTTGCAATAGAAAATCCGATCAGTCCTCTGGTTCTGGCCTTGGGGCAGACTACGAGAAGGAGTGGAATTCTGATTGTCCTTAGAATACTGCTGACTGGAACCTCGCTTGTTGTAATTACCACTAGAATCACGGTTGCCAAAGTTTCGATTTTTAGTGAAACCCCCTCTACCTTTGTTGTAACCAGTGGAACCAGATGTATCACCCTTTTCAGTAGCCTGAGTAGACCCCGCTGGAGTGGATTTCAACTTCTTTGCAGGTTGCCTCTTCTCCTTAATCCTCTCAGCATTACAAGCACGAGTGTACACCTCCTTCACTGCAGTATACTCACCAGCTCCCATCCTAGAATGAAGATCGGGGTCTAACTTCTCCTCGAATTTCACCGCTCTCTCCTGCTCATCAGGAACTAACCCCTTAGCAAAACGAGCCAACTCCTGAAATTTCACATATAACTCATGAACGGACATATCTCCCTGCACGAGATCATTAAACTCCGTCCCCTTCCTCTTCCTCATATGGGCTGGAAAAAACTCATCACGGATCGCCTTTTTGAACTCGGTCCAACTAAACTCTCTCTCCTCCATGAGCTCTTCTCCTTCCTCATCCACAGTTACCTTAGTAGTCAGATCAAACTTGTTGTGAGTCCACCAAATATCAGCATCCTCAACCAGATAATAGGCAGCAGCATCAACCCTCATCTCATCAGGGACTTGGAGAGTGGTAAAGATTTTGTCAAATTCTCTAATCCAGTTCTCCATCTTGGTAGGATCACCCTTACCATCAAAAGAAGAAGGTTTCTTCTGGTCAATTGCCTTAGAAATCACAGCAGTCTTGGAACTAACATTGCCAGCAACAGGAGTAACAGGACTATTAAGGGTAGCCGCTTGAGCCTCAGCAAATTTCTCCATAGCATCAGTTAAGGCTCGAGTGGATTGAGCTATCTCGCGCATCATACCATTCGAAATTGAGCTTCGAGTACGTGCGTGTCTACGCATCATCTTAAAAGCACAATAGAAACAAAGGTAAACCAAAATTGATCCACCCTTAGCAAATAATAAATACAATGCAAAAACTTACATAGTTTATAATTTTACTAGTTTCTAAACTCCAATAAATCAAGCAATCAAATGAAATGTGAAGTATATATCATCAGCATATAATAATAATATAATTCCTTCTCTTCCCATATCACTTCCTCACAACGGTTTTTCAATTTTAATAAGTTTATTTACCTATTCATGTTTAAAATCGTCTTAAAGAAGTCTTAGTAACCTAAAGCTCTGATACCAACTGTAACAACCCTGAAATTTCCGATACTGATAAAAACATCTTATAATAAATAAACTCGAAAATCCAAAGGTGCTACGCTGCGATAATTAATAATAATAACCGCAAGGCTAATGGTTCTAACTAAAATAATAGACAATAAGTTTTAAATAATTATTACAGACCAACTAGATAGAAAGTAATTAATTATTACAAACCAGAATGTAAATTCTAAAGTCAAATAAATAACAGCCGAAGTCTTTTTAAAGTCTATTAAGCTAAAGGAGATCCAACGCACTTTTTAACCCAACCAAAAGCTAACTATCTTCAGGTACCTGCAGATTAAACAATGTAGTATCAGCCAAAGGCTGAGCAAGATTTCATACTATGATAAAACAAAACTATTCAATGTCCAGGTAAGATATATAGGAATATCTTACAAATTCATTGAAAAGTTGTACAGTATTAACTTTCTAACAACCTCAAATCCAATCTTTCTTTCTTTCTGAACTTTTCTGTAAAACGTTCAAATATAACTCTTTTGTAATCTGTGAGTAGGAAGTAATAAAAATCCAATGAACTAGCTAGATTCACTAGATAAGGTAAACACCAAAGTCCCTAATATGCATACCCCTAACTTGATAACGTACCAAGAAGGAAGACGAATGGCAAGAGTATTGATCAATATACTCCCAACTACTAAAATAAATTGTTGAGACACTATTAACTTAACATACTTCCATACTCGAGGAATACCGCTTACCGGTAACCCCACAATTTAATTAAACTTGATAATAATGAGGAACTTCCTCCTTTTAATATAAATCTCATAAACTTTTTTGATATAAATATCGAGAATAATTTAAATCTCAAAGTATAAACTTCATAAAACAATCTCATTGTAAAAATAAATTTCTAAACAATGTGAAAACAAATCTGAACTCATCTGTACAAGCAAAGTAAGAAATCTTACCTCATCGGCAATCACAATTAATGGATCTCAATCTCAAGTAAAAAAGGTTCCTCTACGAACCCGCAATCTACAATATAATAATATAGTATAAGTCACATATTGTTACGCCTAGGCTTGACTCGACCCTAAATATATTGGCTTAAGAAACCTCACCCATTAACTAAAGATATACTGCAATGCATTTGCAAAGTATGAAAAGCTTACAATAAAAAAAATCGATATCATGCCATTCCATACCACATGTGAAGGGGACAACTTACTGCTTAGTCATAACTTCATATAAGTGGTATTTTATGCAAAGTACAACTTCACTACTACTAGGAGAGGGCAAAGTATCAAATGGCTTACTTGATTGAACGGTTAGCAGGGGGCCAATGATCCGATCATTCTATGCTTAGCATTAAAAGAAGGCATGCTATAGAAGGTGCTAGAGCAAATTATATTTCCTTGTCATTAAGATGATCGGTACATTCGTCTTTTAGAGTGAAATCTTGCTAATTTTGACCATTACTAACTACTACTTAACTAAATACACTTCAAACGAAAAAAAACATGAACATTCCACCATTATAGTAAGGTTTCTTGCACCACTAACATATTGAGGTACAAAACAATACCAAACGGACTAAATTTCACTCATTCAAAAGCTATTAGACATAATCATTCACAACCACAATACCGTAACTATAAACCCCAACCTTAACTATCACACTACTACATACACTCATGTTAATTTCTGATATATTTCATTGAACAAACAACTATATTATTATACTAAGATTCGACAACCCACAAACAATCCATGTAACAATAAATTTTAGGGTAAATTTCGAAACTAATAATATTGCAAATTAAATCCGAAAACATGTTAACTAAGTCATATTAACCATCAAACATGAACTAATAACTCAAATTTCGTATGACAAACTATTTCCCCAAATAATTTTACTCAAGAACCCTAATATAACAAAATCTCCAAATTCGAAAAATCACCGTATAGATGATGACTATTTTTGTAGCTCGAGAAAGGTGAAGGTTATTCCAACGTACAAGTTTCTTAGTAATTTTGTCAACTAAGAATGGGAAGGCTGGCACTTTTGGACCTGGAATATCAATTGGGACACCTAAATGAATTCCCATATTTTGAGTTTGAGGCATTTGGAGAATATTTTTAAACTCAAGTTGATTGGTTGGAGAAGTGTTTTGGCTGAATTTAATGAAGGATTTATTAAGGTTTAGTTGTTGACCTGAACTCTTACAAAACCTATCAATAATGCGTTTCAGGTTTCTACAAGTTAAGCTGGGACGGTTTTAGAAAAAGATTGGCGTCGTCAGCAAAGAACAAGTGATTAATAAGGGGACTTCTTCTTCTTACTCTAATGCCTTGAATAAGATGAATGTTTTTCGAGAGAGTAAGCATTCTAGAAAAAATATCCATGCGAGAATAGAAAGAGATAAGGTGAAAGAGGATCACCTTGTCTTAGGCCACACTTGGGGTAGAAAACTTCATAAATTTCCCCATTAAGAAGTACCTTGTAGGAAACTGTCGAGATACATTGCCATATCCAATTACACCAAATTGGAGGAAAACCAAAACCTTGTAGAACCTTAATTATAAAGCTCCAATGAACTCGATCATAGGCCTTGTTCATATCAATTTTGATTCTTTGCAAAGGTAGATGAGTCTCTCTTCTTTTGATTAATGTAGTGTAGTAATTCATGAGATAGAAGAATATTGTCAACAATACTTCTGCCAGGTATGAAGGCATGTTGAAAATCTTCTAGGATATAAGGTAATACTTTTTTGAACCTTAAAGATAGACATTTTGTAATACATTTGTAGATTGTATTACATAGGCTGATTGGCCTTAAATGAGAGGCTATACGAGGTGGCTCAACCTTGTGAAGTAAGACCAAAGGAGTGTTGTTCCATTCAGATAGTAGGAAACCTGACGAGAAGAAAGATTGAACAGCTGCAATAATGTCTTGTCTAATAATATTCCAGTGGTGTATAAAGAATTCCGCTGGAATACCATCTGGACCAGGAGATTTATTTATCGCCAATTGAGAACATGGCTTGTTGAATTTCATCTTCGTCAAAAGGAGCTTGGAGCATGAGAACAAGTGATTGGTCGAGTTGTGGTAGATCTAATTCTCTAAGAATCATGGCAGTTTCTTCCTCTGTTTCTCTTGAACTAGAAGAATTGAAGATGTTCTTAAAATAATCCGTGATATGTTGAGAGATCACCCTAGTATTAGTTAACCAAGCTCCATCTTGGTCTTACAACATAGTAATTTCCTTATTATTCTTTCTTTGCCTTATCTTGTTATACAATAAGGAGGATGGTACCTCCCCAAATAGGTACCATGTATTCTTCATTCTTTGTTTCCAGAATTGAAACCCAATAAAGATGGAAGGTAGTTGTTGTTGTATTGCTTGAATGTACGTATGTCCATCCTCATAATTGGTAATATTTTGTCCAAGCATTGTTAGGTCCTTGCAAAGATGTTTCCAATCTATACCCTGGAACTTTTGTGATTTAGACACCATTGTTTGCACTTAACTTGATGAAGTTTTCGAGAAACAATGAACATAGATGATCCTTGGAATACTTGTTGCCAACAATTAGCTATGATACTGATAACTTAAGGAATGTCAAGACACCAAGTTTCAAGTTGGTATGGACATTTGGAAAGGTGACCAATGTTGTTGGAAGAGTAGATTATAGCTGCATGGTCAGAAGTGGTGATGGGTTCATGTATAACCAGATGGTTATCGAATTTTTCCTCCCAACTTTGTGTCATATACTTCCTCCGTTTCACAATACATGCACCATTTACTTTTTCACGCACTCCAACATTCTTCTTTGGATATTAATATCTTTAATTGTGTATAAGTAAAAATTATAAAAAGTTGATATTCGGAATCCTCGCATTGAGACGAATTTAACAAGATCCCACTTGACTATGTTTTTTCTTACGTAATGGTGAGAGAAAAATTATCAAAGTTGCTTGGTGAATAGTGCCTAAATGTGAAATGGTGCATGTATTGCGAAACGAAGGTAGTATGCTCTATCAATACGTTCCATAATAAGAAATGGAGGTTGTTGTTTATTTGACCAAGTAAATTGATATAGTCAATGGGTATTAAGGGGAGTTGTAATCTCCACTCCTTGAAACTAGTCCATCCCTTGATATGATGAGAACCCCCCAGTAAACTAGTCAGTTCATTCCATACCTGAGGCGTAGCCTCTACAACTAGGGCACCATAAACAAAGCAAACATGCCAAAAGGAAGCATCAGGCTCCTCAACCTTACATAGCACAAAATTGGTTGAGGAGGCCAAACAAGAAATCACAATAGTCGACCAACCTAGGACTACTAGACCCCCACTAGTTCCTATGGCATCCATGCCACAAACAAAAGAAGGTTGAGATACATTAAACATAGAAGAAACAATACTAACAGAGTTTTTTGTTTCACATAAAAACATAAGTTTAGGGTGATGACACGAAATAAGCCACCTAGCATATGATAATGCAAGGGAATTGTCATCTCCTAATCCCCTTGCATTCCAACTTATAAGCTTCATGGCCTCTG
Source organism: Beta corolliflora (assembly GCA_947648045.1). Lineage (NCBI taxonomy): Eukaryota > Viridiplantae > Streptophyta > Magnoliopsida > Caryophyllales > Amaranthaceae > Beta > Beta corolliflora. The sequence continues at coordinate 7,508,352 of CANSZD010002913.1, forward strand.
TGGAAGCTGAAGTGGGTCAGCTTCCAAGCCCTGAGGTGGAGTAAGAGAGAGTACCAGAAAGAACTGAAATTCTATGTCGTCCTTGTTATGATCTTGGATTGGAATTCTACTTGTTGAAGCTTGGTCAGTTTTGCACCTTTTCGAACCTGAGACAACATCTTCATGCCAGGCCCTTTTCATTAACTTTGAGGTGATTTCTTCTCCAATTTTAACCCCTATATCAGCAGCCATTGCAACATCAGTAAGTGCTTTTGGTGCAAAATGCACGCCTGAGTCAGTCTTTAGCCATACATTGAACCCACCTTTGCTTTCCCAAGCTTCCCATTTGAGCTTGCGACGTTTTAGAGCCCAATTAGTAGATATGAATCGATGGTGCACGTTGTTTTCAGGAATATGGCCTTCAGACATACATTGTCTCATATTTGATCTAAACCTCTTCCTTGGCCAGATCATAGAAGAAATTGAAAACCCCTGTAGTGCATTATGATGAGCATGAGGGGATTAAGGAGAATTAGGTGGATCTTGTTGACGAGGGGACGAGGGTCTTCAAGAAGAAGCAGCTTGATTAGAGAAGTGAGATTGAGGAGATCGTGGTGAGTGAGAAGGATGAACCCTTGAATTTCCATTTCGAGAATGCAAAAATCTTCGTAGCCTTAGCCCTGCTTGACCAATTAAACCCGCATTTGGCACAATGCTTGAAGCCTGAACAATATCCGATTGTGCACGAATTGGGAAGGGGATCATGACATTAGGTTGATCTTCAATTAAAGGTTGGTTATGATTACCAAGTGCAGGGACCATATCTTGAAGAAGGCCTATTAATCCAGGAGGAGGATGAGTATCCTCTTGTTGATTTGCATTGTGAGAAGAGTTCGCCCATTCCACTATTCATAGGGTTTGGAAGAGGGTTGGGCGACGATTAACTTGGGATCCCTGATCCTCTGGAATAAGATTAAGAAAAGTTGGTTGCAGGATTTGACTTTCATAAGGTAGATCTTGCTCATTCCGATTGTGAGATGGGTAGAATTATGCATATGGGTCACCAGATAGACCAAAGCGAGTAACCGGGGACTGACGAACTTGATCTTCGTTTGAAATTTGTTGATGGACTTGTTGTTGATATTGCATGTTGTTATCCGGATTAACATTTTCATTATTATCTGAAAATTCCTCTTCACCCGAGAAGAATTCTTCTTCTGCATGCACTGGATTCGGATAGTCAAACCCAAAATCATCAATATCATCATCACCTCCATCGGAGTCCGACTCATCACTTGAGTTAGGAAATCTCCTTCTCAGAGGAGGATCCTCATTTTCGATACGTTGATAGAGATCAACCCTAGCTAGCGTTTCCGAAACGAAATCTATCTGGCAATCCATCAATCTTGTTAGTGTAGTAAGCCAAATTTTCGATACGTTGATAGAGATCAACCCTAGCGTTTACCCGTTTCTTTTGAGTTTTAATAGAAATAATGTTGTTGGACATAGAAAGAAAGATGAACTATTATTTTATATTAAAGTTGAATGTATGTGTGATGGAAAGTTAATGGTCCCATTCCAAAAATAGAAACAAAAGAAATGGGTAAACTAATAAGGGACATCCCAAAAAGGAATACGGGTAAACTAATAAAGACCGGAGGGAGTACTTGGAAGTCAGAAACCACAAGATTTATACCAGGATTAGCTTCTCGTAGTTGTTCTACCCACTCCGTTTGAATGCCTTGTAGGAATTCTTGAGGAAGTATGTAACGACATTTTGTGCCCCCTTTCTTTAGATTAGTTTTGGTTGCACTTTTCCTGTAGAGGCGTACCCGTCCACTATGCTCCGTCTTTTTTATCACTTGATTGTATGGATCCTCAATGTTATTCATGTTCTTTAGATGCTAAAGTCTCCATTTGTTCCTTTCCATGAAAAAATGATAAAAGATTACATAGATTTTAAAGAATATATATATATATATATATATATATATATATATATATATATATATATATATATATATATATATATATATATATATATATATATATATATATATATATATATATATATATATAGTAAATATAACTCACAATATTGTCTTTTGTTTTCCCAAAGCTTGTTTTGTAAGTCTTTTTCGGATCTCCCAACCTTGATTCTTTGTATACCTTTGCTCGAGAGGGTTCTTGCTTTTGTGGATCAGCTTGTTGCTGTCCATAAACAGATTCATGCAAATGAGTATAGTAACTAACCCAATTACGAGTATGGTGAAAAAATAATCAAATCCATAAACGAGTATAATAACTAATCGCCAGAACCATACCTAATAAATACTACAATCTGGTAATGGCAACAATAGGTACAACACACTAGAATTTACAAGATGCAAGGATTTCTTGTGTTATCATAACTGTTCTGTGCATTTTTTTGTAAACAAATTGACTAAAATTACTGGGCTGCTTGATATTAGCACCAAGAATGTCAAAGGTTGAGCAATCCATGTGTAAGGAAGGTTGCTAGAGTCTTTGAGGTCTGGGAGAATTATACATGAGTCTAATAAAAAGTAATTGGAGTAATCACATTTCTTACTTTTCATGAAGTATACTAGAAAAAACTGATTATCAAAGGTAATTACCAACTTATGACGTAGAATGGGGCAAGCAAATAGCATGGATATAGTGAAAGATAGAGGGTTTACTACTTGCATTGTTAGCATACTGGTAATAAAAAAGAGGCTACTATAATCTCAATTCTACATTGATCGGTACACGATGAAGATGAAATTCCCATTTCGCAGGCTAGACATAATTAATTGAACAGATAGATACACAAACAACCACATCATCAACTTGACAAGTTCAGCATTCTTCTGAACTCTCTATACTATGTTGAGAAGCAATTCCATCAAAGCTAAAGTATCATTTCTTAATTAATTGCATGTTTAAGGATTAAACTATTCAAGCACTCTAGAGATATCACAATTTATACATGTTACCATATTTACCAAATAATCAAATCAACAATAGCAAGTCATCCATTATCCATAAACCCAAATGCCAAAAAGTACAACACTCAAGTAGCTACATAATTGAATTCCCGAGTCTCTTTGATAGATCTATCTCCAAAAATTGTTTTCACAAGGCAAGAACTCAACTTTTCATAATAGGTAAGGTTATAGGAGCACTCACTTTCTTGTTTTCAAATAGGGGATCATCTTTAGGCAATTCCAAAACCAAGAAACAAACATCACCTATATTAGCAGCTACATTACTTGATGGCTGCAACGCCAGCAAGTGAACAAATATCAATGTCAGAAAACACAAAAAGAAAAGATTCATATCACATTAAAATCCGATAAATATTTCACACTTTAAATACCCAAAAACCAACAATAATGAAGCCTCCAAAGACGAGGCAAGATATCGTGAGACAGAGTCTTACGCATTGAAGCAATGGCTTTTTGCTTCATTTTGGCCATCTTTGCCCGATCTCCATTCCATAATATAAAAGGAGGGCCAGCCGGCCAGGGATTCCTTGCTTTCTTAACCACCTCTCTTGCCATTTTGACTTCAACAAGAGAGCGTGAAGCAATTTCACTATAATATATGCCACAAAAATACATAAAATGGACCCTGCCCCCTAAATCCCTCATTGTAAGAAGCAAAGTGGTCTTCTACTAATATATCCATCAGATTTATTTCCAGGTCTAAGTTAGTTTGGCTTTGGAAATGTGAATATATAGAAGACACCAAATATCATCATGCCAGACTCGAAGACACCAAAAATAAGTCAAAAATATCAATACTCACTGCAAACATAAATTAGTAATTTCTGCCAAAAAATCTCCGCTAATAGAATTGCTAATTGAGGAGAAAGAACTAATCTCGAATTTCAGTAGCATGAATATTAGAGCAATAATCACAGCAATTAAACATTAGGGATTTCAAAATCAAAGAAAGAATCGAAATACTAAACTCTGAGCAACAAATATAAAAGTGTGAGTGTTTTTTTCCTTGAGCAAACCAATTGAGACAGAGAGGACGACCGAGCGAAAACGGTGGGTACTGGCACAATCCAAAGAGCATGTGTCTGGCGATGGCTCGGAAATGACGCTCTCTGACGGCAATTAGGGTTGGGATTGAGGGGATTCTGATGGAGTTCGTGCTGGTTGAAGGGATGCAAGTAGCAAATTGCTCTTCCATGAAAAAGTTGATTTTAGACACTGGGTTGAGCAGAAGATTGTTTAAATTGAGAAACTGGGTTGAAGAACTCCTTCGTGCGTGAGAGAGAAAACTGGGTTTCAGAAATCTCGAGAAATTGGTGAGGGGAACTAATGATGCTGAGTTGTTGACCAGTGCTTATTAACAACTGAACGGCCGCTGCATCTGCTATGCTCGAACCATTGCAATAAGTTATACAAGCGAATCACAGCGAATGCAATAGTTGTCCTGCACCCGTTGCAATAGGTTCCAAAATCATTGCATTTGACACTCTAATGCAACGGTTATGTTAAACCGTTGCACTAAAGTGTTGCATTACTATCAAACGTTGCATATACCGTTACATTAGACTAATCCGTTACATTAAACAGTTGCATTAAGGTTAACCGTTGCATTAGACCGTTACTTATGCTTCAAAATGTAGTAGTGATTGATCAATATACTCCCAACTACTAAAATAAATTGTTGAGACACTGTTAACTCAACATACTTCCATACTCGAGGAATACCGCTTACCGACAACCCCACAATTTAATTAAACTTGATAATAATGAGGAACTTCCTCCTTTTAATATGAATCTCATAAATAATATCATAAACTCTTTCGATATAAATATCGAGAATAATTTAAATCTCAGAGTATAAACTTCATAAAACAATCTCATTGTAAAAATAAATTTCTAAACAATGTGAAAACATTTCTGAACTCATGTGTACAAGCAAAGTAAGAAATCTTACCTTATCAGCAATCACAATTAATGGATCTCAATCTCATGTCAAAAAGGTTCCTCTACGAACCCGCAATCTACAATATAATAATATAGTATAAGTCTCATATTATTACGCCTAGGCTTGACTCGACCCTAAATATATTGGCTTGAGAAACCTCACCCATTAACTAAAGATATACTGCAATGCATTTGCAAAGTATGAAAAGCTTACAATAAATAAAATCGATATCATGCCATTCCATACCACATGTGAAGGGGACAACTTACTGCTTAGTCATAACTTCATATAAGTGGTATTTTATGCAATGTACAACTTCACTACTACTAGGAGAGGGCAAAGTATCAAATGGCTTACTTGATTGAACGGTTAGCAGGGGGCCAATGATCCAATCATTCTATGCTTAGCATTAAAAGAAGGCATGCTATGGAAGGTGCTAGAGCAAATTATATTTCCTTGTCATTAAGATGATCAGTACATTCGTCTTTTAGAGTGAAATCTTGCTAATTTTGACCATTACTAACTACTACTTAACAAAATACACTTCAAACGAAAAAAAACATAAACATTCCACCATTATAGTAAGGTTACTGCACCACTAACATATTGAGGTACAAAACAATACCAAACGGACTAAATTTCACTCATTCAAAAGCTATTAGACATAATCATTCACAACCACAATATCGTAACTATAAACCCCAACCTTAACTATCACACTACTACATACACTCATGTTAATTTCTGATATATTTCATTGAACAAACAACTATAGTATTATACTAAGATTCGACAACCCACAAACAATCCACATAACAATAAATTTTAGGGTAAATTTTGAAACTAATAATATTGCAAATTAAATCCGAAAACATGTTAACTAAGTCATATTAACCATCAAACATGAACTAATTACTCAAATTTCGTATAACAAACTTTTTCCCCAAATAATTTTACTCAAGAACCCTAATATAACAAAATCCCCAAATTCGAAAAATCAATCAAATACGAATCAGACTTAAGATTATAACTTACTTGATTAAGGTGAATAAATAGAGTAATATTACTCAGAAAAGGACCCGAACTTATTATCTTTGACCCGACTTTTCGACCCGAAATTCGCAAAGCCAAACTCGATTCTCCCTCTTCAAAACGCCCACAAAATCGAGATATGATAAAGATGAATGAACAACACTTGATGTTTGATGATGGATGATAAGTTCTTTTGTAGATTTAATGGACTTCTTGGTTGAAGCAAGTAGGAAAAAAAAAGAAAAAGAAAAGAAAGGTAGAAGAAGGGAATATGCACGCTGGGAGGAAGAGCAGTAATGTTGCTCTTCTAATTTTTGACTTTTGGTTTTATTTTCCTAACTTTTATCTCTCCTTATAACAGTTAGGTAACTTAGGGTGTTTAACTTAGGAAATTTAGGAATTAGGTTTTTTTTTACCCTTTCTAAGATAAAGTCAAAATGGAAAATAAAAAATATATTTAATAAAAAAGTATTTTAAATTATTTTTATAAACAAAATATATAAATAATTACTACACGAGTATAAAAATACGGGGTGTTACAATCTACTCCCCTTAAAATAAGTTTCGTCCCGAAACTTAAAGTATTACTCAAATGATCAAACTCATACTCTTGTTTCTAAAAACAGCTCATTAACTCTATAGGTTAGCCAACAACTATCACTTAAATGATAAAACCTCAACTTGCATTTCACTTTTCTCATAGATAAATCAATGGATCAAAATCATAAACTCTCTACCATCATAGGAATGTTCGTAATATAGCAAGTAGGGAGTGAAACACATCGAAGCTTTATCAGAAAATTTTTAATCACACATGTTACCATAACAACTTTCAACACTAACGCATGTAATTAGTATGAATTCTACCCCCCTTAAAAAGGGAGTTACGACCTCGTAACTAGAAATTTACCTGGGTGAAGAGATGGGGATACTTAAGACGCATAGCATCCTCAGCTTCCCAAGTCGACTCCACCGAGTTGTGGTTTGACCACAACACCTTCACAATCTTTGTCTCACCTTTGCGACTCTTCCAAACCTTGTGATCTAGAATCTGAACTGGAAACTCCTCATAAGTCATGTTATCATCCAACTGGAGAGACTCTTGCTGTAGCACATGCGAAGGGTCACTAACGTATCACCGCAACTGAGAAATATGGAACATGTTATGCGCACGATCAACGCCTGGCGGCAACGCCAATATGTAAGCCACCTCCCCTATTCTCTCCAGAATCTCGTACGGACTAATGAACTTAGGGCTCAACTTGCCCTTCTTCCCAAATCTCATCACTCCTTTCATAGGAGAAACCCTAAGCAACACCTTCTCTCCCACCTGAAACTCCTCATGGCGACGATGCTTATCACCATAGCTCTTCTGTCTATCTTGTGCCGCCTTCATTTTCTGCTGGATGAGCTTTACCTGCTCAACAGTCTCCTGAATCATCTCTGGACCAATCACAACAAACTCGCCAATATCACTCCAACACAAAGAAGTACGACAGCGCCGTCCATACAAAGCTTCAAATTGTGCCATCTGAATGGTAGAATGGTAGCTGTTACTATATGAGAACTCTATCAAATCAAGCTTATCCTCCCAAGAGCGCTGGAACTCTAAGGCACAAGCCCTCAACATATCCTCCAATGTTTGTATAGTGCGCTCCGTCTGACCATCTGTAGCAGGATGAAAAGTTGTACTCATCTTCAACTTAGTCCCTAAAGCTTCCTGAAGCTTCAGCCAAATGTTAGACAAGAATCTGCGATCCCTATCTGAAACAATATCACTCGGAACACCATGAAGTCTAATTACGTGCTCTCTATAAGCAGTAGCCAATCGTTCATGCTTCCAAGTATTCTTCATGGGAACAAAATGAGCAGACTTGGTAAGACGATCCACAATAACCCAAATCATATTATTCCCCTTTAGTGTTCTCGGAAGTCCACACACAAAATCCATTGAGATCGAGTCCCATTTCCATGCAGGAACCTCTAAAGGTTGAATCATCCCCTGAGGCCTCTTGTGCTCACTCTTGACCTTCTGACAAGTCAAGCATCTTGAAACATACATAGCAACATCCGTCTTCATATGAGGCCACCAAAAAGTCTGCTTGAGATCTTTGTACATCTTATCCCCTCCAGGATGAACTGAATATTGCGCTGAATGAGCTTCTTCTAAGATCTTTTCCTTCAACTCAGGAACATTAGGAACACACCATCTCCCCTTGAATCTCACGCTACCATCCTCAACCACTGTGAAATTGACATGCTCATTAGCTTGCTTGTCCTTTAAGAACTTATCTTGTACTTGTGCTTTTTTGATCTCATCATATAAAGTGGACTGAATCATAAGAGAATTAAGCTGAGCTCCCAATTGCACTATCTCCACATCAAGATTCTGAAACTCCTCTAGAAGACGATTCCTCGAACGCATGGTCTGCAAACAGTGAGAGGATTTCCAGCTAAGTGCATCTGCAACAACATTGGCCTTACCCTCATGGTACTGAATCTCCATATCATAATCCTTGATCAGTTCTAACCATCTCCTTTGTCTCATGTTCAGCTCTCTCTGAGTGAAGATGTATTTCAGACTCTTGTGGTCCGAAAATATCTTGAATGATGTGCCAAGCAGATAATGACGCCATATCTTAAGTGCAAAAACAACAGCTGCCAACTCTAGATCATGCGTCTGATAATTCAACTCATGGTTCTTCAGTTGCCTAGAAGCGTAAGCAACAACCTTTTTATCCTGCATAAGCACACAACCAAGACCATTCTTCGAACCATCTGTGAACACTTCGTACTCAAGGTTACCATCAGGTAAAGTCAACACAGGAGCTGTGGTGAGACGCTCCTTCAAAATCTGGAATGCCTTCTCACAATCATCATCCCAACGATACTTAGTATCCTTCCTCATCAATGCAGTCAACGGCCGAGCTATTTTTGAGAAGTCCTTCACAAACCTCCTATAATAACCCGCCAAGCCAAGGAAATTGCGAATCTCGGTCACACTATTTGGAGTAGGCCACTCTGAAACAGCTTGGATCTTTGATGGATCAACTGAGACGCCCTCTCTAGAAATGATATGACCAAGAAAAGCAACTTTCTCCAGCCAGAATTCACATTTGGAGAACTTAGCATACAACTTATTCTCTCTCAGGACCTGCAGAACTGTGCGAAGATGCTCTTCATGCTCACTGGCATCCTTTGAATAAATCAGTATATCATCTATGAACACCACCACAAACTTATCTAGGTATGGCCTGAGGACTCGATTCATCAAGTCAATGAACACAGCTGGAGCATTAGTCAACCCAAAGGGCATAACAGTAAACTCATAGTCCCCATAGCGAGTTCTGAAAGCCGTCTTAAGGAATATCATTCTCTGCAATACGGAGTTGATGGTATCCAGATCTTAGATCAATCTTAGAGAAAACTCCAGCTCCCACCAACTGATCAAACAAATCATCTATTATTGGCAAGGGGTACTTGTTTTTCACTGTAACATTGTTGAGCTCTCTGTAATCAATACACAGACGGAGACTCCCATCCTTCTTTTTCACAAACAAAACAGGAGCACCCCATAGAGATACACTAGGCCGAATATAGCCCTTATCCAGCAACTCTTCTAACTGAGCCTTAAGCTCTTTCATTTCAGCAGGAGCCATTCTGTAAGGAGGCTTAGAAATAGGTCCAGTTCCAGGCATCAAGTCAACACTGAACTCAACATCACGTCTCGGAGGCATGCCGGGAATATCATCAGGAAAAACATCTACAAACTCATTGGCAATTCGAACATCTTCAACACGTGGCTCTTCCTTACTAGTGTCGTGAACATGGCACAAGTACATAGGACATCCCTTTCTCAAATAGGATTTCAGAGTCAAAGCAGAAATGATTTTCAAAGAAGACCCTCTATAAAACTCATGGACTCCACTAGGACCAACTATAGACACCTTTTGTTTCTCACAATCTATCTTGGCTTTATGCTTACTAAGCCAATCCATCCCTAGAATTACATCAAAATCATGCAAAGGAAAAGTTATCAAATCAGCTACTAGGGTGGTACTAACACACATAATAGGGACACCGGGATACAAATTATTACAAGTTATGATCACACCAGAAGGAGTAGAGATGTCTACATCACAAGTTATAGAGTTCTCTAACCTTAACTTTTTCACAAGAGCTTCAGACACAAAAGAATGAGAAGCACCAGAATCAAATAGCACATAAACAGACATCGAATGAATAGAAAAAGTACCGGTGACCACGTTGCCCTTGGTGTTTGCCTCAGTCTGGTTCATCACATGAACCTGCCCAGTGTTCCTGCTCACATCACCTCTGTGTGCCTGAGTAGCATTAGCAGTCCCTCCATTGCGATTAGGTGCAACATTCCCTGAGGTAGAAGGAGCAGGACGAGTGTTGTTTCCATTATGGGGTCTCTTATCTGCTTGTCCCCCATTCCTCGAACTCATCTCAGGCCTGAAGTTCCTCGATCTTGGGTTAGTAAAGCATTCGTAAGCACGATGCCCTTTCCTCCCACAGTGATTACACTCCACCAAATTACCATCACAATCCTTGCCAGGGTGGTTCTCACTACAACGTTTGCAATAGAAAATCCGATCAGTCCTCTGGTTCTGGCCTTGGGGCAGACTACGAGAAGGAGTGGAATTCTGATTGTCCTTAGAATACTGCTGACTGGAACCTCGCTTGTTGTAATTACCACTAGAATCACGGTTGCCAAAGTTTCGATTTTTAGTGAAACCCCCTCTACCTTTGTTGTAACCGTGGAACCAGATGTATCACCCTTTTCAGTAGCCTGAGTAGACCCCGCTGGAGTGGATTTCAACTTCTTTGCAGGTTGCCTCTTCTCCTTAATCCTCTCAGCATTACAAGCACGAGTGTACACCTCCTTCACTGCAGTATACTCACCAGCTCCCATCCTAGAATGAAGATCGGGGTCTAACTTCTCCTCGAATTTCACCGCTCTATCCTGCTCATCAGGAACTAACCCCTTAGCAAAACGAGCCAACTCCTGAAATTTCACATATAACTCATGAACGGACATATCTCCCTGCACGAGATCATTAAACTCCGTCCCCTTCCTCTTCCTCATATGGGCTGGAAAAAACTCATCACGGATCGCCTTTTTGAACTCGGTCCAACCAAACTCTCTCTCCTCCATGAGCTCTTCTCCTTCCTCATCCACAGTTACCTTAGTAGTCAGATCAAACTTGTTGTGAGTCCACCAAATATCAGCATCCTCAACCAGATAATAGGCAGCAGCATCAACCCTCATCTCATCAGGGACTTGGAGAGTGGTAAAGATTTTGTCAAATTCTCTAATCCAGTTCTCCATCTTGGTAGGATCACCCTTACCATCAAAAGAAGAAGGTTTCTTCTGGTCAATTGCCTTAGAAATCACAGCAGTCTTGGAACTAACATTGCCAGCAACAGGAGTAACAGGACTATTAAGGGTAGCCGCTTGAGCCTCAGCAAATTTCTCCATAGCATCAGTTAAGGCTCGAGTGGATTGAGCTATCTCGCGCATCATACCATTCGAAATTGAGCTTCGAGTACGTGCGTGTCTACGCATCATCTTAAAAGCACAATAGAAACAAAGGTAAACCAAAATTGATCCACCCTTAGCAAATAATAAATACAATGCAAAAACTTACATAGTTTATAATTTTACTAGTTTCTAAACTCCAATAAATCAAGCAATCAAATGAAATGTGAAGTATATATCATCAGCATATAATAATAATATAATTCCTTCTCTTCCCATATCACTTCCTCACAACGGTTTTTCAATTTTAATAAGTTTATTTACCTATTCATGTTTAAAATCGTCTTAAAGAAGTCTTAGTAACCTAAAGCTCTGATACCAACTGTAACAACCCTGAAATTTCCGATACTGATAAAAACATCTTATAATAAATAAACTCGAAAATCCAAAGGTGCTACGCTGCGATAATTAATAATAATAACCGTAAGGCTAATGGTTCTAACTAAAATAATAGACAATAAGTTTTAAATAATTATTACAGACCAACTAGATAGAAAGTAATTAATTATTACAAACCAGAATGTAAATTCTAAAGTCAAATAAATAACAGCCGAAGTCTTTTTAAAGTCTATTAAGCTAAAGGAGATCCAACGCACTTTTTAACCCAACCAAAAGCTAACTATCTTCAGGTACCTGCAGATTAAACAATGTAGTATCAGCCAAAGGCTGAGCAAGATTTCATACTATGATAAAACAAAACTATTCAATGTCCAGGTAAGATATATAGGAATATCTTACAAATTCATTGAAAAGTTGTACAGTATTAACTTTCTAACAACCTCAAATCCAATCTTTCTTTCTTTCTGAACTTTTCTGTAAAACGTTCAAATATAACTCTTTTGTAATCTGTGAGTAGGAAGTAATAAAAATCCAATGAACTAGCTAGATTCACTAGATAAGGTAAACACCAAAGTCCCTAATATGCATACCCCTAACTTGATAACGTACCAAGAAGGAAGACGAATGGCAAGAGTATTGATCAATATACTCCCAACTACTAAAATAAATTGTTGAGACACTATTAACTTAACATACTTCCATACTCGAGGAATACCGCTTACCGGTAACCCCACAATTTAATTAAACTTGATAATAATGAGGAACTTCCTCCTTTTAATATAAATCTCATAAACTTTTTTGATATAAATATCGAGAATAATTTAAATCTCAAAGTATAAACTTCATAAAACAATCTCATTGTAAAAATAAATTTCTAAACAATGTGAAAACAAATCTGAACTCATCTGTACAAGCAAAGTAAGAAATCTTACCTCATCAGCAATCACAATTAATGGATCTCAATCTCAAGTAAAAAAGGTTCCTCTACGAACCCGCAATCTACAATATAATAATATAGTATAAGTCACATATTGTTACGCCTAGGCTTGACTCGACCCTAAATATATTGGCTTAAGAAACCTCACCCATTAACTAAAGATATACTGCAATGCATTTGCAAAGTATGAAAAGCTTACAATAAAAAAAATCGATATCATGCCATTCCATACCACATGTGAAGGGGACAACTTACTGCTTAGTCATAACTTCATATAAGTGGTATTTTATGCAAAGTACAACTTCACTACTACTAGGAGAGGGCAAAGTATCAAATGGCTTACTTGATTGAACGGTTAGCAGGGGGCCAATGATCCGATCATTCTATGCTTAGCATTAAAAGAAGGCATGCTATAGAAGGTGCTAGAGCAAATTATATTTCCTTGTCATTAAGATGATCAGTACATTCGTCTTTTAGAGTGAAATCTTGCTAATTTTGACCATTACTAACTACTACTTAACTAAATACACTTCAAACGAAAAAAAACATGAACATTCCACCATTATAGTAAGGTTACTGCACCACTAACATATTGAGGTACAAAACAATACCAAACGGACTAAATTTCACTCATTCAAAAGCTATTAGACATAATCATTCACAACCACAATACCGTAACTATAAACCCCAACCTTAACTATCACACTACTACATACACTCATGTTAATTTCTGATATATTTCATTGAACAAACAACTATATTATTATACTAAGATTCGACAACCCACAAACAATCCATGTAACAATAAATTTTAGGGTAAATTTCGAAACTAATAATATTGCAAATTAAATCCGAAAACATGTTAACTAAGTCATATTAACCATCAAACATGAACTAATAACTCAAATTTCGTATGACAAACTATTTCCCCAAATAATTTTACTCAAGAACCCTAATATAACAAAATCTCCAAATTCGAAAAATCACCGTATAGATGATGACTATTTTTGTAGCTCGAGAAAGGTGAAGGTTATTCCAACGTACAAGTTTCTTAGTAATTTTGTCAACTAAGAATGGGAAGGCTGGCACTTTTGGACCTGGAATATCAATTGGGACACCTAAATGAATTCCCATATTTTGAGTTTGAGGCATTTGGAGAATATTTTTAAACTCAAGTTGATTGGTTGGAGAAGTGTTTTGGCTGAATTTAATGAAGGATTTATTAAGGTTTAGTTGTTGACCTGAACTCTTACAAAACCTATCAATAATGCGTTTCAGGTTTCTACAAGTTAACTGGGACGGTTTTAGAAAAAGATTGGCGTCGTCAGCAAAGAACAAGTGATTAATAAGGGGACTTCTTCTTCTTACTCTAATGCCTTGAATAAGATGAATGTTTTCTGAGAGAGTAAGCATTCTAGAAAAAATATCCATGCAGAATAGAAAGAGATAAGGTGAAAGAGGATCACCTTGTCTTAGGCCACACTTGGGGTAGAAAACTTCATAAATTTCCCCATTAAGAAGTACCTTGTAGGAAACTGTCGAGATACATTGCCATATCCAATTACACCAAATTGGAGGAAAACCAAAACCTTGTAGAACCTTAATTATAAAGCTCCAATGAACTCGATCATAGGCCTTGTTCATATCAATTTTGATTGCTGCAAAGGTAGATGAGTCTCTCTTCTTTTGATTAATGTAGTGTAGTAATTCATGAGATAGAAGAATATTGTCAACAATACTTCTGCCAGGTATGAAGGCATGTTGAAAATCTTCTAGGATATAAGGTAATACTTTTTTGAACCTTAAAGATAGACATTTTGTAATACATTTGTAGATTGTATTACATAGGTTGATTGGCCTTAAATGAGAGGCTATACGAGGTGGCTCAACCTTGTGAAGTAAGACCAAAGGAGTGTTGTTCCATTCAGATAGTAGGAAACCTGACGAGAAGAAAGATTGAACAGCTGCAATAATGTCTTGTCTAATAATATTCCAGTGGTGTATAAAGAATTCCGCTGGAATACCATCTGGACCAGGAGATTTATTTATCGCCAATTGAGAACATGGCTTGTTGAATTTCATCTTCGTCAAAAGGAGCTTGGAGCATGAGAACAAGTGATTGGTCGAGTTGTGGTAGATCTAATTCTCTAAGAATCATGGCAGTTTCTTCCTCTGTTTCTCTTGAACTAGAAGAATTGAAGATGTTCTTAAAATAATCCGTGATATGTTGAGAGATCACCCTAGTATTAGTTAACCAAGCTCCATCTTGGTCTTACAACATAGTAATTTCCTTATTATTCTTTCTTTGCCTTATCTTGTTATACAATAAGGAGGATGGTACCTCCCCAAATAGGTACCATGTATTCTTCATTCTTTGTTTCCAGAATTGAAACCCAATAAAGATGGAAGGTAGTTGTTGTTGTATTGCTTGAATGTACGTATGTTCATCCTCATAATTGGTAATATTTTGTCCAAGCATTGTTAGGTCCTTGCAAAGATGTTTCCAATCTATACCCTGGAACTTTTGTGATTTAGACACCATTGTTTGCACTTAACTTGATGAAGTTTTCGAGAAACAATGAACATAGATGATCCTTGGAATACTTGTTGCCAACAATTAGCTATGATACTGATAACTTAAGGAATGTCAAGACACCAAGTTTCAAGTTGGTATGGACATTTGGAAAGGTGACCAATGTTGTTGGAAGAGTAGATTATAGCTGCATGGTCAGAAGTGGTGATGGGTTCATGTATAACCAGATGGTTATCGAATTTTTCCTCCCAACTTTGTGTCATATACTTCCTCCGTTTCACAATACATGCACCATTTACTTTTTCACGCACTCCAACATTCTTCTTTGGATATTAATATCTTTAATTGTGTATAAGTAAAAATTATAAAAAGTTGATATTCGGAATCCTCGCATTGAGACGAATTTAACAAGATCCCACTTGACTATGTTTTTTCTTACGTAATGGTGAGAGAAAAATTATCAAAGTTGCTTGGTGAATAGTGCCTAAATGAGAAATGGTGCATGTATTGTGAAACGAAGGTAGTATGCTCTATCAATACGTTCCATAATAAGAAATGGAGGTTGTTGTTTATTTGACCAAGTAAATTGATATAGTCAATGGGTATTAAGGGAAGTTGTAATCTCCACTCCTTGAAACTAGTCCATCCCTTGATATGATGAGAACCCCCCAGTAAACTAGTAAGTTCATTCCATACCTGAGGCGTAGCCTCTACAACTAGGGCACCATAAACAAAGCAAACATGCCAAAAGGAAGCATCAGGCTCCTCAACCTTACATAGCACAAAATTGGTTGAGGAGGCCAAACAAGAAATCACAATAGTCGACCAACCTAGGACTACTAGACCCCCACTAGTTCCTATGGCATCCATGCCACAAACAAAAGAAGGTTGAGATACATTAAACATAGAAGAAACAATACTAACAGAGTTTTTTGTTTCACATAAAAACATAAGTTTAGGGTGATGACACGAAATAAGCCACCTAGCATATGATAATGCAAGGGAATTGTCATCTCCTAATCCCCTTGCATTCCAAGTTATAAGCTTCATGGCCTCTGTGGAAGCTGAAGTGGGTCAGCTTCCAAGCCCTGAGGTGGAGTAAGAGAGAGTACCAGAAAGAACTGAAATTCTATGTCGTCCTTGTTATGATCTTGGATTGGATTTCTACTTGTTAAAGCTTGGTCAGTTTTGCACCTTTTCGAACCTGAGACAACATCTTCATGCCAGGCCCTTTTCATTAACTTTGAGGTGATTTCTTCTCCAATTTTAACCCCTATATCAGCAGCCATTGCAACATCAGTAAGTGCTTTTGGTGCAAAATGCACGCCTGAGTCAGTCTTTAGCCATACATTGAACCCACCTTTGCTTTCCCAAGCTTCCCATTTGAGCTTGCGACGTTTTAGAGCCCAATTAGTAGATATGAATCGATGGTGCACGTTGTTTTCAGGAATATGGCCTTCAGACATACATTGTCTCATATTTGATCTAAACCTCTTCCTTGGCCAGATCATAGAAGAAATTGAAAACCCCTGTAGTGCATTATGATGAGCATGAGGGGATTAAGGAGAATTAGGTGGATCTTGTTGACGAGGGGACGAGGGTCTTCAAGAAGAAGCAGCTTGATTAGAGAAGTGAGATTGAGGAGATCGTGGTGAGTGAGAAGGATGAACCCTTGAATTTCCATTTCGAGAATGCAAAAATCTTCGTAGCCTTAGCCCTGCTTGACCAATTAAACCCGCATTTGGCACAATGCTTGAAGCCTGAACAATATCCGATTGTGCACGAATTGGGAAGGGGATCATGACATTAGGTTGATCTTCAATTAAAGGTTGGTTATGATTACCAAGTGCAGGGACCATATCTTGAAGAAGGCCTATTAATCCAGGAGGAGGATGAGTATCCTCTTGTTGATTTGCATTGTGAGAAGAGTTCGCCCATTCCACTATTCATAGGGTTTGGAAGAGGGTTGGGCGACGATTAACTTGGGATCCCTGATCCTCTGGAATAAGATTAAGAAAAGTTGGTTGCAGGATTTGACTTTCATAAGGTAGATCTTGCTCATTCCGATTGTGAGATGGGTAGAATTATGCATATGGGTCACCAGATAGACCAAAGCGAGTAACCGGGGACTGACGAACTTGATCTTCGTTTGAAATTTGTTGATGGACTTGTTGTTGATATTGCATGTTGTTATCCGGATTAACATTTTCATTATTATCTGAAAATTCCTCTTCACCCGAGAAGAATTCTTCTTCTGCATGCACTGGATTCGGATAGTCAAACCCAAAATCATCAATATCATCATCACCTCCATCGGAGTCCGACTCATCACTTGAGTTAGGAAATCTCCTTCTCAGAGGAGGATCCTCATTTTCGATACGTTGATAGAGATCAACCCTAGCGTTTCCGAAACGAAATCTATCTGGCAATCCATCAATCTTGTTAGTGTAGTAAGCCAAATTCATTGGTCCATATAAAACACGCATCCCATTTCACTCCATATCAGCTACTCTACTACGAATTCTCCTATGAGCTTCTTAGTTGGAAATCGAACATGCATTGGTGTAATGACCAGCGCATCCACACTTTTTACAGAATCTAAACACTCCTTCGTAACAGAAATAAACCCAAATTACTTGAGAATTATATAAGGGTAGAAAACAACCTGGGATTAATGGGCGAGAGAGATCAACCAACATCCGGACACTAATTTCTGGGTTAGAGAGGAGAGATGCTGGTTCTGCTTGCACTTCATCGATGTACCCAACATGCCTTAACGCTTGCATGGCCCCATCTGAGGATAAATATCCCAATGGGACTCCAGCGATACGCACCCAGACCCTTGCAGATGAAAAATACATATTTTGTGGAACCACTTACCAATGGCATCTCCGAAATGTAATGATCCGCCCATCAATGATGGCTGTGTGTTGTTGTAGCAGAACTTCCAGATCCGCTCTTTGAGAGAAAGTGAGAATATAATATGAACCAGTGCGATTTACTTCAATTGAACCTCGTTTAATCCACTGGGTATTTATGAGCCCTTGGACTAAATTAACATGAGGTGGGTGAGGCCCAATAAACATTCCAATCGCAGACATTGCCCAATTAATATTTGGAGCATTTTCTTCGGATGTTGGTGGCTCAATTAAAGCTCCCATGCGAAAGTTTCGAAATTCATTAGTTTGCGCCATTAAAGAGGAGGAATTGAGGATAGTAAATGAGGTGGTTGAGAAGAAGACTAGAGATGAACTCTTATAGCTCGAGTAAACAGACAGTAAAGAAGGCTAAAATGCCAAGTGTGAAATTCTAATTCCTACTAACATGCATGAGACCCATTTGCGAGCTCTGCTACCTTGATTGAATCCAACCTAGGCCTAGGTTATGTTATCCAAAGACGAAATCAATGCAGATAGGCGAGCTGGGAAAGTTCTTCTGATTTCTTTTTTGGAAAAGGAGATTTTCTTTGCATGCATGCAAGGAAGGGATTTAAAACCGGAAGACTAAGAGTTGAAGTTTTTGGGAATAGAAAAGTAAGAAAACCTTTTGAAGAAAGGTGAATACTCACGGATGTGAGAGAAACTCTCGAGTTTAGAGAGAAGAACCCTCGGTGTTGGATATTTCTTCAGTAAGATTGTTGACCAAAAAAGTTAGATTGGTTTGAAGTATTCTATAGCATAATGCATATGTTTTGCATAATAAATTAATAAATTGCTAACTCTTTATTTGGATAAGAGGTAGTGGCAAAAAAAATGGAGGGAAAAAAAGGAAGGATAGGGAGAGGGATGGATCTATTTTTTCTCCCTCTTTAATGATTACATTTTACAGAGATTTGGAGAGAAATTGAAACTCCACTGTCTCCCTCCCTTTCTTTCCCATCCCTTTCCTTTCCCTTTCATGTTGCTATCAAACAAGTAAAGTAATCAAAATACATATCTTACATTTCAATCCAATAAATTAAACCTTTTATTGTCTTTGCTCTAATTGCTTAATGGATAATACTGAATGATAGTATTTTTTGTTCGAGTTCATTCATCGTACACTCGGGTGTACCATGCACATGGTACACCCAAGACTAATTTTTGCTCTTTTGCTCATTTGAAACTTTCATTTTAGTATATTTTGCTCATTTAGATGGATTTCAAATGAGCAATGAGCAAAAAAATAGCCTTGGGTGTACCATGCTCAAGGTACACCCAGGTGTATGATAAATTTTTTATTTTTGCTCTTCCTACTTGAAATCTTGACATTATTCACAATAGAAAGAATCTTCTTAAATTTTCTCAATATATAAGAAAAAATATAGTCATCCGGGGTCTTGTTTGATTTGTTTCATTTGAAACTTTATTAATATTCAATCGTTATAATTTTTACAAATATGTAATGAAAGATAATTAAGGTCAAAGCAGTGCATTGACAAAAGCGCATAGTTAAAGTAGGAAGAGCAAAAATATATAGAGGGAGTATTCTAAAGTAATGAATATATGTGTTAACTGACTTAAAAACTCGAAACCATTAAGGTAACTTGCAATCTAGTAATAAGAAAATAACAAGGGCTAGGCTGCCTAAAAAAAATATTTCCTCCGTCCAGAATTGATGTTCCCATTTCCATTTTCACGTATATCAATGCACGTTTTGTATGATTAATATCTCTTACGACATATTTATAAAAAGGATAAATTTCATGGAACTACCTTTTATAACAAAAAAATTTCAAAAAACTACCTTATAATTTTTTTTTTCAAAAAACTACCTTATAAAACAAAACCCGTTTCAAACGACCACCAATTGACAACATCCGTTAATTTTGACCGTTAACCGCTCCTTTGACCATCACATGTTGGTCACGTGAGTTCACAAGGGATTAGGATAGAAAAATATAGAGGTTGGTCCCATTTAATGGGAAAGGGAGGGGAAGAAAAGTCAATGTCGGAAAATTGGCTTTTTGGCCAAAAAATGTTGAGGTGGTCTTAAGTAACAAAGGGAAGTATTATAATAGGTATTTTTCAACAAAAAAATTTTCATTAGGTATTTCCCAACAAAATATCTGTTTTCATAGGTCTTTTCCAGCAAAAAGTTCCATGAATAACCCATATCTTTAAGCCGCATTGATTATCAGGAGAGATATAGACAGCATTATAAGCTTGAGGAGTTACTCATTTTATTCCCAATTGGTTTTACGATAAAATTATATTCGAGTTTGTAATTTGTCTAAACTTTCTTCCATCAACAAGTCCAGCTCCATTTAACAATTAACTAAATTTAATAAAACTCATGGTAATTTAATAACTAGGTTTATAAATAGAACTCCTGGTACTTCAAACTCATTTCTCTTTTTCATTACAAAGGGAATTCCATAGGGTAATATTACACACACAGACACACATAGTTAAGTAATAAAAGGTGTACCGGAAATACTCAATATTAGATGAAATTGCCAACGGTAACAGTTAAAGGAAAAAAAGCTACTGCATGCGGAAGTATTAGTAGTGTGCTAGAGCCGCATAAGGAGGCCAAAAGAGATGAAAGTCAATCTTGTAACAAGTTGTGTGACCTCTAAGATCAACAACTGATGTTGTCATATAGCCTTGAACAAACCTAAAGTCACCAGTGCCACCAACAAAAGGAAGTTCCGAAACTTGGGTATAGTGAGCAGTCCCAACATTCAAAAGCTCACCATTGTATCCTTTCAAGTTCAAAGTTATCCTGGATAAGCAAGTGGTTCGTTCCCCATTAAAGCTCGACGTTACCGCGGAACCCTCGGTGTACCCCAGCACCTTCGAGGATGGGTTGGGTGTTTCGGTAAGGGGGTCATGGAAAGCAAACAAAGATCCGAAAGGGTTTGATGTTTTGGTGATACCACTTGGCCCGGCGACGCCTTTCACTATGAAGTAAGCTGTTTTGTTGAATGTTTCATGTAAGTAGAGTGTGAAATGGAGTGATTTTAGGCCATGACTTTGGGTTTCATGATGCAGGTAATGCTGAGATGTAGGGATGGCTAACATGAAGACAGGAAGAATTATAGAAAACAAAGCGAAAGCCATAGTAATTAAGATGCTATAAACCATGGATTTTATTTTATACTCTTGAAGAGGTGCTGCGGTGCGAAGCTTATATAGGCAGTGGAGATTTGGGGTTGGTGAAGTTCTTAGCCTATTATACCCCTGGCCAACAAGGATCATAATTAAAAGATTGTAGCATGCGAAATACAGGTCTCTAAGATGTGTGTAAATGCAGTTAGGTGTCTGTTACATCCAAATTAAACTTTTGGGCCATTCAATTTTTCTGAAAAAGAGCAGGCCCAATTGAATCCAAATGTTAAGCCCAAGTCACTAAGTATAAAAAATCCCTAAGATAAACATCCAACATTAGTGCCAAAGCTCTTCTGGAAGCAGTTGAAGAAACAGGCGCCAAAGGGCGGGTGAGGGAGTTGGAGGTAGTGGTGTCATAAACAGACCTGACCAATGTGTCAACCTGATACCGAATCGACTTGAACCTGGTTTGATCTGTAAGGGTCAGTCTCAAGACCTGACCGAAACCTGACCTGAGATTACCCAGACAAGACCGACACCAGACAAGATCATATTCTAACCTGACCACACATACCTGCATTCAAACCCGAACCTGACCGTAACCCAACCAAATATTAACACAAAACCTAAGTAGACTCAGTAAATATCCGATTCAACCCAATTTGTTTATGACCGACCTGAATTCAACTATAATTCATGTTAACTAGATAAAATAAGATCTGTCTTATTTGATCCAATTTTTCAAACCAACCTATTTAGACGACTAAACCCCACAAAATTGTTAAAGTAAAATTACTGTATACTACCTCCGTTTCTTAATAAGTGCAACACTTTTTTATTTGGAATAGTCACAATAAGTGCAACCAAGCTCAAAATGGTAAAAAAAAAGTTCAATATTATTACAAATATGCCACCAAAAAGCAAGAAGGGACCACAACTTTTTTGTTTCTTCACTTGAATTACTCTACTTTATTGTGGTCCCAATTTTCTCTCTCTACATTCCTTGGTATGCCCCCACTTTCTCTATGTTGCACTTATTGAGAAACGGAGGAAGTATTATTTTTACTAAAACTGAATTGAACAAAAATTGAGTTTACCTTTACTAATTTTAATTAAAAACCAAACTTAACTCAACCAAAACTGTTTTGTAACCAAACTGATTTATTATTATCTAGATCAAATTGTACTCGAATTCACAAGTCAATTATTTTTACTTTGATCTTTTTACTAAAATTAGAGTTAACTTAACATTATGATTAATCACTTATGACTTGATTGAGTGATTTTCTAACCAAATAACTACAAGTTTACAACTACACTATGTCACTATTATATTATAAGGTTGAAATATGTGAATGTTTTGCAAAAGTAAAAGGTAACATGAAATTACGATTAGTCACTTCTAACTTGGGAGTACGAGTGACTTTCTAACTCATTAACTACATACACTATTACAAGCTTTTTACCTAATAACATATTAATTCTTTATTCAAAAACTTAGTAATAACTGAATTTGGAGGTCATTGAAAACACAGATGTAAAAGACAAATCTCATTGATTATAACATAGAACGATATCATCCATACACTAATGAAGATACAAACTCCAACATTGAATTGCCCTTTTTAATTTACACATAAAAAATGATCAAAATTGGCTTCAATTCCTTAGGGCGCTTTAAGATTTCACTTGACCTTCTCTCCATTCCACGAACTTCATTTAAACTGAAGATAGTTGTCTTTCCAGATCCAAAGCACTGCATATGTAAAAATATATATAGATTAGATAATCAACAAATTTCAAAAAAAAAATACCAAGAATTGGATAGAACTATAAACCAAGTATGTAACTAGTACAATTCTCTACTACTATACTTGCTTGAAGGAAAAAGGAAAAAAACTAAAATGATAAATAAGCCCCAATAATCTTTCCGCCGAATTGAAAAAACTATAAGGCAGAAAATTACATTTGTAAATCGAAAATCATGCAAAGAGGAAATATGAAGATATATGTACTACTAGGTTTCTTGCAAGTTTTTAAAACTAGATCTAGACCAACTTACTAATCAAACTTAGTTAGATAAAGAATAAATATTAAGATATATATATATGTACAACTATATATCAATAACAAAACCAATAAAAGAATATTTGGGTTAGGAGTATTACAAATAACTCAATGTAAAGCTCAAGTCATAACTCATGAACTAACTTCACCATATTTGAGTTCAAAGAATATTCATCTTAGGAGTATTAAGTTCAAATCAGGTACATCAACATTTTTCAATTTTCTGAAAGGAAGGATGAACATAATCAATAAGTATTACAAATTTTTTTTTCTGTCAACAAAAAAGAATAAAGATAAATATCCGGCCAAAGAAAACAAAGAAAGACTACAACATGATTTAGAAGACAAAAGTTTAAAAATCACTAGGTCTATCCTCAACAACAAGAATACCATATTCATAATATAAAATTGCTTGAAATAAAAAACAAAATCGAAAAATCATACAAAAAAAAGCCCAGATTTATCCACCATTGGATCATCAATAACAAAACCAATAAAAGAACTTAAAGCACTTACTTTTCTTGTGAATTGCCTCCTATAGATCAGCAGCAGTAGCCTCCAAAACAAACCCAAATATAGATTCACTCACCTGGATACTAAAACAAATCACAAAATTCATGCCAAATTACAACATTAATAACAAAAATAAGCTTAAAATCAAAGTTAAGAGTGAAACACGAGCACAAAAACAAGAATTAGAGAGAGAGATGACCGAATCATTGAGCTCGATTCCGCCTTTCAATAGCTCCCTTCCACTTCGTGTTACAACCACAAGCTTTGTTTCTTGAGTAGATTTAGAGAAACCCAATTCAGAAGATAAAATTGAAGGAATATGTCCTTAGACATCCCGACAATTACTAAATATAAATAGGAATAATATTATGAAGATAATAAAGTTAATTATTTTAGTAATCTTATTTTCTTGCTAGAGAATAAATATGATTAATAGGACAATAATGATTGGGCCTATAACTAAAATATATTAATCCTATGAGGTCACACATTGTAGCACAAGTTGAACAAAGCAATCCAAATCCATTTAGGATTAGGGTTGGGCCGGTCCAAAGGGAAATAGAAGGAGAATTAGTTCTCCTAACTAACCTATGACTCTTCTATTATATATAGGATATAATATTAGAGTTTAGGTGATCAATTCATTAGTCAGTTTCTTTTCACTATAGAGAGAAAGAGAAAACCTAGACCTATTCCCTAAACCGGCGCCTATACCACCAAAAGCAAGGGATCTTTTCTCTTCCGTTCTAGCAGACGTTGGTGTTCAACTGGTGCTCGTGGACTGATTAGAGGAGCAACACTTGAGGCTCTCGGATCTTCAAAAACTTGCATACAACAGGGAAATCACGCTACAAAGGTTTGATAGTTAATCCCTATTGAATGATTCATATGTTTGATTATGTCTGCGATCCTATGATAGATGTTAGGAAATTGTTTCCTGAAATTCCGCTATATGCATCTATATATTCCTACAGTGGTATCAGTTTTGCCTAATTCATAATATTCATATGATCATATAATTGTATGCAAAGTTAATATTTTTATTCAATTAAGGGAGGATTTGTCTATGGCTTAAATTTGCATAATTGATATTTGATATTAATTGATTGGAGATTGTAAATAATAGATTTATTTGTGATTTATGCTCAAATAATTTTATAAAGTTCCGAATTTTTTTTTTATTATGGACGAAATTAATTGTTAATTTACTCCTAGTTTTCGGATTTTTATATACATAATTTATTAGATTTAAAATTATTTAATGTTTAATTTGATTAGTCATTGAAATAATTTGTTAACAATTAAAAGATTTGATTTTTTACTTGTTAAATAAATCTAATATTCATCACCCACATAGATCTACAATAATATGATGGCTGAAAATAATTTGATTATTTTTCCCACTAATTTTCGAATTTTATCATGTTATTTATGAATTTGGTTAAATTTTATGTTTAATTTGATTATTCATAGAATTTAAGGATAACAATTAAAATATTTGATTTTATTTGTTATGATAATTCAGTAGATCATGCTAAAAATTATTTTCGGATTTTTCGGATATTAATTGTTAATTCTCTGAATTTTTTGGATATAATTTGATTTTTTGCCCTAAATTTGAATTCTTGTTGGATTTAATGTTAATAAAGATTATACATTGAAATCTAACCTCAATAAACTTCAAAATTTGTTTAAGATTTGTGATTGATTCAATATTTTCTGCCCTAATTTTCGGATTATGAAACCTAATTAAATCCTTAATCTTTAAACAATTGTTGAATAAAGATTAGTTTAATTATTATGTAATTGTTACAAAAATTAAAGAGGAACCAACCATGGCTGGGTGGCCCCACCACTATCGGTGGAGCCACGGTGGTTGGCAAAGGTACCAGACTTAGGCGGAAGGGGGTCGGCACAGGCGGGAGTGGGCGGCGCACGTGCGACGTGCGAAACCCCTCCCACCTCGCGTGGCTGCTGGCGCGCGCTGGCAGGGGTGCTGGCGTGTGTGACGGCGGCTGGGTTGGCCGGCGACTTCTAGCGTGTGTGCCGGAGTCGAACTGTACAGTGCCGGCGTGTGCTGGCGGTGGGCTAAGCGTGCTGCTGGCTTGGTGTGGTGATGGTGTTGGTGGCTGGTTGAACCCAGCGTGTTTTGTGTTTGCCGTGGTGTTGGCTGTTGACTGGCAGCCTTGTGCTGCTGGTCAACGGTCAACAAGTCAACTATAAAAAAAAAAATTGTTTTTAGGAAAATTTGATTTTTCAAAGTTGAGCATAAATTTAAAAGTTTCCTATTTTGCAAATTTGTTAATAATAATGATTATTGCCATGTTTAAATAAGTAATTGAATTAAAATAATAAAGTTTCCTAAATAATTTATAGCTTAAAATTGTTAAGTTTTATGATTATTATGGAAAGTTTTTTATTTGCTTATTAATTGTTAATAAGTAAATAGTTTGTGTTTATTTTTATTTTGATATTATAAATGCGTGGATGTTTAATGTAATATGTATGATATTATATTTTGCATGTTATGACTGGTATGGCCCAAATTAGGATAGTAAATACGATCTGTGAATCGTTATATTTGAATGTAATTTAAATACGATCTGCGAATCGTTTGTATTTTTGTAACTTTAAATTTTCGTTATTTATTTAATTCAAATTATGTAATCGAGCATGAGGATCCAAGGAGTTTCAAGGATGGTGATCCATGGAGATTCAAGGGAGGATTCATGAAGATTAGGTATTTTCCTAAGTATAGGGGCCATACTAGATCATTTAATTATTGCTTTTATAATTCTCTTGCATTTATTTTGTTTAAATGCTTGCTTCTAAGTTTGTTTTGTGGTTAATTGATTCATGTGTTCACTATTAATTGACCATATTAGTAAACTTAGGTCCTCAAAAGTAATATTGAGCTCAATTGCTTTTCCAAACAACACCTATAAAGCCTTAGATCATGAGTAATAGGTTCTGCCAAAGCAGGGTGTTGCTCATAGTTCCGGGGATAGTAGGGTAGGTTTTTGAAACTTACATGTCAATGTTTGGTTTAACTCAACAAAATCATCAAAAGATAAAGTTTTGGGTTTTGAAGCTAAGAGATAGGAGTAAACAAGGAGTTGTTAACCTGTCTACCAAGAATTATAATTAGCTATAATTAGTAAAGTGTTTACTTACCTCAACTACTATAAATTGAAGGCAGGGCCAAAGTCCGTTTGGTTGTAGTGGGAGGGGATCTTGGTTATTTCTTTATTCAATAGGGGACTTTCGTTTTGAATAAAGGGTAGTAGTAATTAAAATTTGTTTAATTATTGCTTTCTTGATAAACATTGATTGAACATAAGGATGTTCTTATGGTTAGGAAGGGCAAGAAATTCAAGAAGAAAGGGGCTCCTAATAAGAAGAACAAGGGCAAGGTAGTTGCCACTGATGATACTTCTAAGCCACAAACCACTCCTAAGGCAAAAGTAGCAGCACTACATGAGTGCTACCACTGCCACAAGATTGGTCATTGGAAAAGGAACTGCCCCAAGTATCTGGAAGATAAGAAGACTGGCGCTTCGACTTTAGGTATTTATGTTATAGAGATTAACTTATCTACTTCTACATCATGGGTATTTGATACTGCATGTGGAACTCACATTATTTGTAATGTGCAGGCACTAATAAGAAGTAGAATGTTGAGCAAAGGAAAAGTGGACCTCCACGTGGGCATTTAAGCACGAGTTGCTGATTTGGTTGTGGGGATTGTAGTCTACTTTTGCCTTCTTGTTTAGTTTAGAACTCCATAATTGTTATTATGTTCCAACTATTACTAAGAATATTGTTTCGATTCCAGTTTTCGATTCGGAAAGTTTTTCATTTCAAATAAAGAATAATTGTTGTTCTGCTTATTTGAATGATTTATTCTATGTCTCAACCAAGTTATCAAATGGTTTATATGTGCTAGACTTAGAAAACCACATCTATAACATAGACAGCAAGAAACATAAAGCAAATGATTCAAACCCTACATACCTATGGCATTATCGATTAGGCCACATAAGCTCAAAGTGCATTGAGAAACTTCATAAAGATGAAATTCTCAAATCATTTGATTTTGAATCATTTGATACTTGTGAGTTTTGCTTGATGGGGAAAATGATAAAGTCTCCTTTCACAGGTTCAAGTGAAAGGGCCAATGACCTTTTAGCCCTCATACATACGGATGTTTGTGGACCTATGAGTACGTTGGCTAGGGGAGGGTACAATTACTTCATTACTTTTACCGATGATGTGAGCAGATTTGGATATGTTTACCTCATGCGGCATAAGTCGGAATCCTTTGAAAAATTTAAGGAATTCCAGAATGAAGTACAAAACCAACTTGGGAAGAAAATTAAGGCATTACGATCTGATCGTGGTGGTGAATATTTATCTCAAGAATTTGGTGATCATTTGAAGGATTGTGGAATTCTTTCACAATGGACTCCACCAGGAACACCACAGTTAAATGGCGTTTCTGAAAGAAGGAATCGAACTCTACTTGATATGGTTCGATCCATGATGAGTCTTGCCGATCTTCCTATTTCATTCTCGGGGATTTGCGCTTGAAACAGGCGGCATTCACACTTAACGAGCACCATCCAAAGTAGTGGAAAAGACACCATATGAAATGTGGACAGGAAACGTTCCAAAATTGTCTTTTCTAAGGATATGGGGTTGTGAAGCTTATGTAAAACGGTTACTTTCTGATAAGCTTTCACCCAAATCCGATAAATGTCTTTTTGTGGGTTACCCAAAAGAGACTAAGGGATACTACTTCTACAACCAAAGCGAAAACAAAGTGTTTGTTGCTCGTAATGGTGTCTTTCTCGGAAAAGGAGTTTATTTCCCGGGAAAAACAAGTGGGAGAAATGTATATCTCGAAGAAGTTCGAGATGAGCAACAAATGGATGAGGTTAACACCTCATCAGAGGCGGCCCGGCATGAAAATGCTCAGGAGGTGGTGCATTCAATTCACGTACCTCCTACCGTCCCACTTGGAGATACTCCATGCGAAGTCACTCAACCTAGTGAGGTAGAAACTTCTTCTGTTGTTCACCAACGTAGGTCTAGTAGAACCATCATTCCGTCAAAGAGATATATTGATTTCCTTTTGACTGAAAGTTCTGAAATAACGATTTTAGAATCAGAAGAGCCTACTAGCTACAAAGATGCTTTGGACAGTCAAGACTCCGAAAGATGGCTTGAGGCCATGAAATCTGAAATGGATTCCATGTCTGAAAATCAAGTATGGGACTTGGTTGATTTGCCTGATGGGGTAAAACCCATTGGATGCAAATGGATTTTCAAGTTGAAAACAGACAAGGATGGAAACATTAGTGTTTTCAAAGCAAGGTTGGTGGCGAAAGGTTTCAAACAAATTCATGGTATTGACTATGATGAAACCTTCTCACCAGTAGCCATGCTGAAGTCCATTAGGATAATCCTTGCGATTGCTGCATTTCATGACTATGAAATATGGCAGATGGATGTCAAAACCGCTTTCTTGAATGGGTTATTGAAAGAGATGTGTACATGACACAACCTCAAGGTTTTGAAGATCTAGAAAATCCAGGGAGGGTATGCAAGCTTAAGAAGTCCATTTATGGACTAAAGCAAGCATCAAGGAGTTGGAACCTCAGATTTGATGAAGCAGTCAAGAAATTTGGCTTTCTCAGAAATGAAGAGGAATCTTGTGTATACAAGAAGTTAAGTGGGAGTAGTATTAATTTTCTGGTCTTGTATGTGGATGACATACTTCTCATAGGAAATGATAAGACCATGCTTGAGTCAGTCAAAGAATGGCTTAAAAATCGTTTCTCTATGAAAGACCAAGGAGAGGTAGATTGCATATTGGGAATTAAGATCTATAGAGATAGGTCGAAAAGGCTGATTGGACTTAGTCAAGAGACTTATATTGATAAGGTTCTTGCAAGGTTCAAGCTGGAAAATTACAAGAGAGGATATGATAGTAAGCAAGGTTCATAATGAGGATCACGTAGCAGATCTTTTGACTAAACCGCTTGCTCAACCTAAGCATGAGTGTCATACTAGGTCTATGGGGCTTAAGCATATGGGAGAATGGCTTTAGGTTGTTTACTTCATGTTTACAATTGTAAAGACATTTATTATGCTTGGAATGTTTATCAATAAAAATTTCGTTCTTATTTAATTGTTTGGTTTAGTATTAAATAAAATGTCCAAATAATTTGTGTTTTCAAATAGGATTATCGAAAACGTTTTGATATTGGAACCCTATAAAGTGAACTGAAAATCACAATTTATTTAAAGTCCCTAGTCTAAATCACTAATTGGACATAAGTGATTTATTTAAAAGACTAGTATATAATTAATTGATAGTGCAGTTCCATGGGCTATGGAGATATAGAGATGTCTAATTGATTATATGGATGTATAGTTGATACATTGAGACTTGACCTAATTAGATTCTAAAAGTAGAATCGAACTACTATATTTAGTGGATTCCTTAGACATGAGTATGTCTTAATAACCACAACATAATTAGTTTAACTTTGACACTGTTAAACGCCGCGCCGTAAAAGGAGGTTATAAAGGCAGTGATCAGGTGGGCTAAGAATTGAGTGGGAGTTATGGTCATACAAGAGTGGATAAGTCCTCCTATTAAATAGGATTGGTGTCTGGGCCTCTTGATGAGCGAGAACTGGAAAATTGCATGGCCATGCGGAATAGGATTAAAGAGTTAATCCTCATTTGAGCGATTCGAACTCGCCGATCAAGGAACATAAATTTGAGAATAACATTGTGTTATCAAATTTGACATTAAGTGACTTAAGGAATTTAACATTGCGCTCTTGTCTTCGGACAAGTGGGAGATTGAAGGAATATGTCCTTAGACATCCCGACAATTACTAAATATAAATAGGAATAATATTATGAAGATAATAAAGTTAATTATTTTAGTAATCTTATTTTCTTGCTAGAGAATAAATATGATTAATAGGACAATAATGATTGGGCCTATAACTAAAATATATTAATCCTATGAGGTCACACATTGTAGCACAAGTTGAACAAAGCAATCCAAATCCATTTAGGATTAGGGTTGGGCCGGTCCAAAGGGGAATAGAAGGAGAATTAGTTCTCCTAACTAACCTATGACTCTTCTATTATATATAGGATATAATATTAGAGTTTAGGTGATCAATTCATTAGTCAGTTTCTTTTCACTATAGAGAGAAAGAGAAAACCTAGACCTATTCCCTAAACCGGCGCCTATACCACCAAAAGCAAGGGATCTTTTCTCTTCCGTTCTAGCAGACGTTGGTGTTCAACTGGTGCTCGTGGACTGATTAGAGGAGCAACACTTGAGGCTCTCGGATCTTCAAAAACTTGCATACAACAGGGAAATCACGCTACAAAGGTTTGATAGTTAATCCCTATTGAATGATTCATATGTTTGATTATGTCTGCGATCCTATGATAGATGTTAGGAAATTGTTTCCTGAAATTCCGCTATATGCATCTATATATTCCTACAAAAATTTGCAGTGAACCCTTTTAATTTTACTCGTTGACTGTAAATTATGGCGGAGAACCAAATGGAAATGGTGAGGTAAGGTGAGGAGAGAGAAAGAGGTGAAGAAGAAAAGGCGAGAGGGACGCAGAGAGTAAAAGAAGCGAAAAAGGGGATTAGTTAGGGTTTTTTGATATGTTCTCATCCGTTTGATTGCAATCTTCAACTGATGAGATTAGCTCCCAACTTTGTTTTTTTTTAAAATCTTTTTTATCCCAACTTAAGTTACTTAACTTAATCAATGGTTGGATGTTGATCTTTCTCAAATCAATGGTCTTAATTCATAATCCATGACATTATTTTTTGACCAATGAGAATTGAGAGTGACCAAACACATGGATTGCTAACTTAATCAATGGTTGGATTTTCATATTTTTGAAATCAGTGGCCTAAACTACTAATAAGCTAGTATTGAATTTTGATTTGAGTATTCTAAATTTCAAATTCTAATATTATTATTTTAGTAACTTTAGAAATTAGTAGTATTATTAGAAATTAATAGAAATTATAAACTTTTGGAAATTAAATTAGTATTATTGATTTTTAAGAAATTATTATTCTAAAATTATAAATTAGAAACATGTGAACATGTTACATACGGTGATTAGGGATTAATTTAATGCTAACATGTAAGACATAACACAGTAATAGTTAGCCAATTATTGTCGATGGCCCAATATTAGGATTTAGGACTTATGGCCCGTTTGGTTAGTGGTCATAAATAGTGGTAATGGCAATAAAATTTAGTGTAAATTTGTAAAGAAGTTCTCATGTCAATGACCATGGGAATGAAATTTTATCACAAAACATGGGTTTCCCTATATAAATTTCCATTACCACGCAATACCACATTCCCAAGTGGTAATAGATAGTAATGAGATTTTAGGAAGAAAATGGATATCTTGGGATGAAGTAGCATTACCATAGGTAATGACATTGGATTTCTTGTACAAATTTACACTATAATGCATTACCATTCCCACCATTTATGGCCTCTCACCAAACGAGCCGTTAATGTCTTAATAATTACATTTACAATTTGACTTATGTCTTATTGTTGATACTTGTTATTGCATTAACTTTATAATATCACTGATATGTTATCACTTTATCAATTATCTATTAATTAGTATTTTTGTACTTAGTAACAATTAATAACTAACAAGTTAGTGAATGACTGAGTTAATAAGTCTAAGTGAGTAACTGACTAAGTGCTAAGTTACTATATGGTTGTTAACAAGTTATTATGTAGTAAGTACTTATTAACTTACTAACTTATGGTAGATTAACCTTGTTAACAATTAACTTCTTGATTTTGTAACAAGTTAGGATTTTAGAAAGAATTGAAGAAGTTGGGATTTTAGTAAGATAAATTTGTAACCGAATGTTCACACAAGTTGATTTGACTTAATTGTTTGATGCACTAGTACATAATCGACGATTTGCGTCGGATGCGAGGCGCCCATTTGCGTCGGACATGGGTCAGACGGCACGGGTCACGACGCAGATGAGAGAGACAGGATCTGCGTCGGACTAGCACACGACGCAGCTGATGAGCTATTTGCGTCGGACTATGCTCAACGTGCGACGCACAAGAAGCCTTGCTCCCGCATACAATTGGGATTTGTGTCTCCCATCTGCGTCGCATGTTGAGCTATGTGCGACGCAGATGGGAGACGCACCACCAGCAGCCCGCACTCATTTGCGTTGCATGTGGCACAATATGCGACGCAAATGAGTGGTTTTTTTATAAAAAAAATATAAATCAGTAAAAAATTATAAGCATCCATATATTCCAAGCATTGATTATGTATTACGAACTGCATTTTACATTATCATTAATGTACAATGAGAGTAAAAAAAAAAATCCCAAGTTCCCAGATCTAAAATTGAAACTGAAAATATATGAATACAAACTGAACTTACTTCGATTTTATTGAACAAATATGTAAAAAGATGTAAGCCTATAAATGAATCAAGAACATTCGAGGAAAAGGACTAGAGAAGAACTAAATGAACTTTCCGATGATTCCGTCGACGTTTTCAGATGGCTTCGAGAGGAAGACTTTGAGAAGAACCATGGCTTCGAGATAAAGACTTCGAGATGAATCCCAGATCTGAGAATGAAAAAAAGTTTAAACAAAAAGAAATCAGATCTAAAAAATGAAAACAAAAAAACCGAACATTCAATACAAAACATTCATAACTCGTAATTTTCAACTAGGTAAACAAAAAAAAGGAGAAAATTCCGAATTTTGTTGTTCGATTTTTTGAGAAGTGAGAAATTTTCCGTATTTTTGTGTTTTTGAAGTTTGACGAGAGCAATGGCCACCAGCACGAGGCGGCGGAGAGGCACAAGCACGCGGCGGCGGAGAGGCACAACACACGGGTAAGAACAGAGGAGAGAGAAAATTGGGGTTTTAGGGATGGAGTTGATTTATGTAGAAAGGTTGAAGAGATTTCTCTGGCAACCTTGAAATAAAGCTCGTGTGGTTGAAGAGAGAAGAACAGAGAGGGAAGAGAGAGAGGGAAGGAGAGAGAGTGACGGCTGGGTGTGAAGAAATTGGTAGGGTTTCATATTTTGAAAGGGGAAGTGGGGACAATGTGCGTCACACTCTCACTTAGGTCCGACGCAAATCATCCTAATGTGGATAAAAATGAAGCGGGCCTGCTTATCTGCGTCGCACATATAGCCCATGCGACGCAGATAAGCCCAAATCATTTAAGTACGTTGCATTTTTTTTATAAATCAGCCCAAATCATCTGCGTCGGATGGGCCATAGAGTCCGACGCAAATAACTTTTTGCATCGCACTAAATAAACGTGCAACGCAGATAGGTCGTTCTTTGCGTCGATTCCCTGTTGCATGCGACGCAAATGATTCTTCTGCGACGTTTGTCCTATTGTGCGACGCAGATGGTGAGACGTAAATCGTCATTTTTCTACTAGTGATGATTGATCATTACTGACTTTAATGTATATTGTTTAATTATATACTCTGTTGGAGTAACACATAAATGCAATAAGCCATTAGCCAATAATCTAAATCTTAGTTTACTAACTTTACTCATTTATATAAAATGTTGTTATGTTTATTGTTTAGGGCAAATTTCACACTAAGGCTAATTTGCGTGGAGAGGGGGTTGACAATTAACTTGCAAATTGAAATAAATTGCCGAAATAAATATGCATAAAGCAAATGAAAGCACACAACAAGTTTTACGTGGAAACCCTCTGGAAATGAGGGAAAAATCACGGGAGGATTGGTACCCTGCCAATTCACTAAGTTACTCGAGTTTGCGAAGGAATACAAGTGTTTAAGCTAGAGAGATAGTAGAGGGAGTAGTGAGAGATGATTTTACATAGTGTGAGCTAGCAGACTATTTATACTAAGGCTATACAATAACGTTGCTTTCCAGCCGTTTTGTCCTTGGCATTTGATTGACCTAGATCCTATTTTTATGGGACTCAGAGAATATCTTCATACTTGGTGGTTATTTTCAGCCCCACTTCCTTCTCCCATTATGCGCTTCTTCCTTGGATATAGGACACTTCGAACTACTTGCCAAATCATCAATCCTTCTCTTCTTCACGCGCCCAATAACCTGCTGCCACCTGGCTTGGCGAAATAACACAACTTGGTTGCTTAACTTGTTGCCACGTCAGATTAAACTGACCCCTAACAATTTTCCCTAATTTTCTTCTTTGGGCGACAAAACAAACGAATGAAAATTATTATAACTTTCAAACCCTGCCAACCGTCTTGCAAAATGCGCCCAATTATGACATTTTCTTCCTTTTGCATGCGCTGATTAGACAGTTAACTTTCCCCATCTCTCTCTAAAAATGCTTTTCCTTGAATAACGATAGATTTATTAATCCTCTTCCTTTGCCCGTTCAAGTTTTCCTCTCAGGTAATTTTTCCTTCTTACTGATTTTCTTTGCACTTTTCTTCAAGTTGTTCTTTGTTTTTGCACGAATTTGCCTTTACTCCCTCTTTTTTTTTTCTTTTCTTTCTTTCATTATGACTAGAGCAAACCCTAGGTCATCTTCAAGAAATAGTTCCTCCCTTGAAGGAACAAAAGTTTTTCGCCCCCTAGAAATTTTCGAAGACAATAATGTCTACCCTAGCGTGCTAACTGTAGCCGATTTGCAAACTGTTAGGAAAAATTATGGTTTTTCCCCAAGGCGCTGTGATTAGGTTGCCATTAAACCAAGAAAGAATGGATTGGGCTTGCCCGGGTTGGTTAGTTTTCTATGACTATCCTTTTACCAAATTAGGACAGAAATTTCCTTTTTCGCCCTTCATTCGTCAGTTTTTTACTGCAACTGACATGGCGCCTTGTCAACTTCTCCTTGGGGCGTGGAGGATTTTGACAAGCGTAGAAACCCTAAGCAAGAATTTGAACATTGACTTTTCGGTGGACGATTTGGCCTTTACCTACCAAATCAAACCCTTTGGGAAGGGGAGGTTAACCCTCAAGACCAATGATGGTCTAGATGCATTGGTAGAGAAAATTGACAAAGGCCGCGACAGGGGCTAGGCCGCAAGATACTTTATTGTGAGAGCATATTACGTGGGTGACTTTAGTCGTTTCTTGAAGGACACTTGGAGATCCGTAGGTATTTTGCTTAATTTGCTGTGAAATTTGCATACTGAATGTTGACAATTTGCTTACACTTTTTGTTGGGCAGGTGTTTCTTTGGCAAGTTTTACAGACTTGATCTTGGCGCTTAGTGCTGAAGACAGGACCTTCCCCATTATTCCTACACATCCTGGTGCCAACTTGCCTGCTCAGGCAAACTCGTATAACTCTCCTAGAAGAAGGAGCACAAGGACTTGCTCAACCTCCAACATGTCTTCTGGTATGTTTGCAATTTTTTATCACCTTCGAAGTTTCTGCTGCACAATTTTCTGTTATAAGTGGCTTATCTTCTTCCTTCTTGGCAGAAACTTCTGCATCTCAACGCACTGCTTCGATTTCGAACTCTGAATTATTTTCGAGGATGCGCAACATGAGTGGAGTTTTTGTGACCCCCCTTGCTTCTTTAGCTTCAATTCGTCCGACTTCTTCCCAGAACCTTCGTCCTATTATGACGTCTGCAGTTGCCATTCCTTTGGCTGGACAGAAAAGAAAGTGTAGAGATTGAGGTCCCTGAGGAATTTTGCTCCATTTCTGCTGACGCTACCCCTTTATGGCGTCATGCCAAGAATTTGTGGTTCCCTGCTGCCAAGGCGTGCCATGAAACCATGACGCCTGCTGCAATTGCTTCGGAAGGAATTGGGCTCTCTGTGCAGGTACATTCATTTTTTTATTTCTGGCATCTTCTTCTTCTAACTTTGCTATTTTTCTATATAATGTTGCTTCTGCTTTAGTGCTTGCAAGCCTTTATTGCTACGCACCAGAACCTGTCTAACTTGACAACCAAAGTTGCCACTCTCACCAAGGAGAAGGAGGTGCAACGTTTAAAGGGGGAAGTGGAGAAAGCTGCTGAGGAAGCGGAGAAGAAATACAATGAGCATCTTGATGACATTGGTATGCAGCTGTGGCTGACAAGAATTGAGGCCATGGAGGAATATGCTGCGGGGAAGCATGTGGAATGGAATCGTGCTGCGGAAAGGCTGGCTTATGATGATGCCAAAAAGTACCAGGGTGCCAAGAAGGATGCCAATGTTGCTGTAGTGACTGAGGAAGTTGCTGATGATGATGCATCTACCCATGTGGCAACTTCTGTTGTTGATGCATCTTTCCAGCCGATTGATGTTGATGCTGACAAGCCCCAGAATGATGCTCTTTAGTTTTATTGCCTTTGCTTAGGATCAAACAATATTTCAATTTGTGTGTACTTTTTACTTGCTCATGGGAGCAAGGTTAAAACAAGTTTGTGTGCTTTTGTACCTACTCATGGGAGTAGGTTTGAAACTTTAATTTGTGTGCTTTTTCTGCTTGCTAGAAGCAAAATGTAGGAACTAACTTTTGCCTTTCCTATGGAGGGCAACTTTATGATATTTGTGTATTTTGGTCTATTTGTGGGTTACTATTATGCTTTTAAGAATAGTTGTGTATATGTGTTTTTGTCTCATGCATGCATGTAGTGGCAAACTAAAACATCGACCCGTTTTGAAGTTGCTTTTCGTATTCATTTGTTTTGCAACAGCGGTGTTATTATCATTGAAACTATTGGCATAACTCGCAAAAATACGACAGTTTGTAGTTGGATAATTTGAGAAAATTTCACGTCTTTATTATTAGAAGTTAGGATTACACGTAACTAATGAGAGGAGTAACTTTCTTATTACAAAATGTTCTTCAAAGGTAAGGGCAAAGTGCCATAGTTAGATAAAGATGTTGATGGAGAAGTTGCCTGGGAAGTTGCTGGAGAAGTTGCCTAGGAAGTTGCTTCTGACGTGCCAGCCCCTCGCAAAATGATTTGTCAGACCTAGACCGTTGACATTTCGCCAACGACCCTCCGATGCTTAAGTCAGTGTGTGTATTTGCAAATAAAATGGAAAGTAGGTGCAACAAAAGAATGGTATAAAGAGATATTACCAGGAGTTATTTCCCAAGCGCTTTGTGTTTAGATACTACATGGGTAACCGCTAAGTTGCGTTCTGGCAGGTTGCAGCCCCTTGTGAGGTGATCAGGCAAACCTAGACCGTTGGCATTTTGCCAACGGCCCTCCGATGCTTAAGTCAGTTAATGGTCGTGGAGGAAAGAAATGAAATGCAAGAAATATAATAATGACTAAAGTTTAGAAGTGATACTGTTTGAGGTGAGTTGCGTTCCAACTTCGTGGAATTTGCACACCATTTCTGGTGACCAACCTGTATGCTCCGTTGCCTACTACCTTTTCAATTTGGTATGGCCCTTCCTAGTTTGCAGCTAGTTTGCCTACCTTTAGGTCTTTGGTATTTTGGAATGTTTTTCTGGGGACCCAATCTCCGACTTGGAATTGCTTGACTTTGATGTGCTTGTTGTAGCTCCTGGCAACCGCTTGCTGGTAGGCTGCCATTTTTACCTTGGCACTGTCTCTGATCTCGTCAATAGTGTCCAAATCATGTGCCAACTTTGCGTCATTCCTATCTTCTGTCATGAGCCCATATCTTGCAGTTGGCATGTATACTTCAGCTGGAATAACTGCTTCACAAACAAAAACTAAAGAATAAGGAGTTTGATTAGTTGCATTTTTAGGATTTGTCTTATCTGCCCAGAGGATCATAGGCAATTCGTCAGCCCATCTTTCGCCTGCTTCGTCGATTCGTTTCTTGATGTTGTTGACAACAAATTTGTTGCTAGATTCAGCTTGCCCATTAGTTTGCGGGTATCTTGGCGTTGAAGTGTCTAATCTGATGTTCCATTTTTGGCAGAACTTGCGTGTCTTGCCACTTATGAATTACGATCCATTGTCGCAAATTATTTCTGAAGGGATGCCAAACCTGCACGATATGTTGCGTTTAATAAAAGATATTACCTCAGAGTCGGTGACTTGTCGGTATGCCTCTACTTCAATCCATTTGGAGAAGTAATCTGTCATGGCCAGCATGAATACTCGTTGCCCTGGGGATTGCAGGATTTGCCAACTATATCCATTCCCCACTTCATGAATGGCCAAGGTGCCAAGATTGGGTGAAGTTGCTCAGCATGTTGATGTGAGACTGCAGCATGTCTTTGGCAAGCATCGCATTTCCGAGCATACTACATGGCATCTTTCCTCATAGTGGGCCAAAAATAGCCTATTCTGAGTGCTTTGTTGGATAGGCTCCTGCCTCCAGCATGGTTGCCACATTCGTCATCATGTAATTCGTGCAAAAAAACGAGTACGTATTGCTTTTTGAGGCATCTTAGGTAGGGACCTGCAACTGACTTGCCAAACGATATGTTGTGAATTAAGATAAAGTGGGATGCTTTTACCTTGAAAGATCGCGGATCTTCGAGTTGCTTGGGTAAGATGCCTTCTTTTAGCCATTGAATGTACTCTTCCGTCCAATTTGTGCCTTCAGAGGCAACTTCAGTGCTGGTTTCATATATTTGATGTTTGTCCGTTGTAGGTTGCATGATGTGCACAATAGGGATGCTGCTTAAGTTAAATGCAGCTGAGACTGAACCTAAATTGGCTAAGGCATCTGCTTCGACATTTTGCTCCCTTGCGATCTGCTTTATGGTGAATTCATTGAACCTGCTGGCAACATTCTTGGATATGTCCAAGTATTTCGCCATTTTATGATCTTTTGCTGCATAGGACCCATTAAATTGATTGACAATTAATAAGGAATCGCAACTTACCTCGATACGTTTTACCTTGAGTTCTGCTGCCGCATTGAGGGCAACAATCAAAGCTTCATATTCTGCCTCGTTGTTAGTTGCCTTGAATTCGTAATGTATAGTCGGGCTATTATGTCCCCTTGTGGCGATTTTAGTATAAATTCAAGTCCTGCTCCATTTGTATTTGACGCTTCGTCAGTGTCCATTTGGGACTTGTAGTTTGCTCTAACAGTTACAACAATTCTTTGTCAGCTTTTGTTTGTAGATTTGGACTGAAATCAGCCACAAAGTCTGCCAACGCTTGAGACTTAATGGTTGTTCTTGGTTCGTATCTGATTTCGTAACCACTTAAGTGTACTAGCCACTTGGCCATTCTACCTGACAACTCAGGTTTGTTCATCACAGATTTTATAGGGTAGTTAGTTTAAACGCAAATAGAGTGACATTCAAAGTAAGGACGCAACTTAGTAGAAGCCATAACTAAAGCAAGTATAAGTTTTTCTAATGAAGTATACCTTGTTTCAGCATCTAAGAAACTTAATTAGTATATGCACTAGTAGAGAAATGATAATTTGCGTCGGACCTGGGACCCTCATTTGCGTCGGACAACGATCCGACGGCACAGGCCTCGTCGCAGATGAAATACAGCCATCTGCGTCGGATGGGATGCGACGCAAGAAATCTACGATTTGCGTCGGACCCCACAAGCATGTGACGCAGATGCCCATCCCCCCATGCACCCACAGCAGCTCTCAGCAGCCTCATCTGCGTCGCATGCTGTGCAATATGCGACGCAGATGAGGACTTATTTGCGTCGCATATGGACAGCATGCGACGCAGATGGGTCTGCTAAGCCTGCTGCATACATACCCATTTGCGTCGCATGCAGGCCATATGCGACGCAAATAATTCCTCATCTGCGTCGCATATTGCACAGCATGCGACGCAGATGATGGCTTTTTTTGTTTTTTTTTTTCAGCTTTTTTGTTTTTGTTTTCAGCTATTTTTTTTTATTTTCGAAACTAAGCAAACATTATGTTAATAATTATGAGCAGAAAATTCGGCAGAGTCTCCTTTGTAATTTGGACAACCCAAGAAATCGTTGGGAAATGTTTGCATATATATAACCAAAACCTGTTTCAGTACATTTCAATCAAGCAACCAATGTTGCAATCAATGAACCAACAAGGTTCAAGCAACCAATGTTGCAATCAATCAACCAACAAGGTTCAAGTAACAAAATATTATGCTAACCTACAAATACATACACTAACCATCAAATTTAGTCTTCTTCGTTAACGACCCGTACAAAGTATTCCGCAAAAAGTTCTTTGAGGTCGTTGATATCATATATGGAGTATGGCTCAAGACTTGACGAAAAAGCCTAGAATATATTAAACTAGTTAATATACTTTAAAATTCTATAAGTCTAAATAATGAATTTACAACATACATATACCTCATACAAATTCTCTGCTTCATAGTAGAAGCGGATGATTAGAAACATGTATCTCATCACGAAATAGCCGCATTCCACTCCTCCCGATTGTTGAGCACACTACACCAAATTTAAAATATATATTATAATCGGAAAAAAAAATCCTAATTAGAATTATAAAGTATGAAATACAAAACCATATTAGTTTTACCCGCATATATGTCCAAGACAATTTAGTTCCTTTATTTGATCCTTCAAGCCGCATGTATTTTGTATATGCACTAAATATAGAGATTTTGTAACAATTAATTACTATAAACATTTATAAATTATTTAAAATATCATAAAATGCATGTAAACTTATTAACATGTATAACAACTATGAACTTACGTATTCAACGGTATCTTGATAGCTAAGGATCTATCTTTCTTCATCGAATCAAATATATATACCGTTCTCTTAGATAGACAAATGACAAGAAGAATCCAATGCTCCCTAAGGCATGAAGCACAATGTGATGATTTATATATATAACCACAAGTTCATAAATATAAAACAAAGTAAAGATTAGTTGAAATAAAACATACTTTTCAAAATACGGACATAGGATGTAACGCATATATTGATTCGCTTTCATTGAACTTGCCATGTAGTTGATCACGGCATCTAAGTGATTGCGTATCATGGTCGCTGAAATCATACTTGGACACATGAAACCAATATTATTATCTCCATGCTCCTCGATCGCTTCCGCCAAGTACCTAAGATCCAAACACTTATAGTTAGGAGAAACAATACCTATAAATAGCAATGTTAATTAGTTTAGAGTTTGAGAAATCTCACATCATAAATACTTGCAAAATGGATACATTAATCCATGCTCCCGTGAGAAGTTGAAAAACATTTTGTCGTGAGAGAATGATCATATAATCTCTATCAAAGTTGAAGACGGTACCCCTCTGAACTTGCAACTGAAAAGGCTCATCTGAGGGTTTCTCGCAAAATATTCGGTGCATCTCCTTGATATTATCATCCATGTCATCCAGTGTCAAGTCAATAAAAGGATCTACGTGCATATGTGCAGACTCATCGGTGCAAGGATCACTACCAACTATTTTCTTCTTCTTCTTCTTCTTCTTCATCACACCGTCTTTAGCTTTATGTTCCTAATTCAATTTGACTTCTTTTTAATTCATATTATATATGTATATAGATTATTTCATATATAAATCAAGATTACTTAGTATACAAAATGAAGATTATTTAGCATATATAAATCAAAAAATTTTAGTATATATATTTACATTTCTTAGTATATAAATCAAAATATTAAACATAAGTTACCTGATTATCTGAGACTAAAAATACCAACTCTTTCGGCCATTCTATGAATGAACCCTCGGCTTGACTGAGTTTGATGATGTATAAAGTAGGTAGTGGAACTAGAGCTTCTGCGTAGTCTGAAAAAAAATCATCAACACTCACTTTCACGGTCGTAGGATGTGATGATGACTCCATTTGCGGATGTACGGTACCCTCAGCTACAATGATCGGTCCCGAGTTATCCGTTATTGCCAAACGACATGGAACCGGACTCTTAACATCCAATGAGAACACAATGTCATTAATTAAGTGTTTTACAAACATAATCTCATAATCGTAGAAGATATAAAATAACTATATACCTGCAAGTTCACAAATGGATCATTGCCCCCCGAGTGACAGCTACTAGGATCAACTGGAGTGTGAGGATTTGTTTGATTTGGTGCTTGAAGACCTAATTGCGCCGCAAAAGCCATCAACCTTTCTTGAACTATAGCATCAATCTTCGAGTTCATCTCTTGCATCGTCTGTTCTCTAACTCTTTGGCTCACTCTCGCCTCCAACTCCTGCATCTCCTCATCATCCATGCCCCTACCCTTTCGAGCAGTACTACTCCGATCAGGATCTCCCCAAACCGATGTAATCCCAATGCTACGCCCAGCTGTTAACACACGCCCAGGACGGTCTTTCCTCTGTAGAGCACGGGATAGAACATCATCCATCCGACCTGGAACAAACTCTCCTTCCTTTTCTTTCCTTTTCCAATCATCCTGCATCAAATTCAAAAAAATCATATGATTAGTAGAATTCTAGAATACGAGTAATTAGACAAGAATTTATCATAAAATTTGAAGAATTCTTACAATAGACTCTTTTATCTTTTGTGTTTCTTCATTAGGGAAGAAAAGATTTCCTTCCTTATCTTTTTTCGATCTAGCAAGAAGCCATGGCAAAGTTCGATCCGGCAAGGAGGAAATAATTGATGATGTAGATGAGTCAACAGATGATGATGTCAGAGGATTTAGGGATATACCCTTGGTCTTTCCAAACGGGAATCATCTCCGCATATGACTTTTGACCCAAAAAATGAGGATGAATGTTGGCAGCCTGAGACTTTCTTGCTCTGTCACTTTTAGCCTAATATGAAAACAAGTAACTAGTTAATATTCACAAAAAAAAAAATTGATTATAACATATTATGTAGTTGTAACGTACATATTATATACCTTAAACTCCTTAGAGCTACGCTTTTTCACGAATTCGTCCCAAATCGCTTTCGTGATGAAAGGATAGAGCACGTACGGTTGCATATCATTGTTAGGCCCCAGCCTCGTTTTTGTGATCCATCGACTCACTAATCTTGACTTGAAATCTCTCCACCGCTTATCATAAGTAGTCAACACATCTCGTTTCTTCCTCTCATCCTCTTGTATTCCAAACTCTTTCTTCAATATATAAAATGAACCAATTATACACGATTAGTATAATAAACATGATTCAAATAAAATTAAAAGAATGGATTTTAAAAATACATAGGTTTACTTACTTTCGCATCTTCCCATAAACTATTTTTTAGG
Source organism: Beta corolliflora (assembly GCA_947648045.1). Lineage (NCBI taxonomy): Eukaryota > Viridiplantae > Streptophyta > Magnoliopsida > Caryophyllales > Amaranthaceae > Beta > Beta corolliflora. The sequence continues at coordinate 7,552,476 of CANSZD010002913.1, forward strand.
CCTTGTGGAACATCATCCCAACTATCGTACAAGATAGACACTTTGCTTCTACTGATTTCGCCGCAATGTGTCTTGTACGCACCAACATGATCCCCAATTGGACGCATCAAATCATCCCACTGAAGTACTCTTTGGACCCCGGGTTTGGAACGTATCCCTTTTGTAGGACCTCTAGGCTTGCTCACTCTTTTCCTCCTACTACCTCCATCAGTTATCTCGGTCTCAGAACGTGGCTGCCGATCATCATCGGATGCATCATGCATTATGTGATCTTCCATCACTACACCTGAAACCATAAAGCATAAAGACATGTTAGAATCATCAATGAAATAATAGATAATTATTTTAACCAAGCATAAAATATATAATTGTAGAATATTACATTAGTTACCTATTAATCACTTTTTTCTTTGACAACGTAAAATCCCTCATTATGGTCTCGACGAATGTAATTCGTGTCCAGATCTTCCCCTAATATACTTGGAATTACTACTGACGAAGCAATGACTTCATTGAATTGCTTATCGTATTCCTCTTCATCATGTACATCATCAATTCCAAGTATTCTCCTTTTTCCTTCAATGACAACAGACCATTTTGAATCAACGGGGTCAACCATGTAGAATACTTGTTTTGCTTGTGATGCCAATATCAAAGAATCTTCATGATGCCCTAACCGGTTGAAATTGACTAATGTAAAAAAGTCATGTTCATCCTTCTTTACACCACGACGAATATCAAACCACTTGCATTGAAAGAGCGGAATCTTGAAGTCAACATAGTCAAGTTCTAATATATCTTCAATGAACCCGTAGTAAGACTTCATTCTCTCAATAATGGTTCTATCGCTTCTACTTTTGTACTCTGATGACAAAGCTCCTAACGTAACACCACTGTTTTGCATTGTAGATTTGTCATCTTGTCGTTTAGTGTAAAATGAATAACCATTGATGTCATATCCTTCATAGGAAAGAACTTGCATCTTTGACCCATATGCCAACCATCTCAACGTATCTGATACATCATTTTTTGGGTCAGATAATTGGTTCATAACTCGTTCTTTAAACCAATCAACGAACGACCGATTATGCTCAATCATCAACTCACGTTCATTCTTCAATGGATACTGAACACTAAGCATCTTCTTGTGCTCATCTAAGTAAGGATGAACTTGTTTTAGATTTTCTAACACCAAAAATTCTGCTTTTCTTTTCAACTCTCCATCAAGGCGCAATCTTTTTCTCCCAATGGTACCACAACCAGCAAGTCTTCCTTCATGTCTAGATTTTGGCAATCCAATTGCTTGTGCACGTGCTAAATACTGACTTACATATTCAGATACTTCCTCCGCAACTGTTCTTTGGACAATACTCGCTTCTGGTCTGGCTGGATTCATCACTTTTCCCTTGAGAGTACCCATATGCCTTTCGAAAGGCCACATATACCTCATACAAACAGGCCCACAAAGTTTAATTTCTCGGACAAGATGAATTATCAAATGAGGCATGATGTCAAAGAACGATGGTGGGAAGTACATTTCAAATCGACACATCGTCTCTATTACATCTGCTTGCAACTTATCTAGAGTGTTAGGATCAATCACTTTACTAGATATAGTTCTGAAAAAGAAACACAACTTTGTAATCGTGTATCTCACTTGGGAAGGCAAAATTCCTCGTATTGCAACAGGTAATAAATGCTGCATCAAGATATGACAATCATGAGATTTCAAACCAACGAGTTTCAAGTCCTTCAGTGAGACAAGGTTTCGAAAATTTGACGAGTATCCAGCAGGGACCTTTAACCTATGCAGAGACTCACAAAAACTAGTTTTCTCCTTCTTAGACAAAGTGTAGCAAGCTGGTGGCAGATAATAGCGTTGTCCCCGCTCCTGAGGTGCTAGTTCTGGTCTTCCCATTTCAGCCATGTCTTTCCGAGCTTTAACTCCATCCTTTGTCTTCCCGGGCATATTCAACAATGTTCCGACAATGGCATCACAAACATTTTTCTCAATGTGCATTAGATCAAGACAATGTCGACTTCTAAGAATTTCCAATATGGGAGGTCCCGTAACTTAGATCTTTTCTTATATAAGTTCTTTGAGACACTTTTGAAGGGCTTGCCAAACATCTTGTTTCAATATCTTTTACCCGATTAGAAACCTGATTACCACGCAAGGGTACAGGGGCTTCTCTCATCTCCACTTTTCCGTTGAACAACTTTTTCTTCTTACGAAATGGATGATCTAAAGGAAGCCATGTACGATAATGGAGGTATACATTCTTCCCGCAATGATGTAACCGCTCATCAATCATATACTCATCACAAATAGGGCATGCCTTTGCTCCTTTAACCGTATACCCAGACAAATTCCCGTAAGCCGGGAAATCATTAATCGTGCAAAATATCATGGCACGTAATGTGAAGTTAGTTTTCGTATACGCATCGAACATCGAAACACCTTCATCCCACAACAATTTCAGATCTTAAAGGAGTGGGTCAAGATACACATCTATGTCGTTTCCGGGTTGCTTAGGACCCGAAATAAGAAGCGATAGCAGAATAAATTTACGCTTCATACATAACCAGGGGGGCAGATTATAAATGGTCAGTAGAACCGGCCAAGTGCTATGTTGGGTACCTAGTGTGCCAAAAGGGTTCATCCCATCTGTACAAAGTCCAAGCCTAAGATTTCGAGGTTCTTTACCAAAACCTGCGAACTTTCGGTCGATATATCTCCATTGCGGAGAATCGGCCGGATGTCTAAGCATCCCATCTTTCTTCCTCTTGTCCGCATGCCACCTTAATAATTTAGCATTATTTTCATCCGAAAATAAACGCCTAAATCTCGAAATGATTGGAAGATACCAAAGAACCTTCACCGGAGTTTCTTTCTTTCTCACTCCCTCATCATCCTCTTTTATCTTATACCGAGACTCTCCACACCTTGGACACTCACCCAAATCCTTGTACTCATTTCGATACAGCACACAATCATTTGGACATGCATGTATCTTCTCATACTCCATACCTAATGGACACAACAATTTCTTTGCCTCATAGGTAGAGTTGGGAATTTCATTCCCTTCAGGTAGCAATTCTTGTAAAAAACTGAACAACTCACTTAGACTTTTATCTGTCCAACTATACTTCGATTTCATATTGAACAATGTGAGGATGCCAGAAAGTTTACTGAAATTCTTACACCCCGGATACATAGGTTTGTCCGCTGCACTTAAAATACTATCATACATATGGGGACGATCGGTTCCTTCATCCTCCAAATTGTGCAACATCTCATCTACCCTATCATTCTCATCAACTACCCTATCATTCTCATTATCATTCTCTCCTTTTTCGATATCAACCTCAACCTCATCCTCAACCTCAACCTCAACCTCAACCTCAACCTCAACCTCAACCTCATCATCAATGTGATCAACATGCAAATCATCACACAAGCTAGTGGAGCTCATACCTGGATCATAAAACTCTCCATGCCATGTCCACCTCGTATAGTTGCTCTTAAACCCACGCCGAATCAAATGATCCTTAATTTGATCCACATCACGATACCCCCTAGAGTTATTGCAATCACAACAAGGACACAAGACTAAATTTGACCCATTCTGCAATTGATATTCTAACGCAACTCTGATAAATTCATCAACCCCTTGTAGAAATGTCGCCGAAATCCGATTACCATACATCCAGTTTCGATCCATATGTATACACTATAGAGACACCAAACAAGAACACAATCGATCACATCATTCAAAGTGTCTCATCAAATGCAATCATGAACATTTGGGTCCTTATCACTCCAACCTAACCCATCCTTGAGTTTCTCATCTCACTAGTGAATGAACATTTGGTTTTCAATTCTAAGAAAAATCCGACAGCACTTCCCTACAGTTCTCCAAGTACACGATGAAGATAGTAGGTAAACTATCAACATATGTACCCAGAGAACACTTAGGGAAATGAGCTAGATCTTTCTTAGAATCGAAAACCAAACATTCATTCACATCCTAAGTGAGATAAGAAACCCAAAGACGATCCCAAACGGGGACTATTCAAGACTTACTCCTAATGAGTAAGCCTCGAACGGGTATCTAGGCCAATGATGCACACATTGCAATTAAACAGCAAAAACCAATCCATTCCTTAGATTTCCCTCCCCACCGCATTAAGGTATGTCCATATAAGTTTGGTCATAATTCAACATATGATTTCCCAATCACATAACCAAACAATTCAGATATATTTTTCCAATCACATAATTCAACATTATAGGGAGAAATAAAACAAATAAACATAAAGCAAAAGCTATAATATATATACCTCTGCTCTCAAGGAGCAGCGAAGACAAGCACAACGAGGTGAGCTTGGAGCACCAGCCGACAAGTAGAAGATGGAATGTGGCAACTGCATTAGGGCATTAACCAACCCACAAATTAAATAGTGATTAAGTCATAACTCATAAACATCAACTATCTAATATTAAGACATTAACAAATTAGAAATTAAGAAACAACATTAAGATTAAAGTAGAATTATTAAAATCAATGGTAAAAAACAAGAATGACTTGTGAATATAATTATATAGTAGAAAGAAAGTATTTTAGAGCACTACAAACTATATAAATTCATGAGCACTACAAACTACAAACATCCTAAATATAATATTAAAATCTTAAACTACAATCATCCTAAATTCAATCTTAAACATCCTACATACAAATTAAACTACAAACATCCTAAATTTAATCTTAAACTAATAACTACAATCCCTCTACTAATGCAATTGCTTAAGATCTAACAAAAATAAGAAAAAAATTCCAAAAAAAAAAAAAGACAGAAATTGGTAAAAAAATAAAAAGACATAAATTGAGACAAAAAATTGAAAAAAATAAAAAAAAGACTTACATTGCCGGAGACGAAGAGACGGAAAGCAGCGGCGGCCCGACGGCGCGCGACGGCGAGCGGCAATGGGCGGCCGGGGCGCGACGGCGAGCAGCGGGGCGGCGCGGCGCGACGGTGGGAAAGAGGAGGAGTGCAAGAGAGAGAGAGTGAGTGGGTGAGAAAGAGGAGGAGTGCAAGAGAGAGAGAGTGAGTGAGAGAAAGAGGAGGAGTAGCGCCGGCGAGCAGCAGCCGAGCACGGCGCGACGGGAACACGCGGCGCAACCGGTGAGTGAGAGTGAGTGAGTGAGAAAGAGGAGGAGTGCAAAACAGAGAGAGTGAGTGAGAGAAACAGGAGGAACGCCGGCAAGAGGAGGAGCGCCGGCGAGAGGAGTAGACGGAGCAGCGGCGGCGCGACTGATGGGCGGGAATGTAGTTCAGCAGCGCCGGCGAATTCGCATGAGAGAGAGAGAGAGAAGTTCCTAATTTGTGAATTACCCCAACTGATGGGCGGGATACAAATTAAATTCGCTGAAACTAGTCATCTGCGTCGCATGGGGCAAGGGTCCGACGCAGATGACTATCTGATTAGGCATCTGCGTCGGACCCTTGACACATGCGACGCAGATGACCACGCACATTTGGGCTGTTGGGTACATTTGGGCTGATCTATCTGCGTCGCATGGTCTAGGGTCCGACGCAGATGACCTGGTTAGCATGCATGCATGGTGCACCATCTGCGTCGGACCAAGGCCCATGCGACGCAGATGATGTTGGCTAAGACTATTTGCGTCACAGGTAACCTTAATGCGACGCACATAGTGACCCCTTTTGCGTCGTTTTCTGGCGTTTGTGCGACGCAAAACAATCTTTTATAATTTTTCTTGGCTATTTGCGTCGGATGTTCTATAGGGTCCGACGCACATATGTTATTTGCGTCAGTTGCTCTCCTGTCCGACGCAAATAGTCAGACGCAAATCGTGAATTCTGTAGTAGTGATGGGTGATTGAGTTCCATCTTCTTCTCTTACTAAAACGGCACTTACAGTTGCTTGAGCTACAGCCAAAGTTGCGAGAAGTGGTGGCGTCATCATATAAGTCTTCAAGTTTTGAAATGCTTCTTCATGCTTGCTGGTCCATTCAATTGATTTGTTCTTTCTCAGCACATCATAGAACAGTTTGCATCTATCTGACGACTTGGATATGAATATGTTAAGCACTACAACTCGTCCGATTAGTTTCTGCACATCTTTGACGCATCTTGGAGATTGCAAGTTGATAATGGCCTTGACCTGCTCTGGACTTGCTTCGATCCCTCTTTGAGTCACGACGTATCCGAGGAACTTGCCGGAGGCAACTCTGAATGAGCATTTGCTGGGGTTGAGTTTCATTTGATAGCGCATAAGAATTTCTAATGCTTCTTCAAGGTGCTGGATGTGGTCGCCAAATTTTTTGGATTTGACCAGCATGTCATCAATGTACACATCCATGTTGTCTCCAATCTGTTTTTCAAATATTTTATTTACTAACCTTTGGTAAGTTGCGCCAGCGTTCTTTAAGCCAAAAGGCATTACTTTGTAGCAATAAACTCCTCGATATGTGATTAGGGATGGGCATGGGTCCAGGACCCGACCCAGACCCGATTGGACCCGACCCATTTTAAAGGGACTGGGTCTAGAGTTTTGAGACCCATTGGGTCTGGGTCGGATCTGGGTCTGGGTGTAAAAAAAGGTCTGGGTCTGATAGATTCGTACCCAGACCCGCCCCACAGACCCATGTTCTTTTATATATATATACAATGATAATAAGAATAATAAATATTTAAAGAGCAATAAAACTTTTTACCTTAACATATGAATTTTTAGATTTTCAAGCAGCCATCGCGTCTAGTACTCGATCCCTAAACTTCTCATTTTATCCATTACCGACCAGGACTAAGCCAACTTGTTGTGGATATTTTAATTTGGAATGTTTTGTAGAAGTATTAGACTATTATGTTGGTATTTTATCATTTTAATAACTAATAAAACAGGCGTAAAAGAAACGCGTGTTGAAAAGATAATGGAAACTCTTAATAAGTTTGAGACCCATTTTGGACCTAGGACCCGCTAGACCCATTGGATCTGGGTAAGGGTCCAGATTTTCTAGACCCTGTGGGTCTGGGGCGGGTCTGGGTCTACATTAATATTTACGGGTCTGGGTTTAGGTTTAGCTGGACCCGCCCCAGATCCGACTCATGCCTATCCCTATCCGTGATGAATGCTATTTTCTCTTGATCTGCGGGGTGCATGAGGATTTGGTTGTACCCACTGAAAGCATCCATGAAAGTCAGCGTCTCGTGGCCAGCAGTTGCGTCTACCATGGCGTCAATGTGTAGAGGAAATGGGTCTTTTGGGCAAGCTTTGTTGAGATCTGTAAAGTCAATGCAAACTCTTCATTGATAACTTGGTTACGCTCAATTTGTCCTTTGCGTGGCAGATGAGTTCCTATATATCCAAGGAACATAATGTTTACATAAAAGAGCAAGATTGGTGGGAGTATAAACCCCCACCTACAGCTAGCTAGGTCTGGAAGTTGATTTGCAGGGTGAAGGAAATGTTGAAGCCTGCCTACACAGGCAACATATGGCTTGATGGAAGAAAGGGTTATTCTGCCAAAGAAGGGTACAAATGGTTAACAGGACAGAGAGACAAGGTCTCATGGCACCATTGGGTTTAGAACAATGCTTATTTACCTAAGCACTCGTTTATTTCTTGGCTTGCAGCAATAAACAAGCTTAAGACTAGAGTTCAGCTAGCAAAAGCTGGTATTTGCCCAGATACAAGCTGTTTGCTGTGTGGTAGTGAACCAGAAGACTGCCTACACCTGTTTTTCAGATGTGTTTACAGCAATATGATCTGTAAAGCTGTCATGAGTTGACTGGGGATGCAAAGCTCAAGAAATGAAAGCATTTTTACTTCATGGAAAAGATGGGGCAGAAAATATTGAAGTAAAAAGAGGCAGAAAGTGTGCTATGCTGCTCTTGCAACTACAGTTTATTACACTTGGAGGTCTAGGAATCATGTTTTATGGGAGAATGTTGTGTATAGACCAGAGAATGTCATTAAATGTATTAAGTATGATGTGTGTACTATATTAAAGTTGGAAGTTGATTATCAGTGGCCTATTACTGATAAGGAGTGGTTTTACAACCTTTGTGACTCTGTCTAGTTGATAGTGGGTGGTGTGTGCTAGGTTGGTCTGGTGTTAGGGTGTCTGTTTGCTGGTGGGTAGGTCTTATTTATGTGTCTGTTGTTGCTGTTTTTTTGTGCTGATTCTCTGAATTTGGTAATATAATTTTTTACATTTTACCAAAAAAAAAAGTTTGTTCTTCAAAGCAACATTAAGATTCGTGAAGTCTAGTTATTGATTTTCTTCAGATGATAAGCTTTTCTCAGAAACACAAATAAGGAACATGAACTCCTTTCTTTTAGATCATTCATTCTTTACTAAAAAATGACTCCAATACCTATAAAAATACATAAAAAAAATAAATCATAAAATACCATAAATATAGTAAAACACTTTAAAATCACTTAAGAAACTATCAACGAACATATCTCTATTATATAAGCCAAGGGGGACCTATGGTGTCCCCCCATGAAAAGACTTATATATCCCTAATTATAAACATAAAAAATACTTATTCTAAATTTCTCATTCATTTCCTAAATTACAATTATGTATAATAAGGAAAGTTGTAAAAAGAGTAAACTAACATAAAAAAAAAGTTTAAGATTTCTATCAAAAGATTACTTACGATGAGGAAACTAACATAACAAATAAATTTTTCAACAATTATAAAGCCAAAAATACAAACATTTATTTTACCTAAATATTCAATAACAATTACAAAGAACATAAATTAAAATTTCATAAAATTACCGAGAAAAAAAGAGTATAACTCACCTTTGTATTTTTCGGTTTCATGATTGTCGTAGTCAAGATGTTATCCAAGCGAAATAGTTAAAACCTAATGAGAAAAAGTAAGCATAAACTAACTTCTCTTATCTTCGTTTTCAATCCTATGTTTTGTAAAAATAAATTGTAAGTACGAAGTAAATATTTATTTGTCTCATTAATATTAATGTTTTTTACGATTCTGAATATCAATTATTATACTAATATGTTGTCGCACGCATCGCGTGCATACAAGGCTTGTTAAAACCTACTCTATTTGGGTCTAAAAGTTATGCCATATTTAACACATATCAATGTTGTTGCGTTTGCTTGGTAGACTTTCCAATTAGTAGTTACAATTACTCCCTTCGTTTTCTTATTAATTGCTATATTTTCCTTAAATGGTTGTTTCTTTTTAATTGCTACATTGTTTAAACTTTCCTTATTTGGGGTACTTGGCCCACCATAAAGTAATACTATTATATTTGTTTTTCTCTTTTTCCACCCAAAAGTAATACTTTTTTACTTTTTCCCATTATTTTACATTAAATGAGTCAAAAAGTACATTCCAAAAAGCTTAAAAGTGACACTGCCTAAATTATTGTGCATACAACAAATTTTTTTTTTTTTTTTTTTTTTAATTAGGAAATTAAGTTAACCCAAGGGCTAACCCCTACAAGGCTACTAGCCTGTAGGAAACACCAACACATTGGCTGGCAAGGCATACATAGCATGCTAAGGAAATACCCCAACATAATGTTGGGGGTAAGGATCGAACCCCTGACCTCAGGGGCCAAGGGGGAGTGCTCTACCCACTTGAGCTAACTCCTATCCTTTGTGCATACAACAATCTAGTAATAAAGAAAACGGAGAGAGTATCTAATACAACTAAGCTGGCCGACCTTTGCAAATAAAATGACGGTTGTTGAGTTTGCTTGGTAGACGTTCTTGACTTTTGCGCGTCCGTAAAAGTTATGTCCCATCCATGATTAGTACTTCTAGGTTTAAAAAAATGTTTTGCTGATTTGATTAGATTTATCAATTACATACAAACCAAAATCTTTTATCACATAAACTACTCTATTTTATTGATTGATATATGATTACTATAACATATCATTTAATAACTTAAAATTTAAAATACTTCACCCATTCCATAATAAGTGAAACATAAGAATTGGGCATAAGATTTAATAAACATCATTTTCAAAAGCCAAAAAGTCATAAAATACCCTTTTCATTATCAAAAGGAGGAGAGAGAAAAGCAAACCACACAAGTTTGTGATGGGTACTCTTGTCATTTTATCACTTTCTTTTTTCCATTTAAGGTATGTTTCACTTATTTTGAAACGTTCTAATATAATAAGTGTTTCACTTATTATGGAACGGAGGAAGTACTGAATAATCAATCATAAGAAGAAATGACAAACAACTTGTAGACAATTTATGGATCAAAAGTTGTGTATAATATTTGATAGGGAATATATTATTTTCATCTAGAAAGTGGGATAAAAGATTTAGACCCAAATAAGACCAGTTTAACGGTACTAGAATTATTAGTTGTACTAGAACTCCCTCTTATAGAGTTTGACAGGGAAACAAGGCAACACACAAACATGTCATTTCCCATGATAAGTTTACCAGAAAAATGGCAATTTCCTCCTATTTCCTTCCTTCCCTTCATACTGTTCTTAGTGTTTCTCTACAAATGGATATTTTTTAGTAGAAAGCTTGAGTTACCACCTAGTCCACCGAAGCTCCCGATCATCGGCCACCTTCATCAACTCGGAAAATTCCCACACCGTTCCTTGCAATCCCTTTCTGGCAAGTACGGCGAGCTCATGTTGCTCTACTTAGGAAATAGGCCGACTCTCGTTGTGTCTTCTGCGACACAAGCCGAAGAAATCATGAAGACGCACGATCTCGTCTTCGCCAATAGGCCTAAACTACGCTTCATCGATTTCTATGGTGGCAACGACGTAGCTTTTAGCTCATATGGTGACAAATGGAGGCGCAGAAAAAGCATTTGCGTGATGCAGCTTTTAAGCAACAACAGGGTTCAATCATTTCAAACAATAAGAGAAGAAGAGGTCGCTCAAGTGGCTGAAAAGATCGAAAGCTATGGTGGTTCAGTTTTGAATTTGAGTGAGATTTTGATCACATTTTCTAAAGGTCTCATTTGCCGGACGGCCTTAGGAAAGAAGTACAGCGGCGGCGACAGAAATGGTGCCGAGTTTTATCAGCTCTTCAAGCAGCTTATGGAGGTGATGGGAGCGGTAAGTGTGGGAGATTACATTCCTTTCTTAGGTTGGATTGATAGGTTAAGTGGTTTAAAAGATCGGGTGGAAGTTGTGCGGAAAAAGCTCGACGAATTCATTGAAACAGTAATAGAAGAGCACGACCTTCGTTTGAGTAACGCAAATAAAAAATCCCAGGATGTCAAAGACTTTGTGGACGTTTTGCTTGAAGTTCAGAGAGAAAAACCAGATGAACTTTCGAGAGAGAGCATCAAGGGGATTCTAATTGTACGCTTTTCTTTCTCAATACCTTATAGCATGATTAGTTAGTCCCTCTTTTTTTATTTCCTTAAGCACTTTTCAACTCGTAAATCAAATTGACCTGAATCTAGATAACTCATGACCGAAGTGATCCAACTCCAACTCTAGAGATCTGATTGTAAAGTCAAATACTATTACCGTATACATATACATATATATACATATACACACTAAAAGGAGCAGCAGGTGATAGCCTAGTGGTGTTAGCATCACCTCTGATTCCAGTGATCCTGGAATCGAGTCTCATCCCATGCAAGGAGGGATCCCTAATTCTTCCCCCAATTTGCATGGGACTTCATCTTACCTCATTATATATATATATATAGACCAAGCTAAGCTTGGCCTAGTGGTAAGGAAAGAATCTTCCAACCTCAAGGTTGGGGGTTCGATCCCCACTAGGGGAACTTTGGGAGAGGGTTTTTCCTTACCATCCCCCCAATCTCAAAGTGTCTGCTCGCAAATCCAGGTCGGGTTAACTTGCGAGAGGTGTCGGTCTGGCAGGGCCTTTCATCTTACCATGGGGTGCCCAGTAGGGGGGCCCAAAAAAAATATATACACTAAGGACCCTTGGATCCAAGAATAGTATGGTTTCCTATCTCCTACATGGGAGACCAAGTTTTAAATCTTAGCGGAAGCAAAAATTTCAATATTGTTGGGGGAGGGGTTGGAGATTGTTGGGCTTTTGGGTGAGTGATGCTGTGCGAGGGCAGCCCAAAGAAAATTCTTATTACCACGGGGTTCCTGAAAGGAAGCCCCAAAAAAATATACATATATACTTCCTCCGTTCCAAAATAAGTGAAACACTTGGCTCAAAAAGCTCTCACATAAATGAGAGAAGTGTTTCACTTATTTTGGAACGGAGGAAGTACAATTTATCTATATAGGGGAAGGCTCTTGTGAGAACACTTTTTATGTAAGAACATATCTTATCTTCTACAAATTAAGTGATATGTTCTAAATTATGTTTTCTTCTCAAGAAGACTCCATTACTAAATTCTTCATTAAATTTTATGAAATTCGATTTACTTAGCTTGAATTCATTAAGTACAAATTTTTTTTGTTCTCTCTCCTCTAGAAGACTAATTCTCTCTCCTCAAGATTACCAATTTTTTTCCTCATGTAGACTCATTGAAGCTCCAAGTTCAACTTCAATCAAGATCTTCACAAACGCAACGAAATTATTCATCAAATTCATTTTTATTCATTTTTATAAAGATGACCATTTTCACTACTCAACAATAACCATTCTCTCTCCTCAAGTAAACTCCACCCAATTTCAACATAAAATTCAACAAAGTTCATCATATGTAAATCAACAAAGTATCATGAATTCAACATAGGGTAGTTCTTACCAAATTTAACGAATTCTTCATCAAAATTTATGAAATTCGATTTTATTTAGGTTGAATTTTGTGCTCTAAAATTTTGTATTTCATGTTCTAAATTTTTTTTATTTTATGTTCTAAACTTTGAAAATTCAAGTTCTTAAAAATTATCCCCCTATTTCCCTCTATGTCTCTTCATGTCTTCATTTCCCCTTTCATATGTTCCTTATCCCCCTATTTCCCTCTTTGTCTCTTCCTGCCTTCATTTCCCCTTTCATGTGTTCCTTTTCAGCTGAGCTTTTTCATCACTCCTGCAACCACTCTTCGCTAAACCTACACCCAATTTTCTATGTCTTCTACTTGTTGATGTTGATGAATCGTCGAAAGATAGAATATTTGAGGTTTGTGGAGTGTCTTTCCTCTTCATCTTCGTCTTCTCCGTCAGCCAGAGTGTCTCCCTCTGATAACTTTATCTACTATACCTGATGATTCCACCACCTCGCGATTCTTCTAATACTTACATCGTCAGTGAGAATTCATCAATGGCGGACGTTGTTTAAATTAAAACAGTGTATAACATGTTCTAAAAGAATGTACATCATGTTCTAAAATAATGTACACCATGTTATAAAATAATATACATCATGTTCGAAAACAATGTACAACATGTTCTAAAACAACGTAAAACATGTTCTAAAAAATGTACAACATGTTGTAATTTATATAAGAAAGTATGTTTATTTACAATCATTCCACTGATGGCGTGCAGTCAATCTAGATCATTAAATCTGGCCTATCCAACAGCCTATATCTATTCTCACATATGATATATGTTCTCACATAAGGACTCGTTCTCACCGGATCATGCCTTTGTATATATACATATGAAAATAAAAGATGACATTGATATAGGCAATCCTAAGCGGCAACAACATATTTAAAGTACATTGCCTGAGTTGGTATTAATTTAGGAACTTGTGATAAAATTAAGTGTTGTCAATTTTATTAATACTTAGTTATTGCTTGGTAATGTCTTATTATTATTATTATTATTATTATTATTATTATTATTATTATTATTATTATTATTATTATTATTATTATTATTATTATTATTATTATTATTATTATTCTTATTATTAATATTAATATTAATATTATTATTATTATTACTATTATTATTATTATTATTATTATTATTATTATTATTATTATTATTATTATTAATATTATTATTATTATTATTATTATATGTGAGTCTTAAGGCTGTATATATGATTTTCCAATAAATACGACATTGTAAGGGCAGGAGAGGAAGATATATGAATTGAGATTTGCTTCTGTGGGGGTATTTTGGAGAATGAAATAAGGTCTTGTAATTGAAAAGGAAACTTAAATGCTTTTTGCTGCATCATTAAATAACTGTCTTCTAGTTCAAAAGGAAACTCAAAGGAAGTAAAAAAAAATATTCAATTTTGATATATACAGCCCTTAAGGTACACATCAAACATTAAATATATATCATTAAATGATATTATTATCTGGATTTATGAGAAAATGAAATGTCATTCAATGTTGTTAATGCTTATATATTACTTAATTTTTCTACTATTAACTCTATAATGCAACTTGCAACCTTAAGGGCTACATATATCATGTTTCAACTGTTTAAGTTTAACACTCATATGTATAAATCAAAATAAGTATGTCTTAGTAAGACATTTAACTATCAAAAATCTATAGCTTGTTAAAATTTATTTGTTAAATTGTATCCTACAAAAATTATCTTGATTTGATTCAGGACATTTTTGCTGCCGCGACTGAAACCTCGTCTACAACTTTGGAATGGGCGATGACAGAGTTGATAAGACATCCTAAAGTTATGGAAAAATTGCAAGAAGAGGTAAGGGACAATGTTATATCTGAAGATGACTTAGAGAACATGAAATACTTAAAGGCAGTGATCAAGGAGACACTTAGGCTACACCCTCCCGCCCCGTTGTTACTATTTCGAGAATCTTCTGGAGATGTCAAAATAGACAAATATGTCATTGCAGCAAAGACTCAAGTGATTATTGTTGTGTGTGAGAACAAACAAGGGAACCGGATATCCACTCCAAGGCACGGAAACTACGCTTTCCAATTAGTTTAATTTCGCCCCTCTAGGATCACCGGGTTAACACGAAATAACTAATGAGATACAATGGAGAAAACAATTCACTAGATGATCTTCTAAGTGAATCAACAAGAACTTTGTGTTTGATGTTTGTGAAGAACACTCAAGAGAAAGTTGCAAGTTTTCTCTCAAGCAAAGCAAGAAGATTAGATTCTACCAAAAAACTGATTTTCTCTCTCTCTTAACTCATATACATAATAAGGGTGATGAATCATCTTCCCTCTTGATTAGAGCTGTTACAGCATTCATCCTTCTTTAATCCCCTGATTAAGAGTACTTAATCATCTTAAAACGGATAACAAATGCATTACAACGGTTATAAACCGTCCACGCAAAATTACACGCCCCAAAACAGAATCCACGTCGCGACTCGCGATACAGATCGCGAGTCGCGACGGCCTCCTGATCGCGACCCGCGACGATTGTCGCGACCCGCGACCAGCCCTCTGTCTTGCTTGATTTACTCCACGTGATTTTGCGCATTCTAATCTTAACATACTAGACCTCCTCCTCTTCTAGTATATACTCATATGAGCTAACAAAACCCATTACCCTATAAATGTTCCAACAATCCTCCTCCCATTTATAGGGTAATGTTGAAAAGTTTTCAACTTGCTATAAATCACAAACGAAACATGCTCATGCATCATGGAAATATCTTACGATTGAATTTCCACTTAGTAAAAGTAACTTTACAACAATTTCGATCATAATGATAGACAAAGCTTTGAATCATATAACCACTACAAATTATTGAAGATACTAATACACATAAGCATAAACTTAGTTCTTAACCTCCGACACCTATGTAGCCTTGGTGTCCATATCCATTCATAAGCGTTCCAAGTCAAGCCTTAGACTTGGTGAAGCGGCCAAACCTCTAGCTTATATAGGTAAATCTTTACGCACATGCTCCTACAATTGAGCACATATCAAAGATTTATTAAGAATCTTAATTCAACCTCTTATCATTGTAGTAACAAGCACTAACCTTGGGATGTTTTAAACAAGTGCTCCCAACCTTCTAGAGAAGTACTTTCCTCATTGAATTTGGGATCTAACGTTGTATTAGACATCAAATTGAGTTTTCCTTCACCATAGGTTGTTCAATAGGCTTAAGACCCATCCCTTTATTCATTTTGTTCACTAGTTCCCTTGACAACGCTTTAGTAAACGTATCCGCCAAGTTCAAACTAGACCGAACAAAATTAATAGTTATACAACTATTCCTTATCAATTCACGCACATAGCTATGTCTAACTCCAATGTGCCTTGACTTGCCATTGTAGACTTCACTATAAGCTTTAGCTATGGTTGATGCACTATCACAATGAATAGCAAGAGGTGACATAGGTTTGACCCACAAGTCAACCTCACTCAACACATTCCTTAGCCATTCCGCTTATTGGCAACAAGATGCCAATGCAATGAATTCCGATGCCATAGTGGAATCCGTTATACATGTTTGCTTCTTGGATGCCCATGAAATAGCACCTCCTCCAAGAAGAAACACCCATCCACTTGTGGATGAATAATCTTCCTTGTTGGAAATTCAACTAGCATCCGAGTAACCTTCTAGAATAGAAGGTTCTCCTTTGTAAGTTATGACATAATCCAAGGTTTTATTCAAATACCTTAACACTCTTCTCAATGCTTGCCAATGCAACATACTAGGATTACTAGTATACCTACTGAGTTTACCAATAGCAAAAGCTATATCCGGTCGAGTGCTAGTCATAGCATACATCAAGCTTCCAATTAAGCTTGCATACTCCAATTGTGAAATAGGAGTACCACTACTCGGAACCAAGTGAACACTAGGATCCATCGGAGTAGCAAAATGAGTCGAATTCGATTCATTAAACCTCTTGATCACTTTCTCAATGTAATGAGATTGTGATAAAGAAATTGACCCTTTACCTCTCATTATTCTAATACCTAGAATAACATCCGCTTCACCCAAATCTTTCATGGAGAAGCTAGAAGAGAGAAAGACTTTGGTCTTTTCCACTTGTTCCAAATCAGTCCCAAAGATAAGCATATCATCAACATATAAGCAAATTATAACTTCATTACCGTTATTATCAAATTTACTATATACACACTTATCGGACTGATTTATTTTGAACCCACTAGACAAAATGACCTCATCAAACTTTTGATGCCATTGCTTAGGTGCTTGTTTAAGACCATACAAAGAACGAACTAATTTGCAAACCTTAGTCTCTTGACCTTTAACCACAAAACCTTCAGGTTGATTCATGTACACTTCCTCCTCCAATTCACCATTAAGGAAAGCAGTTTTAACATCCATTTGGTGAATTACTAGACCATGAATCGCAGCTAATGCTATCAAAAGTCAAATGGTAGCTATTCTAGCAACCGGAGCATAAGTGTCAAAATAATCGATACCATATCTTTGCCTAAAACCTTGGACCACTAACCGGGCCTTATGTTTTAGTATGGTTCCATCGATCTTC
Source organism: Beta corolliflora (assembly GCA_947648045.1). Taxonomy (NCBI): domain Eukaryota; kingdom Viridiplantae; phylum Streptophyta; class Magnoliopsida; order Caryophyllales; family Amaranthaceae; genus Beta; species Beta corolliflora. Next base: position 7,569,855 of record CANSZD010002913.1, read on the forward strand.
CTTTTCCTTACGAAAATCCACTTACAACCTAAAGGTTTGCATCCAGGGGTAAATTAGCTAAAATCCAAGTATGATTGCCCATTATCGAATCCATTTCATCATTCACCGCCTCTTTCCGTAAAGCGGAATCATGAGACTTCATAGCCTCATCAAAGGTCCTAGGATCCTCCTCCATATTGTAACAATATGAAATTTGAGTCACAACGAGACTCCCTTGACCCTTCAACTAAATATAGTTGAAAATCCGGTCCAAAAGATTTCTCTTTTCTAATTCTTTTACTTTTCCTAATTTCCGGTGTTGTAGTATCATGATCATTGTTAATGTCATCCACAACATTGGAACTAGTACTAGGTATCATGTCCTTTGGTCTAGGAATCGATGAGAATCTAGTCTCATCAAATATTGCATCCCTTGACTCTATCACAGTATGAATAGAGACAACATCATTTGGCTCAATGACATAAAACCTATAGGCTTTGCTATGTACCGCATAGCCTATAAAAATGCAATCAATTCCTTTTTCACCTAAAGTTTTCCTTTTAGGTTCCGTCAATTTGACAATTGCCCTACAACCCCATACCTTAAGGTAATTGAGATTAGGCTTTTTGTTTCACCAAAGTTCATAAGGGGTAGTCTTATTCCTTTTATTAGGAACTCGATTTAAAATATAACAAGCAGTTAAAATTGCATCACCCCAAAAACCGTCATTTAGACCCGAATTAGAAAGCATGGTGTTAACCATTTCTTTTAGAACCCTATTTTTCCTTTCCGCTATACCATTACTTTGAGGTGAGTATGGAGCGGTTGTTTCATGAATTACACCAATGGAACTAAAAAAACTAGGATTATAGTATTCACCACCCCTATCCGTCCGAAGTCTTTTAACTTTTTCATTAAGTTGAAGTTCCACTTCGGTCTTAAAAATCTTAAACCTTTCTAGTGCTTCATCTTTAGTAAATAATAAATATATGTAACAAAACCTTGAATAATCATCAATAAAAGTCGCAATATATTTTTTATTTCCTAAAGAAGGTGAACTATGAAAGTCACACAAGTCACTATGCACCAATTCAAGCAAAACCGTTTGTCTAGTCACACTAGGATAAGGATTCTTTGTAATCTTATTTAGCATGCATGTCTTACACTTCTCTAACTTTAAATCGAAAGAAGGTATTAAACCTAACTTAGACATGTCATATAATCTACGATAGTTTACATGACATAAACGATTGTGCCATAGAGAAGAAACATCAAGCATGTAAATAGAACTAGTATCAATTTCATTATTAATACTAAATTTAAACATTCCATTACAATAAAATCCTTGTCTAACAAAAATACCACCCTTAGAAACTATAAACTTATCCGATTCAAATACAACTTTAAAACCAAATTTATTCAAAAGACCCCCCGACACAAGATTCTTCCTAACTTCCGGTACATAAACAACATCCCGGAGAGTTAAAGTCTTTCCCGAGGTTAACAACAATTCTACTTGGCCTATACCCTTGGCCTTTACCGTAGAATCATTCCCCATATACAAGATTGGACCATCATCCAATTCTTCCAAAGACTTGAAGAAGTGCTTATTATTGCACACATGTCTAGAGGCCCCCGAATCTATCCACCAAGAATCATCAACCTGCACAAACATAATTTCAGAAATCATAGCCACAAAATTCATTTCTTCAACTACATGTTCATATGCAACTTTACCTTGGTTTTGAACAACACTAGGTTGCCCATTCTTTGTCTTCTTCTTCTTAGAAGGACAATCCCTCTTGAGATGAGGTCCATTGCATACCCAACAAGTGAGGGCCTTCCTCTTCTTGTTTGCAAAGTTGGTTTTAGAGTTGTTATTGTTGGATTTCTTGGTCCCACTAGACCCACCAACCTCTACCATATTCACGGTAGACTTAGGAATACTAGGAGTAGTATCCTTAACCCCATCTTGAGCCCGGATACCCTCTTCAATACGAAGATGAGTTCCTAATTGCTCCATGGAAATATCTTCCTTCCTATGTTTCAAGGAATGCTTAGTTTCTTTCCAAGAATGTGGTAATTTATCAATGATTGAGGCTACGGCAATAGCCTCATCCATCACCATACCATGTGATCTAATTTGGTTCAAAATATGATGAAATTCATGAAATTGCTCTATAATAGGCCTATCATTAGTCATTTTAAATGAATTAAAATTACTAACAAGAAATTTCTTACTTGAAGCATCTTCAGAGATATACTTGGCCTCAAGAGTATCCCAAAGTTCCTTTGCACTCTCCACATTTTGATAGAGATCGAACAAAGGGTCGGTAAGAGAGTTGAGAATGTGACCCCGGCAAATGTAGTCATCATTCTCCCACTTTGTCCTCTTCCTTGTAGTCTCTACGGACTCTTCCTCTCCATCTTTCGGGAATGGTGGCATGGGTGTTGATAGAACATACACCACATTCAAACTTGTCAACAAGAAGTGCATCTTCTTTTGCCATCTTCGATACCCCACCCCCTCAAACTTGTCCAACTTTTGGAAGTTCATAGTCATGTCCTTGAGTGATTGAGCCATATCCGAAATGAAAAGAAATTAAACTAATAGATTGTTGTGTGTGAGAACAAACAAGGGAACCGGATATCCACTCCAAGGCACGGAAACTACGCTTTCCTATTAGTTTAATTTCGCCCCTCTAGGATCACCGGGTTAACACGAAATAACTAATGAGATACAATGGAGAAAAAAATTCACTAGATGATCTTCTAAGTGAATCAACAAGAACTTTGTGTTTGATGTTTGTGAAGAACACTCAAGAGAAAGTTGCAAGTTTTCTCTCAAGCAAAGCAAGAAGATTAGATTCTACCAAAAAACTGATTTTCTCTCTCTCTTAACTCATATACATAATAAGGGTGATGAATCATCTTCCCTCTTGATTAGAGCTGTTACAGCATTCATCCTTCTTTAATCCCCTGATTAAGAGTACTTAATCATCTTAAAACGGATAACAAATGCATTACAACGGTTATAAACCGTCCACGCAAAATTACACGCCCCAAAACAGAATCCACGTCGCGACTCGCGATACAGATCGCGAGTCGCGACGGCCTCCTGATCGCGACCCGCGACGATTGTCGCGACCCGCGACCAGCCCTCTGTCTTGCTTGATTTACTCCACATGATTTTGCGCATTCTAATCTTAACATACTAGACCTCCTCCTCTTCTAGTATATACTCATATGAGCTAACAAAACCCATTACCCTATAAATGTTCCAACAATTATCAATGCATGGAGAATCCATCGAGATCCAATCTTTTGGCAAGACCCGGAAGATTTTAGTCCAGAGCGATTTTTGAATGAGTACTCAACTGTTGATTATAGGGGCCAACATTTCGAACTTATTCCATTTGGGGCTGGAAGAAGAAGTTGCCCAGGAGTGTCATATGGGATTGTGACTAGTGAATTTCTATTAGCAAGCCTTGTTTATAAATTCAACTGGACATTACCTTATGGAAGAGAAGGCGAGACTTTAGATATGGAAGAAAGTGCCGGTATAACTATTGCTCGTCGAAACCCTCTTATGGTAATTGCAATTCCATTTGATACTTAAAATAAATGTTCATGTGCTGTTTGCGGAAAACTCAAATCACTGTTTTAATTTTTCAAGTTAATTTCATGTTAATGTCTGTCATTATATTTCTTGTACTTAATTACATTAGAACTACGTTTCCTTGCATGGATAGAGCTGCAGCATTTTGTTTGTTTACATTTCACAATTTTTTTGAGGTTTAAAAAATTGAAGAGATATTTGACAAAGTATAATTGTGTTCATCTATAGCATATGGTAAATGAAAAACTTTACGTTGTGTTTGCGGGATTGTATTAGTAATAGGTAGCACATCAATTTTTTTCGCTTTTTGATAAACTTATTGTATGGCTAAGAACCCAAGTTTCATAGGATCATTACCATAGCTAGTAGTGTCAGAAACAAATCTATGTCATTATTACTCAATTCCATGTTATTTTTACTCATTTCTGTGTCATTATAACTCATTTGTATGTCATTATTGAGTAAATTGGTATCATTTAAACCTATTTTGATATTATTTGTCGATTCCTTATTTGTGTGTCCTTATTACTCATTTATGTTTCATTATAACTTATTTCTATATCATTATTGAGCAAACTTGTATCATCTAGACCTATTTTGATATTATTTATGAATTCCTTATTTGTGTGTTATTATTACTCTTTTTTTTGTCATAACTCATTTTTATGTCATTATTGAGCAAGCTTGTATCATTTAAACCTATTTTCATAATGTTTGTCGATTCCATATTTGTGTGTCATTATTACTCATTTATGTGTCATTATAACTTATTTCTATGTCATTATTTACCAACCTTGTATCTTTTTAAACCGATTTTGATATTATTTGTTGGTTCCTTATTTGTGTGTCATTATTACTTAATTCTGTGTCATTATAACTCTTTTCTATGTCATTATTGAGCAAACTTGTATCATTTAAACATATTTTGATATCATTTATCAAGTCCTTATTTCTATGTCATTATTATTCATTTATGTGTCTTTATTGAGCAAACTTGTATCAATTAAACTTATTTTGATATTATTTGTCGATTTCTTATTTCTGTATCATTATTATTCATTTCCGTGTCATTATTTTTCACTTTTAATATGTTTTTTCAGAAAACTTATGTCATTTTAAAGGTGAGTTAAGTGATTAAGTTGAAAAGAAGAGGAGCAGGAGAGAGAAAAATTTAGTCAAAATTTTGAACATAAAAAAACCTGTAAAAAGTATGCATCTAATCTTTTCTCTTCAATCCACGGCGACAACCACCACAAGCTCATGGCAGCTAAGCAATTACAACCTCAAGCTATTTTATGATGGTTTCCTTTCCTACTTCCACCATTTTTCTTCGCGGGAATCTCTTCGGAATTGTAAAAAGTGTTCCTCTAATCTCTCTCTCCTAACTCGAATCTCTCTCTCCTAACTCGAATCTCATCCATCATCTTCTCAGGCAGCCTTTTGAGTTCGATTTTATGGCAAAAATTCGTTTCTTGTTTTACTTCTATTTGTGGCCTTTTCCTATTTTTTATTCTCTTCGTGTTCACAATGGCCATTGCAGCGCGAGACACACCTTCAACAATGGCCATTGCAGCGTGAGACACACCTTCCACAGTTAGAAATCCAACGCCGTACACACCGAAGCGCTTGCGGCGGCGCTAGAGAAAACGAACGACGTGGATGTGTTGAGGTCGTAGCAAGGGACGACGGAGAATGTCGGCACGCTTCGGCTTGAACATCGCTGAGAAATTTCCTACGAGGAATTTAGTGATGTCTTTCGCAGTGAACATCAGCCTGCCCGAGGAATCACCGAAGGTACGAAACGCGTCGATTAGAATCACCTGCGGGAGGAATCATCGATACCGAGTATTCTGGTTTTCTTAATGCAGGTGGTAGTGTTGTTAGAGAGCCATTGTCGCTCGAGCTTGGAGAATATCTCTGTAACACCTAGACAATTCTCTATTTTCCAAAATACCTTTATAATATAAAACTTGGAGAATTACCAAAGTATTATCGCCCGTGTGATAACGTATCGGCTTATTAAGAATTTTGCAGCGGAAAACATAATAAATAAACTTTAGAAATAAAACTTACTCAACCACAAAGTCAACTCTAAAATCAAACCAGCAAAGTTCAAAGTCAATGACAATAGTCAAAGTCAACAACAATAGTCAAAGTCAAAGGTGAAAAGTATAAAGTCAAATAAAATATATAGTCAACACAGGCTCTCCAATCCCGAACCCATGATGCATCATCTTCAAACCTGTAATGGACGATGCGCTATTGATCCTTAGAGACTGCTCACCAAATGGGTCATTACATGATCAATAAGGCATAGCCATGATCAACACATACACACACAGCACGCAATCAGCAAAGCTGAGTACTACATAGTAAACAAATAAATAAACAATCCTAACATGATACTAATAAACATTAAGCAGAAATAAATAATAATATAATAACATCGCAGACTACTTTAACTGAACTAAACTCCACAACTAATAGATTAATTAATTTATATGGAACAGTCAATGGAACGAGTTGTCTAAACCAAAACCAGTCTTCAATCTAGAAGACGAAATACGGGCGCGACTCCGTATTCCCCTGACCTACGATATCGAGGAACTTTTAAAATAAAAATAGGACACAGTGATCAATCCGGTCCCAAGAAAATCCATGGGCTACCACCATGTACTCCAACTCATACTTGTCCAACACTTCAGACGTGCACAAGTCTAAAGCTATTGCTATGCACGTTCCACTTTACATGATTAATAATTTATTCACTTGTTATGACTCACAATTAAGACAAATAAAATAATCATCAAGCAATTATAAACTTCCATTTTTATCTTAGGATTAGATAAGACGATCATCAACTTAACAACCCAAGATTAATTCTAATTTTTAATCCATAACCTTCCTTTATTCGTTGAACCAAGTCAACAATTTACCAACCTTTCATAGGTATAATAATCAACTTACCAAATAAGGCCCTCGGTCCTCATAAAGTAATTAAATAATCCAAAGGGAACAACATGATTCAATCATGATCCAAACCAACATAAATATTAATCCCTCATGTGAATTAATAAAATAAATTCTTCAAATCCCATATGCTTGCATCAATATTCCATAGAAACATAATATCATCATCATAATCAACATGCTTCACACAACGGCATAAAACATGCAAATCCACTTGAATATAAATCACATATGAACTAATAATAGTTCCCTTTACATGATACTACATAAATCCTATCCTGTGGACATGATACTAATCCAACCCACACATAGGTATGTACGTACTTATGTAGACAGAACGAGAGGCCACTTTCACAAGCTTAAAAGTCGCCTAAAGAGAATTCTCCGCCTAAAATAACCAATATAATCCACCAATCAATACCCTATAAATTTCCAGCGATAATAAAATAATTTAAACCCTCTTTAAAAGTATTTAAAAACCTTTCCCATCATTATTTAAAACCCTTAAAACTCATACTTTAATCATAAAACTCCATCATCAACATCCTTTTTAAATTTCCAGCAATATATAATATAATAAAACCCTTTTTAAACATACTTAAAATCATAAGATTACTCAATTTCATAAACTATGGGATACTACTACGATTTTCTAACTCATAAAACCCTAAAAATCCATGCTTTGATAATTAAAATTCCAATTCAAACATAATAAGTAAATCTTAAATTTAAGTACTTCATTACATAAATTATATAATCTTAGATTCATAATTAAATCATCAAACTATAACCTTTAAACATAAACTAGAGCTGATCAACTTAGCACGGCCCGCGGGACGATTTTTGGCCGGGTTTGGGCAGTTTTTTTTTTGGGCGGGCTTTGGGCAAGCCAAAAAAGAGTTTTTCGTCTAATTTTTGGCCCGGCCCGTTTTTGGCCCGAAAAGCCAGTTCGGCCCGGCCCGAAATAACGGGCTTTGGGCACAAATTTTTGGCCCGGATTTGGGCCCGGCCTGGTCAATGGGCAAATTTTTTTTGGCGCGGCCCGACCCGGCCCAAGATTACCTCTAACATAAACATATTAAAACAAACCCTTAAAAATACAAACTTTGCTTTGAAATAAAACTTGAGGAAGAAATAACCAACAAGAGAGAGGAGGAGTGAAGGACACCGAAGAGGAAGGTCGACTAGCTGCTGCCGGTGGTGGTCAGGTCTGGCGGCGGTCCGTTCGCATGAAGGAGGAGGACCGAAGGAAGAGAGGAAGAAAGAAAAAAGAAAAGAGAGAATGGAAAGAAGAGGAGGGCTGAAAAAAATGAGGGAGAAGGAGGAGAGAGAAAATAAGTGTGTAGGAATTTGGGGTTTCTTGGGGGTTTATATAGGTTCCCCTTTTGGGCTTAGGAAAAGGTGATTGGGCTAAAGGTATTATTTAATGGTTAATGAATTGGGTTGTTGGGTTCCTCATACCCAATTTAAAATCCTTTTCACAACCCAAAAAGTGTTTTAAGCTTTTCAAATATATTTCAAAATATGACTAACTAAAATATTTGACTTCTTTAAATCATTAAAATAATTCCTTTGGCTTTTAAATAGTCAACCTTCAAGAAATAAATCGTTTAAATACTAAACTATACTAAATTATATATAAATATACATTAAAATATATTTATAAAATTCATAAATTTACAGGAAAATACAATCTCCATTGTCATCTTACTCCATTTCCATGGCAGTTTTTGAAGAGAGAGAAAATCAAAGTGTGAGGAAGAAGAGTGAGGAAGAGAGGGAAGAAGTGTGAATAATGGTCACGATATTTGTTGTAGAGGAGTGAGAAAGAGGGGTATGAAATGCCAGTAAGGAGATTTCACATGTGTGAAACTTCTGTTACACAATAAGAATGGTGTAACAGTTACACCCAGGACTTTGTGTTTACAAAATCAGCTCTTATCAAGATGAAAGAACATAGAATTTATAGGATTACAGTTCTAGTTGTTTAGCAAATGTTCATTATTTCTAACGTATTATGGATATTGAGGATATATTTACAGTAATGACTTTCTACCTTCTCCATTGATGGTTGTCTAAAGTCACGTTCTCAATTAATGGCTGCATAAGGTCATCTTAAGAAGCGAAATGTCACCTTCTCTATTGAGTTGTTATGATTGATTACGAGAATATTTGTAGGCCTAATATAATATCCGAAATGTCACCTTCTCTATTGAGTTGTTATGATGGATTACGAGAATATTTGTAGGCCTAATATAATATAGACATATGATTTCTTGGAGGTATTAAGATAATATAAAAGGCTATATTCATTTACAGCAAAATATGGTAACTCAAATTCAAGTGTATCTGTTATTATTTGAAAGAAAGATAAGGGTATGTGGTGCAAAAAAATTTCCAACCCTAATGCAAGTTAATGTTTGTAGACACTAAAAAATTATTAGTGTTCTATATTAAAATAAGTTAATTATTATTGAGCTAAAATAAATATAATTAGCCCAATTTAATTAATTTAGCCCACTCAAATAAGATATCCAAATTAAATCAAATAAATATAATTTGGGTTATAAAATATTTGGGCCAGTCCATATTACTAGTTCGAATAAAATGGTCAAATGGCAAAGGTAAAAAGACTTTTATTTTAGCTCAATAATAATTAACTTATTTTAATATAGAACACTAATAATTTTTTAGTGTCTACAATGTTGTCGATGAATAATTAAGGGTGTGTGTTGCCTTTTACTATGCTACTGGACTACACAGTGCATTTCTAAAATTAGGAATATATGATGCATTCTTTAATAGTTTAAGGATTCCTAGTGAAAAATCCCTTTATCTATTTTATGCTAATGGTTGCGGTTACTTGGGCTAGTACAAGATCGTTCACTAGCATCAGCATACGAACGGATTCGAGTTTGCTAGTTAGTCTTCTTCAATCTTCTACAGTGCGGGATATATCGATCCATCATACCATGTCTGCCATTCGCTCCCTTGCTACCCAGTCTGATTGGTGCCAGATCAAGGTCCACAGGGATGATGTTTCTCCAGCTCATGATTTGGCCAAGCATTGTTGTTCCTCTCATTTTACCTTTTTATCTTTTCAGGCTTTATTTTTATTGATTGTATGTTTTTCCGGTGTCAAAATATTTTATGCGATTGGTTGCTTTTAATTTGTTTTACGTAATGTACATTTTAGTCCTTTAGGCTTGGGTGTCTCACCCTTAAAATCAATGCGTTTAAACGGGGATAGGGTGATGTTTTTTGTACCCTTGTTTGCCATAGGGTAGCAATTAGTAACACAAGTTTATTAACCAGATCATGAGTTATATGCTCGGTTCCAATTTTATTGGTCTCATCAGTTATTTATGATGGTGTAAGAATTTGTCTTGAATCTGGTCAAATGGGGTTTTCGTTGGCTCGCCCGACCGGACGGGGTCAGCGTCTCAGCAGGAGCTCAAGGAGCGTGGCGCCCGATGGCGTCGGACGTGTTCACCCGATCAGGCGTAGTAGCGAACTACGACTCTGGCGATGGTCGCCCGATCGGGCACGAGACGATTTCTGGATTGACGTGTTCAGCCCGATCAGGCGGTGTGCTGTTTGACGCGGAAACGCGTTTTCCGAATTACTTATAAATAGGCTTTAAACCTAGTTTTTTTTATTGTACGATTAAGTCATTAATTACCTCTGTAATTCTGGTTTTCCTCATTAATAAAATTATTCTCTCTCTGCCCGTGGACGTAGCCAACACTCCGTTGGTGAACCACGTTAAATCTGTGTGTGATTTTCTTTGTTTTGCAATCAATTATTTGTTCTTTCTCACATCTGTCATAACAAATTGGTATCAAGAGCTTTGTGTTCGATCCGGGTGAGAAAGATGTCTGGGATGAATGTGAAAATCGATAAATTCACTTGGAGAAACAGTTTCAGTCTGTGGTTGATCAAGATGCGGGCTTTACTAAAGCAACAAGGGTTGTGGGCACCGTTGGCAAAGAAGTCATCGGATTCAGATGCCGCTGAGATGGCCATTCTGGAGGAGAAGGCACATTCAACGATTATGTTGTGTCTTTCTGACGACATAATTACTGAGGTCGCGGAGCAGGAAACTGCCGCCGGTCTGTGGTTGAAGTTAGAGAGTATATACATGACGAAATCTCTAACCAACAAGTTGCTTTTGAAGCAACGTCTATTCAGCCTGCGTATGCAAGAAGGTATGTCTCTGAGGGACCATCTAGATAAATTGAATACTATCTTACTAGATCTTCGTAATATTGATGTTAAAGTAGATGATGAGGATGCTGCTTTAATTCTGTTAGTATCTTTTCCTTTATCGTATGAGAATTTTGTGGATTTTTTTATTGTTGGGAAAGATAGTCTGTCATTAGAAGAAATAAGATATGCTCTTCATACTAGAGAAGTCCGTCATCAGGCATCTGGATTAGTAGTTACTGGGGGTAAGGGACAAGGAAAATCTGGTAGACCTGATCAAACACCGGGCCGGGCCGGACAACAAAATTTTTGCCCGTTGTGCGGGCCGGGCCCAAATCCGGGCCAAAAAATTGTGCCCAAAGCCCGGTATTTCGGGCCGGGCCGAGCGGGCTTTTGCGGGCCAAAACGGGTCGGGCCCAAATTTTAGACTAAAATGTCTTTTTAGGCTTGCCCAAAGCCCGGCAAAAAAAAAAAAATTTTGGGGCGGGCCGGGCCCAAAAAAACAGCCCAAGCCCGCCCAAAAACCGGGCCGAGCTAGAGTTGATCAGCTCTAAAATCTGGTAAAAAGAAATCGAACCATAAAAATTCGAATTCTAAGGGTCGTAAACCTAATGATGTCTGTAATTATTGTAAGGAAAAAAGGCATTGGAAAAATGAATGTCCTAAACAAAAGAAGTAGCAGGACAAGAATGAAGGTTATGCTGCTCTGGCAGAATCTGATGGTAATTCTGAGGAAGATCTGGCCCTAGTTGCTAATAACCAGTCACATTATAGGGATGTGTGGGTTCTTGATTATGGGGCATCGTATCATATTAGTCCCTGCAGGGAGTGGTTTTCAACTTATGAGCAGATAGATGGGGGCAATGTTTCTATGGCCAACAGTGCTGCATGCAAAGTAGGTGGAATAGGCTCCATTAGGTTGAGGACTCATGATGGTACATTTTGTACCTTGAACGAAGTTAGGCATGTTCCACTGATTACAAAGAATCTGATATCTTTGAGTCTTATTGACAGCAGAGGTTTCAGTGTTCAAGGTGAAGGTGGAGTTATGAATGTCTGCAAAGGTTTGAAGGTAGTTCTAAAAGGTATTAAAAATGGTACCTTGTATTTTCTTCAAGGTTCTACTGTGACAGGGTATGCTGCTGTTGCATCATCTGAGGTTCACAAGGAGGATATGACCAAGCTGTGGCATATGAGGCTTGGACATATGGGTGAAAGGGGGATGCAAATTTTGTCAAAAAGGAATCTTCTATGTGGGCACAAGGTGCAGGATCTAGAGTTCTGTGAGCATTGTGTGTTTGGGAAGCTTCATCGCATCAAGTTTCCAAAGGCTGTTGATGAGTGGGATTTATCTCACTCATAGGGTAGTTTTAAGGCCATTTTTGCTTAGTTTATTTCCGTTTTTATCTTAATTTTACCTCTTGTGTTAATTAATTCCCTCTTGCTATATATATTTGTTTCCCCTCTCCCAACTATTCTATTTGACCTTTTTTGTAGGAATTTGAATAATTATAAGTGGGAAGCACTTGAAAGGGGAGGAAAAGAGAACCACACACCAAGCATAGAGTGGAACAATTTTGCTAAAATAAGAGCTTTGGGAAGGATTTATGCATATAGGTCATATTCAGACGGTCATAACTTTCAGAACACAAAGTATTTTTCAGCGATTCAAGTTGGAGATGAAAGTTTAGCTCGATAGCTTTCCAACGAGTGGTCACAATCCCAATTCGGATGAAAAATGAAAGAGATATGGCTCTTTGAAGTCAGGCGCATCTTTTGGCCCTCCCGAGCTGAATTCCAGCCCGCCCGGGCTGTGAAGCCCGCCCGAGCGCATGCCAAGCCCGCCCGGGCTGCTTGATGCTTGAAGTTCCTGCCTCGACGCAAAAGAAATGTTCCCGCCCGGTGATATTGAATGGGCCCGACTACCTGCACCGTCCGGGCCTTTAACCAGCCCCCCCGGGGTGCCTTGGTCAGCCTGCCCGGGCCATTTGGAGCCCGCCCGGGCCTCTGCTTCTTCGGTCTATTTTTCTTCGGCCCGTTTTGTTTGCGATACGATGGAATTAAGGGGAGTATAAATACTCCCTTTGCCCATTTTAAAAGGATAGTTTTTTTAGTTTTAGAACAAGTTTTACTTCATCCATCACTCTTAGTTTTAGGATATTTTTTTAGGGTTTTAGGGAGGATTAGCCTCCATAGCTTAGTTTAAGGGAAAAGTGAGAAAACTCAAAGAGAGATTGAAGATTGGGAAATTCAAGGGTGACAACTTGTATTTGAAGATTCAACAATTTATCAATGAGCATTTCTTACTCTATCTCCTCTTTTATTGCTTTATTTTCATGTTTAATAGTTAATCTAGATTAAAGTTTCCATCTTTTACTAGTTTCTTCTTGTTTGCTCCCTAGATTTTGTTTTGCTTTTGCTTTAAAGTCTTGTTTTTTTGGTTTTTGCTACTTTTAGATTAGTGATTTATTGCTAGTTTTTCCATGTTTAGGATGTTTAGTAGTATAATGGGTAGTGAGTAGTTCATTAACTAGGATTGGGAGTAGCCCAATCATTGTTTGCATCCTATTTTCATGAGTAGAGTTTATTGGGTTGATTATGCTTGGGATTTGTGCAATTTCAATCTTTAATGTTGATTGGTGACTTAGTTGATGTGAGCTCCGTCACCTTTTGATCCTTTTGTTGCCCATTTAATGGTTTACTTTTATGTGGTTGACCTTCATGATCGATTGATTAGTTGCTACACATCACTTGTTGATTGGTATTAACTTGGGTTTGATTTCAATTCCTAACTTGGCCTAGTTAGGTGATAACACCTCGAAATATAGGTTTTGTTGCCATAATTAGGACTCTAAACTCCCTAACAACGATTTTAGAGGATTTTAGGTTTGTTTATTTCCCTTTACATATCCCCAATACATGTCAACCCCCTTACCCCCTACTTGGTTGTTGGATGTGAACTATGATCGTGGTGTTTTCCCATTCCTAGTGCTTTTCCTAATTTGATTTCAATAGTTTATACCCTTAGTTTAACCAAAACTTGAAGATTTCTTCGGCCTAGCTTATTGTTAAATTAACACATATTGGTGCTCCTTAGTCCTTGTGGAAGAATGACCCTTGCTTGTCACTTTGCTTAGTTTAGTGGTCTAGTTAGGTTTTGTTTGACTTTAGGAGACTAGTAACGACCTAGTTTTCTCCTATGTCAGCTGTGCATACTACAAAGGGCACACTTGATTATATCCACTCTAATTATTGGGGCCCTTCCCGAGTTGAATCTATTGGAGGTCACAGGTACTTTGTGTCGATGATCGGTGATTATTCAAGAATGACTTGGGTAATTATGATGAAGCATAAAAGTGAGGCTTTCAAGAATTTCAAGCAGTGGAAGGCATTGGTGGAAAATCAAGCTGAAAGGAAGATCAAAAGGCTGCGTACTGATAATGGTATGTAATTCTGTTGGTTTGAGTTCAATGAGTTCTACAAGAATGAAGAGATGGCTCACCACCATACTGTCAGGGATACTCCACAACAGAACGGGGTAGCAGAACGCATGAATCAGACATTGTTGGAGAGAGTAAGGTGCACGCTCTCTAATGCTAGGTTAGCTAAAAGATTTTGGGCAGATTCTATAAGTACAACTTGCTATATGATCAACCGTGGACCTTACACTGGTATTGATTGTTAAACACCTTATGAGGTGTGGTCTGGTAAGCCCGCAGATTATTCTTTGTTGAGAATTTTTGGTTCTACTGTTTATTATCATGTAAGTGAGGGTAAATTAGAACCTAGAGCTAAGAAGGGTGTATTTGTGGGTTTTGGGAGTGGAGTTAAGGGCTATAGAATCTGGTCACCTTCCGAGAGTCGAGTTATACTTAGTAGAAGAGTAATATTTGATGAAAATTCTATGTTTAACCCCACTGTGAAGTCCATGGTGGTGTCTGTTGGTAGTAATGTTGATAACCAGGTGGAGCTGCAAGTCACTCATGATGAGAGTGAATCACAACACTAAGGTGGAGAAGATCAACATGGTGCTACTGAATAAGAATCTTCTAGTCATCAATCAGCCTCATCTGAAGCACATCGAACTAGCATAGCACTTGATAGAGCTAGAAGAGTTGGTGTGGGATCTCCTAGAAGGTATAGTTTAGAGGATATGGTTGCTTATGCACTGCAGGTTGCTGAGGAGGTGGAGGTAGATACTCATGAGCCATCCACCTACAAAGAAGTTATCTCAGGTAGTGAGTCTGCTCAATGGCTCGCTGCTATGGGAGATGAAATGAAGTCTCTGGATAAGAATCAGACTTGGGAGCTAGTCAAACGTCCTATGGAGAGAAAGATTGTCACCTGCAAATGGGTTTTCTAGAAGAAGGAAGGACCTCACCTTCTAAGGGGTCAAGTATAAAGTTGGGGTTGTTGCAAGAGGGTTCACTCAAAGGGAATGGGTTGATTATAATGAGATTTTATCACCAGTGGTCAGACACACTTCCATCAGGGTGCTACTAGCAATAATTGCACATCAGGATCTTGAACTTGAGCAACTAGATGTGAAAACAGCTTTCCTACATGGAGAGTTAGAAGAAGAGATTTATATGACTCAACCAGATGGGTTCCAAGTTCCTAAAAAAGAAGACTATGTTTGCAGACTGAAGAAGTCCTTGTAGGGGCTAAAATAGTCTCCTAGGCAGTGGTATAAGAGGTTTGACAGCTATATGATTGAATTGGGCTACAACATGAGTCTGTATGATTGTTGTGTGTATCACAACAAGGTCGATGATGGATTTTTGATTTATTTGGTCCTGTATGTAGATGATATGCTTGTAGCTGCAAAGTCCAAATCTGATATTCAGAGATTGAAGGGTCTTCTCGGTGCTGAGTTTGAGATGAAGGATTTGGGTGCTGCGAAAAAGATTTTGGGGATGGAGATTTATAGGGAAAGAGATCAGATGAATCTTTTTTTGTCATAGAAAGGCTACATTCAGAAGATTTTGTTAAGGTTTGGCATGTCAACAGCTAAGCCTATAGATACTCCAAGTACCTCCAATAATCATTTGTATGTTGCTTTCGCACCCAAGTCTACTGAGGAGAAGGAGTACATGAGTCGGGTTCCCTATGCTAGTGCAGTAGGGAGTCTGATGTATGCTATGGTATGCACTAGACCGGATCTTGCACATGCAGTCAGTGTTGTTAGTAGGTTCATGGGTGATCCTGGTAAGGACATTTGCAAGCAGTCAAGAGGATTTTTCGTTACCTTAGAGGTACGTCTGATGTTGGTCTCATTTATGGGAATGATACTAGGTGTTTAATTACTGGTTATTCTGATTCTAATTATGCTAGAGATGTAGACAGTTGAAGGTCTATGACTGGTTATGTATTTACTCTTGGTGGCTCTGTTGTTAGTTGGAAGGCAACTTTACAAGCTACAATTACTTTGTCTACTACTGAGGCAGAGTACATGGCATTGACAGCAGCAGCTAAAGAGGGAATATGGTTAAAGGGGCTAGTCAGTGATCTTGGTTTGCATCACGATCTGGCCATTGTGTATTGTGACAGTTTGAATGCAATATGCTTAGCCAAGGGTCAAGTCCATCATGAGAGAACTAAGCACATTGATGTGAGATATCATTTTCTGAGGAGTGAGAAGAGGGTTCAGGTGAAGAAAGTAGGTACTGCTGATAATCCTGCTGATATGTTCACCAAACCTGTTCCACAGAGTAAGTTTCAACATTGTTTGAACTTGCTCAATGTTCGTGATTGTTAATTTTCCTTTGGGGCAAGTCTGGGGCCTTTAGAGGCTAATCTGATGTCCTTAAGGGATAAATCTGGTTTGATTGTCTTTCTGGGCAAATTTGGTTGCAGGAAGAATCTGGGCATTGTGTTCAATGCGTCTGTTATCTGGTTTTCTGCTTCGTTGTGAGAGGATTCAAGTCAAGGTGGAGATTTGTAGGAATTTGTGCCTTGAATCAGGTTAAATGGGGTTTTCGTCGGCTCGCCCGACCGGATCGGGCAGGCTCGCCCGTCAGCGTCTCAGCAGGAGATCAAGGAGCGTGGCGCCTGATGGCGTCGGGCGTAGTAGCGAACTACGACGCGGGCGATGGTCACCCGATCGGGCGCGAGACGATTTCTGGGTTGGCATGTACAGCCAGATCGGGCAGATTCCTCCCGATCCGATCAGGCGGTGTGTTGTTTGACGCGGAGATGCGTTTTCCGAATTGCTTATAAATAGGCTTTAAACCTAGTTTATTTGTTAGACGATTAAGTCATTAATTACCTCTGTAATTCTGGTTTCCTCCTCATCAAGAAAATTATTCTCTCTCTGCCCGTGGACGTAGCCAACACTCCGTTGGTGAAGCACGTTAAATCT
This sequence comes from Beta corolliflora, assembly GCA_947648045.1. NCBI lineage: Eukaryota > Viridiplantae > Streptophyta > Magnoliopsida > Caryophyllales > Amaranthaceae > Beta > Beta corolliflora. The sequence continues at coordinate 7,586,991 of CANSZD010002913.1, forward strand.
GTGTGTGATTTTCTTTGTTTTGCATTCAATTATTTGTTCTTTCTCACCTCTGTCATAACAGTTGGGTCATACATATGAAGGTTAGCGTATTACAATAAGCAAACTTTAGGTCACATTATTGTTTTCGGTAGGCCGATTCAATAATAGTTCGAATCTAAATAAGATAATGTATTAATGTATTTGTGGGTTTTAATTAAGTAATTTAACTTCCATGATGACAAGGAACGACTCATTTTGCAATTTTTACTTGCTGCAAATGCCATCATTGCTGTCAAGGTATTTCCTCTTTAAGTTATTGTAGTCTGATCTTTAGAGTTCATCCTCATCTTGCTTTAAGTTGTTCTGTTTTGGTAACTTTTCTTCTCTCTTTTGCCACCCTTACCCCACCATACGACCTTTGCTCCATCAACTACACTCATGTCTCAAATCGATTTCTCCCTTCCTACCCATAAATTTCAAAACTGACACAATTTCCACTTACATATTCCTTTTATTCATTGGTTTATGTTGCTAGAATAATAAAGAAATCTTACGGAGCTTAGGAAGTACTTTTTTCGTTCTACTATATTTGCAATTGTTTGACTTGTACTATTACTTTGACTATAACTTTTTCATCGTATAAAGTAAAATTGCTATTAATTAAAATGTTATTGGTTAGTCTCAATATGAATATATGAAATATCAACTTTTATAATAATTGATAATTAAAGATAAGAATGGTCAAATATATATATGCATTGACAAGCTTGAAAGTCAAACGGTTGCAAATATTAAGAAACTGAGCAAGTTAATGATTGATAAAAACTTATTGATGTAGGCATGGAAAATTCACCTACACACGTGGTGAAAGTGTTTTGGGACATTTTGAGGTTTTAGTAGAATGTGGAAATCGATGAGGACAAGGGAAGAGTCTGGAGACGCCACCAAGTCTTAAAGGACGTTTAAAAACCTATAATTGAATTGAACCAGAAATCGAATAGGAATAAAAGGGAGTGACTAATCCAATACAGTTAGGTATTACCTATTTATGACTCGCCATATGATGGTCATGAACCAAACTTCAAATTTGAGAGCAAGGGTTCGTAAATGACCGATCAACCATGATATGGTGCATTCGATATGGCTGTTATTGTAATTATTAAGAATATTGCATAAACAATGTAAAATAAACAATTATGTTTTCCACTCAAGATCTCTTAAATTTTGATCACTTGAATTGATATTGATAAAAGGGTATCTAACACGTTGTCGATAATATTTTTTATAGAGAGTGATTAAGCGTGGTGATATAAACGAGACTTGATCTGGGCTCTCTAATTTTGAGTTAACAATTAACAATGGTGGTAGGTGAAAAAAGACAAAGAAAATAATATACAAAACATGCACAAAACAAGTTGAATTAAATTAGAATATATATCATGAAATAATCACAATTACTATAATAGAAAAGACTTGGTGGCGAAGACAGGGGATGGTGCATTTTTAGGTGTCTAGTTGGCCAATAACATAATCAACCCTTCCCGTTTAAAAGAAAAACCAACACACACAACCTTTAAGTAAATAATTGATTATATGATCCTCCATTGATTAAAGTTGATCCTCGGTTGATCTCATAGTGACCTACATCCTATTGATTTTCTGATCAACCAATCATAAAAGTACAATATTCCAATTGCATGAAACATGTGCATTGCTATTAAAATTTACAGCGATTATAAAGCACAACATAGTGGCTAGTCGGTCGAAGTTCCACAAACTTTATGGATCTTTTAATTAAATCATAATAACGGTAATTTGTTGACATATAAATTTTAAAAAAAGCTATCTTAATTAAAGTTTCTTTTAGAAAAATGATATCAATTAAAAACAGGAAGAAACATTGTAGGCACTAACTAATCATGCAAACAAAGTATAGTTTTTGGAAATTAACATTTTAGAATTTAAAATAAGCCATAAAGAATACACAAGATTGTGAGATGATGATACAAGTAGAATGTTCAATTTATCTAAACTTTGTAACCTCTCTCTTGGGTTCTCTAGTCTCTCTAGATTATGGATATGAAAAGGTCGAGTAAAACTAGGAGTCTGCGTCGGAACATGGGATATGACTAGTCGTTAGCCCGGGCTCGATAGTCTGTCTGAGCTACTACCATGCCCAGTTGGGCACTTTGCTCCTAATGGAACAATAAGCTAAGTGGACAATGAATCACACGAGCTTGAAGGCCACCTTCCTAACCAGGCTGCTTGCTCTAATTTACTTTCTTGCTGCTCATCATCTTCTTCACTCGTTGCACTTGTCATCGCTCTAGATTAGTCTTTCGCTTCATAAATTGATCTCCAATAACCATCATACCTTAAAACACCCGAGTGTATGTGACTCTAGGTACACCTGGTCAAATGAGAAAAAATAACTTAAAAATTAGCAAAGTTAAATTGGAAATAATGCTTGATATGAGCAAAAATAAATTTTATGAGCAAAAGCAAATTCTATATGACCAAGACTGGCGTGGAAACTTAATGAGTTGATAACTCTGAAATGAGGAGGTACCTAGCTCTACCTATACATGGGTGTAACTTATAATTTACGTTCATCGACCATTTAGCGTAAGTTGAAAGTAGAACAAAAAGAACAAAACAAACAAGAAAGAGGAAACCCCATAAATAATTGTGTTTTTTATTCTATTTGATCTTAGGAGAATTCACGTTTACTCATGTAAAACTTTGACCATTAATATCTTTTTTTTTTTTGATTTGGTAAGATGAATAACCTCTAAGCTGCCCACGCACAGGGCCCAACTCAGAAGCCCAGGCACTTGGAAGGAGGGGGAGTTGTAAGGGGAATTTTCCTCCAAGTACCCCTCACTTGGTGGTATTCGAACCCTTGACCTTGAGGACATGAGGTGGAATTCCTACCAAGTGAGCCAAGCTAAGCTTGATGACCATTAATATCTATTATTATCTATGAGCCTACGTTGTGTTTCGAATAAAAAAAACAAAAAAAACAAACAAGAGAGGGAAACCCCGTAAATACAACTGTTTTATTTTCCACTTGATCTTAGGAAAATTTACATCTACCAATGCAAAACATTAACCTTTAGTATCTATTATTATCTAGTAATTTTTTTTGAAAAAGTTGATAGTTTAGAATTATACATTGAGATGAATCGAACATCCTAATTACTAATATTTCCTTTTCTTATGTATTAGCAGAAAACTTTCCGATTAAAGATAGTATATATATAATTTAAGAGTTTAAATGCAATGAAAAAATGGAGAACCTATATATTAATTTATCAATATATATTTTTAACGTCCTTAAAAACTGCTTATATTGCAATCATCGAAAGTGTAAAGCTAGTCCCGATAAAAAAAAGGTGTAAAGCTAGTCAAATTCAGACGTACGCTCTCCATTGTGCTTGATAAATGCTGCAAATTATAATAATAACTACGCAGACACATTAGTCAGAAGGGTGGGAATGACTCGAGCCGAGCCCGAATAGTGTGAGGCTGGGCTCGAGCTCGAGGCTTGGAAAGGGAGGCTCGGCTCGAGCTTAAGGCTCGTTGAGCCTGAAAAATAGAGCTCGGCTCGGGCTCGAGTCTTGGAAAATGAACTTTGGCTCGTGGCTCGACTCGAACTCGTTTGTGGCTGGCATTCGGGCTCGAGGCTTATTCAGACGCGAAAATAGGCGTGAAGTCAAGCTCAATTCTTTTCCCTATTAAATTTATATGAATAATTTCCAAAATAATAATTACAAGATGAACTAATAGTAGTAGCTTATAATTGAAAATTAAGCTTCTCAAATCTCAATCATTCTAAACAAAAAAAAAAGCTTCTCAAATCACAATCATTGAACAAGAAGATGAACTAATAGTAGCTTATTATTACAATAAAAGTAAAGATAATCTAGTTGAAAAATGTAAAAAAAATATATCTACAAATACTAGCCATGGCCGCAAAAACATGGTGTAAATTAGAAGACGATGGCGAAAATGACGAGCGGTGGTGAGCAAATGAACTGCATAAATCAAAGGACGACGGTGAAAATCGAACCTCGACGGCGGCAAACGACGAGTGGTGGTGACCAATGGTAAGTAGAGCTGTCAGTTTGGTTAATGAACTGCTGGTTGAACTGAAACAACTGAAATTTAAACCGAAATAAACTGAACTGTGAGTAACTGTAACTGAAATCAAATGAAAAATGTTGAACTGAAACAGAAATAAACTGTAAATGAAAAACCAAAACTGAACTGCAACTGAACTGAAACAAACTGCAACTGAAAATAACTGTGAAAAACTGAAAAGTTGATTGATCAACTGAACTGAATATTTAACTGAACTGATTCAAACTGAAACTGAAACTGAACTGAATTGAAACCGATTTAAACTGAAACTGTTTTAAACTGATTTTTAACTGTATTCGAACAGAATTTACATATTACCCAAATTCATAATAGTAATCCAATTCACATACAGACTTTATCATGATAATTTTTTATTAGTACTTGAATTTATGACATATAACTTAATGTTTTTATTTATTAGTATTTGTGCCACAAAGCCCGTAATTTCGTTGCCAGTTCTGAAATTTTGTTACTGCACCTACAAATTTTTGTTGCACAATACAATTCCCTTAAAACTTGGCCGAAAGCTTTGGCTCTTGAAATTTCAATTTAAATATTTTAAAAACATTCATCTCTCGACCTTTATGAACATGAATTTGGCTCTCATCTAAGTGACCTAACCCCACCTTTCCTTTTGTTTCAATTAATTTCAAAGTTATGATCTTTCTTTCTCAATCTCATCTACCACGCTTTAATTTTCTTCCATCTCTACCACCATATCATCGTCGTCAAGCCAAATAACTTGTTCAATTTTCATGTTATCTTCTCGTGGAGATTCCGCTGAACTTCCAATACATTTCAGATTTTTAGTTTCACTACAATTGAGCACTGAATAAAGTTATTAACATTTTTTTTTCAGAGGAGGTGGGAGAGTGGGTAAAAGGAAATCATGCGACTAATATGCACAATACAACAAAATTCAGCCAAATACCTAGATTTAGATTAGTGGACAAGTGAAAATTTTATAATTGAGGTAAATTTAGAGAATATTCAGCTGTGAGAAATTAAAACTAATAATAAAAAAATTAATAAAGATGAGGATTGCCAAATTATCGCCCACAAATTTGTTTTTCCTGGGGTGAGGAAAGAAAAACATAAGCGAAAAGAACATGAGTTGCCATAAAACAATCTCACAGCATTCTAGAGCAAAACAAGGACCAAAGTTTTTACTGATTATAGATTATAGAGCAAAACAAGGACAAAAATAATCAAACTAAACAAGCGAAAATTCCTAGAAATCGAACCTACCTACTATGTCTTATGGAAAACCAACTTTTCTTCTCTAAAACAAATACAAATGATTTGTTTTACCAAGAGTAGGACAAATAAAAATGAGAAATACAAAAATCTTGAATCAAACCACTCAAATTAGATCCTAAAATTAAAGAAAAACTCAAAAATCACAACCAAGAGTCTCAGATCTAGCAAAGAAGTAAAGATAAAAGAGCAGGACAACCCATTACAGTATCGAGATTCAGGCTCATTAGAAAACCATAGTTAAAATATTTGAAATTAGTGACAATCTAGCTTTGTTATCTTGATGATAATGTTTGGAGGAAATGGGGATTATATAGAGGGTGAGGAGGGAAGGCCGGTGAGTGGGGAATAGTTGAAAATGGAGAGTTGAAGGGGCTGGGAGCAAAAGCACTTCCATCCTTAGCACGCTTAAGCGAAAGCATCGCAACAGAAGACGAAGAATCAGTAGGAGTATCAGCTTCAACTCTCTTCCTCGGTTTCGGCGGATTGCTGCTCGTCGCTCCTCCTCCTGCCATTCTTATAGTTCTATTGCTCAAACTTAAGAGAGAGGAAAAATAGAGAGAGAGAGAGAGAGAAATGTTTCAGAAATTGGTTTTTATGATTGAAGGTTTTGAAAGGGTTAATTTGGTTTATAAACGAGTGAATTATAATGGGCGGGGAAAAGAAAAGTGTGTTTTTGAGTTTCCCAGTGAATTTCTCCAAGAGCCAAATTTGCAATTTTAAGTTTCATTTCTTTCTTTAATACTTGGATTCATGAGTTGGCGTCCCGTTAGATTTATGCTTCCCCGAAATCAACGCCAAAGATTAGTTTAACATTGCAAATTGCAATCTCTCTCTTCTCAAACACAAAAACTGCATTAAAATTTCATACCATATAAATACTACCAAATTATTATCCAAAGCAACTAAACCCGATGCTCTAAATCCCTAAACCCCCAAATCTCATATTTTTATAATCCATTTTCAAATAATAATTATATTTATAGTAGTAATTAAAATTTTCATAATTTATATAATTTATTTAACCAATATTTGAATGTGTCAAATATCTCATTGTCTCATTTACCGGTAAATTAATTAGGGAATAAAAAATATTCATATTATTAAACAGATAAACCAATCATATAAATATATACTTGAAATATTATCTTGAATCTTTTAATAAGCATAAATGCTAATCGGTAAATAGTTATACTAGTTACATTGCTCTAATTAAGGTCATTACTTATGAAACTATACTTATTGTTCTTGAAATATTACTTATACAACTGTTACTTGCTCAATTAATGTTCTGATTATAGTCATTTACGTGAACTATAGTATAACAGTATACTTATATTCATGTGTTATTGTATCAATGAGGTTTAAGCCATAGGATTTTTTTATCGATACTTATAGGCTTCGTATCAAGATCTTGTTAATAAGCAATAAGATTTAGTCAATTAAGATCTTGTTAATATGCAACACGATATAGTAATTTAACAAACCTCCCTATATGTTATAACAAACTATGTTGTTTAACTTAAATGGAGCATTGTTATGTTGAACCAATCTACTGAGTTACACTGTTCTACATCTGTTGCAACTGAATTAGATGCTTTCGGTTCCCAAATAAATTGAACTTAAAGTGATTAACTTAAGTAGAGTACTGTTATTATCTTGAATTAAACTCAGGGTACTGTTAAAGTAGTTGTTTTGAGATTCAATATGAATTCACCTTAGAGACAATTAACTTAAATGGAGTATTGTTATATTGAACCAATCTACTGAGTTGCATTGTTCTACATTTGTTGCAACTGAATCAGATGCTTTCTGTTCCGAGATGAATGCAATTTATAGATGATTAACTTAAGTAAAGTTTTATTATTATCTTGAGTTAGTTTATCGACTTCATTAATACACTCATTCCAATAACAACATGTCTCAATTTAAGTAAATGTTTTGAGTTTCAATTACTTTATCGACTTAAGTTGATACATTCATCTAATCTAATATCAATTTCTTCCAGTTTGGCTAAGATACATGAGTTTCAAATTGAACATAACTTATTATCTTGATTTAACTTATCGATTCACATATATACATTGAGCTAATCCACTATTAACTTATTTTACATCGATTATATGTTTTCAGTTTTCAAATGCATAGAGCTTAATGACTAGTATAGTTATATTAATCCATTTATCTAATATAGTTAGAATAAAAGACATCCTTTTTAACCAAACATGATTTAGTTTTCATACAACTAAAAGTTTGAATATCGACTTAAATAAAATTGCCTTATTCCAATTATCGAATATATCAGTCTTGTACACATACATCGATGTTACTTTCATACACTTTTTTATGAAGTACAGCTGGTTTTTTTCGAGGCAAGTGTCGGACTACACTTATTTGCCACGTTAATTTTAGACGAACCCGAAAAATATTTGTCCAAATCCCGACATGAAGTTCCATTTTTCCCGAACAAATACAAGAATGTGACTAGCTTTTACTCGAACCGATGCGTTCGAACCGATGCGTTTATTGTCAAACTTATGTGATTTTCGTCAATAACTGAAATAAACTGAAACGAAACTGAAAATAACTGCAATGTGTTTTAACTGCTATGGATTCAACCGTTGGTTGGTTTAACTGTTCGGATAAAACTGGTTTAAACTGCAACTGAACTGAACTGAAACTGGAAAGAAAAATAACTGAATTAAACTGAACTGAAAAGTTTGTTAACTGAACTTAACTGAACTGTTAATAATTTTAACTGTTGTAAACTAAACTGATATGAACTGAACTGTTTGGATATAACCATAACTGAACTGTTGAACTGAATTGACACCTCTAAATTGGTGAGGGATGGTGTGCAGTGCTTAGGGTATGAGCTTCGGCGGTGGTGAGACAAGGGTTTTATTTGTTAATTTGTGAGCAAATGAGTATACTTTGTGTCTCGTAATTATTTTGAAGTTTGTGGCTTCTGGGAAGTTAATGCAAAGCCCTGCAACTTGTAAAGGGTTTACTTTACATTTTTGGTTTTTGTTTTCCTTTTTTAAATGTATACACGTGTTATTCTGTAGGTAGTTTAGGATTTAGGTGTTTTATTTTATTTTTTATAAATTTTCTAATGAGTACTACTAATTTTAATCTTTCTTAGAATAAAAATAATTCAAGCTCTTCGCGAGCTTCTCGAGCCGAGCTTAGCGTGGTACGCGGCTCGTCTCGTTAGGTCTCGAGCCAAGCCTGAACTCGAGCCGAGCTCTAGCGAGCCGAGTCCTGGCCGAGCTTAGACCGTGCCGAGCTCGAACTATTCGCGGACAGGCTTGGATCATTCCCAGCCCTACATACCACAAGAGATAATGTTGTTTTATGTATGGCTGTCATAAGAAAATACAACCAAGTGCAGTAGCTGTTGGCCATCACTATTTCGCTATAATAATATGATTGTGATTAGAGGTGTCAATTCAGTTGAACAGTTCAATTCATATCAATTTAGTTGAAAACAGTTTTAAATATCAACAGTTCATTTGAATATTCGTCCAGTTGCAGTTCTGTTGCAAGTAATTTCGGATTATACCATACCAGTTCAACAGTTTAACGGTTGAATCTGTAGCAATTAATTAATCACGTAACCACGATTATTTTTAGTTCCGGTTCAGTACAGTTCAGTTGCAATTCAATTCCAATTATAACCAATCAATTCAAATGTTAAACAGTTCAATCCATATCTGTTCATCATATCGACAATTATTTTTCACTTTCGGTTCAGTTAATTTGAGTTGTAATTTATTTTCGATTTTACCCGATCCGTTACTTTCAATTTCGATTTGCTTAACCTGTTATTGACTAAAATTTACATCGGTTCAAATACACTTCCTGGATGATTTAAGTTCTTCACGAAACTCACCATTCTTACGGTTAATTGTAGTTCTTGACGAAAATTGTGCGGGTTATGTCACATCTAAATGTGTACTTTATTGGCATTTTACTTGATTGATATTTCGAATCACATAGTTTTGGATAAATTTTAAGATATGATTAGTTCTAAATCGTAATTAACAACAGTATTTTAGATCGATGTATCAATGTAAGTCGATAAGCTAATTAGTGACAAAAAATTCATTTAAGTTAATCGTCGATAAGTGTAATGTAATTTGAAACTAAAAACATCTACTCGAATGATTCCAATTAGAGACTGGACTAAATGAATGTGTCAATGGTAGTTAATAAACTAATTTAGTCTATTATGTGGCTTTAGCTGCTACTGTTTATTATGTATGGAAAGCGAGAAATCATTCGCTGTGGAATGATGTTGTTCTGTTGCCTAGGAGAGTTGTAAAGTGTATTCAAGATGATACTCTTGTTAGAGTTAATACTCTTGTCAATGATAGGTGGTCTGTAAGTGTAACTGAGTGGTTCCAGTCACTTAGAAGGTAGTTGGTTAGAGCCTGCTTGTGATGGCTTGTTTGTTTCTCACAAAAATTGCTTGTGAGTGATGTTTGTATTGTTGATTGGTGGCTCTTTCATGAGTTTTTGGTAATATAATTTCTTACATTTTACCAAAAAAAAAAACTAATTAAGATAACAATACAACATTTATGTTAATCATCTTTATGTGAAATATATTTAGAAACTAACATCTACAAAGATGATTCCAAGTATTTATTAAACTAAAATGTGTCAATGGTAGTCGATAAGCTAATTTAAGATAGCAATACAACATTTAAGTTAATCATTTTTATGAAATGCATTTCGAAACTAAAAACTTCTACTAAAAAGAATCAAAGTACTTACCAAACAAAATGATCAATGTGTCAATGGTAGTCAATAAACTTGTTCATGATAACAATACAACATTTAAGTTAATCTTCTTTAATTATGTGAAAATGCATTTCGAAACTAAAATCCTCTGATTGAACTGAAATATGTTGTTATTTCATATTATTAATGTATCAGTCTAAGTCGATAAGATTGTTCAAGGAAACAATACTCTATTTAAGTTAAACTGAAAGGTATCTAATTGAATTGAAACAAGTTGTCACTGGATGAGATAAATGAATGTATCAATGTAATTCAATAAGCTACTCTAAGATAACAATACTCTATTTAAGCTGATCGTCTTTACGTTATATTCATCTCGAAACTGAAAACATCTAATTCAATTGAAACAAGTTGTTAATAAATGAGACTAATGAATATGTCAATGACTTGTGGTAAGCTAGTAGTAACAATACTACATTTAAGTTAATCATCTTTAAGCTAAATTTAATACGAAACTTAAAATATCTAATTAAATTGAAACAAATTGTTATTGGAAAAGATGAATGTACCTACGTAACTTATGTAAGGCTTTGTTCTCCTCATATTATTAAAAAAAGTTTCAGCAAAAATAAGTTAAGTTCAATAAAAATAAGTTAAGTTTGGCAAAAATAAGTTGAATTCAGCAATGTAAGTTAAGTTTAGCAAAAATAAGATCAATAATAGACAATACATGATGAAAGTATACTTAACAAAAATAAGTTTCAGCAAAAATAAGTTAAATTTAGTAAAAATAAGTTAAATTCATTAAAAATAAGTAAAGTTCAGCAAATATAAGTTCAGTAAAAATAAGTTCATCAAAAATAAGTTAAGTTCAACAAAAATAAGTTAAACAATGTGATTACTCTTTCTAATTTTCATCCGAATTGTAGATTCACATATTTATATATTCAAATTTCTCTAGGTATGTATTACTCTCAAAATCTAAATTGTTTGTCTTTTAAGAGGATAAATAGTTTTAAGTATGTTTTCTTGCTTTGAATTTTGTTATCTACTCCAACAATGTGTATTGGCATGGTACTTCGTTTAATTAAATAAAGATTATACTTTGTGTTTTGATTGGGCCTTTGCAATTTTCGGCAGATGTAGAAAGTTCATATATTTCCAAAGGTTTACACATGAAAATCTTTGTTTCCATCGTTTGTGTTTGTAATGACCAAACTTGGAGGAATTGGGTAGCTACTTGTCTTTCTTTGGGGCATTTTTTCAAACAAGTGGACTACACTTCACAGCTTCATATAGTACTGACATAATTCCAATACTGATTATTCTGGGTGAGTGTTCATAGGCAATGGAAATATGCTCTTTGAATCTATACAAATATATAAAAAGGTGTTCCTATCAATGGAATGGTGTCACGTGGCACTATTCTCAAGCTTCTAATACACATGGTTATAATCTCATTTAAAAATATTTTGACAATGTGTAGTTACTAGGATTTGAACACATGACCTTTGAAATGAAATGTGAGAGTCTAACCACTAATCCACTATAATTTCAATGCTTAATGTTTCAAAGTAAAACATAATAAAAGTCTTATAATTATAAGTAATTACAAAGACATAGACAACCTTTTTGATCTCTATTATTAAGTAATAGCATTCTCTTTTCCCAATTTCATTGAAATTGTTATTCTTATCCCCAATTCCGTAGAAGTTCTTTTAAAACAACTTATCATGCTGTAACGTCCATTTTCCAATTTCACACTAGCTAGACAGGATATTACGAAAAGCTAATAAAATCAATTATGAAATTTGTGAATAATAATATATTTGATAATTGTAACTGACCCGGGGTATTGCCATGGCAAAAATACTAGTTGCTTTTGAAATATCGATGTTACTACTATGTGGCATTTTTATTAAAGACTTATCAAAGAAGTCCTAAGAGTACAAGAATGCATTGGCCACAAAGATTCAGCCATGAATCTACATTCCTTCAAATACAAATCATGCAAAAAATAGGACACCAAAAACCAAAATAATACAGGTAGCTAGTGAAGGCAGACAACAGTTGACTTGCGAGAAGATATATTTTGTAGTGCCAGACCCACCATGTCAGGGACTAGGGAGGAATGCTATGCTAATTTACTATGTGTATTATTGTGTATTTCCTTGGTTATTGTTTTGTTTTCTTAATGCTATGCAAATTTACTTTCAAAAGCAAGCCTTTTGCGTACTAGTGATAGATGATCGTTTATTACTAATATCTCTTTTCATATATGTTCGTGACAATGCTTATCTTTTGTATACTTGTGGTGCCTGGTTGCTACAATGTACATTACATGGAGTGAGGATCTTTGGCTCTTTTCCTTCGATCCACCCCTCTTTTTAATCTCTTATCTTTTACGTCTGTAATACTAATTGCTAAGTTGGAGCAACCACCTTATGTGGTGAATAGAGAGCTATACAAATGTTGACTTGTAAAGAGTCTAAAAAGTTTCTCGGCTCCAAAACTTACTTGTTGTTAACGATCCATTTATTTCGTCTATATTAAAAGTAATACAATCATCAAGTATATTGAATATGTTCTTTTGCTTGTATAGAATATATTGTTTTTGTTGTATAAGTTTCTTTTCTTCGGATTTTATTATACACTCCTATGTTGGTTAATTGGGCACATTTGGTGTTTTTTTTTTTCTGAATTTTCAGTGATCTTTGTTGTCATTTTGGCAGCCAAATAGCAACCAATGAAGCAAGGTGTTGTGACAGATGCAATTAACGAAACAAATAATAATGAACAATCGACATAAAAATTAACGTGGTTCACTAATAATGTGTTGGCTACGTCCTAGGATAATCCTAAAGCTAGCTAATTAATTCAAGGCATAGTTCAACAAATCTCCACCATGACTTGAATTTTCTCTCCTACTAAACAAATAACATATGATAGGTATAGATGGTACCAGATGCCACAAAGAATAGCTAGATGATAGATATAGATGGTACGCATTCTTTGTGCTAGTGTTCCTTCCCAGGTTGCCCCATGAACCTACTAACAACACTAATAGCATGTGTAAGACCCGGTCTAGTGCAGACCATAACATACATCAAGCTTCCAACTGCACTAGCATATGGTACTCAAGACATATAGTCCTTCTCAGCACCAAAATGGGGTGCAAAAGCAGAAGATAGATGTATATATTTTTTATTTTTTTTGGAAATTAAGTAATATTAAAGCCGAACAAACTACACCCCAACATTGCAAAAACAACCACAACTACTCACTAGACATGCCCAATTTGTACAATTGTTCTATCCATCTCATATCTCTATCATTAACCTTGGAGTTAAGAGTCTATAAACTTTTATGCTTTACTATGTACTAGGAGTATCTATAGGCTTAGCTGATGACATACCAAACCTTCACAATATCTTCTGAATGTAACCTTTCTGTAACAAGAAAAGCTTCCTCTGATCTCTTTCCCTATAAATCTCCATCACCTGAATCTTTTGCCCAACACCCAAATCTTTCATCTCAAACTTCTGAATATCAAACTTGGAATTTGCAGCTATGAGTATATCATCTACATACAGGACCAAATAAATCATCGAGCCATCATCCAACTTGTTGTGATACACACAACAATCATACAAACTGTTGTTGTAGCCCAAATCAATCATATAGCTATCAAACCTTTTGTACCACTACCTAGGAGACTGCTTTAGTCTATACAAGAACTTCTTCAATCTGCAAACCTAATCTTCTTTTCCCGTAACTTGGAACCCATCTGGTTGAGTCATATAAATCTCCTTTTCTAACTCCCTATGTAGGAAAGTTGTTTTCACATAATGGAAGTGTGTCTGACCACTAGTGAGAAAATCTCATCAATAATCAACCCCTTCCCTTTTCATGAACCCTCTTGCAACAACCCGAACTTTATTCTTAACCCCCTCAGCAGGTGAGTTCCTTCATTCTTCTTGAAGACCTATTTACAAGTGACAATCTTTCTCTCCTAAGGACGTTTGTCTAGCTCCCAAGTCTGATTTCTATCCAGAGACTACATCTCATCTCCCATTGCAGCGAGCCATTGAGCAGACTCACTACGTGAAACAACTTCTTTATAGGTGGATGGCTCATGAGTGTCCATCTCTTCAGCAACCGGCAGTGCATAAGCAACCATATCCTCAAAACCATACCTCCATGGAGGTCCGACACCAACCCTTCTAGCTCTATCAAGAGTTATGCTTCTTTGATGTGCTTCTGACGAGGCTGATTGGTGACTAGAAGATTCTGCCAAAACAGTTTCAGTAGCAGCATGCATGTTGATCTTCTCTACCTTGGTGCTGTGATTCACTCTCATCTTGAGTGACTTGCAGCTCCAAGTGTTTATAACCATCACTGCTAGCTGGGACCACAATGGACATCACAGTGGGGTTAAGCATAAATTTCACAAATATTACACTTTTACTAAGTATAACACGAATCTCAGAAGGTGACAGATTCTATAGCCCTTAACTCCACTTCCAAAACCCACAAATACACCCTTCTTAGCTTTAGGTTATAATTTACCCTCACTTACATTATAATAAACAGTAGAACCAAAAACTCTCAACAAAGAATAATTTGCAGGCTTACCAGACCACACCCCATAAGGTGTTTTACAATCAATACATGTGTGTGGTCCAAGGTTGATCATATAGCAAGTTGTACCTACAGCTTCTACCAAGAATCTTCTAGCTAACCCAACATTAGAGAGCATGCACCTCGCTCTCTCCAGCAGTGTCTGATTCATGTGTTCTGCTACCACATTATGTTGTGGAGTATCCTTGACAGTATGATGGCGAGCAATCCCTTCATTTTTGCAGAACTCATCAAACCCACACCAACAAAATTCCAGACCATTATCAGTACGCAGCATTTTGATCTTCTTTCCAGTTTGATTTTCCACCAAAGCCTTCCACTGTTTGAAATTCTTGAAAGCCTCACTTTTATGCTTTATCATAATTACCCAAGTCATTCTTGAATAATCATCGATCATTGATACAAAATACCTGTGACCTCCAATAGATTCAACTCGGGAAGGACCCAACAATCAGAATGGATATAATCAAGTGTGCTCTTTGTCCTATGAACAACCTTTGGAAACTTATATGATGATGCTTCCCAAACACACAATGATCGCACAACTCTAGATCATGCACCTTATGGCAATAGGGAAGATCCCTTTTTGACAGAATTTGCATCCCCCTTTCACCCATATGTCCAAGCCTCATATGCCACAAAAGATACAAGGTACCATTTTTAATACCTTTATGAACCACCTTCAAACCCTTGCAGACACTCATAACTCCACCTTCACCTTGGACACTGAAACCCTTAATGTCGAGAAGACACAAAGATATCAAATTTTATATCATCAGAGGAACATGCCTAACTTCGTTCAAGGTGAAGAATGCACCATCATAAGTCCTCAACCTGATGGAGCCTATTTTAACTACTTCGCAGGAAGCACTGTTGGCCATAGAAACATTACCCCATCTATCTGCTCATAAGTCGAAAACCACTCTTTGCATGGACTAATACGATACGGAGCCTTAAAGTCAAGAACCCACACATCCCTATAATGTGACTGGTTATTAGCAACTAGGGCCAGGTTTTCCTCAGAGTTACCATCAGTTTATGCCAAAGCAGCAGAACCTTCATTCTTTTCCTGCTGCTTCTTTTTCTTCGGACATTAATTTTTCCAATGCCCTTTCTCCTTACAGTAATTACAGACATCATTAGTTTTACGACCCTTAGAATTCGAATTTTTATGGTCCGATTACTTTTTACTAGATTTTCCTTGTCCCTTACCCCCAATAACAACTAATCCCGATGCCTGATTTTCTGTACCAGAACCAGATGCCTTATGATGGATCTCTTTAGTATAAAAAGAAGATCTTACTTCTTCCACTGACAGACTATCTTTCCCAACAATAAAAGAATCCACAAAATTCTCATACGATAAAGGCAAAAATACTAACAAAATTAAAGCAGCATCCTCATCATCTACTTAAACATCAATATTATGAATATCTAGTAAGATGGTATTTAATTGTTCTAGATGGTCACTAATTAAGAGCCGTACCTTCCTACAGGTCCCTAATGAAGAGGCGTACCTTCCTGCAGGTCCCTAATTAAGAGGTGTACCTTCCTGCATTACAGGCTGAACAGACATTGATTCAAGAGCAACTTGTTGGTTAGAGATTTTGCCATATACAAACTCTCCAGCTTCAACCACAGACCGGCAACAGTTTGTTCATCAACGACTTCAATGATAACATCATCAGCCAAACACAGCATGATTGTCGAGTGAACCTTCTCCTCCAGGCTACTCGATTCTTCGTCATCTGCTCCTGCCTTCGTCCCTGTCTTAGAAAGAGGCGCCCATAGCCCTTGTTGCTTCAAAAAGGCTCACATCTTGATCTGCCATAGACCGAAACTATTCCTCCCTGTGAATTTGTCGATCTTCACGTTCAAAGCAGACATCTTTGTTGTCGAAATGACAAACCCTAATAATTCGGCTCTGATACCAGTTTGTTGTGACATATACAATTAACAACACAAATAATAATGAACAATCGACACAAGAATTAACGTGGTTCACTAAGTATGTGTTAGATACGTCAACAAGTAGAGGAGAAACGGTTTTATTAGCTTTAGAAGAGAGTACAGATTACAGAATAATACGGAGGCAAAGGTTAGTAATAGGGTTTATATAGTACCCGGTCAACATTAATAGGGTTTATATAGTACCCGGTCAACATTTTTGTACACATTACTTCAAACACATTCCAAAGAGCCCGAACTTGTCTACTAGTCTCAGGGAACCGGTATCTAAACCTTCTATGAACCATGTTGGCCTTCCTTACTCAAAACCGTATACAAAGACCTGAGAATCACAGTAAGAGGCAAAGGTATTCCATATAACATAATGGTTCAAAAACTACTCAAATTATGGTCAAATGAACCTAAAGTCTAATACTACATGATAATGAGATTCAACTGCTACTTAAATGCAAACTAAAACCGACTTATCAGAGGAAGACAATCTTAGATTATTGGGATTGATTACTTCACTAAATGGATTGGATAGAGGTGATCAAAAGATGGGCCGGGTTCAGGCCGAGCCGCCCATAAAAAAAAATTGCCCATTAGTTAGGCTTGGCCAAAGTTCGAGCCAATTTTTGTGCCCAAAGCCTGCTTTTTCGGGCCAAATACAACAATACTTTCGGGTCAAAGTTGGTGCGTGTTAAATTTTGAACTACAAAGTTGTTTTTAGGTTACCCAAAACCTATCCCAAACCAAAAAAAGTTCTGGGCGGGTCCGAATTTTGGCCCAAAAAATATGCCCAAAGATCGAGCATTTTCGAGCTGGGACGGGCACACTTTGATCAGCTTTAGGATTGAAGAAGCGCCGACATAACAGATAAAAGCGAATTAGGTAAAAATTTTCGTTTGGCAAAATATCGTTACGACGTTGGGATTCCAACTACAATTTTGTTTGATCGCGGAGTGCAATTTGATTGTCGCCCGATAAAGGCTTTCCTATCTCAATTCAGAATCAAGTTTCCTTTCTCAGCCGTCTTTCATCCACAGAGTAACAGAGAAGCATAGGCCAAACAAGCAAATTGTAAACTCCCTGAAGAAGAAACTAGAAGAATTTAAAGGGGGATTGGGCGACATGGTTCCCCTTTCTTATGGTTAAACAGGACCACTGAGAAGGAAGCAAATAGGGAAATCCCATTCAAGTTAGCTTTTGGAGCGGAAGTGGTGCTGCTATTGGAAGTGGGTTTGCCTTCATACCAGATCAATCACAACAACTTAGAGCAAAATGATCAGGCTCTTTGATGAAGCTATGCCCCAGAGTTAAGGCAAGGGGCATAGCTCAGAGCAGCAGTCTACAAGGACCGTATCAATAAGCCCTACAACAAAAGGGTCTCAGAAGGCCGCTAAAGGTTGGAGATTCAGTGATGCAATGACCAACAACCACTAGGAAGGCTCACATGGATGGCAAGCTAACTTCAAAATGGGAAGAGCCTTATGCGATAGCAAAAGAGGTTGGTCCTGGTTCTTTCATTTTGAAGGGGATATACGACACTAAGCTCAAGAATTAGTGGAATGCTAGCGTCCTAAGAATACTATGCTTAAATTACTTTTCATGAAATAGGCCATGAGTCATTTCCTTTTTAATTAAATAATACAAATGACTGTTATTGTTAAACTATTTCTTGTCATTTCATTACTTAAATAGGGGAATACTATAGCCATATAACTGGCTCTCAAATGCAGAAACAACCTAATAACAGGCCTAAAAGTACAAAAAGTTCACATAATAGGCTTAAATGTATGAAAATGGTCACATAGTTGACCTAAACGACCATATAACTGGTCAAATATGGTAGAATGATTCCAAGATGGAACCAATTGTCAAAGCGGTCATACAATAGGAAAAAATCGTAAAACGGACAAAAGGATAAATTAGGATCAATAACAGCCATACAATAAAACAAGGCGACCATCAACAAGCAAAAACTGAGGGCAACCAACAAAAGGCATCCAAGTCGTAACAAGAGTATGCAATTCAACTAATATTTATACTGTTTACAAGTGCCAAAGTGGGTCGAATAAATACTTACCAATATTCAAAATTTACAAATTCAACAATTGTTCGAAGAAACTAAAGAGTTCGGTGAGGGCCACCAAAAGTTTCAAGATTGGTTGTCGAGCCCGGGGAATAAGTTTGCAATTGCATCAGACCGCTTCGCTCTTAATTGGTTGAAGACCATACTTGTTCTCATCAGAGGCAACATCGATGGCGTTCCAATCAAAAGTGGCATGAGTGTGGCAAATACATCTCATAGAGGTAGCCCATCCGCCATCACACACCTTTATCACAAGGCCACCACATAGTCATCACATTGCTTAAAGGCGTTAATGGCAGTGGCAACACCCTGAGCTATGACCTCCACTGCTTTTGCTTTTTTATTTTTAGCGGACTCCAGTACCGAATTTACTTCCTTTAGCTTTTGGGTAAGGGCCTCCAGCTCCTTGGCTTTTGGACGCAGATTCTATAATTTCTTTTGTAGCATAGCCTACGCCTTGGTCTTCTCATCCAAGCCCTTCCTTAACTGCTGGTCCTTGGCTTCAGATAGCTTGAGCTTGCCTTGGAAGTCATTAGAAAACCACTTATAGTTGTCCGACAAGTTTCGATATCGGATATATATACTGCTCAATCAATTTGATAGCAGAATTATGAGCATGAATGCAATGTCCATTGATGAACCTCCAAGCTTTCTCTTTCCTCCGACCTCCATGCCTTTTTCTCTTCTCTCACCTCCATGCCTTTCTCTCTCCTCCTAATCTTTATTTTGTTTCTTCCATCATTATTTTCTCTCTCCTCTTTAGGGACGACTTTTTGCGCGATCGATTGGAAATGGTGAAGGAAGATTGCTACGGTTATTGGCGATGAGTTTATGTTAATTCTTCCTCCTCTATCGACATCGTCGTTCCTACCGCTGTTGCTGGTTACGCTTCCACTGATGATGCCGCCGTTGTTACTCATTCTTCCACCACCACCGTTGTCAGCCGCGAACGCAAGTGAGGTATGAGAGAGAAAAATCAAATATCAAAATAAAAAATCAAACCATAGTTATTTTTGTTGTTGTTGATATGATTGATTAATTGTGATTTTTTCAGGTGTGCCGGGGACGGAAGATGAACATAGATTGTTTTTCTTGGATTGCGAAAGGTAGGAAAAGGAGACTGGCGAGGAATTTCTAGAAATCGAAGAATTATTCAAAGTTCTGATCCACATATTGACAGATGACTGAAGATGAAGATTGGGAGGAGAGAAAAAGGCATGGAGGTGGGAGGAGAGGGAAAGCTTGGAGGTTCATCAATGGAGGATGGTGGGAGGAGAGATAAAAAAACCTAGCGACGTTAGGGCTCCGTTAATAGTAAGGGTATTTTGAGCATAAAGTCAAAGTTCATGGGTGTAACACCCCGGAAAATACATCACCTTAATCGTCAGCGGAAGCATAACTTAAGCCTGTGGGTTATGGCCCACTAATAAAATAATAGCCTAAAATGGCCCTTTAAACATAAAAAGGCTCATCTTAAAGCAATAATTATTACCCTATAATACAGAGTATTCTAATTAATCCAAATATATTCATAGTCGCTTCAACTTAATCTTTCCGAATCATCCTTGACATAATTGATCCTTCGCTATCTTCATAATACCTGAATAATTTCATAGAACCGGGAAAAGGGAAAACACAGAAAATAACCTAAAATGAGTTGAAAGCTCAGTAACTTCACTCCAGCCCGTAAAAACAATTTTATATCGTAAACCTTTCACAGATAAGCATACATAGTAACATTGTAGCATGACAGGGGAGGGCGAGCAGAGCTCCGGCGAGCTTGGGGCTCTGGTGAGAAGGCAGGCGAACAAAGGAGGGACTTCAAACAGAGAGGAGAGAGAGAGAGAGAATTTGGGGTTTGGACTTTGCGTGAGAATAACGAGAAAGGAAAAGAATTTGGGAGTTTTTATTTCCTCCTTAACCGACATCCATAAATGGAAGGAAGGAAAACCGGCTTTGGTTTCCTATTTTGGCCAAATACCGCTTAATTAGTTCTAAATAAATAAGATCCAAAATATATTTATTGTAGAAAATAACTTAACAATGATCATTTCGGAAAAATTTAGGACGCAATTAAGCTAATAAACATAATTAGTAATTAATAAAACGAGATTAAAATTCAGGGTATTACAATGGGTATCTGAGGAACTCCCCAAATATGAGGGGCAATTTGAGAATTACGTCAAAGCTCAAGGGTACTTGAGGAAATTTACCATTATAACATCGATACACTAAAATTTAATAATTCTAAAGGCAATAGAGATTACTTATTTTTGCTAATCAAGACCGAAATAAATGTTCCAATATTAAATTCAAATAATTTGGTCAACATGTTAGGTTCCATGTAATTTGATTGCATTAATAAACATATCACCAAAGATTTTATGTTATTTTTTATGTTGGCATTGAGCTTTGTGGAGTAGTAATGTAGTATGGTATATTGCTATTAATGTTATATTATTTATATTGAGAAAATTTTGAAATCTAATATATAAATTAAGTAAAATAAATTAATAGAACTTGAGTAATGGTTAATGGTTAACCGGAAAACCGTACGGAAAAACCGGCTAACCACTTAGGAGGTTACCGGTTTGGACGGCTACGGTTACGGTTGACATGGTGACCGATACTTTCGGTTACCGAATCGAAATGTCATTTTGGGACGGTTAACCACCCATGAATACCTCTAACTCTAGTAGTGCTCTCCAACACTTAACCCTAAGAGTTGTTTAATTGAATTGAATACACTCTCGAACTCAAACTAACACTCTCTATAATGATGTAAAATTACATAAATATTTTATCCTCAAACAAATGCTTCTCAAATAAGCAAATAAAGGCTTCTATTAACTCTTAAGTAACCAACTTTGCAATGTCAGAACACTGTGCTATACTGTGTTGTTGGGGATTTCGTTTTTTGTAAAATGCTCAAGATAGTTGCTGGAAAAACGTATCTTCAAATGAGATATCACTACAAGAAAAGTGCCAATTAACGACGGCTTTTAGCCGTTGTTGGTAGCCTAAAAAGCCGTCGCTGAATAATCAACGACGGCTAACCGTCGTTAAATGACCGTCGGTAAAAAGATGGTCGGTGATACAAAAATCAACGACCGTCAAGCCGTCGGTGATATATTCAACGACGGCTTTAGGACAATCAGCGACGGTTTATAAAAGCCGACGTTGATACCCAGTCAACGACTGTTTAAAGCAGACGGTAGGTCAGCGACGGTTATAAACCGTCGCTGGATCACCGACGGTTTAAAACGGTCGGTGACTCACCGACGGTTTAAAACGGTCGGTGATCCAGCGACAGTTATAAACTGTCGTTGATTTCGATTAATCAACGTCTGCTTTAAACAGTCGCTAAGATGTTAAAGCAGTCGTTGATTTCGTTTCAATGGGTGCATACAGAACCTTTCAGCGACTGTTATAGCCGTCGTTGATTTATTGTTTAACCGTCGCTGTTCTTAAAAAATAATTTTATTTAAAATTCTATTGTTCTTAATAATAATTAAACCTGTACCTGCACAGCTGCACCTAAATATACCACGCTAAAGCTGTTTCTCCATCGCATTCAATTTTTTCAATTACAAAAATATACAATTTTGATATATATTAAAATTTACATAGATACTTGTATAATTACATGAAATAGATTATATTTATGTACACAAAATAGATCCCGATGTCGGGAAATAAAGTAGATGTCGGTGTTTACAAAAAATATATATCGACAAAGCTAGAAACTAATAAGCTAGATGCCGATAAATATAGACACTAAATGTCTATAGTTAGACAAACTACCTAGATTAAATATATGTACGCAAAATAGATCCCGGTGTCGGGAAATAAAGTAGAAGTCGGGTTGAAAATAAAATAACCCGACACATCAAGAAACAAAGAGAGATGCCGATAAGTATTTACACTACAAGAAAATAGTTAGACTAACTATATCCAACAATAAGTTACTTACCTAGTTGCCAAAACCAAAAAAACTACACTGTCAAGGGTGGCTCTGTAGCACTACCGCCACCACCAAACCCTGGGTCATCTTCTGGTCTGCGTTGTGGAGTGGGGCCTGGGTTGCAACCTGAGAACATGTGGCCAAAACTAGACATGTTCCTCATCATTTCCTCTATGAGGGCCCGACGTGACTCTTCCACCCGTGCTGCGACCATTGCCTCCACCTCTCCCATCCGTGCAGCGACCTTTGCCTCCACTTGCGCCTCAATCTGAGAAAAAAAGGACGGCTCATATGGTTGTGAAGAGCCGCCATCTCCTCGCCCTGATGCAGAGTTGTAGTACAAATGATCTCCCTGACCCAACCCCTGAACTTTTCCTCTGTTCCTCCCCCCAACTGTCTCCTAATACAACAGATCGGGGTTCGGGCCGTGACCCCCGAGTGGTACAATGATCCAGCTTCTTATTGTATGTCTCCTGCATTTGGTTAAATATACTCATATTCAAATAATATAAAGTGCCAAAATGGCGTATATTTGGTTCTATCTTTCCTATTTTGTGTATTTTCAATCAAAATAACTTAGAATCACATTAAACTAACTATATATATGATGTTTGAGGTGTTTATAACTTAAACTAGCATCAAACAACTCGTATTCATTCAATTTCAAGTGAAATGGCCTAAAATGGCCTATATTTGATTCTATCTTTCCCATTTTGTGTATTTTCAATCAAAACAACTTAGAATCACATTAAACTAACTATATATATGATGTTTGAGGTATTTATAACTTAAACTAGCATCAAACTACTCGTATTCATTCAATTTCAAGTGAAATGGCCAAAATGGCCTATATTTGGTTCTATCTTTCCCATTTTGTGTATTTTCAATCAAAACAACTTAGAATCACATTAAACTAACTATATATATGATGTTTGACGTGTTTATAACTTAAACTAGCATCAAACTACTCGTATTCATTCAATTTCAAGTGAAATGGCCTAAAATGGCCAAAATGGCCTATATTTGGTTCTATCTTTCCCATTTTGTGTATTTTCAATCAAAACAACTTAGAATCACATTAAACTAACTATATATATGATGTTTGAGGTGTTTATAACTTAAACTAGCATCAAACAACTCGTATTCATTCAATTTCAAGTGAAATGGCCTAAAATGGCCAAAATGGCCTATATTTGGTTCTATCTTTCCCATTTTGTGTATTTTCAATCAAAACAACTTAGAATCACATTAAACTAACTATATATATGATGTTTGAGGTGTTTATAACTTAAACTAGCATCAAACTACTCGTATTCATTCAATTTCAAGTGAAATGGCCTAAAATGGCCAAAATGGCCTATATTTGGTTCTATCTTTCCCATTTTGTGTATTTTCAATCAAAACAACTTAGAATCACATTAAACTAACTATATATATGTTGTTTGAGGTGTTTATAACTTAAACTAGCATCAAACTACTCGTATTCATTCAATTTCAAGTGAAATGGCCTAAAATGGCCAAAATGGCCTATATTTGGTTCTATCTTTCCCATTTTGTGTATTTTCAATCAAAACAACTTAGAATCACATTAAACTAACTATGCATATGATGTTTGAGGTGTTTATAACTTAAACTAGCATCAAACTACTCGTATTCATTCAATTTCAAGTGAAATAGCCTAAATTGGCCAAAATGGCCTATATTTGGTTCTAACTAAACTTGCACCAAACTTTTCAATCATATTTGCCTATAAATATATGTTTAGAAGTATGTACCGAGATTTGCTTTGCTTTCTTGTTTGCTGGGATTTCTCCTTTTCCAGGAACAGTCTTGAAATGAGTCTTCAAGAACAACTCGGGAGCAGTAGGGAGTACTCCTCCTCTACTCTTTGCCTGTAGACATTGTTGAACAAAGGCAAGTTGTACGGGGTTAAGATGACCGGCCAACATGAATATTGACCCCCAAACTTTCCATGTGGACCAAACCCATCTGTACACAAACCGAGCCGAACATTCCTAGGCTCAGATGGAAATTCGCCAAAGGATCTATCCAAATGCTTCCAAGCTTCACTGTCGCTAGGGTGAGCCATTTTGTCTTCGGCTCTTGGATTTTTGGCATGCCATGTCATTTCTTCAGCAACGTTCTTTGTTGCATACAACCTCTGTAATCTCGGTGTGATTGGGAAATAAATCAGAACTTTCATTGGAACTAAAGACCCCTTAGAAATCCTCTTGTATCTGTCGCAATCGCACACTCTACATCTGTCCAAGTGTGCATCAGTTCTCCAAAATAACATACAACCTTTCGGGCAAGCATGAATCTTTTCGTGGGGAAGCTCTAATCCCTCCAAGATCTTCTTCGTATCGTAAAATGTGTAACTCATGTTGTTGTTGTTAGGTATTGCTTCTTTCATTAATGAAGCAAAAGCATCAACACACCTATGTGGCAAATTGTACTCACACTTCAAAGATACTATTCTAGATGCCATTTCCAACACAGACATGGAGCTCCCGTCGTACAACGGTTCCTCAGAAGCCTTTAATAGGTCAAGAAACACCTTTGCTTGAGGATTAGGCTCCTCCTCCATTCCACTAGGCTCTTCAACAGTGGACGGTTCCGGATTATTCCCAAGAGCATCGAAAACCATTTCACGGTATGGATTAGATAACTCTTTCGCGGGTTGAGGTAACTCTTCACCATGAGAATACCAACCGTAGTAATCGGGTATAAAGCCCTTGCTATACAAATGCACTTTAACCGTGTCGCGGCATGCATACGTCTGTTCTTGCATTTCGGACACGGACATCTAACTTCATCCTTACCTGGGCTTTCGGGATTTACTTTGCAAAAGTCAATGAATTCATCAACCCCCCTCAAGAACTCGGGCCTCAAGTTACGCACATTGTCATATCTATCATTCCTTCCGTTTCATGGTGACCAATTCTACAATTCTAAAGCATTTCAACCACACTACTCATTAACAACCATCATACGTACAATTAAAACATTTGTGTGAAATACATATAGGGCCTAAAATGATGTCCAAAGGTCCTTATCACTCCAACCTAACCCATTCTTCGACGTCTAACCCCACTAGTGAATGTATGCCAACTATTCGCTTCTACGTAAATTCCGGGCAAGATTTCCCATGAGTTCTCCAAGTACACAATGTGAGCTTCGTAAAAGCTTACATATGTACCCAGAGAACAAAGATAGAGAAACAACATGACCGGAAATTACACAGAATAGAACAAAAGGCATACATTCACCACCTAAGTGGGGTCAAACGTCGAAGAACAGTCCCAACCGGAGACTATTCAAGATATACTCCTAATGAGTATACCTTGAACAGGTATCTAGGCACATGACGATGCAAACATATTTATTTAAACACTTAAATTAAATTTATAACATCATCCAAACTATTTCCACGAAAACAAATATGTCAAAAACAATATAAACAATTTAAATAGTGTAAACTAAATAAAGGAATGTGCAATAAATAAATTATTGTGATAATTATATAGTTTATAACTTTTATAACCTTTAATAAACGAACCACTATAAAAACTATTGTGATAATTATATAGTAACTTAAACTTATACAATTAAAGTAACTTAATCTTCAAAGTAATATAAACTAAAAAATTATATAGTTTTTAACATTCTCTAAACAAAAGTTTTTTTAATACATTATATTTCATGATGAAAAACTTACACAAAAATTAAAATATAGAATTTACATGAACAAAAACAATATAAATTGAAGACAAAATAAGGTAAACAATTGCTACTAACCTTACAATTAAGCCAAAGAGAAACACCAAAGTGCTACGTAATCCTACATCATGTAGAAAATCAATTATTAAACGGCACCTTTAAGCATTTAGCAAAATTTATACTAAAATTAAGCAATTAACCATATAAAATACCCATTCTACCAGATGCGGAATCATCAGTCCATGAGAAACATCATAACCAACCTCTATATTAATCCAATTTCCTAGCAAAAACTCTAACAACCTAACAAAATGAAACTCTCCTTAAGAACATAAAGCATACCCAATTCCTGCAAGTACATCAGGAACGAATTCACCAACGGAACCAATCAACTTATATTGTTCCTCTAACATTCTACAAACAACATTCAAACAAACCGTATTCGCCTTCTCACTCATAGACGGTACAAAACAAATAGCACCAACAAGAAGAACACCTTCACTAAATACTCACCCAAACACCCCTCACATGAATCTACTAAAATTTTGTGCGTAAACGAAATGTAGCAAGTGAAAAGACCGAAAGCGGTGACTTTCGAAAGCAAAGCTAAGCACATCATTAGCTAGATATAGCAACAAGTAAGCATCACTCGCAATTCTTCCACCATTAAATTCACCATCATCTTAGAAATCATCAATCATCAGAAAATTAACACAATAGAATAACAAGTAATTACCCATTTAGCACAAAATTAGTTGGAGAAATGAAACTCAAATCAAGAAATGAATAAAAGGCAGATCCAAAAACATATATGAAGAGAGAGAAAAGTAAGGAATGTACCGTCGGCAGGGCTCCGGCACAGGAGGACGACAGTCGGGTGTTTAGGGTTTGGCCACCTACATTGACAAAGCCGAATGACGTTAAGGGTTTGGTTTCATTAACAAAAAAAAAATGACGCAGTGCTAACCGGCGGCAAAGACACGGTCCGGCAGGTGGAGAGAAAATGAGGGTATCGCCGTTCGTTGGTTGGAGGTCGGCGAATAACCGGCGGCAAAGACTCTACTGCGCCGATGAAACAGGATTGACACACGGAGGAGAGAGAAAGTCGCCGATGAACGGAGATTGGGGTGAAACACGACTGCAACACGGAGGAGAGAGAAATTAAGGCGGGGTTTTTGTGGGAGTGAGGAGAGAGACAGTGGAAGA
This sequence comes from Beta corolliflora, assembly GCA_947648045.1. Taxonomy (NCBI): domain Eukaryota; kingdom Viridiplantae; phylum Streptophyta; class Magnoliopsida; order Caryophyllales; family Amaranthaceae; genus Beta; species Beta corolliflora. The sequence continues at coordinate 7,614,692 of CANSZD010002913.1, forward strand.
GGAGTGACGGGAAATTGGAAAAAGAGGAGTGAAAGGGGGTTTACTTAAAACAATAACCGACCGCTAAAGACCGTCGCTAAACTTAAAAAAATAATAGTCTGCTTTTAAAGAAATCAACGACGGCTTTAAACCGTCGTAGTATATCAACGACTGCTAAACCGTCGTTAATTTCTTAAAAAGCAGTCGGTATTCACCGACGGCTTGGAGCCGTTGCTATTTTACAATCACCGACCGTTTTTTAAACCGTCGCTGGTATGCAGTCGTTGTTTTTGCGTTTTCTTGTAGTGGATGGATCATCTCCATTTAATTAAAATAGATTTTTGAACACCGAATTCCTTGTTAAAAGATATGATCATAGCTCAAGGTTTTTATCATATCTTTTAATAAGGATACTTTTCTTAAATCTTCTTGAAATGTTATCTGATTAGAAAGTTATCTTGTGCAAGATAATTTTGGCAAAATATTAATTTCTTTTCCATAACAAATCAGATTTTTGAAATCTTTTTTCTTTACAAAGAAAAATCAAATTCTCGAAATCCCATTTTCTCCAAAGGAATATTATGTAATTTTTCTTATTGTGTTTATTTATTTTACTATCTCAAGTAAAATTAAATACACTGAATAATGTCATATTCCATAATAATCCTTTTTTAATAGCACACATATTCAGACATACTAATTTGGTTATTTATTACATGTTCGGCTATAATTAGAAGTTTAGCATTCTTCTATAGTTAGCAATCTTGATCATCCAAACTTCTTTTAACAATTTTGTACCATGAAGCAACCAAATTAAATATGTTATATATACAAAAATGTATTTATCATTATCAAAATACTTCTGGACGTAGAGTCCTAACAAGTGGAATTTCAAATAATGAACTTCTATTTCGTTTTGGGTTGGATTGTCTTTTTTCTATTTTAATATTCATTAATCTAGCTACATTTACTATTATTATGTGACTAAAACTTTGAAGGAATATAAATTCTTGGGTCAACGACCCATAAACCACCACTTTTATTTCTAAAAAACTCAAATGATATGATATAAATGATTAAATTACATCAGATTCATGTCATTATTTGTGTAGTTCATGTTATATTTGTTGGAGTCTATGTCATTATGTACGTGTGAGGTTTTGTGGTTTTGCTAACACAATAAGTTATGGTGTAACATGCTACACTCAAGAGACAGTGTTGAAGGAAAAATTTAGAATTTTTGGACACATAAAAACAAACAATTTCATTCACCTTCACGAAAGAAGGAAGCAAATTAATCACGTTACATTACGCAACCAATCAAACCCATCTAGATGACTGATGTCACCTGATGAACAAAATTATTTAAACACACAAGCGTTAACATAAATTAAGAAAGATAAAGCTCCCAATCTTCGCTAGAATGCAACTAATAGCACACACTTGTTGAAAGGTCATATTCTCCAACAATCTTCCCAAATGTTTCTCCAAGCTTGTTACAACTCGTTAGATAGGCAACATTAAATTGCGGTAATTATAATAACTTAACACGAAATTTGTAACTAAAGACTTATGTCAACATCTATGATAATGCCATTAATTCCATCCTCAATTTACGTGACTTTGTTAGAAAATTTCTATTATCAATCAATACCAATATTTGAGATGGTAATGGATCACAATAGAAATTTATGGAAAAAAAATTTTGAGGATGAAAAGCATCACTATAGATAATAAACGTTGCCATAAGATTTAGCTTACAAAATTCAAATACCGCCATTTATTCTTGTCTACCAAACAAGTAATTGAATATGGCAAGCTTAAACTATTACCGGATGTATGAGCTCAATTTCCACTTTCTCTTGCATATTTTGGCTAACAATAGAGTAATCATCTTCTCCTAGACGATAGAAAACTTCAATAACCCTTGAGAGGTTGAGAATTCGTGTCATAAATGGCCTTGGGAATGTGGTTGGCCGAAGCATCTCCTCATTTAAGTCTTTCCATGCTTCCTCCACTATGTTGTGAAGTTCTTTTACAGCTTCTTCCTCGGCGACTCCATATTGCTTCATGTAACATTCTACAGCAGATGCCACATGTTCTCGTTTACGCTCAATCTATAAGGTACACCACAAAAGAAAAAGAATGACTATCACGGCTAAGGTGATATTGTTCGATAATGTAAATTAGAAGCTTAATTGAATGTCTATGTATAGTTTACCTTATAGATAGCCATGTCACCTATGAGCCTTCCAATTATACATGAAGCCTTCATAGGTTTGGGGGTCTGCCTAGCCCATTCAAATGCTGCTTTTGTTGCCAATTCACCCATTCCTAGAAATGTTGTCCCAGACATTAAAGTGTAGCCAGCAGTTGTAATTGCAGCATCATTGAGATATTCATCGTATGTTGGGACATACTTCTCATGGCACCACTTGGCCTCTTGAAAGTAGCCTCGGCATTGAGCTTTCATCTACAGTAACATGAATTTGTTATTAGGTGACCTAGTAACTTCTCATAAGCTATTCCCTCCAACCTTAAATCAACCATCTCAAATTTGGTGATCTAAAAAGTGCTTTTATATTTGTTTGATTTGTGTCAAAGTAGTTAAAGAATTATCTGAAAATTTGGGAAACTTAATTTGAAATGGTCAATCTAGAAAAAGATGCACTTCAGGTGGAATGCTTTATAAGGATCTTACTTATAAAGCTTGGGAGTAGTATATGAGCTCTGCCACTCTATTTAGAAATTTATTCTTTGTCCTTAAAACCCTAATAAATTTTATCTCTATTCTATATGTGAACTCCTGACCCTTTGGTGTCCACCCTTAATTAGCTAAATACCCCCAACTACCAACAAATATTGCAAAACCAATAGAAATCTCTATTATATATGGCTAGGGGTGTAAGTGGACTGCGAAAAGTCCAGAGTTCAATCCAGTCCAGTCCAAATTTGTCATAATGGACTGGACCGAAAAATATTTGGACTGGACTCGAACTCAAATTTTCGAGTCCAAATATTTTCGGACTGGATTTGGACTCACCCTTTTAGAGTCCAATAAGTCCAATCCAATCCAATCCAGTCCATATATATATATATATGTATATATATATATATATATATATGTATACATATGTATATATATATATATATATATACATATGTATATATATATATATACATATGTATATATATATATATACATATGTATATATATACATATATATGTATATATATGTACCAGGATAAGGCCAAGGATCTGGGGATTTTAAACAGATAAACTTAAAACTTTAAAAAATGTAAACATGTAAGCAAAGTAAAAGTAAGGCGGTTGGACCGGCCATGGTTTTACTGATAAGACTTACAAAGAGTCTTGTATGAAACTTGATACTTTAAAGAGTGTTACAATTTTTTGTGAGAGAAAGAGAGAGAGAGAGAGAGAGATTTTTGTAGGAGCTGGTGTTGCTGTATTATGCTCTGCCCTGAACTGAAGGAGAAGCCTCAATTTATAGGCAGGGAAGAGTAATGTTGTCATGTTGAAGAGCTGTTGATGAACAATTTGTCTTATACTTTATACTGTTCACTATTTTTGTCTTTTGATGCTTTTTACTGCTGATGAATAGTACTGCTTTATACTGTTGACTACTTTTGCTGTTGATGCAGAAATTTGTCCGTTGTTGTGGTGTCACATCCTGATGAAGCTTGAAGATAGTGAAATAATCTTTTTTTTTTTAAGTCTGGAAACCAGCATGGAAACCAGTATCTTCTCCATCGTCACAGACCCACGGATCTTTTTGAGATATATGGTGGGAAGATATTTGATCAAAATGAATCTGGCCTTCATCAGATAAATATTTTCCTTTGTAAATATCAGATAAATATTGAGAGGGAGGTTCTGAATGTTGTATGCCCGTAAGAAAGTATTTGTTGAAGGAGTGGGGGAAAACAATAGTTGTATTGCCATAATGAATAACGGTAATTGGAAACGAATGGTGATTTTGATGATGATTGATAATATGCGTCAATTTTTTTGAAATGGAAGCAAGCCCTTTAGCTCTGGCTTGGGCGGGGTTCTTTTGTGAAGGAATAAGGCGAGGGATACAAGCTTGGGTATTTATAAAAATTAAGTAATGGACTGGTCTTATTTTCCCATTATTCATTTCAATATTAGCACAAATAGCTTCAACATAAGTCCATTCATGCCATCTGAAGGAGTGTATAGTAGAAAAGATATATTGTTGGAATTTTGTGAATTCTTGGAAAATAGGAGCCTGTGGTATTGGCACATCATAGAATTTTCTTACCAACCCATATCGCCATGTGAGGAAGTAAGGATTACTCTTTGGAAGATCATTGGGATAGAGGAAAATCCTTTATCGAAGAAACCTGATAGACCCCAAAAATGCCAAAGATAGCAGCGAAAAATAGTGTGTTTTGTGAGGAATTCGGTAAAATTTTGATTGAATTTTGCTAATTTGGCTTTGTTGAGAATTATTAGCTGTATCTCGGTTAAAGACGGTTAATGTTTTTTTGAAGTTTCCTGGGAAAGGATAAGTGCTTTTTTGAATGGCTATTGCGAGTGGATAAATGGATATGGGGTGAGGGTATGAAGTGGGAATTATTTCTCGAGGTGGAAGGTATATTGTGGAGTAATTTGGGAAATCTTTGAAGGTGGTATTTAGGGAGTTGTTTCCATTTTTTAGAAGTCTTTGGGCTTCTCATCTTGGAAGTTGTTGTAAAAGTCCCTGCAAAAAGTAGGTAATCAGGAAGAGAGTTGTTTTCTCCTCGGATAAACTTAATGTCAAAATCAAAGGTAGATAAAAGTGCTTGCCATTTAGTAAAGTTTTGTTCAACCTTTTGAGCATCTTTTTGATGAAATAAATCAGACTGAAAAATGGTAATACAGAGATAGATTGATAAAACCTTTTGTTTTATAAAAGAGTATTTTAACTGGGTGTCATTCCAGTACTCTGAGGCGAATCTGATAATGTAATCTTTACCATTGTCGACCTGTTTTATGATACCTTCGTAACCCTTGTCACTGACACCTGTCTTAACAATTTTAGGCAGGTTAAGGTTTGCTAAACTAAGGCATGGGGTTTCTAAGACATGAGTTCTTATCGTTTTAACAGCCTGGGTATGGGGATCAGACCAAGGCGGTGGGTTCTTCTTTATTCTAACATGGAGAGGTTTCGTAATTCTACAAAGATTTGGATAAAAATCTAAGACATAGTTTAAACTACCAAGAAATCGAATCTCATTTTGAAATAATGAAATCTTAGTTGCTGAAATAACAAGATCATTTTTCATAATTGGACAGGAAAAAGTCTCAGGGTTTTTAAAATGCTGATCAATCTTGCTTGAGTAAATCAAAACGTTATTAATGCAAAAGTTTGAATAGGGGTTGAAGATATCGTTCATAATCCTTTGGTACTCAGTGAGAGTATTTTTAAGGCCGAAAGGCATAACATTCCACTCATACTGGTCAAAAGGAACAGTAAAAGCGGTTTTATAACGATGTTGTGACTTGATCTGTATTTGCCAAAATCCTGATTTCATATCGAATTTTGAGAAGATAAAGGCATGGTGTAATTTTTGCATCAGATCTTTTTTATTGGGTATTGGGTAACGGATCCAACGAAGGGCATCGTTAAGAGGTTTGTAATTTATGACTAATCTAGGCGTGCCACGTTATATCTCAGAAGCTTTGTTGACGTAAAACGCCGCACAGCTCCAAGGGGAACGAGATTTGGAAATTAAGCCTTTGCTTTCGAGAAATCTAATTTCTTCTCGACAATGGCGTTCTAAGTCGGCATTCATCTGGGTTGGCCGTGCTTTGGTAGGGATATTCTTTTCATCAAAATCAGGCTCATAAGGTAAGTCGACCATGTGTTGCTTTCTATTCTAGAAGGCATTGGGTAGCTCAGAGCAAACTTCGCTTTCGAGGAGACTTTGGAAGTCAGCTATCTGAGTTTTTAGAACACTACCTTGTAATTGTTACTCAATTTTTTGTAAATGGATTTTTTGTTTTAGATCATGAACGTCACTCTGTTTTCGATTGATTAGAGATGCCTTTATAATGTTGAGATTTCTAGTCTTGGGCTTTTCTAGGAAAAGGAAATCAAGCCTTTTATTTTTGGTCTTGAAGGATATTCCATCATAATTGACACTGTAAGGAGTTATGAGATTTATGAAGGATGTTCCCAAGATTACTGAATGGTGCATATTTGTAACGAGGACAAAATGACTTTTTAGAGAGAGGCCTTGATTCAATATGTTAGCATCTGTTTTTCCCCCTATATGCATTTTGGTGTTATTAGCAGAGCTAAGTTTTTCCGAAGTTTTTTGGTGAAAGCGTTTTGGGACGAGACTGGATTTAATGCAATTTAAATATGCCTTGTATCGAACAAAGCTATCGTATTGATTTTGAAGTCACTAGAGAACTCAAGTGTGATTTTTATGTAATACTGTCTAGAACAGATTTCTTTTAAAATAAAAAGGAAATCATCTGGGACTTTTGGGCTTTGTTCTTCATCCGGGATATCGTCAGGATCACTCTCACTAGGGATATCTAGGACCATATGAGAAGTTAAAAGCTGGATTATGGCAGAGTCTTGCTGCTGCTTAGTTTTAAGGTCTTTTATATCGGCTTTAATGGTTTTAACTTCAGCTTGAAGGTTCTGTATGGTTCTTTCTGGCTTCATTCTAGAGCTTCTCTTTTCTAAAATAGAAGTGAGGTTGTATGGTTCAGTGCTTGTAGAAGGAGGGTTAGGGTCTTTTTCTTTAGGACTTTCCTCAAGGGTTTTACGAAGACGTTCAAGGTACTGCTTTTGTAGATCAGGATTATTAATATTCTGAATAACGTCTAAAATGAGGTTTTGTTCTCTAGTAAGAACGTTTAGGGTATAATCTTCATTATTAGCTGAAGATGAGGAATCTATATCATCATCCTGAGGGCCATAATTCTCAGCTGAATTATCAGTTTCCTAATCAGAAGACTCTATTAAAAGAGCTGAAATTCTTCCTAGAGTTTCATCATCTAGGTCGAGGTTTTGGATTTTATTAGACACTCTACAAAATCTAGCCGTGTGACCCTTTTTGCCACACTTAAAACAAGTTATGTTTTTAAGGTCAGGTTTTGTAGTGGACTATTGGTGTTTCCTATGGGGCTTCCATTTTCGTTGTTCAAAGGGTTTTTTATGGAAGACTTTCTCAACCCTCTTACAGAACCTTCGTGCTTTATAGGGTTTTTGATAATGGGTCGTTTTGCTACAGTTTCCTTTACAAGTGTTTGTCTGAGGGGAAGATACATCAAATTGTTGGCAGAAGGAACCTAATTCCTTTTTAGTCTCTTTTAACTCTCTTTTTAGGTGTTTTTGGAGCTTCAAATCTTGACATATTTGAAGGCCTTGTTTAGAGGTTACACTAACCAATTCACCGTAGGTTAGCCTATCGTAAGGGATAATATGTTCGCCAAAATCCTCACGGATTCTATTTCTGACCTTTTCTCCTAATATGGTTGGAAGACCTGCTAGGAATTTTTCTTTCCAAAAGGGTTGATTAGAATCTTCTCTAAGCATAACCCTAGTTAGGAAAGTATTTTAGTACCACTGGAAATCACTAAGTTTTTTGCATCTTAGGTTAGACAAAAGATCTGCATTTTTGTCTCTGAGATGGGAGGAATCTCCAATGAAGTGAAGTGATAAGGTAAATATGAGGGTTGAGATAGAATCTTGAATTGGTTCTCCATTTAGGTTAAGAATGGGAACCCCATCTTCAGTTGTCTGAATTGCATTCAAGTGTCCAGCTGCTGTTCTTTGGTGAGATAGGAATCCCACCATCCTTTTAGTTGGCCAGAGAAGCCTGCAATAAGGAGTTCCGCAACCGTTTTATCTGATGTACCAGATTGGGTTTTGTAAGTATTTGAAGCCATCGTCATTTGTTGTAAAAGGTTTAAAATCTGGTGTTCACTCATACCGTCTATATTCCATTCGTAGATAGAGGAGGCATTATATTTTAGTTGAACAATTGTGTTAGGCTGGCTACCTATTTGGGATTCATTAGACCTTATTGGAATAATATCAAGAGGATCAGTATTTTGCCAAACAAGTTTAGCTAATTCAGGTGTTTTAGGGCTAGTTTCCGGATCAGTGTTGTCACTTAAATCTAGGACACTAACAGTGTTATTCTGGACTGTTTCTTCCTCAACTATTTTTGAAGTAGAAGGTTCAACCCTGCTAATTTGGTCTCTAATAGCTTGAAGAAATTCAGTCTTTAAAGTTGTAACTTCCTTTTGAGCTTTTTGCGAAATCTGATAAGGTTTAAAAATTGGATTTCGGAGGCTTTTCTCTAAGGGAGTGGAGACTAAACTTGTCTTTGTTTTAAAGCTTTGTTTCTCAATTCTAGAAAGTTGCTTTCCTAGAGTGTTAAGACTAAGATTAGTGAAATTGTTTTGCAGAACAATATTCTTGAGGTTTGCTGAGGCTTCTTCCTGAGGTTTCTTAAGAGGGAAGGCCTCTACTTTGTGCTCGCCTATGGTAAAGGAAATCTGTCGTAAAGGAGGATGGTCACTTTGAACCGTGCCATTTGGAGTCTCCCAGACGGGTGTCCTTCTATTGGTGTTGATAGGTTCTATGGTTTTAAATTGCTAATCAATGTTATTATCAGAACTATAGAGTTCGAACCAATTAAAGAAAAGAATATGGGTTTTATGTTGTTCAACAAAGCTGTAATAGCTTTCTTGGATCTTTTTTCGTACTTCAAGAAAGTGCTCGAAGAACCATGTTCTCTTCGAGAGGTTATGTGGTGCATAAAAGTCTTTGTGAACCAAATCTTTATTGATCTCAAATTCCTTTTCAAGGACGTTAAGCTCATTGGTAATATTTTCAGTTATAACTGAGGCTGAGGGTGAGTCTGGAGGAGACTGTCTTTCAGTATAAACCGGGTGTGGAACCTGGGTTCTATATTCAACATTTTGAATGGAAGGGGAAGGTATATCTGAGGTAGAATACCTTGGTCTTTCCGAGTAATTGTTTTTAGGACAACTAATTTATCGTTTATAATGCATATTACTTTCAGAAGGAAGACGAGAAGATCGTCCTAGGTTTTCAACAGAGGAATGGTCCGAATACCTAGAGCTAGTGCTTCTGTTAAAGCTAAGTTTAACACTACCATCTGAGTATTGTATGACTCGTTCTAAATCGGTATTAGGTTCTGGAAGGGCTGGGGATTGCACTTCAGGTTCAGCAGCTCCCTCAAGGAACCAATCTTCAGGAAGACTAACATCATTCCATTGTATTGGTCTAGGGATTCTTATGTTAGATCTAGAAAGGTCGGTTTGAAGTAGGAGAGTTTCTCCCTTTTTATTATGTTGTATATTTCTAGTATTGAAGGCAGACATCATGGCTTTGTAATGGACTTTATAGATCAAAGCTACTGGAATTGAACCATCAAACATTTTGCAGTTATGTGTTTTAATTTGTAAAAGTAAGGATGATAAGATATTCTTATCACTTAAAGAGACGCTGAAATTTGGATAACAATCAAAAGAGACTGGACCCATGCATAAACTTGACTCTATAGTTCCTAGTAAGGAATCATTAAAGTCTTTGAATCGTCCATCTCTAAAGGCAACAAGGACTGAGGAATTTAATCCTTCTTTTGTAAGTGGTTTTAAGCCAACTTGAACCAATCCTATATGGATGTATCGATAACCCTTATCGACATGTTTTTGCAAAGTTTTTGCAGAAAATAATTTAATAGTATCAATAGGTTTTGTTAAATGGATATCACGTTCTTGGGTTTTGATAACATAATCAGTTTTAAAAATATTATACTCACTCATTTTATAAATCTGGTCTTTATTAACTTTGGATATCTCCCAATTGTCAATGTTTTGCTCAAGGTTTTCTATAGTAAAGGTTTCATTTTTAACCAGCTTATTGGCTTTACTACTACCACGAGAAGAGGATGGAGTTCCTCTGTTCCAAATAGAACTCATACTTATGAACCAGAACTTAAACCAGAAATTAAACCAGAAAATGCCCTATAACCTACCCGCCGTTTAGGTAACTGTAGCCTTATGGTCTGACTGCCTCACACGGGACTTACTGCCTCTACAAACGTTAAAACAAGCAGAGTAACAAATAGGACATAAACAAGTTTAAAGACTGGAAAGTACTGAAAACAGAAGGAGAAGTTTTATAAAGAACAAATATAACTACACCCCATGGCTCTGATACCAGGATACCAGAGCATAACACAGCAACACAAGCTCCTACAAAAATCTCTCTCTCTCTCTCTCTCTTTCTCTCACAAAAAATTATAACACTCTTTAAAGTATTAAGTTTCATACAAGACTCTTTGTAAGTCTTATCAGTAAAACCATGGTCGGTCCAACCGCCTTACTTTACTTTGCTTACATGTTTACATGTTTTAAAGTTTTAAGTTTATCTGTTTAAAATCCCCAGATCCTTGGCCTTATCTACCAACCGAGATACAACTAATAATTCTCAACAAAGCCAAATTAGCAAAATTCAATCAAAATTTTACCGAATTCCTCACAAAACACGCTATTTTTCGCTGCTATCTTTGGCATTTTTGGGGTCTATCAGGTTCCTTCGATAAAGGATTTTTCCTCTATCCCAATGATCTTCCAAAGAGTAATCCTTACTTCCTCACATGGCGATATGGGTTGGTAAGAAAATTCTATGATGTGCAAATACCACAGGCTCCTATTTCATATATATATATATATATATATATATATATAATATTTTTTAAAAGTTATTTAACATTTTTGTTGAAATTTTAGACTTTCTAACATTGCTGCTCTAAAATCTTTTACCTGGCGCCAAAATTTTCGCTTAATTACCCTCCATAAGCCTAAAGTGAGAACTGGAACGACAAAAGTTACTTTAACCCTTTTGACTCCATTTGTATTTTGCAATTTGCATTTTATAAGACTTAAAAGATGTATTTAACTTACTTTATGAAATGGATGTAATGAGAGTAATTTTTCAAATTTGAATGATTCGAAAAAATTGTGAACCTAATTCGGGAAAAAAAAAATATAATCATTGGACTGGACTAGACTGGGTTCGAACTCAAGAAAAAAGTTTCAGATTAGACTGGACTGGACTCAAAAAAGTTTGGATCGGGCTTGGACTCAAAATCTCGAGTCCAAAAAACTTTGGACTGGATTTGGATTTGGCAAAGTCCAATCCACTTACACCCCCTATATATGGCAACACGTACATGGGGAACACCCAAAAATAAAATATAGAAAAAGAAAAAAAAAAGAAGGCTAGATACCTACTTTAATTAAACAAAAAAAATTAAGATCACCGTATCTCTATCTTTGTTATATATGAAGAATTTTATATGCTTTCGCACGCATTGTGTGCATATAAGACTAGTATTCTCTACCACAACATGTGGACAAGCCAACATATTGTTGGCGAGGTTCATAAATGTCTTTGTTAATTTATTGTTCTATCTGCTTTCTTAGATTGTTTTCGTTACAACACCTTTTTTCCTATCTTTTATTGTATAGCAATACAGAAATAAAAGTGATATATATATTATATAAGCAACTTCAACTAAGGATTTAGGTATGACCTCAATAAAACTTAACCAATAAGCTAGCGGGCAACTACACCCGATAATTAGTTTACTTACATTACACGGTTAGTTAAAGATAACATAATTGTTGCCAACTTCGCCTTACCATTTCTCGAACATACGAAACCAGTTGTGATCTTCCTTCATTGTTGGCTAAACTTTGTTCAAATCCATCAAAGGTATCAAGGAGCGCCTGATAAGTCAGCTTCATGTAGTCGGGGAGATTGTTCATGTTGCTCTTGTCCCACCTAATTAAATTATTAATTGTATTCATATTATATACTAAATTTAAAGAATGATTAACACGATTAAGTGAAATATATATGGTGGTATGATATAAAGCGATAACAACAATTTAGCTGATTTTACTAACCCTTGGACAGCTTCAGTGTACACTTCAAGCTCTTCAAAGAGCCCATATGCATCATATGTATCATCCATAACGGACGTCATCTTGTATAATTTTGTAATTAATTTTCTTCCTAATGCGTACTGAGGTTCATATGTATCAATGTATCATGCATAATACTTTATTTAACTTCATCAATCTTATGTAATTACCTGGAGAGATCTCGCAACTCTATCAAGTGGTATGTCTGCAACAAGTTGAAATCTAACTTTGCAAATTTTAGCAGAGTTTGGTCGTGCAAAGGGTCAGCTTCATATGTGGAGATATAGTATCTAGACAATAGTCTCGTCACACCGTTATGGATGGGTAACTTTAAGGCTTGAGTTACTTGAGTTGCCAAGGGATCACTAAGGTTGCTAACCAACGATTTCAGCTGAGTTGTTGTGAATTCAACTGCTTCGTCAAGTATATGTTCTCCATGCACTCTAAGATATGAGGCTTCATAAAAGTTTAGTATCCCCACTACATCATTTTTTAAGGATTCCTTGAAGTGTTCATCCGCATTTCTTAAACTTGTAGAAGACATTTGCTTCAATATAGTTGAAAAATGCTAAATATTATGAGAATATTACATTAATATCTGAGAATGATAAATGATAAATAATATTTCGATATACTAAGTGATAGATTACTTACTCCCTTAGATAATACGCATTTTTTTTTTTTGAAAAAAAATATTATGCAAAGTATCTAGCTAGCGTGTGTTAGTTTAGACTTAGATTAATCAAAGTTTTAAATAAGCTAGGGATTGACGGAGTGAGATTATGAAGCTAAGTTAATCAAATTTCTATGCTTTTACCATAAAAATTCAGATATGAACTATAATTATTATTAATAGAAGCGAAGGGAAGAGTATATGAATGCTGTACCGGATGAGGCATAGAAGCCATGTTGTCTTAAGAGACGAAATCTGAGAGAGACATAGTGGAGATCATTCTCATAAATATCATCATCTTGTGAATAATTGTTGTAAAATTGTTGCAAGTTGTCTTCAATTTCAGCTTCAAAGTGGTATGCAACTCCAAGTTGTTCCACTACATCTATCACCACAAGTCTTTGCTTCCTATCTTCAGTAAATCCTAAGAGCTTTCTCCTTACTTCCTCTTTAAGCTCCTTGACCTCTTCCTCCCTTTGTCTTTGAGTTAACTACAAAAACATAAAACATTAGCAGCTGAATTAAACGACGATAATCTATATTACATAATACTGCATCAGGTACTTGTTAGAAAAACAATTATATAGATAAATTAAAAATTATATCGAGGTACTTCCACCATTTTAATTTTTTTTTTTTACATTTTTAACTTTGCACTATTAACACATCCCACCGTGACTCTATATTTTTCTATGTTATTAAATGTGTCTAATCTCAATGTATGTTTTCAAATTTTCAAAAATTTTATAATATGTACGAATTTATAATTAGAAACAAAGTTGTTAAAATCGAGATTCTAGTTTGAATCGGAAACGACCTTTAGAATCGAATCGTAAAATCGAATCGTAGAATCGTAAGATTCTACAAACACATATAATCAAGATATTGCACTCAATCTTCATTGAATATGCTAAAATTATAAGTTAAAATACCTAAAAATTGGAAAAAATAGTTGTGTACCCACTATATTGGCAATAACTAACAATATATATCTATTATTTGCTTTGTTAGCATGATTTAAATTTGCAAGGTTTTCGCTAGTCAACAGAAATGTATAGAATCGTCTAGATACGTGAATCGAATCGTCTACCATATTTTGAATCGTAAAATCGTAAGATTTTAAGATTTGAATCGCGATTTTAATAACTTTGATTAGAAATATCAAAGGCCAAAGTGAAAATACTATATATAAGAGGGCCTAGAATATATTTTTTTTTGTAGAAATCAACATAATACATTGATCAAGTCCAGCCGGCCCGCGGGCCGATTTTGGGCCGGGTTTCGGCAAATTTTTTCTACTCATGGTCGGGCCCGCCCTGATTTTTTTTGATTTGGGACGTGCTTTGGGCAAACCAAAAATGACTTTTTAGTCTAATTTTGGGCACGGTCCGACTTGGGTCCGAAATAGCGGGCTTTAGGCACAAAATTTTGGCCCGAATTTCAACCCGGCCCAACCAAAGGGAAACAAATTTTAGCCACGGCCCGGCCCGAACCATGATCAACCATTAATACTTGGATTTTTTTTCCAAGTGCTTTTGGGATTAAGAATCTAGTGCATAAGAGTTTTATTGGACCATTGGGGACATGTGTGGTTTCCTGAACGAGGAAGTATGATCAAACAAGCAAATTACCTCATCAGGGGTGATAATGTGCAAGGGGACGACAATTGCCAGAATTAGCAGTTTGCTCCATAGGTTTTCTTTTTCTTGATTTGGTAGTCGATCTAGTGCTATACTGTACCGCATTATGTGTCCTTGTACTTATATACACAAACCTGAAGGCTCTTTTTTTCTCTTTTCTTGGTTTTCTTTATAAATAATTCTTTCCATGGCACGTTTCTAGGGAGAAAGATGATCCGCACTAGCATACTTTTTAAAGAGAATATATAAATAAATAATAAAAGTTTAGAGCCAGGCCACATATACTTTTGAAACCATCTGATTGCTTCTTCTTCATTAATCTATTTTTTGGTATTTTATTACGTCCTTAGATCTTATTTAATTGTCATGTTTCTCTTATTTGCAAGTTTTATATTAATTACAATATTTTTTAATTTGGTAATGTCTTCTTAATTTAGTCATCTATGTCTCTATCTCTCTCCTCTTCAAATGGGTTTCTTAAAAAATATGTCAATAAGGTGTGTGCAATAATTATGAAACGGAGAAAGTATTTGAAAATAGCTAATGCTTCTTGTTAGGATGTGGGCTAAGTTGATTGAGCAAACCAACAAGAGCACTATATCATCATAATGGGTAATTGTAAGGAATATTATCGCTTATTAGGAATACTATTCCTTCTTACTTCAGAAACTGATTGTTAATTAGATGACACCAATAGTGATATAGAGAAAAATACAAAACAATAATATAGGATAACAAACACGAAATATACCGGAGGAAGAGAACAAATCCACTAGATAGTAAAGATGGAGATACCAACGGGAAAATTGTAGTACTACTCCCACACACACACAAAAGGGCTCTCATAAAACAAATCTACTCACAAACTAGATTGCTCTTTCATCTCTACAATATTCTTACTTGATCTCTTAATATTAACTTACTGCTGAATATCCTATCTTCATGAGACACGTCTCAGTCATTCAAAATGACTCTAACGGGATCCTGCAATTTCAGTTTGTGGCACAATCTTATCAGTTTACCTGCACAAACTGTTACTTTTTAGTTTGTATCAGTTTAAGGCATAAATTTATCAAGTTATACATACTTTGTATTAGTTTAAGGCATAAATTTATCAAGTTATACATACTTTTTATCAGTTTATGTATATTTTTCATTAGTTTATGGAAATTTTTATTATTTTGTAGGAAAAATTGACAAGAGTAGGCCCAACTATGGCCCCCTTCCATAATACTACCTTCGTTATTTATCTATTGCAACAATATAGTTTTCACGCTTGCCAATGCACAACTTTAACTATTAATATCTTTAATTACGTTTTAGTAAAAATTATACAAATTTGATATTTTGAAAGGATAAATCGAGATGAATCTAACAAGATCCCACATGACTATATTTTTCCTTAGGTAAAAATCACAAGAGATGGTGAAAGGATGGTGAGTGAATAGTGTAAAAATCTCGTTGTTGCAATAGAAAAAGAACGAAGGAAGTAAATCCCAACTGTGGAGGGTGTTTTACAATAATGAAGTGGAAGGGTTACCGGTCTAAGAGGTAATTTTTTTTTAAAATTTCTTTTATAGGTTTGAGGGGGATTTTAGGGGAGGGGGAAAGGTTTTCCACTTTTCTGGGACAAGGAAGGGGGAGGCGGGCGGGGCAGGGGAGGGGGGTTTAGAGGCGGGGAAAAGGGTGGTGACGAAGGGGACGAACCCAGTGGGGTTTTTTTTTGGGACGCGGGAGGGGTTTTCTCATTTCACCTTCTTCTTCTTCGTTTATAAGTCGATGCATCACCCATTCACACTCCCCCGAGCGAGTGGCAAAATCATCGGGTATTACGGAGGAGAGAGAAAGAAGGTGATGAGCATTATTAGTGGTGCGATAAAGCAAACTCCGGCACTAGGAAATGACGGCGTTTCAAGGAAAAGTGAAATTGAGTTATCGCAGCAAGTTAATGCTTACCGTGTTTCAATGGCCGCGAAGCAGCTCACCATGTGCGCACAAGCCTCTGATCAGCACGAGAAGTTCCAGCATCTTTGTCTTGCTCTCCCCAGTTTTTTTTCTTTTGATTTTCTCTCTCCCTCACCATAATTTTGTTTTGAATCATCGCAATTTACCCCTCTCCCTCTTTTTCCTTACCTTTTGTCCGAAATTCTTTGATGAAAAACTAACTAGGATGCTAAATTAGGGTTTTTTCACCGTGTTGTTGATTTTTGTTGGAATTATATGGTGAAAAATTGATTCGTAGTGGTGTATAGCAGTGGCTGGGTGGTGGTTGTGCGTCATTGGACTAGGGGGAGGGGAAGAGAGAGAGTTGTGTGGGCAAAAAGGGACGCGAGAGAGGGAGGAGGCAGGGATTCCATGCTGCACTGGCAAGTGGGAGGGTGGCCGGGTTCCGACGAGTCGGCAATATATACGGAGGCAGACATTGGCGGTATTAGAGTAGGGGAGGGGGTGGCAGGGTAAGGGAGGATATTTCGAGGCGGGAGAGGGGTGGCAGTGTAGGGGAAGGGTGGCAGGGGTGATAGTTTTAGAGGTTTACAGATTGTAGCAGGTTAGGTGACCTGCTAGGACCATTATTGTAAAACACCCCCCAAAGTTGGGACCGATATGGAGTATTCAAAAGTTGGGATCTATTATGGAAGGGGGGCCATAGTTGGACCTGCTCTTGACTTGCTAGGACCATTATTATAAAGCATCCCCATGTTGTTTCCTTTTCGTCCGACGCGTCGTTCCGCCCATCCCCGATTCACGTCATTTCCTCCCTTCCCTCAGTCGTGTTCAGTGAGTCGTTCTCTTCCTCTCCCCGAGTCGGGTCGTTTCTCGCTCCCTTGAGTCGCGTCGTCTTTCGTCGATTTCCTCTTCATTCCTGGTCCACCACCGCCTATCGGTATCTCTGGGTAGAGTCGTGCTCATTCCGTCGCGATTTTCCCCTCCCCGAGTAGCGTAGTTTCCCCCCTCCTTGAGTGGCGTCGGCTTTCGCCGTGGTCAATTTCTTTCTGGGGCCTGTCACCTGTCGGTTTTCTCCGGGTGATCTCCCATAGTTTGCTAGTTTTCTTTTGGTTCAGTATTATCTCGTCCCTGTCCCGTCCTCGTCCCTGTCCCAGTTCCCGTGTCTGGTAAGCACAGTCCCTTGGTTAGTGTTATGATTGTTTTGGGCTTCCCTTTCCCCTCCCCCTCCCCCTCCTCTAGTTGTGTATTGGGCTCCCCTTTCCCATCCCCCTTGTTCGAGTCGGGCTTCCCCTCCCCCTTCCCCTTGGTATGTCAGGTTTTTTCTTCAAATGTGTGTTAAATCTCCAAATAAAAAGAGTACGTTGTTTTAGAGTTGGTAATGATGTTGTCAATGGTCGGTTGTGGCCATCGACAAGTGTTTGTCAATTGAATCAGGATTGGTGGTTCAAAGTTGTGATAGTTCAATATGTCGGTTTTTGGGATTATGTGTTGAGGATTAAGGTTACTCAAAAAGTTTGTGAGCATGGACGATGTGATGATAGTTTGTCATGATCGGGACGTATGTTTTTCGATTTTGTACACCGGAGGTGTGTTCGAGAGCACAATTTGTTTGACTCTCTTTCCAGCTTGGCATTGATCGTAATGGTTCTTGCCTTGAAAACTTCAAATCTAAAGGCGGCACCTCAGTTACATCTGGGGGTTTTCAGCATGCCCACTCATCTGCGTTTCTCCTACCTTCTACAGAAACCTCAAATACTCTCGGTTGAGAGTAAGGAGTCACAATGGAACGTGACTCATATCAATATCATGAGCCTAGAATCCCAAGCGATAGCAGATTGTTGGGATTGCTCATGCGGCGAGATGCGATGCTCGCCATTGTTTGCTCGTTGTCCGGCCCGCAGACGTCATCTGCTTCCTCTACCACATCCATCGGCCATCCGATATATGCATCCACCATCAAAAGCACTGACCAGCGACGCCCCCCTTCCTATGCAACTTGTTATCAGTTTTATTTACTTTGTTATTAGATGGAATGTACGAGCTCTTAAAGCTCATTTAGGATCGTTTGTTTTGTTTAGATTTGGATGTATTAGCATTAGGTTGTACTTCTGCTTTTAATTAATGTACGAGTTCTCGTTGTCAAAAAAAAAAACCTTCTACGCAACAGCCAACCAAGCAACACAAGAAGAAGTAACGGTAGAAAACTGACTGCTGGCAGTAGCTCGCCTGAGCGTCGCCAGGTTCAACTCACGGCAGCGGAACACCGAGTCAATAATAGGGTAAGAAATGATATTCTGATAATAGCTTAAACTAATGAAGTGGCAACAAATGTTAGGCAACAACAGCCGCAAGCATAACATGACAACAACAACACCAACAACACACTAGCAATTGTTGATGCCGGCAGAAAACCTGCGATGGCTGCAGCGAGAACAAGTAGAAGACGGTGCATAATAGAAACACATGTGGATGGCGAATTCAGTTGTGTCGTCTTAGTCATTCACTTGATTTAGACGGTCCCCTCCAAGACTTTAATATATACATAAATATATACATATATACATATATATACATTTACATATATATATATATATATATATATATATATATATATATATATATATATATATATATATATATATATATATGGTCAGGATCCAGTGAGAATGGGTCCTTATGTGAGAACAGATTTATGTTTGGAACATACGCACTTTTTAGAATATATGCAATACTTTTTAGAACATATTCAACACTTTTTAGAACATATGAAAAACTTTTCAGAACAATATGCTATGATTTTTAGAACATGAACACATCTTTTTACGTAAGAACCTAATCAACACATTTACATATATTGATATATACATGTTTTCATGTTTTTGTCCTAAATTATTTTAAGTATGTTCTAAATTATTTTAAGTATGTTCTAAATTACTTTCAGTGTGTTCTAAATTATTTCAAGTATGTTCTAAATTATTTTTAACATGTTTTAAATTATTTCAAGTTTGTTATAAATAATTAGAAGTGTATTCTAAACTAATTCCAGTAAAATTTTAGAACATGTACACCACTATGTGGAACATATACACTATTTTTCAGATCATACAAGTGAAATATGTTGTTCTAAAAAGTGTTACATATGCTCTAAAAAGTTAAGTATATTCCCTAAAAAAAAGGTTAAGTACATGTTGTTCTAAAAAGTGTTGCATAAGTTCTAAAAAGTGTTTCACATGTTCTAAAAAGTTGGGTACGTTTCCTCGACAAAAAAAATCATAATTTTTTTTAAAAAAAGTATGTTTAAAAAAATGTTGCATATGTTCTAAACCTAAATTTGTTCTCACATAAAAAAGTGTTCTCATATAAGAGATGTGTTCTCACAAGAGCATTCCCCTATATATAAGATTTTTTAGAACATACTTAATTTTTTCTATGAAACATACTTAAAATTTTAGAAAATGTGAAACACTATATGCAAATATGTTTTAGAAAGTATTGCATATGTTCTAATTAAAAAGTTTTGCATGTGTTCTAAAAAGTGTTGCGTATATCCTTAACATAAATCTATTCTCACATAAGGACCCATTCTCACCGGATCCTAACCCTATATATCTAGTTAAGAACGTACAACACTTTTTAGAATATATGCAATACTTTCTAGAACATACTGAAATTTTTGTTTTTGGAACATATTCAACACTTTTTAGAACATATGATATGATTTTTAGAACAATAACTTATACTTCCTCCGTTCCAAAATAAGTGAAACACTTGTCTCAAAAAGCTCTCACATAAATGAGATAAGTGTTTCACTTATTTTGGAACGGAGGAAGTAGAACAACACCAACAACACTTATCTTTTTAGAAAATATGAAACACTTTTTAGAACATATGCAAACACGTTTTAGAATGTATTTACATATGTTCTAAAAAGTGTTGCATATGTTCTAAAAAGTGTTGCGTATGTTCTCATATTTTAAGGATCAGTAAGTAATACCTCATCCGCTATTTAAAAGGTCCAACCGAGTGGTTTTACATTCATTTTCATCAGAAGACTGATAGACTAGAGAAATGACTAGATTATAAACATAATTTCAACACTTTATATTTACACTTAGGGGGTGTTTGGTTCACCGAGGGGAAAGAAAAAAGGGTTTAAGAAAGGGAAATGAAGTGAATGGAAAGCTAAACCCTTTGATTTAGTAGGTTGTTTGTTTCAAAATATCTAGGGTATCGGTCATATCAATAATAATAATAATAATAATAATAATAATAATAATAATAATAATAAAATACTAATCATAATAATAAAATACTAATCATAATAATATAAAATTAATTATAATGAATATAATAAATTAATAAGAATAATAATAATAATAAATAATAATAATTAATGGGAGAGAGAGAGAGAGAAAGGGGGAGAGAGAGAGAGAGAAAATCCCAGCCTTAGGAATGTAGAGGGTCCAAATGAAGATCATCCCCATGGAAACTGGATCAAGGTTTCAAGAAGAAAACCACCCAAGCATCAGCAAAAGCTTCTCTTAGCCAAAAAAAACCATCTTCATTGCACAGTTACCTATCGATACCCGTCCATCTGATCTTGCTGGCATGTTCCAGAAATTTGGGAATATTTCTGATATGGTTATCCCCTCCATTGTCAAACCAATATATAAGAACAGGTTCTCTTTCATCAAATTCTCTGAGCCAATGTCCATGATCTATGCCATCGAGAAAATGAATGGCGTTAAACTAGAGGGTAGAACTCTGGAAATTCAACCGACAAAATTTGATATGGTGTCAAACCCACGAAACTCTCAACCCCATCACCAAACCAAAAAACAATCAAGCCAAACCACCCCCAAAAAGCAACCGAAAAATTCCTATCGAGACCATCGCTCCTACAGGGAGGTAGCTCATGAAAACAAAACTCTCAACCTAAACCACCTGTCAATTCCCAACTCTGAACACCACATCCCACCCCCTCCTCCCCCCAAACAATCATATATCCCAGAACCTGCTCACACTACTCAATATAACCAAATACCACATCTTCATGGTGATCCACAACCGGATTTTTTCATTAAAAATCCAACGAAAGCCAGATTTGTTAGTTCACAAATATTGGGAAAAGCCACTGTTGACGCGAGGAATGACGTTACTGCTGAAGGCAATGAAGACGAGTTCAGGTTAGTCATCAAAGGAATGAAGAATCAGGATAAGTCAGAATTTTTTAATCGTAGCGTTACTGCTGTTGCATTCTCTTCCTTATCGTCCTCGGATTTATTGTGTAACATTCTAGCGGAAGGAGTTAACTGCCTAACCATTAAGCCTATGGGAGGACTTCTTCACTTGGTGACCTTTGAGACCATGGAAGATAAAAAGACAATGATTGAAAGCAAGTGGCTTGAGAAATGGTTTATGGATATTAAAAATGTAAACCAACCTGTGTCCTCTCAATGGCGAGAAACCTGGCTCAATGTTAATGGAATCCCAATCACATCATGGAATTACGAAAATTTTCGTAGGATTGGAAGTATCTACGAAAGAGTCCTATCGATAGATTACTCCAATTTTGATTGCGCAAGGATCCTAATGATTACAGATTGTCTCTTTAGGATAAACTGCAAGTTACATCTTGATCTTGATGGGAAAAAATTCCAATTCTTCACTGTTGAACTGGATTGCCCGCAGCCAAAAAATGGGAAGTCATACTACAATCATGATTCATCACCAAACCCCCCCAATATGAATAATGATGATGTCACTCAAGAAAGAAATGATGACACAACCAAGGCTTTTTCCCCCTACTTCACCTCAGTCCTCTACACTTCCAAACCACTCGCCTACCAATTCCCACAAAACGACAACAGAGCTCGTTGATCAATGTGTTTTAAATGCAACCCTAGACAATCCCCTCGTATCTATTCAAAACCATGTCAGCCCTCAAAACCTAAAAAAATCCCCCCAGGAAATAGGAATTCCAATCATCCCCATCACAAAAAAGAGGGCTAATGATGATGACTTAGTCAATGCCTCAAATCATCGGTGGTCCCCCCCCCCTTCAAATTCCCCGCCCCACTCCAACTATCCCTCTCCTCAAAATAGCCCAAAACATCCCTCCTCTAAACAAAGCCCAATAGCCAAGCAGGCTCACTCACCAGTTCATATTGCTAACAGATTTGGGCCACTATACCGCCGAAACTCCAAGCCGGCCTCTTCCAACTCCTCTTTAGAATCTGGTCCTTTATTCCTTCCTGGATTTGAATGCTCAATACCCATCTCAGTAAAGCAAGCCCATGAGAGGAAACGTCTAAAGAAACTCCAAAAGAAAAAAAGGGCCCGCCAACAAAAATCATCCTCCTCAATGCAACCTTCCCCCCTCTCCACACCGCCCAAATCAAACCCTCCAAACCTAAAACCAAAAATCCTCGTGGACGCCTCTTCTATCACTGTTGATAGTGCGATTCACTTTGCACTAAAACTAGGAATATCCTTCTCTGGGCCAGAAGAAAAGTTCAAGGAAAAAGTGAATGAAGTCCTTGAACAACAAAAAGCAGATTGGCTCAAAAGCCAATACTAAAATCATCTCATCATCAAACATTACCAAGTTTAAATGATTGTGGTCTCTTGGAATGTTGCGGATTTAGGAGCAAAACTTAAAAGAAGCTCCATTAGAAAAATAACATCAATAAAAAAAATACATGGTTTGTCTTTGTACAATAAACCAAAATGGAAAAGATTGATCAAAGAATTGTCAAATCATGCTGGAATTGTGACAATCTGGACTGGAAGTTCTCCCCTTCAAGTGGAAATTCAGGAGGCGTCCTCACAATTTGGGAAGTTATTATTTCTCCTTGGAATCATTTAAAATTGAGCCAAACTGGATTGCCATCATCGATACAATACCATCAAAAATTTCAGATGCATGTTGATTAACCTATACAATCCATGTGTTGTTGAGCGCCGAAAAGAAGTGTGGAATGATATTGAAGATATGTGCAACTCTATGGAAATCCCATGTCTGATAATGGGAGATTGTAATGAAGTGACACACCCATCTAAACGAGGCAGCTTGATGGCTTCCCAAGAAGGTATGAACGATTTCAAAACCTTCATTCAAAATATAAATTTGTTGGACATCCCACCATCAAATGGCAGTTTCACTTGGATAAGGGGAAACTCAAATAGTCGTCTGGATCGATTGTTCATTAGTCCTGAATGACTCGCACTCTTTCCATCCTTCAAAATCACCCTCCTAAACTGCACCTTATCTGACCATACCCCTATCCTCGCCTCTTCCTCTGACAAGAATTGGGGCCCAAAACCTTTTCGATTTCTTAATGTGTGGCTCTCCCACCCAAAATGTCTTAAGGTATATAAAGACTCATGGCTGGCTGCAAAAAATCTTCCCATATCCGAAAAACTCAAAGCCGTTTAATTTGGTTTTATTGACCAAAGCATTGAGAGCTTGGAAAAGAAAATAAAAGCTCTGGATGAAATTGCAAACGGGAGGCTGCTTGATTTGCATGAATTAAATGAAAGAAAACAGGCTCAAATAAACCTTTGGGGGTGGATGAAAAGAAAAGAGAGTTTTTGGGCTCAAAAATCAAGGGCGAGTAGGCTAAGAGAATGCGACAAGAACACTCGCTTTTTTCATGCTATCGCCACCCTGAGGAGAAGGAAAAACTGCATTGATTCCATCAATATCAATGGCTCCCTCATTGATTCTCCAGTTGAGATTCGTAGAGCTGCAGTGGATTACATTAAGCTGATCTTCATAGAAAATTGCAGAAACCGTCCAATCCTTACAAACCTGAATTTCAGAAAGTTATCACATGATCAATCTGAATCCTTAATCTCCCCTTTCACGGATGGAGAAATTGATGAAACGGTTGCTTCATGTGCTTCCGACAAGGCACCCGCCCCGACGGTTTCAATTTTCATTTCATCAAAGCCGCGACCTGGGAAAGTATAAGAGAGGAGGTGTACTCCATGGTCCGCTGGTTTTGGTCTTCTTCCCAACTACCGAAAGGAAGCAATGTTGCTTTCATTGTTTTGATCCCAAAAACAACATCCCCCGAAGGATTAAAGGACTATCGTCCTATTAGTATGGTCGGGTGTATGTATAAAATTGTCGCAAAGCTGCTTGCAAGAAGAATGCAGCCAATAATGAGCTCGATAATTAGTCCCTTCCAATCCTCCTTTGTAAAGGGACGGCAAATCCTTGATGGAGCCTTGATTGCGGCTGAAATCATTGATTCTTGTAAAAGGCGTCGATCTCAAGCGGCTATTCTCAAAATCGATTTCCACAAAGCCTTTGATAACATTTCCTGGGATTTTCTCAAATGGACTCTCAATGAAATGGGCTTTCCGCAACAATGGATTAAATGGATCCTCTCATGTGTAACTACTGCATCTGCGTCCATTCTAATAAATGGATCCCCATCATTTACTTTCAACCTCCAAAGAGGCTTGCGCCAAGGGGACCTGTATGGGGGCTGTATAAGTTCCTTACCGGTCAAAGTTAGACCAACATTGACCGTCAAGGTCAACTCCGCCAAAGGAATCCCATTTTACTGGGCATGTGCTAAGCTAGATGCCGGCATATTATATATGCCGGTTACCTCGGTAAACTTTCCCGGTATCCATCACCTGGGCCATTGTCAAATGGGCCTGGATTGATCCAGTACTTACTCAATGCGCCTATGGGCCTAAAGATAAGTATCAGAAGAGGATAGAAATGTATTCAACCAATAGGAGCAGTGTCCTACTTTCCCAAGGACACTGCCGACTCCTATAAATACCCCCATGATCTGAGTCATAAGGTACGTTCACATACACTAATATACTCTACTTGAGATATCCCAACTTTACCCTTTACTGACTTAGGCATCGGAGGGGCGTTCCTTGCAGGACATCAATCCGGCTTGCTATACTAAGGAGATACCGATTCACTCCCTACCATTTATTCCATACCGGAACAATTGGCGCTAGAAGGAAGGGAGAACTATACCTTTGTCTTAAGCCACGATCCAACCAGCTTACTTCCTCGCCTCATGGATCTTAAGCAAACTCCTGGGATGCCGGAAACGGATGAAAATAACAACGTTGGGGGGGTGGACCTCCTAGTTTCAACACTCCTCAGCCGGTGGTTGGGTCTTCCAAACCACCAACTGACAAGGGTAAGAGGGCCACTGAGACCCCTCAACCTAACATATTCGAAGCTTTGCAACATATGTTCAGCCCTGAACAGCTTCGGAATGCTGCCGAAGTCTTTCAAGCCATGGCGAGTCAGACTCCACCGACCGATCATGCTGGAAAGCGTCCCCTGAGCAGGCCACATAGTCCCGTGAGAAAGATGCGTTCTCTCGCAACTGGCCGACAGGGAGACTTTAGCCGGCACGATCAGGATCTTGGGGAGAACTCGAAGGCTCCCACAGAGCCCATGGGAAGAGAGGATGAAGAAGATCAACAAGACACCGAGATCCAGCAGTCATCCCGACCCCGGAGAGAAAGTGAATTTGCTCGGCGCAGAGCACCGGTATCAGTTCGAAATTCTCCATTCTCCACAGCCATACTCTAGGAACCTATGGAGAAGATTAAAATGGCAACATGCAAGTACGACGGTAAAACCGACCCTGAGGATCACATCTCTGCATATGAAGGACACATGTTACTATACACCGACACTGATTCTGTGTGGTTTAAGGTGTTCCCTTCAACTCTAGCGGGCTTAGCACAGACTTGGTTTAAAATCATACCGCCGACAACTATTTTTGATTTTCGGCAGCTCACATCCATGTTCGTGACACACTTTGTCAGTAATAAGCGAAGGGAGAAGACTACCGGCGAGCTAATGTCCATCAAGCAGGGAGAGAAGGAGAGCCTAAGGAATTACATCGGCCGTTTCAACTCTGAAGCCGTTACCATCCCCAGCTTGCAACAAGAGGTCGCAGTACTGGCACTGATGACCGGTTTGAAGGAGGGAACTGCATTCAGAAGTTACCTAGGCCGCAAAAAGTTGGCAAGCCTGACCGAAGTCCTCGGAAAAGCTAATGACTTTATCCGGGGAGAGGAGTTCGATAAGGCGGCAACCTCAAAGCGGCCCGAAGGAGACGGCAAGGAGAAGGAGAGATAAAAAGAGAAAGAGAAAGATAAAAACCGGAGAGATCGGAAGTCTGACAACTCCGGAAGAAAGGAGAAGAGTAACTCAGTGAAGAAGGGCCAAGAAGGACGGCCAGACCGCTATCACAACTACACTCCCCTAATAATGTCCAGGGCCGAGATTTACGAGTTGCACAAACAGGATGACAAGTGGCAGCGACCCAGGAAGATGTATTATAAAGGCCGTGACAAATCCAAGTGGTGTGATTTCCACAGAGATCACGGTCATGTTACAGAAGATTGCAAGGACTTGAGAGACGGGATCGAAGACCTGATACGGAGAGGCTACTTCAAGCAGTATCAGGCGAAAACTGACCGTGAAGGGTCCCCCAAAGAAGAAGACGGCAAGAGAAAGACCGTAAAAGAAAGGATTACGGAGATACATGTTATCTCGGGCGGCCCAGTCCATGGCGGAAGTATTCACGGTGCCAAAACTAGCCTAAAGGAGGTGAGGCACTAAGTGAACTACAATAACACGGGTAAGTGGCCGGCACTGCCAACCATGTCGTCCGTGTCATTCACAGCAGAGGACGCCAAGGAGATCATCTACCCACATGACGACCCCTTGGTAGTTTCCCTCCAAATTTCTACGGCGATGGTCCACCGCATCCTGGTGGATGGCGGCAACTCCGCCAACATTCTTGAACATGTATGGCATCAAGTTCACTTACTCATCCGTGTGTCATTGGTGGGGCGCGGATGTGTCGTGTGCACCGCACCCAACCAAAGATAAAATTTCTCCTACTCTCTTTTACACTAAGCTAGTATAATGGAAGTAGGGGTCGTATCCACAGGGAAACAGGGACGAGTTTAATATTTAGCGTGAATCGATACCTAGATTAAACTAAGGGCCGAGAAACCTAAAAAGAGAAGACAACAAGAGAAGAGTGGAGTTTTGGAGACTCCCTCTCCTTGTGGCTGCTGCCCCTCTAGGTCCAAAAACAAGTTTCGTATTTATACTAAAGCATAAAAATCAGCCGACAATTACACCGACCTAGGGGTCGCGAGGTGCGGTACAGGTCGCGAGGTGCGAAGAGTACTCTGTCTTCCGCAAACTTGGCTGGGCAAAGGAAGTCGCGAGGTGCGAAGGAACTCGCGAGTCGCGAGCAAGCAGGTCACGAGGTGCGAGAAATCTCGCGAGGTGCGACCTGTGTTGTGGTGCTTGCTGGCCTCGAGCGCGCACGAGAGCTGGGCGATGAGCGCTGGGCTTCGAGCTGGGCGATGAGCGTGCGGTGCTGCTTGGGCTTGCTGGGCATGACGTGAGATGTGTGGGCTTGCGATGCTGCTATGCTGGTTTGGTTTGGGCTTGCGGTGGAGTTTGATTGGAACATGTAGCGTACTCAAGAAGTATTTCGTTTAAGCATGTTTCTTAGTTTAGTTATATAGCAAGAACAAAGAGGCGTTGTTGCCAATTTCATCTTTACTTAGCTTGAACTAGTGATTGTCCATTTTCAATATAACGAATTTCTACGAATGTATTACGTGTACAAATTATTCTTTTAACTCTTGACGGTCAATGACCCACGTGGATCTGCCGTCAAGAGAAGCTAACAATATAAAGGTTCCTGGCGGTTAATGATCTTAAGTGGAACTGCCGCAGGGGTAAACCAAGCACGCATGAAGCTTGGGGATGGTCAATGACCCTCGAGGATCTGCCAACCCAAGGTATACACTGCCGGTCGACGGCCCTCGTGGATCTGCCGGCAGGAGAATATCTTACCTCATAATCGGTCAATGACCCTAGTGCATCTGCCGGAATAAGATAGTAAAATAACACTATTTACCGGTCTACGAACCCTTGCGGATATGCCAATATGGTGAAAGAAAATGAGCGAAGAAATAAATTGCAAAATAATTGAACAACCGACATGAGAGTTGGAAAAATAAATTCCATTAATGTGAAAATTAAATTTACATCCTAGTCTAGCCTAGGAACAAAATTATCCAAAATTCAGGACGGCCACAGACAGCCAGACCAGAAAAGATGATAGGAGAGAGGGAGACCTAAGCTAAGCGCCCTGGGCGGCTTCAAAAGATGGAGCCTTGCCATCGTCAGCAGCAGCTTCAGGTTTCGAGCCATCAGGACCTTTGTCAAGAATGACAATGTCGCCGATCTGATCATTAACCCTAGCTCCCAAGACGCCAGCAGCTTCCGGCTCTTCCTCCTCGAACTCAACACGGGGGTCGGCGTTGGCTATGTCGGCCTCCGTCACCCCAAAGTCGAGTTCTTCGCCCTCCACCGGGGTCTCGAATTCCCGGCGACCGTGAGCCTCTTCAACTTGGCTCCAGTCCAACTCGGGAAAGGTGTGCCTGGTATACCGATTGGCGGCGGCCCAACCCCCGTTATACCGGTTGGCTAGGCGGTTGACAAAGTCCATGGACCGCCGGTATTCAGCCACCGCGTTGGCTCCCCGGTCCTTCGCAGCTGTCAGCTCCTCCTTCACCTTCTGAAGTTCGACATCTTTGTTCTTCAGGAGGAGCTTACAGCTGGCAATCTCCACTTTAGAAGTCTGGAGGTCTGTCTTCGCCTTGTCCAGGTCGGTCTGCGCCGACTTCAGTTTGTTTTTCTCGTTGGTGACGTTCACCAACTCAGCATTCTTCGCGGTAAGCTGATCTTGGGTGGCCTGGTGATCTTCAACCTCACCGTAGTATGCACCCTGAAAGTACCGGTAAAGATCACAGAGTTCTTTACCGGAGTGACCGACTGCCAAATACAAGCAGAGTTAAAATAAGGATAACCATAATATAAAGCCGTTAAGATACTGGGAAAATAAAATCAATTCTGAATATCTTACCACGGCCAGGTTATGAGGGTGAACAGCGGCAGCAGCTTGGATCTAGTCAACCGGCATATCATACTTCAGCTGAAGACCTTTCAGGAGCCGATAACCCAAGTTATCGCCCTCTAGAAAACGGTATAGCAGGGACTCGTCATCAAGAACGTTGAGCTTGGGTTGAAAAAGCTCGCCGTCATGCACAGGGGACCGGGACCAGCTCTTCCGGAGGATCTCCGGTACCTCCACTTCAGCCTGCTCAATGAAGCCGGTCTTCTGCAGGCGGGCAAAGGGCTCCAGTTCAGGGATCATGGCCGGCAGGGTCAGCTGTTTGTAAATTGTGGGCCGTAGGGAAGAGGTTCCCACCTCAGCCACACGCCCAGAAAGTCTGACCTTGGGTTCCTTCAAAGCCACGAGGGCCTCCTTCTCGGTTTTCTCCATGCGAGAAACTTTGGAGGGAGGCCACTTTGTCTCTTTGTCGCCCTCTCCCTCAGCTTTCCTCATTTGGGGAGCAGGAGCAGCCTTTTTTGGAAAGGCGGGAAAGCCAGCTCACCACCGTCACCGCGGCCGATACCCCGGCTTTGCTTTCCACCCCGGCCACCAATGCTGGGGGGAATAGAGGTGAATCACTGGGCAGGCTTAGGAGGCATGTTACTGATCGGTATGAAGTTGCGGTTGAGATGGAGAGCTTCCCGAATCAAGTGCTCGCGGCCTGAAAAGTAAAAGGAACAAAGTCAGATACAGTAAAGTTAAGCACGAAGGAAATACTACGCAATATTAGAAAATACTTCAAAACCGGGATGCCCCATGATTACCATGGGGTTCTCCTTGGCAAAAGCCAAGGGCCGAAAGAGGCGCATTGCCCAAGATATACAGGGAATGCGACAACCAGTTTGGTCCCGGCATGGTGGAAGCGTTAAAAAACTTAAACGCATTCAGCTCTCGGCGCGTCAGACGCAGGTCAGGAATGTGTTCCATCTTGGGACGAGGCGTTGTCCAATATCGACGAAGGGGGAAATCATCAGGCACTCGGACCCAGAAAAAACGGGGCTGCCAGTTTTTAAGAGACGTCAATTTAGGATACACCGTCAGCTTCTTTGGCTTGGTATACATTGACATCCATCCACCTTGGCCAAGTTCCTTCTCAACCTGTGATCTTTTTGTTTTGCCTTTCCCCTTGCCCTTGGCGGAACCGTCTTCTTTAATCTAATGAAGTTTCCGGAAGAGATTCAAAGTCTCAGGAAATCTTGTATACTAGACGGTCGAGGCATAGCAAATCAGATTACGCCAAGATAGCGGCGTTAGCTAGGACAGACAGATGTTCCAGGCGGTTAAGATCTTAACTATAAAGGGGTCCAAGGGAAACCTCAACCCAAAATCTAGCATGTGGGCATAGATAGCTGTTAGGGTTTTATTTTAATACCGCAAGTGAACGGTGTCGTAGCACATACGGGTCGAACTCAGGGAGGTGCAAGATTAAACACTAGTTGATTTTAGACTATGAAATAGCTACACAGTCCAAATGTCAAGAGAATCTATAAACTAATAGTTAAACTAATGACAGAATATGACAAACTCAATGAATATGATAATTAAAACACTAAGATTAAGCATCACCACTAATATGAATTGATCAAAATATAACTCACATCCCAGTTATTCAATTATAGTTTAGGTGAGATTGGCATTCCCTTATGACTCAGTAATAAAGCACAGCTGCGAACCGAAACTAAATACTCGGTCATTCCTCAATACCTAAAGCTCACTTTCGTGATAGTAAAAGGCCTAACTAACATGTATGTATCCTATTTTCATGGCTTACACACATAATTAGAAGCATTAAGAACCAATGTCAAATAATTCCCAATTCTAGTTCTCACCTATTTTCATGGGAGAATTCAAATCAATAACAAGATTATCTAAATTAAGACCCAACATTCGTTGATGAGCTCAATTAATAAAATAACAATTTAACATCAAATAAATATTCCTAATCTCAACTCCAACTTTCGTTGATAATATAAAACTAGGGCTAAATCAAGATGCACAATTGACAATAACAACAATCTTATCAAACCCTAAACATATAACTCAATAACATGGGAATTATAGAAGAATTTACATGATCAATCCATACTAGGGCTCAACTCAATCCTAGATAAAAAGACTACTCACTAATTATGACAATAAAAGCAATAAACATAATAGAAAATATAATCAAAATATAATGAAGAGAAGAGAATAAAAATTGATTGATATTGAAGATGAATATGAAAAGCTTGAATCTTGAATCTCCAAAGTAGCAAATAGAAACAAACTAGGGCACAAAACTTGAGAGAAAACTAGAGAAACAAAATAACGTGATATTGAAAAGTGAGTAATAGATGTTAGATGTTCTAACCTAATTAGAAATCCTCTAATATACACTTATAAGTCCTAATACTAGTAGGGAACCAAAATTACAAGATAAGGAAACCAAATAAATCATTAAATGGCCGAAATTATCAAAATCGCGTGCGCGTAAGAAGTTCCTGGCAGACTGGGCCAACTTGTGAAGCCCATATCTCTCAGAATACAACTCGCCTTGGGCCGTGTAACCTATAGTTGGAAAGCTCTTCAAGCCTACTTTCCAATACCGCTGGAATCAACCCAATATCCGCATCGAGTCAAAAGTTATGGACAAAAGAGTGAACATGACTCGATTTTCATAATTCTTTCAATGAATTCCAACTCCAATTTAGCTCCAATTTGCACTCAAACACATCCAAAATGATCCCTATCAATGTAGCTTGCCTCCAATTGCTCCCAAGTACTCTAGCTTGTCCAATAATACTCCAATTATGTTTTCAATACCTGAAATTCATCAAATAATACCAAAAACACACAGAAGGAGTAATATTTCGCAGATTAAGTAATAGTATGCAATTATGAACTATAAAGCCTCTAAATGCTCCTATAATTCAACCTAAATGCACCTAAAATCTATATAAAAATACGACACATCAATAGCCACATACCCTGGCGGGCAATCTGTCACTCGGCATCCTTCGGACGGTATCACCAATTCGTATCCATCGGGAAAGCAGAAATACTCGGCCCCCTTGCGGCATAAATTGTTGTCCAATGCTGTCATTCTCCAGCTTTTGTCAATTTGTACGAAAGAGGGACTGCTGGCCTCACAGGGAGGCATGTACAAATCGTCCAGCGTCTCATCATCATCCTCCAGGATGATTTCTGGCGGCTCCTCATCCTCGTCGGCTTCCAAAGATACCGACTCTTCGTCCGACATCATGTCGCGCAAAACACTGGCGACATCTTCAGACGCGACGGAGGACGCTCCATCCTCCAAACCGGCCTCATCATCCATATCACTATCGGATGAAATGGAGTGCGGCGCATTCTCCTCCAACACCTCTGCCGGTCTTGAAGAGGAGGGTTCGCCAGGCAAAACTTTATGGATACCAGCCAGGGAGGGAAACAATAGAGGGGAGCGCTCAGCTATCCACAGCATGGTACCGTACTAGCCGGATACCGGTACTCCTATGGCCTCTCTGAAATCCCTAATGGCGGTAAGGGGAGAAGCATGAAGTATTGGCTCTTCAAGAGTCCTACCGGAAGTACTACAATCATTACCGGATTTACTCCTACGTTTATTGAGAGGATTTACAACCGGCGAGTCAAGGATTGGGGGTTTTCAGAAACATTTTGAGAATCAGAATCGGAAGACATGATCAAAAGCAGAAAGTGAGCAAGAAGAAATTCTAGGAAATACCTGGAAAGAAGGAAAAGAGCAGAAGCTGGCACCGAAATCAACCAGCAAGAGAGATTGGCTAGCTACGGCACGAAATGTCACGACGAAAGGCTGGCAACTGAAAGGACGTTAGGTCTCAGGGAATATGATGAGAGCAAATGCTTGAAAGTTTGAAAGCGATGTGAAAGTGTGATGATGTGTTTGGCAAAACACTATTTATAGAGAAATTCATGGCTCGGATTAAATGACGTTTCGTCTATCCGTCTCGATCATGCCACGTGTATTTTGAGCTCAGAAACAGCTGTGATCAGCTACTGACACTCTAGTCAAATCATCACGAGGATTAAGGCGACGATTCGTATTCCGTTAACTAACTCCCATTTCCAGAAACAACTTCTAAACGGCTTCAGGATGAAAACATGATTTTCATATCATCCATAACGGCTCAATGTTGCATAAGCAGGATATGCCTGTACCAGACATACCGGCTTGGGGGCTAGTTGTATGGGGGCTGTATAAGTTCCCTACCGGTTCAAGTTAGACCGCCATTGACCGTCAAGGTCAACTCCGCCAAAGGAATCCCATTTTACTGGGTATGTGCTAAGCCAGATGCCAGCATATTATATATGTCGGTTACCTCGGTATACCTTACCGGTATCCATCACCTGGGCCATTGCCAAATGGGCCTGGATTGATCCAGTACTTACTCAATGCGCCTCTGGGCCTAAAGATAAGTATCAGAAGAGGATAGAAATGTATTCAACCAATAGGAGCAGTGTCCTACCTTGCCAAGGACACTGCCGGCTCCTATAAATACCCCCATGATTTGAGTCATAAGGTACGTTCACATACACTAATATACTCTACTTGAGATATCCCGGCTTTACCCTTTACTGACTTAGGCATCGGAGAGGCGTTCCTCGGATCAACCCCCGAGCTTAGTTTACGTGTTCTGTCTTGCAGGACATCAATCCGGCTTCCTATACTAAGGAGATACCGGTTCACTCCCTACCATTTATTCCATACCGGAACAGGACCCATTATCCCCCTTTCTCTTCAACATTGTTGTTGAAGTGTTGCACTTGATGATTGAAAAATCAACTTCATTGCAATTATGGGAAGGCCTCGAAATTAATCCGGAGGGGGGGGGGGTTGAACATCTCACATCTGCAATACGCAGATGATACAATTATTTTTTGCGGAAATGAACATTAAAAATTCTTTGATCTTATTTCACCTTGTTTCAGGACTACAGGTCAATTTCCATAAAATCTCATTAATCGGGGTGAATGTCGAAGACTCATGGCTTGATGCAGCTGCAAACTGCCTCCTTTGCAAAAAAAGCAGCTTTGCCTTTCATCTATCTTGGTCTGCCAATCGGTGAAAATATCGGACGCTTGTCTACCTAGGCCCCCATTATCAATCGCATGGAAAAGAAATTATCAACGTGGAAGGGCAAATTGTTATCCATTGGTGGAAGGCTAACATTGATTAAATCATCATTATCAAGTCTCCCATTGTATTTTATGTCTCTCTTTTCGATCCCCAAGGTTGTCATTGAGCGACTAATCAAGATCCAACGACTATTTCTATGGAGTGGGAATGTTGAGAAGAAAGCTATGCCGTTGGTTGCTTGGCGCACAATCGAACTTCCAAAGAAGTTGGGGGGTCTTGATGTAGGTAACTTATTGCAACGAAACATGACGCTCCTTTGTAAAGGATATGGAGGTACTTGACTGAACCAGGTGCACTTTGGAGAAATGTAGTCCAGAGCAAATACAAGTACTCTGATAATCTCACCGTATCATGTTTAGAGGCCCCAAAATTTGGTGGGCCTTGGAAACATCTTTGTTCGGCCATCATGAAGAATCACACTGCTTGTCAACTACTCAAAAAAGGTAATAGAAAGAGGGTGGGAAATGGAGAAAAAACTCTTTTTTGGGAAGATTCCTGGCTGGATTCATCCCCCCTAAAATATTCATTTCCAAGATTGTAATCAATTACCATGAATAAACAAGCCTCAATTTCATCCATGGGCTTTTGGAATGGCAATTTTTGGTGGTGGAGTCTCACTTGGAGAAGATCCCAAAGAGTTCGAGATACAGTTGAGCGTAATTCGCTGCAACAATTGCTTGATAAAGTCTTTCTTCCGCATGATTCAGAGGATGAGTTTATTTGGGCCCCTGACAAAAAGGGCAAATTCTCAGTCAAATCCATTTCATATGAGCTTGCAAAAACCACCCCATCTGCATCTCTTGACTCAGTTAATAATATCTGGCGTGGGCTGGTACCTCCCCGAGTTGAGATTTTTACGTGGATTGCTTGCCTAGAGAAATTAAACACCCAAGCCAAACTAGCAAAACTCAATATCATCCCTCCTGCAGAAGATTTATGTCCATTATGCAATGACTGTTCCGAAACAGTGAGCCATCTTCTTCTCCATTGCCTCTTTTCGTGGAAAATTGGGGCATGCTGGTATTTGTATAACAAAGGAAAATTCTTTAAAAAAGTTTGGATGGCCAGTTTCTTCGTCATTGTTTGGAGTTTATGGAAAGAGCGTAATGGCCGGATTTTCCAAAACATGACTTGCTCGGAAACCCAAATCCAATATCTCATTTTGCTACGGCTAAGCTGGTGGATCAAAGGGTGGGGGGATCCCTTCCCTATTCCTGAAATGAAATTCTTAGGCATCCAAAGTGCCTTGATTGGTCCAACATGCCTATATTCGGCTCTCAAAAGAAATTGTTAGATTCGGACTTCATTTGGTCTCCCCCTTCCATCAACTGTTTCAAGTGGAATGTCGATGCCTCGGTAAACGCGGTTCAATCGCTATCGGCCATAGGCAGAGTTCTCAAAAATTGGAAAGGTGAATTCATGTGTCTATTCTCTTGCCCAATTCCCTTATTGAGATAAAATCTGTAGAAGTCATCACCATTTTCAGAGCAATTTAAATCTCCATGAACTATGAACCTCCCCGAGCATAAAGAGTAATAATTGAATCTGATTCCGCAAACGCAGTGGCTTGGTGCAATGAGACCAAAGGTGGCCCTTTGAATTTAAATTTCCAACTAAATTATATCAGAAATGCAAGGCATAATTGGATGGATCTAATTAATAACCATACACAAAGGTCGCAGTTCAAACGTTGTGGCTGACTCCCTTGCGAAGAAGGGCCTGACTAGAGACTCAGATTCCGTGGCTTGACTCTGAATCTCATCTCTTACAACTTCCATCTACTTCATCCCATCTCGTCAATTAGTGTGGGAATGATCTGCTTTTGACTCTAATTGCTTGTTTTGGCAGTTGGTTCATATCATGCTTGAATCATATTGTGTAATGCCTAAACTCTCTGGATCTATAGCCCAAGCCATGTTAGTTGTATTTCAAACTTCTGTTTATGACTAATGATATTGCAAATTATCAAAAAAAAATAATAAAATAATAATAATAAAGTAATAATAATAAAATAATATTATTAAAATTAATAATAAAAGATAATAATAATAAAATAATAATTATGAAATATATTTAATAATAATAATAATAAATAATAATAATAATATTAAAATAATAACAACAACAACAATGATAATAATAATAATAATAATAATAATAATAATAATAATAATAATAATAATAATAACGTTGTTTCAAGGAATGGGTAAGTGAAACCCTGGTGTGGGATGGAGAATGGATGTAAAGGAGTTTGGGGGTAAGGATAGGGTAAAGGGAGTCATCGAATTGACAAAACAAACAACAAGTAAGGGAATCAACTCACTTGATTCCCTTACCCTTTCCTGAAAACCTCTAACCGGATCAGTAAACGATTTACTGATGCGGTTCGTATGAAAAACCGCATCAACTTGTTAGAATGAATGTCAAAAAAAAGTTGCAGACCAGCAAGCTGCAGGTTTGCGCTACTTTGCGCTACTTTTCTGCCTTCAGTGATACATATATATATGTCAACGAAATTTGGATTGTGTAATTAGATACAAATTGTATACACTAGAATTCATTCAACCAAACTAATCTAAAATACACTAGAATTCATACAAATTCTGTCAAAAAGAATTCATACAAATTGTGTAATTAGAAACAAAATACATTCACATTCATTCAACCAAAACATTTAGTGAAATATTTCACAACAAAAGAATCCCTAAAATTATATACTAACAAATCTAAAATACAGAAAATTAATAAAATACAGAAAATTAAAAAAAAAACTAAAAAACCAACGAATCTAAAATACATAAAACTAATAAAACAAACTAATCACGAGTGAAAACAAACTAAAATACTGAAAAATAATAAAACGAACAAATCTTTAAATAAAAGACTTCAGATCCCTAAATTTATACCTATAAAATAAAACAAACAAATTAATCAGGAGTTTCCTCATATCTGGAATATTAAAAGACGAACAAATTAGGGTTCTTCATGCGAATGCAGATCTAAAAAAATTGAAAAAACCGAAAATATTACAACAAGATCTGAAATTACAACTAAATTAAAAAACAAAAAAACTAATATCTGGAAACGAGCGTTCTTCACTTTGTTTCTTCGTTTTTTCTTCGTTTTTTCTTCATTTAGGGTTTTCATTCTTCACTTCGTGACGGATGAGTAGAGAGGAGAGAGAGAGGTGTATTGAGGTGGTGGCGTTTGTGAGAGGAGAGAGGAGATATGAGGAGATAGGGTTTCAGTCGCGTGTGTGAGGGAGGAGTAGAGAGGAGAAAGAGGGGAAAGGAAGAGAGAGGTGGACTGAGGTGGTGTCGTTTGGTTCGCCATCGCCGTCGCCTTCGTTTGGTTAGACTTCGACTTCGCCGTCGAGGAAATTTGGGTTTTGGAGCAGAGGATGAGGGGGGGTAGGGTTTTGAGATAAGGGAATTTGGGCAGGGGTTATAAGGGGAGGTAATGGGCCACGAATACTGGGCCGCGTTTCATTTTTTTTAAAGAAAAAATAAGAAAATTTGATGCGGTCTTAGAAGCCGCATTAGATTTTAGAAAAAAACCGCATCAGTTTTTTAATCTGATGTGGTCCACAAGAAGACCGCATCAGATTTTCCTCCCAGCTTTCCTTCCCATTTTTTAAATTGATTTTCTTATGCAGTTTTGTAAAAACCGCATCTGTTACTAAGTGACAGATAAGGTTTTTTCCACTAGTGATTATAGCACGTGCAATGCTCGTGTCAGATCTACTACTCTTTCCATCCTATACTATAGTACTTAGAGCATTGCCACTCAAGATTTTTTGGATCATGCAAACATATCATGAGGGGTACGGTGACCTAAAAATACATGGCCTTGCACTCATAATTTTTTAGTGGCTTCTTTTGGGTCATTCTATGGCAAATTGCAAATTGGATCATCACTTGATCTAAGTCATGGAGCAAGTGCTGTGGGGACCATATGCACAATGCACAATTCGAAATTTGTAATTGAAATATCTTTGCAACTACAAAGTAAAATAAAAATAAAAAATTACCAAAAGTCATAATTTTTCGAGATCTATAAATAGACATCTATTTTGCTATATTTTAACACATCTCTAAATAATTGATTTTCTTTTCAAATTTTATATACTTGAGTTTTTAATTTGAGATAATGCTATTTTTTCTAGTCATGAGTGGGGAGTATTCGTCAAAAAGGGCCATGTGGCATGATCAACTTTTATAAAATGGAAGATTATGGTGATTATTTAATTTGAGATGATTTCTAGGCATGATCGTCAAAAAGTTTTTAGTAGTTTTCTACCTGTCTTATGATGTAATTCAACCTTGTTTTATTCAAACTATTTTTCTTTTTAAAAAAATAAGGACTGCAAATAAGTTGAACATAACCGGTTCTTGTTTCTAATTTTTCGCGTTCGGAAATTAAGGTAAGTGGGATATGATTTGGTAAAAAATGAATGTAGTAGTCATGGGGAAAACTGATCTTAGGAGAGATAATGGAGAATGTTGGATGAAAAGACACTAAATGTAATGATTAATTGAACCATTGAGTTGATTAAACAATCAAAAGATGCCAATGAGCAAAACAATGGTGGCAGTGTGGCACAATTTTATAGGCAAATCAAGGAAAATATTGAATAAAAAAATAAAAACAACATTTTAGGACACTTAAAAAGAAATACAAATATTATATGGGACGAAGGGAGTATTCGAGTACGCCTTCTCAACTGTACTGTTAACGAGTCGTTAATATTATTATTAGTTAAGGTAATTATAATAAACACATAGTTTTTCCAAAAAAAGAAGTAGATTTCACTAACTGGAAAAGGTTAATTTCTTCATCATTTACAATAACAAATCAAACTTGAAGGAATACTAAATTATTATGTTTGATACGCAGCATGTGACCATCGTCCATCGATTCCAACTATTTGTAGTTCATGGACACTACTGGTTTCGGTAGAAAATTTTCCACTAATTGCTAATCATTTTTTAATTGCAATCTATCTATACTAATATATTAAAAGGTGTTCCTCAATAAGGAATTGTGCCACGTGGTGCTATTCCTTAGAGCATTGACTTCATGTACTCCACTTACAATAAAAAATTATAAAATGCATGGTATAAGATTTCATCCCATGACCTCAAGCTTGTATATTAAAGTCTTAACCACTAAACCAAGTAATATTTGGTGTTATAATTTCAATGTAAAATACTACTAAATGAAAATTATGATTACCCAGGGCATAACCCAGGCCTAAAAACTAGTTAGATAAACTAAAACTAGTAGTATTAAATATGACTATCATATAACAAATGAAATACTAATGGCGAATTAACAACGATAGTAAAAATGAGACACATTTTAAAATTCATGGTACGACTGGAAAAAAAAGATTTACAGATATTAAAAACATGTTCTACTTAACAATTTTATCTTTTTTAATTTTTTAATAAAAAATTTTAAACACCTTATGAATTATTTCTTTACTTATATTAATATTTCATAACTACTGAGTACTTTTTAATTTTTTATTGATTTGTCAGAGGGTAATGGACCCTACCCAGATTCGTATATCCAGATACGTTTTTAGCGGATCTGGATCCTCAATTTTTAGATCCGACGGATCCGGGTACGATCTGGATCCTAGTTTTTTAAAACGGATCTGGACCGGGTCCTAAATTATTACCCAAACCCGGATCCGTTTACCCTTTTTTCAAAATTATTTTAAAATATATAATTAAAAGGGTAAAACTTAATGTTAAACTCTTAACGTTATTTATGCTTGGATTTGTTATAGTAAGGTTGAATGCTTGTTTTCTTCAACATCGACAAATGAAAATGCTAAATAGCGTTGTTTTGTTCTTTAAAATCTTTAATTATTATGAAAATTAGGGTCGTTTGAAGAAAATAGGTTAGGATCCGTTTTGGACACGGATTCGTAGGATCCATCGGATCTGGATCCTCAATTTTATTACCCAGCGGATCCGAGGCGGATATGAATCCATGCCTGAAAAACGGATGTGAATTGTAAAAGTTCCAATCCAGATCCTACCCATTAACATCATTTACAATAACAAACCAAACTTGTAGGGATACTAAATCATTATGTTTGATACGCAGCATGTGACCATCGATTCCAACTATTAGTAATTCATGGATACTACTGGTTTCGGTAGAAATTTTTTCCACTAATTGCTAATCATTTTTTAATTGCAATTAGATTAAGTAAAACTAGTAGTATTAAATATGACTACCATATAACAAATGAAAATACTAATGGTGAATCAACAACGACAGTAATGTAAATACTATCAAAAGTACAGGAGTGCGCCATTTGAGAGCTTTAGGGTTTCTCCTTCCATGGTAAACTAAGGATTACATATGGTTCAAGCTACTGATTTCTTAGCTTATCATGGGTCGAAAGAAAAAAATTCAGACGCCTAATCCTCCTGTAACGCGCCAATCTCAACTTTTGAATGTAAAGCAAGGATCTTTAATGGTGAATAATGTTGGTATTGGGATTGCTAAAACTCCAGTAAACACCCCTGAATCTGGTGTCATTGAGAAGCAAAATGCTATTGATGCTATGCAACAAGTGTTTGAGCAGCAAAGGATTGCTCAAAGATAAAGTGCGATGGTTAAGAAGGTAAATGAAGCTATGGCAAGCTCAGCTCCATGGGAAACAGAGGAAGTTGTAAATACAGTTACTCTTCCTGATCCAAGTGGTGAGGTTACCAATGTTGAAGATGAAGAAGAAGATATTGTGAATAGGGTGCAAGATCCTGCTGCCAAATCTTGGTCTGCCATTGCTATGGGGAAATAACTCACATCCAAAGGTATGTAGCTGAAGTTTGTAGCTCCTAGTTTGCATGATGGAAAGTCTATTGCTAAAATAGATAAATCTGAAGTTGAGTAATTCTCTGATGTGTGGGCGAATGCAATAGTTCTATATGTGGTGGGTCAAACACCAACAATAGGGGCTATTATCAGGTTTATCAATATGGAATGGAATCATGTTGGGAAGCCTAAAGTCTTTCTTCATGAAGATGGGTACTTCCTGATAAATTTTGACTCTATTGAAGATAGGAATGAGATTTTATTTGCTGGTCCATATTTTCTTAATAATAGACCTATGATTGTAAGAGCTTGGACCCCTAAATTTAATTTCCATAAGGAAATAATGAGGGTGATTCCATTATGGGTTAGGTTTTCTAATCTACCTCTGAATTGTTGGGGGCCAGACACTTTGAGTAACATTGGTAGTATGATTGGAGTGCCACTCTTTGCTGATGAGTGCACTACTAGACAAATGAGAATTTCTTTTGCTCGACTTCTTATTGAAGTAGATGTTACTAAGAAATTGCCTAAAGTTATTTCTATTGAAGATTATGCTGAACAACCTGTACACTATGAATGGGTTCCTCCTTTTTGCCAGAAATGTCAAACTGCAGGTTATGAC
The DNA here is from genome assembly GCA_947648045.1 of Beta corolliflora. Taxonomy (NCBI): domain Eukaryota; kingdom Viridiplantae; phylum Streptophyta; class Magnoliopsida; order Caryophyllales; family Amaranthaceae; genus Beta; species Beta corolliflora. The sequence continues at coordinate 7,656,547 of CANSZD010002913.1, forward strand.
TGTGCTAAGAAAGTTTCTAAGCAACTAGTTAGACAAGAACCAGTCAAGGTCATTCAGAAATGGGCACCTAAAGTTCATGCTACTGTTTAAGTTAGCAAGGATACTAATGTGGGAGCTTAAGAGAAAGCAGCTCAGCCAACAGAGATTCAACAGCAGGATGGGAATACTACAGGTTTGGCAGATCTTGTCCATCAATCAGTAGCTGATGTTGCATCTCAACAAGTGAGAATTGGTGATATTGTGTGGTATGTTGTGCCTGCAAAGCCTGGTAAAGACAAACAGCCTGTTACAAGTGGGCCTCGTACTATTGTCCACACTGTTGATAAAGGAGGCTCTAGTTCATTTCATATCTCACCAATATGATCATTAGTTCTTGGAATGTGAGAGGATTGAATAATCCTGCAACCATAGTAGAAGTAAAGAAGTATATGAGTCATAATAAAGTAAATCTTATTGGTTTACTGGAAACAACAGTATAAAATGACAATAAAGATAGAATCAGGAGGAAGTTTATTTCACCTTTTTTGATGAACATTAAAAATGCTTTGATCTTATTTCACCTTGTTTCAGGACTACAGGTCAATTTCCATAAAATCTCATTAATAGGGGTGAATGTCGAAGACTCATGGCTTGATGCAGCTGCAAACTGCCTCCTTTGCAAAAAAAGCAGCTTTGCCTTTCATCTATCTTGGTCTGCCAATCGGTGAAAATATCGGACGCTTGTCTACATGGGCCCCCATTATCAATCGCATGGAAAAGAAATTATCAACGTGGAAGGGCAAATTGTTATCCATTGGTGGAAGGCTAACATTGATTAAATCATCATTATCAAGTCTCCCGTTGTGTTTTATGTCTCTCTTTTCGATCCCCAAGGGTGTCATTGAGTGACTAATCAAGATCCAACGACTATTTCTATGGAGTGGGAATGTTGAGAAGAAAGCTATGCCGTTGGTTGCTTGGCGCACAATCGAACTTCCAAAGAAGTTGGGGGGGTCTTGCTGTAGGTAACTTATTGCAACGAAACATGACCCTCCTTTGTAAAGGATATGGAGGTACTTGACTGAACCAGGTGCACTTTGGAGAAATGTAGTCCAGAGCAAATACAAGTACTCTGATAATCTCACCGTATCATGTTTAGAGGCCCCAAAATTTGGTGGGCCTTGGAAACATCTTTGTTCGGCCATCATGAAGAATCACACTGTTTGTCATCTACTCAAAAAAGGTAATAGAAAGAGGGTGGGAAATGGAGAAAAACCTCTTTTTTGGGAAGTAACCAGGCTGGATTCATCCCCCCTAAAATAATCATTTCCAAGATTGTACTCAATTACCATGAATAAACAAGCCTCAATTTCACCCATGGGCTTTTGGAATGGTAATTCTTGGTGGTGGAGTCTCACTTGGAGAAGATCCCTAAGTGTTCGAGATACAGTTGAGCGTAATTCGCTGCAACAATTGCTTGATAAAGTCTTTCTTCCGCCTGATTCAGAGGATGAGTTTATTTGGGCCCCTGACAAAAAGGGCAAATTCTCAGTCAAATCCATGTCATATGAGCTTGCAAAAACCACACCATCTACATCTCTTGACTCAGTTAATAATATCTGGCGTGGGCTGGTACCTCCCCGAGTTGAGATTTTCACGTGGATTGCTTGCCTAGAGAAATTAAACACCCAAGCCAAACTAGCAAAACTCAATATCATCCCTCCTGCAGAAGATTTATGTCTATTATGCAATGACTGTTCCGAAACAGTGAGCCATCTTCTTCTCCATAGCCTCTTTTCGTGGAAAATTTGGGCATGGTGGTGCAAGATCTGGGATTTCAATTGGGTTATTCCTGCCTCCCTAATTGAAGCCTACAAGCATTGGCATTTGTATAGCAAAGGAAAATTCATTAAAAAGAGATGGCCAGTTTCTTCGTCATTGTTTGGAGTTTATGGAAAGAGCGTAATGGCCGGATTTTCCAAAACATGACTTGCTCGGAAACCCAAATCCAAGATCTCATTGTGCTACGGCTAAGCTGGTGGATCAAATGGTGGGGGGATCCCTTCCCCTATTCCTCAGATGAAATTCTTAGGCATCCAAAGTGCCTTGATTGGTCCAGCGTGCCTATATTTGGCTCTCAAAAGAAATTGTTAGATTCGGACTTCATTTTGTCTCCCCCTTCCATCAACTCTTTCAAGTGGAATGTCGATGCCTCGGTAAACACGGATCAATCGCTATCGGCCATAGGCAGAGTTCTCAGAAATTGGAAAGGTGAATTCATGTGTCTATTCTCTTGCCCAATTCCCTTATTGAGATAAAATCTGTAGAAGTCATCACCATTTTCAGAGCAATTCAAATCTCCATGAACTATGAACCTCCCCGATCACAAAGAGTAATAATTGAATCTGATTCCGCAAACGCAGTGGCTTGGTGCAATGAGACCAAAGGTGGCCCTTGGAATTTAAATTTCCAACTAAATTATATCAGAAATGCAAGGCATAATTGGATGGATCTAATAATCATACACCAAGGTCGCAGTTCAAACGTTGTGGTTGACTCCCTTGCGAAGAAGGGCCTGACTAGAGACTTAGATTTCGTGGCTTGGCTCTGAATCTCATCTCTTACAACTTCCATCTACTTCATCCCATCTCGTCAAGTAGTGTGGGAATGATCTGCTTTTGACTCTAATTGCTTGTTTTAGCAGTTGGTTCATATCATGCATGAATCATATTGTGTAATGCCTAAACTCTCTAGCTCTATAGCCCAAGCCATGTTAGTTGTATTTCAAACTTCTGTTATAGCTAATGATATTGCAAATTATCAAAAAAAAAATAATAATAATAATAATAAAGTAATAATAATAAAATAATAATATTAAAATTAATAATTAAAGATAATAATAATAAAATATTAATTATTAAATATATTTAATAATAATAATAATAAATAATAATAATAATATTAAAATAATAATAACAACAACAACAATAATATAAATAATAATAATAATAATAATAATAATAATAATAATAATAATAATAATAATAATAATAATAATAATAATAATAATAATAATAATAATAATAATAATAATAATGTTGTTTCAAGGAAAGGGTAAGTGAAACCCTGGGGTGGGATGGAGAATGGATGTAAAGTTGTTTGGGGGTAAGGATAGGGTAAAGGGAGTCATTGAATTGACAAAACAAACAACAAGTAAGGGAATCAACTCACTTGATTCCCTTACCCTTTCCTGAAAACCTCTAACCAAACGCCCCCTGATTTAACTTATGTTAATTATTTATTCATTTGTTATTTCTATCATTCTTTTCAAAAATGCATGCTAATCAACTTGATTGCAATTATTAAATAATCATATAAAAAGTGCTACTCCATTCACTAGTGGAAAAAAGCCCAACTGACGCGGTCAAAACCGAGCTTACTGATACGGTTTTGGTCCGCATCAGACGGGATCGCAGCAGTTCCCATTAATTTACTGATCCGGTAAAAAACCGGATCAGTAAATGATTTACTGATGCGGTTCGTAAGGAAAACCGTATCAGTTAATCACATTAACTGATGCGGTTTTCCTTAAGAACCGCATCAACTTGTTAGAATGAATGTCAAAAAAAAGTTGCAGACCTGCAAGCTGCAGGTCTGCGCTACTTTTCTACTATCAGTGATATATATATGTCAACGAAATTTGGATTGTGTAATTAGATACAAATTGTATACACTAGAATTCATTCAACCAAACTAATCTAAAATACACTAGAATTCATACAAATTCTGTCAAAAAGAATTCATACAAATTGTGTAATTAGAAACAAAATACATTCACATTCATTCAACCAAAACATTTAGTGAAATATTTCACAACAAAAGAATCCCTAAAATTATATACTAACAAATCTAAAATATAGAAAATTAATAAAATACAGAAAATTAAAAAAAGAAAACTAAAAAACGAACGAATCTAAAATACAGAAAACTAATAAAACAAACTAATCACGAGTGAAAACAAACTAAAATACTGAAAAATAATAAAACGAACAAATCTTAAAATAAAAGACTTCAGATCCCTAAATTTATACCTAAAAAATAAAACGAACAAATTAATCACGAGTTTCCTCATATCTGGAATATTAAAAGACGGACAAATTAGGGTTCTTCATACGAATTCAGATCTAAAAAAATTGAAAAAACCGAAAATATTACAACAAGATTTGAAATTACAACTAAATAAAAAAACAAAAAAACTCATATCTTGAAACGAGCGTTCTTCACTTTATTTCTTCGCTTTGTTTCTTCGTTTCTTCGTTTTTTCTTCGTTTAGGGTTTTCATTCTTCACTTTGTGATGGATAAGTAGAGAGGAGAGAGAGCGGTGTATTGAGGTGGTGGCGTTTGTGAGAGGAGAGTGGAGATATGAGGAGATAGGGTTTTAGTCGCGTGTGTGAGGGAGGAGTAGAGAGGAGAAAGAGGAGAAAGGAAGAGAGAGGTGGACTGAGGTGGTGTCGTTTGGTTCGCCGTCGCCTTCGTTTGCTTAGACTTCGACTTCGCCGTCGAGGAAATTTGGGTTTTGGAGCAGAGGATGAGGGGGGGTATGGTTTTGAGATAAGGGAATTTGGGCTGGGGTTATAAGGGGAGGTAATGGGCCACGAGTACTGGGCCGCGTTTCATTTTTTTTAAAGAAAAAATAAGAAAATCTGACGTGGTCTTAGAAACCGCATCAGATTTTAGAAAAAACCGCATCAGTTTTTTAATCTGATGCGGTCCACAAGAGGACCGCATCAGATTTTCCTCCGAGCTTTCCTTCCCATTTTTTTAATTGATTTTCTGATGCGGTTTTGTAAAAACCGCATATGTTACTAAGTGACAGATTAAGTTTTTTCCACTAGTGATTATAGAACGTGCAATGCTCGTGTCATATCTACTACTCTTTCCATCCTATAATATAGTATTTAGAGCATTGCCACTCAAGATTTTTTGGATCATGCAAACATATCATGAGGGGTACGGTGACGTAAAAATACATGGCCTTGCACTCATAATTTTTGAGTGGCTTCTTTTGGGTCATTCTATGGCAAATTGCAAATTAGATCATCACTTGATCTAAGTCATGGAGCAAGTGATGTGGGGACCATATGCACAATGCACAATTCGAAATTTGTAATTGAAATATCTTTGCAACTACAAAGTAAAATAAAAATAAAAAATTACCAAGAGCCATAATTTTTCGAGATCTATAAATAGACATCTATTTTGCTATATTTTAACACATCTCTAAATACTTGATTTTCTTTTCAAATTTTATAAACTTGAGTTTTTAATTTGAGATAATGCTATTTTTTCTAGTCATGAGTGGGGAGTATTCGTCAAAAAGGGCCATGTGGCATGATCATCTTTTATAAAATAGGAGATTATGGTGATTATTTAATTTTAGATGATGGTATTTTTTCTAGGCATGATCGTCAAAAAGTTTTTAGTAGTTTTCTACCCGTCTTATAATGTAATTCAACCTTGTTTTATTCAAACTGTTTTTCTTTTTGAAAAAATAAGGACTGTAAATAAGTTGAACATAACCGATTCTTGTTTCTAATTTTTCGCGGTCGGAAATTAAGGTAAGTGGAATATGAATTGATAAACAATGAATGTAGTAGTCTGGGGAAAACTGATCTTAGGAGAGATAATGGAGAATGTTGGATGAAAATACACTAAATGTAATGATTAATTGAACCATTGAGTTGATTAAACAATAAAAAGATGCCAATGAGCAAAACAATGGTGGCAGTGTGGCACAATTTAATAGGCAAATCAAGGAAAATATTGAATAAAAAAATAAAAACAACATTTTAGGACACTTAAAAAGAAATAAAAATATTACATGGGACGAGGGAGTACCCGAGTACGCCTTCTCAACTGTACCGTTAACGAGTCGTTAATATTATTATTAGTTAAGGTAATTATAATAAACACATAGTTTTTCCAAAAAAATTAGTAGATTTCACTAACTGGAAAAGGTTAATTTCTTCATCATTTAATTTACAATAACAAATCAAACTTGAAGGGATACTAAATCATTATGTTTGATACGCAGCATGTGACCATCGTCCATCGATTCCAACTATTAGTAGTTCATGGACACTACTGGTTTCGGTAGAAAAATTTTCCACTAATTGCTAATCATTTTTTAATTGCAATCTATCTATACTAATATATTAAAAGGTGTTCCTCAATAAGGAATTGTGCAACGTGGTGCTATTCCTTAGAACATTGACTTCATGTACTCCACTTACAATAAAAAATTATAAAATACATGGTATAAGATTTCATCCCATGACCTCAAGCTTGTATATTAAAGTCTTAACCACTAAACCAAGTAATATTTGGTGTTATAATTTCAATGTAAAATACTACTAAATGAAAATTATGATTACGGAGAGCATAACCCGGGCCTAAAAACTAGTTAGATAAACTAAAACTAGTAGTATTAAATATGACTATCATATAACAAATGAAATACTAATGGCGAATTAACAACGATAGTACAATTGAGACACATTTTAAAATTCATGGTACGACTGGAAAAAAAAAAGATTTACAGATATTTAAAACATGTTCTATTTAACAATTTTATCTTTTTTAATTTTTTAATAAAAAATTTTAAACACCTTATGAATTATTTCATTACTTATATTAATATTTCATAACTACTGAGTACTTTTTAAAGTTTTATTGATTTGTCAGTGGGTAATGGACCCTACCCAGATCCGTATATCCAGATACGTTTTTAGCGGATCTTGATCCTCAGTTTTTAGATCCGACGGATCCGGGTACTATCTGGATCCTAGTTTTTTAAAACGGATCTGGACCGGGTCCTAAATTATTACCCAGACCCGGATCCGTTTACCCTTTTTTCAAAATTATTTTAAAATATATAATTAAAAGGGCAAAACTTAATGTTAAACTCTTAACGTTATTTATGCTTGGATTTGTTATATTAAGGTTGAATGCTTGTTTTCTTCAACATCGACAAATGAAAATGCTAAATAGTGTTGTTTTGTTCTTTAAAATCTTTAATTATTATGAAAATTAGGGTCGTTTGAAGAAAATAGGTTAGGATCCGTTTTGGACCCGGATCCGTAGGATCCATCGGATCTTGATCCTCAATTTTATTACCCAGCGGATCCGGATCGGATATGAATCCATGCCGAATTGTAGAAGTTCCAGTCCAGATCCTACCCATTAACATCCCTAGGAAGTACCAGCCCCGTCCCTGACATTATATGGGCCCTGGGCGAAACTTAAAAAATAAGCCCCGTATCATTTTTTATGATGTGAATATATTTCAATAATAAGAATTATTATTCAACATAACACAGAGTACACGACTTAATATATTAAGTTCTAAAAAAATTACCTTTTACCGAAAATAATAAAAAGCGGAATCTTCGAGCATTTTATGATGAAAAATCAGAAAAATAGAAAGTGACATATTGCTAAAATAAATAAGTTCCCCCCATTCTCTTTGAGCCGGATCAGTACAAAACATTAATCAGAGAACAAAAATATTACATTTACATCACATTCTAGAAATATTTCTTTGTTCCAACTTTTCAATAATTATAGTGGGATTTCACACCAACAAATGAGATGTATCAACATTCTGAAGTCATTTCGAACTTTTAATATCCTAAAAAATCATCATCTAAACAAAGCCAGGTAAATCAACAAATTATTTCGAAAATATTCAACAAATCCAAGTAATCAATCATCTCTGTTACTAAATTAACAATTTATACATACTAACTACAAAGAAACAATTCTCACTAACTCATTTGCAGATTTACAGAAATAACAAATATTACATAAGCAAGTCTCATTTATCTTAGATGAAATTCGCCTAAAAACAAGAAAATTAGCTAGAACACAAAAAATTACCCAAATCGCTGAAGCTGAAGTACTCATAATTTCAGATGATTCATTCCTTTTCACACCTTTGATCTTTATCTGCCAACGATTACAACTTCAAGAGGAGACTGAGGATGGAAATTAGCTAGGAACGAGATATTATAAAGGTTGAGATTTTGAGAATATGGAAAAAAATAAGGAATTGAGTTCAAGAATTTAATTTAATCTTGGAAACTTTCCAACATTTAATTCGGTAGTTGATGAATATGGAATGCTTTTGAGAGATTTGAGGAGAATGGAATTGAATGGGGGGATTTGTGATTAATGAAGGAAGTTTAAAGAAGATATGCGTATGTTCTCTCAACTGAATGTTTCCAAACAAACAATTAAAATAGAAGCTTTTAATAAATTTGGGCTTCCTTTCCTTGGGCCCTGGGCAGGCACCCCTCCGGCCCAGCCCCAGGGACGGGCCTGGGAAGTACCACTATACTGTTAACGAGGTGTAGTATTATTGCCCTTAGCTACGTAAATTCTATATTTTACAATATTATTATTAGTTAATGTAATTATAATAAACACACAGTTTTTCCAAAAAAAAAAGTAGATTCCACTAACTGGAAAAAATTAATTTCTTCATCATTTACAATAACAAATCAAACTTGTAGGGATACTAAATCATTATGTTTGATACGCAGCATGTGACCATCGATTCCAACTATTAGTTTCGGTAGAAATTTTTTCCACTAATTGCTAATCATTTTTTAATTGCAATTAGATTAAGTAAAACTAGTAGTATTAAATATGACTACCATATAACAAATGAAAATACTAATGGTGAATCAACAACGACAGTAATGTAAATACTATCAAAAGTACAGGAGAGTGCCATTTGAGAGCTTTAGGGTTTCTCCTTCCATGGTAAACTAAGGATTACGTATGGTTCAAGCTACTGATTTCTTAGCTTATCATGGGTCGAAAGAAAAAAATTGAGACGCCTAATCCTCCTGTAACGCGCCAATCTCAACTTTTGAATGTAAAGCAAGGATCTTTAATGGTGAATAATGTTGGTACTGGAATTGCTAAAACTCCAGTAAACACCCTTGAATCTGGTGACATTGAGAAGCAAAATGCTATTGATGCTATGCAATAAGTGTTTGAGCAGCAAAGGATTGCTCAAAGACAAAGTGCGATGGTTCAGAAGGTAAATGAAGCTATGGCAAGCTCAGCTCCATGGGAAACAGAGGAAGTTGTGAATGCAGTTACTCTTCCTGATCCAAGTGGTGAGGTTACCAATGTTGAAGATGAAGAAGAAGATATTGTGAATAGGGTGCAAGATCCTGCTGCCAAATCTTGGTCTGCCATTGCTATGGGGAAATAACTCACATCCAAAGGTATGTAGCTGAAGTTTGTAGCTCCTAGTTTGCATGATGGAAAGTCTATTGCTAAAATAGATAAATCTGAAGTTGAGCAATTGTCGGATGTGTGGGCGAATGCAATAGTTCTATATGTGGTGGGTCAAACACCAACAATAGGGGCTATTATCAGGTTTATCAATGTGGAATGGAATCATGTTGGGAAGCCTAAAGTCTTTCTTCATGAAGATGGGTACTTCATGATAAATTTTGACTCTATTGAAGATAGGAATGAGATTTTGTTTGCTGGTCCATATTCTCTTAATAATAGACCTATGATTGTAAAAGCTTGGACCCCTAAATTTAATTTCCATAAGGAAATAATGAGGGTGATTCCATTATGGGTTAGGTTTCCTAATCTACCTCTAAATTGTTGGGGGCCAGAAACTTTGAGTAACATTGGTAGTATGATTGGAGTGCCACTCTTTGCTGATGAGTGCACTACTAGACAAATGAGAATTTCTTTTGCTCGACTTCTTATTGAAGTAGATGTCACTAAGGAATTGCCTAAAGTTATTTCTATTGAAGATTATGCTGAACAACTTGTACACTATGACTGGGTTCCTCCTTTTTGCCAGAAATGTCAAACTGCAGGTTATGACTGTGCTAAGAAAGTTTCTAAGCAACTAGTTAGACAAGAACCAGTCAAGGTCATTCAGAAATGGGTACCTAAAGTTCATGCTACTGTTTAAGTTAGCAAGGATACTAATGTGGGAGCTTAAGAGAAAGCAGCTCAGCCAACAGAGATTCAACAGCAGGGTGGGAATACTACAGGTTTGGCAGATCTTGTCCATCAATCAGTAGCTGATGTTGCATCTCAACAAGTGAGAATTAGTGATATTGAGTGGTCTGTTGTGCTTGCAAAGCCTAGTAAAGACAAGCAGCTTGTTACAAGTGGGCCTGGTACTATTGTCCACACTGTTGATGAAGGAGGCTCCAGTTCATTTCACATCTCACCAATATGATCATTAGTTCTTGAAATGTGAGAGGATTGAATAATCCTACAACTATAGTAGAAGTAAAGAAGTATATGAGTCATAATAAAGTAAATCTTATTGGTTTACTGGAAACAACAGTAAAAAATGACAATAAAGATAGAATCAGGAGGAAGTTTAGAGGTAATTGGCTTTGGGAGGATAATTATGTTCATTCTAGTAGAGGCAGAATTTGGGTTTGCTGGAATCCTAAGAGCTTATCTTGGCACACCTTGGATAAAACAGATCAATTTATCCATGGTGAGGTTACTAACAAGCTTACTGGTGTTACTATCTTAGTTACTTTTGTGTATGGATTACATTATGGGGAAACTTGGAAGCCTCTCTAGGAGAATTTAATCAGGATTAGTCACATAACTACAAAAGAATGGCGTGTCCTAGGTGACTTTCATGCTGTTCTTGAAGTGGCAGATAGGTTTCAAGGTAGAGTTGTAACTACCTATGAGACTCAGGACTTTACTCACTGTCTTGACAGTAGTGATCTAATGGAGCTTCGAAGTAGTGGCCATTTCTTTTCTTGGACTAATAAGAATCAAGGTGATGCAAGAGTAATGAACAGAATAGATAGATGTCTTGTTAATTCTCATTGGCTGATTACTTATACTGGTGTTACTGTTGATTTTCTTAATCCTGGTATTTCAGACCATAGCCCTCTTCTTTTAAAGTGTTCTTCTTCCTCCTCTCAGAGGGGGAGACCCTTTAAATTTTTTAACTATGTGGCTGACCATGATGACTTTGAGAAGATTGTTACTGAGTCTTGGATTCATGATTCAAGAAGGGATTCTATGATGCAAGTATGGAATAATCTAAAGTTGTTAAAAGACAAGTTTAAAAAGCTGCATAAGCAAGATTTTGCTAATTTGGAGGCCAGAATTGCTCAATTAAGAGAGCAATTGGATATCATACAGACCAGAATTGCTGCTGACAGGTCTAATGAAGAGTTGTTTAATCAAGAGTCTGTTTGTATTAGTAATCTGAAGAAGTTTTTGGTTGTTGAGGAAAGAGCTTTCAGGCATAAATCCATAATCCAGTGGTTAAAGCTGGGTGATAGTAATAGTCATTTCTTATTCCAGGCTATGAAGGACAGATTTGCTAAAAACAGTATAGATTCTCTCTATACTGCCCAAGGTATCAAGCTCGCCAAGGCTGCTGACATTCAAGATGAAGTGATGAAATTTTATACAGATTTGTTGGGTACTGCTGCTGTTGATTTACCTGGTGTTGACATTACTCTTGTGAGAGCGGGAGCTCAGTTACAGGCAGCTGATGTTCATTATCTCATTCAACCTGTCACTTGCAATGAGATTGATATGACTCTTCATAGTATTGATGATCTCAAGGCTCCTGGGATTGATGGTTTCAATATTCATTTTTTCAAGAGATGCTGGAGTATTATCAAGGAGAAGGTGTATCATGCTATTCAAGAGTTTTTTCAAGATGGTATTTTACCTACTGCTATTAATTGCACGTGGGTAGGCGTTAGAAGATTCATTCTGGGCTCGTGAAAGCTTGTTTGTAGGTAGTAGGTTCTGAATTCTCCTAAATCATAATTTCAGAGTTTTCAGTTAACAAGAATTTAACGAACCTCTTGTTTGGAATCCTTGGTCTACTTGACCTACGCGGGGCCCGAGCATCAAGAGAAATATTCTCTTCAACTTCTTGAAGATCTTCGCTTGAGGAGCATGTTTGATATACCTTAAATTCTTTTTTGCTGCTTGCATGTGTATAGATTTGGGAGCTTACATGAATTAACTCAAGAGTTGGACTGAAAAATTGATATCAGGCCTGGAGATGGTAAAATAAATCAATTGTCCCACCAACCTCCTATAAGGCTCAAGATAAGATAGAGGTGTTCCCTTTTGAGGCTCTAACTTCACATGTGTGTCAAGAGGAAGCTTGAGTGACTTCTGTTTGTCAACACCATGCTCTTTAAGGAGATCGAGTGCATATTTTCTTTGAGAGACAAAAATGCCTTGATTAGATCTTGTGAAATCCATTCCTAGAAAATAGCTCAGGTCTCCCAGATCTTTCATGTAAAATTTAGTGCTTAACAAATGTTTCAGCTTTGCTATTTCTTTCGGACTGTTACCTGTGATGATAAGATCATCAACATAGATGAGTATTGCTGTGAATGTATCATCTCCCTCTTGAATAAATAGAGAATGATTAGCCTGAGACTGCACAAACCCAAATGAGGTCAAGGCAGTGGAAAGTTTTGCAAGCCACTGTCAGGGTGCTTGCTTGAGCCCATACAAGGCCTTCTTTAACTTGCATACTAGAGTTTCGAACTCCCTCTGTCTCCTTGAACTCTAAGAATCACAATAACCCAATGGAATTTGCATATAAATATCTTCTTTCAAATCTCCATGCAAGAAAGCATTTTGCACATCCATTTGACATGTGTGCCATTGATTCATTGCAGCCACTACTAGCAATGCTCTAATCGTGCTCAATTTGGCTATAGGAGCATATGTGTGAGTATACTCAATTCCCTTCTTCTGATTGCAACCTTGTATAACAAGTCTTGCTTTCTTTCTTTCAATAGATCCATCTGCCTTGTATTTAGTTTTGTATACCCACCTGCATTCAATAGCTTTTCTACCAGGTGGGAGAGTAGTAATCTATCATGTTTCATTCTCAACTAAGGCTTGTATCTCCTTGTCCATAGCCTTTACCCAGCCTGGCTGAGTAGCAGAATTATAATAGGACCTAGTCTCTTCAGCTTCACTGGCTTGTTCTGCAGTGTTGTGAGAATGAGAAGTAACATAGTCATTCATCCAGAATGATAGCTTAGATATCCTGCTAGACTTCCTTATAGGTACAGAGGTTCAAGAGGAGGTATAGGAGCAAGTGAGGCAGTTTGTGGTTCAGTTTTAGTGTTTGTGTTTAGGTTTTCAGTGGTTTGATCAGGGTAAGTGTCTTCAACTAAAGGTTGTGAGGGAAGTTGAATAGGCACATGGTTCATGAAATTTTTGTAGGTATTGTTTAGCATAGGTAATACATGTTCATAGAACTGTACAACCCTAGACACAAATTGTTTCTTGTCAAGTAAACTTTCAAGCTCATAGCCTTTTTATGTTACTGGATAGCCTAGGAATAAGCAAGGTACTGCTCTTGCCTTAAACTTATCCTTCTATCTATCATGGTTGTAAGCCATGGCTAAACAAGTAAATGGCTTTAAGTCATGATAGTTAGGAGCCTTATTGAACATCATTTCATATGGTGTTTTGTTTTTAAGCACAGATAAAGGAAGTCTGTTTATAAGGTATGCTGCAATCATGACACAATCACCCCAATAGGATAGAGGTAGTCCTGCTCCGAACCTCAGAGACCTACTGATTTCAAGCAGATGTCTATGCTTTCTCTCCACAACCCCCATTCTGTTGTGGCTTGTCAACACAGCTTGTCTAGTGTATTATACCCTTTTCAGTGAACAAAGAGATACACTCTTTGTCCTTGAACTCTAGAGCATTATCTGACCTGATTATTTTTACATTTCTGTCAAATTGATTCCTTGCATACACATAGAAATTCTTAATAGTTACAAAAGAGTCAGACTTATTTTTGAGTAGATGTACCCAAGTTGCTCTAGTAAAGTCATCAACTATAGTTAGGAAAAACCTGTATTTTCCTTTGTAGGGAACCTTATATAGTCCCCATATATCAATGTGAATTAGGTCAAAGCGTCCTACCACTTTGGTTTCACTTAAAGGAAATTGTTTTGTAAGCTTGGCCATAGGACAAGAGAGACATATTTCACTTTCAGGTTTCTTAACACGATCTTTCAAAAAGGAATGTGTTTGAGCTTAGTAAAAGGTGCATGACCTAATCTAACATGCCACAGAAAGTAATCAATGAGTTTTGCATTGTAAGATTTCAAATCATTACAAACATTGTCATTAAAAAACTTGTTAACAACACAACATCCATCATTAGTGTCAGCTACACTTAAAACAGAAAATTGGTTAACATTTGCCTTGAATTTATTAAACTATCTCTCATGTTGTGTTTCTTGTGTTGTGTTTTTGTTGGTAAGAAATCTTGAATCTTGGCTTAAGTTGGGTTGATTTTGTAAGTAGTAAAGTCCACCAGCGGCAGTCCCTATGTCCTTAATTCTCTGAGTTGTGCAATCCTGCAGATAACAATAGTCTTTGTGAAACAACACACAACAATCATCATTTTCACACAACTTTTGAACTGAGAGCAAGTTTTATTTGAATGCAGGAACAAACAAAACATCTTTCAGTTCAATGCCATTAGCAAGGTGAGCATTTCCCATATGAGTTACATAAGCAACTCCCCCATTAGACAGGTTGATTTTTGGCCTATGCAACAATTGTTTTACATCATGTAGCTTCTCTAAATTAGCTATCATATGATCTAGGGCACCTGAATCTATGATCCAGGTAATATTTATATTTTTCACATAGTGACATGTTATCATACCTGCAAAATGGGTATCAGTTTCGTCATCAGTGTTCTCAGACTGCTTGACAGCTGCATTACATGAGCTTTCACCCAATTTCATCATGTTCTGAAGCTGTTGTGCTATTGCTGCAACAAGCTCAGAGTTCCCAGCATTCACTTGAGCATTGTTTGCATTTTTCTTCCTGAAATTATGACCACCATGTCTGTAGGGACATTGCTAATGCCTTCTTTTCTTTTGAGTTTTATGCAGGCCAACTTTTTCCTCATGGTGTGTTATTATGAAAATCCTTAGCTGGAATATACAAGGTGGCAAAAAGCCACAAGCTCTTGCTGAGCTTATCTTTTTAACGCACAAACACAAACCGGATATAATGTTCATATCTGAAACCATGACTTCAAGAACAAATAGTACCAAAATTCTAAAAGCTTTACGCTTTGAGAACAAACTTATAATTGACCCAACTAATCATAGTGGGGGAATTTGGATCCTTTGGAACAACTTAAAAATTGAACTTCTTAACTATGTTAGCACATCAAGATGTGCTCATCTTACAATTAATTACAGACCTATGCAAAAACGGTTGCTTATTTCTGGCATTTACGATCCGGCGCAAGAAAGTGAAAAGAATGATTTTTCCCTTTTCCATAACCACCTCTATTCTCTTGAGTATTTTCAGAACTCTTGTTGTATTGTTTGTTTTTGCCCTGTCCAGACGGAAAACCAATCTTGAACCAACATTTTCTGCAGTGTGATTTTTTTTCTTGCACACAGTGTAGAAAGGTCTGCTATCATTTCTGCTGTTGAGAGTTATTCCTACATTTTCTTCTTTTTCTTTTCCCAGAACTTCATTTTGAGACTCTTCCTGTTGAACCATAGAAGTAGTTGCTTCAACTGTAGGAAGAGTACTCATAAGCAATATCTGGCTTCTCAGTGCCCCATATCCAAGGTCTAAACCATTCAGGAACTGAAAGAGCTTCTGTTCTTCTTTCTGTTGCTCTATTGCTTCAACATATGCAGTGATTTCAGAGTTCACATTGGTGATTGGAGGATAGTCATTCATTGACTCTCTCTCTTCCCAAAGCACCCTCAGATCAGTGTAATACTCAGAATCTGGTCTCTCATTTTGTTTAACTTCATAGGTTGCTTTGTTCAGCCTATACTTCCTGTTTCCATTACTCACAGTAAACCTATTCCTCAAACTCATCCATATTTCTTTGGCTGACTTCATGTACATAACTGACCTCCTAATAGACTCAGTCATGTTGTTTAGAAGCCAAGCTGTAACCATGTTGTTACAAGCTTCCCAGGCTTCTTTTAGAACAGGATCAGTACTGGACTTAGTTAGAGCTATAGTAACAAACCCTAGTTTTGAATTCTCCAAAATCACTATTGTACGTGGGTAGGCGTTAGAAAATTCATTTTGGGCTCGTCAAAGCTTGTTTGTTGGTAGTAGGTTCTGAATTCTCCAAAATCATAATTTCAGAGTTTTCAGTTAACAGGAATTTAACGAACCTCTTGTTTGGAATCCTTGGTCTACTTGACCTACGCGGGGCCCGAGCATCAAGAGAAATATTCTCTTCAACTTCTTGAAGATCTTCGCTTGAATTAAATTCAAGTGGGATGGTAGGAGGTTCACGCGTTGAATACGTCATCTCCTGAACTTGACTTTCGTCTTTTCGGGCCGTCTTTGACATGGTGTAAGCCACGTCTAGTTGTTGCTCATCTCGGATTTCTTCGAGAATTATTTTACTCCTTTTTGTCTTTCTAGAAACAAATTTCTTTTCAAGAAAGACATCATCACGAGCATCAAACACTTTGTTCTCTTGACGGTTACAAAAGTAATAACCCCTTGTCTCTTCTATGTATCCCACAAAGAGACATTTCTCTGACTTGGGTGCAAGTTCGTCTGATAGTAAACGCTTTACATAGACCTCACATCCTCAGATCTTAAGAAAAGACAAGTTTGGAGTTTTTCCATTCCATAACTCATATGGAGTCTTTTCTACATCCTTTGACGGGCTCCTATTTAGTGTGTGTGCAGCTATTTCGAGAGCATATCCCCAAAAAGAAATCGAAAGATCAGCAAGACTCATCATTGATCGAACCATATCCAATAAGGTCCAATTTCTCCTTTCAGACACACCATTTAACTACGGTGTTCCTGGTGGAGTCAATTGTGAAAGAATTCCACAATCCTTCAAATGATCATCAAATTCTTGGCTCAAATACTCGCCACCACGATCGGATCGCAGTGCTTTTATTGTCTTACCAAGTTGATTTTGTACTTCATTTTGGAACTCTTTGAATTTGTCAAAAGATTTCGACTTATGTTTCATTAAGTTGACATGTCCATATCTATTCAAATCGTCAGTGAAGGTAATGAATTAGTTAAACCCTCCCCTTGCCTTTGTGCTCATATTACCACACACATTTGTATGTATGAGGCTCAAGAGATCGTTGGCCTTTTCACCCTTTCCAGTAAACGGTGATTTTGTCATCTTCCCTATCAAGCATGATTCACATACATCAAATGATTCGAAATCAAATGATGGAAGAATGTCATCCTGTTGTAACTTTTGGATGCGCTTTTGGTTTATATGACCCATTCGACAATGCCAAATGTAGGTTAGGTTGGAATCATTTGATTTTTGTTTCTTGCAATATATGTTATAGACCTATACTGACCTATCAAGCACATATAAGCCATTTATCAATTTAGCACTAGCATGAACATGTTTTTGTAGGAAATGGAACAACACTTGTTCTTAATTTCAAAACAAAATCATTCATCATCCAAAACGGAAACAGAAATTATGTTCTTAGTTATCGAAGGAACAAAATAACAATTATTGAGTTCTAAAATAAATCCAGATGGCAAATACAGACTATAGCTTCCTACGGCAAGTGCAGCAACCTGTGCTCCATTTCCAATGCGAAGCTCTAGCTCGCCCTTTGCCAGCCTCCTACTTCTTCTTAGTCCCTGCACATCATTAACTATGTGAGAACCACAACAGGTATCCAATACCCATAAAGAAGTAGAAGTCAAATTGATTTCTATAACAAATATACCTGAAGTGGAAGCACCAGACTTCTTTTCCTCCAAGTATAGAGGGCAGTTCCTCTTCCAGTGTCCTATCTTGTGACAATGGAAGCACTTGCTTTCCGCGGTGACCTTTGGCTTGGCGGTTGGCTTAGGTTTTTCAGCAACAACGGCAACTTGCTTGCCTTTATCCTTCTTTCCTGCCCATTTTTTTTAAAACCCTTTCCCTTCTGAACCATCAAAACCTCTTTCTTTGGTTCTTTGGGGATGTTCCTCTTAGTATTGACTAACAACCCATGCAACTCTTGCAAAGTATTTTCAGACACATTCATGTTGAAAGTCATCTTGAACTGATTGAAGTTGTCAGGTAATGAATGGAGAATGATGTCAGTAGCCAACTCTACCCTATAAGGGAATCCAAGTCGTTCTATGTTTCCAAAAAGACCCATCATACCGAAAACATGGGGGCCAACAGCTTAACTCGGCTTCATGTGACATTCTAGTATATCTCTATTGGTCTCATACCGCTCAACTCGGGCTTGTGTTTGGAACATGGCCCGCAACCCTTGCATGATGGTGTAAGCATCCTTGGTTTCGAATCTCTTTTGGCTGTCCAGCTCCATGGCTGCTACCATCAGGCAAGTGATTGGTACAAACCTATTATTATCCTGCTTAGCACGACGTTTGTCTGCTTCAGTCGATTCATCAGTAATCACATGAAGTGGGGTCTCTAAGACATCCTCTCGACCCTCAGACCTCTGTACGAGTCTTAGGGTTCTTTCCCAATTAATGAAGTTTTGACCATTCAGCCTGTCCTTTTCGAGAAAAGGACGAATGTTGAAAACGGAGTTGTTGTTGTTATTAGTCATAGTATCTACAGACAGAAAACAAAAGCAAAGTTTAATTTTTTGTTTATAAAACAACCTAAAAAACATGCAAAGGTTTCTAGGTTGGCAACCTATTCATTTTTTAATGTCCCATTTTGAATAAGTGAATACAAGATCCTATCAACATGCAACACTAAGCAGACAGAGGCCTTTTCTTAACGTTACATTTTCAAGGTAAGTAAACTCTTTTACTAATTATAACCCTTTATAACTCTTGTTTAGATTGATAAACATCACATGCTTAACTATCTCTTGCTTTAAAATCCAAAACGCTTTTGATGATTTTGTTAAGGATAACCAAACTAAGTAGTAAAATTCGCAATTTTACCTTATCTCCCAAAATTAATGATAATACCCTGCGGAGGCATGACCTATTACTATTAATTAAGGGTTAAATAAGTACTTTATGTTTGGAAAAGCTAACCTTAATATTTGCGGGACCTAAGTTTATTATATTGTTATGAATTAGTGAAGTCTAGCGCATTGATAACCAATATACAATAAACTTATAAGCATTTTAAATAACAATAAAATGCAAAAATTAAATATGATCTAGTTTGGCTTCTAATCCTAAATACTAAGCATCTTGATTGAGCACCTTCTTGGACTCTTCATGGATCTCTACCCACCTTAGTCATGGGCCTTCTCTTCTTGGGCTCGTCTTTGGATTACATAAGTATCAAAATAATTTAAATAATATCTAAATTAAATAAATTACATAAATACTTTACGATACGCATATTGTATTTAAATTACAAGAATACATCACCATACGCACATCGTATTTTCTAACTTAAATTTGGGCCATACTAGTCATTCATAGCAATTATATCAAATACTCCCTTTGTATTTTTTTATCTTTCTCACTTGGAATCTTGACATTATTCACAATTAGAGAGAATCTTCTAAATTCTTCTCAATATATAAGACAAAATATAGCCATGTAGGGTGTTGTTTGATTCATCTCAATGAATACTTTATTAATATTCAACCGTTATAACTTTTACTAATATGTAGTGAAAGATATATAAGATTAAAGAAGTGCATTGACAAACATGCATAATGAAAGTAGGAAAGATAAAAAAAAACATAGGGAGTATAAAATGCCACATAATAATATCACATATTATACTTGCCAATAATCAAAATATCAAATATTCTTAATTAAAGCAAGAGGATAAAATATTTAAGTTATTCCTACCCACCTAAAAGATTCTATCCTAGAAAATCTAGTCTACTAATTTTAATTAGATTAAACAATCAAATTATGGATTTAATTTATGATCCAGTCAAAATTAACATAATTAACAAATTTGAAATTTGCTTAATCTTCTCAAAAAAAATTTACAAAATTTCAAAAAACCAAAATCTGTTCAAGATTTTACGGCTACAGACCTGTTGTTACTTGGTTGAGCAAAAAAAATTCTTTTTTTTTTTTTTGAAATGAACGTGGCTGGGCAGGACCAGCAGCACAAGGGCTGCCAGTCCCACGCCAGCACTGACCAGCAGCACGACGCAGAAAACTACGGCAACCCACGTCAGGTACACCACCGGAATAACACTCCACCTGCCAATCGACGCCGGCAAGACGTTCCCAGCCGTGGCTACCTGCCAAAACGTACTAATATCACGTGGCTGCCTGCCACCGGAACAACCCACGTCGCACACGTGGCTGCCTCCCAGCGCCACCCCCCGACTGTCAGTCTGCAGACCACCGGAGTAGCCACGCCCACCTGTCGGTGGTTCTGCCACCAGCCGTGGCTGCTCGACTTCCTCCCTCCTTCAACTTTTTTTTTGTCTGACGGAAATTAAAATTAAAACTATTTGCAAAATTAATTTAGTGAGCTTTATTAAATTAAACATAAACTCTTTTATGCCTAATTCAGAAAATTAATTTAAAATCTCTATTTTAATTAATTTTAGGGCTATTCACATAAATTAATCTCTAATTCATATAAAACTCTTTTCACATGAATTAATTTTCATACATAAACAATTTTAAAAATGAAAATTAGATTAATAATATGAATATAATATTCGAAATTTAGAGATCTAAAATTCAGAATTTAAATTTCGAAAATTAGGGTTGAATTTTCAAAATTTTCGACCACTTTATATTAAAAAATTAAGCAATTAATTCTCCATTTAATAAATTCCAATTAATTAGTCAATCCATAATTCAATTCCTCCCCTTAATCAAATTAAAATTAGTCATGAACACAACAAAATAAATCTAATTATTATGACCAAAAATCTATATACAAGAGGCTAAAAAACTGATAGCACTATAGGATTATAAGTACTATAAGCGGAATTTCATGAATCACATTCATAAGCACTTAAAACAGGGTCTCAGGCATATACTATCAAGGATCACAAAATAGTTTTAGAATTAACCTTTGATGCGTGATTTCTACAAAGCTCATCGAGATCTAAAGATAGAACCGCAATTGTGATTCCTCTACTTGGTCCACCAATCCAGATCAACACTCCACCAATGCTAGTGAATCGATATTTAGTAGATTTTTTGAGGGTGAATCGATATTTAGTAGAGGCCAGTAATGGGCAACATGGCTCCTGACTGTGTTGTACCCTCACCCCCGAACTCAATCTATGGTTCATTTTGACCATCTATAAAGTCAGGACGGGAAAATCTACATTGGATAAGTCCCTAATTTGTCCCGACAGTTTTAATATCTAAATAGGTTTATGAGTCTTCCTTTAAAGACTTGTTCGTGACTTCAAAACATTTTCAATAAAACCTTTACAATGGGGTACTCAAATACAATTACGCGCTCATCCCGCGTAGGAGAAATAAAAACACGCCTACAGTGATGTGGATCTTTTTTAACTCCATCATCCTGCTAATCATTGTAAGCTGGACTTGTCTGCTGCTAAAGCTCTTAAATAAAAACTTACAAATTATCAAATAAAAAATTTACATGATCCCATATCACAATAATTCCTTAAAGTATAAAGTAAAAGATTTTTTTTTTCAAATTTAAAATTAATTCATTGATTCAAAGTCATACGACATCTACAATAGAAGTCAAAACTAAACGAATACATGTCTAAATGAAATAAATACAATTCTAATATGACAAAAACACGATCGTTGAGTAGATCTAACACTTCTGAAAACCCTCGTCTTTCACATCGCTGTCTGATGCAGCCTTCTGCAAGGGGGTCTATCGATCTTTTGTAGTTTTGAAGTAGAACTGGATTCAATTCAAGTGATTGTAAACGAAGTACTGACATCTGTTGCAACCCCGCACAAATTTCAATCAACAAATCAACCTCTTGAATTACACAAAAACCCAAAAACAAAGTCTCCAAACTCCCACATGGAGAGAGATAAAACTCAATATATGGGTAGATATAACCCAATAAATGGGTAGAAAAACTCTCCATTAGAGAGAGACTAAAGTTTATTAGAAACATTAACATAAAAAACTAGTAATAAAAGGAGAAAAGGGGCTTACCACCGCCCAAAAGGGTAGCGGTAGCCCCTAGGTTGAAAATTAGGGTTTTGTGGGAGAGGAGAGAGAAGAGAGGAGAATAGGGGAGAGGAGGCGTTTTTTTTATTGTCTTTTTACTTGTATAAAGTAAAAGATAGTTAAAGTAAAACAGGTGAATAAAGTCAAAGTTAAAGTCAAAATGTGTCAACTAGAATAAATGGAGGAAGCATACATTATTGTTTATTAAATTTGGTAATCTAGCTACACAAAAAGTAAACATAGCTATCTACTTCATAATTAAGTGCGTGGTGTTTAGTTGACATTAGGTTAGGCTATGGGATATTTGAAAAAAAAAAACAATTACTTTAATTAACACTGCACATCTTTCATGCCTAATTAAGTATTTATTAATCTATGTTATGCCATATTTGGTACTCTGACCAGGGTATATATTGATAGTTCCTAGGCCTTCTATTTAACAATATCAATGAGGCATCTTTTGGTCGTATGCACATGACTCCATTATCTCTTAAAGTAGTGCAATACAACAATAAACATTTGACTGCACCTCTTTATCAATATTAGTATATAACTTGATAGCCTGACCAAACATTATCTCTTAGAGTTAGTCTTTCGTGGACCTGGTCCACAATAATATTATTGTGGATCAAAACCACTTATTTAACATAGTGACCTTTTAGTTTCATATGGTAACCTTTTCAAATTTTAAGTTACACTATACAGTTACTATCTACCATAGTAACTGTTTTTTTTAATATAGTAACTCTTTCTCACATTAGTTTATCATGATGAAATTTTCACTTTGTGACATAGTAACCTTTTTTTTTGTCATAGTCAAACTACATAATTTATATCTATTCATCTTTTATATTTAATATTTTTTATATAGTGATCCTTTTTTACATAAATCACATGAATTAGCATTAAGTCCACACTAAATTAGTGTGGACCAAATCCATATAAGTTTTACTGTATCTCTTAAATCTAGGTTTTTATTATTGATAGAGATAGAATGTGGGTCAAAGAGCTGTAAGAAAATTAATAGATGTATAATACTTGTAGAACCATGCAAAACTGGAAGTGCTCAAATTAATTACTTATTATACTTGGTTTATATTCATAAAAGTATCTAAAATGAGATAAAGGTGCTAACAAATTGTGCAATCGAAGTATAATACACGAAAAGTCGAAAACCAACATAAATAAAAGATCACATATAGATTTTCTGTGGAAACCTAAGATTTGGGGTGAAAAAAACACCATACAACACTAGGACTTTGAATAATTTGATATGACAAGTGGATTTTCTCTCTTAGGCTCTCTAACTTCTCTCCAGAATTCTGAACCTCTTGAATATGAGAATTACACAACAATATATCTCTCGAACAACCTAAACTTATATTTAATAGGGCACAATCAGTTTCTTAATCTATGTTGGCAACAATATGTTTAAACGACCAAGTGCCTGTAACCACGAAATTGTGTGGTTTTTTTTTTTTAAATTAAGAGAATTTGCATTTATTGTGTGGTTTAGTACTTGCAGAATTTGCTCTTGTAGAAGAGGTCTACGGTCGTGTATCATATGATGCAACAAGGGAGCGTGACTGTTTGCCATGAATTAGTTGGTCTTGTACTTAAGGCCACCTACTACTATGAATCTTCTAACGCCTACCCACGTACATGCTATCAAATTCCATGAGTGTGCCCATATTCAAGATATTTTTTCGAGCCAACCATCTCCACATACCCAAATAGAAAAGGCACTAAGCATGCTCGTTTGAGCTTAAATTTAGCAAATTTCAGTTAAATTCAACAAAATTAATTCCGGTTTAGCAAACAAAAATCAATTCCAGTTTAGTTCAATATAATAAAATTAATTAATTTCAGTTCAGTATAGCAAAATTAGTTTTAGTTATGTTCAGTTAAGCAAAATTAATTCAATTTTCATTAAGCAAAATTAAGTTTAATTTAGTTTAGTTCATTAGATATAGCTCAAAAAAACAAGGACTAAAAATCAAATTATAGGAATTATATAAAAATAAGAAACTTCTTTTGTCATAATTCGAGCTATTAATTAATATGGTTTTGTCTTGATAAGACCACAGTAAAATCATTAGGAAAAAAGTAGACTATAGGTAGTGATTAGTGACCTTTGTTATTGAAGGATTTATGTCCTCGACTTAAATGCAATTACTAATTATATTATGGATCGTATTATAGAGATAATAAATTCGTTCTATTGGGTCGTCTATACGTCTTGCTAGAGAATGCTATAGAACTTTGGATTAGGAAATAATAAACCCAAAGCCCAATATAATGGATCCTATTAGGTCACACAAAATACTTGGATCAACAAAAGAAACCTAGAGCCCATAAGGGGCTCTAGGGTGGCCGGCCAAGAGGAAGAGAGAGGAGAATTGATTCTCCTCCTAACCTAATTATATCTATATATATTTGGTTAGGCAATAAGGAAAGATACAAGATATTTTTCATTATTCTTCTCTCTCATATTCTTTCCAAAAGTCACAAAAACTCCATTAAAGTAGAAGAAGAATTTCTTCCTTCCAACTAGCATTGGTGGAGTGTTGATCCGGGTTAGTGGACCAAGTAGAGGAATCGCAATTGAGGTTCTTAATCCGGGTTATTCAAGCTTTGTGGAATTCACGCTTCAAAGGTAAATTTCTAACTATTATGTGATCCTTGAATGTATATGCATGAGATCCTGTTTTAAGTGCTTATGAATTTGATTCATGAAATTCCACTTAGAGTACTTATATAATCCTACAGTGGTATCAGTTTTAGCCTCTTGCATATAATTTTTGGTCATAATAATTATGTGTTCTTGACTAATTTTAATTGATTAAGGGGAGGAATTGAATTATGGTTGTTTTGTTTAATTGGATTTATTAAATTAGATTTAATATGCCTAATAAACGATTTTATTTTCTATAATTCGACCTAAATTTTTTTTTTATTATTCGAATTACTTTTATTTGGCCGAATTTTATGAAAATAAAATCATGAATTTCGAATATTCACATCATATAATTAATCTGAATTTTCATATTTAAATTGTTTATATATGATAAATTAATTCATGTGAAAAGAGTTTTATGTGAATTAGAGGTTAATACATATGAATAATGCTAAAATTAAAATAAAATAGAGATTTTATGTTAATTTCGAATATTCACATCATATAATTAATCTGAATTTTCATATTTAAATTGGTTATGTATGAGAAATTAATTCATGTAAAAGGAGTTTTATGTGAATTTAAGGTTAATTGATATGAATAGCCCTAATATTAATTAAAATGGAGATTTAAATTAATTTGCAGAATTAGGCATAAAGGAGTTTATGTTTAATTTTATTTTGATCACTAAATTAATTTACAAGAAGTTGTGATTTAATTTATTTCCCACAAAAAAAAAATATAAAACAAAGGAGGGAAGAGGAGCAGCCACGGCTGGGTGGCGCTGCCACCTGCTGGTGGGGCCACGGTGGCTGCTCCAGGTGATCAGTGCAGGGCTGCCGGAGCTGCGGCTGCAGCAGCCATGCTACGGTGGCAGCAGCAGCGTGGCTTGCTAGCCACGTTTTGCTGCTGCCCAGCAGTTTTACAAATTAAAATTTTTTTTTTTTTGGAAAATCATTAAATCAGATTTTCAGTATATTGAGCAGATTTTCAGTTAAATATTTCCATAATTTTATTCTTTAATCTAATTAAAATTACTAGGAAAGTATAATTGGATAGAATCTTTAGGTGGTTATGAATTACTTAAATGTTTTATCAACTTACCATAATTAAGAATATTTGATATTTTGATTGATGGCAAGTATAATATGTGATATTATGATGTGGCTTTTATATATTTTGATATAATTGCTATGTATGACTAGTATGGCCCAAATTAAGTTAGAAAATACGATCTGCGCATCGTGATGTATTCTTGTAATTTTAAATACGATCTGCGTATCGTTAAGTATTTTTGTAATTTATTTAATTTAGTTATTATTTAAATTATTTTGATTCTTATGTAATCCAAAGACGAAGTCCATCAAGAGAAGGCCCATGGATAAGGTGGATGGAGATCCATGAAGAGTCCAAGAATGAGCCATTGATGATTAGTTCTTAGGATTAAGGGCCATACTAGATCATTTTATTTTCGCATTTTATTATTCTTTAAAATGCTTATAAGTTTATTGTATGTTGGTTGATGATGCGCTAGAGTTCACTAATTCATAACAACATAATAAACTTAGGTCCCGTAAATATTAAGGTTGCTTTTCCAAACATAAAGTACTTATCAAACCCTTAATTAATAGTAATAGGTCATGCCTCCGCAGGGTGTTATCATTAATTTTGGGAATATAAGGTAAAATTGCGAATTTTACAACTTAGTTTGGTTGTCCTTAACAAAATTATCAAAAGCGTTTTGAATTTTGAAGCAAGAGATAGTTAAGCATGCGATGTTTATCCATCTAAACAAGAGTTATAATTTGTTATAATTAGTAAAAGAGTTTACTTACCTTGATAATGTAACGTTAAAGATAAGGCCTCTGTCTGCTTAGTGTTGCATGTTGATAGGATCTTGTAAAACACTTATTCAAATGGGACATTAAAATTGAATAGGTGATCAACCTAGAAACCTTTGCATGTTTTAGGTTACTTTATAAACATAAAATTGAACTTTACTTTATTTGTCTGTAGATACTATGTCTAATAACAACAACAACAACAACTCCGGTTTCAACATTCGTCCTTTTCTGGAAAAGGACAGACTGAATGGTGAAAATTTCCTTAATTGGGAAAGGACCTTAAGACTTGTTTTGAGGTCTGAGGGTCGAGAGGATGTCATAGAAACCCCACTTCCCGTGATTACCGATGAGTCAACCGGCGGACAAACGTCGTGCTAAGCGTGCAAATGATAGGTTCATGCCGATCACTTGCTTGATGATAGCAGCCATGGAGTCGGACCTCCAAAGGAGGTTCGAAACCAAGGATGCTTATACCATCATGCAAGAGCTGCGGGCTATGTTTCAAACACAAGCCCGAGTTGAGCGGTATGAGACTAATAGGGAGATACTTGAATGTCAAATGAAGCCGGGTCAAGCTGTTGGCCCCCATGTTTTCGCGATGATGGGTCTTTTCGAAAACATGGAACGACTTGGATTCCCTTATAGGGTTGAGTTGGCTACTGACATTATTCTCCACTCATTACCTGACAGTTTCAATCAGTTCAGAATGACCTACAATATGAATGAGTTTGAAAAGACTTTGCAAGAGTTGCATGGATTGTTGGTCAACGCTGAAAGGAACATCCCTAAGGTTGAACCAAAGAAAGAGGTTTTGATGGTTCAAAAAGGGAAGGGGTTTCAAGAAGAAATGGGCAGGAAAGAAGGACAAAAGCAAGCAAGTTGCCACTGTTGCTGAAAAACCTAAGCCAACCGCCAAGCCAAAGGTCGCTGCGGAAAGCAAGTGCTTCCATTGTCACAAGAGAGGACACTGGAAGAGGAACTGCCCGGTATACTTGGAAGAAAAGAAGTCTGGGGCTTCCACTTCATGTATATATGTTATAGAAATCAATTTGACTTCTACTTCTTTATGGGTATTTGATACCGGCTGTGGTTCTCACATAGTTAATGATGTGCAGGGACTAAGAAGAAGTAGGAGGCTGGCAAAAGGCGAGGTAGAGCTACGCGTTGGAAATGGAGCACGAGTTGCTGCACTTGCCATAGGAAACTATAGTCTACACTTGCCATCTGGGCTTATTTTTGAACTAAATAATTGTTATTTCGTTCCTTCAATAACTAAGAACATAATTTCTGTTTCAGTTTTGGATTCTGAAGGGTTTTGTTTTGAAATAAAGAACAAGTGTTGTTCCATTTCTTACAATAATATGTTCTATGCCAATGCTAAATTGATAAATGGCTTATATGTGCTTGATAAGTCGTTACAAATCTATAACATAGATAGCAAGAAACAAAAATCAAATGATTCCAACCTAACCTACATTTGGCATTATCGAATGGGTCATATAAACCAAAAGCGTATTCACAAGTTACAAAAGGATGGTATAATTCCATCATTTGATTTTGAATCATTTGATGTATGTGAATCATGCTTAATGGGAAAGATGACAAAATCACCATTTACTAGAAAAGGTGAAAGGGCCAGCGATCTTTTAGGACTCATACATACAGATGTGTGTGGTCCTATGAGCACAAAGGCAAGGGGAGGGTTTAACTACTTCATTACATTCACTGATGATTTGAGTAGATATGGATATATATTCTTAATAAAACATAAGTCGGAATCTTTTGAGAAATTCAAAGAGTTCTAAAATGAAGTACAGAATCAACTTGGTAAGACAATAAAAGCACTACGATCCGATCGTGGTGGTGAATATTTGAGCCAAGAATTTGATGATCATCTAAAGGGTTGTGGAATTCTTTCACAATTAACTCCACCAGGAACACCACAGTTGAATGGTGTATCTGAAAGGAGGAACCGAACCTTGCTAGATATGGTTCGATCGATGATGAGTCTTGCTGATCTTCCGATTTCTTTTTGGGGATACGCTCTCGAAACTGCTGCACACACACTAAATAGGAGCCCGTCAAAGGCTGTAGAAAAGACTCCATATGAGTTATGGAATGGAAAAACTCCAAACTTGTCTTTTCTTAAAATCTGGGGATGTGAGGTCTATGTAAAGCGGTTACTATCAGACAAGCTTGCACCCAAGTCAGATAAATGTCTCTTTGTGGGATACCCAAAAGAGACAAGGGGTTATTACTTCTATCACCGTCAAGAGAACAAAGTGTTTGTTGCTCGTGATGGTGTCTTTCTTGAAAAGGAATTTGTTTCTAGAAAGACAAGTGGGAGTAAAATAATTCTCGAAGAAATTCGAGATGAGCAACAAATAAACGTGGTTCACACCATGTCAGAGACGGCCCGACAAGACGAAAGTCTAGTTCAGGAGATGATGTATTCAACGCATGAACCTCCTACCGTCCCAATTGAATCAAGTGAAGATCTTCAAGGAGTTGGAGAGAACACTTCTCTTGATGCTCAGGCCCCGCGTAGATCTAGTAGAGAAAGGATTCCAAACAAGAGGTTGGTTGATTTCCTGTTAACTGAAAACTCTGAAATTATGATTTTGGAGAATTCAGAGCCTACTACCTACAAACAAGCTTTGACGAGCCCAGACTCTGAGAAATGGCTTGAGGCCATGAAATCCGAGTTAGACTCCATGTCTGAGAATAAAGTTTGGACCCTGGTCGACTTGCCTAATGGGTTAACCCTATTGGATGCAAGTGGGTGTTCAAGTTGAAAACAGACAAAGATGGGAATGTCTATGTATATAAAGCAAGACTGGTTGCAAAAGGATTCAGACAAATTCATGGTATAGACTATGATGAGACCTTTTCTCCAGTAGCAATGCTTAAATCAATTCGGATACTTTTAGCGATTGCTGCATTTTATGATTATGAAATTTGGCAGATGGATGTCAAAACTGCATTCTTGAATGGGTTCTTGAATGAGGATGTGTACATGACACAACCTGAGGGTTTTGAGGATCCAGAAAATCCTAAAGGGTTTGCAAGCTTCAGAGATCCATTTATGGAATGAAGCAGGCATCTCGGAGCTGGAATCTTCGATTTGATGAAGCAATCAAGAAATTTGATTTCATCAAAAGCGAAGAAGAATCTTGTGTCTACAAGAAGTTTGGTGGGAGCAGCTTAGTCTTCTTGGTATTGTATGTAGATGACATACTACTCATGGGAAATGACATACCAATGCTTGAGTCAGTCAAGGAATGGTTAAAAAGTTGTTTCT
This sequence comes from Beta corolliflora, assembly GCA_947648045.1. Lineage (NCBI taxonomy): Eukaryota > Viridiplantae > Streptophyta > Magnoliopsida > Caryophyllales > Amaranthaceae > Beta > Beta corolliflora. The sequence goes on from CANSZD010002913.1 coordinate 7,686,517, forward strand.
CTATGAAGGACCTGGGAGAAGCTGAGTACATACTAGGAATCAAAATCCATAGAGATAGGTCTCGAAGGATGATTGGACTAAGTCAAGAAACTTATATTGATAAGGTTCTTACAAGGTTCAACATGGAAAACTCGAAGAGAGGTTTCGTTCCCATGTCACATGGCATATCGCTTAGCAAGAGTCGGTGCCCGATCGAACTCGATGAGTTAAAGCGAATGAGTAGCATTCCTTATGCTTCGGCTATAGGATCTATCATGTATGCCATGATAAGTACTCGACCGGATGTTGCATATGCCTTGAGCATGTATAGCGGAGTTCCAAGCAAATCCAGGAGAAGCACACTGGATTTAGCCTAAGAGCATCCTCAAGTACTTGAGAAGAACTAAAGGCATGTTCTTAGTTTATGGGGGACAAAGGGAGTTGGTTGTTGAAGGTTACACGGATGCAAGCTTCCAAACCGACGAGAGATGATTACCGCTCTCGGTCGGGGTATGTCTTTCGTCTAAATGGAGGAGCAAAGTGAGTGGAAGAGCTCAAAGCAAAGCACCGTAGCGGACTCTACGACAGAATCGGAATATTTAGCGAGCGGTTGAAGCGGCTAAAGAAGCGATTTGGATCAAGAAATTCTTGACGGAGGCTGGATATCGTACCTAGTGCTCGGAAGGGATTGAGTTGTTCTCGTGATAACAATCTTGCTATTGCGCAAGCAAAAGAACCGAGATCACATAACAAATCCAAACATGTAATGAGGAAGTATCACCTCATTAGGGAGATTGTTGACGGGGAAGGATGTCGGGATCTGCAAAGTTCACACGGATGAGAATGTGGCTGATCCGCTCACTAAACCACTACCTCAACCCAAGCATGAGTGTCACGCTAGGGCTATAGGCTTGAAGCAAATGTTAGAGTGGCTTTAGATTGTACTAGGTTTAGAGAAACTTGTTACAATGTAAAGACATGGTTTTGCGATTTATGTTTATAAGAATAAATTTTATATTATTTAATTATTGGTTTAGTATTAAATAAAATGTCCAAAATATATCTTGAATTTTATGGTTTTGTCAAATATGTGATTTGATAAATGAAACACCATAAGTGAACAAAATTCATAGAATATTAAAAGTTCCTAATCTAAGTCATTAAACTGGACATGAATGACTTGTTAAAGGGATTAGCATATAAGATTGATTGATAGCATCGTTTCATGGGCTATAGAAACATAGAGATGTTTAATCAATCATATGGATATGTTTAGTTGATACATAGTCGAACTAGACCTGCTTAGAAGTTTTATAACTTCAAAATTATATTAGTAGATTCCTTAAACATGAGTGGAACATTACTTAGCCCAATGATTGGTATAACTTTGATACTGTCAAACGTCATGCCGTAAAAGGGGACTATAAAGGCAGCATTCAGGTTGTGCTAAAAATTGAGTGGGAGTATTGATTACCATAAGATTGAAAAGGTCCTCCTATACAAGATAGGATAGGTGTCTTGGCCCCTTGAAGAGCGAAAATTGAAAAATGCATGGCCGTGCTCAAATGGATCATTCGATGATCATTTGTTTGTCAATTCGAACTCAAAATTTCAAGGATTAATTTGAAAACTAGTATGGATGATATGTAAATATGATCAGACTATCAAATTAAGACATTAAGAGACTTGAGGAAATTAAACATTGCACACTCGTCTCGGACAAGTGGGAGATTGAAGGATTTATGTCCTCGACTTAAATGCAATTACTAATTATATTATGGATCGTATTATAGAGATAATAAATTCGTTCTATTGGGTCGTCTATACGTCTTGCTAGAGAATGCTATAGAACTTTGGGTTAGGAAATAATAAACCCAAAGCCCAATATAATGGATCCTATTAGGTCACACAAAATACTTGGATCAACAAAAGAAACCTAGAGCCCATAAGGGGCCCTAGGGTGGCCGGCCAAGAGGAAGAGAGAGGAGAATTGATTCTCCTCCTAACCTAATTATATCTATATATATTTGGTTAGGCAATAAGGAAAGATACAAGATATTTTTCATTATTCTTCTCTCTCATATTCTTTCCAAAAGTCACAAAAACTCCATTAAAGTAGAAGAAGAATTTCTTCCTTCCAACTAGCATTGGTGGAGTGTTGATCCGGGTTAGTGGACCAAGTAGAGCAATCGCAATTGAGGTTCTTAATCCGGGTTATTCAAGCTTTGTGGAATTCACGCTTCAAAGGTAAATTTCTAACTATTATGTGATCCTTGAATGTATATGCATGAGATCCTGTTTTAAGTGCTTATGAATTTGATTCATGAAATTCCGCTTAGAGTACTTATATAATCCTACAGTTATGTTATCCACGATACTTAAAAGTTTTATTGTCTCTTAGCCTGTTATGGCTTAAAGCATGTGCATTTGTAATCCACCATACTTGAAGTTTCATTATCTCTTAGCCTGTCATGGCATGAGGCATGTGCGTTTTTAATATTTAATAATAAAATTTATAATTAACATTATCAAGAACAATGCAATGCATAGATCTAAATTGGACTAGCTTTATACCTTTGATTATGATAATGTCATTGTATTTGTTAAATCAATGTATCTTTGGTTTTTAAGAACAACTATTATCTCATATGGCCTGAAATCTAAATCTGTGCATCAGTGCATATGTGTATTCCTTAATTCAAATTATCGAGCACAGTCGAATGCATATGTCTGAACTGGAACACTTATTACTTTACTTTAATAATGTGCATTGTTAAATCAATGTTTCTTTCTTGTGTTTTCTCTTTCTTCTTTCTTTTGTATAGTTTTTCCGAAGTCCACCTCATGCTCTCCGGGCAACCAAAAGTAGTGACCTAGTTGTATGGATTTTCTGATCAAACATGATCAAAAGTACAATATGCGTATCGCGTGTATGTATCATACTGGATTGTTGGCCCAAAAACATTAGGATAAGTATTCTGTAGCTGAAAGTTTTGAATATTAAGTTGGTAACACTTTGTTTGGACAAGAGGTACGGGGTCCCTTTTAAATAGAATGTTGTTATCGCTACCCAGTTGTTACCAGCATTTGTGGTAGGTCCACAATGGCTCATTATGAAACTTCAAAGTTGAGAAAAGAGAAAAAGTTGTACTAAAAATACAAGATATCGTTCAGATAAGAATTAGAAGTTCACTAAAGAAGAGAGTTGGTTAATTAGATTGACAGTAGGTGGTTTAAGAATCTGTAATTAGATTAGTGTCGGGCTTGCTTAAAGCCTGCTTGTTTGCAAAAAGGATGTCTAGAATTCTTCCGGAAGGGTTTGTCTTGCTCTTTTTTTGCATAAGTTGTAAATGTTGGAGTATTGCTTTAAAATTTGTTAGTTATTTAAGTTCTATTTTCTAGTTACAGTAAATAGATCATTGATTAGTTGTTGACTTGGCCTAGTATAATGGGTTTGCATAGTTGAGAATTTGTAGTGAGTAGTGGGCCCATGTTCCATCCACTTAGTTCACGTTTCCCAATTTCTAGCTATTGTTTGTTTAGTGTGTTAATGTTATATAAAGCCTTGTACTTTGTTTTTCTAATGAAAAAAGTACTCTCTATTTTTCCGACATTCCCTGTTTACTTCTTATTATTTCTCTCCTCTCTAATATTCAACATGGTATCAAGAGCCAAAATGATCTAGAGGGCTAGTGAGGTCCAAACACATATTATAAAAAAAATAGAGAGTTGAAATCCTGTCAAATGACATCAAGCAATTTTTCTCTTCCTATTCCCATATTCAATGGTGAAAATTACCACTCTTGGGCTATAAAAAATTAAAGCTTACTTAAAAGCTTTGACTTTATGGGATGTGGTAGAAAATCATGCTACTCCCTCCACTCTTCCAAACAATCCTACTGTAGCCCAAACAAAAAAAAAATATGAAGAAGATATGGCAAAGAAGGCAAGGGCGCTCTCTTGCTTACATTCGGCCTTGTCGGAAGGGATTTTCACACTTATAATGTCATGTGAAACTCCTAAAGAGGCGTGGGAAATGCTCAAGGAGGAGTTTGAAGGCAATAGTCAAACCAAGTTGATGTAAATTTTAAATCTCAAAAGGGAGTTTGAGATGCTAAGCTTGAAAAAGTCTGAAGGTGCCAAGGAGTACGGAAATCGAATGATGGCTATTTTCAATCAAATAAAGCTCCTTGGTGGTGATTTTTCAAGTCAAAGAGTAGTAGACAAGCTTCTAGTAACTCATCCGGATAGGTATGAAACCAAAGTTTCTACTTTTGAAGATTCACAAATTTTGTCTACTTGAACTTTTGGGGAGTTAATCAATGCACTCCATGCCGTTGATCAAAGAAGACAAATGAGAGGAGAAAATGATGACTCAACCAAACGTGAAGGAGCTTTTTTGGCCAAGACTTCTTATTTTAAGGGGAAAGACAAAATTCCTCAATGTGGTGTATGTAAGAAGCTCGGTCATGAGGAAAATGAATGTTGGCATAAGGGAAAAACACAATGTTTTAAATGCAAAAAATTTGGGCATTTGGCGAAACATTGTAGATCACAAAATGATGAGTAAGCAAGCATGGCACAAGTAGCCTAAGAATAAACATTATTTTAGAGCAATGGGTGAGAAGTGCACCGTGTTGGAGAGAAGTGCTCCACAAATAGATAGTTGGTGAGAAGTGCATCAACGGTGTTGGTGAGAAGTGCATCAACAAATGTTTGGTGACGAGAAGCGCATCACATATGAAGGGAAGTACTTAATAAAAAAAAATTAAAAAATTTTGAAGTAAGGGGGTGGGTTGGAGTATTGCTTCAAAATTTGTTAGTTATTTAAGTTCTATTTTCTAGTTACAGTAAATAGATCATTGCTTAGTTGTTGACTTGGCCTAGTACCATGGGTTTGCTTAGTTGTTGACTTGGCCTAGTACCATGGGTTTGCTTAGTTGAGAATTTGTAGTGAGTAGTGGGTCCATGTTCCAACCATTTAGCTCACGTTTTCCAATTTCTAGCAATTGTTTGTTTAGTGTATTAGTGTTATATAAAGCCTTGTACTTGATTTTTCTAATGAAAAAAGCACTCTCTATTTTTCCAACATTCCTTGATTACTTCTTCTTATTTCTCTCCTCTTTAATATTCAACAGTAAAGTTGCATTATTTGATTGATATATTCAGTTACTTATAAAAAAACCATATATTTTAATTTGTGATTATAAAGTAATTATATTAAAAAGTTGAATGGGTATGAACTATGAAGGAGAGGTCCCGAGATAATGAGATAGAATGTTGGAACATTTATAGGGTAATGGGTTTTGTTAGCTCATATGGGTATATACTAGAAGAGGAGGAGGTCTAGTATGTTAAGATTAGAATGCGCAAAATCACGTGGAGTAAATCAAGCAAGACAGAGGGCTGGTCGCGGGTCGCGACAATCGTCGCGGGTCGCGATCAGGAGGCCGTCGCGACTCGCGATCTGTATCGCGAGTCGCGACGTGGAGTCTGTTTTGAGGCGTGTAATTTTGCGTGGACGGTTTATAACCGTTGTAATGCATTTGTTATCCGTTTTAAGATGATTAAGTACTCTTAATCAGGGGATTAAAGAAGGATGAATGCTGTAACAGCTCTAATCAAGAGGGAAGATTATTCATCACCCTTATTATGTATATGAGTTAAGAGAGAGAAGAAAAATCGGATTTTTTTTTTTCATATTCTAATCTTCTTGCTTTGCTTGAGAGAAAACTTGCTACTTTCTCTTGAGTGTTCTTCACAAACATCAAACACAAAGTTCTTGTTGATTCACTTAGAAGATCATCTAGTGAATTGTTTTCTCCATTGTATCTCATTAGTTATTTCGTGTTAACCCGGTGATCCTAGAGGGGCGAAATTAAACTAATAGGAAAGCGTAGTTTCCGTGCCTTGGAGTGGATATCCGGTTCCCTTGTTTGTTCTCTCTTCTAACAATCTATTAGTTTAATTTTCTTTTTATTTCGGATATGGCTCAATCACTCAAGGACATGACTATGAACTTCCAAAAGTTGGACAAGTTTGAGGGGGTGGGTTATCGAAGATGGCAAAAGAAGATGCACTTCTTGTTGACAACTTTGAATGTGGTGTATGTTCTATCAACACCCATGCCACCATTCCCGAAAGATGGAGAGGAAGAGTCCGTGGAGACTACAAGGAAGAGGACAAAGTGGGAGAATGATGACTACATTTGCCGGGGTCACATCCTCAACTCTCTTACCGACCCTTTGTTCGATCTCTATCAAAATGTGGAGAGTGCAAAGGAACTTTGGGATACTCTTGAGGCCAAGTATATTTCTGAAGATGCTTCAAGTAAGAAATTTCTTGTTAGTAATTTTAATTCATTTAAAATGACTAATGATAGGCCTATTATAGAGCAATTTCATGAAGTTCATCATATTTTGAACCAAATTAGATCACATGGTATGGTGATGGATGAGGCTATTGCCGTAGCCTCAATCATTGATAAATTACCACATTCTTGGAAAGAAACTAAGCATTCCTTGAAACATAGGAAGGAAGATATTTCCATGGAGCAATTAGGAACTCATCTTCGTATTGAAGAGGGTATCCGGGCTCAAGATGGGGTTAAGGATACTACTCCTAGTATTCCTAAGTCTACCGTGAATATGGTAGAGGTTGGTGGGTCTAGTGGGACCAAGAAATCCAACAATAACAACTCTAAAACCAACTTTGCAAACAAGAAGAGGAAGACCCTCACTTGTTGGGTATGCAATGGACCTCATCTCAAGAGGGATTGTCCTTCTAAGAAGAAGAAGACAAAAAATGGACAACCTAGTGTTGTTCAAAACCAAGGTAAAATTGCACATGAACATGTAATTGAAGAAATGAATTTTGTGGCTATGATTTCGAAATTATGTTTGTGCGGAGTTGATGATTCTTGGTGGATAGATTCGGGGGCCTCTAGATATGTGTGCAATAATAAGCACTTCTTCAAGTCTTTGGAAGAATTGGATGATGGTCCAATCTTGTATATGGGGAATGATTCTACGGTAAAGGCCAAGGGTATAGGCCAAGTAGAATTGTTGTTAACCTCGGGAAAGACTTTAACTCTCCGGGATGTTGTTTATGTACCGGAAGTTAGGAAGAATCTTGTGTCGGGGGGTCTTTTGAATAAATTTGGTTTTAAAGTTGTATTTGAATCGGATAAGTTTATAGTTTCTAAGGGTGGTATTTTTGTTGGACAAGGATTTTATTGTAATGGAATGTTTAAATTTAGTATTAATAATGAAATTGATACTAGTTCTATTTACATGCTTGATGTTTCTTCTCTATGGCACAATCGTTTATGTCATGTAAACTATCGTAGATTATATGACATGTCTAAGTTAGGTTTAATACCTTCTTTCGATTTAAAGTTAGAGAAGTGTAAGACATGCATGCTAAATAAGATTACAAAAAATCCTTATCCTAGTGTGACTAGACAAACTGTATTGCTTGAATTGGTGCATAGTGACTTGTGTGATTTTCATAGTTCACGTTCTTTGGGAAATAAAAAATATATTGTAACTTTTATTGATGATTATTCAAGGTTTTGTTACATATATTTATTATTTACTAAAGATGAAGCACTAGAAAAGTTTAAGATCTTTAAGACCGAAGTGGAACTTCAACTTAATGGAAAAATTAAAAGACTTCGGACGGATAGGGGTGGTGAATACTATAATCCTAGCTATTTTAGTTCCATTGGTGTAATTCATGAAACAACCGCTCCATACTCACCTCAAAGTAATGGTATAGCGGAAAGGAAAAATAGGGTTCTAAAAGAAATGGTTAACACCATGCTTTCTAATTCGGGTCTAAATGACGGTTTTTTGGGGTGATGCAATTTTAACCGCATGTTATATTTTAAATCGAGTTCCTAATAAAAGGAATAAGACTACCCCTTATGAACTTTGGTGTAACAAAAAGCCTAATCTCAATTACCTTAAGGTATGGGGTTGTAGGGCAATTGTCAAATTGACGGAACCTAAAAGGAAAACTTTAGGTGAAAAAGGAATTGATTGCATTTTTATAGGCTATGCGGTACATAGCAAAGCCTATAGATTTTATGTCATTGAGCCAAATGATGTTGTCTCTATTCATACTGTGATAGAGTCAAGGGATGCAATATTTGATGAGACTAGATTCTCATCGATTCCTAGACCAAAGGACATGATACCTAGTACTAGTTCCAATGTTGTGGATGACGTTAACAATGATCATGATACTACAACACCGGAAATTAGGAAAAGTAAAAGAATTAGAAAAGAGAAATCTTTTGGACCGGATTTTCAACTATATTTAGTTGAAGGGTCAAGGGAGTCTGTTGTGACTCAAATTTCATATTGTTACAATATGGAGGAGGATCCTAGGACCTTTGATGAGGCTATGAAGTCTCATGATTCTGCTTTCTGGAAAGAGGCAGTGAATGATGAAATGGATTCGATAATGGGCAATCATACTTGGATTTTAGCTAATTTACCCCCCGGATGCAAACCTTTAGGTTGTAAGTGGATTTTCGTAAGGAAAAGGAAGATCGATGGAACCATACTAAAACATAAGGCCCGGTTAGTGGTCCAAGGTTTTAGGCAAAGATATGGTATCGATTATTTTGACACTTATGCTCCGGTTGCTAGAATAGCTACCATTAGACTTTTGATAGCATTAGCTGCGATTCATGGTCTAGTAATTTACCAAATGGATGTTAAAACTGCTTTCCTTAATGGTGAATTGGAGGAGGAAGTGTACATGAATCAACCTGAAGGTTTTGTGGTTAAAGGTCAAGAGACTAAGGTTTGCAAATTAGTTCGATCTTTGTATGGTCTTAAACAAGCACCTAAGCAATGGCATCAAAAATTTGATGAGGTCATTTTGTCTAGTGGGTTCAAAATAAATCAGTCCGATAAGTGTGTATATAGTAAATTTGATAATAACGGTAATGGAGTTATAATTTGCTTATATGTTGATGATATGCTCATCTTTGGGACTGATTTGGAACAAGTGGAAAAAACCAAAGTCTTTCTCTCTTCTAGCTTCTCCATGAAAGATTTGGGTGAAGCGGATGTTATTCTAGGTATTAGAATAATGAGAGGTAAAGGGTCAATTTCTTTATCACAATCTCATTACATTGAGAAAGTGATCAAGAGGTTTAATGAATCGAATTCGACTCATTTTGCTACTCCGATGGATCCTAGTGTTCACTTGGTTCCGAGTAGTGGTACTCCTATTTCACAATTGGAGTATGCAAGCTTAATTGGAAGCTTGATGTATGCTATGACTAGCACTCGACCGGATATAGCTTTTGCTATTGGTAAACTCAGTAGGTATACTAGTAATCCTAGTATGTTGCATTGGCAAGCATTGAGAAGAGTGTTAAGGTATTTGAATAAAACCTTGGATTATGTCATAACTTACAAAGGAGAACCTTCTATTCTAGAAGGTTACTCGGATGCTAGTTGGATTTCCAACAAGGAAGATTATTCATCCACAAGTGGATGGGTGTTTCTTCTTGGAGGAGGTGCTATTTCATGGGCATCCAAGAAGCAAACATGTATAACGGATTCCACTATGGCATCGGAATTCATTGCATTGGCATCTTGTTGCCAAGAAGCGGAATGGCTAAGGAATGTGTTGAGTGAGGTTGACTTGTGGGTCAAACCTATGTCACCTCTTGCTATTCATTGTGATAGTGCATCAACCATAGCTAAAGCTTATAGTGAAGTCTACAATGGCAAGTCAAGGCACATTGGAGTTAGACATAGCTATGTGCGTGAAATGATAAGGAATAGTTGTATAACTATTAATTTTGTTCGGTCTAGTTTGAACTTGGTGGATACGTTTACTAAACCGTTGTCAAGGGAACTAGTGAACAAAATGAATAAAGGGATGGGTCTTAAGCCTATTGAACAACCTATGGTGAAGGAAAACTCAATTTGATGTCTAATACAACATTAGATCTCAAATTCAATGAGGAAAGTACTTCTCTAGAAGGTTGGGAGCACTTGTTTAACACATCCCGAGGTTAGTGCTTGTTACTACAATGTTAAGAGGTTGATTTTATTTCTTAATAAATCTTTGATAAGTGCTCAATTGTAGGAGCATGTGCGTAAAGATTTACCTATATAAGCTAGAAGTTTGGCCGCTTCACCAAGTCTAAGGCTTGACTTGGAACGCTTATGAATGGATATGGACACCAAGGCTTCATAGGTGTCGGAGGTTAAGAATTATGTTTTATGCTTATGTGTATTTGTATCTTCAATGATTTGTGGTGGTTATATGATTCAAAGCTTTGTCTATCATTATGATCGAAATTATTGTAAAGTTACTTTTACTAAGTGGAAATTCAATCGTAAGATATTTCCATGATGCATGAGCATGTATTGTTTGTGATTTATAGCAAGTTGAAAACTTTTCAACATTACCCTATAAATGGGAGGAGGATTGTTGGAACATTTATAGGGTAATGGGTTTTCTTAGCTCATATGGGTATATACTAGAAGAGGAGGAGGTCTAGTATGTTAAGATTAGAATGCGCAAAATCACATGGAGTAAATCAAGCAAGACAGAGGGCTGGTCGCGGGTCGCGACAATCGTCGCGGGTCGCGATCGAGAGGCCGTCGCGACTCGCGACTCGCGATCCGTATCGCGAGTCGCGACGTGGAGTCTGTTTTGAGGCGTGTAATTTTGCGTGGACGGTTTATAACCGTTGTAATGCATTTGTTATCCGTTTTAAGATGATTAAGTACTCTTAATCAGGGGATTAAAGAAGGATGAATGCTGTAACAGCTCTAATCAAGAGGGAAGATTATTCATCACCCTTATTATGTATATGAGTTAAGAGAGAGAAGAAAAATCGGATTTTTTTTTTTCATATTCTAATCTTCTTGCTTTGCTTGAGAGAAAACTTGCTACTTTCTCTTGAGTGTTCTTCACAAACATCAAACACAAAGTTCTTGTTGATTCACTTAGAAGATCATCTAGTGAATTGTTTTCTCCATTGTATCTCATTAGTTATTTCGTGTTAACCCGGTGATCCTAGAGGGGCGAAATTAAACTAATAGGAAAGCGTAGTTTCCGTACCTTGGAGTGGATATCCGGTTCCCTTGTTTGTTCTCTCTTCTAACATAGAACACAAAGAATATTACACAAAGTCTCAACTGGAACAAACCCGATATGACACGATTTTGAGAATTATATAATCTGAATATAGCCCTAACTATATTCAAGCACCATGGAATACATAGATCTAAATTGGATTATCTTTAATTTATACCTTTGATACGACAATAATGTGCAATATTATTTGTTAAACCAATTGTTGTTTAACAAAAATTATTCTCTCTTATGGTGTGAATCATGTGCATGTGTATCCCTTAGTTTACAAATTATCGTGTACAGTGCAATGCTTACGTCTGAATTATTGGATCACTTATTACATTACGTTAATAATGTGCTTTGTTAAAACAATGTATCTTTCTTGGGTTTTCACTTTCTTCTTTCTTTTGTACTTCCTCCGTCCCATAATAAGTGAAACACTTACTATTTTAGAACGTTTCAAAATAAGTGAAACATACCTTAAATGGAAAAAAGAAAGTGACAAAATGACAAGAGTACCCCATCACAAACTTGGGTAGTTTGTTTTTCTCTCTTCTTCTTTTGATAAAGTAAAGGATTTTTTGTCAGAAAGTACCTTATAAATATCACTTTTTGTGAAAAAGTACCTTATATAAAAAATGTTGTTAAAAAGTACCTTTTACCATTTTTTTTGTTGCAACTTAGCACCTTTTGCCGGATTCCAAGCGTTGACCGAAAATTCCGGCGTTGACCACACCACGTGACAAGCACGTGATCATTAAACAACCCAAAACAACCCCCCTGCACACCCACTACCACCCCATCCACCACCCACTACCACCCCTCCCCTCCCCGGCCCACCCACCGCCACCCCTCCCTCCCCCGGCCCACCCACCGCCACCCCCTCCCACCCCATCTCCCAACCACTACCACCCCTCCCCCTCCCCGGCCCACCCACCGCCACCCCTCCCTCCCCTTCCCCACACACTGCCACCCCCTCCATCCCCTTCCCCATACACGCCACCCTATCTACCACCCACTGCCACCCCTCCCCTCTCCCGGCCCACCCACCGCCACCCCCTCCCACACCCATCCCCCACCCACTACCCCCCCCTCCCCCCGGCCCACCACCGCCACCCCATCCCCCACCCTTGCCACCCCCTCCTCCCCTTCCCTTCACACACTGCCACCCCCTCCCTCCTCCCCTGACCACCAAAACCCCCTTCCTTCCCCTGCACCCGCAACCATGACCCACCCATTTGAAGATACTTGAACAAGATTACCTACAAAGCTAGCAATATTGACCAAGGTCGAAAAATTATGAGGAAAAGCCATGACCCAACTTCTAAACCTTACCCTTCCCAGTGAGAACACCAACGTTACCTTTGCGGTCTTCCTCTTCACCTAATTATGAGAGTGGCGATGTGATGAAGAAGGGTGGTGGTGAGGAGAGAGATTGGGACGAGGAGGATAAAGGTGGGGTTTTGTGGAGTAGGCGGGAGAAGAGGTGGAGAGTTGAGGAAGATCTGGCAGCCATTGATGGGAGGAGAGAGAAAAAGTGGGGAGAATGAGGATTGTGCGGGGGGTTTTTGCGGGGTTTTTTATTTGTTGGGAAGTGGGGTGGCGGTGGGTGTGGTTGGGGAAGGGGAGGGAGGGGGTGGCAAGGGGTGGGGGGAGGGAGGAGAGGATGGCGTGTGGGTGGGGATGGGTGGGTTGGTGGCAGTGGCGATGGAGTGGGGAAGGGGGGTCATTTTGGCTGGGTTTTTAGTTTATTTAATGATCACGTGCTTGTCACGTGGTGTGGTCAACGCCGGAAATTTCAGTCAATGCCCGGAATCCGACAAAAGGTGCTAGGTTGCAACAAAAAAAATGGTAAAAGGTACTTTTTAACAACATTTTTTATATAAGGTACTTTTTAACAAAAAGTGATATTTATAAGGTACTTTCTGACAAAAAGCACTAAAGTAAAGGGTATTTTATGACTTTTTGGCTTTTGAAAGTGATGTTTATTAAATATTGTGCCCAATTCCTATGTTTCACTTATTATGGAACGGAGGAAGTATAGTTTTTTCGAAATAAACCTCGTGTCTCTCCGGTCTACAAAAAGCAGTGACCTTGGTTGTATGAATTTTCATATCAAACATACTCGAAAGTGCAATATTTGTATCGCGTGTATCATAGTGGTTAGAGGTAACAAATCAGAGTTCAGTAGGATTGTTGGCCCAAAAAGTTAGATTGGTTTGAAGTAATCTATAGCAGAATGTTTTGCATGAGAAATTAATAAATTGTTAACACTTTATTTGGATATGAAGTAGTGGCAAAAAAGGGAGGGAACGAAAAGGAAGGAGAGGAAATGGGAGAGGTCAGGGAGGGATTTATTTTTCCTCCCTCTTTAATGATTACATATTTACATTCCCTTTTATATTGGAGAGATTTGGAGAGAAATTGAAACTCCACTGTCTCCCTCCCTTTTTTCCCATCTCTTTCCTTTCCCTTTCATGTTGCTATCCAAACAAGTAAAGTTATCAAATTACATATCTTACATTTCAATCCAATAAATTAAACCTTTTATTGTCGTTGCTTTAATGGATAATATTGAATGATACTCCCTCTGTATTTTTTGTTCGATTTCATTCATCATACATTCGGCTGTACCATGTGCATGGTACACCCAAGACTAATTTTTGCTCATTTGCTCATTTGAAACTCTCCTTTTTAGTATTTTTTGCTCATTTAGATGGATTTCAAATGAGCAATGAGCAAAAAAATAGCCTTGGGTGTACCATGCTCTCAAGGTACACCTAGGTGTGATAAATTTGTTATTTTTGTGCTTCCTACTTGAAATCTTGACATTATTCACAATTAGAAAGAATCTTCTTAAATTTACTCAATATATAAGAAAAAATATAGTCATGCGGAGTCTTGTTTTATTTAAAACTTTATTAATATTCAATCGTTATAATTTTCACAAATATGTAATGAAAGTTAATTAAGGTCAAAGAAGTGCATTGACAAAAGCGTACAGTTAAAGTAGGAAGAGCAGAAATATATAGAGGGAGTATTCTAAAGCAATGAATATATATGTTAACTGACTTGGCAACTTGAAACCATTAAAGTAACTTGCAATCTAGTAATAGAAAATATCAAGGGCTAGGCTGCCTAAAAAAAATATTTCCTCCGTCCATAATTGATGTTTTCATTTCTCATTTTCACGTTTATCAATGCACATTTTGTATCATCAATATCTCTAATGACATATTTATAAAATTGTTAAAAGTAATTTTTCATAATATGTATTCAATGAAACGAATCAAACAAGACCCCGCATGACTATGCTTTTTTCTTATATATTGGAAATAATTTATAAGATTCTCTTTACTTGTAAACTACATAACTAGATCTTTTGGGTACAATTTCATTTCAGTTTAGTTCACCTCAACACTTTCCTCTTAATTTTTTTTTACTTCAGTTCAGTTTAGTTCAGTTCAACCCAAAAGAACAGAGCCTAAGTAATAACTAGGAATTAATGGCATTGATCCACGCACAATTTTGTCTCAATGTACATATTTCTATAATTTTGATTTTAGCAACAAATGATTCTATATATTAATGATCAATATTATATTTTAGAAAATGTTGAAGACAAATATTAAGGTGAGAAAGTGAATATTCAGCTGCTGTCATTCACAGTGAGCAAGAAGATTAAGGATGAGGTTGGTAGCCAAAGAGAATGACTACTCCACCTTGATATATTATATGGTGATGTGTTTGATATGTCTTTACAAAACACTTAGCCTCCCTTATATACTAGGAAACTTTACAAGGCAATAATCCCGAGGATGATTCATCACATGATCCAATGTAAAGACAAAATATACTAGACACCTAGGCTAGTTATCATGTGGCTTGCACATGATTAATATTAAAATCCTTTACACTCCCTCTCAAGATGAGAGTGAGCTGAAGCTGAAGCTTTCACTCCCATCTTGCTGAGAAGTCTATTGTACTGACTCACAGGAAGTGCCTTGGTGAGAACATATGTTAGTTGCTCCCTTGAGGGTACGTAGGAGGTTTTAATGGTGCCTTGCTTTGCTTTTTCTCTGATGAAGTGGCAGTCTACCTCAATGTATTTGGTTCTTTCATGATATACAGGATTAGCTGCAATGGAAAGAGCAGCTTGATTGTCACACTTAAAAGGAGCTGCTTTGAATTTCTTCAGCCCCAAATCTTTGAGAAGTGACATGAGTCATGTCACTTCACAAGTGGTGAGAGTCATGGCTCTGTACTCAGCTTCAGTTGAGGACCTTGCAACTACAGTTTGCTTCTTGCTTTTCCAGGAAATAGGAGATGTGCCTAGCAATATGCAATAGCCAGTAGCGGATCGTCTAGAGAAAGGACAAGAAGCCCAATCTGAGTCACAGTAGGCAGTAAGTTTGGCTGCTGCATTATTTGCCAGTAGAATCCCTTGTTGAGGAGCATGTCTGATATACCTTAAACTCTTTTTGCAGCTTGCATGTGTATAGATTTGGGAGCTTGCATGAATTCACTCAAGAGTTGGACTTAAAATTTGATATCAGGCCTGGAGATGGTAAGATAAATCAATTGTCCCACCAACCTCCTATAAGGCTCAGGATTAGATAGACGTGTTCCCTTTTGAGGCTCTAACTTCACATGTGTGTCAAGAGGAAGCTTGAGTGACTTCTGTTTGTCAACACCATGCTCTTTAAGGAGATCGAGTGCATATTTTCTTTGAGAGACAAAAATGCCTTGATTAGATCTTGTGAAATCCATTCCTAGGAAATAGCTCAGGTCTCCCAGATCTTTCATGTGAAATTTAGTGCTTAACAAATGTTTCAGCTTTGCTATTTCTTTCGGACTGTTACCTGTGATGATAAGATCATCAACATAGATGAGTATTGCTGTGAATGTATCATCTCCCTCTTGAATAAATAGAGAATGATTAGCCTGAGACTGCACAAACCCAAATGAGGTCAAGGCAGTGGAAAATTTTGCAAGCCACTGTCTGGGTGCTTGCTTGAGCCCATACAAGGCCTTCTTTAACTTGCATACTAGAGTTTCAAACTCCCTCTGTCTCCTTGAACTCTAAGAATCACAATAACCCAATGGAATCTGCATATAAATATCTTCTTTCAAATCTCCATGCAAGAAAGCATTTTGCACATCCATTTGACATGTGTGCCATTGATTCATTGCAGCCACTACTAGCAATGCTCTAATCGTGCTCAATTTGGCTATAGGAGCATATGCATGAGTATACTCAATTCCCTTCTTCTGATTGCAACCTTGTATAACAAGTCTTGCTTTCTTTCTTTCAATAAATCCATCTGCCTTGTATTTAGTTTTGTATACCCACCTGCATTCAATAGCTTTTCTACCAGGTGGGAGAGTAGTAATCTATCATGTTTCATTCTCAACTAAGGCTTGTATCTCCTTGTCCATAGCCTCTACCCAGCCTGGCTGAGTAGCAGAATTATAATAGGACCTAGTCTCTTCAGCTTCACTGGCTTGTTCTGCAGTGTTGTGAGAATGAGAAGTAACATAGTCATTCATCCAGAATGATAGCTTAGATATCCTGCTAGACTTCCTTATAGGTACAGAGGTTCAAGAGGAGGTATAGGAGCAAGTGAGGCAGTTTGTGGTTCAGTTTTAGTGTTTGTGTTTAGGTTTTCAGTGGTTTGATCAGGGTAAGTGTCTTCAACTAAAGGTTGTGAGGGAAGTTGAATAGGCACATGGTTCATGAAATTTTTGTAGGTATTGTTTAGCATAGGAAATACATGTTCATAGAACTGTACAACCCTAGACACAAATTGTTTCTTGTCAAGTAAACTTTCAAGCTCATAGCCTTTTTATGTTACTGGATAGCCTAGGAATAAGCAAGGTACTGCTCTTGCCTTAAACTTATCCTTTTATCTATCATGGTTGTAAGCCATGGCTAAACAAGTAAATGGCTTTAACTCATGATAGTTAGGAGCCTTATTGAACATCATTTCATATGGTGTTTTGTTTTTAAGCACAGATAAAGGAAGTCTGTTTATAAGGTATGCTGCAATCATGACACAATCACCCCAATAGGATAGAGGTAGTCCTGCTCCGAACCTCAGAGCCCTACTGATTTCAAGCAGATGTCTATGCTTTCTCTCCACAACCCCATTCTGTTGTGGCTTGTCAACACAGCTTGTCTAGTGTATTATACCCTTTTCAGTGAACAAAGAGATACACTCTTTGTCCTTGAACTCTAGAGCATTATCTGACCTGATTATTTTTACATTTCTGTCAAATTAATTCCTTGCATACACATAGAAATTCTTAATAGTTACAAAAGAGTCAGACTTATTTTTGAGTAGATGTACCCAAGTTGCTCTAGTAAAGTCATCAACTATAGTTAGGAAAAACCTGTATTTTCCTTTGTAGGGAACCTTATATGGTCCCCATATATCAATGTGAATTAGGTCAAAGCGTCCTGCCACTTTGGTTTCACTTAAAGGAAAACATTGTTTTGTAAGCTTGGCCATAGGACAAGAGAGACATATTTCACTTTCAGGTTTCTTAACACGATCTTTCAAAAAGGAATGTGTTTGAGCTTAGTAAAAGGTGCATGACCTAATCTAACATGCCACAGAGAGTAATCAATGAGTTTTGCATTGTAAGATTTCAAATCATTACAAACATTGTCATTAAAAAACTTGTTAACAACACAACATCCATCATTAGTGTCAGCTACACTTAAAACAGAAAATTGGTTAACATTTGCCTTGAATTTAATAAACTATCTGTCATGTTGTGTTTCTTGTGTTGTGTTTTTGTTGGTAAGAAATCTTGAATCTTGGCTTAAGTTGGGTTGATTTTGTAAGTAGTAAAGTCCACCAGCGGCAGTCCCTATGTCCTTAATTCTCTGAGTTGTGCAATCCTGCAGATAACAATAGTCTTTGTGAAACAACACACAACAATCATCATTTTCACACAACTTTTGAACTGAGAGCAAGTTTTATTTGAATGCAGGAACAAACAAAACATCTTTCAGTTCAATGCCATTAGCAAGGTGAGCATTTCCCATATGAGTTACATAAGCAACTCCCCCATTAGACAGGTTGATTTTTGGTCTATGCAACAATTATTTTACATCATGTAGCTTGTCTAAATTAGCTATCATATGATCTAGGGCACCTGAATCTATGATCCAGGTAATATTTATATTTTTCACATAGTGACATGTTATCATACCTGCAAAATGGGTATCAGTTTCGTCATCAGTGTTCTCACACTGCTTGACAGCTGCATTACTTGAGCTTTCACCCAATTTCACCATGTTCTGAAGCTGTTGTGCTATTGCTGCAACAAGCTCAATTTGGCTATAGGAGCATTTGTGTGAGTATACTCAATTCCCTTCTTCTGATTGCAACCTTGTATAACAAGTCTTGCTTTCTTTCTTTCAATAGATCCATCTGCCTTGTATTTAGTTTTGTATACCCACCTGCATTCAATAGCTTTTCTACCAGGTGGGAGAGCAGTAATCTACCATGTTTCATTCTCAACTAAGGCTTGTATCTCCTTGTCCATAGCCTCTACCCAGCCTGGCTGAGTAGCAGCATCATAATAGGACCTAGTCTCTTCAGTTTCAATGATTTTTCCTACCATGTTAGCAAATTGTTCATTAACACTTGCTGTTGCAACTGGTGTAGCTTCACTGGCTTGTTCTGCAGTGTTGTGAGAATGAGAAGTAACATAGTCATTCATCCAGAATGGTAGCTTAGATATCCTGCTAGACTTCCTTATAGGTACAGGTTCAGGAGGAGATACAGGAGCAGGTGAGGCAGTTTGTGGTTCAGGTTTAGTGTTTGTGTTTAGGTTTTCAGTGGTTTGATCAGGGTAAGTGTCTTCAACTAAAGGATGTGAGGGAAGTTGAATAGGCACATGGTTCATGAAATTTTTGTAGGTATTGTTTAGCATAACATGTTCATAAAACTGTACATCCCTAGACACAAATTGTTTCTTGTCAAGTAAACTTTCAAGCTTATAGCCTTTTTATGTTGCTGGATAGCCTAGGAATAAGCAAGGTACTGCTCTTGCCTTAAACTTATCCTTCTGTCTATCAAGGTTGTAAGCCACGGCTAAACAATCAAATGGTTTTAACTCATGATAGTTAGGAGCCTTATTGAACATCATTTCATATGGTGTTTTGTTTTTAAGCACAGATGAAGGAAGTCTATTTATGAGGTATGCTGCAATCATGACACAATCACCCCAATAGGATAGAGGTAACCCTGCTCCAAACCTCAGAGCCCTGCTCATTTCAAGCAGATGTCTATGCTTTCTCTCCACAACCTCATTCTGTTGTGGCCTGTCAACACAGCTTGTTTGGTGTATTATACCCTTTTCAGTGAACAAAGAGATACACTCTTAGTCCTTGAACTCTAGAGCATTATCTGACCTGATTATTCTTACATTTCTGTCAAATTGATTCCTTGCATACACATAGAAATTCTTAATAGTTACAAAAGAGTCAGACTTATTTTTGAGTAGATGTGCCCAAGTTGCTCTAGTAAAGTCATCAACTATAGTTAGGAAAAATCTGTATTTTCCTTTGTAGGTAACCTTATATGGTCCCCATATATCAATGTGAATTAGGTCAAAGCGTCCTGCCACTTTGGTTTCACTTAAAGGAAAACGTTGTTTTGTAAGCTTGGCCATAGGACAAGAGAGACATATTTCACTTTCAGGTTTCTTAACATGATCATTCAAACAAGGAATGTGTTTGAGCTTAGTAAAAGGTGCATGACCTAATCTAACATGCCACAGAGAGTAATCAAAGAGTTTTACATTGCAAGATTTCAAATCATTACAAACATTGTCATTAAAAAACTTGTTAACAACACAACATCCATCATTAGTGTGATGTTTTTCATTAGTGTCAGCTACACTTAAAATAGAAAATTGGCTAACATTTGCCTTGAATTTCTTACACTATCTCTCAGGTTGTGTTTCTTGTGCTGTGTTTTTGTTGGTAAGAAATCTTGAATCTTGGCTTGAGTTGGGTTGATTTTGTAAGTAGTAAAGTCCACCAGTGGCAGTCCCTATGTCCTTAATTCTCTGAGTTGTGCAATCCTGCAGAACACAATAGTCTTTGGGAAACAACACACAACAATCATCATTTTCACACAGCTTTTGAACTAAGAGCAAGTTTTGTTTGAATTATGGAACAAACAAAACATCTTTCAGTTCAATGCCATTAGCAAGGTGAGCATTTCCCATATGAGTTACATAAGCAACTCCCCCATTAGACAGGTTGATTTTTGGCCTATGCAACAATTGTTTTACATCATGTAGCTTGTCTAAATTAGCTATCATATGATCTGGGGCACCTGAATCTATGATTCAGGTAATATTTATATTTTTCACATAGTGACATGTTATCATACCTGCAAAATGGGTATCAATTTCGTCATTAGTGTTCTTAGACTGCTTGACAGCTGCATTACTTGAGCTTCCACCCAATTTCATCATGTTCTGAAGTTGTTGTGCTATTGCTGCAACAAGCTCAGAGTTCCCAACATTCACTTCAGCATTGTTTGCATTTTTCTTCCTGAAATTATGACCACCATGTCCTCCTTGATTTTTCCCTTTTCCATAACCACCTCTATTCTCTTGAGTATTTTCAAAACTCTTGTTGTATTGTTTGTTTTTGCCCTACCCAAATGGAAAACCAATCTTGAACCAACATTTTTCTGCAGTGTGAGTGTTTCTCTTGCACATAGTGTAGAAAGGTTTGCTATTATTTCTGCTGTAGAGAGCTATTCCTACATTTTCTTCTTTTTCTTTTCCCAGAACTTAATTTTGAGACTCTTCCTGTTGAACAATAGAAGTAGTTGTTTCAACTGCAGGAAGAGTACTCATAAGCAATATCTTGCTTCTCAGTGCCCCATATCCAAGGTCAAAACCATTCAGGAACTAAAAGAGCTTCTGTTCTTCTTTCTGTTGCTCTATTGCTTCAACATATGCAGTGATTTCAGAGTTCACATTGGTGATTGGAGGATAGTCATTCATTGACTCTATGTCTTCCCAAAGCACCCTCAGATCAGTGTAATATTTAGAAACTGGTCTCTCATTTTGTTTAACTTCATAGGTTGTTTTGTTCAGCCTATGCTTCTTGTTTCCATTACTCACAGTAAACCTATTCCTCAAACTCATCCATATTTCTTTGGCTGACTTCATGTACATAACTGACCTCCTAATAGACTCAGTCATGTTGTTTAGAAGCCAAGCTGTAACCATGTTGTTACAAGCTTCCCAGGCTTCTTTTAGAACAGGATCAGTACTGGACTTAGTTAAAGCTCCAGTAACAAACCCTAGCTTTCTCTTTGTTGCAAGAGATATTTCCATGGTCTGTAGTCTCCATTTCTTGTAAGCTGTGTGACGAGTGATATTTATATCACTCTAAACCCCTTATTTATCCCTATATTTAACCTTTCTTTTCTATTTTACCCCCTTTTATATGTTTGTTTTGCTTAAATTGCACCTTTTTGTTTTACTAGCTTTTTTTAGATTTGTGTCTTTGTTTTACTTTTCGAGTTACTTTTTACATTTTTTTCTTGATTCTTTGTAGGTCCAATTAAAATATACTTTTGATTTCACCTATAAAAGCCAAAGGAATGCACAAATGAGGAGTAAAGCATGAATAATGAAGGGACGAAGGCAAATAGGAGTTGAAGAAGCAAAGTTCACAACATGGTTCACTTCAAACTACCATATCTTACAGACCACAACTGATCTTGAATTTATTTAAATTGGAGATTAAAATTTGGCTCGTTATCTTTCCAACGATAGGTCACATGCTTGATTTGGATTAAAGACGATAAAGTTATGGTCATTTGAAGTTGAGCTGTTTGCCCAGTTTTCTTAGGAGCGCCCGCTCCCTTATTCAAAGGAGCACTCGCTCATTGTTATATGGAGCGCCCACTCCCTGGTCGCTCCCTGGTCGCTCCAACTTTCTGCCAATACCAGTTTCCTTAGGAGCACCCGCTCCTATTTATAACGGAGCGCCCGCTCCTTTCAAATTTTCCGGACAACTCTGTTATTTTCGCGACTCATTAATGATGTAAGAGTTGTACATATAAATAGGACTCATCCCTAATTTATGAGGGGGGACCCTAGTTGAGGGAGGATTAGGCTCCATTAGTCTTAGATTAGGAATTTAAGTGAGAGGAAGTCTCAAAACCTAGAGAGAGAAAGTGAGAAAATCAATGAAAAATGGAAGATTTTGGATAATCATCTAGTGACAAGAAGATTTTAAGTTTTCTTTTCATCTATCAATGAGAATTTCTTACTCTCTTTCCTCTTTTGTTTCTTATTTTAATTGTTTTTATTAGATTAATTGTTCATGCTTAGTTTAATTATATGTGGTTTATTTTGTTTAGTTTATTGTTAGATTAATGATTATTATCATGTTATTAGTGCTTGATTTCTCTAAAGTCCTCACTTTTGTATTTATGGAGTAGTTTGTTGGTTAGGATTTGGGTGAAAATCCAACAATGATTGATTTGGGTGTTGGAATATGAAATTAGGGGGTTTGATTGGGCTTATTAATTGATTAATAGCATTGCTTGCATTCTAGTTGGCCACTTGGATGTTTGTTTTATTGATACCTTAATCAAATTGAGAGAGGAGATTAAGGTTGACATTTATGCTATTATCTTGCTTAATAATTCATGAGAGTGAGATTTGAGTGAGGGTTTTGTGGATTGACATTGTGATTATCCCGTGGTTGCATGTCTGAGACCATGAGAGTGGATTAGTTATGTGACTTAGGTAGTTTTATGCACCCTTGAGACACTACAAAAAAACGCTCGTATAGCGACGGAGTTTTAGAAACGGATTTGGATCCGTTTCTAATTTAGAGACGAAAAACTAATAATCCGTTTCTAAAACAATATCGGGACGGATTTTAAAATCCGTCTCTAAATTAGAGACGGATTTTAAAATCCGTCCCTAAGTTAGAGACGGATTTTAAAATCCGTCCCTAAGTTAGAGACGGATTTTAAAATCCGTCCCTAAGTTAGAGACGGAATTATAAAATCCGTTTCTGGTGTGTTTTACCAATTTTTCCAGACTTTGTCAAAAATTTAGATCTAATTTAGAGACGGATTTTGAAATTCCGTCTCTAAATTAGAGACGGATTTTTGCATTCCGTCTCTAATTTAGAGACAGATCTTTAAAATTCCGTCTCTAAATTAGAGACGGATTTTCAAATTCCGTCTCTAATTTAGGGACGGATTTACAAAATCCGTCTCTAATTTAGGGACGGATTTTCAAATTCCGTCCCTAAGTTAGTCAAGTAGATTTGTTTTAAAATGCATTTTCAAATCCGTCTCTAAATTAAAAACGAAAATTCAAATTCGTCTCTAAATTAGAGACGGAAATTCAAATCCGTCTCTAAATTAGAGATGGATTTTCATCTCCGTCTCTAAATTAAAGACGGATTTGAAAATCCGTCTCTAATTTAGACAAGTAGATATTTTTTATAATGCACTTTAGAGACGGAAATTCAAATCCGTCTCTAAATTAGAGACGGAAATTCAAATTTATCTCTAAATTAGAGACGGATTTTTAAGATCTGTTTCTAATATTTCTTTCAATTATTATCAATTCCACACGTAAAAGTAAATAAGTAGTACTTGGTGTAGTTGGTATGAGTTTCTCCTTGTAACTTAGAGGTTACAGGTTCGATTCCTACCAACTGCGGTTCTTGAGAATGGGGATTCCCCTTACCCATTTCCACTGCTTCCAAGAGCCTTGCCTACAAAGCCAGACCGGGTTGACCAGAGCGAGGTTCCGAACCGAGTGAGATTGTGAACCGGTAATGGGACCGGGTTGAACCGAACAACTAACAATAGGTGATTTCAAAAAAACCATTCCTAAACTTAGAGACGGATTTCAAAAATCCGTCTCTAAAATTTGAGACGAATTTTTGAATTCCGTCTCTAAAATTAGAGACGGATTTTTGAAATCCGTCCCTAAAATTAGAGACGGATTTTTGAAATCCGTCCCTAAACTTAGAGACGGATTTTGAAATCCGTCCCTAAACTCAGAGACGGATTTTGAAATCCGTCTCTAAGTTTTTACTACGGAATTAGAAACGAATATTATTCCATCGCTAAATTAGAGACGGATATTTGGGATTCCGTCTTGAAGTTCGTTTAGCGACGAGGACTTTAGTAACGGACATAATCCGTCTCTAAATCCGTCTCTGAGTACATATAGCGACGGATTTTGACGATTTAGAGACGGATTATGTCCGTCGCTATAGAGTGATTTTTTTGTAGTGAGAGAAGTCTTAAAGCTAGTTAAGAGTCAATAACCTCAATTAGTTGCTTCGTTTTCTTTCCTCCATGTTTCACCCTTCTAATTGCCTAAATCATGATTGGTTGGTGTTGGATCCCTTTCCCTTTCCCTAATCCTATTTGATCTTTGGTAGTTAGTTTAGTTTAATAGACTTTAGTATGTAATTGACACCCCTCCCGAGTATTTTTCGGCCTAGCTTATTGTTTGGTTAACATATGTTGATGTTCCTTAGTCCTTGTGGAAGAATGACCCTTGCTTGCCACTTTACCTATGTTAGGACTAGTTAGGTAGTTTGACCTTAGGTGTTTTGTCCAACGACAAAAATATCCTATGTCAAAATGGCGCTGTTGCCGGGGACTTCGGCTAACATTGATTTGTGTTGATTAGATGAGTCTAGGTCATTTGTGAATATTTCTCTTTCCTTTGGTTCATTTGCTTTTCTTTTATTTTCCATTTAAAAAAAAATCAAAAAAATGGCAATCTTCTCCCTTCCCCATTTTGAACATGAAGTATTTTGGAGATACTATTGGAGGCTTGGCGATTCTCTTGGTTGTGACCATAGCTTTGAAAAATGGGAAATTTGTGATGTGATGTTTGAGGGTCTAAATGACGAAACTAGAAGGGTGGTAGAGTCTATGTCCAATGGTGATTTCCATGCTCAATCTTTGGATGAGGATTGGAGTCTACTTGAATGGTTGGTTAGAGATACCTATGAATGAGAAATGTCAACGCATACGAATCAAAAACTTGAAAATTTCTCTAGTTATGAACCCGAGACTTGTATTTCTCCCCCATCTTGCTCTCATTTGGATGAATGCTAATGTTGTACATGCATCTCTTGAATTGTCTTCAAACCCTTGCTTGAATTCCTATGATCAATCTTATGCTCCCAATGATGAATCTCATATGCTTGATTGTGAATCTCTTTCCCAATTTGATTTTCAAATTGCTCCTCCACCTATTAATGATCCTCTTTTGCAATTAGAATTTGGTTTGAACTTGCTTAGAGAAAGATTGGTTGCAATGATGACATTATTAAGTTTAATTATGTTGATTCGATGGATGTTAAAAATGATAATCAATTGGGAAAGAGTAGCATAGAGCTTGAGGATGATTTTGAAGTTTTGATGAGTATTGGAGATGTTCTTAAGGAGAACTCGTTGATGGAAGAAGTCTTCCCCCTTAAGTCTTGTGATGTGAGTGAAGTGGTTAGTGAAAGCCTTGTTTCTATCCATTCCCCTCATATTCGATTTGCAAGAAGGATTTACCTTATTCCCTCCACTCCACTCCCATCTCATATCCATTCTCACTTCTCAAATCTCCTCCATTAGATGAGCCTTCCTCCTCATTTTATCCTCAAGTGCCTCATTTGATAAATTTTGAGGAAAAGATTGAGATTGCTAAGCAAAAAGAGTTTGTCGAGGAGAGTTTGCCGTTTTTTCCTTCGTTTTTATATTCTTTTGATTCTTCTTCTTCCTACTTTCTTGATTTTCCTTTTGTTCCTTCTTTTAGGCATCCCCTTCCTCGATTTTTGCATAGAATTGCACCATACCTTGTGCATGTTCACTCTCTACTTGTTGCATATGGTATCTTCATTGAAATGTGTGCCAATGCATTTGACAAACTCTTGCAATCTTTGTCGGGATATTTACTAGAAAGGTCATGCTGAGTAGGGGTATTCACAAAAAACTGAAACCGAAAAACCGTACCGAAAAACCGGAAAACCGGTCAAAATGGGCGGTTTCCGAACCGGAAAATTGGAGATTAAACGGTACGGTTACCGAACCGGTAAAAATTACGGTTAAATGGTATGGTTACGGTTATGATTTTTTATTAAACGGTTAACCGAAAAACCGGATATATTTATTTTATTTTATTAAAATTAATTTTTTATAATAATTATATTAATTACTTATTATTTTTTATTAAATGTAGCAATTTAGTAAGTAAGATTTTCTCTTGTACTTCCCTAGCCTATTTCATGTTTAGCATCAACACTCAGACATTCTCAAAAATCACGAATTTTTCCTGGTTAGAGTAGAATATCATTACCAAGTTATCATTGTTCAGCCATCAGATAACTACTATCATCATGTATAGAAAATCACGAATTTTAAAGAAGAAATGTCTTATGTATGAAATTACCCATAAGATAACTACTATATCAACACAATCATCACCAATGACTAATGTTTTTATTAGAACTTTGAGATATGTATTGTAATAAATTTAGTAAAATAATTTAATAAAACTTGAGTAACGGTTAATGGTTAACCGGAAAACCGTACCGAAAAACCGGTTAACCGTTTATGCGGTTACCGGTTTGAACGGTTACGGTTACGGTTCGCAAAAATAGCGAACCGATACTTCCGGTTACCGTCCCGAAATAACATTTCGGGGCGGTTAACCACCCATGAACACCCCTAATGCTGAGGACCTTATATAAGCCTTTCTCGGGAAGTAACCCGTGATTTAGTGCTTTCATTTTTCTTTCTTTTTATTTACTTAATCTTCTTTTCTTTCCTTGATTTATTTAGGTACATAATTGGAATAACACTCATTCTTAATAGCACGTGGAAAGCAAATCATGGTGTTGAAAAGTTGATTATAAGTGGAGAAATTGGGTCATTTGCGGGTATTATACCCACCTACTATCCGGTAGCTTCCTTCCTTTTCTATTTTCCCAATGCTATATGATTTGTGGAGCATATGCTTGTTGGTTTGGATGTTTGTTCCCTCCCTCCCTTTGATCGTCTTGTTCAAGCATTGAGGACAATGCTTTATTCTAGCTTGGGGGAGTAGCTATTCGCTTGCTTGGGGGAGGTGTATATATACTTTATTTCTTCACTTTTCGCTTTTAAAAAAAATCCAAAAATATTTTCCTTTAATTTCTTTTCTTTTTCCTAAAATATGAAAAAATGAAAAAGATGTTTGGCAAAATCCAAAAAAAAAAATTGAGGAATAAATAAAAAGTACAAAGCATTTCATGCCCAAGAAAGATGCTAGTTGATAATATATGTGGATTCCTTACTTTGATTTTGAGTACTTGTTTAGAGGCTCCTTTTGGAAGAGTGTGAGCTTGGGTTGTGATGTTTTAGGGGGTGATTAATCTTGATTGCATTAGAGTCTACAAAAATGAAACTAATGAATGCTCAATTGGATGTCTAGTCTTGAATTTTGACTATGTTGCTCATGCTTGGATAATTTTAGCTTCAACTTGCGGTCCCTTGTGTCCTTAGATATGCTCATCATGTCCCCAAATAAAACTCTACAAGTACTAGAGGAAAAAAGCCCAAGGGCTGCGGTAAAAAAGGGCCCAAGGGCTGCGTTTTTTGACCGTAGCCATTAGACTAGCAGCCCTTGGCATTTAGGAATTAACCGCAGCCCTTAGCGCGTTAAGGGCTGCGGTCAAGGAAAAACCGCAGCCCTTGTGACCCAAAAAAAAATAAAACAAAATTTTTTTTTTTTTGCATTTTTTTGTCCTAAATGATCCAATAATAGTTACATATATATATAAGTATCACATTCATTGCAACTTATGTTATTCATACAAATATAAAGAAAATAACAACAAATTAAAATGTAGTAGTCGAGCATAAACTCCAGCATCAACACCAACATCTGCCCAACCACCAACACCATCTGCAACACCAACCAGTTGTTTTTATATGCATATGAAGTGAGCATCTTCTCCTCTAGTTTCTACCTTGTCAGGATGTGGCAGGTAACACCATCCTGAATGAATCCTGTCTTACAATATCCCCGATCAGAAAATAAGAACCAATGAGGTCCAGTTTCCAATAAAAAATGTTAACACGCAGCATCAAGAAATGATTTCCACCAATCCACCCTGTAACAAAAATGTGTTTGAAAGCAATCATATGATGAGAAGATTAAAAATATACCCTTTACATCTGCACTTTCGCCTAATCTCTCAACTTTCAGCATGTCACTAAGAGTATAAGATTTGCAAAGTTTCTAAATCAACCACCCAACTTAACCAAATAAGCCACACATGAGCTATGTTCCATATATGACAAAAATATTTCATTCAATCAAAAATTGAAATCACTGGGACTTTTGGGTGGTTAGATAAAGGGCGCATAACATGTAAGATAAAACAAGCCCTCAAACTCCATATTATGAAATGAAGAACCCTATGCATTAAACCTAAGCAGAAACTTTTCCCTCAAGAGACAACACTATAAAAGCAATACCCTCCAAGAACATTTATTTACGAAATGCTTTAGTCTTTAGTACATACAACACACTACTCAAAACAGCTATAACAAGGATGAGATATCTGCATGAATTCATATATATATATATATATATATATATATATATATATATATATATATATATATATATATATATATATATATATATATATATATATATATATATGCGGAACTCCGTAGAAAAGCAAAGACAAAGACTAATCCAAACCCACAGGTTAAATGACATATAACTCAAAAACCCATAGAGACACAACAAAAACAAATATGCAGAACAACAACTTTCTACAGGTACTTTGTACAACAATTTACAAAGAAAAGCCTAAATGAGTACGCAAGGACAAAACAGAGTGGAAAGTCCAACCACAGGGAAAGCTTCTCAGCACCCTTATTCTTCTTGTGTTTAACAGATATTTGACATAACAGTGTCAATTCTAACAATTATTAAGAATCTTTTATTCAACCCAAGTAGTCTAACAAATATTAGATATCACACAAAATGAAATATTAATATGGCACAACACAAACAAGAAAGAGGGACGCGATTGTGGAACAAAGGTACGAAACAATCAATTCATGAAAAGTATCATCTGCTAAGACAACCACTGCAAGCATAGCAAATGGTCATCATAATTAGAAATCCCACAATCTTACATAAAAGAGATGAACATAAACTTGTGATATTACTAAAATCATCATTGGTTATTTGGTTTAATCATAGAGATGAATTATAACACAATACCCCACTTGATAGTGTTTTTTTTTCTTAAAATCAATGAGATTTTACAGTCAAAGCAAGTTTGTGAACTTTGACCCTAAAAATGGAAATGGAGCAATAAATTAGGGACGAGGGTGTAGGCACCTAAAACTTTGCGCATGTGGATCAAGGGAAGCTATTTATTCATCATTCGAACCTATCCTCCCCCCTCCTTCGAAAGAAGCTATTAGCGGAAAACTTTTGTAAGCTAGTCATTCAGCCACAATAACTCCTTAAGAAACTAGCTCTCGTCAAAAAGTTTTGGTTTACTGAGAGATACTTTTGAATCGAAAAGTAATCAGTTGAGGTATGCCTTTACCTGAACTGGGTCATGATTCCACAGTTTACCTGTTTTGCTCTAACGCATTATGCATACCCAAACAAAGATTCTACATCAAGTTTCTTTAAGTGCTGAATATATTCCAACAATTATTTAAATTGTTGAAATTGTAAAACACCTCTAACACGTAAGCAAATGCTACAAGTTCTACACATCAGCAACAATGCCAAGCTAAGGGAAGGACAAAGCCAACAAACAAGAGAAAACAAGATTTAGCTAATATACAAAAATATAAGTAGTAGTTCCAAAGAGTGGTAGTAAGTGGAAAGTTAGGAGTGATTAACAGTTCTAATTATTGAAATAATTGAACATTCACAAGTTGAACAGGAGGTTAATTTCAAATTAAATTTTCTATCTACCAATATATATAGGAGAGAAACTTCCAAGTGAAAATCACAATCTCATCTAGGAACCAGATTCCGCCAGATATTAAATTTGTAATGAAATGACAATTGCTAATAGTAAATCATACCTAATTGCGAAACATAAAAATGTTAAAAGAATGCATACATCGAATAAACTTTTCCATCAAGCACCTGACTAGCTTTCCATTTTACAACTGTGTTGGATGCATTTTTTAGTATTGGCAATTTGGAAGTGGCATTTAAATATGAAAATATCAACACAATTTTGTTATAGCAAATCTCTTTTGACAAGTGATAGGTCAAGAAAAACTAATTAAAACTTCACTTAGTAAATGTCTGATGCTTGCTCATCAATGTGACTGTGGGTCGTAAGAAAAAGGCAAAAAACAAAACTAGAACATCAATCAGAAAAGGATAAGAAAAGTTGGAAAGAAAATTCCAAACAATATATAACTTACATAGCATATGACTTAATATTGATCTTTTGTTGTTTATCGTATCACTTTCAATACCTTGTGCAACTAAAAACATGATGCTATGTTATTTTAGTCCCAGACAGAAAAAGAATTGATATAATTCATGTTGTGGACATTTATGACTACACCTATTTCTTTCATTTTCCCAAGCAAAATTTTAAAGCGAACCCACGACCATATCCACAAATATATTATACCTAGCTTGCATATCTAAAAGCACGGATTGGAGTTAACGATCTTTAAGAGTAAATATCTACATATATAAACAGATTACTTGGAAGCATATAGTAAATTATGTTGTTTGGATTATTGCATAAAATAATTTGCACCTAAGATGGTGAAGAAATTTATATGCTCCCCTCCCTTATAGCACTATCTTGTTACAAAAACATAAAGTTAGATAGAAAACTTGCTTCTCCAAAAGAAAGATAATTGAGTTCTTCCAAGGCAAGTAAAAAAGTCATGTACCTTCTCCGGATCACCGCCTTTATCTGGATGATTCTTTATGGCAGACTTTATGTATGCCTTCTTGAGTTCATCTTGATTGGCACTTTTTGAAACTCCAAGAACTTCATAGTATTTGGTATTATCACTTTTCTTTGGAACACGCCCAAACATGGTTAATCTCTGCTGCACCCCACTGCTCACTAAAGTAAATTCAAGATATTAGATGCAGCAGTCACAAAATCTTGATTCACCTTCAAACCTAAATAACAACAGCACTAGAAGGTCAACTGATTTGTCTCAAAAGTTTTCTTCTATGGTTGAAGCAATCTTTACAGCTAACCATTTGAATACCAAATGAGAAGGGATCATACCCATTGATTTGACATCAAGAACCACAAAGAGCTGAAAAAAAGTAAAACATATTGACCAGACTAGTATTCGGCAACAAAAGCCATGAAGCGGACCACCACTGTGGCAAAAACAGGGCGTGAAAATTCATCTCCAAGCCTCTCAGTTATTTGATGTTTAGTGGCCTCTTTAAACAAGAAGCAGTGAACAAGGACCCAAATGCCAACACCACATTCAGCAACAAGCTCTCACAAAGAAAATGCAGTGTGTGAACTGTAGTTAGCAAGTTGTGGTGGATGGGAGATGAAATTAACTAGATTTGGAATCAAATGAAAGTATGAAACTAATCAAAAAGAGAAGAAGTCATATCATCTTTAGGACTTACCCGACACCGACTGCCCTCTTTTGTTAATGTTCGACGTGTCTCAGTCGTTGATAATGTTTGTCTGCTGCTCAATGCACCTAATACCCATCATTTAAACCTTGAAATAAGCAATGCCCATCAAATAAATCTTGCCAAAATCACTCACAATCAACAAAATTTATGCTAATATCAATAGAATAGTGTCTGAGCACCCATTTTCGATCAATTACTGAACAAAAAAATTGAAACTTTATCAGACAAAATCAACATCCAAAAACAACAACTGAAATTGAAAATTACAACTAATGAAATAACATATAATCAAATGAATAGTAACAATTCGAACCAAGAGTAATCGGAAATCAATCAATCAATCAATGCAAATTTCAACAATGATTTAATCGATAATATAAGTGGAAGTTAAATTAAATCAAAACGAAAAAGATTGCGAAATTTTACTGAAGCAGAAAATTTTAGTTTAGATCTGACGAAGAAATTACCTGCGATCGCGAAACTGATGAGAAGCGTAGGATAGAGAAAGATGAAGAGGAGAGAGAGAGAGAGGGAGACACGAAGTCACTACTGTTGCTACAATGGTAGAAGAATTTCCAAGTCCTTCGACATCCACATCTGAAGAAATTAAACACCAACCACAATAAATAATCGAAAAATGAATGAATCCTAAAAAAAAAGCATCATTTTCCTAAACAAGCAAACAATCAAACGAAATCA
Source organism: Beta corolliflora (assembly GCA_947648045.1). NCBI lineage: Eukaryota > Viridiplantae > Streptophyta > Magnoliopsida > Caryophyllales > Amaranthaceae > Beta > Beta corolliflora. Next base: position 7,719,013 of record CANSZD010002913.1, read on the forward strand.
CACAAAATCCTAAAAAAAAAGAAGCAGAATTCCATTTGCAGTTCGAAACAAGGAGAGGAGAGAGAAATTACTGAATACGAACAGGCACTGCTCGTGTCGCGGTGATCAAGGAGACGAGAAGGACGCCGAGCGAAAGTGGCGGCGAGGTTGCTGATACGGTGAGCGCTGAGAGACGGAAGAGAGGAGATGAAATGGGAGGAGAGAGAGGGGGGGCTCAGCAGCGAGGGAATGAGATGGGAATTGGAGGGAGTTTAGGGGCTAGGGAAAATAGAATGATAGAGAACTTAAGGCCCAAAAGGGCTGCGGGTAGCCCAGAAACCGCAGCCCTTAACAAAAAGGGCTGCGGTTTTCGGGCTAACCGCAGCCCTTAACTAAAAGGGCTGCGGTTTTTTGGATAACCGCAGCCCTTCACTATTAAGGGCTGCGTTTTTTTTAAAACGCAGCCCTTGCACCGCAGCCCTTGCTTTTTTATCCACTAGTGAAGAAACTTAGGCTTTATTTTTCTTTATGTGTAATAAGTGGCACAAAAGCCACAAGTGCTCGTAATCTTCTAGTACTTTGTGTAATGAAGTCCCATAATAATGGAAAAAGAAAAAGCCAAAAACAGTCAAAAAAGGCGTGAAAAATGAAAAAAAAGTGAAGAAAAACGAAAAGCAAAAAGAATAGAAGAATTTCAATAAAAGAGGTCAATTTGTGGATGCCTCCCACACTTAGTTCTATTTTTCTTAAGTTTTGAGTAGAGTGGAGTCTAAGGCCTATTTATGTATCTAGGGATGGTGGACTAGTGGTTTAAACTTCTATAACACTTGAAAAGTCATAAGTCTTTTGGATAGCTAGGTGTTCTCTAATGAGCGAGTAAAAAGTCAAATTAGGTGTCCTATTGTAATCTTGATTAGTTTCTTTTTCTATCTATAACTTATGAGTACACTTGGAAGTTAGTTGTCTTGAAAGTTGCTCTCTATCCTTGCTTGTGAACCATTTCATTGATAGTTGACTTGGGCATAAATCTTGAGTTTGTTGAATAAATGGTTGATGAAAAGATCAGAGTTGTGGGTTTAAGCTCTTGGGAAACCCTTGCGAGATCTCACTCGCTCACTAGAGCGATTTAGGGGTTTTAAGAGCTTGTTGCATATGCTAAATGCAACCGTGATTCCTACGAAAGTGAGTTAGGACTTATTGCTTTATTAGCATAGTTTTTCACTCTTTTTATTTTGTTTGCTCGAGGATGAGCAAAGGTTAAGCTTGGGGGAATTTGGTGAGTGATATTTATATCACTCTAAACCCCTTATTTATCCCTATATTTAACCTTTCTTTTCTATTTTACCCCCTTTTATATGTTTATTTTGCTTAAATTGCACCTTTTTGTTTTACTAGCTTTTTTTAGATTTGTGTCTTTGTTTTACTTTTCAAGTTACTTTTTACATTTTTTTCTTGGTTCTTTGTAGGTCCAATTAAAATATACTTTTGATTTCACCTATAAAAGCCAAAGGAATGCACAAATGAGGAGTAAAGCATGAATAATGAAGGGACGAAGGCAAATAGGAGTTGAAGAAGCAAAGTTCACAACATAGTTCACTTCAAACGACCATATCTTACAGACCACAAATCATCTTGCATTGATTCAAATTGGAGATTAAAATTTGGCTCGTTATCTTTCCAACGATAGGTCACATGCTTGATTTGGATTAAAGACGAGAAAGTTATGGCCATTTGAAGTTGAGCTGTTTGCCCAGTTTTCTTAGGAGCGCCCGCTCCCTTATTCAAAGGAGCACCCGTAGGTCACATAGTGCAGAAAGGTTTGCTATTATTTCTGCTGTAGAGAGCTATTCCTACATTTTCTTCTTTTTCTTTTCCCAGAACTTGATTTTGAGACTCTTCCTGTTGAACCATAGAAGTAGTTGTTTCAACTGTAGGAAGAGTACTCATCAGCAATATCTGGCTTCTCAGTGCCCCATATCCAAGGTCTAAACCATTCAGGAACTGAAAGAGCTTCTGTTCTTCTTTCTGTAGCTCTATTGCTTCAACATATGCAGTGATTTCAGAGTTCACATTGGTGATTGGAGGATAGTCATTCATTGACTCTATCTCTTCCCAAAGCACCCTCAGATCAGTGTAATACTCAGAAACTGGTCTCTCATTTTGTTTAACATCATAGGTTGCTTTGTTCAGTCTATACTTCCTGTTTCCATTACTCACAGTAAACCTATTCCTCAAACTCATCCATATTTCTTTGGCTGACTTCATGTACATAACTGACCTCCTAATAGACTCAGTCATGTTGTTTAGAAGCCAAGCTGTAACCATGTTGTTACAAGCTTCCCAGGCTTCTTTTAGAACAGGATCAGTACTGGACTTAGTTAGAGCTCCAATAACAAACCCTAGCTTTCTCTTTGTTGCAAGAGATATTTCCATGGTCTGTAGTCTCCAGTTCTTGTAAGTTGTGTGATGAGTGATATTTATATCACTCTAAACCCCTTATTCATCCCTATATTTAACCTTTCTTTTCTATTTTACCCCTTTTTATATGTTTGTTTTGCTTAAATTGCACCTTTTTGTTTTACTTGCTTTTTTTAGATTTGTGTCTTTATTTTACTTTTCGAGTTACTTTTTACATTTTTTTCTTGGTTCTTTGTAGGTCCAATTAAAATATACTTTTGATTTCACCTATAAAAGCCAAAGGAATGCACAAGTGAGGAGTAAAGCATGAATAATGAAGGGACGAAGGCAAATAGGAGTTGAAGAAGCAAAGTTCACAACATGGTTCACTTCAAACGATCATATCTTATAGACCAAAAATCATCTTGCATTGATTCAAATTGGAGATTAAAATTTGGCTCGTTATCTTTCCAACGATAGGTCACATGCTTGATTTGGATTAAAGAAGATAAAGTTATGGCCATTTGAAGTTGAGCTGTTTGCCCAGTTTTCTTAGGAGCGCCCGCTCCCTTTTTCAAAGGAGCACCCGCTCATTGTTATATGGAGCGCCCGCTCCCTGGTCGCTCCAACTTTCTTCCAATACCAGTTTCCTTAGGAGCGCCCGCTCCTATTTATAAAGGAGCGCCCGCTCCTTTCAAATTTTCCGGACAGCTCAATTATTTTCGCGACTCATTAATGATGTAAGAGTTGTACATATAAATAGGACTCATCCCTAATTTATGAGGGGGACCCTAGTTGAGGGAGGATTAGGCTCCATTAGTCTTAGATTAGGATTTTTAGTGAGAGAAAGTCTCAAAACCTAGAGAGAGAAAGTGAGAAAATCAATGAAAAATGGAAGATTTTGGATAATCATCTAGTGACAAGAAGATTTGAAGTTTTCTTTTCATCTATCAATGAGAATTTCTTACTCTCTTTCCTCTTTTGTTTCTTATTTTAAATGTTTTCATTAGATTAATTGTTCATGCTTAGTTTAATTATATGTGGTTTATTTTGTTTAGTTTATTGTTAGATTATTGATTATTATCATGTTATTAGTACTTGATTTCTCTAAAGTCCTCACTTTTGTATTTATGGAGTAGTTTGTTGGTTAGGGTTTGGGTGAAAACCCAACAATGATTGATTTGGGTGTTGGAATATGAAATTAGGGGGTTTGATTGGGCTTATTAATTGATTAATAGCATTGCTTGCATTCTAGTTGGCCACTTGGATGTTTGTTTTATTGATACCTTAATCAAATCGAGAGAGGAGATTAAGGTTGACATTTATGCTATTATCTTGCTTAATTACTCATGAGAGTGAGATTTGAGTGAGGGTTTTGTGGATTGACATTGTGATTATCCCTTGGCTGCATGTTTGAGACCATGAGAGTGGATTAGTTATGTGACTTAGGTAGTTTTATGCACCCTTGAGAGAAGGCTTAGAGCTAGTTAAGAGTCAATAACCTCAATTAGTTGCTTGGTTTTCTTTCCTCCATGTTTCACCCTTCTAATTGCCTAAATCATGATTGGTTGGTGTTGGATCCCTTTCCCTAATCCTATTTGATCTTTGGTAGTTAGTTTAGTTTAATAGACTTTAGTTGGTAATTGACACCTCCCGACTATTTTTCGGCTTAGCTTATTGTTTGGTTAACACACGTTGATGTTCCTTAGTCCTTATGGAAGAATGACCCTTGCTTGCCACTTTACCTAGGTTAGTGGACTAGTTAGGTAGTTTGACCTTAGGTGTTTTGTCCTACGACCAAAATATCCTATGTCACTGTGGTTCAACTTTTAGAATATTAGGACCATCAGAAGGGTGAAGATATAGTGGGTTGTTACACTCAATGGTGGTTTTTGCAACTCCTCTTCCAGCCATAGTTAAAAGCAGAGTTTTTTTTTTTTTTTTTTTTTTAGCAACTCAAAGTTTCAACTTTGACAGAAGAATTTTACAGTTGTTATGTCTTGCACAGCATAAACATAAAGACAACAACTTGCAAATGTATTACACTATGAAAGCAACGAACTTTAATATTTCACCATTCACAGAGCTCTGATACCATGAAGAAAAATATTAAAGTGAGAAAGTGAACATTCATCTGCTGTCATTCACAGTAAGCAAGAAGATTAAGGATGAGGTTGGTAGCCAGAGAGAATGACGGCTCCACCTTGATATATTATATTGTGATGTGTTTGATATGTCTTTACAAAACACTTAGCCTCCCTTATATACTAGGAAACTTTACAAGGCAACAATCCCTAGGATGATTCATCACATGATCCAATGTAAAGACAAAATATACTAGACACCTAGGCTAGTTATCATATGAATTGCACAAGATTAATATTAAATCCTTTATAAATGTAACGAGTCAAATTGGAACAACTACAATACAGTGCGAGTATAGCTTTGCTGCAACATATAGTTGTGTCAAGAAAAGCATGAATATCAACTTAATAAGAAATGCATCTTAACTATTAATAGAACAGAGAAATTAAATACCAAGACAAACTTCTTGAATGCTCTAATCACTAAGTCATTTGATACAACATCTCGATCTGGGTCATAATCTTAAGAGTAAACTTGCACAAAAGGATCAATTTTGATAGCAATAGATATATCAAAGCTCATGTAATTAGAAAATCAGACCTTTATTACCTCATCATGTTATCAAATGGTTGTCTTATAACGAGAACGCATTTGGTCCTTGTCCTTAAGAGAAAGTGCACGTGAAGCTTATGGGTGTGCAGGAGAAAATGCCATGGAGTAATGGTGGTTGGAATACGTTCAAACATTATGTGGCCCACTATGCATCATATAGACTACGGACCAGAGAGAAACTAAAAAAAGTTTGGGATATGTGATTAGAGCGACTGTGTCATTTGTGATGGTGAGGAGGAATCTCATAACCATGGTTTGGCATTATCAGACGAGACATTAACATTGATAAGAACTTTTTGTTGCGAAAGCGGAAAGACTTATGAAAATAGCTATTTTGTTGTAAGAGACTTAATAAAAACTTTTTTTGTTAAAAAAGACCTATTATAATACCTCCCTTTGTTACTTAAGACCGTCTCAATGTTTTCCGGTCAAAAAGTCAATTTTCCGACGTTGACTTTGTTCCCCTCCCTTTCTAATTAAATGGGACCAACCTATTTTTTTTCTATCCTAATCCCATAAAATTGGAACCAATAGGAAAGAGTTTGGTAGGGTTAAGGGATTAGGATAGAAAAATTAAGTTGTCTCATTTAATGAGAAAGGAAGGGGAATAAAAGTCAATACTGGAATATTGATTTTTTGGCTGGAAAACATTGAGTTGGTCTTACGTAACAAAAGGAAGGTTTATAATAGGTATTTTTGAACAAAAAAGTTTTTATTATGTCTTTCCAAACAAAATGACTATTTTAATAGGTCTTAAAGTTCTTAACTTTGTTACGATAGATACACAACGGGTACACAAATCTAGAGGAAGATAATACTGGTGCTAGCAACTCTTGCTTGTATAGTTTACCAAATCTAGAGGGTTAGAAATGAATGTATGAAACCTCTTAGAAGGTTTACGGTTTATCCAAGTTCTTTTACCGAGCCTGTCATTTTTTAAAAGTTAAAAATTGGGGGGGTCCTTCTTAAAATTTCACATTGTTTAACCCCCGATGGCCTCTTTTGTTGGATTGAAATTCATGAAAACTAATAATATGGGAGACTTTTACTGCTTCTTCATGCTGTCAGTGGTCATTCTATACCCATAAAGACGTTTAGCTCATCACCTAAATACATTTGGTACTTGTACTCAAGAGTAAACTTGTTCAAATATGATCAATAACAGTAGCATCCTCAAGCGATAACTTTTCTTAACTTTACCTTCTTTCCCATCTCTTATGCATCATTAGTTCAACAAGATATTAGAGCCTACTAGCCTAGGTTGGGCTCAAATATTCTGGGTCAAAAATTATGGACAAATTACATGTGAGAGGGAGTATTTAGATTCCATGAATAACCCATATCTTTAAGCCGCATTGATTATGAGGAGAGATATAGACAACATTATTAAAGAGAAATCAAAACTTCACACCAGAATTTCTCTCTGATAATTTCAGAGGAAGAAAAGATGTTTGTATTCACAATTGTGTTCTTTCTTTGTATGTGTTTCTTACTACGGCTACCTCGCTTACAACCTAGCTATATATACAAAAGCTTTACAAGGAAACCTAAAAGCAAGCTGTACATAAGACAAACCAGAGGACAGTTGTACACAAGACAAAATGCTCACACAAGATCAGTCTAGGATCATGTGACAAGGGAATGACACTAATCTTGTGTGCAATGTAACAGCATTACTGTGTGTACCTTTATTCTCAGCGTGAGTAATAAAAATGGTGCACATAATATTGCTGGCAACATGAGAGTAAGATATAAGTAAAAATAATTACAGCAACTAATCACCATTTTCCACACCCCCCCCCCTTCAAGTTGGAGCTGATGAAAGAAGTCCCAACTTGAGAGAGAGGTGGTTATGTTGCTGTGCTGGCAAAGATTTAGTCATAATATCTGCCAGTTGAAGGAAAGACTTCACATGAGGAGGGTTTATGAGTCCATCCATGATCTGATCTCTCACATAATGACAGTCAAGTTTGAGGTGTTTTGTTCTCTCATGGAACACAGGAATATGTGATATGTAGATGGCAGCCTTGTTATCACAAAATAATTGAATTGGTTTAGGTGAATTGAATTCTAAATCTTCCAACATTCCATCAATCCAAACTATCTCAGCAGCTGTTTGAGACATACATCTGTATTCAGCCTCTACTGATGATTTAGAAACAGTCTTTTGTTTCTTAGTTTTCCAGGATATGAGGTTCTTTCCAAGAAAAACACAATATCCTGTTAAAGATCTTCCACTATAGGCACAGGTGCCCCAATCTGCATCACAGAATGCAGATAAGTTCACTTCAGATTCAGCTTGATAATAAAGTCCCCAATTAATGGTGCCTGCTAGATATCTGATGACATGAGTTGCAGCAAGCAAGTGGGGTTTTCTAGGACATGCCATAAATTGGCTGAGCTGTTGAACTGAATAGGAAATGTCTGGCCTAGTCAGGTTTAAGTATAGCAGTTTCCCAATGATGCTTTTATAAACTTCAGGATCCTCAAGCTTATCCCCTTCATCTAGGAATAGTCGTGTACTTTTTGGAAAAGGAAAACTGCAAGGTTTGCAGTTTTTCATCCCTGCTTGCTCAATGATGTCTAAGATGAATTTTCTTTGATTTAACATAGTTCCCTTGGAAGTTCTGGATACTTCAATCCCCAGAAAGAACCGGATTTCCCCAAGGTCTTTACATGTGAAAGCAGTGTTTAGTTTGTCTTTCAAATGAGTGATTTCTTCATCATTATCACCAGTAATCAATAGATCATCAACGTATACAACTATTATCACTTGTTTTCCATTTTTTTCTTAGAAAATAGTGAATAATCTCTTTTACTCTGCTCAAAGCCTTCTTTGGATAAGAACTTTGTGAGTTCTATATTCCATTGTCTTGAAGCTTGTTTTAATCCATACAAGCTTCTCTTCAATCTGCATACTTTACCACTTTTCTCCTCAGGATGGCCTGGTGGTGGTTTCATGTACAATTCTTCATCAATGTACCCATGCAAGAAAGCGTTGTTGATGTCTAGGTGATGTAAATCCCATCTCTGAGAGGTGGCTAAAGCAATCACAGTTCTCACACTAGTGAAATTGGCAACTGGTGAGAATGTGTGTTTGTAATCTTTCCCTTCAATTTGTCTATCACCCCTTGCTACTAATCGAGCTTTCAATCTCTCTACTTCTCCATTTGGCCTCATTTTCACCTTATACACCCATTTGCAATCAATGGCTTTCTTGCCTGCTGGTAATGTAGTGATATCCCAAGTCCCATTTTCTTCCAAAGCTTGCAATTCCAGCTTCATGGCATTCATCCATCCCTCGTCTTTTGTTGCTTCTTTGTAATTCAAAGGCTCTACCACCTTTAAAGCATTGTTGATAGATGCAACATAGTTTTCAGAATAATATTCTGAATTCTTCACACTTTCCATCACAATGTTTGCTGCACTATGATGGTGTCTCTCTTCCATTGATTGTGGAAGTTGCACAGCATAGTCTTTCAACCTGTCAGGCATGTTTCTTTGTCTAGCTGCCCTTCTTATTGGCGCTGGTTCTTCAGTAGGGGTTTGTGCAGGATCAGCCTGAGTTGTATCTGCTCCTTGCCTTCTATCTGTTATGACTTCAGTTACTTCATCCTGCTGATCATCTTCCCTTGCACAATCTTCATCACCTGCATCATTCATGACAGAAACTCTATCTCTAGTAATGTTAATATGGTTCCTATTCCCATTTTCAGTTAGGAAAGGAAACATTTCCTCATGAAACACCACATCTCTACTCACAAATAATTTTTTCTTTTCAAGATCAAATAGCTTGTATCCTTTTTGACAGTAAGGATATCCAACCATGACACATCTTACTCCCCTCTCAGCAAATTTATCAGTAGGCTTTCTAGCTCTACTAGCATAGCAAAGGCTACCTATGACCCTTAAGTGATCATAGTTGGGTTTTTTTTTCATGAGCCTCTCATAAGGTGTCTGCCATTCAATCACTCTACTAGGGAGTAAATTAATGAGATGTGTGGCAGTGAGAATACATTCACCCCATAAATTATCTGGCACAGTGGCGGTTCTTGGGCGGCGCGAACTGCACGACGGCGCAGGGCCCGGGAAAATTGGGGCCCCGGAAATATAATTTTAGATTTCGTAAAATTGATCAGAATATTTCTTAGAGGATTAGTGGCTTGAACATGGGCCATAAATGTTGTTGGGCATAGAAGAACCCGCATTCGATTCTTGCTAGTTTCAGTTTTGAAACTTAATAATGGATAGTGGACATTTTATTATGTCTATTTACATTTTCGAGACAATAAATTAGGTTTTGAGTTTCTCCAAAAAGTTATATTCATCTCCCAAAAATCTCAACCTCTTCCCGACAGTGTCATACATTAATTCTCCACTCCAAAGTCCAACCAAATTCTCTCTCTCATTATGGAAAATTACCATAGTTTAATGGTATTTTTTTGTTCTGGGTTTTTTAAATTTTATTTGCCATTAGTACTTTCTATTAGTAGTTCTAATTAATCCTTTTTATATGTGTCATATAACCAATTTTTGTATTCCCTTGATATGTTATCTCCTTTTTTTTTTCCCTAAAGATATATTTTAGTTAGATGGTGACATCCTTTTCAAGTGCTCTTTATTTCACATGTTTACTAATTTCACTGTTTGATTAGCTTAAAGTTGAATATTGTGCTTAATATATTTTGGAGAAAAAAATAAGTATAGTTCAATTATCTTTTTGTATTATAAATGAAGGGCCCAATATTATGAATTGCACAGGGCCTCTATTATCCTTGCCCCGCCCCTGATCTGGCAAATTAGCATGAATTTTCAGGGCCCTGGCAGTTTCAAGAAGGAATCTATGTTTCCTTTCCACCCTACCATTTTGTTGGGGCCTACCTACTATACTCCTTTGGTGAAATATTCCCTTTTCAGCTAGAATTTTCCCACATTCTTGCTGGAATATCTCTATACCATTGTCTGACCTCAGTGTTTTCACCCTACTCTTAAAGTGATTCTCAACATGAGCTAAGAAACCAATTAAGATCCCTTTTACCTGCTCCTTGTTAGCAAGTAGGTGAGTCCAGGTCACCCTGGAGTGATCATCTACTATGGTAAGAAAATAAATTGCTCCTGTCACAGCTTTAACACTGTATGGGCCCCACAAATCAACATGAATTAAGTCAAAAATATTTTCAGCAATTGATTGACTTGGCACAAAAGGTAGCCTGTGATGTTTAGCTACAGAACAAGAGTCACAAAAGTAACCATTTAAGTCTTTACAATTGCAAAAATCCAAATGTTTCATTTTTGATAAAGAAACATGTCCTAATCTAGCATGGATTAGTCCTAACTTGGTGTTCTCTTTGTCAAGATTCTTGTTCACTTCTGCTGCCATCACCTTCTTTTCATCCTTCCTTCCCTCTCTTTCTTCAAGTCTCCTCCCATCAAACACCAATTTGTACAGATCACTCTCATTCCTTCCATGAGCTATGACTTGCTCAGTGGAAAGGTCCTGTATACAGCATCCATGTTTGTCAAATATGAATTTCATCAGTGTATTGTCTTGTATGATTTTGCTTACTGGCAATAAATTATGCTTGAAATCATTGACATACAACACATTTTTCAAGACAAATTCAGTAGATATGTTCACATCTCCAAATTCAGTCACATGTTTCACAGATCCATCTGGTAAACCCACCTTCACTGTGCCCTTTAATGAATTTATGTTAGAAAACAAGCTTCTGTTTCCACATATATGGTCACTAGCACCTGAGTCTATGATCCATGAATTACAGTCATACGTTTTCTTATGATTTACAGCATTTGAGAGAACTGTTTTACCTACAAAATTGATGTATGCCATTGCATTTCCTCCCAAAGCCTTCATGACTTCTTGAACCACAGTTGAAATCAGCTTGCTATCATCCCTTCTGTCATTTCCTTCAGCTGGAGAATTGTTTGGCCCAAGAGGAGTTTCTTCAACTGCATCTGTTTCCTCCTTCACCACATTAGCAACTTGTTTGCCATTATTCCTCCACTTGGAATTTTTAAATCTGTCAGGATAGCCAATCAACTTCCAACATTCTTCCCTTGTATGGCCCTTGTAACCACAATAATCACACTTCTTTCCTTGTTTCTCATTCATGATTCTCTTGTAGTCTTTCTTTTGAAACTGTGCCAGGGGTCCTAAATGTTGCACTTGCCTGCCAACATTTAGAGCACTCATCTCCATTCCCATACTTATCTCTCCTGTGATTTGTTTTTGTTTTTCTACCTGTAACACCAGATTGTATGCCCTGTTTACTGGCAGCAATGGGTCCATTCCAAGCAAATTACCCTTCATTTGCTCATAGCCATCATTCAATCCCATTATAAACTTGAGAATTTTATCATTAGACTGTATCTCCGTCATCTTCTTTTGTAAGAGACATGTGCACTTCTCCATGGCTCCACAGGTGCATTCTGGCAACTCTTCTAGTTGACTGATTTGGTCCCATAACTCTTTGAGTTTGTAGTAATATTCTCCCACACTCAAGTTGTTTTGCTGAAATTCCCATAACTCCTTCTTCAGATGGAAGAGATGTGGTGCATTGGTTTGCCCATATCTCTCCACTATTTCTTCCCACAATTCCTTTGTGGACTGCATGGATACTAGACTTCCAGCCACTTCATTTTTCATTGTAGCAAGAAGCCATGATCTCACCATATAGTCACATCTTATCCACTTCTGCATTTTATCTCCTGCTTCCTTAGGCTTTGGGTGTTTTCCTTCAAGGAAACCCTGTTTGTTCTTTGCTCCTAGAGCAATCTTCACACTTCTACTCCAGTTTAAGTAGTTGTTACCATCAAGCATAATGCTTCCTAGAGCAGTTCCTCCACTCTCATTCACAGCAATAAAAAGAGGGTCTTTGTAAGGATTGTTAGACTGATTAGTCTTAGCTTCCTTATCTCCCATTTTCAAAACTGGAATGGAAAAAGTTTTAAACTTTGATGAATTTATGACAGTGTTTTGAAGCTTTGATCACTCAAACAAAGATCTTATAGACCTAGCTCTGATACCATAAAGAGGAATCAAAACTTCACACCAGAATTTCTCTCTGATAATTTCAGAGGAAGAAAAGATGTTTGTATTCACAATTGTGTTCTTTCTTTGTATGTGTTTCTTACTACGGCTACCTCGCTTACAACCTAGCTATATATACAAAAGCTTTACAAGGAAACCTAAAAGCAAGCTGTACATAAGACAAACCAGAGGACAGCTGTACACAAGACAAAATGCTCACACAAGATCAGTCTAGGATCATGTGACAAGGGAATGACACTGATCTTATGTGCAATGTAACAGCATTACTGTGTGCACCTTTATTCTCAGCGTGAGTAATAAAAATGGTGCACATAATATTGCTGGCAACATGAGAGTAAGATATAAGTAAAAATAATTACAGCAACTAATCACCATTTTCCACAATTATAAGCTTGAGAAGTTACGTATTCTATTCCCAGTTGGTTTTACGATAAAATTTTGTTCGAGTTTGTAATTTGTCTAAACTTTCTTCCATCAACAAGTCCAGCTCCATTTAACAATTAACTAAATTTAATAAAACTCATGGTAATTTAATAACTAGGTTTATTAATAGAACTCCTGGTACTTCAAACTCATTTCTCTTTTTCATTACAAAGGGAATTCCATAGGGTAATATTACACACACAGACACACATAGTTAAGTCATAAAAGGTGTACCGGAAATACTCAATTTTAGATTAAATTGCCAACGGTAACAGTTGAAGGAAAAAAAGATACTGCATGCGGAAGTATTAGTAGTGTGCTAGAGCCGCATAAGGAGGCCAAAAGAGATGAAAGTCAATCTTGTAACAAGTTGTGTGACCTGTAAGATCAACAACTGATGTTGTCATATAGCCTTGAACAAACCTAAAATTACCAGTGCCACCAACAAAAGGAAGTTCCGAAAGCTGGGTATAGTGAGCAGTCCCAACATTCAAAAGCTCACCTTTGTGTCCTTTCAAGTTCAAAGTTATCCTGGATATGCAAGTGGTTCGTTCACCATCGAAGCTCGACGTCACGGCGGAACCCTCAGTGTACCCCAGCACCTTCGAGGATGGGTTGGGTGTTTCGGTAAGGGGATCATGGAAAGCAAACAAAGATCCGAAAGGGTTTGATGTTTTGGTGATACCACTTGGCCCGGCGACGCCTTTCACTATGAAGTAAGCTGTTTTGTTGAATGTTTCATGTAGGTAGAGTGTGAAATGGAGTGATTTTAGGCCATGGCTATGGGTTTCATGACGCAGGTGCTGCTGAGATGTAGGGACGGCCAACAATTAAGATAGGGAGAATTATAGAAAACAAAGCGAAAGCCATAGTAATCTATATATATATCTAAAAACCAAGACAAACAAATGTCATACTGTCACATGTACTCTTCCCTCCTCCACACAATCAAATGAGACATTAAATAATAAAAATGTGTGTTTCAAGAATTGAACCCATGACCTCTCATTTGATATGCTAATGCACTAACCAACTACACTACAATGCTCATGTTGGTCTTTGTTGGGGGAAAATCATTTAAAGACATATATTTCTATTTTTGAAGACTTCAAATGCACGTCGGTAAATAATTTGGGGCGTTGGCCCGGGACAACAACTAGTTAATAGGCTATAAAGCATGGGTTATATCTTATATACTCTTAGCTTGAAGTCAGAAGTAGTATATGAATCTCGGGTAATATATGCGAAGCTTATATAGGCAGTGGAGTAGGGGTTGGTGAAGTTCTTACTCTATTATTTCCCCCTCCTCCCCAGCCCCACATGGTGCTCCTCTGCTCCTGGCCAACAAAGATATAATTGATGAGGTATACAGTTATAATTAAAAGATTGTAACTTGCAAAATTCAGGTTTCTAACATGTGTGGAAAATGCAGTTCGGTGCGTGTTACACCCATTTTAAACTTCTGGGCCATTCAATGTAACTTAAAAGGAGCAGGCCCGATGGAATCCAAAAGTTAAGCCAATTCACTAGCAAATCTGATATCCGTAAGATAAACGTCCAACATTAGCGCCAAAGCTCCTCGGAAACAGTTGAAGAAACTGTTGGAGATGAGAAGCAAAAGAAAGAAGTAAACGTTGATTTCAATGAAAGCTACTGCATTCTCATATGTTGAATAACAAAGAGCCTATTAAATAGGCAACATATCAACTAAAATCCTAAAACAAAACTACTGACTTGCTAAGAATATGGAGATAGTGGCTAACTTAATATCCCACTATATTACCCCCCTAACCTTTGACTAAATAATAACCACATGCATAGTAACTTAATTAAGAAATAACCTTGACTCACAAATAAGAAATTCAACCCACTAATAACTAATTTGAAGCAATAAGTTCATCACACTCCCTTGCTTCAAATTTGCCGAAATCGTCATGAAGCACTTCTCTTCAATTATAATACACGTCACATCACCGTCAATATTTCATGGTTGATGCACATCTCACCAACATGTACTCTTTAGATATTGGAGCACTTCTCTCCAAGGTGCACTTTTCACCTTCAATTCTAAAACAAATTTTCTTCTACGGCCACTTGTGTCATAGGCTCTTGATGTTCAATTTTCTCTTCATTTTGGAATCTATAATTCCTTGCCAAATGCCCAAAATTTTGACATTTGAAACATTTTGGCTTTCCCTTGTGCCAACAATCTTTTTCCTCATGACCAACCTTGTGACAATATGGTTACATTGCACTTTAGTACCTTTCCCTTTTGAGTATGATGATTTAGCTAGTAACGCTCCCTCAATTTTTCTCCATTTTCTTCCTCCCTCATTGATCTCCTTTCATCTGCGGCACTAAGAGCATTGACCAGTAACTCTGACCGTGGTATTTTGGATAGGTCCTCGGAATCTTCAAGTGGGAAATTTTAGACTCATATTTTTCGAGAGCACGCGCTACAATTTTATCAACTACTCTCTCATTGGAAAATGTTTCACCAAACAATCTAATTTGATTAACAATACTCAAAAGCTTACTCACATATTCTTTAATGGTTTCGCTCTTTCTCATTTTTTGCATCTCAAATTCTCTCTTTAGGTTCAAAACTTGCATCAACTTTGTTCGAACATTTCCCTCATACTCTTCCTTTAGCTTATTCCATGCCTCCTTTGGTGACTCACAAGTCATGATACTTGTAAAGATTCCATCCGACACGGCCAGATGAATACATGAAATTGCCTTTTCTTTTTTTTGCTACATCCTCATCATATTTTTTGATTTGGGCGACAGTTGGATTTTGTGGAAGGGGTTGGGTCGACTTCACTCTCGGTTACCTCCCACAAACTCATTGCTTTCAAATAAGATTTCATTTTGATAGCCCATGAATTATAATTCTCTCCTTTGAAAGTGGGTACGGAGAGAGAAAAAGTATTTGAAGACATTGAGAGAAAAAAAAGATGAACACTTTTAAAGATATTTTAAGCCTCACAAGATCACTGGCTCTTGATACCAATTTTGTTGGAGATGAGAAGCAAAAGAAAGAAGTAAACATTGATTTCAATGAAAGCTACTGCATTCTCATACCTTGAATGACAAGAAGGAGCCTATTAAATAGGCAACGTATCAACTAGAATCCTAAAACAAAGCTACTGACTTGCTAAGAATATGGAGATAGTGACTAACTTAATATCCCACTATATTACCCCACTAACCTTTGACTATATAATAACTACATGCATAGTAACTTAAATAAGAAATAACCTTGACTAACAAATAAGTAATAACAACCCACTAATAACTAATTTGAAGCAATAAGTTCATCAGAAACTGGCGCCAAAGGGCGGTTGAGGCAGTTGGAGGAGCGCAATGCATCAAACCGCAATAACTGCTAACAAAATTCTACCGATAGACCAAGGAATATCTACCTCATCAAACAAACTATCTTTTAGTTTTCTTAGTATTCCGGTTATGAAACGGATGACGACCTTCAGGGAAGTCCGCCAAAAAGTGGAGATGGCGTCCGCTAGTGAATAGCTATAAAGAAGAGCAAACGTGAACTACCCTCGGGGGGGATGCAAGGAAACTCCCTCCGACTCTCAAGTCAGTATTGTGCTTTTAAAGGATTTAGAGAGATAGAGAGAAGAAATTAGTGTTTACAATGTACCTGCAGAATAGTACCATTGGGCTATTTATAGAAGTACTATTCCTCTGACTGAGTGCTTAATCATTTTACAAGTGTATGGCTTTGATGTGCCTGACATAAGAGAAGATTTCTTAAAGATGAACAGTGTTGTCGGACAATATTGTTGAACTGATCTTAAGCGTTGCTGCTGTTGTTTTCTTGGTCGCGTCCCGATATGGTGTTTGCGGACACCATGATAGGTTCGCTAGCATACTTGGGTTATACTCATACAACTACCCCCCAGCATCATTGGGATCTTGACCGCTAATGATGTTGCTTTGGACGCGAGCAATTTGTCGTACTTAATATTTTGGGAAGTTAATCCGTTGGATGCCAAGTGTCACTTCAGGGAGTTGAAGAATTTCGAAAAGTTAATTATTGCCTTTTCCAAAAATCCCGCCCACTTCTTTATTAGGGTTTTCTGTGCTTGACACTTGGCAGAGATCCGAGAGGGAAGTTGAGGGGTTTTTAATCTGAGCCGTCGATTCGGCGCATATATAGGACTAACTGTCCTTTTTTTTATCGTTTTTTCTCAACTTCCTCTTCTTCTTCCCTCTTGGTTTTTCTCTGGTTTTTTCTAACGAACCTCCATACTCGAACCTTAATTTGCTTGAAAACTGACCTTTCTTCACCCAAATCACTCCGAAAAGTTACTAAAAATCTTTGTTTACACTTTCCAGTATTGGTGCTCTAAGAATTTCGCCATTTTTAGACGATTTTTTTCTTGGTATTTCGAGGGATTGTAGTTCGTCTTTTTCCGGTGATTTCCCGACCAAAGCTAGGATCTTTCTGCATTTTCTTGCGCTTGGAAACTGTGCTCGTTCTTTTCTGGTGACGGTTACTACTTGTTTCCACTTTTTCGGCGAGTCTTTATTTCCAGGTATTTCTCCATTTTCTTCATTTTCGCCTAAGATTTTCTCTTTAATTCTATCATGTCGGACCAGTCTGATAGCCAAAATACTCCTAGTGACGTTTTCATGTCCGAGAGTGAATCCTCTTCCCCACTGTCCGCCAATAAAATTCAATCCTCTGACTCCAGCCTTGGGGGAAAAAAGACTAGGCTCTTAGCGGACATACCACTTACGGCCCAGAGAGATAGAGAACATAGATCTAAGTTCCTTAACAACCCCTCCACTCCTGAGGAGCACAATTTGACAATGAGATACGTATTCGCTAGTCAAAGCGGAGACAAGCAGACGCTAAGAGAGTTAAGGCATCAGATTCTTGCTAGGAGAACTGTTAGGAATCCTCCCTCAGATGCTGTTCCCGGACTTGATGTTCCTCCCCTTAGAGAACATGCTTGGTTAGATAGTATGGCGGACGCTGGGGTTGCGGTGTCCGCTAACTTTAATGACCGTTTAAGGGAATATGTTGCTCCCGCTCATCCTCCTGTCGTTGAGCTAGGTGACGACAACGATTCTATCGCCACAATTATGCTCAATCAAGAGAACGTTTACCAACAGCGGAATGCACCTGTCGGCCCTTCTGCTCTCGTTACGTGAATGATAATATGGATGCGAACATTGGCACCAGTGTGCCTTTGTCCGAGAGAGTTGCAGGAGAAAGCTCGCAGACCTCCGAGCGTAGGGTCGGTACTTGTAGACACATCATCGTGTCTCCCCAATTAAGGATCCAATGATGAAACATAGCGCAATCTTAATTGATCCGACCCAAGGGCAGAGCAGTCCGAAAAGCTAACCCAAAACTGTTTCGAAAAGTGTTAAAGATCTTACTTTAAAGCCCAATTTATTATTCATGATAATTAATTGCATTTTGAGACCAATCCTTTGAAAAAGCCCAATTAATTGTTTAATAATAATTAATTATTTTATTTTAATAAAATAAATATTTTTAAAGATATTTTTTAGAATTAAAATTGGATTTTATCCCGTAAAATCAGATTTCCGGACTCAAAAGATAAAAGAAAATCTTTAAAACACGTTTTATAAAAAAAGTTGTCACAACGTGTCAAAAGCAAGGTGGTGCGTCAAGCGCAAAGACTGCGCCAAGCGCACAACCTTGCCACGTAAGTGTCAATGTTGATAAAGTTGCGATGATCAAGAAAGGACTATTATTCATTGTTCGATTTACTTCAATGAAAAATCGAGACAAAGTGATTCATGGCCATTGTTTCTTTGATAATCATCCTGTTGTGATTAAACCTTGGGTTCCTGATATAGATTTTGACAAAGATGAACTCAAAACCATTCCAATTTGGGTTCAACTTAAACTAGGCATTAAAAATTGGGGAGAGAAGACTATTTTCAAGATAGTTGAGCAGATAGGGAAACTTATACAGAGGAATGAAGCTACTAGGAAGAGAGACAAGGTTCAATATGCTAGGGTCCTAATTGAGGTTCAATTGACTCAAAAATTCCCAAAACATATCAGTTTTATGGATGAGTATGGTGGTAAGGTTGATATTGATGTGCATTATGAGTGGATGCCTCTCAAATGCAATATCTGCCATGCTTTTGGTCATGAAGCTGCAGAATGCAAAATTAAAAGGAAGCAAGTTTGGCAGCCTAAAAAAGTAGCAAATGATAAAGTTGTGCAGAATGCGGAGCAGGTTGCTCATGCAAAGGTTGTTGAAATTGATCCTGATGGCTTTCAAAAGGCTTTGAAGCCAATAAAAGTGAGATCAAGTGCAACAAAACCTACTAGTATTGCTAATTCTTTTAGAATACTAGATAAAAAATGATAGCAGAATTGATCTAGAAGGTGGTGAGAATGAGGCTGATGGTGATGAGGAAGATAATCTTGAGTGTGATGGATTTGAGGATGTTAATCCTGGGAAAATGATTTCAGGAAGGGGGGACCCTTCTACTGCTAATGGATAGATTAGCTTGCTGGAATGTGAGAGGGATAAATTCCACCAAGAAGCAAAAAGATGTGAGGAATTTTATTCAGCATCATCAGGTGGGATTGATTGGCCTCTTAGAGACCAAGGTTAAGCTTGGTAATATGGGAAATTTATATCAGCATATGTTTAGTGGGTGGTGTTTTACCACTAACTCTAGTTATCATCCTGGTGGCAGAGTGGTGATGGCTTGGAAACCAGGTATTTTTACTAAAACTAATCTTCATGGTACTAGTCAGTTATTGCATTTTTATGTTGAGCCAGTTAGTGGTAAGAAGCCCTTTTACTGCACCTTCATTTATGCTTTTAATGAAGCCAGTAGAAGAGTAGATTTGTGGAAAGATTTGAGATCCTTGCATATTGATTTGCCTTGGATCATGATGGGAGATTTTAACTGTGTGAGGAGTTTGGATGAAAGAATAGGTGCAACTGTTAGAGTGCATGAAATTGAGCCTTTTAATTCTTGTATGATTGATTGTGGCATGGAAGATGTAAAAGCTACAGGTAATATGTATACCTGAAATAATAAGCAGCATGGTGGAGGTAGAGTTTACTCTAAATTGGATAGAGTACTGGCTAATGATGCTTGGTTAACTGCTTATGAGTTTGCAGAAGTAAGTTTCTTGAATGAAGGTGATTTTGGTCACTCACTTGGTGTGCTCACTTTTTATCCTAGGAATACAGAGGGGAAGAAACCGTTTAAATATTTCACTATCTGGAGGGGGGCTGATCAGTTTAATGATTTGATAAGGAGAGCTTGGAATGTCACAGTTGTGGGGTCTAAGATGTACAGAATAGTTCAGAAGCTTAAGATGATTAAGCATGACTTGAAAGAGTTGAATAGAGTGAGATTTCATGATATCCAAGCAGCTGATTTAAAAGCTTTTCATGACATGGAAGCTGCTCAAACTTTGATGCTTCAACATCCAGGGGATCAACATATTGCTGATGCTGAATTGAATGCTATTGCTGAATATAAAATTATGCATCATGCTTACATGGAGTTTTTTAGTCAAAAGGCTAAGTTGTAGTAGGTTACAGCTGGGAATGAGAACACTGATGTGTTTCATCAAAGTATTAAAGTTTAAAGAGTAATCAATCAGGTTTATGCAATAAGAGATATGGAGGGTGAATGGCAGGATTCTCCTGAAACAGTTAAGGGAGCTTTTCTATCCTACTATGAGAAGCTGCTTAGTTCAGTGCACAACAATAGAAAATTTGTTTCAGCTCAGATTGTTAACATTGGGCCTAGAGTAACTGATGAGCATAAGGCAATTCTCACAGCTCCATATACAGCTAATGAGATTAAAGCATCACTTTTTTTAATTCCTGGGCATAAAGCACCTGACCGTGATGGCTTTGGTACTTTTTTCTATAGGGATATTTGGCATATCATTGGTGAAGATATTATTGATGCAGTTATGGATTTTTTCAGAGGAAGGAAGCTCTTGAAGGAGCTCAATACAACAGTTGTGACCCTCATTCCTAAAAGTAAGTGCCCTATTAATGTGGGGGATTTTAGGCCCATTTCTTGTTGTAATGTGCTTTATAAGTGCATAACAAAGGTGATTGTGGTAGACTTAGAAGGGTTTTGCCTGACCTTATCATGGAAAATCAAGGAGGTTTTGTCCATGGCAGGTTTATTGTTCACAACATCATGGTTGTGCAGGACTTGGTCAAACACTATGGGAGAAAGTCTGTGAGTCCAAACTGTATGATTAAAGTGGATCTTCAGAAAGCTTATGACACAGTTGACTGGCACTTTCTCCAATAGATTTTAGATCTTTTAGGCTTCCCTGAAGAATTTGTGAGCATGATTATGGAATGTGTGACTACTCCCAAGTTTTCACTTATGATAAATGGCTCTATGGAGGGTTTTTTCAGTTCTAAGAGAGGGCTTAGACAAGGGGACCCAATGTCTCCCTTGTTGTTTGTTATGTGCATGAAATATCTATCAAGAATTCTCCATAAGTTGAGAATTTTGGAGCAATTCCATTTTCATCCTAGGTGTCAAAGCATCAAGTTAACTCACCTTTGTGTTTGCTGATGATCTAATCATGTGCTCTAAAGGTGATTTTATTTCCATTTATCTCCTTCTCCAAGCTTTTAAACTCTTCTCTGATGCTTCTGGCCTTAAAGCAAACCCATAAAAATCTGCTTTTTTATTGTTGTGGTATGGGAGAGGAAGATATTAAAAGAATTCAACTCAAATCTGGGTTCCGAAGGAATTCTCTGCCTTTTAGGTACCTAGGGGTGCCTATCTATTCAAAAAAGATCTATGTTAGTCAATGTGAGAACTTAGTTGAGAAGATGGTGGCTAGGGTCAGACTTTGGAGCTCTAGACATCTCTCTTACACTGCTAGAGTTATCTTGGTAAACTCAGTTCTGATGAGTTTGCACATTTATTGGGCTCATGTGTATGTTCTCCCTAGATGTGTGTTGCAAGAAATTGAAAAAAAATGTATAAGCTTCCATTGGAGTGGTCAAAGTTTTAAATCTAAGCCTGAAAATGTGGCTTGGGAGGACTTATGTTGGAGTAAAGCTCAGGGAGGTTTGGGTTTTAAGAATGTAAAAATTTGGAATGATGCTTGCTTGGGAAAATATGTTTGGGTTGTTGCCAAGAAGCAAGATAACATCTGGATAAAGTGGATTAGTGTTGTTTACCTGAAAGATGTGAACTGGTGGGATTACACTCCAAACAATGGATCCAGCTAGTATTGGAGGAAGATATGTGCTGTTAAAGAAAAGCTCAAGCATCATTTTTCTTTTCAAGAGCTCTGTGACATGGACACATATTCTGTTAAGTGTGTGTATGAGAAAATGAGAGGTGATAAGCCTAGTGTTCATTGGGACAGTCTGGTCTGGAACAGGATGAATATAAGCACCGTTTTATTTGTTGGCTGGCTGTTCAGAGCAAGTTGCACACCACTGGAAAAATGCACAAAATTGGCATCAGTAGCTCAAGTGCCTGTCTTATTTGTGATGCTGATGATGAGTCTCATCAACATCTGTTCTTTCAATGTACCTACAGTCATAAATGTCTGACTGACATTAAAAGCTGGTTGGGTATGACAACCTTGTGTAATGATCTGCATAGATTGCTGTTATGGATAAATGCTAGCAGGGTGTCTGAATTCAGGAAGGTTGTTTGGAAGGCTAGTGTTGCTGCTGTGGTGTATATGGTCTGGCTTTGTAGAAATGAAGCTTATTGGACACGGTAGGTCCCTGCTATTGAGTCTTCAATTAAGAAGCTGAAGCAGACTATTAAAGTCAGAATCCAAGCAGTGATGCCTAAAAAGATTTCTAGGATTGATGTTAGTTGGTTCCAGAATTTATGATGTGTTGTAGTCTGTTGTTGAGTGTTTGTTGCTGATGGTGTTTGTCTTTGTTCTGTTGTTGCTGGTGCTAGTCTCTTGTTCTTATGCAAGAGTATATTTGTGTTCTGTTTGTTGGAATGTTTTGTTCTCTTGTCTGTACAAGAGTTGTGCTGGTGTATTCTCTTGTTTTTACAAGAGTTGTTGTTGGTGAATTTGGTGATTAATAAAACTTACTTATTTAGCAAAAAAAAAAGAATTACGATATGAAAAGTTATTTGCCATCCTACATGTTTAATTAGATTGAACCGTTAATAGGCCTCTTATTTTGTGAGCATAATTTGGACTTTCTCAATTAAAGTCATACCAGCTAGATGATATGAGAACTACTAGGCATTGGATGTCCTAGGTTAGGTTATTAATTATATTGGTCTTCACCAATCAAAAACAATCGAACTTGAAAGACCGAACAAAAAACCAGATTACTATATTTATAAAGCAAAATTGGCCTCAACACCACAAACTATGGCGCAGGTACAGCCAGGCCCCAGCACCACCAACTTTGACTAGTAGCGAAAACACCCCAAACTATTGGCCTGGGTGCAACGAGTGTCATAATTCCCATTTTCACATTTTTCTTTCATTTATCCTATTTTTTCATTGATTAGAAGCTTAAGTCACGTGAACAAGTATCGAGAAAAGTTAGCTTTAGCGTCATTTATGACACTCACTGCAACCAGGCCAATAGTTTGTGGTGCTTTGACTACTAGTCAAAGTTGGTGGTGCTAGGTGCACACGCGCCATAATTTGTGGTGTTGAGACCAATTTTGCCTATTTATAATCCAAGAGACTAAACCATCAACAAAGGTCTAAAACCTAGGCTACAACAGTTTTGACAAGTTTAGGAGCTCAACATTATGGATTTTAGATTTTTAAGTATGGTATATATTTTTTCTTTTAATAAGGTAAGAAGAAACCATGACAAGTTGGGGAGATAAAGGGGATCCCAACTTGTCAAGAATGAGAATCGATCCCAAGACCTCTTGGAATCGAAAGGGAAGCTCTAACCACTAGACTATCCCTCACTCTCATTCAAGGATTGTATATGGCTAATCATATTCTTTTGCACCCTCTTTAATACCCAAAAAAATGTTCATGTCTTCGACTATCTACATATCTGATGCACCCTCATATCTAACTCACCACTCCTTAAATTAAATACCCTCCTTGTTTACATCTGATTTATTGCGATTCTTTTGCTATTATGATTGCTCCGAAAATATGTTTATGAGCTTTATTATTCAATTAATATAATATCTACGAGAGTAAGGTGATAATATTAAAAGATAAAATATTTTTCTAAGTTTATCTGTTTTTTTTTAATCCAATCGGATTTAAATTTTGTACTTAATTATATTTGATAATCTTAAAATCTGCACTTATCTCAATCTTACTCCCTTTCTTCCGTATTTGTTTCAATAAAAACTTATATCCTAATTGAATATTTGGTGAGTGTTCTAAGAAAAGTTTTTGGCATATGAAATAAGTTGTAAATGTAGTTTATATAAGAAACTTAACTTGGCTTCATATTTCAATAATACTTCTTGAAAAAATGAAAAGTGAAAAAAATATCATTGGCCCATTAATATGGTATTGAAGATTTCAAACAAAGAATAAAGAAATTAGACTAACTAATTTGAAAGGAGCAGTACATGCTTTACCCTTCCTTCTTTTTGTAAATCTTCAATATTATATTGAGTTATATCTATCTTTTATATTGAGTTTTCTCTCTATTATTGTGAGAGTAGTGGAACTTCGTGTTTTAGTCTTCACTTCATGTACAAATACATTAGTTGACATCGATTTTTGCCACATTACAGCGAATCTCAGTTATTCATAACACAGGTGTTGGAGTACAAGGTGACACTCAAGAAGGGGGGGTTGAATTGAGTGACAAAAACTAATCGATTTTCGCAAAAACACTCCTATGGCACAGTGTCGTGCACTGTGTTGTTCACTCGTAAACTCGCGTTTGAAGTTTTTGCTCGAACGAAATTGTATCAAACAATAAAACAATGAAATCAAATAATAAGACACAGGAATTTAACGTGGTTCAATCTCACCTCTGAGATCTACGTCCACACAAACTATTCTTTTATTATTTGAATCTTAAAATACCAAACTCTTGATACAATTCAATTCCCCCACTACTAACTCTAGTAGTGCTCCCCAACACTTAACCCTAAGTGTTGCTACTCTCTATAATATGAAAATTACAGAAAGAAAGATTCCTCACAAGCGTGCTTCTTATTCAAGCAAATAGAGGATCGTTACAATCGTTGTTTAGAAACCTTAACTTACTAGGACTCTGTACCGTACACTGTGCTCAGGGAGTTCGTTTTCAGCTCTCAAAATATTAATCTCGCCAAATCTGAAAACGTGAGTTGTTATTCTGATTTCTATCCCTTATATAATTTATCAACTGAATAAGAATTGTTCTCCAAGATATGATTATCTTCTTGAATAATTTTTATTCCTAAAATTAAGGGATACAATGTTTTCCTTTCCAAAATCAAATTTTATCTTTTATAAAAACTGATTTTTTCTTTTCCTTATAAGATAAGGATTCCTCCATATCTTATGCCAACTATTAATCAGATTTTAAATCAGTTTTTATTATCACACAAACTTTATCAAAATCGTTATCGTTAAAAATCAGTTTTTCTCTTTTTATAAAACTTCTTTTTCGAAAATCTTTTAAAGAAAGTTTTCTTTAAAATCATTTTTTCTTTTCATAAAGCTTTTTATCCAAAAATCTTTACAAAAATATTTTCCTTTCAAAACTAATTTTCGAAATTAAAAACTCCCCTTTTTATTTCTTAATCATACAAACATGAAATTAATATAATCACCTATTTTCTTAACTCTAAGAAATTTCATATTTCTAATTTAGCACAAAGTTCCAATAAGTTAATTACATTGCATATACATGAATCTAATATAACTAGACCTAAGCTATATTGTCTTCAAATCATCCAATCTTGATAGCTAGATCCCTGTTACAAATATTCATGTTATAGCATAGGGTATTTATCATCATCAAAATAACATTGACTTAGAGTCACAATAAATTCCCCCTTTTTGATGATGACAAATAAATAATACTTCTCCCTCAAAAAATGCACCATTAATCACATTAGGGAAAATAACCCAACATCATTCACATACATTCACAAGTAACATGATAACTAAGATAACCAATATAACCAAATAGCCAAATACTTATACATGAGATAATTTCATTCATTAGTCTAAGTATTATACCCATCTTCACCCTTTTGATATTATCAAAAAGGAGAACATCAACATGTTTAGCAAGTCAAAGTGCGATATAGTCAGCAAAATAATGCAAGCAGCTCAAGCAATAAATACTAAGGATGCTGGTGCTATGTCATAATCCAACTCACAATACGAAGTCATTAAGCAAAAAAAATAATCCAACTCACATTCCGAAGTTATGAAGCAAGAAATAATCATGAAGGATCATGGCTGATAGCTACGAAAGTAAGATAAAGATAGGCAATGCAAGCTTGAAGATTTGAAATGGCAATTGGCTCAACAAGTGCTTAAACCTTTCTTTTCAGATTTTCAACTTCCGCAAATAAACATCATAGGACTTTCATCACTGCGGCACTGTATGTGATTCTGTGCCACTGTACAATCATTTCCCTTTCAATAACTCATCTTCAAATATTTTGGTGACCAAAGTAATGATCATCAAACTGTGATATTTTTCTTCGCATTTGAATTGAACTCTAGGATTTATCTAAAATAAGTGTCTTACTCTCCTTTTCTTTTCTTTTCTTTTTTTTTATATATAAAGGAGAAGCAGACCATACAATATTACTAGAGTCAATCAATAAGAGATCAAAGACAATAAGTTAATTCGGACCTCATTTTATTTTTGATACATCTCTTGGCACTGTGCCTTGCAAAGTGTGAATCAGTACTTTTCATTTTTTCACATATTAGTGTTTCATTCCAACCTTTTCATGTTCTCCCTTAACTGATGCATCTTTTTTCTTCCATCATCTTATCAAGATGTTCTTGCCCCATAGATTATCATGAATCAAGATTAAAAGCACTTGTTGAACTTTGGAGCAATGGGTGAAGAAAAGAAGGATAATAATAGGGAAATGAAGATAAGGTGAGACATATGAAACAAAGAAATAATGAGGCACAAATGTCAAACTCATAAATAGAAAATCAGAATATCAGGCCAAAGATCAAGCTTGTCATAGGAGAAAGAATTAACATTTCATAGCTCAATAATTCGGCAACTTAGGATCATAAAGCTTATTAGTTCGGCAACTTAGGATCATGACATTAGGACAGCATCATTAGACCATTACGAGTCCTTTTTATATTAAGTAGACTTTTTCTCACAGTGTTTCACAAAGACATGCACTCCTACTCCAATTAACATATTTAAAGGAGGACAACATGCATAATACTCAACTAATTTCTAGATATTAATCCCAAAGCCACGAATTATCTTGTAAAACACTCATGCATGAAATTCAACAAAATTACCTCGATCACACAATTGTGATGTGCTCAACAAATTGTGTTTCAAACCACTTACCAACATCACATTCTCTATGGAGTGTGTTAGGGATTTGCCGACGTTTCCAATACCAATTATTTCTCCCTTTTTGTTGTCGCCAAATGTAACACACCCTCCATGGTAGGCTACTAGTGAGAGGAATTGAGATTTATCACCAGTCATATGTCTTGAGCAGCCACTGTCGAGATACCATAGGCTGCTTCCTCTCATGTTTGCCTGCAAAAAGATCACTTGTTAGTTTTAGGAACCCAAATCTGTTTGGGTCCCTTTTTCTTTCGTTGAGCTTCTAATAAGTCTTTTCTAACCCATATTTGAGTTACATACTTTACTTTTTTTGCAACACTCTTTTTCTTGACATTACAGTTATCCATAATGTGTTCATTCTTTCCACAGAAGTTGCAAATCAAATATTCAGGTAGATCGACATATTTTCTTTTACGAATGTCTCTTTTAAAATTTTTAGCACTGTGCCTTACATTGTGTCTCTGGTTTGTATATCCTAAACCAATTCTGTTTCGATTGCTAGTTGTACTGGACATATAGTCTAGGGCTTTTTGACCAGCTGGCCATTTTTCATACATTTTTCGAGCAATAGCCAATTGTGATTCCAAGAATTCAACATAAGTGTTTAGATCGCTATTTCTTTTTCTCGAAATTTCCCAATCTCTTTTAACTTTATCCTGTTCATCACTTAACTTAGCATCATGAGGTAGCATAAGTGGAACAATTCTGGACCTTTGTCTTGATTCTTTTAACTCAGTTAACTCATGTTTTAACGATTCAATTTGATTTTCAAGATCCGAATTTTTAGCCTCTAGCACAGTGTATGGCACAGTGTTATTAAAAACTTCTTTTGTGAGAGACTTTTCGTACCTTAAAGCTTTTAACTCAACATTTTACTCTTCAACAGTTTTTTCAAGTTCATCATTCTTTTTCATCAGTTCTTTACAGTCCTTTAATAAATCCTTATATTCCAATTCCAACCCAATCTTTTGCTTAGTTAAATTTTTTACTTCCTTTTTCATGATTGAAAAATCATCATTCATTTCTTGACAATCATCAATGACATTTCCAAGCAAAGTAACAAGTTGATTTTTTGAAAGAAGATGTATTGAAGGTTTTAGAGAAAGAAGACTTACCTCACTGTCCTCGGTTTCATCTTATGAGTTCGAATTTTTTGCCATTAGACACAAGTGAGAATCATCCAGGCACTGTGCCATTCTCTGAGTTGTCTGTATAGCATTTAGACACAATTTTGCTTCATGGCACTGTGCCTCTGACTGTTCTTCTTCAGAATTCGAATCTCCCCAAACGGCAGCAATCATTGCTTTCTTGAAGTCCTTCTTTGTTTGCTCCCTTTTTTCTCTAGGCTTCTCATCATCCCATAAGGGACATTCCTTTATCCTATGATTGTACTCACCACACTTGAAACAACCAGAATAAGTAGCACTTTTCTTAAAGTTAGAGGTAGTGCTCTTACCTTTGAAATTTCCATCTTTTTTATGATTGTTGTTTTTGTTCTTTTTGAGAAATTTTGTAAATCTCCTAGTAAGAAGATCAATATCATCATCACTATCACTACCTTCACTTTCCAATTCAATTCTTAAGGCTATACCCTTAATTTTTGGTTCATTAGTCTTAGAATCTAAAACAAGTTCATGAGTCATTAATGATGCAATAAGTTGTTTAAGTGAGAGTTTTTTCAAATCTTTAGCTTCTTGAATAGCAGTTATTTTAGGGAGTCAACGATTTGTTAAACATCTTAACACCTTTCTTACTAAATCTTCAGAAGTATAGGTTTTGCCTAGAGAACGCAATTCATTAGTGATTAGTGTGAATCGGGTAAACATCTCTTTAATAGATTCTTCCTTATTCATAGTAAACAGTTCATATTGTTGCACAAGTAAATCAATTCGAGATTGTTTTACCTCATTTGTACCTTCGTGGCCCAATTCTAGAGTATCCTATATCTCCTTTGCTGTAGAGCATGCCGAGATCCTTGAGTATCCATCAGGTCCAATTCCATATTGGAGAATACTCATAGCTATGAAGTTATTTTCGGCTTTTGCATAGTTGACTGAATTGTAGTCGTCTTCATCTTTGTCGACCATCTTTCCTTCAGTATTTTTGGCTTGGATAACGATTGGTCCTTTTCTTAAGACTTTCCAGCATTCATAATCCGATCCTTGGATGTAGATCCTCATCCTAGCCGTCCACCATCCGTAATCTTTTCCGTTGAAAATCAGACATGAGTGTCTTTCTCGAGAGTCATCTTGCATGTTCATGACTTCTATTCTCTAGGGATAAGCCTTTCGAGAATAGCCTACTCTGATACCACTTGTTGGAGTACAAGGTGACACTCAAGAAGGGGGTTGAATTGAGTGACAAAAACTAATCGATTTTCGCAAAAACACTCCTATGGCACAGTGCCATGCACTGTGTTATTATCGTAAACTCGCGTTTGAAGTTTTTGCTCGAACGAAATTGTATCAAACAATAAAACAATGAAATCAAATAATAAGACACAAGAATTTAACGTGGTTCAATCTCACCTCTGAGATCTACGTCCACACAAACTACTCTTTTATAATTTGAATCTTAAAATACCAAACTCTTGATACAATTCGATTCCCCCACTACTAACTCTAGTAGTGCTCCCCAACACTTAACCCTAAGTGCTGCTACTCTCTATAATATGAAAATTACAAAAACAAAGATTCCTCACAAGCGTGCTTCTTATTCAAGCAAATAGAGGATCATGACCATTGTTGTTTAGAAACCTTAACTTACTAGGACTCTGTGCCGTACACTGTGCTCAGGGAGTTCGTTTTCAGCTCTCAAAATATTAATCTCGCCAAATCTGAAAACGTGAGTTGTTATTCTGATTTCTATCCCTTATACTTCCTCCGTTCGAAAATAAGTGAAACACTTGTCTCAAAAAGCTCTCACATAAATGAGAGAAGTGTTTCACTTATTTTGGAACGAAGAAAGTATAATTTATCAACTGAATAAGAATTGTTCTCCAAGATATGATTATCTTCTTGAATAATTTTTATTCCTAAAATTAAGGGATAAAATCTTTTCCTTTCCAAAATCAAATTTTATCTTTTATAAAAACTGATTTTTTCTTTTCCTTATAAGATAAGGATTCCTCCATATCTTATGCCAACTATTAATCAGATTTTAAATCAGTTTTTTTATCAAACAAACTTTATCAAAATCGTTATCAATAAAAATTAGTTTTTCTCTTTTTATAAAACTTCTTTTTCGAAAATCTTTTAAAGAAACGTTTTCTTTAAAATCAGTTTTTCTTTTCATAAAACTTTTTATCCGAAAATCTTTACAAAAATATTTTCCTTTCAAAACTAATTTTCGAAATTAAAAACTCCCCTTTTTATTTCTTAATCATACAAACATGAAATTAATATAATCACCTATTTTCTTAACTCTAAGAAAATAGTTAATCATCCTGATTTCATATTTCTAATTTAGCACAAAGTTCCAATAAGTTAATTACATTGCATATACATGAATTTAATATAACTAGACCTAAGCTTCATTGTCTTCAAATCATCCAATCTTGATAGCTAGATCACTGTTACAAATATTCATGTTATAGCATAGGGTGTTTATCTTCATCAAAATAACATTGACTTTGAGCCACAACAACAGGAAATTGAATTAAATCAAGTTATATTTCAAATATATAATGGATCAATAGGCTCGGTCAAACGTGGTATCAAACACAATGATATGTAGTACTTCCAACATTGGTGATGTGCACATGAACCAAGGAAGAGGAGAGAGAGTGAAACATTTTCCATATGCTTAAATAATAAAATAAAGTTTTTGTTGATGTAAGAATTTGCCAAAAAGAGAAATGTTGCAAGTATAATGAAACACCCTACAATGAAATATGTTGCAAGTATTAAGAAACGGAGTAAGTATGTTTGTAGAATTGTTATGTTATATATCATTGTGTTTGTCAATTTTGACTTTTATTATATATGTTCTTTTTGGTGCATAGAGAGGCAAGCCCCAGACAAACAAAAATAAATTAAATTACAGCGAAATTAGACGTGGCATCGCCACGCACTCCCCTGTAATCCTCATTAAGGATATGACCTAAATCTATGGGAATATCATCATAAATAACCACAATTATATATGTCCTATAAATTCAAATTAATATTTATTAATTATATGTTTTTTAAAAAGGGGTCATATAACCACAATTTTACATGTTCATCGCTTTGGATAGATACACTTTAATATAATTGGTCCCGTCTTGCCCCAACTTCTACTATAGTCTATAAATAATGGCACAAAATGCGGTACATACGCAAATCACCTCAAAGCTCTACAAAGCTAATAAGGGCTCTTTTCGCTAGCAATCAATATTTGCTTCAATAAGCTAAAACTCTCCATCATGTATGTTCCAATTTTTATTCTGTTGACAACAATTTTCGCCTATGTCATAAAATCAGTGGAAAAAACAGCACCAAAATTACCTCCAGGCCCTCCAAAACTTCCATTCATAGGAAACCTCCACCAAATTGCATCAAGAAACACCCTCCCCCACCGCCGCCTAGCGGAGTTGTCGAAGACATATGGGCGTGTCATGCAGCTGCAGCTAGGCGAGGTGCCCACCATCGTCGTCGCATCGACCGACATGGCAAAGGAGGTGATGAAGACTCATGACGCCATATTTTGCAACCGTCCTATCCTTATGGTTGCAAAAGAGGTGTTTTACGATTGCACTGATATTGGATTGGCTCCGTATGGTGAGTATTGGCGCAACGTACGAAAAATCTCAATGCTCGAGCTCTTCACTATGAAGCGTGTCGAGTCGTTTCGTCCTATCAGGGTGGAGGAGGTTACCAATCTAATCAACTCGTTAGCTTCCGAAGAAGGGTGTGTAGTTAACCTTAGCAAGAAATTCTTTGTCCTCGCTTGCGATATCATGTCAAGGTATATCCACATCATTCCCAAAATATCTACTGTTCGGGTTTCAGGATTTGGCACACGTTTAAAACATAGAGATGCAACAAAAAGTTTCATAAATGAGAAGAATATATGCATAATTTTTGAATTAAATGTGCATTTTTTTAAGTGAATATTTATATTATTGTTTTCGACCTGAAAGTATTCTATGTTTTTTTTAATAGATGTGCATTTTTTTAATTAAATATGTTTTTTTTTAAGTGAATATGCATTTTTTTCGACGTGAATTTTTTTTGATGTTTTTTTAAATAGATGACCATTCTGCTAAAAAATGAACACAATGCAAATTTATTATAAAAAATATGCACATTAGTACAAAAGAGATGCAAAGGATATTTTAAGAATCATCTCGTATTATACACTCGTTTCTTAATATTTGGAACATCAAAAATGACATGAATGAAGGAGAAGGAGATAGTCAAATATGGGCCTATGGCCCATGTGATTAAAATTGTCTTATTTTATACTTCCTCCAATTTTTATTTTTTTTGGTAATTAAGATGACAATAAACCAAACACAATACACCTAAAAGCAGCTAACATCAGCTAGCCCCAACACCCTCTGGACATTCCCAGAGCTTACAACTCCTCAAGCCATCTTTTCTCACTATACCTAACAATCTGTAAAATCCTATGCTTAACGGCTAGATTCCTATTTCTCCATACCCTATAAACAGTATTAGCTATGGCAGCAAAACCAACTTGTCTCTTGAACTTAGACCCTCTGTATCTATCTTTCATCCACCTGCAAAGTTGGTGCAGATTCCTACTATACCATCTTATCCCCATCCATTCCAAGACCATTTGAATGCACCTGCTGCTAAAAGTGCATCCAAAGAAAAGATTATCAATATCCTCAACATGTAGTTGACAGATAGAGCATCTGTTATCAGTACACACACCAAACTGTAGCAATCTATCTTTAGTCTTCAGTCTTCTCTGGATTGCTAGCCAAAAGACGAATCTGTGCTTAGGGATGGAATATCTATTCCATATATATCTTCACCATTGCACCTGAGCATGATTCCTCTCTGCACTGAGGCTGCTATATTGTTGTTTGATGCTAAATGTGTCATGTGCCGCCATTGATCACCAAGTAATCTGAGGCTTGCATCATGTTTAGCTTTTCAGACATATTTACAGACATACTCCCTCCATTTTTCTAATCTACATGCTTTTCTTTTTGATTCGTTACTTTTTAATCTACACATGGTTTTTTCCTATTTTTGGTAACATGTTTCCATGTATTTGTTCCTCTTTTCCTACCCGTATTGTCCACTTTTTAATTTAATAACCCACTTTATAATTTCTCTCCACCTTTTTAGTTTTTCTCTATCACTTTTCATTTTCTTTCTCTCACTTTTGGACTTTTCTCTCCCAAAGTGAAGTGAGTAAATTAAAAAGAAACGGGGAGTAAGATTGTACCCAATTGAGAAATGTTGCAAATATCTTAAAATATTACCAAAATATTTTTTAAATGTTTTTTTGAATACAGTACTGGTCAAAGGTGTACATCGACAAGTATGCTCAATCAATATGTTGCATTTATCAAGAAACAAAGAAAGTATTAAGAGACAAACAAGTTTGACTATCTCCTTCTCCTTCATTCATGTCTATGTGCATATAATAACATTCAAACATATGACCAACTAACAAGTTGTAAATAGAAGTCTTAATCATCTTAATTTTTTGCTCCAATTAATCATCTTAATTTGGTAGCTATTAGATATGCTTTTTACTCAACATAAATATAACAAGTTTTAGTGCTTATTACAAGCTATCACAGAAAATTACAAGCAGTTCATCTCAAATAAGAATCAGATCAACCATAGTCACTACACACCAACAAAATAATAGCTAATAGGAGTATCACTATTAACATGATAAAGAAAACACTCTCACCCATATTTTTCTCCACTTTAATGAATTATTCTGAAACTTTCACTTTAAGAACTATTCCAAAAGGGGTATGGCACCTTTTGTCATCTTAAAAGAAAAAGATTGGCAACAAAATCCATCACAATTGCTCGTTGATTTTTAGTCACCAACAATATGGTGACATAAATTTAATTTTCCCTGGCAATGTGGGGTCCACTAGTCCTTCATGACCAATAATTTCTTTGCTAATTAAAAAACTAATAGAGGTTGTCAGTGATTTTTAATATTAATATTTTTTTATGAATTTTGAATAAAACGAATAGACATGAGTTGGTTTGACTGAATTAAAGAGTATCAAAGGTATTGAGTGTTTCAGACTTTTCAGGTGGACGTCATGTATCATCTTCTCTTATAAAAAAAGTAAAGAAATATTTTACCCATTTAATTTTTTGATTGAAATATTTGATGCATTTACCATTTTTAACTTATTGAAAATGGCAAGTTGAAATGAGAAAGGGTTCTTAAATTATTTTCTTTTGTAATTTTTTGTCCGTTAGGTCATTAGATAATTTAATATTTTCAGAGGGGGGACACCATCTTTCTCCTTCCTTCCCTTATATAATAGAGATAATATAACTTGAAGCATCTTAATGTTTGTTATGTACTAACTTTTTTCAATTTTTTTTTACAATATTGTTTTAGATGCCTGATGTATAACTCTTTTAATACTCCCTCAACTTCTTTAATTTCTTCCCGTTTTTCTCTATGGGATGTTTTACAGCATTCTTCGTAAAGGGAATATTACATAATTAGACAACAAAAAGTAACTGAAAATTTTCCAAAATTAAGAAAGAGATTGCAAAGTTTAGGGTTTGCTTAGTATCTTCCCACATATGACATACCTTAAAGAAACAAAAGGAATTTTTTTGAGTTTATTTTTGTAACCATTATTTATTGTTATTGTGATAATAATATTGTCTACCAAAAGGCCTAAAAAGACCAATCATATTAATTTTACATAATCAACAAATTAAATGCATATATATATATATATATAAAAAGGTTGGGCTCTAATGAGAACCACTTAAATGAGCAAAAACTTCAGAAAATGAGCAAAAAAAGTAAAAAATTAGCAAAAGTATAAAATGAGTAGAAAACATAAAATGATCATAAAAAAGTTAAATGAGAAATAACGTAAAATTAGCAAAATGTAAAATGAGCAAAAACGTTGCGAAATGAGCATAAAAATGTTAATGAGCAAAAACCTAAAATAAGTCAAACATAGAATGAGCAAAAACATAGTGAAATGAGAAAAATCTTTTTAAAATAAAGAAAAATGAGTGGTTCTCACGATTCTCACCATAAGGGGTGGTTACCTGCGAACGTAAACCATATATATATATATATATATATATATATATATATATATATATATATATATATATATATATATATATATATATATATATATATATATATATATATATATATATTCAACTTGACTAAATTAATTGGCTGTATACTCCTCTCTTCTTCAGGGCAGCTTTCAGTACGAAAGGCAACGAACAAGAATCATTCAGAAAATTATTGACAGGAGTTACAGAGACTTGTACAGGATTCTGTCTTGCCGATCTTTTTCCGTCTATCAAGGGTCTTCATACAATTAGTGGAATGAGGAGTAAATTTCAACAAATTATCCAGGAAACGGATCGGATATTTGATCCTATAATTGAGGAACATAAATCTAAAAAGAGACAAAATAGAAAAGAGGATTTGGTTGATGTTCTTTTGAAACATCATGAAGATAATATCAACAACACTGATGATTTCTCCTTGACCACCGACAATATTAAGGGAGTAATAATGGTGAGTAAATACATCATCCTCCGTTTCCTTTGGATTGCAAAACTTTGTTTATAGTCTCTGATACACCATCGTTACCAATACCATCTTTAATTAGCTACTAGAAGAAAATATGAACAGTTGAATTTTAGAAATTATACTTCCTGCTATTGGAAATTAATGCAACACTTGCTTTCTCTCATAGCCCTTTAAGTAATGAAACATATTTTTATATGGAAAAAAGATATACCTATACATGGGACCACTTACACTACAAAAACTCTTCTCCCTTCTTACTTTAACATAAATATTAACACAATACCCACAACCAACTCCCTCCCAAATCTCCGTATCATATGCAAGTGTTGCATTCTTTGTGGAGCGAAGGTAGTACTTGATGAATCCACCTTTTTACTACCTCTGTTTCTTTTTAATCAATATATTTAGGATCTCACATTTGTCAACACATAGCTTTGAACATGCATTAATTAATATCTTTAATAACGAACAAGTAAAAATTATAAAAAGTTGATATTTGAAACCTTCATGTTAACACGAATTTAACAAGATCCCACATGTCATGTTTTTCCATAGGTATAAATGACAAATGGTAGTCAAAGACTCAAAGTGAAGTATGTGAATAGGGTCAAAATACAGGGTGTAGATTAATAAGAAATGGGGGTAGTATATACTAACACTTCTTGAAAAAAAATTATAGAAAAATCGAGCATTTTTTTAAGCATTATGTTGGAACTTTTTTTTGTCAAAAATGGACTTTTAAAAACATTTTGGTGGTGAGCAGGGACCCATAAAAAAATTGTGAAGTCCAATAACATACTTTATTTGTTGCTTAGAACCCAATGGTCATATTCCAGCGATGAAGTCAACTTTCCGACGGCAGACTATATATATCTCCCTCAAATCCCTCCTAAATCACATATTTCCCTCCTAAATCTCACACGTGAGATACACTATCATCCCACCCTCCTCCCCCTAACTATATATATCTCCCTCAAATCCCCTATCTCTTTTCTGTTTCCTTCGTAAAAACCTCATCCCTCTTCCTATTTCTCTCGGAAGTCCATGCCTACACAGCACCAACAACTCAATAAAGGAAGCCAAGCAAGGAGCGAAGGAAGGGAAATGACCCGGATTCAAAATCAAGGAAGTAAAAGTATCTCACACGTGAGGGTTTGTTGCAATCACCTCCTCTCTCTCATTCACTCTTCCTAATATGCTAACACCTTCACCAAACACATAGGTTTTTGCAATCACTACCTTAGGTTATTTTTACACAGAAAACACACAATACTTGCTACATATTATAAATGAATTTCTTTTTATTTATAAAATTTCTAAAATACCCTTAAAAAGTCAGTGGTTCCCCCACATATGCTTTCCCATACTTTTATCAAAAGTTTTTTTATTCAAAAAGTGGTGGTCGCCTACTTAAGCTACTCATTTTCTCTGCCTAGCATCTAAATTGAAACGAATGAAGTATTACCTAGTATTTGATGGAATATAAATTAATCTTAGTTAAGCTCATTTGTCAACTAGCTTCAGGTTATGATTGTTGTCATATATTTATACGCAGGAGTTGCTCGGTGGTGGAAGTGAAAATTCATCATCAACAGTAGAGTGGGCAATGTCAGAATTGTTAAGGAATCCAACAGCTTTGGAGAAGGTACAAGCTGAAGTACGAGGAGTATACAAAGAAGTAAAAGGTGCAGTTGATGAAACAAGATTAGAAGAGCTTAAGTACTTGAAACTTGTGATCAAAGAGACCTTACGTCTACATCCTCCCGTTCCCCTTTTAGCTCCTAGAGAATCCATGAAGAGATGCCAAATTTATCCTTACGATATACCAACCAAAACACGCGTTATTATCAATGCATGGGCAATTGGAAGGGATCCTGAGTACTGGCCGGAACCTGAAAGATTCAATCCCGAAAGATTTGAAGAATCTTTGATTGATTTCAGAGGAAGTAATTTTGAGTTACTTCCATTTGGTGCAGGGAGGAGAAAGTGCCCTGGCATGGCATTAGGTATAGCAAATGTTGAGCTCCCACTAGCCATGTTGCTCTATCATTTTGAGTGGAAGTTACCTCATGGGATCGAACCCCAAGACTTAGACATGGATGAATCCTTTGGCTTGACAATGAAGAGGAAAAATCACTTGCATGCAATTCCTACCATTTATCCTTTTTCACATCTGAAACATCAGAAGTAATGTAATATGTGCCGCCAAACTTCTAATAAGAGATACGTACACCGAGTAAATACGAATCTCCTTAGTGCGACTAAAGGATATTGCAACTTGCGTGTAGCCACTTAACTAAGTCTATCTATTATCTAAGTCGTGTGAGAGTGAGGGATAGCTCAGTTGGTTAGAGCTTCCCTCCCGGTTCCAGGTGATCCTGGGATCGATTCTCATCCCCGTCCTTGTGGCTCATTCGCACCAAAAAAAAAATTATCTAAGTCGTGTGCCTTGTGTTCTTTTTTTTGTGATGTGGTGTATTGTAATTTGATTAAATGTAATTTCCCATTGTGTATAATATATTTCATATGTTTCAAAATATTTGACATACTTCTCTCGATACACTGGCCAATGCATATTTATGATCATTAATATTTGTAGTTTCATATATTTAAAACAATTGTTTTAAAAGTATATACCGACACAAATTTAACAAGATGTTACATGAATATATATTTCCTTCAGTGGTGGAGCCAATATAGGGCACGGGGGGTCACGTGACCCCCCGAATAAAAAAAATATTTTTAAGGATTTTCGTAAAAAAAAAAAAATTTGCTGCCCCATACGCAAGCAATGTTCAGCGCCAGAAAAGAGGAAACTTTGGTCTTTGGGTTCCCCTCCTTCCTTTCCCAATACTCATATTTTTGTTCTTCTCTCTCCTAATTTTCTCTCCAAAATCTTCAAAAAAGATTAAAAATTGAGGTCTTTTACTACTTAGTATTTGGATCTCTTGCTGCAGTTGTGGCAGTACTTGAGTTAAGCAAAAGCAACAAAGATCGTATCAACACTTCGTCTGCTTTCAATGCCTTCAAGAACAATTATTGTGTCGTATATTCTCTCATGATGGGTAATTCATAATTTTCTACCCACTTTTGATTTAGATCTTACTCTTGCATTTATCTTTTGTTTGATTTTCTAGAATTTGTGATTTTTCCCCCGGTTTTTTGCTTGATTTTGATCTTGTTTGTGGTTTGATCTGATTTTTGTGTTATGTTCGATTGAATGTGTTATAATGTTGTTGGATCCCTGTTGGGTTTGAGTTATTTTCCTAGATTAGGATTTGTCTGTGCTGAGAATGGAAAAAAGTCTCCATTTTGTTATGTGGGTCTTAGTGAAACAATGTCGTTTTAGGTTTTCGAGGTTGAATGTTAAAGAAGATATGTAATTTTGTTATGATGATTTAGTTTCTTTATGATGGTAATTTATTGATTGATTTTTATATAGTTTAATAGTTAGTTCAAATGTGTTAATTTGTATTAAATAATGAATATAGGAAACGATGAGTGATACACCTAGATCAAAAAAATCAAAGGCAATGGGAAAACAACCCGATCTTCGATAATGTTTCTTTGCGTTGTAAAATTTTTAATATTGAATATCTTTTGTCTTTTTTTGTGTTCCCCCGATTTTGAAATCCTGGCTCCGCCACTGATTTCCTTACGTGTATAAATCACAAAACAAGGTCAAACAACAGTGTGTGAATAATGCAAAAGTCAAACTGTGTCAAGTATTTTAAAAACACTAGCGAGGAAAAAACAGAAAACGCCCCGATTGGCGCCAACGCCGAAAATGACAAAGTACATATATGAGGCAATGACTTTCGTCGATACTTTTGAATGGTGGCAAAAGAAACACCAGAAAGGTGAACCGATAATTGAAGTGCTGCAGTTTTTTTTTTTTATGTTAGTTACTTAAAAACACAAGAGACAAATAAAATATGTGTTCTAATGTTTGCATTAGCAATAGGATTTTTATTTACAATTAAGTTTAGGATTCCACTTCTTAGTTTCTTAAGGAATGACAATCAGTGAAAGTTGATAAGAAACTCTAATCTAACTTATTTTAAACCACACAAAAAAAAATTGAGAATGTATATGTGATTGGAAAAAGAATGGTCAGTCTTGAAAGATTCATAATATCATTGCGAGAATCATCTTACTTCGCATAATTAGTTAGCTAGATAGATTGACCAAAACCTTATGAGCTTTTGAGCCTATTAGATGATAAGTGACATTTTATGTCACTTCTAGGGGTAGTTTTTAGAGTATTTTTGTAGTTTAATTTCATTCAATTTAACTTTTTAAACCTTTAATTCTTATTTTTCTATTTTATGGCTTAATTAGATTAATTGGTTATTTCTACTAGTTTTTAGTTTTTATTTTATTATTTTTATCTCTCGTGTCTCCCCTCATGTTTTGATGTTGCTTGTAGGTGAGTGTAATAGTCATTTTTATTGGCCTAAGCACGAGGGCCGGCTAAGTCTTGGGTGCAAGGCAAAGCCTTCGGGGGTCCCTGAAGCCGTCCGCATGAGATATGCTATGACTCGCCATTCATGAGCGCTTGTGGAGTTCTAAGTGATCAGTGTTGTGCAACATGCCTGGTGCGCTAATGTGTCGATGCTAGTGCGCGCTACGGAAAGTCGATGTGTGGACGCTAAGGAGTGATCCCATGAATGCTATCCATGTGCGTTGGCCGTGGGCGTTAGCCATAGGCGCTGGCCGTGGGCATTGGGCACTGTTCACAGACAAGCAAGGGATGGTTTGCGCGGTTACCATGAAGGCCACGTTAGTGGGGATCATGGGAGGCGGTTACCATGTGTTGGTAACCACCCGACGGTAACCATGAAGGCCACGTTAGTGGGGATCATGGGCGGCGGTTACCATGTGTTGGTAACCACCCGACGATTACCATGATTCCACAATAAACGTTGGTATGAACATACGGGAAAAACGTTGGTATGAACACATGATTCCAAAGCATTGGATGTGTTTTTGTTTTTTCAACCACAAGCCGACGTAATGCCACAATAAAGGGAAAGGGCAGATTGGGCAACGATCCTAAGTAGGTCTTTCCTCCATCAAAATCGAAAGAGTTCCAACGTTGGTGAATTTACGACTCACTAACTTGGCAGGATAGATGATGTTGGTTACGCTTGACTCTTTGCGATTGTTGGATGGATTGGAGAAAGATAATTGGATAGTCATTTTGCACCCCCATGACTAAGAACCAACTCTCGAGTCGGTGTACTCGAGAATATAGAAAAGGCCCATGTGCGGGATGGTTCATGAGAATCCTTCGAGAAGGAATTGATCGGTTTAGCCAATGTGCCATCCGAGCACTTGCTGTAATGCAAGTACACGAATGTGTAATCTCGTGGGTCTAACCTGGCCCTTGTGTGGGTGCGTTAGATGGGTTCATGAATGAAATCCCAAACACTTTTCATTAAACAAGTGCACAAGTGACAAAACTTGTGAGCAGTCGACGAAGGTCCAAACGGGTAGCGTCAAGATATTGATCTCTTCGGGAGATCAGAAATCAAGGCACTTGCCAGAAGGTGAGTCCACATGTTGTTGAACTTGTGAAACGCTTGACCAAGAGCTTAGTTGTGGATGTGCCGACCAACTCTTAATGAAGAAGTGGGATCTTTCTAAGAACATGAAACTCTTGCACCCAGAAGTGCAATTGTAATGTAAATATTATTAGGTTTGCATCTATGGAAAGTTGGCTTGGTTGCTTTTTCATTGCCTATACATAGCCAAATTTAAACGTGTTATCGTTTATTTTGAGCGTTCTATTAACTCGGAGCCACAAGCTCGTGAGTTTAACGCTATTCAGACATGGGTACATCTGAACCAACGCAAGTTGGGATGACCCTCGGCTCTGTCTGGAGGGCTATGCAATGAATCATAGAGAAACACTTTGAAAGAAAAATGTTGCGCTTGTAGACCTTGTTTATGGTTCTAACCTAAAGGGGTTCCGGAAAGATAGAGTAAGTATATCCCTTTGGCAACTATGTTGTGGGTTACGCCAGTCCCTTGGGATGGAGCATGAACACGGAGTCATGTTGGTCAAGCCAAGACATGAAATTCAATGATTGTTGTCTCGAAACCATAAGTATTGAACTTGTGTGTTAACCAAGACCTAACAAGTATTGAACTAATAGTGATCCTCTCGAGTGTGTGATCTCGTAACTTTGGCGAGATCCGAAGCATCTACCAATGGATCGCGGAAGTAAGAATGTTTAACCTTGTATCTTCGACGAAGTTCGAAGGATCAAAGGTGAACATACCTACTGTTTGTAGGAATACGAGGACTTGATCTCGTTAATTCGACGGAGTCCGAAAGATATGGAATGAAAGACATGCCTACTGTTTGTAGGTGTACGAGAGTTTATCTTCGCAGCATCGTCGAGGTTTGAGGAGTACATACTTGCTGCCAGCAAAGTGTGAGGGACTAACCTCATACTGAGAAACTGGAGCAAGTGTATCCGAACTCGAGCAGGATGCGTTGGACTTCGGAATCATAGCGAGGCAAACGTAAACGTTTACTCGTATGGATCGAAGCCCGCCCTAGTGAAACTTTCATTCCAAGTGATGAAGTTTGGTGGAGTACAATCAATGGACGGAACCGTGAGGTCTTCCATGCGTGGGCGTTGTCTCTCCTCGTCGAATTACAGTTCCGGCTTGAACTTGTAATTTGGGAAAACCCTAAGAGAGGGTAATGGATCTGTCGGATACTCTCAGGTGAGGAGAGTAAACTGATCTAAGAGGTGGTTGGTCTCGGAATGTGGTGTGTCGGGTACAACAATGACGATTGTTGTCGACACGAGTTAACGATGGTTAACCTAGGGGTGCTTATCGAACGAGCCGAGCCCGAATACTAGTGGGCTCGGCTCGATCTCGTTTGACAGTTCGCAAGCTCGGTTCAGATCGTTAGTTCGACGAGCCTCGACAACCAAAGCTCGGCTCTAGCTCGTGAACTGATCTAGTGGTTCGAGCTCAACTCGCCTCAGGCTAGAGCCCGTTTATGGGTTTTTTTTTAAATTAAAAAAACACATATTATAACTAAAAACATCAAAATCATAAAATAGCTAAACTAAACAAGATTGCCAACAATTGAAGCAAATTTGTGAAGAAAAAGGCAAAAAAAAACCCTAACATATCCCAAACTCCCAAACTAAAATTCTATATAAAAAAAAATTTACTTTTTTGCAGCTCCGCCACTCATAGTGGTGGTTTCTCTGGTCACTAGTAGCACGCTATCACCATCAAGGTCGCTGTTACAAACCCTTCGAGGTTCACAATCTATGACGGCGGGCACAGTTGAAGAGCTGAAGTTTTGAGGTCTTCTGTTTTTGTGCGGCAGAGGGTTTTGCTCCCTTTTTAGTTTTTACACTTGTTTTAATCTTCTTTCACTGTTTCACGTCTCTTAGTAAGATGTAATGTTAATTTATTTTACCTTTTCTTTTTCTCTTTCTTTCCATGTATTATTTACTCATCGACTTTTTTTCTCAATGTAGTAAAATGTAATGTTACCTGCGTTAATATTTAAAAAGAAACACTTAATATAATTACAGAGATATATAAAATAATTTTTTAATATAAAATAATAATCGAGCTGTTCACGAGCTTTTCGAGCCGAGCTTTGCCAAGCTCGGTTCGGCTCGTTTAAGTCTCGAGCCGAGCCCGAACTCGAGCCGAGCTTCAACGAGCCGAGCTTTGGTCGATCTTTGACCGAGCCGAGCCCGAACTGTTCGCGAGCTTGTCAGTCTCATTATCACCCCTAG
Organism: Beta corolliflora; assembly: GCA_947648045.1. NCBI lineage: Eukaryota > Viridiplantae > Streptophyta > Magnoliopsida > Caryophyllales > Amaranthaceae > Beta > Beta corolliflora. The sequence goes on from CANSZD010002913.1 coordinate 7,762,611, forward strand.
GTTAACCTAAGTCTTGAGGAAAGGGCTTGCATGTGGTTCCCAGGCACATGAGCACTCAAGCACGCGACTGGATGACGGGTGAAGGTCATCAATCGCACCAAAAGAGACCCGTGACGAGGGAGACTTTTGGAAAAGGGGAAAATACCCCTCCTCCGTGGAAAGGGAGGTACCTCGAATGATTACTTCCATTGATGTGGGAAGTAAGCCATAGACTCCTATGCCGGCTTGAAGGAAAAGATGGTCGACAGACTCTGAATGACCTCAATCTCGTATGCAAATTTGTTGTTAACTAGGGTGTTGACAACATGATAGTTAGCAAGTTGATGGAAAGGATGTAGGTCCTTAACATGAGAGATTTCGGAGTCTTTATGTAGATACTTGCGATGTATCTACTAAGTCATGATTTATGACTAAAGTCCTATGAAGGAGTAGGCCGAACAAGGAGTTCGTCGTCTATCTTTGGGTGACGCTGCAAAAGCATGGTATATGCGAGATCGCAGTCCCATGGGTTTGATGTTCTTGACGAGGACGTCAACCTCCTTTTGGTGGGGGAGGTTTGTCACAGTCATTTTTATTGGCCTAGGCACGAGGGCCGGCTATGTCTTGGGTGCAAGGCAAAGCCTTCGGGGGTCCCTGAATCCGTCCGCATGAGATATGCTATGAGCCGCCATTCATGAGCGCTTGTGGAGTTCCAAGTGATCGGTGTTGTGCAACATGCCTGGTGCGCTAATGTGCCAATGCTAGTGCGCGCTACAGAAAGTCGATGCATGGACGCTAGGGAGTGATCCCATTAATGCTATCCATGTGCGTTGGCCGTGGGTGTTAGCCATAAGCGTTGGCCGTGGGCATTGGGCACTGTTCACAGACAAGCAAGGGATGGTTAAAGCGGTTACCATGAAGGCCACGTTAGTGGGGATCATGGAAGGCGGTTACCATGTGTTGGTATCCACCCGACGGTTACCATGAAGGCCACTTTAGTGGGGATCATGAGCGGCGGTTACCATGTGTTGGTAACCACCCAACGATTACCATGAAGGCCACGTTGGTGGGTGTTACCGCCTTATTCTAGGGCCTCGAAAAGTAACGCACCCCCGGCTTAGAAGCCCAAGGTTGGTCCTGACGGGTCTGATGAGGTGGCGCGGCAGTTGGTGGTGATGGGGCTGCCCAGCAGGCCGACGTAATGGGGTCCCTTGCCAAGCGGCTGGATGGTGCCCACGTGGTGGGATCATGGGCCGCGGTTACCATGCTTGGGTAACCGCCTTGAAGTTACTACAAGTGTGGGTAATGGCGGTTACAAAGGCTTGAGTAGTGCTGGCGATTACTCCTTAATTTAAGGGGCGGTTATCCCTTATCCCTTAAATTAAGGGGCGGTAATCTGAAGTTATTTAGAGTAGTGGGTGGTTATTTGTTAACCACCCACGCTGCCCCATGTTCTCCTAAAAATAAGGAGCAGTTACTAGGAGTGTGAGAGAAACACTCTCCTAGATTTAATGGGAAGTTATAAAGATAGTGGGTAGTTACCAAGTTGTGGGTAGTTATCTGCTTATGTGGTTGGGCTGTAGCCATTTATCTTGTACTATACATAGAGAATTGCCTTAGTCATTTGGGCATTGAGTTTGGGCATTAGAGCCTTGTATGTACGATATTCTGAAAGTAATAAATGTATCGTTGTGTGTGTTTATGCGTTCTTAATCTTGCTTGCGTTATTCGAGATAAATAATATAAGTGTGTGTGTGGGCTGGTCTAGACGTAGTCTAGGCGCCATCACGGGAACCTCCTAAGTACGAAAAGGGGAAAATTTTAGAAATTTCTATGACAATTTGGTCCGACCTGCCGGAAAAACAAACGCAAATGATCGGAACTTCAATTATTTCGGGAGAAACAACATCTCTGATAAGAATCCATACGAGTCCCAATGAGGTATCGAGAATATGTTTTGATTATTCTAACTAGAAACCAGATTGATGCAGGGTATTTGAGACTTGTGTTCTCATATGATCCAGAAAGGGACATTGGAAACGAAGACATGCGTTATCCATGTTTCGAAGGACGAATTTTGGACCCTTTGCTCTATGGGGTAATGAACGACTAAGGAATGCACTGTAAATTGGAGAAACTTGTGGTTGTTTCTATTTTGTTTAACTCAACTTATCGTGTCGTGTTTCCTTTGTTGGTCAAATAAACCATGTGGGAATATTATTCGTTGAACGAATATATTTTGGCTAAGTGGGGGCTGGAAATTCAGTCTCATTGGTGCGCATAGAACGGTTATGCTTGTGGATGGAATTGTTCTACAATGTCCACTTGGAATAGGGTCGTGGTTGGAGTAGAACATACGGGAAAAATGTTGGTATTAACACATGATTACAAAGCATTGGATGTGTTTTTGTTTTTCCAACCACAAGCTGACGTAATGCCACAATAAAGGGAAAGGGCAGATTGGGCAACGATCCTAAGTAGGTCTTTCCTCCATCAAAATCGAAAGAGTTCCAACGTTGGTGAATTTACGACTCACTAACTTGGCAGGATAGATGATGTTGGTTCCGCTTGACTCTTTGCGATTGTTGGATGGATTGGAGAAAGACAATTGGATAGCCATTTTGCACCCCCATTACTAAGAACCAACTCTCGAGTCGGTGTACTCGAGAATATTGAAAAGGCCCATGTGCGGGATGGTTCAAGAGAATCCTTCGAGAAGGAATTGATCGGTTTTGCCAATGTGCTATCCGAGCACTTGCTATAATGCAAGTACACGAATGTGTAATCTCGTGGGTCTAACCTGGCCCTTGTGTGGGTGCGTTAGATGGGTTCATGAATGAAATCCCAAACACTTTTTATTAAACGAGTGCACAAGTGACGAAACTTGTGAGCCGTCGACCAAGGTCCAAACGGGTAGCGTCAAGATATTGATCTCTTCGGGAGATAAGAAATCAAGGCACTTGCCAGAAGGTGAGTTCACAAGTTGTTGAACTTGTGAAACGCTTGACCAAGAGCCTAGTTGTGGATGTGCCGACCAACTCTTAATGAAGAAGTGGGATCTTTCTAAGAACATGAAACTCTTGCACCCAGAAGTGCAATTGTAATGTAAATATTATTATGTTTGCATCTATGGAAAGTTGGCTTGGTTGCTTTTTCATTGCCTGTACATAGCTAAGTTTAAATGTGTTATCGTTTATTTTGAGCGTTCTATTAACTCGGAGCCACAAGCTCATGAGTTTAACGCTATTCAGACTTGGGTACATCTGAACCAACGTGATTTGGGATGACCCTCAGCTCTGTCTGGAGGGCTATGCTGTAATAGCCCGCATTTTTAAGCAGGTCTAATTAAAAGCTAAATATATTTTATCTACTAATTATGCGATAATATTGCTATTATGAAAAATTTTATGAGATATATGCATTTTTTATTAAGTTTTTTTTTAGAATACTTTATTTTTCAAATAAGTTATGAGTTATATTGTTTTTTTTTTCAATTACAACTTATATTAAATTCATTCCTCAAATTATAGTGTGTAGCTATTTTGAGTTTTATTGAAACAAGTCAAAACTAGTCAATTTCTATTTAAGAAAGGAAACCCAACTCCTTATTCTCCATATATCTCTCATTCTCTCTCCTCTCTCAAAACTTCATCTTCATTCTTTGGATACTCCATAAGAGCAACCTTTGCTTCTTCAAGTTAATCTAGCCAAACTTCATTCTTCAATCAATTTTCCTTGCAAATTCATTCATACTTCATGGAATGATATGAAAATAAACCTCGCAATTTTACTTGTAATTGTTTAAGAAAGTTTGAAAATCCAAATAAACCTAAATTCCATTCTCTTTCTTGAATTGACCCTAAAATGTTGATCAAGTGCCATGGATGTAGCCAAATATAAAATAAGAACCTCCATAAACATTCTTGAAAGCTTGAGCAAATTGAAAATTGGAAGAATACCCCCAAAATCCATTGACTCTTTCCCTCTCCTCTGTTCACGACCTTCTGTTGGCTCAATTATCTTCAACTTTCAGTCTGACTTTAGCAAATTTTCCTTCTTCAAATTTTTAGATCTCGAAAAGTTATTGAATTTAGATTCAAAAATTACTCAATTTGGAGTTGTGTGGTAGGAGTTATGGCCATTTGAATTTTTCTGCTGCTGCTGCCATTTTTTTTGCGCTGATGTTCGTGTAGAAACAACAAGCTCTTCCATTGCTTCTCTAAATTATTTCTCTCTCTGTTATGTGCAAGAGATGACTCAAATTTCTTATGATCTATTGCATGCAAAGGTAAAATTGGTCTTCTAAGTTTTTACTCTTATTTTCAAAAAGAATACTTCAAATAGTTTATGGGATAATCAATTTTGTTATAACTTTTAGTTAAGTTGTTACAAATAAGTTTTGTATAAATTAATAAAGCATTTTTTTAAATGGGGAAATAAATAAGATTTCTTATTTAGTTTATTGAATGATTTACTAATTTCTTCCTATTATTATATCTGAAGTATTATTGAAAGTGAGAAGGATCATTTGAGGTAATTGGTGATAGTTATGGAGGTCAAGCAATAGTTGAAATTCTTGGGTTCAAGATTTCATTTTCATTGGAAGCCAATTACTATTATTATTGGAGTTTGGTATTGATAATTGAATTAAGGTACACATTGTCCTTCCACTTTCTAATTAGATTTTGGTTCTTGATTTCTATGAAAAGTTGGCTTGTGGATATTATTGACTTGATTTGCTTTCTTGTGTAATTTAAGAATGATTTGATTAAGCACTTAAGTTTGGATTCTATATGTTAACAAGCATTTGAGGTAACATGTTAATAAGATTTATAGTTTAGAACTTGCTTAAAGTTTATGATTCGAATAACTAAATTGCTTAACTCGTAATCTAAGATGTGTTGTTTTTGAGTTTCGTTATCTTGAATATTGGTCTCATGTTGAAGTAAGTTTAAAAGCTAGTCTTGAATTTATGAATTATGTAACTCGAGTATACATAGTATTTGAAAGCTGAGACGGAATTGTTTAAGTGAAATAGTATTAGGATTGGAGGTCGCTTGCACAATTGTAAATTTGATTCAATTTATGAACAAGGTTATAATGTCTTATTTTAAGTTATACCCAGGTTGAACTATTGTTTATTAGTAGTCATACGTCTATGGAATTTGATTATACTTAGGAGTAATGTTTCTCTAATTTCGATGATCTATTTTAAAAGTGTTTCTTTCTCTTACTTGTTACTTATATTGTTGTCTTCGAAGCACATCTTAAGGTTCTACTATTTAAGTTTTGAGGATTAGGTTATTATGGAATTAGAACCTATGATGGGATGCTTATGCAGTGAATTAGTTGTTAGTGTGGAAGACTAAGAAATTCTGGTTTAGGAATACAAATTGTGATGTGAGAATGTTGGGTTGGTGAATAGAGTTGTGATTTGGAAGTGAGTTGAGAGTAAAATTTCGTTAATGGGTTAGTAAAGCTGGTATGAGAAATTCATTGGTATTAAAGTGAAAAAAAACTGAAATAAGTATGCTGGGGATGAGAGATGTGAAATGTTGGGAAGTATAATTCAAATGATAATGTGCTTATATGGTATTATGAAATCAGGTATAAATGCCAAGAGTTATGTTGTATATGCATTACGGTCGACTAAATTAATTATTCATTATAAATGGTGATAAGGTTGTGAAGAGGGTGTCTGAAGAGTCAAATATAAGTTGTTATGTGAAAACATTAAGTTTGGCGATTAAGTGAATCCAAGATAAGTTTTGGAGTTAATGTCATTTAATGATTTATTAGGATTATTACTAAATATCATGTGTATGTGATACAATGGACTGAATGAAGACACATCAGGGATCAATGAACCTCAAATATTGGGGAATAAGATTTGAGATGTGAATGTCATGTTAGTGATATAAAAGACCCAGATCGAAGCAATGGTTCGAAGTTATATCAAGTAGTAAATTGGAACTCTATTGTTTGAGTTACGAGAAATTATATTTGGTGGGCGTGATACTATTTGAGTTGGGGAATACCTTCAATTCTTATGAATATTGGAAAGAGGTAAGCTATAAAGGTTGACGGGTTCATTTACTAATGTAAAGTATAAGACTAAAAGAAATTGGAAGTAAGGAGAATTTCTTGGAATTTCTGAACAAAATTTTGATTAGTATTTAGAATTAATGTTTATTTCCAGATTTTTAGAGGAAGGTTTAATACTGATTTTGAAAGAAATAAATTTCAGATTTATCAAAGCTAAAAGAGAAAATGTTTACCATATATGTATGACTCCTAAAAGCTCCAACCGCTTATTTTTGGAGCTATCTTTTATAAGTATTAATCAGGTTTCTAACTGTAAAGCATATGAGGATTTTACATAAAGTTTAGGACGTTAGTAAAGCTCTTAATAGTCAATATTTAAATTGTTTTTAGTATGTTATATCCAATTTGGACAAGTTCATGGAAGTTAGAAAAAAACCAAAAGAGAAGAACTACTTCCCAAATTTGTTTAACAGTTTTGTTTTTTCCAAGTTGAAAGCTTAATTTATTCTTACAAGTTATTACAAGTGATTATTAGTCCTAAGTGTTTAGTAAAAATGTACGACTCAAACAACAACTATTCTACGCAAGCCACAATCTATGTTAATAGTTAAGTTAGTTTTATCAAATTATGTGTATCAAGTAAACCTTGTTGGAGTTTATTTGTATGATCTATATATACTTCTTCAACACAATGTTCTTAAATGACTTATCTCTACCAAAAGAACCCGAAATAATGATGGAATAAATGTAGTTGAGAATTTGTATAAACTTGCTATGTGCAATGTGTAATGGACTAAAAGCAATGGGGGAAAGTAACCGTGGAACGGTGAGGAACAACAATTGCAGGCGAGCGTGGTGCTCGTAGCTGCCGGTTACTAAATTAAATATTGCAGGCGAGTGTGGTGTCTCGTAGCTGCTAGGGGCATGTCCTGAAAGTCTTGCAAGCATATGGTAAATAGGAGGGTGACACTAGTAGAATAATTGCTTATTGTTGCGGTCATTAAGTGGCCTATTGCGGCGGTTTTGGCCGCGCAGCAATTAAGGGCGTAGCAATAGGTAATTAACTTATTGTTGCGGTTTATAACCGCAGCAATATTCCAAGATATTGCTGCGGTTCCTGGCCAAAACCGTAGCAATATGTTACAAACCTATTGCTGCGGTTGTGGCTCAAAACCGCAGCAATAGGTACTGGTACAGGTAAAAAAAAAAAAATTTGTTTGCTCTTTTCCATCAAATTTTAAAGAAAATTATGTAGGAACAAAATAATACAATACTTATTGAAACTAATGACAAAGAATGCTTATGCAAAATTCAAAAACATAAAAAATACAAAAAAATCCAACACATATAAGAAAAGAGATTCAAAAGAAAAATATAAAAAAAATAACCAAAAATTAGAAACCCTAACATATTAAATCTTAAAAAATAAAAATGAAGAAAAAAAAAATTGAAAACAAGAAACATGCTGCACTTCGTTCTTCGCTTCTCCTTCAAAACATCACCATCAACGCATAGAAAAGAAAATAGAAACCCTAACATCATAATAAATTCAAAAAATAAAAATGAATAAATTCCACAAAAATACAATATCACCAACAGATCTTGAAACAAAATAAAAAGCTAAATACAAAAGAAACAAAAAAACAGAACAAAAGAGATTACATGACAAATAAGCGAAAATGAGATGCAAAAATAAACCAAAAAAATTAAACAACAACCTAGACGAATCAACTGAGATGCAAAAATGAACTTGAAACTAAGAAACGAAAAGAAAATTTGAAACTGAGATTGGCGGCTTCGAGTGGTCAAGCGTCGAGCAACCGCCATTAATGACGCTGGAGATTGGCGGCTTCGAGTGGTCAAGCGTCGGGCTTCTTTTGGTTGAGCGAGGAGCGGCGCCGACCGTTCAATGTGGTGGAGATTGAGTTGAGTTAAGTAGATGAGGAGAGAGAAAGACTTGAAGAAGAAGGAAACAGAGGTAGCGTGAAGAAGAGAGAGAGGGAAACCAGTGGGAATGAGTTGTGTGGGAACGGCGAGCGAATGAAGAAGAAGGAAACAGCGACGAAGAGGGAATTCCGGCGAAGTTCGGCTCAGCGAATGAAAGAGGAGAGAGGAGAGAAAGAGAGAGGAGAGAGAGAATAGTAAAACGGCTGATGAGTTGTTAAAAGGAAAGAAGAACAAAACCCTAATTGGGCCGCACAATTTTTTTTACTTAAAATAGCCTATTGCTGCGGTTTTTACTAAAAACCGCAGCAATAGGTTCAAATTTTAATATAAAAAAAAAATATTTTAATATCTGGCGCAGACATATTGCTGCAGTTTGTGGCAAAAACCGCAGCAATATATTAAAATAATAATATTTTAATATATTGCTGCGGTTTTTGCCACAAACCGCAACAATATATCTGGTCAAAAAGTCAACTTGTTTTCAAAAAAATTCCTTTAAAAACCATATTGCTGCGGTTTTTGCCCGAAACTGCAGCAATATGTTTATTTTATGTTTTACTTTTTCTTTCTACGTGATATATTGCTGCGTATGGGTAAAACCGCAGCAATACTACCGCAGCAATAAGCAATTATTCTACTAGTGTGACGACCCCCACAGTTTAGAGACAGTCGGTCGTGGTGACCCTTCTCTAATCGTGTTCACTTTCCCCAATGAAAAATATATATTGATTGAAATTCTGTAAATGCTTAAAGAACGAGCATCAAGAATGTTATTGGACATGTGAGTCATGGTACATGGTGTATAATAATATTTTGTTATACAAGTACATACACAACATGACCCGTTATTATGGTCACTTTGGGCAAGAATTTTTTTTAGCTCGTTGAATAAATTGCTTAAAAACTACTTATATTGATTAAGAGTCATGTGAACATATATGTAGGTTAGTGTCAAATGGTTGAATCATGAATATAGGACCTTCGTGTGTTATGTTTGTCACCTCGAATATGAAATCGAAGTACTCTACTTAAAGTATGTAAAAGTCGTTTAATCCTAATAGTTTTAAGCTTTGCTGTATGACTGTTGTGAGTTATTTCTTTTATATGTTCTATTCTTAATGTTTCTCTGAAATGTGTGACATGCTGTGAAATTTTGCAAAATCCACTAAAAAGAATTTTAGGTTGGACAATGTGTGCTCAGCTTTCGCTGATTTTGTTCTCGGAACCTGTCCTGGTGGGGGCAGATTTCCTTCTTAGTGATTTTTACAGGTATCATATGGTCCATGATTGAGTCAATGGCAAGGGCATTCCCTAAGGATCATTGCAAGGTCTTATTTGGTTCATGACTGTAAAGTACTTTAGAAGAATTCGAGATGTGATTACGTTAGGTATAAATCAAAGGTTATTATATTGGACTTGTGTATTTTTATTCAAATATATATTCTAAGTTATGGTCGTGTAAATTCATGGTGCCCTCGTCCAGGATGAGAAGATAAGTTTTGTCATCCTCTCAATTTAAGCTTGATTACTTAAAGGTTCCCTAATCTTAGTTAGTAGCTCGAAAGGTCGGGCTATTACATATGCAATGAATCATAGAAAAATGTTGCGCTTGTAGACCTTGTTTATGGTTCTAACCTAAAGGGGTTCCGGAAAGATAGAGTAAGTATATCCCTTCAGCAACTATGTTGTGGGTTACGCCAGTCCCTTGGGATGGAGCATGAACACGGAGTCATGTTGGTCAAGCCAAGACATGAAATTTAATGATTGTTGTCTCGAAACCATAAGTATTGAACTGTGTGTTAACCAAGACATAACAAGTACATAAACATGGTATGCGAAGGTAAGATGGAGGGATTCACTAATAGTGATCCTCGCGAGTGTGTGATCTCGTAACTTCGGCGAAATCCGAAGCATCTACCAATGGATAGCGGAAGTAAAAATGTTTAACCTTGTATCTTCGACGAAGTTCGAAGGATCAAAGGTGAACATACCTACTGTTTGTAGGAATACGAGGACTTGATCTCGTTAATTCGACGGAGTCCGAAAGATATGGAATGAAAGACTTGCCTACTGTTTGTAGGTGTGCGAGAGTTTATCTTCGCAGCATCGTCGAGGTTTGAGGAGTACATACTTGCTGCCAGCAAAGTGTGAGGGACTAACTTCATACGGAGAAACTGGAGCAAGTGTATCCTAACTCGAGCAGGATGAGTTGGACTTCGGAATCATAGCGAGGCAAACGTAAACGTTTACTCGTATGGATCGAAGGCCGTCCTAGTGAAACTTTCATTTCAAGTGATGAAGTTTGGGGGAGTACAATCAATGGACGGAACCGTGTGAGGTCTTCCATGCGTGGGTGTTGTCTCTCCTCGCCGAATTACAGTTCCGGCTCGAACTTCTAATTTGGGAAAACCCTAAGAGAGGGTAATGGATCTGTCGGATACTCTCAGGTGAGGAGAGTAGACTGATCTAAGAGGTGGTTGGCCTCGGAATGTGGTGTGTCGGGTACAACAATGACGATTGTTGTCGACACGGGTTAACGATGGTTAACGGTTAACCTAAGTCTAGAGGAAAGGGCTTGCATGTGGTTCCCGGGCACATGACCACTCAAGCACGCGACTGGATGACGGGTGAAGGTCATCATTCGCACCAAAAGAGACCCGTGACGAGGGAGACTTTTGGAAAAGGGGAAGATGCCTCTCCTCCGTGGAAAGGGAGGTACCTCGAATGATTACTTCCATTGATGTGGGAAGTAAGCCATTGATTCCTATGCCGGCTTGAAGGAAAAGTTGGTCGAAAGGTTCTGAATGACCTAAATCTCGTATGCAAATTTGTTGTTAACTAGGGTGTTGACAACATGATAGTTTGTAAGTTGATGGAAAGGATGTAGGTCCTTAACATGAGAGATTTCGGAGTCTTAATGTAGATACTTGTGATGTATCTACTAAGTCATGATTTATGACTAAAGTCCTATGAAGGAGTAGGCCGAACAAGGAGTTTGTTGTCTGTCTTTGGGTGACGTTGCAAAAGCATGGTATATGCGAGATCGCAGTCCCATGGGTTTGATGTTCTTGAGGAGCACGTCAACCTCCTTTTGGTGGGGGAGGTTTGTCACAATCATTTTTATTGGCCTAGGCACGAGGACCGGCTATGTTTTGGGTGCAAGGCAAAGCCTTCGGGGGTCCCTGAAGCCGTCCGCATGAGATATGCTATGACTCGTCATTTATGAGCGCTTGTGGAGTTCTAAGTGATCGGTGTTGTGCAACATGCTTGGTGCGCTAATGTGCCGATGCTAGTGCGCGCTACGGAAAGCCGATGCGTGGACGCTAAGGAGTGATATCCATGTGCGTTGGTCGTGGGCGTTAGCCATAGGCGCTGGCTGTGGGCATTGGGCACTGTTCACAAACAAGCAAGGGATGGTTAGAGCGGTTACAATGAAGGCCACGTTAGTGGGGATCATGGGAGGCGATTACCATGCGTTGCTAACCACCCGACAGTTACCATGAAGGCCACGTTAGTGGGGATCATGGGCGACGGCTACCATGTGTTGGTAACCACCCGACGATTACCATGAAGGCCACGTTGGTGGCTGTTACTGCCTTATTCTTAGACTTCGGAAGGTAACGCACCCCCGGCTAATAAGCCCAAGATTAGTCCTGACGGGTTAGATGAGGTGGCGCGGCAGTTGGTGGTGCTGGGGCTGCCCAGCAGGCCGACGTAATGGGGTCCCTAGCCAAGCGGCTGCATGGTGCCCACGTGGTGGGATCATGGGCAGCGGTTACCAAGCTTTGGTGTTATGCTACATGCCTGGTGTGCTAATGTGCCAATGCTAGAAATCGATGCGTGGACGCTAGGGAGTGATCCCATGAATGATATCCATGTGCGTTGGTCATGGGCGTTAGCCATAGGCGTTGGCCGTGGGCATTGGGCACTGTTCACAGACAAGCAAGGGATGGTTAGAGCAATTACCATGATGGCCACATTAGTGGGGATCATGGGAGGCGGTTACCATGTGTTGGTAACCACCCGACGGTTACCATGAAGGCCACGTTAGTGGGGATCATGGGCGGCGGTTACCATGTCTTGGTAACCACCCGACGATTACCATGAAGGCCACGTTGGTGGGTGTTACCGCCTTATTCTAGGGCCTCGGAAGGTAACGCACCCCCGGCTAATAAGCCCAAGGTTGGTCCTGACGAATCTGATGAGGTGGCGCGGCAGTTGGTGGTGTTGAGGCTGCCGAGCACTAGTAGAATAAATGCTTATTTTGCTGCGGTTATTAAGTGGCCTATTGCGGCGGTTTTGGCCGTGCAGCAATTAAGGGTGCATCAATAGGTAATTGACCTATTGGTGCGGTTTTTGACTGCAGCAATAGGCCAAGCTATTGCTGCGGTTCCTGGCAAAAACCGCAGTAATAGATTATTTTTTATTAAAAAAATACAACGTACTATACGTTAATCTATTGCTGCGGTTGTTGCCAAAAACCGCAGCAATAGGTGAGGTTAGAAAAAAAAATTCATTTTTTATAAATTAAATTTTCAGGTTATATACAGTGTTAGAGTGCAATTTCTAAAAAAAATACCTAAAACCAACAATATAATGCAAAATTGAAGTCACATATTCAATCAAATAATTTTTTTTTACAAACTAATTAACAAACAACAATCAGAAAACTGATCAAAGAAAAAAACGAAGATGAAACTAATGACTGAATAAATGAAAATGAGATACAGAAGAAACAAAAATGAAACTAAATTGAAGGAAAAAAATATCCGAAGCATCTACCTATGGATAGCGGAAGTAAGAATGTTTAACCTTGTATCTTCGACGAAGTTCGAATGATCAAAGGTGAACATAGCTACTGTTTGTAGGAATACGAGGACTTGATCTCGTTAATTCAACGGAGTCCGAAAGATATGAAATGAAAGACTTGCCTACTGTTTGTATGTGGTTAACGGTTAACCTAAGTCTTGAGGAAAGGGCTTGCATGTGGTTTTCGGGCACATGAGCACTCAAGCACGCGACTGGATGACGGGTGAAGGTCATCATTCGCACCAAAAGAGACCCGTGACGAGGGAGACTTTTCGAAAAGGGGAAAGTGCCCCTCCTCTGTGGAAAGGGAGGTACCTCGAATGATTACTTCCATTGATGTGGGAAGTAAGCCATAGATTCCTATGCCGGCTTGAAGGAAAAGATGGTCGAGAGGTTCTGAATGACCTGAATCTCGTTTGCAAATTTGTTGTTAACTAGGGTGTTGACAACATGATAGTTTGCAAGTTGATGGAAAGGATGTAGGTCCTTAACATGAGAGATTTCAGAGTCTTAATGTAGATACTTGTGATGTATCTACTAAGTCATGATTTATGACTAAAGTCCTATGAAGGAGAAGGCCGAACAAGGAGTTCGTTGTCTGTCTTTGGGTGACACTGCAAAAGCATGGTATATGCGAGATCGCAGTCCCATGAGTTTGATGTTCTTGACGAGGACATCAACCTCCTATTGGTGGGAGAGGTTTGTCACAGTTATTTATATTGGCCTAGGTACGAGCGCAGGCTATGTCTTGGGTGCAAGGCAAAGCCTTCAGGGGACCCTGAAGCCGTCCGCATGAGATATGCTATGACTCACCATTCATGAGCGCTTGTGGAGTTCTAAGTGATCAATGTTGTGCAGCATGTCTGGTGCGCTAATGTGCCGATGCTAGTGCACGCTACGGAAAGCCGATGTGTGGACGCTAAGGAGTGATCCCATGAATACTATCCATGTGCGTTGGCCGTGGGCATTGGGCATTGTTTACAGACAAGCAAGGGATGATTAGAGCGATTACCATGAAGGCCACGTTAGTGGGGATCATGGGCGGCGGTTACCATGTGTTGGTAACCACCCGACGATTACCATGAAGGCCACGTTGGTGGCTGTTACTGCCTTATTCTAAGACTTCGGAAGGTAACGCACCCCCGGATAATAAGCCCAAGATTAGTCCTGACGGGTTAGATGAGGTGGCGCGGCAATTGGTGGTGCTGGGGCTGTCCAGCAGGCCGACGTAATGGGGTCCCTAGTCAAGCGGCTGCATGGTGCCCACGTGGTGGGATCATGGGCAGCGGTTACCATGCTTTGGTGTTGTGCAACATGCTTGATGCGCTAATGTGCCAATCCTAGTGCGCACTACAGAAAGCCGATGCGTGGACGCTAGGGAGTGATCTCATGAATGCTATACATGTGCGTTGGCCGTGGGCGTTAGCCATAGGCGCTGGCCGTGGGCATTGGGCACTGTTTATAGACAAGCAAGGGATGGTTAGAGCAGTTACCATGAAGGCCACGTTCGTGGGGATCATGGAAGGCGGTTACCATGTGTTGGTAACCACCCGACGGTTACCATGAAGGCCACGTTAGTGGGGATCATGGTCTGCGGTTACCATGTGTTGGTAACCACCCGACGATTACCATGAAGGCCACGTTGGTGGGTGTTACCGCCTTATTCTAGGGCCTTGGAAGGTAACGCACCCCTGGCTAATAAGCCCAAGGTTGGTCCTAACGGGTCTGATGAGGTGGCGCGGCAGTTGGTGGTATTGGGGCTGCCGAGCACTAGTAGAATAAATGCTTATTGTTGCGGTTATTAAGTGGCCTATTGCGGCGGTTTTGGCCGCGCAGCAATTAAGGGCGCATCAATAGGTAATTGACCTATTGCTGCGGTTTTTTACCGCAGCAATAGGCCAAGCTATTGCTGCGGTTCCTGGCAAAAACCGCAGTAATTGATTATTTTTTATTAAAAAAATACAACGTACTATACGTTAATCTATTGCTGCGGTTGTTGCCAAAAACCGCAGCAATAGGTGAGGTTAAAAAAAAATTCATTTTTTATAAATTAAATTTTCAGGTTATATACAGTGTTAGAGTGCAATTTCTAAAAAAAATAACTAAAACCAACAATATAATGCAAAATTGAAGTCACATATTCAATTAAATAATTTTTTTTACAAACTAGTTAACAAACAACAATCAGAAAACTGATCAAAGAAAAAAACGAAAATGAAACTAATGACTGAATAAATGAAAATGAGATACAAAAGAAACAAAAATGAAACTAAATTGAAGAAAAAAAAAATATTCGAAGCGTCTACCAATGGATAGCGGAAGTAAGAATGTTTAACCTTGTATCTTCGACGAAGTTCGAAGGATCAAAGGTGAACATACCTACTGTTTGTAGGAATACGAGGACTTGATCTCGTTAATTCAACGGAGTCCGAAAGATATGAAATGAAAGACTTGCCTACTGTTTGTAGGTGTGCGAGAGTTTATCTTCGCAGCATCGTCGAGGTTTGAGGAGTACATACTTGCTGCCAGCAAAGTGTGAGGGACTAACCTCATACGGAGAAACCAGAGCAAGTGTATCCTAACTCGAGCAGGATGCGTTGGACTTCGGAATCATAGCGAGGCAAACGTTAACGTTTACTCGTATGGATCGAAGCCCGCCCTAGTGAAACTTTCATTCCAAGTGATGAAGTTTGGGGGAGTACAATCAATGGACGGAACCGTGTGAGGTTTTCCATGCGTGGGCGTTGTCTCTCCTCGCCGAATTACAGTTCCGGCTCGAACTTGTAATTTGGAAAAACCTTAAAAGAGGGTAATGGATCTGTCGGATACTCTCAGGTGAGGAGAGTAGACTGATCTAAGAGGTGGTTGGCCTCGGAATGTGGTGTGTCGGGTACAACAATGACGATTGTTGTCGACACGGGTTAACGATGGTTAACGGTTAACCTAAGTCTTGAGGAAAGGGCTTGCATGTGGTTTCCGGGCACATGAGCACTCAAGCACGCGACTGGATGACGGGTGAAGGTCATCATTCGCACCAAAAGAGACCCGTGACGAGGGAGACTTTTGGAAAAGGGGAAGATGCCCCTCCTCCGTGGAAAGGGAGGTACATCGAATGATTACTTCCATTGATGTGGGAAGTAAGCCATAGATTCCTATGCCGGCTTGAAGGAAAAGATGGTCGAGAGGTTCTGAATGATCTGAATCTCGTATGCAAATTTATTGTTAACTAGGGTGTTGACAACATGATAGTTTGCAAGTTGATGGAAAGGATGTAGGTCCATAACATGAGAGATTTCGGAGTCTTAATGTAGATACTTGTGATGTATCTTCTAAGTCATGATTTATGACTAAAGTCCTATGAAGGAGTAGGCCGAACAAGGAGTTCGTTGTCTGTCTTTGGGTGACACTGCAAAAGCATGGTATATGCGAGATCGTAGTCCCATGGGTTTGATGTTCTTGACGAGGACATCAACCTCCTATTGGTGGGGGAGGTTTGTCACAGTCATTTTTGTTGGCCTAGGTACGAGGGTCGGCTATGTCTTGGGTGCATGGCAAAGCCTTCGGGGGACCTTGAAGCCGTCCGCATGAGATATGCTATGACTCGCCATTGATGAGCGCTTGTGGAGTTCTAAGTGATCAGTGTTGTGCAACATGCCTGGTGTGCTAATGTGCCGATGCTAGTGCGCGCTACGGAAAGCCGATGCGTGGACGCTAAGGAGTGATCCCATGAATGCTATCCATGTGCGTTGGCCGTGGGCGTTAGCCATAGGCGCTGGCCGTGGGCATTGGGCACTGTTTACAGACAAGCAAGGGATGGTTAGAGTGATTACCATGAAGGCCACGTTAGTGGGGATCATGGGCGGCGGTTACCATGTGTTGGTAGCCACCCGACGATTACCATGAAGGCCACGTTGGTGGCTATTACTGCCTTATTCTAAGACTTCGGAAGGAAACGCACCCCCGGCTAATAAGCCCAAAATTAGTCCTGACGGGTTAAATGAGGTGGCGCGGCAGTTGGTGGTGCTGGGGCTGCCCAGCAAGCCGACGTAATGGGGTCCCTAGCCAAGCGGCTGCATGGTGCCCACGTGGTGGGATCATGGGCAGCGGTTACCATGCTTTGGTGTCGTGCAACATGCTTGGTGCGCTAATGTGCCAATGCTAGTGCGCACTATAGAAAGCCGATGCGTGGACGCTAGGGAGTGATCCCATGAATGCTATACATGTGCGTTGGTCGTGGGTGTTAGCCATAGGCGCTGGCCGTGGGCATTAGGGAATGTTCATAGACAAGCAAGGGATGGTTAGAGCAGTTACCATGAAGGCCACGTTCGTGGGGATCATGGGAGGCGGTTACCATGTGTTGGTAACCACCCGACGGTTACCATGAAGGCAACGTTAGTGGGGATCATGGGTTGTGGTTACCATGTGTTGGTAACCACCCGACGATTACCATGAAGGTCACGTTGGTGGGTGTTACCGCCTTATTCTAGGGCCTCGGAAGGTAACGCACCCCCGGCTAATAAGCCCATGGTTGGTCCTAACGGGTCTGATGAGGTGGAGCGGCAGTTGGTGGTGTTGGGGCTGCCGAGCACTAGTAGAATAAATGCTTATTGCTGCGGTTATTAAGTGGCTTATTGCGGCGGTTTTGGCCGCGCAGCAATTAAGGGCGCATCAATAGGTAATTGACCTATTGCTGCGGTTTTTGACCGCAGCAATAGGCTAAGCTATTGCTGCGGTTCCTGGCAAAAACCGCAGTAATAGATTATTTTTATTAAAAAAATACAACGTACTATACGTTAATCTATTGCTGCGGTTGTTGCCAAAAACCGCAGCAATAGGTGAGGTTAAAAAAAAAATTCATTTTTTATATATTAAATTTTCAGGTTATATACAGTGTTAGAGTGCAATTACAAAAAAAAAAATAACTAAAACCAACAATATAATGCAAAATTGAAGTCACATATTCAATCAAATAATTTTTTTTTTACAAACTAATTAACAAGCAACAATCAGAAAACTGAACAAAGAAAAAAAACGAAAATGAAACTAATGACTGAATAAATGAAAATGAGGTACAGAAGAAACGAAAATGAAACTAAATTGAAGGAAAAAAAAATCTGAAACAATGAGTGACGGCGTGACGAGCGACGGCGAGGAGATGAAGTGACAAACTGATTTCCAGTATCAAACCGTGGCTTGATGATATTCATCTTCTGTGATTTTATCGCTGCCCAGCAAAAATAAAAACAAAAAAAAAAAGAACGACAGAAGGACTCATTTCCTACAGAAGGATTTCGAGAATGAAGAAACGCAGCACTCATCTCCCTTCTTCCTCGCGAATTCCTTGCAGCACTTGCAGATTCCTTGTTCACCAGCGAGCGACGAAGAACAGCGAGCCACGAGCGACGAAGGACGGCGAGCCACGAGCGACGAACCGCAGCGATGAAGAAGGAGGATAAGTCCGGCGAAGTCCGTTGATAAGTCCGGCTGATGAGTTGAAGGAGAGAGAGGAGAGAGAGAGAGAGAGAGAGAGAGAGAGAGAGAGAGAGAGAGAGAGAGAGAGAGAGAGAGAGAGAGAGAGAGAGAGAGAGAGGGGATAGTGAGGAGAGAGAGGGGATAGTGAGGAGAAAACGGCTGATGAGTTTTTAATATATTGCTGCGGTTCTTGCCAGAAACCGCAGCAATATGTCTGCGCCAGATATTAAAATATTACTTTTTTTATATTAAAATTTGAACCTATTGCTGCGGTTCCTACAAAAAACCGCAGCAATAGGCTGTTTTAAGTATAAAAAAATGCACGGCCCAATTAGGGTTATTTTAATATATTGTTGCGGTTTTCGGCAAGAACCGCAGCAATATATTAAAATAATAATATTTTAATATATTGCTGCGGTTCTTGCCAGAAACCGCAGCAATATGTCTGTTCAAATAGTCAACTTTTTTTCAAAAATTTTCCATTGAAACCATATTGCTGCAGTTTTTGGCCGAAACCGCGGCAATATCTTTATTTTATATTTTACCTTTTCTTTCTACGTGATATATTGATGCGTATGGGTAAAACCGCGGCAATACCACCGCAGCAATAAGCAATTATTCTACTAGTGCAGCAGGCCGACGTAATGGGGTCCCTAAACAAGCGGCTGCATGGTGCCCACGTGGTGGGATCATGGGCAGCGGTTACCATGCTTTGGTAACCGCCTGGAAGTTACTACAAGTGTGGGTAATGGCGGTTACAAAGGCTTGAGTAGTGCTAGCGATTACTCCTTAATTTAAGGGGCGGTTATCCCTTAAATTAAGGCCCCTTAAATTAAGGGGCGGTAATCTGAAGTTATTTAGAGTAGTGGGTGGTTATTTGTTAACCACCCACGCTGCCCCATGTTCTCCTAAAAATAAGGAGCAGTTACTAGGAGTGTGAGAGAGGCACTCTCCTAGATTTAATGGGAAGTTATAAAGATAGTGGGTAGTTACCAAGTAGTGGGTAGTTATCTGCTTATGTGGCTGGGTTGTAGCCATTTATCTTGTACTATAAATAGAGAATTGCCTTAGTCATTTGGGCATTGAGTTTGGGCATTATAGCCTTGTATGTACGATATTCTGAAAGTAATAAAAGTATAGTTGTGTGTGTTTGTGCGTTCTTAATCTTGCTTGCGTTATTCGAGATAAATAATATAAGTGTGTGCGTGGGCTGGTCTAGACGTAGTCTAGGCGCCATAACGAGAACCTCCTGAGTACGAAAAGGGGGAAATTTAAAAAATTTCCGTGACAGTGAGCATGTTGGAGCTATGGTGTGAGATTTGGAATTATCATACCAGGCATATCCTACACCACACCATTCCATATCCTACATCACACTAACCCTTTGCTACACCACGATACATCACCACCACCACCTATCAGCACCACCAGCGCTCCACCTTACCAAACGCCATCTCTACTCTAGCACTGCTGCCTCCACCACAGCACCAGCATCATCTTGTCCCAGCCAAGAAGAGCGGGCGCTCCTCTGTACAACAGAGCGAGCTGTCACGGGTGGCATTCCACGGCCCACAACATCGCTGGGCAGCAAGCAGTGGGCTGGGCGCCCTGCGCTGGCCCAACGAAGGCAGAAATGGCACGAGGCATCTGGTGGGCCAAACGAGCTCCAAATGGGCTCAAATTTGGGGGTCCGCCATATTTTGGGCTAATAAAGAGAATGGTCGAGCCAGATTTTGGATTGGAGGCCCAGAATCAGGTGATGGTGCACGGCCATTCTACGGGAGTGCATGGAAGCTTCTAGAAGGGCCTAGCATGCTCCTGGGAGGTAAGCTTCTAGGCTAGGGACTTCTAGAATGTGTCTAGAGTGTTCCTTGCTGTAAATATTTGTGGTAGAGTCTCTAGAATGTACTAGGGTGTACATCTAGAACCCTCCAAATGAGGAGGTGCAGAATATTCTAGAATTTAGGGAAAGGAGGGGTGGTGGCCTATAAATAGGCATCCCCACTCATTTGTACAAATCAGCCAACATTGTATTCTCTCTCTTGAGCAATATAAGAGCATCCTTATAAATTCTCTCTCTAGCCATCTTTTCCATACTTAGCCAAATTCGTAGCACACTTAGCTTAGCCAAGCTAACCAAGCCAAGAAATCGGGTGCCCTGACTTGCCTTCCGACGGGACTGTGAAGCAAGTGGGCCACGTATAGCGACTAGGGAAGGGTCGGTACGTGACAAGTGGTATCATAGCAGCGACGATCGTTGGGGCGTTGTCGTTGAAGTTGGGTGAGGCATTGGTGCTGTTGTGTGGACGAAGCATTAGTGTGGGTCGGAGTGATGGCATCGCAACCGAAGGACAGTGTTGGTGCATCAGGGGTCGTGGATGAGACCCTACGGAAGAAGAAGCAAACGACCTCGGAGCTTGATGGTCGTCTTGCTAAGGTTGAGCTCGCGATGGGGGACCTTGTCGACAGCATGGGGGTTGCCGAGCAAGGCGTCGCAGAGCTCAAATCGGATATGTCGACGCTTGAACGAGGTATCAACGGGATAGATAGCCGTGTTCAAGTGCTCGAACTGGGAGTTGGTGCAACGGCAACGGAAGCCAGGGAGGTTGCCCAACTTGTCGTGAACGAGGTGGCCGACTCAATTCGGGCAGAGTTGGCGCAACTCAAGGGAACTATCATGTGGCAGCTCCAAGCCATGAAGGAGCAACTTGATTCGGTCCGGGGGGACCTGAACTCGTGCAAAGCAGACATGACGCTTTGCAAGGCGGCCGTGGCCGGGGGAGCCACGATGAGGGAAGGACCTAGGATGAAGGTCCCGGAGCCGCCAAGGTACGAGGGTAAGCGTGACCCGAAAGCTCTCGACAATTTTCTATGGAGCGTCGAGAGATATTTCGAGGCCATGCACGTGGAAGACAATGCTTCCAAAATTTGTACCGCCACAATGTATTTGTCGGACGACGCAGTCCTTTGGTGGAGGAGGCGACAAGAGGACATCAAGAAGGGGCTATGCAGCATCGCGACGTGGGACGACTTCAAGAGGGACTTGAAGAGGCAGTTCTACCCCGAGAATGCCGAGGAGCTTGCGATGAAGAAGCTACGAGGGCTAAGGCAAACAAGGGCGATTCGGGATTACATTAGCCAGTACTCGTCGCTCATGCTCGAGATCCCCGACATGGAGGAAAAGACTCGCCTCATTTTCTTCATGGACGGTCTGCAAAGGTGGGCGGAACAAGAGTTGAGACGACGGGGAGTCAAGACTCTTGCGGAAGCCATAGCCGTGGCGGAGTCCTTGATCGATATTCCAAGGGATTCGAGACGGGACAAGGGCCAAAGGGTCGAAGAGGACGACCACGAGGAGGGGGAAGCATCGCTTCAACCGAGGGCCAAGTACGCGGATAGCAGCAAGGACAAGGCCCAGTCCAAGGGGGACAGTCGCGATGGAGGTAAGCAACACAAGCCACTTAAATGCTTTCTTTGCGATGGACCGCATATGGCTCGTGTATGCCCTAAGCGACAAAAGTTGAGTGCTATCATCGCAACTCTGGGAGAGGAGCCGACGACAGAAGCGTCGATGGGGGCGATGTGCTTGGGTGAGGAAGCCAAGCTCGCCAATGTACGACTCCTCAATGCGTTGGATGTCGTGGAAGAGGAGCCGAAGAGGGAGGCATCCACGACAACGCAAGGGACGAGCATCAAGCAAGGAGGCAGCTTGATGGTCGTAAATGGGTCGGTGAACGAGGTTCACACTAGGGTGCTGGTCGACACGGGGGCGACGCACAACTTTCTTGCGCTACGGGAAGCCAAGAACCTAGGTGTGAAGTTCACCAAGGTGGATGGCGAGATGAAGGCCATCAACTCGGGAGCCACGCTAGTGTATGGGAGAGCGTGGAATGTTCCTGTCCGCTTGGGGAAGTGGAGAGGAAAAGTCGACTTCTTGGTAGTCGACATTGATGATGAGGACGTTGTGCTAGGCATGGAGTTCCTTAGCACCATCATGCCATTTCGGGTAGGTGACGATATGTTATCGATCACCCACAAGGGGTGCGAGTATGACATCCATCTCGCACAGGGCAAGGAAGTGGGCGTAAGAATCTCTTCCTTGAAGGCTACATGGGCGCTAAGGGATGAGCGTCCAAGGTCGATCCAGGGACGGATTGAAACCTCGATGTCGAGGGGTCGGCATCGAAACAAGCTCTGTTGGACGAGCTACAAGGCGAAGCATGAGAGCCACATGCAACAGACGTCAAGTGCTAGCCGAAGGGAAAAGGCAACAAGCACGAGACGCGGGCAGACGGGACTTGCCCGAGGGTCGATCTTGACGTGGTCGTCAAGAATTTGGGTGGGGGAGAATGTCACGGGTGGCATTCCACGGCCCACAACATCGCTGGGCAGCAAGCAGTGGGCTGGGCGCCCTGCGCTGGCCCAACGAAGGCAGAAATGGCACGAGGCATCTGGTGGGCCAAACGAGCTCCAAATGGGCTCAAATTTGGGGGTCCGCCATATTTTGGGCTAATAAAGAGAATGGTCGAGCCAGATTTTGGATTGGAAGCCCAGAATCAGGTGATGGTGCACGGCCATTCTACGGGAGTGCATGGAAGCTTCTAGAAGGGCCTAGCATGCTCCTGGGAGGTAAACTTCTAGGCTAGGGACTTCTAGAATGTGTCTAGAGTGTTCCTTGCTGTATATATTTGTGGTAGAGTCTCTAGAATGTACTAGGGTGTACATTGTCTAGAACCCTCCAAATGAGGAGGTGCAGAATATTCTAGAATTTAGGGAAAGGAGGGGTGGTGGCCTATAAATAGGCATCCCCACTCATTTGTACAAATCAGCCAACATTGTATTATCTCTCTTGAGCAATATAAGAGCATTCTTATAAATTCTCTCTCTAGCCATCTTTTCCATACTTAGCCAAATTCGTAGCACACTTAGCTTAGCCAAGCTAACCAAGCCAAGAAATCGGGTGCCCTGACTTGCCTTCCGACGGGACTGTGAAGCAAGTGGGCCACGTATAGCGACTAGGGAAGGGTCGGTACGTGACAGAGCGCTCCGAACTCATTCACGCCAAACACAAAAGTTCCAGAATGTTTTGAGCGGGTCATGAGCGACCTCAGAGCGGACGCTCCAAGAAAAACGTGCTACAAAGTCATTAAATCCATCAAGGGCTGTGATTTATTAGAGCAAAATCCATGGCTAAATTTGAACAATAAAAGAAATTGAATTGAAAGAACACATCGACGGCCACGATTTGAGTTGATACAGTGAAGATCGACGGCAATAATTGTGTGCTTGCAATTAGATGGATGCTGCGAAGTAGGATGAAAATCCTCTGTTTTGACCGAGCAATGTTCAGCGACGAAGAAGAAAAGAGAATCAGGGGGTCTGATATTTAGAGGATTTTGGGGGTTTTCATTTTCTATTTTGTATTATCTTTTTCCTTTTCTTTATTCTCTTTCTTTCTCCCGTTTTTACTAGGGCTGGCAATGGGTCGGGTTGGGTCAAGATTAGGTTGGGTTGGTGGGTTAGCGGGTTGAGAATCCCTTGACCCAACCCGACCTATTAACTTAAACGGGTTGGGAATTACAACCCAACCCAACCTTATGATAAACGGGTCAACCTTCAGGTCGACCCATTTAAACTTTTTTCGTGTTTTTTCTAGAAAAAAAATAAAACAACAAAGAGTATGTTACAAAGCAACAGTAGGCAGCAACTTAGCATTAAGCCATTACATAACCATATGCTAGATATTGTTCAAAATCAACCCAACTTTTATACAAAATCAACACCATTACAACTCCATAATTAATTGTTCAACATAAACTGTAATGAGTTAAAATTTTTACTTTTTAACTTTCTATATGGGGTAGCCCAATTTTTTTTAGCTGTGAAATTAGTTAGAGTTTTTAGGTTGTTTCCATAAATGGGTTAAACGGGTTAAAATCAGGTTTAGATTTTCAACCTGACCCAACCCATTTAATTAAACGGGTTGAAAATTTCGACCCAACCCATTATTAATGGGTTGGGTTCGGGTCGGGTTGGCGGGTTGGGTAATATTTTGCCAGCTCTAGTTTTTACTGCTTCCTCTTTTTAGCTCTTGCTTTTTCTTTTTCTTTTCCTTTTTCTTTTATTTCCTTTTTATTCCTATTTTCTTTTTCCTTTTTGTTTTCTTTTCATTCTCTTTAGTTTTAGGAGTAGTATAAGTACTTTTAACCCTTATTTTTAAAGGGGGAAGTTCTAGACAAGTTTTAGCTAAGTTTATTTTATTCACCACTCTTAGTTTTAGAATATTCTTAGGGTTTTAGGGAGGATTAGCCTATATACCTTAGTTTAGGGGAAAGTGAGAAAACTCAAAGAGAGATTGAAGATTTGGAGATTCAAGGGTGACAACTTGTATCTAAAGATTCAATAATTTATCAATGAGCATTTCTTACTCTCTCTTCTTTTATTGCTTTATTTTAATTGTTTTTCTTAGTTTAATTGTTCATGCTTAGTTTAATTATTTGTGATTTATTTTGTTTAGTTTAATGTTAGATTAATGTTTAGTATCATAATATTAGTTGTTAATTTCTCTAAAGTTCTCATTTTTGTGTTTATGAAGTAGTTTGTTGGTTAGGGTTTGGGTGAAAACCCAACTATGGTTGATTTTGGGTGTTTGAATATGAATTTAGGGGTTTAATTAGGCTCCTTAATTGATTAATGGCATGATTACTATTTACTTGCATTCTAATTGGCCACTTGGATGTTTTTTTTATTGATGCCTTAATCAAATCGAGAGAGGAGATTAAGGTTGACATTTATGCTATTATCATGCTTAATTATTCATGAGAGTGAGATTTGAGTAAGGGTTTTGTGGATTGACATTGTGATTATCCCTTGGTTGCATGTTTGAGACCATAAGAGTGGCTTAATTATGTGATCTAGGTAGTTTTATGCACCCTTGAGAGAGAGCTTAGAGCTAGTTAAGAGTCAATAACCTTAATTAGTTGCTTGGTTGTCTTTCCTCCATGTTTCACCCTTCGAATTCCCTAAATCATGATTGGTTGGTGTTGGATCCCTTTTCCTAATCCTATTTGATCTTTGATACTTAGTTTAGTTCAATAGACTTTAGTTGGTAATTGACACCTTCCGACTCTTTTTCGGCCTATCTTATTGTTAAATTAACACATATTGGTGTTCCTTAGTCCTTGTGGAAGAATGACCCTTACTTGTCACTTTACTTAGTTTAGTGGTCTAGTTAGGCTTTGTTTGACTTTAGGAGATTAGTAACGACCTAATTTTCCCTATGTCATTAGACTGACAAATTTGCATCAGTCTCATTTTTTTTCTTTCATGTGTGATAGTTCCTCAATTAAGTATGGCTCTTAAACTTGACTATGTACTCTTTGATACTTTTCTGACAAATGCATATGATGAAATAATTTAGGCGTTTTTTTCATATATTTTTGCCCCAAAGATTTTTCTTTTATACTTCCTCTGTTCCATAATAAGTGAAACATAGGAGTTGGGCACGGGACTTAATAAACATCACTTTCAAAGGCCAAAAAGTCATAAATACCCTTTATATTAGCAAAAGGAGGAGAGAGAAAATCACACCACATACTGAACATCCATGGCTAATATCGCAATTTGTTACCCTGAAAGCAGACCCAAAAAAAAAGGAATTTTCGCATTAAAATTCACAACCTAAATTGCAGAACAGAAGTGTTATTACTATTGAAGTTGATTTATGCTATTGAAAACTGTATTTAACTATTAAAGGTAATTTTGACTGAATATACCCTAAATTGCAAAAAAATTGCAAACTTAAACCCTAAATTACAACCCCCAAATCATGGCAATAATCATGCGAAATTTCGAACCGCAGAATGCAACAACTCAGCACCCCGAAATCAAAACCCTGTTATTCATGCGAAATTAGAACCCCGAAATCAAAACCCAGTAAATTCAGCGAAGTTTATGTTCGAACCCAGGAAAAAAATGCAAAAAAGATGCGAAATTATCATGATGCGAACCCAGTAATATGCGAAATTTCGAACCACAATATTCAAAAAATTAGAACCCGTGAAAATTCATGTTTGAAGTAGATGCGAAATTATCATTCGAAATTATCATGCGAAATGATGTTCGAATTAGAAGCGAAAATAAGTAAATTCATGCGAAATTCATGAAGATGAAACCATAATCATATTCGAAGTAGATGCGAAAATTAGACTCAAATTGACCTTATTGATTGATGTGAAAACCAAAGACCCAGATGTGAAGAGGCAGATTTTTTCGTGAGAGAGAAGAGAATGAAGAACAAGGAAAATGAAACCCTAGAAAAAAAGCCTGTTGAGATAAAACACCAAAGATTTTTCTTCACAAACCCTAAAAAGATGTGTAGGTGGATTTGTGAGGGATTAATTGTTGTCGTGAGAAATGCTTGCTGCAATTAGGTGAGATGTAGTTGAGATGATTTATTAGGAGTTATTATGAGGTTTAGTAGTTAAGATGACTTAATGAAGTTAGGTGACATGTGTTTAATGAGGAGTAATAGAGGGATATTTTTGTCATTTTGCCACTTTTTTCTTTCCATTTAAGGTATGTTTCACTTATTTTGAAACGTTCCAAAATGGTAAGTGTTTCACTTATTATGGAACGGAGGAAGTATAATATTTCCCTTTGTTTAGCCCTTTTGAGCCTTAAAGTCCTTATTTCTTTGCTAACCATACATTATAAACCTCCGGCCTCCTACATGATTTACCCAAGCTTGGCTAAGGGGAGTTTCTAAATTGAGTTGTTATTGTAAGTTTGTGTTATAGAAGAAATATTGTGAAAATAGAAAAAGGAAGAGGAAGACAGAGGTTATGATACTGTAAAAAAAAGAGTATGAAGATCAAAGAAAAGCAATTGTGCTCTGAAAATATGAAATATACATGGAAATGTTACTGTTGCATTATTCTATTTATGGTTGATATGGAGGAGGATATAATATGAAAAAAATGTAGTTAGACTGTTAGAGTATGACACTCAATGTATAAATGGAGTTTGTTGTGACCTAAACATCACAAGTCACGGATTTTTGCTCCCTTTAGCTTGGCTTCTTTTAACTCCACATTCCTAGATAGTAGATTAGTTTTACTTTTACTTAGTTCTATTAGTTATTGCAATCTTAAACCCCCCAAATCTATGTATATAAGTAATAGTCGTTGTATAATCTCGCTTATTTGTGTGAATAGTATTTTTCTTAGTTAAACTTTGAATTAAGGAATTTAGTAGTCTCCGTGGGATTGACCATTTCTTACCCTTTTCTACTTGTTAATGTTTTATACGATAAACGACACGTATCAGTATCACATCTCAAACGTGGAATTGGGAATTCCGACTATTGCCCGATCTGCTCAACTGGAGCTGAAGACCTTCAGCATCTTTTCCGCTTCTACCCCTTAGCCATTGGTGCATGGATTACTAGTAGTTCGAAAATCCAACCCCAAATTAATCCTCACATTTCGCTAAGAGATTGGCTCATTGCCAAAAATTCCTCACTTTTATAGTCATTTTTAGAGTCATCTGGTGTACGAGAAATGCACAAATTTTCAGACTTAAACAAGCTACTGTGAACAGGTGCGACAGGCTGTCATTACGAGGATAAGCATTACCTAAATGAACTACAATTGAGTCTTTGTGTTTGCTATACGGTAATGGACTAATGGTTGGAACTTGGTGTTTTCACAAGCCAGTATTTATGGTAGCCCATATGTGGAGGACATAAAGGTATTTATCAAATTAATTATTTAGTAGAAATCTATCTGTCAAGCCATATGTGGCAGTATTTTATAACTACAGTTATGTCCGTCACCTCCCATGTCACGTTTCTAAAATTAATTATTTAGCAGAAATCTAACCCCACACAAAACAATTAATTAAAGGTTTATCGAGATCATAAATATCTTTAATATCTGGTAGGATGGATACTCGTGCCATAAATATGACAGGCTCAAAATTATACTCACTATATTTTTAAATAGATGCTCCATTTTAAGTTGTATCTCTGTTCATAAACAACTTTATTTGACTATCAATATCTATATAATTACCCATCATAAAAATTATAAAGAAGTTGATGTTTTAAGAATATATGTCGAGATAAAATCAACATTTATATGCCAAAATTGAATTTACACATACATACAAAATTATGATTAAAATAAATTCTGCAAATAGTATAAAAGTCAAAATAAAACATCCGTTTAAAAAAGAGAGGGAGTTGCAACAACCCAAAATTTAGGCAACCCTTTCACCGACCAGCCGACTTTGTTACTCATTGTTTAGAATGTTTACACGGATTCCTACAAAAAAAAATGTTTTTCATGATGAATCTAAAAGGGTAAAATGGAGTTTTCCTTGAGAAAACACTACCATATATAAGTGCTCCGTACTTCAGACATCAATTCATAAGCCACGTTAACTAACAACACTAATTAAACGTTAAACCACGTAAAAATGTCATCCTATGCACTGATAATCAACTTCTCACAAATATTATTGCCATTGTATCCTCTATCCTTCCTTCCATTATTCATACTCATCTCAATAATCTTCTTATACAATTGGCTTTCATCACCTAAATGTAATACAACACTACACAAACCACCACCCGGTCCACCAAAGCTCCCAATCATTGGCAACCTCCATCAACTCGGCAAACTTCCGCATCGCTCTCTACAATCTCTTTCCTACAAGTACGGCAACCTCATGTTACTCTACTTTGGCAACCGCCCGACCCTCGTCGTCGCCTCCGCAAGTGCAGCCGAAGAGATCATCAAGTCGCACGAAATATTTTTCCTCAACCGGCCTAAACTACGGTTCATTGACAGAATCTTTTATGATGCCAATGACGTAGGGTTTAGCAAGTATAACGAAAAATGGAGGTATAGTTTTTTATGTAGTGCTTCAAATTAGTAGCAAATAAATGATGTTAGTGGAAGATAATATGTTTCGGCAAACTATGTTTTAGTTTCTGGAACGAAATGTAATATTTGAATTTCAAGTTAATGACTACTCTCATCCTTTTCACCACAAAAATAATAAAGAAAATATCATATTTCAAGTTCCATTTCTGGGTTTTTTTTTTTTTTTGAAAAAAAACCCAGAAAATCTGGTTTATGGTATGTCGACCGTAAGGAAGAAGAGCAAAACCCAGATAAAATGTCTAAATCGATTGACTGGAAGAAGAGGAAATGAGAGAACAGCAAAAAAAACTCCATGGTTTCGAATGAGAAACTGAAACTCAGAAGAGAGAGTGAAAGAAGAAGAAGTGATAGTTCTTTTTGAAGAGAGAGAAAGGCAAGTTAAATGTTTGGGGGGATGGGGACTAGACTAGCACAGCAGCATCACGTGGGTTTGGGGGGTAATTTCTTGTTTTTTTTTGTTGTTTCTTTATACTCTTTTGTTGTTTCTTTTTCTTTTGGGCTCTATTTAGTAGTAGACTTCTTAAAAGTGAATTATTAAATAAGAATAAAGTTACTTTTTAAAAGTTGACTTTTTTAGTGGGAAGGACTAGGCTTTTTACACAAGAAATTATTGAATAGCAATGTTGGCCTTGCCTTTTTTATTTATTTGATAACAAAAGGGATGAAACATTTGATTCATATAATATCTAGGATCTTTTTAATCTTTTATGGAATTCCTCCGCTTTTCTTTTTATTTGCAATATTGAAGTATGACACAAGAATTTAGAAAAGAAAATAAAAAGTGACAAAAAGGACTTAGCTCCCACCTACTAGGAGAAAGAAAGAGATAATATATTGCCAAAAAGTCAATGTTGCAAGTATTATGCAACTTTTTAAAATGAAAAATGTTGCAAGTAAAAATGACAAAAAAGTAATAACTAAAGGAATTTCTTTTTTGGAACAGATTTAAGAAAGGATCTTGTTTCATAATGTTTAGTACAAAAATTTAATAGCATTTGAGAAAACTTATTATAAAAATCACGACATGACAATTGTTGTGCAGTCTATCGTCAACTTCTTCGTTCCGACTCCGCTACCATTTATGCGACCGCAATCGAAACCACATTTTCAAATCATGGTAGTAACCCACCATCCGTAAAATCCTGGATCCACCACTGGTTGTAGGTACTAGTGTTGCAGTTAGTCTGGTAATGGGGAGATATATCCTACGCTATTAGTAGTAGTAGTTTCTTATTTGTAGTATTGTAAGTTTTATTGGCTCTGTGTGGGGAAGCGTTTTAATTACCTTAATGATTAGTAGTGTTTGGGGAGTACCTAAAATAAAATTTCAGGTATTAGTAAAAATAACTTAAATCATAAGTTAAAATTTGTACCTTTTCAAAATCAGGTGATTGAAATTTTGGAAAATCTTTTTAAAATTTTGCTATCTCTATTGAGCCGAGTTGTAATCACTTTATGAATATATAGGATTAAATTAAAGCATGTCCTCCTTTAACTGCTCTCATCTCTATTATAATTATTTCAACAGGTATATGAAAAGTATATGTGTTACGCAACTTCTTTCGAACAAAAGAGTTCAATCTTTTCAATCAATACGAGAAGAGGAGGTCGGTCGAATGATTGAAGAGATCAAGAGTTATGGTGGATCGGTATTAAACTTGAGTGAGATTGTTATGAAACTCGCGAAAGGGCTGATATGTAGGACGGCCTTAGGAAGAACCTTCGACGACGGCCGCGATGGAAGTGGTAAGGATATCTATAAGCTTTTCAAGGAGCTTACGGAAGTTATGGGGGAAATAAGTGTGGGAGATTATATTCCATTTTTAAGTTGGATTGATAGATTGACTGGTTTGGAAGGTCGGGTGGAATATGTGAGAAAACAGTTTGATGAGTTCATTGAAGAAGTAGTTCAAGAGCATGAGCTTCGAGTTCGACCGAATGGAAATCGTGGATACAAGGATGATGAGGGACAGAATAATGTTAGTGATTTTATCGAGGTTTTGCTTGAAATTCAGAGAGAAAACCCTGCGCAAATTTCAAGAGAGAGCATCAAAGCTGTCATACTGGTAAGTGGCAAGCAATTCATGTTAACAAAAAAATTTCCTTGAATGCTTAAATTTATTTATGACCGAAATAATCACAGTATTACTTTTGATGTTGATGAAAAAGTTAATCTTAATTAGAGCCGGCAATGTAGGTGTTTAGGTTAGGTTTAAGTTGCGTCATCTCATGTTAGGTCATGTTTAGGTTGAATCTATTGCCATCGTGTATTGTTATTAGTTTTGTTCAGGTTAGGTTTAAATTATTATTTGGGCCTAATCTTGTTAGCACCGTGCACGAATGCAGTGACATAAAACCAACGTCTAGCTCGACATTATTTTTTCTTTTTTAATATTTTAAAAATTATTATCATCATTAAAGATTTGGGTCACATTCGGGCCAGTTCCGAAACAAGTCGAACGAAATAAGATATATATCTAGTCTAATCAGGTTTTGGGTTGACTCTGGGTCGGGTCCGAGTCTTAGATTGCCATGTTCAATCGGTCACAGATTTGAATTCGGGCCGGTATAGTAGGGTGAGATTATGATTTTACTGAGTGCCGACTAGTCTAATTGATCTCAAGTCGGGTCTCGATTAGGTATAAGGATTGACTATGTCGATTCGAACTAGGTTCAGGTTGAGTAACACTTGGGGAAAGGCTTTAGAGGAGTTTCGTTAGGATCACATTGTTCGGTCACCACCACTAGTACAAAATAGTCAATTTGCGTCGGACCTGGGACAACTATTTGCGTCAGACATCGGTCCGACGGCACAGGTCTCGTTAAGATTACCTTTTTCAGTCACCACTAACGACTTCTAAATTCTAATTATACTTCAAGATCTAAAATAGTAAAAGAAGAGTTCGTTGCGACCGTATTAAATATTAGATTGACCTAAAATTTAGTAAGGCCCTTTGGAAAGTTAGACAAAAGGTAAACTTAATTTAACATTTTAGATTAAAAAAAGAATGCTATGAAATAATTGAATTAACGAAAATTTGCCAAAAACTACTTAATAAGATACACATTTTACGAGAAACTAGCGAATAAGACTATCAAGGAAATAACTATCTTATAAAAAAATCATGGCATAAAGACACCGTGGCCGAATTTCGGTAGGTTGACTCATTTTCTGGATGCTAACCTTACTTTTAAAAAACTCTTTTTTTCTTCTTTTCTTCCACCTCTCTCTTCCTTAATACTTTTCCTTGTGAACCAAATTCTTCTCACCGACTAGTCCCTTTTTGCCTAAAAAATGTATAAGATAGTTATTTTCCATTTATTTTATTAGGTAGTTTCTTGCAAAAAGTATAGTTTATTATGAAGTTTCTGAAAAAAATTATGTGAGTTAACCGTAGTTTGACTCTATCTCTTCCACATAGATTGTCAAACCTTTGAATTATCTAATCTGCTTCTTATTATCCCCGTCAAAAAAACTAAGGGAGTCTAGGAGATAATTATGGTGTAAGTTATTTGGTTAAAGTCCGAGAACCAAACCAATCCAACCTGAATTTACTATTTGGTCTGGATTTTTATTATTCGGTTTGGTTTGAATTGGAAAACAAAAAAACTGGTTTTCTGTTTGGATTCGATTTTGGTTTCGGAAAGCCAAAAAAACAAAAACAAATTGAATTTTATCGACGGGCCTAGGATTCTACTAATCAACATATTGGACCCAGAAATGAAAGCCCCAAAGCAGCTCTCACTTAAATAAAAAAAAACTGTAAGTTCCTAACTCCCTCCTCACATCCTCATTACACTCACCACACGATGTATCAAGCTCACTTTTCTCAGCAATCTCTCAATCTCCTACAGTCCTCCCAAGCACTTTCTCTCGCCTCACTCTCCACTATGTCATCTCCGTTTCTCTCTCCTAATTCACTTACTCTCCCAATCCGTTTTACTCTCCTAGCTCAATCTCTTATTTTTTTCTCAGTCACGTTGATCGCCGGGAAGAAAAACTGAAGAAGTGATTTTGTCAATCAGGAACAAAAAAATTATGGTTTTTTCGGTTTGGTTTGGTTTTAATTTTGTAATTTTGGTTTCTTTTGGTCTGGGTTTGAATTTTGGTTTGGATTTAGGCTAAAAATGTGAAAACCGGATTTATTTCGGTTTGGTTTGGTTTTATCATGAAACCAAACCGAAAACCAAACTTACACCCGTAATTAGATAATAGTGAAGATCACGGAAGCAACAAAATGACAAAGAGAATCTAGTTTTGAAGGAAGTGAGTATCTAATATTGAGAATATTGTGACATTTTCAAAATGTCGAGGAAATCTAACCAAAAACAAACTTAGATCAGGAACGCTATGCATCTTACATGACAGAGTTACTATTAAATTTGAAATTGTCATCTTAGACTTTGCGGAAATTCTTTGTTACTATGCATTTTACAAATCTAAAGTTATCCTAATTTTGATTAGGACATATTTGGCGCGGGAACAGATACAACATCCACGATGCTAGGATGGGCTATGACGGAGTTGATATGGCATCCTAATATTATGAAAAAATTGCAAGAAGAGGTAAGGGGCATTCTCAAAAGCAATACAAGAGTAACTGAAGATGATTTAGAGAATATGAAGTATCTAAAGGCAGTAATCAAGGAGATACTTAGACTACATCCTCCAGTTCCTTTATCTGTATTTCGAGAATCATCCCAAAATGTCAAAATAGATAAATATGACATTGCTGCAAAGACTCAAATTATGATCAATACATGGGCAATGCAAAGAGACCCATCATTTTGGCAAGATCCAGAGGTTTTTCATCCAGAACGATTTTTAAACAACACATCATGTGCAGATTTTAAGGGCCAACATTTCCAATTTGTTCCATTTGGAGGTGGGAGAAGAGGTTGTCCGGGATTGTCATTAGCCACTACCACTGTTGAATTTGTGTTGGCAAGCCTTGTTTATGAATTTAACTGGAGTTTACCTGATGGAAAAGAAGGGAATACTTTAGACATTGCAGAAAGTTGGGGTATATCTGTTCGGCGACAAAACCCTCTTATAGTCGTTGCAACACTGAATGCTCCTTATTCTCGCAATTAATACAAAATCTAGTTCGACTAAGAAATGGCGGATGTATGTGTAAGTGAGTGGGGGCAAGTGACCCCACTTGGCAAAATAAAAAAGCATGAAAAGGTTGTGCAGTCTATAGTCTACCGATCAGCAACATTGTCACAAGCATATTGTTAGGATAGATTTAGGAGTATTTCCTAAATCTATCTATCTAGAAGTGTTTATCTAGAAGTATCTAAAAGTGTTTGTTTAGAGATAATATTTCTTAGTATTATCTTTAGTTTATGATATGTTTTCCTAGTTCTACCTAAGTTAGGTTTTATATAGTGTACTATAAATATCCCTTTTGGGTTAATAATAATGAAGGGAACCTTTTCCCCTTGAATCTATTTTGTCATGGTATCAAGAGCAAGTTAAGATTTTGGGTAAAAATTCAAATATATTGTTCCCCTGCCGGTGGAATCCGGCGAAAGACCCACCAGCCGGATTTGTTAACAAAACCTCCATGAGAGCGTGAGAGGAGAGATTGAACCCAAAAAAAAAAACTTTTACAAGAGTTTGTGTAGTGAGATACATAACTAAACCCAAAACCTATGAGAATTCGTATGATATGCAGGAAAAATCTGAATTTTTTGACAATCATTGTCGAGTTGGGACGGGGATTGTGTGAAAGATGACGATGTCATGATGATGACTATATTGGTCATGATGGAATAGGAGATGAATGTTACTATGATGAGAAGGATGAATAACGTGATATGATGATATGGAAAAGATTTTTTTTTATATTGTTCTATCTTTGTTATTTATTTTCTAAGCAAGAAGTGCGATTATTGGAGATTTGCGTCCAATTTTTTTCTGTTGAAAACAAAAAAAAGACGTTAATTTTTATTGGAGATTTGACGGATTCGAAAATAACGGCGTTTCAGATCTATTGATATAGGTGACAAGAGGTTCGAAAAGAATGGCGTCCCTCGTATAAAATACTTGGCGAGTTAGAAAAGAATGGTGTTCCCGTTCGATTATTATATATGACAAGGGGTTCGAGAAAAATGGCGTTCCCGATTTGTTGAAATATCTGGTGAGATCGAAAAGAATAATGGCGTTCTCGTGAAAAAGAAGAAGAAAATTACGGGTTCGAGAAGAATGGCGTTCCCGTTTTGTTGAAATATTTGGTGAGTTCGAAAAGAATGGCGTTCTCATCAAGAAGAAAAAGAAAAATTTGCAAGTTCGAAAAGCATGGCGTCCCTGTTTGACTAGATTAACGTTTTCATCATCAAGAAAAAGAAAAAAAGAAATTGTTGACGTCGACATCACCGGTTTTGTGCATCTCGATTCCAACAGAGAAGATGAAGAAGTTTCAATTCATCCGCATCTGGTGCTAAAATAGAAGATTTTTTTACTTTTCCAATCGTAACGTTCGTGTTGCTGCCTTTACGATTGCGGGAGGGTGTTAGGATAGATTTAGGAGTATTTCCTAAATCTATCTATCTAGAAGTGTTTATCTAGAAATATCTAAAAGTGTTTGTTTAGAGATAATATTTCTTAGTATTATCTTTAGTTTATGATATGTTTTCCTAGTTCTACCTAAGTTAGGTTTTATATGGTGTACTATAAATATCTCTTTTGGGTTAATAATAATGAAGGGAACCTTTTTCCCTTTGAATCTATTTTGTCACATATACATTTGTGGGATTTCGTTAATTTTCTTTGTATTTTATTATTTATTTATTTAAGGGTGACCCCACTACATATGATTTCTTGATCCGCCACTGTAGGATATGCAAAGCAACCAACAACACTAAGATCTCTTACTTTATGAAACTAGAATCATAAAAGCAAGATCATGGCTTTTTGTGAGGAAAACATGATTGTTTTAAATTCATCAATTATGACCTATCTGGTAAATGTGAATAAAAGTTTTTAATAATAATGAATTTTTAAGCAATTTTTGGTGAACTCTCATGTCAATATACCTAATAATTTCTCCAAACACCTTTTTTTTAAGAAAATTCATTTCCATTTATTACCACTTTTGAAAGTGTTATTAAGTGAATGCAAATTTATTTAAAAAACAATATGAGAAAATTCCTTTGTTGTGGGGTTTTACTTCCAAAACTAGTTGTTGGCTCGGGCGATGCCCCTAATTATTTATCAATGTGAATTTGAAGTGTTAAATCAAACACTTGAGAAAAGTGGAAAAAAAAGAGTTATAGGCATTGGATTGTGCTTAGGAAATTAGATGATCTTCGAGTTCTTTTTAAATTTTCTACTTAATAAATTTTAGGATTTTCTAACTAGAATAATACAAACTTTGGCCGGTTCTCCAACAATAATACAACCTTTCGATTATTATTTAATAATACAAACTTTGTAACAAAATTCTTGGAGTAGGTCAAAACCGGATGCAACATGAAAAACCGGTAAACTTGCACATGTGTCATTGTTTCATTGGTTGGATTTTAAATTTTTATTCAAATAAAAAACAAAAAAAAAACTTTTTCCTTTTTTTCTCCTTTTCTCCTTCACCTTCACTAAACCACCAGACCACCACCTTTGATCGTCAGACCACCACCCCCCCCTCCGACGACCACCCCCACCACTTCAGCCCCACCCCGAAACCACTTCGCCCCCTCCGACGACCACCCCCACCACTTCATCCCATCCCCCACCCCGAAACCACTTGCCCCTCGGCCTCCCCCAACCAATCGAAACCCCCACCTTACCCCAACCCTCCCCCTCCCCTTCCCCCCACCGGACGAAACATCGGAACCGCCGAGCGCGCGTGCGGAAAGGTGGCGTTAGGGTTTGGCGACGGAAAGAGGGAGTGGAGGGGGGTGGTTTTCGAGGCCGAGGTGGGCTGGATTGGCGGTTTTCGGGGGTGGGGTAGCTGGGTTTGGTGTATTTCGGGGTGGGGTGGCTAGGATTGGCGGTTTTCGGGGTGGGATAGCTGGGTTTGGTGTATTTCGGGGTGGGTGGTCGGGATTAGCGGCTTTCGGGGTGGGGTAGTTGGGTTTGGTGTATTTCGAGGGTGGGGTGGTCGGGATTGGCGGTTTCGTAGTGGGGGGAGGGGTGGTGAGGGTGGACTGGTGGTTTCGTCCGTGGGAGGAGGGGGTGAGGGTGGGGGAGGGGTGGGGTTTCAGTTGGTAGGGGAGGGGAGGAGAGAGAAAGAGATTTTTACCTGTTTTACAAGTTAAAGGTCACATTGCCCCACTCCAGGAATTTTGTTACAAAGTTTGTATTATTTAAAAATAATCGAAAGTTTGTATTATTGCGAGAAACGGGCCAAAAGTTTGTATTATTGTAGTTAAAAAATCCTATATTATAACATGAATTATTCATCAGTATAACCTCGGTGTCAAGAGAGTACATATATATAAATATATAATTACTTCTAAAAAATATAATACAATCTTTTTTTTTAACGTAGGTTGATGTGTAAGAATACAACCGATGCAATGAAACGGTGTAGTAGTGTTAATTACGGATGTTATAAAAATTTGAAAAGCTTTTTTTTGAAAAGTTTGAAAAGTTGTAATTGTGGGGCTTTTAATTGTGCAGCAGTTACTAAATAATGAGAAGTGGAGGTGGTGTCTTAGCTTGGTACCATGGCCTGAGCTGCTTTTGCGATGACATATGTTGCTGCAAAAAATGCATGTTATTTCCTGCCTCTGGTCTATTAATCCAATTCATAGGGGGTGATGGAAGCTGACCAACATTTTGGACATGGCTGTTTTGTTGATTGGGCATGGGTGTCGACCCAATATTTTGGTTCCTTGGTCTCATCGTTGCTAGTGGTCTATTCCTAATCTTAGATGTATATAGATTTATTTTTCCCATAGAAACCAAAAAACTATTGTAGAATAGTTGGTTAGTGTCTTCGTATTTCAAATGAGAGGTTGCGTGTTCGATTCTTCACATATACATTTTTGTTGATTACAATTTGTATCATTTGTTTGGGAGGGGAGAGTACATGTGGCAGCATGGCATTTGGTTGCTTTAGGTTTTAGATATATATATATATAGATTACACTAAAACTTATCACAATCATCGTTGTCTATTACCGCCTACCAAATGACCTATTAATTGTTTTCGCCTTCTTGCACGTAAATTACATTTAAACTACATCCCCACAGGGCTTCATCACAGTGTTTGATTCACTCACAAGCACCTCCATACCAAAAGTAGCCAAGATAGAGCGCTATTCAGCATGGAGCTGATCCATATAGAACCAAACCTAAGCAAACCCGACTTAACAGTTAGTCGGATACTTCACCACCATATTTTTTTCTCACATCTATGCAAAGACAGATCGCTTAGCTACATTACAGCCTTCAATACATTAATGTACAAATTAGTTATGAGATAAAGTCATCAAACCAAAACTGAAAGCGATAAGATTTACACTGGCTGCATTGAACAAACTGAAGAGTTATCTCAATGGCCTATTTTACAAAGAGCTGGAAAGAAAGCAAGGAACCAATTAAATCCTAAAATTGCTGTAAGCCTGTACCTGAAACCTCTACACCAAAGTCAACACCCGATTTGTTGTACTCACCAGCATCTCTTGCTGCTGCACTCATGGCATATACCAAAAAGAACTTTAAAAATTAAGGGAAATAAAAGAATGTAGAATAAATCAGCCGTTACAAATCAGTATCCATGCTGTCTATAGACTCTTCTCTCCTGTGTCCACTCTCTGAAGCGCGAGATTCCACTTGATCGACTTCGATGGCCACCTCTTCCGGTGTTGCAGATAAAGATGTCCCCTGAGGCTTCTTACTATGCCGGGATTTTAGAATCCGAGACAATACTTGGACAATGTCTCTCATGGATGGCCGTTTCTTAGGGACACGGTTTACACATTTATAAGCAAGAGTTGCCACCTCATTCAGCTCCCAAACATCAAAATTTCCATCAAGACGTGAATCAACAATTTCTTCCCATCCAGTCCCTCCCTCTGTGTTCATTGCAGCCTATTTATGATGGTTTCAGAAAAGGACTGTAGTGAGCTAGTGATACATAAGCCATTACACAATTACATAAAGTAATTTATTTCCAGAATTTCTAGTGTCAAGTCATCTTTATAAACAATTAATTATGTCATTCTGATAAGTCATCTATATAAACAAAAATGTCTACATTTGATTCACCTAGGTATCAAGGATTGGGTTAGAACCAGGCGTTTAAGATGCATAAATTTCAATAATTTGTAAATTAGAACGTGTTTTTTTCTGATTCGTAGGGGGAAAAAACAGACCCTTTTCCTCAATTTTCACTTCTTCTCCCATCAACCTTTCCTCAGTCTCCTCCAGGCTCCAGCGCTCATGCACTAATCTCTTCTCTGCCCTCATGTCTCTCTATTTTCCTCCCCCAACCAACTCTTCTCTTGCTCCTCTTCCCCCCCCCAAACCATTGTTAGTTCATCACCTCTCTGCATCCATCTCCACCGTGTGCTAGCAAAAATCTGACCAATTGTAGTATATTTTTGTCCACTAAAGCTCCGGAGACATGGGAAGTTTGCCAGTTTGGTGGCATAAAAGATAAAACAATTATCAATGACCTAATCAAGAAGACATTAACGTATCAAATTTCATCTACTTTTTGTTGAAAGTTGTTGAAGCAATGATGGAGTTGGTAAAGGATTGGTGTGGCTGGTTCGAGTAAAGGTACTTTCACTGATGGCAGTGATCTTGATGGAAGGATTTCGGCTATCTATTCTGCTAATGCAAAAACCCATGTTATGTACTGATGGTGGTGAGGGTGAGTTCAACAGGACTGGTAATGATCGATAGAGGAACCAAGGCTGGTGGTCGTGATGGACGTCAATGTTGTTAATTAATTAAGGCCCTCCCCTATGAGCTTCTCTATGTGGGTATTAAGGGTATCAAAATTTTTACAAGTTTCCATCCAAACATTGGGCCAGGTTTGGTATCATTAAAACCCATACCTTTCTGAAATATATTACTGTTCAAGCAACCACAATATATACTTTCGAAGTGAAAACCATCTGCCTTTGGACCTCAGTAAAGATTTTCCAGCAGGGGGAGAGGACCTTTAAGCAACCCACTGATAACTGCTTGGTCCTATATCAACGTTCCCTCAGGGTGTCAAACGCAATTGAAAAGTAATTTCTGGAAATATGAACTTACCAGCTCCGCGTATTCCATCAGACCTTGAAGAGGGTTCCTTGCTGCAATGAGTTCGAAAAGCAAGACCCCATAACCATAGACATCACTTTTCTTTGTGAAGCTTCTTGTGGATATATACTCAGGATCAAGATAGCCAAAAGTCCCCTTCAATTTGCTAGCCTGCTCATCAACTACTTCTTCCCTTGAAAGCCCAAAATCAGCCACCTGGAAAGCATAAATATTGAAGATCAAGACTAAATTAATAAGTAAGGTTGTCTCTGTTGCCATTCGTCCTGCTTTAGTGATTCTGCTCTTCCTGAACACAAGTATACTATCACAAAGGAAAAAACTGATAACAACTTACTTACTCTGGCTCTCATAGACTGATCCAACAAAATGTTGGAAGATTTAATGTCACGATGTAATACAGGAGGGACTGCCTGAAACAGAAATGGGGGAGATCAGATTGAAATATCAATCAAACAAGCTTCAGTTTTTTTTTTCTCATCAAATAAGCTGCAGATTGACATTACCCCATCATGAAGATACTCCAAGCCTCTTGCCACATCCAATGCTACATGAACCCTTCGTTCCCAGCTCAACGGTTCTATCTTCTCATCTGGAGGAAACAAGTGAATTAGATAATCCTTATGTTGCTTAAGTATTACGAGTCACCTTACAACACCTAAAGAAAGAATATTCAGGAGTAGGAATTATAGTTCTCTTCAGACCAGACAGCTATTCATGTGCTCAAATATTATTGAAGATCGCATCACCATACTATGTATTTTTCTACTGCTCTAGAAATGGACACTCAAATTTTCCTCTGAGATCTACTGCTCTAGCTACTCAGAAGGAAACAATCTTGAATCTACAGAATTGTGTCATACGCCTACGTTTTTATCAAATTCCACCACTTAAGTTGTAGAAGCACAATGCTTCTCCTAGAAAGCAGGGTATATCCTAAAACGCATACTCCTCCCTGGGGAATTGGTGCCACCTTCATAGCTGTATACTACCAGTCCTGGAAGAGTAGTCTAAGGCCATTCTCTAATATTGAACCTTTTCTATCGTATCTCTATTAAATTTTCTACATTTGACATGTAAAAGCAATAGTCAGAACCCAGAAAAGGTTAAATAGCACAATTAGGCAATTTAGCAGAATAAATCATAAAACAACCTCCAATAAGTCTACAAGAATGCCTAATTCATGTATATTCTATAAAGAAAACCCAAAGCAGAGTTATCAATATCTTCGTTGCCATGATTCTGTTAAGCACAAGGGACCAAGCAATCCAGCAGAGAAATATAAACCTGAAGCATCCCCGCACTTGAAAATTGCAATGCAATATGCAACCACAAAACAAGAAAGGACTAATGTAGGAAGTGATGAGATTGATGGTGGGAGTTAAGGTTAAACTAAAGTTTGAGTCAGTTGTTGCTTTACTAGATTGCTGAAATGTGATGCGCAATCCAATGCTTTTTCTTGTACTGTTTGAATTTGCTAACTGCTGTAGAATGATTTCGATTTGAATTTTAGCTACATGTCGACTTAGAAGCTACTTCGAACATTGATCTTATGTGATCAAACGATTGTTTATCCTAATTTTGAGCTACAAGGAAAATGTAGCTTTATTATTAGATATTCTGCCTATTGTTGAGATCTCATAATTTACAATCTGATCCTGAACCCCCCCCCAAAAAAAAAAAAAAAAATTTCAAGCAATCTTCACCCAATAAACCGGCAAACAGAACCAAGCAAATATCCAGAGAGTCTAAGAATGGGCCGTAATAGAATCTCTGTGAACACAGTAAAATGAGGATACAACACTTCTGAAATTGGAATAGGCCACCAAAGACTGCAGTTCAGGTCTTAATTTGGAATTTAAAATTTCTCATTTATAATCTATCGAAGCTATCCTCCAGCTGTTTGCACTGGCAGCATAAAATAATACGACTGATGTTCATATCAGATTTTGCTAATGGGACAGGTCTGCAATTGAGAGTATTGAGGAGGGATACCACACACCACTTGCAATCACAGACCTGTTTCGAACCATGGTATGCAGCTAGCCTTGCTTAAGAGCATAAAAATCTGAAACTAAGGAGCCTGTCAAATCGCAGTCTCCAGTGTAACAGGCTCCCACAAATATGTTTGGTTGGTAGTTTAACAACTCATACAGTTTAACGGGAAAGAACTCCTTCAGTTAATCCACATTGCTATCAATTATCATTATAGTTGCTCAATATCTCAAACTATGCATTATACACACTGCAGTTATATTCTTCTGAAAGAGAAATTTGCTAAACTTCATCATAATCAACTCATTGCAATAACACTTTGAATACTCTTTTCCTAAGCTCACAATTAAAGTAGGGTAATGGATCATTGACTTACTGTATAGATGGGAAGCTAGACTTCCATTGCTCATGTAAACATATATAAGCATATTCTTTCCCTTCTCTGTACAATATCCAATCAAGTTCAAGAGATTTCTGTGATGCAACCTTCCTAGTAGCTTAACCTGAGAACACGAGCAGGCAACACATGGAGAAGGTGAATTCAAGAATCTATCAGCGTAATAGCTAAAGCCATGAAAAAGATAGCAGCTCAGACTAGGAATGCAGCACTCCAATAATGTAATCTAAGCTGAGGCTTTGTGTCCATTGATAATGGCAATAAGAAGCATCAATTATCGAATCTGTCTCATTACCTCTGTTTCAAATTCTCTCTCCCCTTGCTTTGAGTCAGTTGCTAGCACTTTCACAGCAACTATTTCACCAGTTAACATCTGAGCTTTGTAAACAGGACCAAATGCACCCTGGCCAATCAATGTTGTGAAATTCTGAGTTGCTTTCTGCAAATCCCTGCAAAAGAAGCAGCCAGCATATAGTGATCAGATCAAAAGCAACCACATATTTACATATATCGGTAAATGGTGGCGAAGACGGGAAACATCCAGTATAATTTCAATGCACAATGATTTACTTCCCAAGATGGATAGGAACAGATAAAGGGGGAGAAAAAGAATTCCTTGAGATCTTAACGTGCAACAACCATCACATCAAAATGTCAAGTAAAGGTATATCAAAATTGATCTTACACCTTTAACAAAGCGATGACACCAGCAAAACACAGAATGTGAAATTAAAAGCTGCAACGAGGTTTGAGACCACAGTTAATTATTACCATAAGATAACAATTACCTACTTCAGAATCAATAATTCCCCTCATCAAATTCCCAAAATTCAACTCTGGGCCCTATAATCATAAAGTGATGGTTGCCAACTTTCTTATTTCATAAACTTTCATATGCTTTCACATGGGCTATTGAGTACAAACTGAGTTTCCAGAAAGCAAACCTGTAAGCAAACTCAAGTATGCCAGATGCAGAAACAACATTACTCTTCCTAAAGCCATCAAACCACAAGGCCATCCCATTGATATTCTTCCTGAATTGTCTGGGAGAATCCGCACCAGCTGTAGAGTCTGATAACTGTGTACAAGCATCTAGACCATTCGCACGAATAGGAATGGTTGCCGATCTCCTTGAACTACTATTGTCAATCTGTGCACGCTTTCTCTGGTATCTAACACAATACAGGGCAAGAATTGCCACAACCACACCAATCACTACCCCAATCGAGATACCAAGTATCAATCCAGACGATTGGTCACCCATTTCCTTCAATGTATTGGACAGATTATCTCACATTTATGCATATCCATTCCACTGAATCAAGCTGCAACATCTAATACACAATCAAAAATAATACTACAAGGTATCAATCATGCCAGTAGTATTGCAAAGTAATGATCATATCACAACAATAACATCATTCTCCAAAGTTCCAACTTTCAATTATAAATACCACAATTCTGTGAACCCATTTTGGAAACTATAAAATCATGAAGAACCCGTCAAAGAAATCGGAACACAGAAATTGATCCACATTCCAAACCAAAGACTTACAATTCAAAAACGTGCAGCCTCCACCATTGACTATTATTAATCTATAGTTATTTGTAACAAATAATGTTGATGAGCCACGAAGTATGACTAAAGGTGCCGTGAAAACTTACAATTCATACTTCATTTTTAAAATAATGCACCCCTCAAAATAAGCAATTCTTGCTCATCTACAAAAAGTTCTTTTTCTTCAGTTTAAAGTTAAATCCCATGAGCAAAAAAGGTATGAGTTTGATTCACTCTTTATGAAGCAAAATTTCATAATTCAGAAACTACCCAGAAAAATAAAATGCTCCAACATCAAAATTCACCCAAAAAAAAAAGTACCCAAAATCAAAATATGAGAAAGTGTACCTAAAGTTGAAATCACCAACAGGAAATCTTCCATTATAGTAATTCTTACTAATCCCACATATCAAATTTTGCTTTTAAACCAAAAACCCAGAAAAATTTAACACTTTAAAGAAAAGAAAAGTAGAATTCTTAGATCAAACATGAAAATTCAGCAGTAAAAGCAAAAGAAGAAACTGAAAATTGAAATGAGGTTGAAGAAGTAGCAAAAGAGTTACCTGTTGAAATTAAAAGAAGGGTAACAGTTA
The DNA here is from genome assembly GCA_947648045.1 of Beta corolliflora. Taxonomy (NCBI): domain Eukaryota; kingdom Viridiplantae; phylum Streptophyta; class Magnoliopsida; order Caryophyllales; family Amaranthaceae; genus Beta; species Beta corolliflora. The sequence continues at coordinate 7,807,579 of CANSZD010002913.1, forward strand.
AGTGCTTTCAAAAGATATAAAAGAAACCAATTGATGCCTTTTTTTTGCTGTAGTAGAAAATGAAATTTCTGGGAATTTTAAGACAGAAAAAGAAGAGAGAGATTATTCCAGGAGTCAAGAAAGAGAAAAGGAGGCGACAAAAGAGAAAGAGGATCTCTAATTCTCTACACTCCGACTGCGCGTTAGCTGCTCAAAGACCACTTTTTTCTCTTTCTATTTTTTCTTTTTTCTGTATTCTTTTTTTCTAATTATACTTTCTTTTTCTCTATCAATTTTCTATTTTTGGGTCGTCCGGACATTTAGATATTCTACTTCTTTTTGTATCTCATTGATTCTTAGGGCAAGTTTTTTCACCTAAAAAAAAAGTTTCGAGATTTGAAACTTGAAAGTATCATATCAATTTTCTATTTTTGGGTTGTGAGGCACATTTAGATATTCTACTTCATTTTATATCTCATTGATTCCTAGGGTGCGTTTTTTCACCTTAAAAACAAGTTTCGGGTTTTTTGAATTTAAATAAATTTAGTTGAGTCAAATAAGTTCAGTTTACATAGAAATTCTAACACCTTATAAAATACATTTTAATAAGTTTCAATAAACTTACAGATAACTTTTAATGAATTCAAGTGAATAGAGTGCACTCTTGATCTACTATATCATCTACATTCACAAAAAAAAAAGCCAAATATGCAACATATAATGGGATGAAACACAGTCACCACACAATGAAATATATATACGGGGGATTTGGTATAATGGTTTATCCTTATGAGGCTATGACTCTTCATAAAAGGTATATTTGTCCAATTATGTTAATTACAACACTTTGACTTTTTCTCATGCCAACAGACAAGTTTGTCAACACTCTAATATTTATTAATAAAAATTAACACAAGTTAATATATTTGCTAATATACAAAGAGATCGTCCGAAAAAAGAACTTATATTCTAAAATTTATTTTATACAATAGTCAAAAAATATCTATAGGTATAATATAGAAAATATGTTAACGAACTAATAAAGGATTGATATAACTTTAAACAAATCAGTGTTTGCATAATTGGTGCGAATTATGTTCAAAAATTGGCCTCGGGCAGTGATAATATCTTTTTCCTGCCTATGGTGGATTGTTGGGCCTTGATTAGAATTTGGACCACTTTACCCTTGTGTGGCATTATTTTATTTTTTTTGGTGTTTACATATTTGACTTTCAGGTTTATATTCATGTATTAACTTAATATTTTTTGGCGGGATTTGTATACTTCATAATATTATACTCGTGTGATCATGTTATATGTAGATTTGCCGGGCTGTATGCCAACAGCTCGGTGTGAGCAACATGTTTAGAAAAAATTAAAGTAGATCTTATGGATTACTACATATATGTTTAAGGAAAGATATGTATGTATATAGTTTCCTATTGTTAGAGTCCTACTTATGGTAGTTCTCTTATTTTGTACCTCATATATAAGGGCTTGTTTAATGAGAAAAGGCAACACAAGATTTCACCCTAATATCTCTCTCTTCATGGTATCGGAGCAGTAGAGTTTTTTTTTCACCATGGGCGACGAAGAACAGCCGAACCCACAAGCTAAGCCATCTCCTACCAAAACTGATCCCACCTCGCCATTTTTTCTCGGTACAGGAGACCGACCAGGCGATTATATCACTCCCAACCGTCTTCGTGCCGAAAACTACGATGATTGGGCGGGAGATATACAATTAGCGCTTGAGGCTCGCCGCAAATTTGGCTTCCTCGATGGATCCATCACACACGCAAAACCTCCGTACACATCTTCGGATTGGATTACGGTGAACGCGATGCTTGTTTCATGGATCATGAATACAATAGACCCCGAAGTCAAAGGTACGTTAACTAAATACCGTGAGGCTAAACGTCTATGGGATCACCTTAAGGCTCGGTTTGCTACTGTTAACGGACCTAGGATACAACAACTTCGGTATGATATTGCTAATTGTCATCAAACTAAAACTATGACTGTTTCATCTTACTATGGCAAACTAAACTCTTTGTGGGAGGAGTTATCTAAACATGTTCCTTTAATATCTTGTCATTGTTGCACTAAATGTACTGCTGGCTTACTGCATCAAGAACGTAGAGAACATGAGAAATTACATGACTTTTTAATGGGCCTTTACTCGGACTACTATGCGCGTCTCCGCACGCAAATTCTTTCAACCGACCCGCTGCCCTCCTTGGATCGCGCTTATCAGTTAGCTATCCAGGACGAGCGAGTTCGGCTCGCCAAATCTGTCCCGGATGATCAACCGAGTTCGGTGCTTGGCTTTGCCTTGCGTGCTGGTTCGGGTCAAGGCCGTGGCACCGGTGATCGTCCGGTATGCACCCATTGTCACAAGGTCGGCCATGATGTCTCTACGTGTTGGTCCTTATTAGTTTGTGCTCATTGTAAGAAGAATGGGCATGAAATTAGCAATTGTTATGAGTTGGTTGGTTACCCCGAAAATTTCGGCTCGGGTCGTGGCCGTGGCCGTGGCTCCTCCACCTCAATTGGTCGTGGCTCCTTCACCTCGAGTGGTCGTGGCTCTGCAAAAGCTCACGCCACTCATGCCGTGGGTGCTCCCTCTTCATCTTCAGATTCTAGTGGCCCTACTTCCACTTTATTTACCGCTGATCAATGGAAAGCTCTTGCCGGGCTTCTTGGTAATACAAAGGTTCCTGATGATCGTCTGAATGGTGAGTTTGATTCTTCTTTGTGGATTATTGACACTGGTGCCTCGCATCATATCACTGGTGAGAATTCCTGGTTATTTGATTTAGTGGATATTGTTACTTGTCCTGTTGGTTTGCCTAATGGTGACTCTGTTCTTGCCACCCAAAAGGGCTCGGTTCGTCTATCTGACTCCATTACTCTCACTGATGTGCTCTTTGTTCCCACTTTTGGCTGTAGTTTACTTTCGGTTTCACAATTAACTCGTGCTTTGAATTGTTGTATTGTACAATTTAACTCCTCTATGTGTGCTATACAGGACCAAACGAGGGCGCTGATTGGAACGGGGCATATAAACAGTGCTACTTTCACGGCTACTTTCACGGAGGATTTACTCTGCATCAGGTCACCATCAACAGTGCTACTTCGGATTTTGAGCTATGGCATAAAAGGATGGGCCATCCTTTGGAAAAAGTTGTAAGGTTACTTCCCCCTCTTTGTGGTCACAAGGGTAGTTTGAATAAGGCTTGTGAGATTTGTTTTCGTGCTAAACATCCTAGAGACAAGTTTTCATTAAGTGATAATAAAGCCTCTAAAATTTTTGAGAAGATTCATTGTGATTTATGGGGTCCATATAAACATGCTTCTTCTTGTGGGGCTCGATATTTTTTAACTATTGTTGATGATTTTTCCCGCGCAGTGTGGGTTTATTTGTTAATGGAGAAAACGGAGATTTTTAGAATGTTCATGGCTTTTGTGGCAATGGTTGAGCGCCAATTTTCTCAAACAATTAAAGTTGTTCAAAGTGATAATGGAACTGAATTTAATTGTTTGCTTGATTATTTTTCTGCCACTGGTATTCTTTTCCAAACTTCATGTGTTGCTACTCCTCAGCAAAATGGGCGTGTTGAGAGAAAACATAAGCATATCCTCAATGTGGGGCGTGCTTTACGTTTTCAAGCCCATTTACCTATCTATTTTTGGGGTGAGAGTGTCCTTGCCGCTGCTTATTTAATTAATCGCACTCCCTCTCCTATGTTAGACAACAAGTCTCCTTTTGACCTTCTCTTTGGTTTTTCACCCGCTTATGAGGCCATTTGTACCTTTGGTTGTCTTTGTTTTGCTTACAATCATAAAACTAAGGGTCATAAATTTGCAAGTAGAAGTTGAAAATGCATTTTTGTGGGTTATCCCCATGGGAAGAAAGGGTGGCGTTTGTTAGATCTTGATACCAAGGAATTTTTTGTCTCTCGTGATGTGAAGTTTTTTGAGGATGTGTACCCTTTTTTGACTCCGGAGGATGTCAATATTGTGCCGGCCGATTTAGTTCCTATGGATGACCGTCATATTGATGATGATTTATTAAAGTAGAAATGAATGCTCTTACTGTAAAATTGTTGCATTGTAACACAATCGTGTCATGGGGTGCAAAACGACAAAATAAATATGGGATCTTTTAGAAGTCACACATGAAGGAATATGACCCAATAGTTTTTATGCAAGTCTCCTTCACTTGATTCAATAGTAGAGATGTTTTTTCTGTTACCTCTAATCTTGACTATTGAAAGTAAACTTTGATAATAAACGTATAAGTGATCACTAATTCACTGGTCCTCCTACGTGAAGTTCATACAATTGAACGAATATCTATATGATATAAAGTCAAAAGGCTTTTTAGTAGGATAAATTTTCCTTCTAAGAATATTCTTAATTAATAACTTTTTTTTTTTTACTTTTATCTAACATATAATTTTTTTCTTATATAAAAATATGTTGTAAGAAAAAAGAATTCTCTATTAAGAGGGAACAATTCTAGAATGACTATAATTTTATTGTAGCCACCATAAATTGAGTAATTTGAGTCATTTATTTTTAATCTTAGATCCACATCATTCATTGATTTGACTTTATAATTAAACTACAATTAAAATGTTTATATACTAATAAATTTTTATATTAAAATTTGTATATATTAATTGGTATTATACTCCACAAATCTTTTCTTAATTATAAAGGAACAATACTCCAAATAAAGTGACTAAGTAACTGACGTTCAACGACAACTTGTTTACATTATTTATTTATTTAAACTAGCCTTTTATCCATTTTTTTATGTTTTTAAGATTTAATTAAATCAATGGTCAAGATTAATCTATAAAAATAAAGGGTTAAATTTCAATAGTTATAGTGGCTGCAATTTTATTGTAACCATTGAATAATCATCCGTTTAAGATGTAGTTTCCAAATATATAATTAACCTTTCCATTTTTCTTTTTTTTTTATATACATATGCACACATATTAAGTGGGTTTCCAAACTTGTAACAATAATTGCCGACATAAAACCACAAACTTAACCTCAAGTTTGAAATTTTATCGACTACCATTAATTTGATACTTCTTTGATCAATAATAAAGATAACTTTGACGAGACAAATTCATACTAATCGCTTTCTCTCTCTACCCCCCCCCCTCAAAAAGGAAACCCTAGAACACTCAAAGCTCACCCGCCGCAGGCTCACTGGTGGCCACAGGGTCGCCAGCGAGCCTGCTTTTTCTTCTTATTCTAACTTCGTCGTCGTTCCCATAGCTTCCCTTGTGTTCCTGTCCCCCTCCTCTGGTGCGTTTGGTCGTTTTCCTTGGTTTTTTCTTTGTCGTCGTAGGGGTTTAGGGTCCCCTTTTCGGATCTCAGCCCTGGTTCCCCTCCCCCCTCCCCCTGTCAATTCGTCGGCCTCCCCCTCCTCCTCGTTGCGTGTGTCGGCCTCCCATTCCCCCCCCCTGTTGCGTTCGTCGGTTTTCTTCCCCTCCCCCCCGGTGCGTTCGTGGCCCTCCCTTTTCCCCTCCCCTGTCACGTTCATCGCAAGGTGCTTAGTGTCCACGTCGAATCCCCCTCCCCCTTTAGTTCCGTCCCATCGCGTCGCGTCCCTACTCCCTTGTCCCCTCCCCTGTTTTGGTCAAGGTTCCCCTTCCGTACGTCAAGTCCCCGGGTTTCTTGTTGGATCCTCCCACTCCCCTGTTTAGTGTTTGTGTCTTCCCCTTCCCCGTCCCCTCCCCTGTTTAGTGTTTGTGTCTCCCCCTTCCCTTCCCTGGTTTATGTTCGAGTTTTCTAGTTTAGGATATGGTGTTATGAATCTAGTGATGGATTTTTTAGTTTGTTCAATGTTTGTTTCTTCCAGATCCAATAGCCCTTGTCTTTTTGTGTATGGTTGTGCTTGGGTGTTCGTTAGTGGTGATTGGTGGAAAGTACAAGGTTCTTGGTTTCCTATGACAAATAAAGATCTAGGAAACCTGGTGAATAGAGCCAATGATCCTGGAGTTGGCCATGGGATTTATGCCGCTTTAGGAATTCGAGTGTTGGTTAAGATGAGAGGAGGTTCTCAATTCAAATTTGTTGCGCATCGTCTTCTAGGTTCGGGATTGTGAGGTTGGGTCTTCGGATCCGTAAGTGGGGCGAAATTCATCAATCTAACTCGCCCCAAGTTCTTATGATGGCTTCAGGTGTCATCACACCTAAAAAATGCATCTTGTGGGAGGCCCTCCAATTTGATTTGGGGCAAGTTTCGACCTCCACGTATTTCGAGTTTCAGTCTAGTGAGACTAAACTCCGGGTATCCTCGCATTAGGGTCAGAAGTCACCAAAGGACGTGACTTCATTGTTAGTTGAATCAGTAGAATCCTAGGAGGATGTTTCTCTTCAAGGACCTTGGGTTTTAGCGTCTAATGGACATTGGGGTCTACTAGCTGTCATGCGGCAATCTCCCTCTGAAGATCGTCAGGGTTTTGTATCTCAACAGGTTCCCTCTCATATCAGGTTCCCTCTCATATCAGGTCTTTTTCATCAAGACATATAACCCAATTTCACCCACCTTCGCTCAAGACAAACTTCTTTTGGACCGGACATGTAATAGTTAGTTTTTTCTTCATAAAATATGTACGAGCTAATAAAGCTCTTGTTAGCTTTAGTTTGTTTCTGTTTGGTTCTATTAGCATTAGGCTGTACTCCAGTTTTAATTAATGTAAATTTTATCGATGTCAAAAAAAAAAAAAGATAACTTTAACCAGATATCACTACTTCCAATATTTGATATTCTATAATTTAAATTCATGATATGAATTTGTGACTTATTCCCTCCCTTTCACTAGCATCAATATGCATGGACTAAACTGAAACCACATATAGATTGATCACTGAAATTGTTCATCATGCACCAAATGCAGAACAACCACAACTTGAGATAGCGCTTGGACCAATCACTAGTTATATATACACCCATAATACAATTGGGTTTTATCGGTGGCAAATTTCATATTATTAACCATATAATTTCACTACCAAACAAACATTATCATGTGGTTCTTCTTATATCTATGAGTATATTCAAAGTATCTAATTTTATACTTCCTCGACATTTTGTGGTAAAAAATGCAACCCTTCAACAATATTTTTATGAGTATATGTTGGAAAAATAATTAGCCTAATCATTTGGAATCTTAACTTGTTATAATCGTATCGGTTTATATTTTTGAAAAATCATTATTGCATTAGTTTGTCACTAATATGTCGTACTTAGAGATATTAACTACTTGTTTGGTTAAAACTATGGAATTGGAATGGAATGAAATAGAAAGATAAGCGAAATAATAACAAATATTGTTACATTTATTACGAACGTATTTAGTTCAAGTCATGGAATGGAAAAATAATGAGAATGATTACCATCAAGAAATGATTTTTTACTTGAGGGAGAAGGAAAAGTAACCAACTAGCTAGGGGAGTGCACTACCACCAAGTAATGGTATTAATCAGGAGCGGTTGAGCCAAAAGCTAAAAGAAAAGTATTAGGTAATTGATTAATTCTGTTTGTTGGAGCTCAAAAATGCTCTAAGAGTTATTTTGTAGAAGAAAAATTGACATATGTATTGCAACGACACATTTTTCCATCAACGAATCAATATGTAGTAGAAAATTTATACCCCAAAACAAAGTTTCTGAACTCTCTCAAGAAGAGTGATAAAACCTAATATATGGTAGATATATAACCCATTATATTATTAGTAGTAAAAACTTCCCATTAGAGAGAGAGAGAGAATGGGGTTATATTACGCTCCATCTAGTTTTTATTAATTAATTTACCCCTTTGCTTTTTCTTTTTAAGTTAAAGATCATTAACTTTAAATATATATTGTTTTTCTTTTTTTAAGTAAAAAACTTTGACCGTATTTTAACACTAATATATATAACTCTAATCATGTGAGATTATTGTTAGATTCGTTTCAATATGAAAAATCTAAGCAATCAACCTTTAATAATTTTTATGATATACTGTATAATTGAAGATATTAGCGGTCAAAGAGACGTCTTTGAGACCGTGAAAAGGCAAAAGGTTAAATAGTAAAAACCGGAGGGAGTAGACAATAACTTATAAACTACTTTAGCTTGGAAGGAAAATCGGTTTCTTAATTTGGAAAAAAGAAAACTAGGAGGAAGGTTGTATTGGCACATAAGTTGCCTTCGCTGAACTTATACATTAGCCCCTATCTCTATTATATTAGTGAAGGGGGAGCAATGGTGTCCTCCTATTAAATTACAACTCTACCCTCAATAATAAGAGATAATAACACCATACATAATAATCATATACAAAATATTTTAAAATAAATTCTCAATCAACTCAAAACCTTCCTTAATCAATGCATATCAACAAATTTAAAGTTCAAGCACAATCAAGGCATATTGGACATCACGTTTGACAAATAAAAAAACCATGTACTAAACCCTACACAATATACAAAATATGGCGTATTACATTGAATAACTACAATCTCAAGCATGTTTTTATCTCAAAGAAAAAAAATCTCATTTTTAACTACAAAGACTGAAGAAAAAAAAACTCAACAGGCTTGGAACATCACAACTTTTACGATTTGCGGGCACGTGTATTAAGTATGCAATTTGTTTGTTGGTATACAACACATGCTTCCCTACTAAATTTACAAAAATAGTAGTGTGTTAGATAAACATAAGTAGTGTGCTAGATAAACATAAGTATTAAAAAAAATTCAAAAGAATGAGTATTGCTCACAACCGTAAATACACAATATTATTTAAAAGGTAATGCAAAATTACAATAAAAATTCGCACTTTTAGTTATAAAATAATCTTCAATATAAAAAAATGTACATAACGCGAAGAGAAAAAGACACCTAGAATTTTACAAAAAATGTTATGCAAGTGCAATTTCTCTTAAAAATAATGCAATTTTTAAAATAAAAAATAAAAGTAATCATTCTTAAAACCATACTTAAAGTAGGTGAAATCATATGTGTCTATGATAATGATTCAAATAAAATTATAATCAACCAATCGGTTTTATGTTATTTTATTACTTAATAACAACACTAAGTCAAAGCGTGCATATAAGGCTAGTCTAATATAAAAATTAAGACGATGACGATGTAAAGAGACGTTTTTTAAAGGTCTACTTGATTTCTTTACTTTTTTTTCTAATAAGGAGAAAGAGTGTGGTTTATTATATTTTAAGGGAAACAGAGAGTGTGGGACAACAATGATTATATTATTGTATATCTTTTGCCAAATGAAGAATAATGCATAATGAGTAGATCTTTAACAAACGGATGGAAAAGGAAAGTGAGTAGAGCTTTAAAAACGGAATGAGTATTTAAATACTTATTCATAATAAGTTCTTTACCCCAAAATATCTAGCTCATAAGTTTATGTAGCTAAATCTCCGAGAAGTGATTGTAATAATAAAACCCATCAAGAGGAAATAATATTATTTGTACCCCAGAGGCCCAGACTATTTGGCTGTAAATCATCTTAATAGAAAATTCCTTACTATATTAAATTTTTCTTATATATGATGCGATTATGTATGAGTAAACTCAGAATAATCCATTCTTTGTCAGGGTATGTATGAAAGATAGTAAGATACGGGGTGGTTTTAAGTCAGGAGTAGATAATTGCAAAGTGGTAGAGGTTGGCATAGATTTCATTGTTTAAACAGATTGGTGGTTGGTGTTGGCGCCATGGCAGTTAGCAGGTTAGAAGAGGCCACTCATAGATAAGAAAGCAATTCAACTGTCAACCGAAATCACACCTAATCTTATTAGGGACCCAGCTTTTCTTGTCTCAAGTCTCAACAAATATATCATGGCATGACAAGGGAATTCCCGCACAATTTATCAAGTTTGTCAACAAAAATAAATCATGATACTCTTGCACAGGTCCGATCCCTCATCTAAAGGTTCATTACAAGTCAGACACTCTTATTAACCCGCCCCTAAATCTCAAGCAAATTGCTTGAGATAGGAATTGAACCCTTGACTTCATTAGGGGAGTTGGAAAAGCTCATCACTTGAGGCAACCTCAATTCCTATGTGTTTTTGAAGTATTATATAAACATATCTTGCCGCTGTATTCAGAAATTTGTAATTTTCCTTAAAAAACTTAAGTTTTAGGTCAGATCAAGTCCAATAATCAAAATTAATTAGGCCCCATTGACTAAAATCGATTTAATAAGTTTAGTTTAGATGAAGAAAAACACAATCCTAAGCAAAGGTATGGTTTATTCTCCTTAACTTATCTAATTTCCTAAACTTATATTAATTTTCTTAGAATTTTCTTTATTTTTTTTCTAACTTTTCTTAGTATTTCTTAATTAATCTGAACTTTTCTAAACTATTCTTAATTTTTCTTTGTTTTTCTAAACTTTTGAACCTTTAATAATTTTCAAAGAATAAGTTGAAGGGAATTTACCTTTACATACAAAGGATAATAAGAGAATGTATCCTTAAGCAAAGTTAGATACAGAGGACAAGGGTTGCTTAAAACTTAAAAATACCAAATCACAATATACCACTAGTCTATTTACTAGCACAATCTCCGCACTCATAAACAGGCCTGGCCATTAGGAGAACAGGGATATAGCAATACGCGCGATCATGATATAACAAGCCCCTTTTTTCATCAAATCTTAACCATAATTTCATACTCCCTTCGTCCCAAAAAGATTTGAACAATTGTTGTGATACTAGTTTAAGGTGAAAGTTGTAGTATAATTGTCAAATTTTTTATCAAAAAATAGATGTGATAGGAGTTTTAGGTGTGATAGGAGAGTGAGTTAGTTTTTTATTGATAAAGTTATAGAGTGGGCCAAAAAGTTGTAAATAATATAAAAATAGCGGGGTCATGTTAAAAATGAAAGTGTTCAAACTAATTTTGGACAAATATAAAAAGAATAGTATTTAGATTATTCTGGAATGGAGAGAATATTTCATATATACCACTAGCACTTATCTCTCCAATCATTGGGCCTCGCAATTGGAGAACAAGGACATGCTAATTGCTAATACGGTATCAAAACATGATGTAACAAGCCCTCTTTTATTAGGCCCAGTCATAATCAAGCCTGGCAATTTCGGTAAATGAGTCGGGTTTAACCTTGGTTTTAGTCCACATTTTTGGGTTACTAAAAAAGTCAGTATTTGTAATATGTAACACTATAATAATCGAAAATTCTAAGGTGATCATAGTTGAAATATGATCACTGAAAATGTGGGGCCTTAATGAAAATGAGCCACAAATTTGACATGGCCCACTTTCATTTTTTTTTTCTCAAAAACATTTCTAATATTTATGAAAATACCTTAAATTAATTTCTGAAAATTCTAAAAACCCCAAAAATAAAATTTTCAGAAAATTAAAAAAAAAAAATTCAATTTTTTTTTGGAGATTTTCTCTGTATGAAAAAGACAAAAATTTAATGGCACAAAAGACGTTTGAACCATGGCACAACCTCTTTTAGGGCACGTTTGGGCCATGGTATAAACGCCCTCTTCAGACGTTTGTGCCATGGCACAAACGTCTGCCAAAAACGTTTGGACCTTGGTACAAACGTCTGAAGAAAACGTTTGGACCATGTTCAAACGTCTTTAGCAGATGTTTGTACCTTGGTCCAAACATCTTTTCTAGATGTTTGGTATTTTTTTTTTCAAAAATGTCTTTGATTGTATTTATTCTTTTTTCACGTGATTTTGCATTATTATTAATCACAAATTGTTAGAAATCAACAATATTAAGAATATTGATTGATAATAATGACAATAATATCATTAAATTAATAATAATATTAACATGTTTGCTTAACTTTCTAATTGCAATTACAATAAAAAAAATCATTGTACAAATATGTCTATCGTGATGCTTTTATATGGAATAAAACATATGACCATTATTTTCTGCGAGGAATATAATAATATTGATGTGTTATAAATGATTTATATTGTTATTGGCCAATTTATAGAAGATTTATTAAAATGGATGATCAAATTAACCCCTTTTAGTACGATAAATGATTGACTTTGTATAAACGACACCCATAGATCATTATCTTGTATAAGATAAGATATGCCGAATGATATAAATGTATTTTAAGAATGATTTGTATCGTTATTGGTAAATTTAGAGAATGACTATTAAGACGAATGATCAAAATAACCCCTTTTAATACTTTGATCCACTTTTGTATGGATGAAACCATTAAACCATTATTTTGTGTAAGATAGGATACGAGGATTGGTATTTAATGTATTTTAGGAACGATTTGTATTGTTATTGGTCAATTTAGAGAAGAACTATTAATATGGAGGATCAAAATAACCCCATTTCGTATGATGATTCACTTTTGTATAGATGAAACCCATATATAGACCATTGTCTTGTATAAGGTAAGATGCGAGGAATGGTATTAATGTATTTTAAGAATAATTTAGATTACTAAGTTCTGAAATGGATGATCAAATTAACCCCTTTTAGTACGATAAATGGTTGCCTTTTGTATGCATCAAACCCATAGATCATTATCTTGTATAATATAAGATATGCCGAATGATGTAAATGTGATCAAATTAACCCCTTTTAGTACGATAAATGGTTGATTTTTGTATGCATCAAACCCATAGATCATTATCTTGTATAATATAAGATATGCCGAATGATGTAAATGTATATTAAGAATGATTTGTATCGTTATTGGTCAATTTAGAGAATAATTATTAAGACGGATGATCAAAACAACCCATTTTATAAGTTGATTCACTTTTGTATAGATGAAACCGTTAAACCATTATTTTGTGTAAGATAAGATACGAATAATGGTTTTAATGTATTTTAGGAACAATTTGTATTATTATTGGTCAATTTAGAGAAGAACTATTAATATGGAGGATCAAAATAACCCCATTTCGTACGATGATTCACTTTTGTATGGATGAAACCCATATATAGACCATTGTCTTGTATAAGGTAAGATGCGAGGAATGATATTAATGTATTTTAAGAATAATTTAGATTACCAAGTTTTGTATGGAAGAAACCCTCTTACCACTATATTGAATAAAATAATGTCCAACAAACTACTAATTTTATCTAGAAATGAATTGTGTTTCAATTAATTAATATTGGGATACGGCTTATAATTTAGGACATGTCCCAAAATAATAATAATAATAATAATAATAATAATAATAATAATAATAATAATAATAATTATTATTATTATTATTATTATTATTATAATAACAATAATAATAATAATAATAACAATAATAACAGTGCAAATAAATCTTTTTTTTAAGAAGAAAACATATGTTACTCAAACGTGAGATGAAATAACAATGATTATTACGACGCTATTTTAGGACATGACCCAAGCAGCTTCTAAACATCAACAATCTTCTATGACATATTCTTCACGCATATGAAAAGTTAAATGTTTATTAAGTATCAAATTTTTTTAAAACTTATCAAATATGAATTAAGCGTATCGATATGTTTATGAATCATCTAGCATCCGTGGTACATTTACAATTGTTGAGCACAATTGAATGTGCTGATACCCCTGCCAACATGGTCACTACTCCTGCCACAAAATACTCTTATTCGAATGTGGCTCAGGTTCGAATCCTCTTACAATCAACCAAATTATAATTTTTTTTAAAACTATAACTCTAAAGTTACCAATGACTACTAGTACTTGGTAAAAACTAATGCTTTTTTTTACCAGTGACAGTAAGTTAGTTATGTGAAAAGAAATTCAGAAAACTTGGTAAAAAAAAAAATCACCTCCACGAAACTCCTCTATCTCTCCACCAATTCTCCCACGGTCCCACCTCAATCCACCTCCACATCAACCACCACGGTTCCTCCACAAACACCAGTTCCCTCATCTTGACCATCTGCTCATTTGTGCGTTCGTAGAAAGGTGGCAGCCTGACACGAACTCCTTCCACTTTCCTTGGGGAGAGATGACCATCATGCTGCACGATGTGTTTTACATTCTACGTCTTCCCGTTGACGGAGCCATCATGAGTTGTTCGAGTGAGGATCCGCAGTTCATCGATGAGTACGCTCTCTTGATGAGCATGGATTCTGAGGACCTTAAGAAGAACCATTTTTCACAAGGAGGCCCGAAAGTCGATGACATCATTCTTACATGTATGGAGAAGGATAGATCTATTGAGATCGAGGCGCAGGCTTGGCTATTGACCATGTTGGGTTCCACCCTCTTTGTAGATAAGAGTGGTAGTAGGATGAGGCCCGGGCCGATGCATGAGGTGCTCGACATTGAGCAGATGAGAGGACGTTCTTGGGGTTCAGCTGTGCTCGCGGTGCTATATTGGCAGTTGGGGATTGCATCCAGGGAGGGGTGCAAGCAGATTGGAGGGTGTATGACACTACTCCAGGCCTGGATATATGAGTATTTTCCTATTTTTCGACCGACGCGCGATCGACTTGTTATTCAGCCCGGTACCGCTCGATCTTTGATGTGGCCTATCTCTGTGACGCCAAAGTCATCTGAGCGTCTTATCAGTATCCGTAGGAGGTTGGATTCTTTGTGGGCTGATCAGGTAATGTTTATATTATATTGCTATGTTTTCACAATTTATTTCATAATTTGTAATAACAAATCTAAAATTGTTAATTATATAAAAAAAAAATCTAAAATTGCTTGTTTTGTAGATGATCTGGATGCCATATGGACTTACTCCGGCTGAGTGCGTGCCGAGGACTACATTCGTAGGTTATATTCGCTATCATGACATCATCAAGCCATACATGCCGGAGCGTGTACTTAGACAACTTGGTTATGTACAGTCGATCCCGGCACCCATTGTCCGCCCAACTGATGATGATCGTCCTCGATCAGGTCGTACTTACACTGTTACTTTCTCCGGTCCTATGGTCAACTCCTTGTGGATCCAGTTTCCTAGGATGGCCAAGATTGCATTGTCAGAGTTCCCCGTAGCTCATCATTCGACCGATGTCTCTGATGACTATGATGATTGGCGTGAGAACTACTCGCATCCTTTTATTTTGCCACATACGAGCGCTTCCTCCAATCTTGACTCGATGTCCGCCGATTGGGTATGTGTATTAGTGATGTTATTCTTTTATAATTTCATAATTTTTATTATGTATAATAGTTGTTATAATATTTTTTCATTTCAGTGGATGAACCAGATGGTGCAATCCCTACGTCCTACTTTCCATCGCATTGATGAGTTGGACCCACCTGACCTTCGAGATGCGGTCCGAAATTCTATCGGTGTTCTTGCCATGTGGAATGAAATGATGGGTCATCGAGATGATAAACCTCCCCCTCCCAGCCCAGCTCAATAGTTTTAATGTTTGTATTAGTACTTTGTCATTTTAGTTGTAGCAAATACTTATTAGTTATTACCATGTTTAGTAGCTTTTCAAATATTATCCTAACTATACAATTATGTTTTCAGAAATTAGTTTAATTATGAATTAAAATTTATGATATTATTCATAGCAAACTGTCATATTTGGGATAAAAATATTATTAGTAACGATATTTGATTAATAATAATTAAAAATAACATTAAAACGCAAAACAAATGTAATCAAAGGCAATTATTCAAGCCATGACGATTTATTATATGACTTGTCCTAAATACATTTGGGTCATGTCTTAAACATAACGATGTTTGATATTTTTTTTTACAATACCATTGGCCAATAACGATATAAATCGTTTATAACACATTAATACCATTCCTCGTAACTTATCTTATAGTAGAAAATAATGGTCTAATGGTTTCATCCATATAAAAGCATCACGATAGACATATTTGGTTATATTTGTATCATGATTTTTTTTATTGTAATTGCAATTAGAAAGTAATTGTTAAGCAAACATATTAATATTATTATTAATTTAATGATATTATTGTCATTTTTATCAATTAATATTCTTAATATTGTTGATTTCTAACAATTTGTGATTAATAATAATTCAAAATCACGTGAAAAAGACAAGAAATATAATAAAAGGCAATTTTTGAAAAAAAAAAAAACCAAACATCCAGAAAAGACGTTTGGGCCATGGTATAAACATCTGCTAAAGACGTTTGTACCATGGTTCAAACATCTATTGAAGACATGTTAACCTTGGTGCAAACGTCTTTTCCAGACGTTTGTACCTGGGTCCAAACGTCTTAAGGAGACGTTTGTACCATGGCACAAGCGTGCCCTACAAGAGTTTGTTATTGTTATTATTAGTTATTATGTTGTAATTATTATAATCAGGAAATAAAAAAATGACAAAAATGGTATTTATCCATAAAAATCAATTAAGTTCCTAAAATACGCTCTTGATAATTAATTTAAAATTAATTTGATTTTTATTCATATGACGATTAAGATAAAAATTGAGGACAAAAATGTTGAAAAAAAAACATTAGTTTTTACCAAGTTGTCATTGATAACTTTAGAGTTATAGTTAAATTTTTTTTCATAATTTGCTGGCATGTAAGAGGATTCGAACCTAGGCCACATTTGAATAAGAGTGTTTTGCGGCAGGAGTAATGGCCATGTTGGCAGGAGTATCAGCACATTCAATTGTTCTCAACAATTATAAATGTACCGGGGATGCTAAATGCTTCACAAATATATCGATACGCTTAATTCATATTTGACAAGTTTTAAGCCTTTTTTTATACTAAATAAACATTTAACTTTTCATATGCGTAAAGAATATGTCATAGAAGATTGTTCATGTCCTAAAGTTGCTTGGGTCATGTCCTAAAATAACATCCTAATTATCATTGTTATTTCATCTCTGCACATTTGAGTAACATATGTTTTCTTTTTAAAAATTGTTTGCAGTGTTATTAGTAATATTCTTTTTATTATTATTATTGTTATTATAGATTGTAATTGTTATTAGTTGTTAAAATTTTGGGACATGTCCTAAATTATAGGCCGTGTCCCAAAATTGACTAATTGAAGCACAATTCATTTCAAAATAAAAATGTTTTTTGACATTATTTTATTCAAAATAATGGTAAGTGGGTTTCATCCATACAAAACTTAGCTTAGTAATTTAAATTATTCTTAAAATACATTAATACCATTCCTCGTATCCTATCTTACACAAAATAATGGTTTAACGGTTTCATCCATACAAAAGTGGATCAAAGTATTAAAAGGGGTTATTTTGATCATCCGTCTTAATAGTTATTCTCTAAATACCAATAACAATACAAATCAATCTTAAAATACATTATATCATTCGACATATCTTATCTTATACAAGATAATGATCTATGGGCTTCATTCTTACAAAAGTTAATCATTTATCGTACTAAAAGAGGCCAATAACGATATAGGTCGTTTATAAGACATTAATATTATTCCTCGTAACTTATCTTATAGTAGAAAATAATGGTTTCATCCATATAAAAGCATCACGATAGACATATTTGGCTATATATGTATCATGATTTTTTTATTGTAATTGCAATTAGAAAGTAATTGTTAAGCAAACATGTTAATATTATTATTAATTTAATAATATTATTGTCATGTTTTTTCAATTAATATTCATAATATTATTGATTTCTAACAATTTGTGATAAATAATAATTCAAATCACGTGAAAAAAGACAAGAAATACAATCAAAGGCAATTTTTGAAAAAAAAAAAACAAAAAAACACCAAACATCCAGAAAAGACGTTTGTGCCATGGTAAAAACATCTTCCAAAGACGTTTGTACCAAGGGACAAACGTCTGCTACAGACGTTTATACCTTGGTCCAAACGTGTAGAGTAGACGTTTGCACCATGGCACAAACGTCTTTTCTGGACGTTTGGACTTTGGCCCAAACGTGCCCTAAAAGCGTTTGTGCCATAGTCTAAACATTCCGTCTTTTTTATCGACAGAGAAAATCTCCAAAAAAAAATTTGAATTTTATATTTTTTTATTTTCTGAAAATTTTATTTTTGGAATTTTTAGAAATTTCCAAAATTATTTTAAGCATTTATCAAATATATATTTGGTTTTAACAAAAGATTTGAAAAAGAAATAAGGGTGATGAGTTGGCAAAACATGTGGTTGTTAGCCTCTTGACTTTGGTTGACTTCAGTGATCATAATTTTTGTATGATCACTGAAGAATCATCCCTATAATAATATACTACAATATGGACATATGGTATACTCCCTCCATTTTTTGTATTGCATCAATTTAACTTATGCACTACTTGTGTAACAATTTTGACCTAGATTTTTGACAAATATATAGAAACAATATTTTTTTAGGGGAACAACCCCTACAACTAAAGGGTTATTAGATGAATCTTTATGTTTTATTTTCAGCAAAATGAACTTGTTACACTTTAACGAAAAAAAAAGAACTTGTTACACGTCGAAAAAAAAAGAACTTGTTATATTATTTGCTAATAGTTTGTTAAAGATAATAATGGTTAAAATTGTGCAATGGCAAACATAGAAACTCATATGATGTTATAGAAAAAGAAACAGAGAAAGCACAGAGATTATTATGTTAACTTCGAAACGTTCGAGTTTGGTTTAATTCATATTTGGAATAGGTTAAAGATTGGGGAAAGGTGGTGTTTTTATTACTCTGTCTGTCTGGAGGCAATAATTCTTCTTGTTTGTGCCAACCCTGGCGTAGTTCATGTCAATATTATTAAGAAAAAAGTTCTTAATCTATGTTTGTATTTGTAAGTAGAAATATATAATTGAACTATTGAAGTGATTTGGTATTTTGTGAATGGATATAAAAGTTTAAACTTGGCCAAATTTTCATTCTTATCATCAAAAGTTCTATCATAAAGACATAAACCTAAAAAAAAGTATCTCCTTCCAAAACTTTTCATTTAAAAGCTAAAGTCTTTAATTAACTTCACACTAGCCTTTTATGCACGTGACGCGTGAGTCGATTACTTGGGTTTGTTCTTTAATTTCATCTAAATATAATTTTGAAAGTATAATTTATAATTATTTATAATCATTATAGTACAAACTAATGTAATTTATAAAGTGATTAGAAATTGTGATGAACATTTAGATGTAAAGTCTTATAATCAAACTAAATTTGAAAAAGTTATTTTTATTGAGTAACCATTTTTCTCATTATGTCAAGTTACTTTTTTAATGCTTATTTAGTTTATTATTGCAATTTAAGAAGACACCAATACACACCATGACCCCATCTTTAAATTAGAAAAGGATATAGTTGTATAAAATCTGAATTAATATGCAATTATATATTTAGCTAAGGACAAAAGAATTTTCATAAGGGGACACCATAGCTCCCCCCTTGGCTTATATAATAGAGACATTATCTTCATCTCAAAAAATAAACTTCAGTTTTATTGTCTTTCAACAAAATTTATTTAAATACTTTTTAGAAAAACGAAAATAATGTATTCTATGACTTGGTAATATATCCTACTTGGTGGTGGCAATACTCCGGATAAAAGCCTCATTTACATACTCCCTTCGTTCCAAAAAGATCTAAATACTTGTTAGAAGAAAAAAGTTAAAAATATATTCTATGACTTGGTAATCCTACGTGGTGCCGCCAATGCTCTCGATAAAAGCCTCATTCTATACTCCTTTCCAGAAAGATCTAAACATTTATTGTGACACTTAATTTAATGCGATAAGTTCTAGTGTCACAATTAAGTATTATATTATTTAAAAGTAGATGTGATAGAAGTTGGTAGCTAAGATATTCTTTTTATTGAATGAGAGAGAAACTTGTGTAATTTTTTATTGATGAAGATAGAACGTTGGCCAAAGGGGGATAAAAACTTATACTTCCAAAAGTCCAGCTTGCGATCATGCCAAAAATAGAAGTACTAATGGAAGTACTAATAATAGTGTGATCATGCCAAAAATGGAAGTGTTCAAACTAATTTGCAACAAATAAAAGTGAAAAGTGTTCAGACTATACTAGGACAGAATGGATATGCTTTCTCTAATTCAAAATACTTTTAACTATTAACATCTCTAATTCCCTAAATATAAAAATTATAAAAAGTTGATATTCTAAAAGTATATGTCGAGAAGAATCTAACAAGATCCTACTACCTCCGTTTCTTTTTAATCTACACACTTTCCTTATTGGTCCGTTTCTTTTTAATCTACACACTGTTGTTTTTTCTATTTTTGGTAACATGTCACATCTACTTTATCCTCTTTTTTCACCCATGTCATCCACTTTTTAATATTTTAACCCACTTTTTAGTTTCTCTCTCCACCTTTTTAGTTTATCTCTTATACTTTTGGCTTTTGCACTTTCTCCTTGGTTCTCCCCAAAGAAAAGTGTATAGATTAATTTGAAACGGAAGTAGTACATTATTCGGCCTGGTTCGGCCCACCCTTTCTCCATCACAAACCTTTACCACAAAGGGCCACGCCCAAGAAATCATCATCAAATCGGTCATGGCGTAATTATGTCATTCATGACCTCAGTAACAGTGTGTAAGGGCAACTCATGAAAATTGTTCCTCGTGCAGATAGAAAACTACGCCAACACAAAAGATCATCCGTCATTGTCAATCTTAAGTAGAACATAAAAGACAGCGACATTCTTTTGGATTTTATGACACTTAGTTCTTCTACACTTCTACAATTTCTGTGTCCAAGTCCAGCTTGCGTTCACTTTTCGATTAACAATTCCTGCCTCTCATGAAACTCCCTGAAGTTTCCAAGTATCACAAACTAAGTTGTCTAGTGCACTTTTAGCGTGCCTATGAATTCCTGCTCATTTTTATCATTATTAAGTAATAGAAGTAAATATATACAATGCGTGCTATAATGCTAGCTAAGTAGCTATATAGTGTTACAACAAAGCCGCAAAGAGTGATTTATTCACATTGTCTGCAAATCAGAAAATGCATGATAGATGCCAAAAAAAAGTGATCCAAGAAAACAGAAAGAACAACTAATTGCCACACATATATTTATGTGGTTTATTAGTAATGTGTTGTCTAATTAACGAGAGTATATCAGATTGAGAACCTATAATATATATTAGGTTCGAGGGCTTATAGGGTCTTTATGGAAATTCTTAAAAGAATAGGTAAAATAGATCTGAAAATATATAGACGTTGTAATTTTCTCTTATGAATCCTTTATAACGCCAAATTTAAAAAATCCTAACAATTTCATAAGTATATGTATATGTATTGCATATGTCTCAAATTAACTATTATATTTCATTAATACAAGAAGATTAAAATGAGAAAAAGTTTCTTTTGTAGTGGTAAATACAAAGATATTAAATATGGTAATGAGTAAGCTGAAACAATACGAGAGTTAAAACAGTTGAGAAAGTTTATATAAGAGTTGCTATTTCCCCTACTGAATCCATTCGAACGCCAAATTCAAAACATCCTAGCAATTTCACTATATAGTTTGGGGCTTGTTGGGCCTCTGGGTGAGTGACCCTGTGCGAGGACAGCCCAGAGGAAATTATTCTTGTCACAGGAGCTCGAAAGGGGACCAAAAAAAAAAAATTTAGGCATATGGCATAGAAGAACATTGATGAGTTGAGAAAATAATTTCCTTTGTGGCGGTAAATACAAAGATGATATACTTCCTAAATACTTAACACGGTTTGACTTTTACACTATTCACACACTCTCTCCTTTGATCGTGTTTTATGACTTTTCTGTAAAGAAAAATATATTCATGTGGGATCTTGTTAGGTTAGTCTCGACATATACTTTCAAGATATTAACTTTTTATAATTTTTACTTGTAGGGAATTAGAGATATTAATGGTTAAAAATATGTATTGACAAGCGTGTTAAGAGAAGTGTGTCAAGTATTTTGAAACAGATAAAGTATATGGTAATGAGCAAACTAAATCAAAAGGATATAGAAAGGTGTTGTACTCTAAATTTTTTCCAGCTTTATTGGTTTGAAAATTTCTAGTCCAATACTTCCTTTGTTCACTTTTACTTGCAAAATATTCCTTTTATGGCAATACCAAATTACTTACAATAATAGTACTTTTTGTTATTGAGTTCTCTCTATCTATCTCTTCATCACATGAGTCTTAGTTTATGTATCTCTCCCTATATTGCAAGTAATATAGTGAACAGAGAAATAAGTATATTCTAATATGATTTAAACAATGATGAACAATTTATTTTAAGGTGAACACAACAAAGATTAACGGCTTATTCGACAATATGTTCTTGTAAAAACTTTTAGGGGTCGTTTGGTTCAAGGTATGGAATGGAAAGGGAATGGAAACATATAAAGGAGAGGAATGGTAACAAAAATGGTTAGCTTTATTAGGTGTTTGGTTCAAGTCATGGAATGGAAATAGAATGGTAACCATTACCACCAAATAATGTATTTTGTTACTTGACGGGGAAGGAAGGGTAACAAATTGGGGGAGTTCATTACCACCAAGTAATGGTAATGGATTGATGAGGGGTTGAACCAAACAAAAAGAAAGAGAATCGGTAATTGATTCCGTTTCTTGAAGCCCAAAAATCACGAACCAAACGTGCTCTTAAAGGTTTCACCCAGTTAAAACTCTACTAAATATGAAAAATGATATCTTTTAAAGAACTATTGTAAGAAAGCTTTTCATGGTTGGAAAAAAGTAGCTAGCTTTTTAGGTAAAAGTAAATTGAAAATGTAAAATATATTTTATATTTCCTTTTTTTTTATTTTCTTTTTACTCATTAAACACCTAGTTTTATGAACATTATTAATTATTTTTAAATAATCTATATAATTGTTTTCAGTAAAGATGACAACAAGTCGGCCTACTCTAAAATCTTAGACCCCTTACCCACACTGACCAGGTTCGGCGAACCTAAGAGGATTTGGGTTTATAAATGGGTCCAAGACTTGTAAATTTTCAAATTTTCTAAGCCATGTCCTGTCTTTTCCATACGTAAATACTATGCCATAAAACTAACACATGATGACATGAATACTATCATGTTAATTAGTTCTCAAACCTATGTTATGGCAGACTGAAAATTGAAATGTAGGCCGTTGGTCCGACGGTGATTTGGTTAGACTGTTAGAATATCGTGTCCGAGAGATAAAATAATAATACAATAAGGTGAATGACGAATTGACGATAATTTATTTATGATGAGTAAATAGAATTTAGAAACATTAAGATACATGTTTTCCATGTACAAATGTATAATGGGAGGTCTTTAACTTGGGCAAGTTGGTAAAAACCAAGAGTGCCTTGCAATGACTAGGGGGCACACAAGTGGGGAAGGTGAGGTAGGGGCAAGATGTAACACCAACTATATTATCGGTCTTTGTGAATATGAATATGTAAAATTTTCCAAATGTAAAATTATTGAGTATGAGGGTGAATATCTAATGGGGTATAATAAAATTAAGAGAGAGAATGAAGCTAACCAACCTCACAGTTGGGAAAAAAAGGATTGAGGCAAGTGTTGGTCGGGGGGTAAGTTAGTGGAATGTTTATGTGAGCTGTAAGAAGGTGGATAGGAGAAAGAATAAGATTGGGTAAGGGTGAACCAGTATAAGATTACTTATTATCCTAGTCAGCATCCCAGTCAGCTAGTTTGTTACATTAATTAACTAACTCTTGTATAAATACAAACCTCTCTCTATTCTGTTAGTTACTTATCCTGTTAATAAGAATTTTCTTCCTTCTTCTCTCTACATCAAATCTCTCTAGATTTCTTTGTTTGTTGATGAATCATTTTTATTCTTAGTTTCTTCATGGTATCAGAGCTCAAATCTCCCTCATGAAATTGAGGCCGTTTTATTGAAGCTTTGAAATTGAATTTCAACTTAGTTTTAGTCAAATTCTTGCGATCAACTTGAGTTGTGATTTTCTAGTTAATTCTTCAATTAGATTGATTTGCGATTGCATATATCTTGTAAATCAATCAATTCTTCAAGATCTAATGGCGATTGATTCCGAGGTTTCGTTAAATGGAGGAAATGGTGGAAATGGTGGAAGTAATGTTGATAATGGAGGTAATGTTGATCCTCTATTCATATCTACATATGATAATCCTACTGCTTCTTTAGTTACTGCTTTTTTTTTGGAAATAATTTCATGAGATGGAGTAGAAATGTGCGTCGTGCTTTAATTGCTAAAAATAAGGAAGGATTTATTAAGGGATCATTACCTATGCCTGATGAGAAGGATAAGAATTTTCAGAAATGGAAAAGAGCTGATTATATGGTGATGAGCTGGATATTGAGCTCTATGAGTTCTGATTTAGCTGATGAGTTTGGATTTATGGAGAATTCAATGGAATTATGGAGAGAATTGCAGGAAAGATTTGGTCAATCAAATGGACCATTGATCTATCAATTGAAAAGGAGATTAATAGTTTGAAACAAGAAAATATGTTTCATTGCTTATTATGGCAAAATCAAGAAGTTGTGGGATGAATTGCAAAGTCTATAAATATTTCCAGTATGTAATTGTGGAGCTTTGAGTTCATGCACTTGTAATTATCGGAAGAAATTATAAGATCTTGAAGCTGAAGACAAGTTAATGCAGTTCTTACTTGGACTGAATGGTGGTTTTAATACAATAATACTGCTATATCAAACATTCTCTCTATGGATCCACTACCTTCACTAGTAGAAAAATGATAATTTGCGTCACCTTATTTGCAACAAACACAAGAAAACCTGACTCAAATGTTCTGGAACAGACCATTTGCATCGGATCATAGTTAATATCCGACGCAAATAACCACAACAAATGAGTAGAAGGATAATTTGCATCGGTTCGCTAGGAGCATGCAACGCAAATAATTAATGCCAAAGGGTTTTTTAATCCAATTATTTGCATCGATGGGGCACAATAGTTCGACACAAATGTTTAAGCTCGGAGATTTGCGTCGGATGAGCTTTCTGATCATACGCAAATCATTCATGGATCCGAAATTTTTGCTTCCCTTTTGTTTCTTGAAAATTAATTACTCTCAAACCCTAACAACCTAACCTCTCTCCCACTCTTTCCTCAGTGACTCAATCGATCCCTTTCCCTCACTCCGTCTTTCGCCGGTGACTTCTGTCTCTCTCGGACTCTGCGCTATCTCTTCACGCTCTTCTCTCATCTCTTCGCTCTCTCAGACTCTTCGCCAACTCTTCGCTTATCTTTGTCGCCGGAACACCCCTGACCGGCGCAATCACCTCTCTTGCTGACCGGAAAAATCCGCCGACTCTCACCATTCGCTTAATCTCACCGGCGAACCCGAAAAATCCACCGCTCTCACAATTCGCTGCACTCGGCTCTCTCTCTTTGCTGCACTCCTCACTATCTCACTCTTGGCTCACAATTTCCGGTTGTTGGGCGGCGGTTTTCGGTGGCTAGTCTTGCTTTTTAAAAAAAATTAAATACTTTAATTTCTTTCAATGGTGCTGCATTCTCTCACTTTGCCTCTCCTCTACATTGTACTACAACTGCCACCTTCTATCATCTGCTCTTCGGTTTGCCGGTGCGCCAAGCTCACCACGCTGCGCTTGTCTTCGCTACTCCTTGAGAGCAGAGGTATATACCATTCCTTTTGTTATAATCTGATTTCTTATTTAATATTTCTTTAACCATGAGTGTGTATTTGTTGATTTGTTAAATTTGTCCCTATAATGTTGAATTATGAACAAACCGATGTGGGGGATCGGGAAATTTTAAGGAATGGTTTGGTTTTTTTGATTGGGAAAGTGTAGACACATAATCGTGTCTCCCCATTTAAGGATCCAATGATGAAACATACCGCGGCATTAGTTGGCGTGACCCAACGGAAGAGCAATCTAAAGAACCATTCTAAAATGTGTTTCGAAATGATATTCTAAAGCCCAATTAATTGTTCATGATGATTAATTGTATTTCAAGCACATAAAATATTTTAAATCCATTTTAAAAGCCCAATCAAATATTTATTATTTTAATAGATATTTTTCATGAATATTTTTATTATCTTTGATAAATAAATCAGATTTTTAATCCGTAAAATTCCATCTCAGGAATTTTAGGGATAAAAAAGTATCTTCGAAAGACGCGCAATGGAATATGCTCGAATATTTCAGAATATGCGCCGGATGCGGGGCTGCGCTCAGCGCGCCACGTGCGTCTAACACATTGGCCATATCGCGTCAGGCGAGCCAATGAGCGCCTGACACGTAGATTTCGTGACTCACACAAAGTCCTGCGTCTGACGCAGGTCTTGTGTGAGACGCAACTCTCTCTTCTATCTTTTCAAAATGTGTTTACACTTTACACGTGCCTAAACCTCATTGGGCTGGCTGCATCAGGCACACCAATGTGCGCCTGACGCGTGGCAGTGCGCCTGCCACGTAGGCCTGCGCCCGGCGCAGGTCGTGCGTGGAGCGCACGTTTCCTTTTTCCTATAAATATCCGCAATTTCATGAATTATGGACGGCTTTTCATATTATTATTTCACGCACACAAATTCTCTCGAATACTCCGAAATACACTTCGAATTCTCAAATATTCAAACACTCAAATACTTTCAATCAATTCTTCATCGATGCGTTCTTAATTCCACGATTGCTCCGCCTAAAGATCGTTGCGTTCATCAATCTAAGCCGCATAGGTATAATCCTGAGGATCCTTGAATAAATTCCATATTATTGCTTTGAAGTTACTAACAATTTATTTCATGATGTAGATCTTTAAGTAATAATCGTTCTACTGTATATTCTAAACTCTTCTCTTTTTTTTTCATATTATTACATACTTGCCTGAACATTCTATGCATATTATATGATTGTCCCTGCTTTATTGCTTTTATCACCCCACATGTTATTTTTGCTAATAAAGACCTAAAGAACTGTTCTAACATTAATCAGATTAATTTGGACAACCTGTTAGGTTCCCTGTAAATTGATTTCATAATAACGTGTCACTAAAAAAAATAGTCTTTTTATGTGTTTCCTGAACCAATTTAGACTAAATATTTTTAGGGTGTTTAAAACGTTATTTGATTTTTCTTTGACATAAAATCTGCAATGAATCGATATTTAGTAGAGGCCAACAATGGGCGAATGTGGTTCATTATGACTATATTCGTACCCTCACCCCCGAACTCAATCTTTGGTTCATTTTGACCATCTATGGAGTCAGAACGGGGAAATCTACATTGGATAATTTGTCCCTATGTTTTTCCTATATCCAATTAGGTTTATGATTCTTCCTAAAAAGAATTGTTGGCGACTTCTTTCAAAACATTTTTCAATAAAACCTTAACAATGGGGTAGTCAAATCTAATACGCGCTCACACCGCGTAGGCGAAATAAAAACACGCCTACAATTTGGCGACTCCACTGGGGAGGATTTAAAAAAAAAAATTAATTTTTTTAATTGAGTGGGTGAAACTTGAAAAATACGATTCATTCTTATTTTTATGCCTTTGAATAATATACAGTTTTGCATATGCATGGCTATTGTTCAGCCACCATAAGGACAATCTACCTTGCCTCATTAGCACATGTTCTATGTGTGAGGTCACCCCCGGGGGGTTTGCGCTTTGTCCTTCCAAAAAGCTTCCTGAGCGATAGTGTTGGATCTTAGTCATAAGCAAACCTACCCAACCATGTCATTGTTCTCTTGAACCTGACTTGAGACTGGAGTGTGTCTTACACGTGGCCACCTCTTTAAGCAGAGGTACGAAGCGTGGGATCAATCTCTTTGTCATCGACCCTTTTTAGACTGAACCTAAACCTGACCAATAGTTTCAAACATAGAACTCAACTTTAGGTGGGAACTTTTGCATCCATGTTATATGACATTTGCCTGCTATTATTTTGTCAATTTGTCATTATTATGCGTCGTTCCTAAAATCGCGTCTAACAAACAAGAAAAATTCGTCAATCGGCCAATTCGTCGCCTAAATCCCCGAAAAACGTGTCGGGGAGTAGTGCGCCAAGAGCATTAAGTTGCGTCTGGCGCACCACTTCCCGCGCCAGACGCACGACTGTGCGCCGCGCGCAGCAATGCTGCGCGGCACGCAGCCTGCGCATCGCGCGCTTTTCGTCGATTTAGTCGCCGTAATGGTCGATCCTACGTTCAGTCCTATGCTTGTCTATCTGCCTCCGCGTAATATATGGTCTAATTAGAGGTCTCACCTAATCAAGCATTCAAAAAAAACCAGTCTTTTCATGCAAGGTCAAGTCCGTATAAAAAAAATGCATCTAGATGGTCATTGTAGAGCTAAAGTTGTCATGCATGTCTACCTCTTCCCATTTCCTCCATGCTGTTCAACAAGTCTTCCATGTCAATCTTAGCTTACCTTACCATATTCAACAATTTCAAAATTACATTTTCCAAAATCAATCCTACACCTTCTTCTATTCTACCTTTTTCAAAAATATTTACTAATCATCATCATACCACAACCTTGCATGAAAATATTTAGTCTAAATTAATCCATCATCGTTTCCTAAATAAAAGATAAAAACAAGGGGTTCCTTTCAAAAATGAATTTCGAAAATTCTAAGCCCAATCAAAACACCTTCATTGAATCCAATCCAATCAATTCGATTCACTTGCATTCATTTTAGGCCCATGTGCATTAGAGTCCATTTTGCATTCATATAGGGTCCATTTAATTCGAGTCCATGCATTCATTAGAGTTCATCCTAGGCCCATATAAGTCTAGCTCATGTCAAATCTAGGTCCCTTTGCATCTTTACTTGAACCCCAGTTTATGTCAAGCCCAGTCCAAATATAGTCTCAGTCCATTCCATTCTAAGTCCAATCCTAGTCTATTTCCATTGTCAAGCCCATATGCATCTCCAAGTCTATATCAAACATATATGTCAATCTAATCCAAACTTAGGTCCATTTAGGCCCAATTCATATCCTAGGTCTAGTTTGCATCTCCATGTAGCCCCTAGTCAAGTCCAATTCCTTCAGAAGTTCATAATAACCCAAATTCCTCAATAGTCTAGCCTGCTTGCTCACCCGTAAGTTCAAGGTCTAGCATTCCTTAAGTCTATATGCAACTGTTGTGTCTAGCCTGCTTGCTCACCCGTAAGTTCAAGGTCTAGCATTCCTTAAGTCCATAGGCAATTTTTGAGTCTAGCCTGCTTGCTCACCCGTAAGTTCAAGGTCTAGCATTCCTTAAGTCCATAGGCAATTTTTGAGTCTAGCCTGCTTAGTTTAATGTAAGTTTCGAAGTCTAGTTGTCTAGCCTGCTTGCTCACCCGTAAGTTTAAAGTCTAGTTGCCTAGCCTGCTTGCCTTAAGTTAAGAGTTTGGTCTCTGTTATTGTCCAGCCTTCCTTAATGTCTAGCCTGCTTGCTCACCCGTAAGTTCAAGGTCTAGCATTCCATAAGTCCATACGCAGTTTTAAAGTCTAGCTTGCTTGCTCACCCGTAAGTTCAAAGTTTAGGTGCCTAGTCTGCTTGCCTTAAGTTAAGAGTCTAGTCTTCCTTATTGTCCAACCTTCCTTAAAGTCTAGCCTACTTTCTCACCCGTAAGTTCAAAGTCTAGTCTCTCCTAAACTCAATCGTGGAGTCCAGGTTGCTTGCATAGTCCAGCCCAGTTCATATCTGCATTTGCATATAGTTAGGCGCATGTCTCTATCATGGTCAAGTCTATACTAGTCCAAAACCTATAACCATTTCCATTTCCATTTTAAAATCATTTTTCACTTTCATTTCCCATTTCTATTCCCATTTCACATCTCCATTTCTCATTTCGAAAACATTATTTGTTGAAATTTACGAGGTCCATTCGATTCCTGTTCAGGACGGATCGTGAGGTTATAACTTGGGTACGTTCGAAAGAAAGGCAACAAGGTCGACCTACTCCCAGACTCGTCAAGCGCATTCTCACTTTTTCAGACGAGTCCTCTGACTCTTCTGAAGCATCATCTGCAATAGGAGAAACTAATGAACAACTCAGTGCCATTATGGCTCAACTCACACTGATGAACTCTCATCTTGAGGAACAAGATAAAGAAATTAAGGCACCGAGGGAGAAGCTAACCGAAGAAGACGAGCAAGGCGACACTCCACCACCATTCAAAACCAACACAGAACTAAGGTTTGAAAAACTCGAGCAATTGATCTAGTCAATTCCTGCGCTCGAGAGTCAGGCTCATGACCATGACATCATTGATCCTGAACTAAGGGAAAAACTCCCTAAAAAGGTAACCTTGGGTGACCTCCCAAAATTCAAGGGGGTCGAAGACCCAGATGACCACTTGAGAGCATTTTCCATCTCTATGGCTCTCAAGGGCACGAGCAAGGACCTGTTTGCTTATGTCTTTCCTTTAACCTTGGATGCATATCCATCCAAGTGGTTCAGATCACTGAACAAAGCCAAGCTGAATGACTGGTACTACATCAAAGAAGAGTTCCACAAACAATACATCTACAATAATCAGCTTCCCATTAGCCTTCGTGAGTTGGAATTAACTAAACAGAATTCCAATGAAGATTTTGTCACCTTCCTTAACAGATGGAGGGATAAAGCTGCACAAATGATTAACAGGCCATCTCAGGAGGATCAAGTCCGCCTAGTGATCCGTAACCTGCAGCCTAAGTATGGGGATCATATTAAATTCCAACCCATAGAGTCTTTCACGAAGCTCTATACACTAGTGGAAAAAACGCTATATGTCACAACAAAACCGTTGCGGTCCTTAAGAGAACCGCAGCGGTAAATCGTCGAAAATTTGGGTGGGAAATTTGGCCTAACAAACCGCTGCGGTTATCATAAAACCGCAACGGTTAACAGTTAACCGCTGCGGTTCTCTATTAACCGTTGTGGTTTTATGAACCGCAGCGGTTTATTTTGTTTTTTTTTTCGCGTCAAATTCCCTCTCTTACACTGTTAACTCCCTCCTTCAATTCGTCCTTCCTTTCAAAAAAAGACTCCCTCAGTCCCTCTAATTCACGCAACCCCGACCCCACTGCCACCACTAGGTTCCACCACCACTGCCACCACTGGGTTCCACCTACCCCTAACCCTGACGACCACCAGCTGCTGCGTCCTCCTCTCCAATTCCGTGGGTTTCAACCACAAACCCCACCTGCGTCCTCCTCCGTGGCTGCACCACCACCGCCGCAACTCCACCGTTCCTAAACACCTACATTCCTTCTCTACCTCTTCTTAGGTACCTACATTCCTTCTCTACCTCTACCTCCACCATTCCTTCTCATATTTGAAGCTTCAAGTTTATAATTAATTGTTCTTTTATGAATAATTGTTAATTAAATTAGGTTGTATAATAGTTAAAGGTTGTAAATTTGATTGATTTGAGTTAATTATTTTATTTAAAGTAGTTAGTTTGATTTTTAGGTTAAAAAAACTAGGGTTTGTTGTGGTTGCTATTTTTGTGGTTGTTGTTGGTAGTAGCTATTGTTGTTGTTGTTGTTGATGTTGTTGTTGATGTTGTTGTTGTTGTTGTTGTTGTTGTTGTTGTTGTTGTTGTTGTTGTTGTTGTTGTTGTTGTTGTAGTACTTACTAACTAGTTAGGTTTGAACTTTAAAAGTTGTTGTTGATTATTGGTTTAGATGTTTAGTTTAGTTTAGCTTAGTTTAGTTTGAATTGCTAATTTATACTAATGTTAACTTTTAAACTTTGTTGTTGATTATTGAAGCTAGCTAGGGACGGATTGTTGAGCTCGATTTGCCTATTCACAACCTTGATATTGGTATGTTATCACTCATATTTAACTTTCTTTCATAGTAAATTGGTATATGTATGTATATGTATATGTATATGTATATGTATATGTATATGTATATGTATATGTATATGTATATGTATATGTATATGTATATGTATATGTATATGTATATGTATATGTATATGTATATATATACATACATATATGTATATGTATATACATATACATATAGTTATATATATATATATGCAAATGTGTATATATTTATCGTTGAATTGAGATTAGATGTAAAATGTTTTGTTGTTTTTAAAAACCTATGTTTGCATCATCATATCATATGCCTAGATACCCGTTCGTGTCTTACTCATTAGGAGTAAGTCTTGAATAGTCCCCGGTTTGGGACTGTTCTTAGATGTTTAATCTCACTTAGGTGGTGAATGTATGTCTTTAGTTCGATTCTAGAGGAAAATCTTGGCTCGTCGTTTCCCTACTTTTGTTCTCTGGGTACATATGTAGATATAAATAAATTTATATCTACATCGTGTACTTGGAGAACTGTAGGGAAATGCTGCCGGATTTTCCGTAGATTCGAACTGAAGGCAATACATTCACTAGTGAGATTAGACATCTAAGGATGGGTTAGGTTGGAGTGATAAGGACCCTTGGAAAGCATGCCTAATTTCATTAAATTTATATCGTGTATAAACTCTAATAATGTAGTGAAATTCGTCATTGACATTGGGTCCTTGTTGCTTGTGTTTAATTAGAGCTAGGTTTGGTTGAAATGAATCGTGCATGGATGTATGGTAGTCGTGACACGTGTGAATTCGTGGATGGGGTCTTTGAATTTTGTGATGCTCGCATTAAGTCATCGAGCCGCAAAGGGAACCGAGGGGTTTTATTGTCCTTGTGTTGATTGTGGTAATGTGAGCATCGTTAGTAGCATTGAGTCGCTTAGGGAGCATGTCTTTCGTCGTGGGTTTAGACAAGACTACTATGTATGGGTTTGGCACGGTGAGGAGGGTATGTATGATGGTCGAAATGCCATTGTTAACGATGTGCATGAAGAAGGTGAGTTTGATGTCATTGAGAATGACAACATCGAGGATGAATATGAGGATATTCAAGTAGAAGATGATGATGATGAAGGGGATCATATCGAGGAGATGATGACGGGGGTAGATCATTGTGGCAAACGGCCTTGTATTTTTGAGTGCATGGATGAGGCATCTCGAAAACCGTTGTATCCCGGTTGTACGAGGTACACCAAGCTGACGGCCGTGATAACACTCTTTAATATCAAGACGAAAGCCGGTATAAGTGACTCTTGTTTCAGTTCCTTGTTGCAAGCATTTGGTGATATGTTGCCGGACGACCATGAACTACCCAAGTCGAACTATTATGCTAAGAAACTGATGTGTCCCTTCGGGTTAGAGTACCAGAGGATACATGCTTGTCCAAACGATTGTGTGCTATATCGAAATTGAATATGAAAATATGGATGAGTGTCCTCGATGTGGGAAGTCGCGTTACAGGCGCGCGGGGGTTGGTGATAAGAAAGGTCCTGCAGCAAAGGTGATGTGGTATCTTCCGATTATACCACGATTCAAGCGCATGTTTTCAATCAAAAAAGATGCTAAGAACTTGAGGTGGCATGCGTAACGAAGGAAAAAGGATGGTTTTCTCAAACATCCCCAGTGATTCTCCCGAGTGGAAAGGTATCAACCATTGTCATAAGACCTTCGGTGCCGAGGACGTAAATTTGAGGCTTGGCCTATGCACGGATGGAATGAACCCATTTGGCAATCTTAGTTCTCAACATAGTACGTGGCCTAGGTTCTTCTAGTTATATACAACTTGCATCCTTGGTTGTGCATGAAACGCAAATACATCATGTTGTCGATTCTTATTTCGGGGAGCCGAAACGACTGGAAACGACATAGATGTCTACCTCCGACCACTTGTTGATGATTTGAGAAAAATGTGGGATGAAGGAGTTTTCGTGTATGACGCACATGCCGATGAGGTATTCACATTGCGTGCCATGCTTTTATTCACTCTTAATGACTATCCCGCTTATGGGAACTTATCCGGTACAAGAACAAAGGGAAGAAAGCATGCCCGATTTGCTCGGACGACACAAACATCTAAATACATTACTACTTGTCACAAAGAAGTTTATATGCGCACTCGAAGGTTCCTTCGACGCTACCATCCTTATCGTAATAAGAAGAAGGCATTCGATGGAACAGGTTGAGGAAGGGGTTGCTCGTAGGCCATTGGCGGTATTGAGGTTTTTGATCAAGTCAAGGGTATTGAAACGATATTCGGCAAAGGAGCGAGTGTTGGTGATAAGGGACTTTGGAAAAAGGAGTCTATTCTGTGGAAACTTCCATATTGGAGAGATCTAGAGGTTAGACATTGTCTCGACGTCATGCACATAGAGAAAAATGTATGTGACGCCATTCTGGGGACACTTATGAATATTCCACATAAGACAAAGGATAACAAAGGGGTGCGACTGTATCTGGAAAGTGAGGGGCTTCGACCAGAACTATGGCTTCAAAAGAGGGACACTAAGAAAAGAAAGAAAGAAGAGAAAGTGTCGGAAAAGGAAAAGGAAAGGGAAAGGAAAAGAAACGGGGAAGAAGGGTCGCCTGCAGGAATTGAAAGAAAAGGAAAGAAAACGGTGAAGGATGATGATAGGAACTATTTACCTCCGGCTTGCTACACTCTATCTAGAGCTGAGAAGCGTCTTTTTTACTCATCGAACATGAAAAGATTTGTTACCTTAGACGGTGAGTTGAAATTATCGAGCATGAAGTCTCATGATTGTCATGTAATGATGCAAGTATTCTTACCGATTGCAATTCGAGGGATATTGCTCGAAACATGTGAGACATACCATAACGAGTTGTGTTCTTTTTCAATACTATATGTAGCAAAACGTTACAACCCTCGAAGCTTGATGCTCGCAGCTAGCGTGATACAGACTTTGTGCAAGTTTGAGATGTACTTCCCACATGCTTTCTTCGACATTATGGTCCATTTGGTTGTACATCTAGTTCGAGAAATTAAGCTATGTGGTCCGGTGTTTTTGAGGTGGTGCTATCCCTTTGAGAGACATATGGGCTCTTTGAAAGATAAAGTAAGGAATCCAGTGCAACCAGAAGGAAGTATAATTCAAGGGATTGTGAGTGAAGAGGTCGGTAATTTTGTGGCTGAGTTCTTAACTAATGTTGATCCTATTGGACTTCCTACATCTCGACACGAGGGCAGACTCGCGGGTAAAGGTACACTTGGCTCGAAAATGATAGTACCTCCTGTTGAAAGCCGCATACAAGCACACTTATTTGTATTGCAAGCATATGGTACAGTGCATCCGTACTTGGATGAGCATTTGGAGGAGTTGCGTGACCAGAATCCAGGTAAAGGGACTAGAGCATTGATGCAGTTGCATAATAAGACTTTTATTGATTGGTTCCATAACCGAATAATGCGTGAAGTAGATTCCAATGTTTCTGAAACTCTGAAGTGGCTAGCATTTGGTCCTCGAGAAGCTGTGCACTCCTATGAGGGTTATGATGTTAACGGATATACGTATTGGACAGATCGTCAAGATCAAAAGTCGAGATCTCTCCCGAGAATAGTGGTGTTTCAAGAGAGGCATCATCTACACAGTATGCAAGTGCCAAAGACAAGTCTCCAATTGATGCTAGATTGTTATACTATGGACGAGTTCAAGATATATGGGAGCTTGACTACTCTGGTTTCACGGTCTGCTTATTTCGATGCAAGTGGGTTGAGTATAACCGGCGTTACATAAGGAAAGATGACCCTTGTGGATTTACTCTTGTAGACTTGGGTCGGTTGCGTGATAGTGAAGAGCCATTCGTGCTTGCATCACAAGTTAAGCAAGTATTCTACGTAACTGACCCTTCTGATAACAAGTGGTCAATTGTTGTTCCGGGAAAAAGAAGTATACTCGGAGTTGGTGATGTTAAGGATGAGGATGAGTATGATGCATTTGAAGACACCCCGCCTTTCACCATTCCCAACTCCGATGTCACTTATGCGGAGTTAGCGACAAGTTACATGCGTGCAGATCTCGGGGAAGGGATAATGGTTGATACTTCAAATGAAGGTGGCAAAAGTAAACAATAGGCTCGACTTCTTTGGTTCCAATTCCGGCTTTCGGCTTTGCAATGTCATTTTACTTTATTTCTCGCTTTTAGCCGCATGTTAGGTCATGTATAGTTCTTATTAGTATATATATATATATGTATTACAATCAACTAAACTCGCTTCACATGTATTGAAACCCATTTTGGGTAAGTGAATGTCATTTCGGGCCAATTTCGGCTTTTCAACCTCAATTAACTTAATTTCTCGCTTTTAGCCGCATGTTAGGTCATGTATAGTTCTTATTAGTATATATATATGTATTACAATCAACTAAACTCGCTTCACATGTATTGAAACCCATTTTGGGTAAGTGAATGTCATTTCGGGCCAATTTTGGCTTTGCAATGTAAATTAACTTAATTTCTCGCTTTTAGCCGCATGTTAGGTCATGTATAGTTCTTATTAGTATATATATAT
Organism: Beta corolliflora; assembly: GCA_947648045.1. Taxonomy (NCBI): domain Eukaryota; kingdom Viridiplantae; phylum Streptophyta; class Magnoliopsida; order Caryophyllales; family Amaranthaceae; genus Beta; species Beta corolliflora. The sequence goes on from CANSZD010002913.1 coordinate 7,843,867, forward strand.
GTATTACAATCAACTAAACTCGCTTCACATGTATTGAAACCCATTTTGGGTAAGTGAATGTCATTTCGGGCCAATTTTGGCTTTTCAACCTCAATTAACTTAATTTCTCGATTGTTTTGGGGGGGGGGACTGTGCAAAGGGGTGCTGTGCAAGCGGGGTGGGGACAGTGAAGGGGGTGTGAAGGGGGTGGGACAGTTCGGGGCATGCGGTTCGGGGGGGTGTGCGGGCGGGGAGGGAGTGTACTGGGGCCGAGGTGCGAGGGGGCCAATGGGGGAGTGAAGGGGGGTCGTGCGGGGGGGGCAAGGGGGGGGTGCAGGGGGAGTGTGCAGTGAGGGTGGGGCTGTAAGGGGGGCAATGAAGGGGGCTGTGCGGGTGGGGGCAATGAAGGGGGCCAGTGAAGGAGGTGGTCGTGCAAGGGGGGGCAATGAAGGGGCCGTGCGAGGGGGGCAATGAAGGGGCCGTGCAGGGGGGCAATGAAGGGGGGAGTGAAGGGGGGCTGTGAAGGGGGACTGTGAAGGGGGGTAGGACAGTGAAGGGGGGGCTATGCGGTTCGGGGGGAGTGTGCGGGGCGGGGGAGGGAGTGTGCGGGGGGCGTGGCGAGGGGGGCATCAATGGGGGAGTGAAGGGGGCGGTGGCGTGGGGCAAAGTGAGGGGGCGGGGGCGGGGCAAGGGGGGGAGTGTGCGGTGAGGGGTGGGCGCGTCATGGGGGCGGTGAAGGGGGGGGGGCAATCAAGGGGTGGGGGAGTGCGGGGGGTGGGGACTGTGCAGGGGGTTTCTAATCATATGTTTGTTTAATCTTACGCGTTTCTAATATCGTTTTTTAAAATTTCAGGAGTTTAAACATGGTCCGAGATGATGTGATTGTGGAGGAAGAAACCGATGATGATTATGATAAGTCATTGGATGATGATGATGAGTATGATGCGGAGAAGGAGAACGATAAAGGTGACCCGGAAGACTTAGCGCATGATGAGGAGGCGCGCTTGCGTGAAAGGGAACTTCACTTGGCTGAAATAAATGAGGAGCTAGCCGATAAGGCTCCCCCCATTGACAACAATGCTAGGGAAGATTATCCTTGTATTTCATCCGTCATTGTGCCACACAAAAATGCGGGGAAAGAGGTTCTTAGTACCAAAACTCCAAGTAAAGTTGCAACAAAGAAGCGGAAAGGAAGGGGTGCGACCAAGGGATTGAATTATAACACCCCAATGACCCTCGAGTATGATGATATGGGTCAACCTTGTGGTCAATGGCGTAAAAAGTATGGGCAGCATTTAGGGTTATGTGTGCGCAAACTGAGCATTTTGGTGGGGTGGAAAGATGTGCCCGATGCAATGAAGAAATCATTATGGGAAGACACTTGTGAAAGTTTATTTTGTAACTGAATTACTTTTATTTTTTTCATTTAGGGGCATGTTAGGTCATATATAGTCCCAATAGGTACATATATAACTATAAGAGTCAATTAAATTCCACTTATATGCTTTGAAACACATTTTGGGTAAATGAAGGCGATTTCGGGCCGATTTTGGCCTTTACACTCCAATTCACTTAGTTTTTTGCATTTAGCCGCATGTTAGGTCATATATAGTCTCTATAGGTACATATATAACTATAAGAGTCAATTAAACTCCACTTATATGCTTTGAAACACATTTTGGGTAAATGAAGGCGATTTCGGGCCGATTTTGGCCTTTACACTCCAATTCACTTAGTTTTTTGCATTTAGCCGCATGTTAGGTCATATATAGTCCCAATAGGTACATATATAACTATAAGAGTCAATTAAACTCCACTTATATGCTTTGAAACACATTTTGGGTAAATGAAGGCGATTTCGGGCCGATTTTGGCCTTTACACTCCAATTCACTTAGTTTTTTTCATTTAGCCGCATGTTAGGTCATATATAGTCCTAATAGGTACATATATAACTATACGAGTTAATTAAACTCCACTTATATGCTTTGAAACACATTTTGGGTAAATGAAGGCGATTTCGGGCCGATTTTGGCCTTTACACTCCAATTCACTTAGTTATTTTCATTTAGCCGCATGTTAGGTCATATATAGTCCTAATAGGTACATATATAACTATAAGAGTCAATTAAACTCCACTTATATGCTTTGAAACACATTTTGGGTAAATGAAGGCGATTTCGGGCCGATTTTGGCCTTTACACTCCAATTCACTTAGTTTTTTTTCATTTAGCCGCATGTTAGGTCATATATAGTCCTAATATGTACATATATAACTATAAGAGTCAATTAAACTCCACTTATATGCTTTGAAACACATTTTGGGTAAATGAAGACGATTTCGGGCCGATTTTGGCCTTTACACTCCAATTCACTTAGTTTTTTTCATTTAGCCGCATGTTAGGTCATAAGTCCTAATACGTACATATATAACTATAAGAGTCAATTAAACTCCACTTATATGCTTTGAAACACATTTTGGGTAAATGAAGGCGATTTCGGGCCGATTTTGGCCTTTACACTCCAATTCGCTTAGTTTTTTTCATTTAGCCGCATGTTAGGTCATATATAGTCCTAATACGTACATATATAACTATAAGAGTCAATCAAACTCCACTTATATGCTTTGAAACACATTTTCGGTAACTTTTTGTTTGTTTCTTGTTTTTATAGAATACGTTCCATATTACTCATAATGAGGAAAAAAAGGCGGCGTTCCTATCCGCGGTGGCCGAAAGATTTAGAGCTTTCAAAAGCAAACTAGTGAGTGGGTGGATCACGAAACGGAGAAAGAGGACTATAAAGAGGAGGAAAATTCAAAAATCAAAGCAAAATGAGGGTGAGACGGACAAGGAAGCCGAAAAAGAAACAGAAAAGGAAGGGGGAGAGCAGGAAGATACATTTCAACCGAATTCTTTGCCTCATCAGATTTGGGGACATATAAAACCAGAAGATTGGGAGGCATTTGTTGCCCAAAATACTACGCCGGAGATGGTGGTAAGTATTGCACTTTAAACTATATATATTCGACTTTGCATGTTCACTTTCAATACAATTACATGTGTTTTCTAATTGCCCATGTGAATTTATAGGCTAAGCGTGAGAATCATTCACTCAGTGCAAGACAGAGGAAGCACTACCATCATATGGGTTCCCATACTTATGCGAGTGCGAGAAAGTTGTGGATTGACGAGAAATTTTACCCTTCTACCGATACAACCACAACGCCGTCTTCTAGCTCTAAGGCCGCGCCATTTGTCAAAGTTGATCGTGTCGCTGATTGGTGGTGCTCCTTGCATAGGCGTGATATCAACAATCAAATGACCATTTCAGATCCGGGAACCTTGAAGATAGCCAATGCCGTTGTAAGTACATGCACTACCAATCCCCCACCCCCGCACACATCCCCCCACTCCCCCGCACACCTGCCCCCCACCCCCGCACACGTCCCCCCCACCCCCGCACACATCCCCCTACTCCTTTGCACACCGCCCCCACCCCCCGCACACTGCCCCCCCCCCCCCCGCACACAGTCCCCCCCACCCCGCACACATCCCCCCCCCCGCACACTGCCCCCACCCCAAAGACACCGCCCCCCACTCCCCCGCACACCGCCCCCACCCCCCCACCGCACTCCCCCCCCCCCCACACATCCCCCCCCTCCCCCGCACACATCCCCCCCACTCCCCCGCACACGCCCCCCACCCCCGCACATCCCCCCTACTCCCCGCACACGCCCCCACCCCCCGCACACCGCCCCCCCACTCCCCGCACACGCCCCCCCCCCGCACACCGCCCCCACTCCCCCGCACACCTGCCCCCACCCCCGCACACCGCCCCCACCCCCCGCACACAGTCCCCCCCCACCCCCGCACACATCCCCCCACTCCCCCGCACACGCCCCCATTTCCCGCACACATCCCCCCACCCCCGCACACATCCCCCACTCCCCTGCTCCCCGCCGCACACCGCCCCCCACCCCACTTATGATGTTGATTTTTTTTTTTAAACTTACCGTTGTTAATTTCTCTATAGATGGGGCTCAAGCAAAAAGAGGTTAGCGGCGAGTTCACCCCCCAAGGCAACAAAGATGCCCTTTATGAGACTTTGGGAAAGGATCATAGTGGACGTTTGAGGGGTTTAGGTGGTATTCGTCTAGGTGTGACAAAAGCGTATCCTAAAGATTACTCCGTGGGTACAAAATCACGCTCTCAACCTCATGATATGGAAGCTATGACACAAGCTATTCGGGAGAAGCTTACCGATGAAATTACGGAGAAAGTCACGGAGAAACTCACGGAGAGTTTCAACGCGGTCCTCTCACAGTTTGGCTTACCGGCGATACATCAACCTAAACTGGATCGTCTTTTGGAGGACAAAGCTAGCCATCCTAACACGCAAAAATCCCCACCATCTATACTTGAGTTAGAGGTAACTATTATCCTTATAATTTTTAAAACTAAGTAACATGTTATATTATGTAATTGCATGTTCGTAACCTCAATTTCATTTACTTTTTGAAGGAAGAAACGCCTTGCCAGCTTTTACTAGATGTAAAAGATGAGGGTTTGATTGTGGTGGCTGTAGGAAATGCACAACCACGAAGTGAACGAGCAATAGTCCATCATGAGCCTGTGGACAATGAGCACTTGGCGGTTAGTGTAGTGACCATTACTCCTGGTTACGAAGACTTTGCTCTTCCGCTGCCTAAACCGTCAATTGATATAAATGTCTTGACCGACGCTCGTGGTGGTTATGTGTTGTGGCCATCGGCATGGGTGAGGTTTTTAGACGAGGTAAATTGAAGCAACTTAAATCCATATTCATAATGATTTGTTTCATACCTACCTACTAACTAAGTTGAATGTTTTTACCGTTGAATTATTAGGTTTTGGAGAGAATAAACAAGCCCAAGGAAAGCAAGGCGGACTCACCTCCTCTAGAGAAGGCGAAGAAGGGTTCAGAGAAGAAGGGTTCAAGCGGGCTAAAGAAGGCCATTTCGGGCAAAGGAATGCAAGATTCAAGTCACAAAGAAAAACCAACTACATATACTTGGATCGAGAAACCAAAGATCGAGTGTCTCACTAAGGCATGCATATGGCTACATGCAAATGCGTGTGATATGTCGGATGATGCACCTCTCGAGGTGAATTTGGGTACCACGCAATTCAACTACTTTGAGGATACATCGACATGGGTGTCTAAGGGTGATTTGAAAGAGTTCCTTTGCGGAGAGATGCTGAATGTTTCCTTGATTCAAGTCATCATGAGGTAAAACATTTGTACTTTTGAAGTAAATAAAAATGATTTGCAATATACAATAATATATTTATGTTACGAAGTTGGTTGTGCTTTAAAGATTACTACAAGATGATTGTGGACGCAAGAGCATACAAGAGCAATTTGGGTGGTTATGTCCAAATTTCACCCGAGCCGACAATTGTTTGCAAAACACAAATGAGGTCAAGGAGTATATTTGGCTATGTATCAAAACATCTCTACGTGCACAACATAAGTTCATACTTGCCCCTTGTTTTGAAGAGTATAGTTCTTAACCTTGCATCTATTTTTACCACTTTAATTATCATTATTTATACAATAGAAGTACTCACATGATTGCTTCCTAACTTTTTTGGCATTTTAGTCTTCATTGGTCGCTCGTTGTGATTTGTCCTTCAAACAACACAGTATATCATTTTGATTCTATAGCTCAAGATCCACCACGACACTTATTCCTCAAATCATGCATAAATAGGTATATTTGTTATTTAAAATGCTAATAAGCATTACACTTTTTACTAATTCCATTCTTTGGCCACTTCTCACATGAAAATAACTTAACTACAGTTCTTTGAAGAAATTTAAGAGCACGGGAAAAATACCTGAATGGAAAGCAATGAAGGTAATACATATTAGTTAAGCTACGTACTTCTTTCTTTTAGCAAAAAACAACCATGTATGTTAATTACATGATTTTTTTTATGTAATTCTATGATTAGTGTGCTCAGCAACCGGGGGAACCGAGTGTGGCTACTATGTGTTGAGGTTCATGTTCGATATAGCCTCAAGTTGCAAGGAAGTCGGGGATATTGAGAAGGTATATATATATATATACATATAAAACTAATATACGTAGCTTAATTTAAAGTCGATTTTGGCCTCTTAAGCTCAATGCACTTAGTTTTGTTTTCTTTCCGCCTTTAGCCGCATGTTAAGTCATATATAGTTCCAATAGGTACATATATAACTATAAGAGTCAATTAAAGTTCACTCATCTGCTTTGAAACCCATTTTGGATAAATGAAGGTCATTTCGAGTCGATTTTGGAATTCGAAGCTCATTTCAGTTAGTTTCCCGCATTTAGCCACATGATAGGTCATATATAGTTCCAATAGGTACATATATAACTATAAGAGTCAATTAAAGTTCACTCATATGCTTTGAAACCCATTTTGGGTAAATGAAGACCATTTCGGGACGATTTTGGAATTCGAAGCTCATTTCACTTAGTTTCCCGCATTTAGCCACATGTTAGGTCATATATAGTTCCAATAGGTACATATATAACTATAAGAGTCAATTAAAGTTCACTCATATGCTTTGAAACCTATTTTGGGTAAATGAAGGCCGTTTCGGGCCGATTTTAGCCTTCGGGGCTCATTTCACTTAGTTTCCTGCATTTAGCCACATGTTAGGTCATATATAGTTCCAATAGGTACATATATAACTATAAGAGTCAATTAAAGTTCACTCAAATGCTTTGAAACCCATTTTGGGTAAATGAAGGCCATTTCGGGCCGATTTTGGAATTCGAAGCTCATTTCACTTAGTTTCCCGCATTTAGCCACATGTTAGGTCATATATAGTTCCAATAGGTACATATATAACTATAAGAGTCAATTAAAGTTCACTCATATGCTTTGAAACCCATTTTGGGTAAATGAAGGCCGTTTCGGGCCGATTTTAGCCTTCGGGGCTCATTTCACTTAGTTTCCTGCATTTAGCCACATGTTAGGTCATATATTGTTCCAATAGGTACATATATAACTATAAGAGTCAATTATACTTCACTCATATGCTTTGAAACCCATTTTAGGTAAATGGAGGCCGTTTCGGGCCGATTTTGGCCTTCGAAGCTCATTTCACTTAGTTTCCGGCATTTAGCCACATGTTAGGTCATATATAGTCCCAATAGGTACATATATAACAATAAGAGTCAATTATAGTTCACTCATATGCTTTGAAACCCATTTTGGGTAAATGAAGGCCGTTTCGGGCCGATTTTAGCCTTCGAAGCTCACTTCACTTAGTTTCCAGCATTTAGCCACATGTTAGGTCATATATAGTTCCAATAGGTACATATATAACTATAAGAGTCGATTAAAGTTCACTCATATGCTTTGAAACCCATTTTGGGTAAATGAAGGCCATTTCGGGCCGATTGTGGAATTCGAAGGTCATTTCACTTAGTTTCCGGCATTTAGCCACATGTTAGGTCATATATAGTTTCAATAGGTACATATATAACTATAAGAGTCAATTATAGTTCACTCATATGCATATGCTTTGAAACCCATTTTGGGTAAATGAATGCCGTTTCAGGCCGATTTTAGCCTTCGAAGCTCACTTCACTTAATTTCCCACATTTAGCCACATTTTAGGTCATATATAGTTCCAATAGGTACATATATAACTATAAGAGTCAATTATCTAAGGTCTTACTCAAACTAAAACTGATATTATGTGTGTTTCCTTATGTTTAAGGTATTCAACCAAAGGGAGAGTTCTTTCACCACAACCGAGATAAACGAGGTTCGAGATTTGCTAGCACACTACATTACCGAAGTTTGCATGTGAAGATGATGCCGCGACTTTGAGTTTATTTGTTCTTATTGTTCTACTTGCTAGTTATTTAGGTACAACAATATAATTAATGTTTATTTTGGATTTTAGTACTTAATACAACTTCATTTGTAGTACATTCTCCAAATTTTATATTTATATATATATATATATATATATATATATATATATATATATATATATATATATATATATATATATATATATATATATATATATATATATATATATATATATATATATATATATATATATATATATATATATATATATATATATATATATATATATATATATATATATATATATATTATATAACATTAACTGATGCGGTTTACTAAGAAAACAGCATCAGTTGATGTTCCAATGCATACAAAGAGGTTGGCGGCAAAGAACAAACCGCTGCGGTTCCAAGGCAAAACCGCGGCGGTTTTTCCTATTAACCGCTGCGGTTTTGCCTAGGAACCGCAGCGGTTTGTTCTTTGCCGCTGCGGTTCACAACCGCAGCAGTTTCTTTTTGAAAACTGCTGCTAGCACTAGTGGAAAAAAGCCTAAGGGTTGCGGTCAAAATAGGCCTAAGGGCGCGTTTTTTGACCGCAGCAATTAGAGTAGCAGCCCTTAATATATAGGAAGGGCTGCGGTTATGAACCGCAGCCCTTGCAGAATTAAGGGCTGCGGTCGTAAGAGAACCGTAGCCCTTGGCCATTAAGGGCTGCGGTTAATTGGGAAAACCGCAGCCTTTGATTAATCAAGGGCTGTGATTTTCCCAATTAACCGCAGTCCTTAATTAATCAAGGGTTGCGGTTTTCCCAATTAACCGCAGCCCTTTTGTAATTTTTTTTTTTTTAAAATTCAGCTATATAATATTATATATGCGCTCGTTCCCTGTGTCATTTGGTTCCTTTGTCGCTTTGCTTTGTACCATATTACAAACCTCATAATGCATATATATATAGAGTTCCCAATTATATATGTAATAATTCTATATATATAATAATAATAATGTTAAAGAGTACATATTAAGGCAAATATTAATTCTAATACAAAAAGCTACATTAACGCAACAACCGAATAGCTTACCAACTTGTTTCGAACTTCTAGCTAGTTCTTGCAAAATCCTAACCAATGTATCATAGACAATCTTCACAAATGTAGGTTGCCAACTTGTTTCGAACTTCATCCAATTCTTCAATTGTGAATTCATCCAACCTTGGTGCGTCGTTATCCATGTAAACCTTGCAATAATATGAATATAATAAATTAATAAGATCAAGTCAAACATTTACAATATATAATAACATCTAACTCTTGCAATTAGCTAATTAAACAACCAATTTTCGAGTTGATTTTGTCGATTTTTGTGAATTTGAGCTATTTCACTTCCCAAAACTACCTACATGTTACATATAGGAGCAAAACTAACACACACCACTTACTTTATGCATAGTTGAAGTGTTAATGTCATATTTAGGTGCAAAAGATTAGAAGTACAATTTTTAGGTTCGTTTCGGGGTCGTTTTTTGTGAATTTGAGCTATTTCACTTCACAAAACTAGCTACATGTTACATATAGGAGCAAAACTAACACACACCACTTACTTTATGCATACTTGAAGTGTTAATGTGAAATTTAGGAGCAAAATATTAGAGTTCAAGTTTTGGGTTAGTTTCGGGGTCGATATGATTATAGTTAATTTATGCTACAATTTCCAAAATAAACTAATTCTTACCTATCAATTTAATCTAAATTAAATAAACTAATTAGTTACTTGAAGCGTTAATGTCATATTTAGGTGCAAAAGATTAGAAGTTCAATTTTTAGGTTCGTTTCGGGGTCGATTTTTGTGAATTTGAGCTATTTCACTTCCCAAAACTACCTACATGTTACATATAGGAGCAAAACTAACACACACCACTTACTTTATGCATAGTTGAAGTGTTAATGTCATATTTAGGTGCAAAAGATTAGAAGTTCAATTTTTAGGTTCGTTTCGGGGTCGTTTTTTGTGAATTTGAGCTATTTCACTTCCCAAAACTACCTACATGTTACATATAGGAGCAAAACTAACACACACCACTTACTTTATGCATAGTTGAAGTGTTAATGTCATATTTAGGTGCAAAAGATTAGAAGTTCAATTTTTAGGTTCGTTTCGGGGTCGTTTTTTGTGAATTTGAGATATTTCACTTCCCAAAACTACCTACATGTTACATATAGGAGCAAAACTAACACACACCACTTACTTTATGCATAGTTGAAGTATATAAGTCATATTTAGGTGCAAAAGATTAGAAGTTCAATTTTTAGGTTCGTTTCGGGGTCGATTTTTGTGAATTTGAGCTATTTCACTTCCCAAAACTACCTACATGTTACACATAGGAGCAAAACTAACACACACAACTTACTTTATGCATACTTGAAGTGTTAATGTGAAATTTAGGAGCAAAATATTAGAGTTCAAGTTTTGGGTTAGTTTCGGGGTCGATATGATTATAGTTAATTTATGCTACAATTTCCAAAATAAACTAATTCTTACCTATCAATTTAATCTAAATTAAATGAACTAATTAGTTACATACCTTTTGAAGATAATCGATGTCAGTACAACGGTTGACTATATCAAACATGTACCGCAGTACGTAATAGCCACAATCAACACCATTCTTTTGTTGCGGACACTCACCAAATTTAAACATCCAAAAACATTCATGTTAAATTTAAAGTATATGAAAATAAATGGTTCGACATAAGATTCACCAAAGTAGTTACCTCAACTGATATCCAAAGAGGAGCTTTTCCTAATCGAAGTCCAAGTCCATAATGGTGCTTCATCACACTACATCAATACATTATAAGATGTTTATTATATATATATATATATATATATATATATATATATATATATATATATATATATATATATATATATATATATATATATATATATATATATATATATATATATATATATATATATATATATATATAAATGTGTAATATTAGGTACACATATTGTTCTAGTTAAGTTACCTATTCAATAGTGACTTGACTAGTAAGCTCCGTGGTGGTTGTCGACGAAGAGAATCAAAGTGGTAAACGTGATTATTTGACAAACATATCACAATGAGCGTCCAATGGTGACTATATAAGGAAATAATATAAAGTTACTTATTCAACAATTCGGTGAATTTTGTTATCGATATATATGGAACAAGAAGGCAAGTTATCTAAACAAGGAAATAAAGTTATAGAAAATAAAGTAAAGCATCAAGTTTGGTGTAACAAGCTTACGCTTCAATATATGGAACAAGGATGAACTTCTCTTCTAACCGATGTGATTGTTTGAAACTAGTATCGAGATATTCTTTCACATCGGTTTTGTTTTTTAAACAATTGTCATCTCGCATCATACTTGGACATAACCAACTAATCTTTGTCTCACTCATTTTTTCATTCAATTCAGTACACAATAACCTGATCAATTAAAGCATATAAAAAAAGTAAACATACTTATCATGTATGGAAGTTGAAAACTATTATAAAATTGTAAAGTAAGATATGTATGTATCACCTCATGAAAGCTTGTATCATTGTTCCACTCAACATTTCTCCACGTAAGAATTCTTTAACATCGTCTTTGGAAATCCATGTAGATGACTCATCAGCGTAGTTGAATTGTTCCTTCCCCAAAGGAACATGTATTGGAGCATTCTCGGGCAAATCGCTAACACACTCATGCAACCAATAACATGCCTTAGTAAGGCCTTGCACCACCAACGGCTCGAGAAGTGGATTGTTTGACATACTAACTTGGTCATCGAACACATTTGGTTCAATTTCAGCACGTCCAATTGCCTCCTTAGCCATCTTGTTTGGTGAACCGGCCTTTTTAGCCTTCTTGTCATGTGAACCAGCCTTCCTTGAAACCTATTAAAAAGTAATAATAAGAATATTACTAATTATTATATATATGACATAGAAAAGTAATATAATCGGAGTTGATTATTACATAAACTAACGCATATATAAATGTATGTTTATCGGTGTACCTTATCTGAAAATCGCACCCATGCACGCGGCCACAGAACATAACTACCATGGGCGTCACTCAGTGTATGTAGACTAACCTCCGGTTTTGGCATCGGAAGACCTAAGTCTTCAAAACCAGGCTCAATGTAGTCGATGCTCACCACATAGTGATCATTGTTCACTATCTGGTGATGCACTCGTACTCGATCACCAGGAGGTTGTGCATGGCCACTAGCTACCACAATCAGACTATCAGAATCATTTTCTTGAACTAATAGTCGGCATGGGGTCTCCTCCTTTGAATCAAAACAAGTCATTAATAGTTAATTGCGATGAAACAACATATTTAGAATTGCATGCACTTAGGGACAATACATAGTTAATTAATAAAGCACAGTGATTAAGCGTGATAAATTAAACCAAATACAGTGATTACCTTCAACTCGGGTATTGGTGGATCAGGTGTAGGTATCGTTTGATTATCTGATGTTTGTGGAACACCGATCGGCTGGCTAGATGGAACATCACTACCTTTCTTCAATGGGAAGGTCGGTAAACCCATTTGCTCCATCATAGCATTGAAGTTATGTGTCATCTCCTCTCTAAGCTCCTCCCGAATTGCAGATTTGATAGCCTCCACATCTACCGACGCCGAATTCACACTACTTGCACTTGATTTTGACGTTGTAGTGTATTGTTCACCATATACCTTTCGCACGCCGAGGCGCACACCTCCCACGCCCTCACACGACCACTATGGTCCTTTCCTAGAGTTTCGTGCAAAGCATCCATGTGTGCGGTAGGAGTGAAATCACCTGTTGCCTCCTTTTCCTTTAATCCGATCTACAAATAAAACAACAGACAATTGGACGTTAAAATTTTTCAAAAAAAAAAACCTACTACCGAATAAGTTGCCGGCGGCGAGGCCGGCCAGCAGCAGGCAGCAAAGAGTGGCGGCCGGCCCGGTTTTGCTGCCGCCGGCCGGGTCCGTCTGCCGCCGCCGGTGGCTGCCGGGCCGTGCACGCGGGGGGACTGTGGGGGGGAGTGCGGGTGTGGGGGGTGGGGTTACTTGAATAATGGATATAAACGAAAAACATATCAAATTAGCAAAATACACCTAAAATGATCTTTATTTTCCCGAAATCCGACCAATAACAAAGTAGAACCTATAAATCTACTTAATAGCAATATTTTAGGTTATATTATCATGTTTCACAAGAAATTGGAGCCCAGTGACTCAAACTATTCGAAAATGACATGAAATGGCCGAAATAGGCCTAAAATGATCTTTACGTTCCCGAAATCCGACCAATAACAAAGTAGAACCTATAAATCTAATTAATAGCAATATTTTAGGTTATATTATCATGTTTCACAAGAAATTGGAGCCCAGTGACTCAAACTATTCGAAAATGACATGAAATGGCCGAAATAGGCCTAAAATGATATTACGTTCCCGAAATCCGACCAATAACAAAGTAGAACCTATAAATCTACTTAATAGCAATATTTTAGGTTATATTATCATGTTTCACAAGAAATTGGAGCCCAGTGACTCAAACTATTCGAAAATGACATGAAATGGCCGAAATAGGCCTAAAATGATATTTACGTTCCCGAAATCCGACCAATAACAAAGTAGAACCTATAAATTTACTTAATAGCAATATTTTAGGTTATATTATCATGTTTCAAAAGAAATTGGTGCCCAGTGACTCAAACTATTCGAAAATGACATGAAATGGCCGAAATAGGCCTAAAATGATATTTACGTTCCCGAAATCCGACCAATAACAAAGTAGAACCTATAAATCTACTTAATAGCAATATTTTAGGTCATATTATCATGTTTCACAAGAAATTGGAGCCCAGTGACTCAAACTATTCGAAAATGACATGAAATGGCCGAAATAGGCCTAAAATGATCTTTACGTTCCCGAAATCCGACCAATAACAATGTAGAACCTATAAATCTACTTAATAGCAATATTTTAGGTTATATTATCATGTTTCACAAGAAATTGGAGCCCAGTGACTCAAACTATTCGAAAATGACATGAAATGGCCGAAATAGGCCTAAAATGATATTTACGTTCCCGAAATCCGACCAATAACAAAGTAGAACCTATAAATCTACTTAATAGCAATATTTTAGGTTATATTATCATGTTTCACAAGAAATTGGAGCCCAGTGACTCAAACTATTCGAAAATGACATGAAATGGCCGAAATAGGCCTAAAATGATATGTACTTACAATGGCATTGGCTATCTTTTCTGTAACGGGATCAGGTAACACTCTGTTTCCCTTTGCATCAACCCCATGCATCGAACACCACCAATCAAGGACCCTGTCTGGTTGACGAGCCGGTGTAACTGATGTGGTTGTAGAGGTAGTTGTCGTTGTCGAATCCTGTGTGGGGTAATGGGCAAACATCCACTTTTTTCTCGCCTCATCGTAGGAATGGGCACCCAAATGATGATAATATTTCCTTGCTTTTGCACTCGCGCTTTTTTTCTCACGTCTTGCCTGAAAAAACACATAATTACAAACAAAAGATTAGGTGTTATATACAATCATACTCGAGCTAAGTGTGGTAAATATAATTAAAATCCTTTGCTTACAACGGCTTAGGGGTAGTATTTTTGGCAACAAATGCTTCCCACTCTTCAGGTTTGATATTTCTCCATATTTGATATGGTAATGTGGTGGGTTCCTCTGAATTTTCCAATGCAGCCTCAGCTTCGATTTACTTTTCTCCCCCATAAATTTTCTTCTTCTTTGTACCCGTTCTTTTCCTCCGCTTAGTAATCCAACCGGACACTAACTTAGCCTTGAAATCTCGAAATCTCCGAGCAAGCGCGGATAAAAATAGATTCTTCTTGGCTTCATCATCTTCGATATTGAAGAGATTCTACAAAAAGAACGAACAAAAATATTAGTTTCCACATTTGTTGTAATAGATTAAATTCCATCATTAGTACTACATACACATACATTTATTAAAATAAGAAACTAAATGGTAGTATGAAACTTACCATAGTGTCATTCCATAGTAATTTCTTCATCCCCTCGGGCACCTCTTGCCATGAATGCAAAATGGAGAGCCTCCGGACACAAAGGCCAATATGTTTGGTGGTGGGACGCGGTCGTACGCGCTACCAAAGATAAAAGTTTATTTTCCTTCTTTCCAATACAAATAAATGTAAGTGGCAAGTAGGGTCGAATCCACAGAGACTTGGGGACTAACTCGTGCTTATAATAGATCAAATGGGGGTTTTGCGTAGTTTTGTGATTAAATAAATGAATAACTAAATACGAAGAACTAAAGTATAATAAAGAAGTGATGTAATCAAGAAGAGAAGAATCTTGAGTTCGGTTAATGGCCACTTCGATTCATACTATTGATCATTGGTTTCTCAAACATGTAACTTTACTCTTAATTACTCAAAGCTGGAAATCAAATTCCTTTCCCTCAAAAGTACCGTTAAACAATCACAATCAGATGATCATAAAACTTGAACTAATGATTAATCTAATCTAATCAGAGATAAAATTCAAATCAAAAGAACATCAACGAACTAGGAAACAATGAGCCAATTAACAAATTGCTAGCACAACATATTCAAATTGGAACTTGTGATTTCTCTAGTGATTAATCAAGAATAATCAGATTCATTAATCAAACCCTAGATTGCTACTCATGAAAGAAGAACAGATGAATCAGCATCAATTCTAAATCCTAGCAAATGATAAATCGAATGTATAAACTAGTAGTACTCCTAGCAATACATACCACAATCATAGATTTAAATCAAGAAATCACAATTATAATTAAGAACAAGTTAACAAAGAGAAACCTCACAATAGTAGACCGAAGCTTGATTAACCGTTCTCAAGACTAGATTTAGGCTACAATCGACATAGCATCCATCAAGCAAATCTTCAAACTCATGATTAGAAACTCAAAAAGGGAGAAAAAGGGATTAGGGTTCTTCTCTCTATCCTCTCTAATTTTGTTCAGAAAATCCAAGACAAACAAAACGTTTTTTTCTCTTTAATACAACCTAAGGAAAGCTAAAAATTGCCGAAGAGTCGCAGCCGCGTCGAAGTGCGCGAGTCGGGCATGTCCTGCTGCCAAGCATCCAGTCTTCACTCGCATCGCGCGAGTCGGCACTGGCTGCTGCACATGAATTTGGTGCTCGATGAGCTCGGGTTGTGCGTGTGTAGTGCCCAGCTCCAACCTTCTCCACCGACGCTCTAGGTGGGCTCTTCAACGTCCATGGTGGACACACAATGCCGTAGAGCCATAAAATGAACTTGGATGCCTCCACCATATAACATTATAACGCTAAACTCCAATGACTTTGTGGTCTTTTTATGTTGAATGGATCGCAACCACGGGATGGGAATCCACCTGTAAATGATCATAAACACATAACCACAAAATATCCTTAAATCTCCTCTAATATCACAAATTCATCATAACTCCCTCTTCTCCACACTAAGGTTTAGATTAGTAAAACTCTCCTTCTTAAACCTTAAACCTTAGTAAAATGGACTTCTCAACACTCTATAATCGCACATAACTTGGTCCCATCAAATACCCCCACACTTGAACTTTACTCGACCTCGAGTAAACTCAAAATAAAGGTCAATGAGGTACCCCTTCCAAGCCATTGCTCACCTTTCACTACTCCCCTTATCTCCCCATCCTAGTGTATGATAAAAGTTTGTTATTTCCCCCGATTCGCTCAAAGCCAAGTCTAAGGGTGAGAGTCACCCCCACACTTGAACTAAAAGCTCTCCTGAAATAATATAAATCGCACTCTCATACTATGCTCAACACCAAGATAATAAAAACACATGACTTTGAACCCCGAAAGATCTCAAAGGATTCAAAGCCATTCCAATCTGCACAACACCACAACCATCCTCATGTCATGAAATGACAAAAGCAAATTCGAGTCCTGACAAATCTCAAAGGACTCGAACCTGGACCATCTAAACACAATCACAACACCAAACTCCTTATTCCTCCAATGATGAGCGAGCTCTAACCTATTCACCTCTAACTCCGAACATATAGATGAATAACCTACCCGAGACACTCCTTATATCACCAATCCTCCTTATGACACCAACTCCGGCCAATGATTTCAAATTTCTTTCTTTTATCTCTCATTTTGCCTAGGAGCCCTTTCGGGTTTTCATCCTAGCTTCACACACATTTTTTTTTTTCATTTATGAGCTCACCATCTCACCCGCTCCAATTAGCCACTTTTTTGCATAGATTGCCCTTTCGGGTTTTCAACCTATCCGGGCCCCCATTATTGCCTGAGTCGCCCGCCCTTGCGGGTTTTCAACTCAGCGGGTTTCAATTCATCACTTTTGTTCTTTCTTTTTTTTTTTTGGTTTTTTTTTTGTTGAAAATAAGCATCAAATAGAACAATGAAGCATCATATAGAACAATGAGAATTTCCTCCCCCCGACTTAATCAAGACATTGTCCTCAATGTGAGAACAAGTACAAGAAAACACAAGAAACGAGAAGGGGAACACTCAAAAATCGACTCTCACAAAAATTCGCACCTCTTCAACAATACCAAACTAAAACACTTCACACCTCAACAACATAAGAGAACACATGGACGACAAACACACACACCATCTCACAACCCGACTCCCTATAACACCCAAGTAAATGACTAATCCAAAATTAAATTCATGAGGAGAATATAATTTCAGAACTTTGTACCTTACAGTAGAACCAAATCCAGTATGCAAATGCGCATCATTGCTCGTAAGCATTGCACATGCACTCCTTCATCAATCTCGACCCTCCAATTTCACCAACGTCTCTCAAATGGACACTTCTCAAAGGTCTTTTGATGTATTTTGGCTTAAGTTGGATTATGATTGACTAAAAGTGTTTTGAATTATAGTTCGGGAAACAAGAGGGGGAATGGTGGGTGAAGGATAATTTGTTGTGGTGGAGTATAAAAATGGCGAGGTTTAAGAATAAGAATAAAAAGAAAAGGAAGAAAAATAGAAAAGAAAAAGAAAGAAGAAAAGAAAAAAGGGGCTCGGGTTGCCTCCCGAGTAGCGCTAGTTTAAAGTCGTTAGCTCGACCTTATACCTCCCAAAATCAGTCCGGGGGTGGTTCAACTCCTTGTTCCAACACTTGTACTGTAAGCTTGATGAGACATTTTCCCGCACTGCTAGCGTTAGTGATAACGGTGTAAAATTATGCAGTAAATCAGGTGGTCTCTCATGTTTTTGCAACCTCACTACATCCAATGACTCATGTCCCTCACTGGTATCATATGTATCACACACTATGGACTGAATAGTACCCACAAAGCATGAGGGATGTTCAGTCGCTAGGGAATTCTTAGACTCATGAATACCAAATGCTTCTAAATGTCCCCCAAACTCCACAGTTAATGTCCCAGCACCAACATCAATTTTTGTACTGGATGTTTTCAAAAACGGTCTCCCTAAAAGAACAGGAGAAATATGACAATCAGACTCCATGTCCAGTACATAAAAGTCAGTAGGAAACTGAAGTTTACCAACATGAACTAATACATCCTCTACCTTACCCTTGGGATAAGAGTGGGATCCGTCAGCTAATTGCACTATGACATTTGTTGCATGCAATGGGCCAAGCGCTAAAGACTTATATATTGAAAATGGAATCACATTAATTGAAGCCCCTAAGTCTAACATAGCTTTAGGAATACCAATGTCATTAATAGTGCAAGGGATGGTAAACATGCCTGGGTCATCATATTTGGGAGGAAGTGCATTATGAGAAATAGCAGAAACATGCTCACTAGTTTTCTCTACTTTTGTTAAAATAGGAGAATTTACCTCACTTTTGCATATGGGCTCGTATATACCTTTGTTGCGTTCATACCTTCTATCGGCTCGCAAAGCTTCTGGAAAAGGTGGGGGAGGTCGATGCTTTGGAAGTAAAGTAACTTCCTTCTTTCTTGCAACCATGCTCTCTCCCTCTCGTCGTTGTGTATCACCCCTTATCATGATAGAACTCACATTCTTCTTTGGGTTTACTTCAGTTTGGGAGGGTAATTTTCCCAATTCACGAGCCTCTAGCTCGCCTCCCCGCACTCGAAACCCGGCTCATCTCGTGTTTCCAAATTCCTTATACTAGAGCGGGTTTCCTCTTGAAACCGTACCATATTCCCTTGCATGGTGGTCACATTCTTGGTTAAGGCATTGATCATATCTTCAGTAGACATTGTAGAACTTTGCCTCACATCTCGAATTCGACCACGATGATGACTACGAACCTGGAGCTTGGGGTCTCATGAACTGTTGTTGCTGTTGATGATATTGTGTGGGTTATTGGTTACCTTGCTCATTCCCATATCTCAACCTCGGATTATCTCTCCAACCAGGATTGTATGTATTGGAATAAGGATCATATCTCCTTTGATTCCCGGAGCCTTGAAAACCAAGAGCGTTGACTTCCGCACTAGACCCCTCTTGAAGTTGTGGGCAATAATCAGTGGGGTGATCTGAAGCACATATCCCACACGCCTTAACTTGTTGTGTGTGTCCCTTAACAATGAGCTCTCTTACTAGTGAGGTAAGAGCTTGAACCTGTTCTTCAAGTTTGGGATTTTGCGTGTTTGAGCTACCCACATTCACCTTCTCGTGGGTGGATCGCCTACTAAAATGTCTGGAGCCTTCAGAAAGCTCCTCTATCAAAGCTCTAGCATTCGCTGGAGTCTTATTTATGATCGATCCACCACTAGCTGCATTAATCATCCGCACATCATCATCAGAAAGTCCATTATAGAAGTATAAGATTAGATCTTCCTCACTATATCCATGATACGGGCAGCTTGCACATAATCTCTTAAAACGCTCCCAATATTCATACAAAGGTTCATCATATCTCTGCTCTATGTTGCTTATTTCTTTCTTGAGTGTGGATGACTTTGAAGCGGGAAAAATTTATCAAGGAACCGCTTCTTCATCTCAGACCAACTGGAGATACACCCCAGAGGAAGATAATATAGCCAATCTTTGGCCGTATCCTTAAGAGAAAAAGGAAATGCCCTCATCTTAACTTGCTCTTCCGTGGAATTACTCGGTTTCATGCTTGAGCACACAACATGGAACTCGGATAGGAACTTGTTAGGATCTTCACCACTGAGCCCATGGAAAGATGGTAATAGATGAATGAGCCCTGACTTGAGCTCGAAGGTCGTGCCTGCCTCCGGTGTTGGGAAAATGATACACAATGGTTGTTGATCAATATTAGGAGCAGTGAGCTCCCTCAGAGTACGAGTCTCCACCCTAGGTGGCATTTCTTCTTCTAAATTCAATAAAAATGGAAGTTCTTGAAAATTTCTTCTCAATTCCCTTCGCAACCTGAAAAGATTCAATTCTAACTCGGGATCGTAATCCACACAATCTTGGTTAGTAGCACGGGTGCCAACCATATACTAATCAAAAAGTGAAATTCCAAAACACAATCTACAATAAACACGTTTTAGTAATTGCCAAGTCCCCGGCAACGGCGCCAAAATTTGGTGGGACGCGGTCGTATGCGCTACCAAAGATAAAAGTTTATTTTCCTTCTTTCCAATACAAATAAATGTAAGTGGCAAGTAGGGTCGAATCCACAGAGACTTGGGGACTAACTCGTGCTTATAATAGATCAAATGGGGGTTTTGCGTAGTTTTGTGATTAAATAAATGAATAACTAAATACGAAGAACTAAAGTATAATAAAGAAGTGATGTAATCAAGAAGAGAAGAATCTTGAGTTCGGTTAATGGCCACTTCGATTCATACTATTGATCATTGGTTTCTCAAACATGTAACTTTACTCTTAATTACTCAAAGCTGGAAATCAAATTCCTTTCCCTCAAAAGTACCGTTAAACAATCACAATCAGATGATCATAAAACTTGAACTAATGATTAATTTAATCTAATCAGAGATTAAATTCAAATCAAAAGAACATCAATGAACTAGGAAACAATGAGCCAATTAACAAATTGCTAGCACAACATATTCAAATTGGAACTTGTGATTTCTCTAGTGATTAATCAAGAATAATCAGATTCATTAATCAAACCCTAGATTGCTACTCATGAAAGAAGAACAGATGAATCAGCATCAATTCTAAATCCTAGCAAATGATAAATCGAATGTATAAACTAGTAGTACTCCTAGCAATACATACCACAATCATAGATTTAAATCAAGAAATCACAATTATAATTAAGAACAAGTTAACAAAGAGAAACCTCACAATAGTAGACCGAAGCTTGATTAACCGTTCTCAAGACTAGATTTAGGCTACAATCGACATAACATCCATCAAGCAAATCTTCAAACTCATGATTAGAAACTCAAAAAGGGAGAAAAAGGGATTAGGGTTCTTCTCTCTATCCTCTCTAATTTTGTTCAGAAAATCCAAGACATCCAAAACAAAACGTTTTTTTCTCTTTAATACAACCTAAGGAAAGCTGAAAATTGCCGAAGAGTCGCAGCCGCGTCGAAGTGCACGAGTCGGGCATGTCCTGCTGCCAAGCATCCAGTCTTCACTCGCAGCGTGCGAGTCGGGCACTGGCTGCTGCACATGAATTTGGTGCTCGATGAGCTCGGGTTGTGCGTGTGTAGTGCCCAGCTCCAATCTTCTCCACCGATGCTCTAGGTGGGCTCTTCAACGTCCATGGTGGACACACAATGCCGTAGAGCCATAAAATGAACTTGGATGCCTCCACCATATAACATTATAACGCTAAACTCCAATGACTTTGTGGTCTTTTTATGTTGAATGGATCGCAACCACGGGATGGGAATCCACCTGTAAATGATCATAAACATATAACCACAAAATATCCTTAAATCTCCTCTAATATCACAAATTCATCATAACTCCCTCTTCTCCACACTAAGGTTTAGATTAGTAAAACTCTCCTTCTTAAACCTTAAACCTTAGTAAAATGGACTTCTCAACACTCTATAATCGCACATAACTTGGTCCCATCATTTGGCATACTTAGAACGCCACACACCACAAGGTTGACCCAAGTTATCGTACTCTAAAGTCATATGCAAGTGAGTAGCACTTATTGACTTTGTAGGTCCTCTTCCCTTTCTCTTTTTCATCACTTTCGATTTTCTTTGTTGTTGATTTGTTTGTAACTCCCGTTGTTGACCTTCTTTCCTACAAACTTGTTGTGCTTTCACAATTCTACCACTTTTTGGATGAAGTTCTTGAAGATCTCGATCTTCGAGATCACCTTTATCTGGGTCCTTCCTCACATCATAAGATTCATCCTCGGTTGTGTGTTCACTAGTCGTCATCTCATCCATATGTAGTAATTATCCCTGCAATAATAAACACATAGAAATTAATATATATGTACAAGTTAAAAAAAATAACAAATTGATTAAGGAACAACAATAATGAAACATCGGAAATCGTGGGCCACTAGCGGCAAAGAAGAAGCTGCGCAGCGGCGAAGCAGCAGAGGGGGGATGTGCAAGGGGGGAGCAAGGGGGATGTGCAAGGGGGGAAGTAGCTAGGGGTTGGACGGGGGGAGCGGGGCCGTGCTGGGGGGAGCGGGGGCCGTGGTGGGGGGGGGACCGGGGGCCGTGGGTGGGGGGGGACCGGGGGCTTGTGCAAGGGGGGGAAGTAGCTAGGGGCTGGACGGGGGGGGAGGGCTGTGCAAGGGGGGGGACCGGGGGGCTGTGCAAGGGGGGGGAAGCGGGAGGCTCGAAATATATAAAAAGACATAAATCGGCCGAAATATATAGGTCTAAAATGATATTTATTTTCCCGAAATCCAACCATCAACAAAGTAGCTCGTATAAATCTACTTAATAGCAACATTTTAGGTTATAAGATCATATTTCACAACAAATTGGATTACCATGACTCGAAATACACGAAAATGACATGAAACGGCCGAAATAGGCTTAAAATGACGTTTACTTTCCCGAAATCCAACCATGAACAAAGTAGCACCTATAAACCTACTTCGTAATCGTATTTTATGCAATATTATTACATTCAACAAGAAATTGGAGTCACATGACTCGAAATACACGAAAATTACATGAAACGGACGAAATAGGCTTAAAATGACCCTTACTTTCCCGAAATCCAACCAACAACAAAGGAGCACCTATAAACCTACTTACTAGTCGTATTTTATGCAATATTATCACATTCAACAAGAAATTGGAGTCACATGACTCGAAATACACGAAAATGACATGAAACGGCCGAAATAGGCCTAAAATGACGTTTACTTTCCCGAAATCCAACCATGAACAAAGTAGCATCTATAAATCTACTTAGTAGTCGTATTTTATGCAATATTATCACATTCAACAAGAAATTGGAGTCACATGACTCGAAATACACGAAAATGACATGAAACGGACGAAATAGGCCTAAAATGACCCTTACTTTCCCGAAATCCAACCAACAACAAAGGAGCACCTATAAACCTACTTAGTAGTCGTATTTCATGCAATATTATTACATTCAACAAGAAATTGGAGTCGCATGACTCGAAATACACGAAAATGACATGAAACGGCCGAAATAACCTTAAAATGATGTTTACATTCCCGAAATCCAACCAACAACAAAGGAGCACCTATAAATCTACGTAATAGTCGTATTTTTGGCTATATTATCATATTCAACAAGAAAATTGAGTCACATGACTCGAAATATATGAAAATGACATGAAATGGACGAAATAGAGATAAACCTGAGTATATGTCTCATGATTTGTTGACCTTCCGCCGTTTCTTAGGAGTTTCAACATGTATCCCTTCAGTGTGATCAACACGCATATAGTTCTCAGACATATTTACATCATCTTCCACGCTATTTTCAGGATAGGTAAAAGTTGGGATGTCCTCAAATGCATCATACTCTTCCTCATCCTCAACATCACAAATGCCCAGAATACTCCTTTTGCCAGGTACAACAATTGACCACTTATTATCAGCAGGATCAGTTACATAGAATACTTGTTTAGCTTGTGATGCAAGTACAAATGGCTCTTCAGTTTCACGTAGACGACCCATGTCCACAAGAGTGAATCCGCAAGGATCATCTTTTTTTATGCAACGTCGATTATCATCAACCCAATTGCAACAAAAGAGACAAATATGAAAAGCTGAGTAGTCAAGCTCCCATATTTCTTGAATTCGCCCATAATAGTTGGTGGCAGCAAGAACGGGAGACTTATCTTTCGAGCTTGCGTATTGTGTAGATGACGCCACAAGTGAAACACCACTATTCTGTCGCGATGTCGACTTAAGATCTTGACGTTCAGTCCAAAACGTATACCCGTTAATATCATAACCCTCATAAGAGTGTACAGATTCACGGGGACCAAATGCTAACCACTTGACTGTTTCAGAAACATTTTCATCTAAATCATCCACTAATCGATGATGAAACCAATCAATGAACGTCTTATTATGCATTTGCGTCAATGCCCTTATTCCTTTTCCAGGGTTGCTAACACGTAATTCCTCCATATGCTCATTTAAATAAGGATGGACAGCTGCCACGTGATGCAACACAAATAAGTGAGCTTGTGTACGCTTGTCGACAGAAGGTGAGATCAATTTTGAGCCAATAGTACCCTTGCCCTCGAGTCTGCCCTCGTGTCGAGATATCGGAACGCCAATAGGATCAACACCAGCAACATACTCTGCCACAAAATTACTGACCTCTTCAGCCACAATCCCTTGAATAATGCTACCTTCTGGTTGTGCAAGATTTCGAACTTTATCCTTCAAAGTACCCATATATCTCTCAAAAGGATAGCACCACCTCAAAAACACTAGACCACACAACTTAATTTCTCGAACTAGGTGGACAATGAGATGCACCATAATGTCAAAGAATGCAGGGGGGAAAATCATCTCAAATTTGCATAGAGTTTCAACTATTCTAGCCTGCAAGTCATCGAGTGTCGACGGCTGTAGCACTTTGCTGCATATTGTATGAAAAAATGAACAAAGTTCTGTAATGGTGTGCCTCACATGCTTTGGAAATATCCCACGAATTGCAATCGGTAAGAATACTTGCATCATGACATGACAATCGTGAGATTTCATACTCGATAACTTCAACTCACCATTTAAGGTAACAAATCGCTTCATATTCGATGAGTACCCAGTTGGAACCTTAATACCATACAATGACTCGCAAAAAATCCGTTTCTCAGCTTTCGACAGCGTGTAGCAAGCCGGGTGGCAAATAATTCTTCTCCGAATCATCCACCTTTTTTCTTTTCCCAATTTCCTCATCAACCCCTTCCTCCACTACTTTCTTTTTCCTTCCCGCCCTTTTTTGAGCCCACAACTCCGGTCGAAGCTTATTTTTTTCCAAGTGAAGACGTGACGCTATCCTTTGTCTTACCCGGAATATTCATAAGTGTCGCAAGAATAGCATCACAAACATTCTTCTCAATGTGCATGACATCCAAACAATGTCTGACTTTTAAATCTTTCCAATATGGGAGTTTCCAAAAAATAGACTCCTTTTTCCATAATCCTGTAGTTCCATCAACGTCATTCGCAGGTTTACCATAGATCGTTTCAATGCCCTTAACCTGATTATAAACTTCAGTACCAGTTAATGGTCTACGAGCAACTTCCTCTTCAACCGTCCCATCGAAGGCCTTTTTCTTAAATCGATAGGGATGGTCGCGTCTAAGGAGCCTTCGTGTGCGCATATAGACAGGTTTGCAGCCCTTAATGTGTGTAGACTTCATGTCATCTATACAAATCGGGCACGGTTTTTTTCCTTTGGTCTTATACCCAGATAAGTTCCCATAAGCTGGAAAGTCGTTCATTGTACAGAAAAGCATGGCACGCAGAGTGAACATCTCATTAGCATACGCATCAAATACCGACACTCCTTCGTTCCACATCTTCTGTAAATCTTCAATAAGTGGTTGAAGGTATACATCTATGTCATTTCCAGGGTTGTTTCGGCCCCGATATGAGAAGCGACAACATGATGTACTTGCGTTTCATGCACAACCAAGGAGGCAAGTTATAAATCACTAAAACTACGGCCATGTACTATGCCGAGAACTAAGATTGCCAAAGGGATTCATGCCATCCGTACATAATCCAAGCCTCAAATTCCTATCCTCGTTACCAAACGGCTTATGCACCCTATTGATACTTTTCCACTCATGGGAATCAGCCGGATGCTTCAACAAACCGTCTTTCTTCCTACGATCTGCATGCCACCGCATATTCTTCGCATCTTTTTTTACTGAGAACATGCGCTTAAATCTAGGTATTATGGGAAGATACCACAACACCTTAGCCGGTGGTCCTTCACTACCCCCACCCCTTCACGCCCGTACCTTGATAATCCACAACGTGGACACTCATCTAAATGCTCATACTCATTACGATAAAGCACACAATCGTTTGGACAAGCATGTATCCTCTGGTACTCTAAACCGAAAGGACATATGAGTTTCTTAGCATAATAGTTCGACTTTGACAGATCATTTCCATCAGGGAGCATATCAGCTAAAACTTCCAACAACGACGTGAAACTGCAATCCGTCCAACCTGCTTTCGACTTAATATTGAAGAGTGTTATCACAGCGGAAAGTTTGGTGTACTTCGTACAACCTGGATACAATGGCCTTTCAGCAGCCTCAGACATAGACTCAAACATACGAGGTCGTTTGCAAGACTGATCTTCAACCTCTTGTATCATCTCGTCTACCCGATCTCTATCATCATCCCCATATTCATCATCCCCATACTCACCATCCTCGAAATCATCACCTAATTTATCCTTCTCCTCTTCACATACATCGTTCATTATCCTACTGCCTTCTTGCATATCTCCCCTCCTCACCATGCCAAACCCATACGTGGTATTGAGGCCTAAACCCACGACGAAAGACATGCTCCCTAAGCAAATGAATACTACTAACCTTGCTCACATTTCCACAATCTAAACAAGGACAATAAAAGTCGACTGCTCCAGAAGATGCTTGGTATTCTAATGCAGATTTACAAAATTTCGAGACCCCATTCACAAACTCAATCGATTCACGGCTACCATACATCCAAGTACGATCCATCTCATTCATGAAAACCTCTAATTAAACACAACCAATTATAAGTATCAATCATTTAAGCACATTCACATGCAAGACAATCACATATTGAAAACACGCACATACAAATGGAGGCTAAGAGAGTCACATGTGCAAATGTATGCATGCATCCGAATGTCCTTATCACTCCAACCTAACCCATCCTTGGACGTTTAATCTCACTAGTGAATATATGCCAACTCTTCAATTCTAAGGAAAATCCGGCAGCATTTCCCTACAGTTCTCCAAGTACACAATGTAGATAATTGATTATCTACATATGTACACAGAGAACAATGTAGAGAAACGACAAGCCAAGACTTTCCATAGAATTGAAAAGAAGACATACATTCACCACCTAAGTGAGATCAAACGTCCAAGGACGATCCCAAACAGGGGACTATTCAAGACTTACTCCTAATGAGTAAGTCTTGAACGGTATCTAGGCATATGATTGATGATATGATGATTCATATAACTTATACATTTCATAGCTTAATTAAATTACTTTCATCCAATCTCATATCAAGAAATATACATACACATATATAGATTGAATCTACATATACACAATAAATGAAGATATATAATGAATTGTCTTTATCATAAATACATACCAATAACAACTAATATGGAGATCGATCTCTATATATACTCTGCACTATCTCCTAGTTGATTTGTCGCTTCCAATATGCTAATATCTAAGACACATAAAACCGAAAAAATTGTTAGCATATAGTAAATGCAAAAATTATAAGAAATACATTCATATATATAAATTATCATATCTTACCCACATTGAAACACATTACAACTAACTTTTCTCATTTAAACTATTAACAAATTATAAATGAAATTTGTTTGCATTAAACTAAGTTAATAGCTAATGTAGCTAATCAAATAATTCAATTAACATATTTTCGGGTTCCGAAGCACGACCCTTTTGTATAACTTTTCTGCAATTTCAGTCCCACTCAAATGCAACCTTTAATTTCTCTCCCAAACAAATATATAAACATATTAGAAAATAAAAATAAAAATAATTAAAAAGGCAACCTTGAATTTCTTGAACAAATGCGCGAGAGAGGGTGGGTGGCGCGCAGGTGGGTGGCGCGCACCGGTGGCAGGCGCTCAGGTGGTTGGTGCGCAACGGTGGCAGTCGCTCCAGTGGCGTGGGTATGCGTGGTGCGCTGGGGATGGCGCGTAGAAGGCTGCGTGGCACGCACAGGACGGTGGACCGGAGCTCAGGGGGTGGTTGAATTCGAAAGCTAGGGCTCAGGGGTGGTTCAATTCGCAAGGGTTGGGCTCAGGGGTGGTTCGCTGCTGCGTGGTGAGAATTTTTCGCGAGTGAAAAATTGGGTGGAGCGAGGGAATTAATGAGAGCGCGAAATTTGGGGGAAAAAATAAAACAAAGGGCTGCGGTTGTGTAGAAAACCGCAGCCCCTTCCATTAAGGGCTGCGGGCGGAGCCCAAAACCGCTGACCCTTTATTGCACGAAGGGCTGCGGTTTTGGGCCTGACCGCAGCCCTTAATGGAAGGGATGCGGTTTTCTACACAACCGCAGCCCTTTTACAACAGCAAATGGCTTTTTTTCCTCTAGTGTAGTCCAACCATTGCGGGCCAAAACCGCAGCGGCAAGCCCGGTTTTGACCGCAGCGGTTGGACTTTATTCCACTAGTGATAAGGTAGGCCTGGTGATTGAGGAAGAGGTACAAGCCAACAAGAACAAGGGTAACAACAACAACAACTCTTTCAAGAAGAGTAACAATAACCCTTCTAGCTCCAAAAGCAATGAGGTCAATGCCATAGCTACTGAAAAGAGAGGTTATCAAAAGCCTCAAAGAACATTCACACCTCTAGGCATGTCCCTAGAAGAAGCCTTCACTAGGCTTCATGCAAAGGGAGTACTTCAGCCTATTGGTCCTACTCCAGATCCTGCTCCCGAAAATAGATCCAAGAGGTGGGATCCTAATGCCTACTGCAAGTACCAGCAAGGGAATGGACACCCAACATCTGCGTGTTGGACCTTAATGAATCACCTGCAGGATATGGTTGAAGACGGTAGATTGCCAATTCCGCCTGCAGCAAAAGTCAGCAATAGCAGCAACCCCTTGGGCAGCACCTAAATAACGTCGGGGCATAGTCATTTAACGCTAGTTTTCCAGGTTGAGTCGGAGAGTTCCTCCCCTAGCTTTTCCATTTCCTTTCTTGTCGAGTCTATGTCATTTAGAACTTTATTTCTAATAAGTCTTGTTCTATTTTTTTCTGATTAATAAAATAATTGCATTTTCATTTTCATTGGCCTTCCATCATTTTATTTATGCTTCTAACTCAATGATGAAACTTAAATCACCTAATGAACTTGACTACAATAATAAAAAGAGATCTGAAATAAAAAAAAGAATAAAAATGAAAAATGGACATACTTTGGATAAGGAGTTATTCCCCTCTCTCTTCCATTACCTTTCATAAGCCATCCTCATACAAACAAAGAAAAACAAAAATCCTTAAACCTCATCTCCATGATCATAAACCAAACAATCCCTCCATTAGCCAAAGTTCCACGGATATCCTTCAAGCCTTCCAATACCCTAAACCAAACTTGTGTGCAAGCCTCACTACAAAAAAATATCAATGCCAGGCAAAATAAAATAGTGAAAAAATTCAAAGTGCGAAAAAAATGAAAAAAGCAAAAAACGCACAGGACAAAAAGAAAAGATTCAAAAAGTCAAGTTAGGGGGCTTGCACACAAGTTCTACCCCTCATTCAAATCCCTTCGATTCATCAAACCTGTAATCCATATAATCCAAATTCATAATCCTTTCATCAATCCTAACTCCTTCTCCAAGGTATGTCCAAGCCCGCTAGGTTGAAAACCCGAAAGGGCGGCCTAGGCAAAAGTTAGGGCACAAAAAAGAAAAAAAAAAGAAAAAAGAAATCAGATCGGGAACTACGAATGGTCTGATTTCGTAAGGATACGTAGGAATCCTCATCTCGAGGTCCGACCGCTTCAATAAAAAGAATTAGTCATGGTCTAATGATTTGATTTTCTAGAGTTCAGGAGCATAATCTCTTTCTAGATCCCGACATAGACTCGAGTCTGAACCTAGCCTCGTTAAAGCCTTTTCCCACCTACATTCATTTGAGTCATAAATTTAAACTTTTATTTACATGGTCTCTGGCGATATTTGACTCTCCGACAATTCCATGGTCTCTGGCGATATTTGACTTTGCCTATATCAACTTCCCAAAGAAGAATCCCCAGTGCAATTCCCAGTGAAAACTTTCAATGTTCAAGACATAGCAACTACGTTTCAATATCAAATCAAGTACATTTCAATTAAGGCTCATAATGCCTAATTCAAGGCAAGCTCACCCAAAGTGGGGGCTTCCTACGTGTGGTGGTTCCTCTAATTCAAATCAAACTCCCAAAGAGTTGTAATCCGCGGACCTCGTTTGCGGACCTCTATCATTTACTAAAAACGATTTTCGAAAATCATTCAATCTACTTCTAATCATCCTGCTCATTCTATCATTCTACACATCTTCTAGCCGTGCAAAACCCTGACCTTGCCTTGCATCTCAACTTCTAGCCTTGTAAAATCCTGACCTTGCATTGCAGCTTTGCAAAACCCTGACCTTGCATTGCATATCATACATTCTAGTCTTGCATAACCCTGACCTTGCATGACGTGTCATCCCTTAGCTTTGCATAACCTTAATCCTTGCATAGCGTCTCATGCATCCTTAGAGAGTCTAAGTTTGCATTACTGCATCACTATGTGCTTATGTGAGTTGTTTGCACCAATCTGCTAACATCTTTGCCTGCAGGTAATCAGATTGCTTGTGGTTATTGTCCTGCATACTAACTTTGTTTTGCAGAGACCGGCGTATATAGATCAGTTCTAAACTGCAGAGCGTTTAGAATCGTTCTCCGTCCCGACACCGTATACTTTGACTATCGGTTTCCTGAACCTCAGTCAAAGTGGGGGCTTCTGTAGACACATAATCGTGTCTCCCCATTTAAGGATCCAATGATGAAACATACCACGGCATTAGTTTGCGTGACCCAACGGAAGAGCAATCTAAAGAACCATTCTAAAATGTGTTTCGAAATGATATTCTAAAGCCCAATTAATTGTTCATGATGATTAATTGTATTTCAAGCCCATAAAATATTTTAAATCCATTTTAAAAGCCCAATCAAATATTTATTATTTTAATAGATATTTTTCATGAATATTTTTATTATCTTTGATAAATAAATCAGATTTTTAATCCGTAAAATTCCATCTTCGGAATTTTAGGGATAAAAAAGTATCTTCGAAAGACGCGCAATGGAATATGCTCCAATATTCCATAATATGCGCCGGACGCGGGGGGCTGCGCTCAGCGCGCCACGTGCGTCCAGCACATTGGCCATATCGCGTCAGGCGAGCCAATGAGCGCCTGACACGTAGAATTTGATACTCACACAGAGTCCTGCGTCTGACGCAGGTCTTGTGTGAGACGCAACTCTCTTTTCTATCTTTTCAAAACGCGTTTACACGTGCCTAAACCTCATTGCGCTGGCTGCATCAGGCACACCAATGTGCGCCTGACGCGTGGAAGTGCGCCTGCCACGTAGGGCTGCGCCAGGCGCAGGTCGTGCGTGGAGCGCACGTTTCCTTTTCCCTATAAATATCCGCAATTTCATGAATTACGGACGGCTTTTCATATTATTATTTCACGCACACAAATTCTCTCGAATACTCTGAAATACACTTCGAATTATCAAATACTCAAACACTCAAATACTTTCAATCAATTCTTCATCGCTGCGTTCTTGGTTTCGCGATTGCTCCGCCTAAAGATCGTTGCGTTCATCAATCTAAGCCGCATAGGTATAATCCTGAGGATCCTTGAATAAATTCCATATTATTGCTTTGAAGTTACTAACAATTTATTTCATGATGTAGATCTTTAAGTAATAATCGTTCTACTGTATATTCTAAACTTTTCTCTTTCTTTTTATTTATTTTTCATATTATTACATACTTGCCTGAACATTCTATGCATATTATATGATTGTCCCTGCTTTATTGCTTTTATCACCCCACATGTTATTTTTGCTAATAAAGGCCTAAAGAACTGTTCTAACATTAATCAGATTAATTTGGACAACCTGTTAGGTTCCCTGTAATATAAATTCATTGCATAATAACTTGTCACTAAAAGAATAGTCTTTTTATGTGTTTCCTGAACCAATTTAGACTAAATATTTTTAGGGTGTTTAAAACGTTATTTGATTATTCTTTGACATAAAATGCAATGAATCGATATTTAGTAGAGGCCAGCAATGGGCAAATGTGGTTCATTATGACTATAAACGTACCCTCACCCCCGAACTCAATCTTTGGTTCATTTTGACCATCTATAGAGTCAGGACGGGGAAATCTACATTGGATAATTTGTCCCTATGTTTTTCCCATATCCAATTAGGTTTATGATTCTTCCTAAAAAGAATTATTGGCGACTTCTTTCAAAACATTTTTCAATAAAACATTAACAATGGGGTAGTCTAATCTAATACGCGCTCACACCGCGTAGGCGAAATAAAAACACGCCTACAGAAAGTATATGAATTTATGGAATTTGTATGAAGTTATTATCTTGTTATATATGAATTATGAATTTGTGGATTGTTGTGATTTTCTCAATTAACATATGGTCATACCTTAATGGGGTGGGGATGGGAATCTAAGGAATGGATTGGTTTGTGCTATTTAATTGCAATGTACATCATTGGCCTAGATACTCGTTCGAGGCTTATTCATTAGGAGTAAGTCTTGAATAGTCCCCGATTAGGGACTGTCTTTGAGTTTCTTACCTCACTTAGGATGTGAATGAATGTTTGATTTTCGATTCTAAGAAATATTTAGCTCATTTCCCAAAGCATTCTCTGGGTACATATGTTGATAGTTTACCTACTATCTTCATCGTGTACTTGGAGAACTGTAGGCAAGTGGTGCCGGATTTTTCTTAGAATTGAAAACCAAACGTTCATTCACTAGTGAGATGAGAAACTCATGGATGGGTTAGGTTGGAGTGATAAGGACCCAATCCTTCATAACTGCACTTGATAAAACACTTTGAATAATGTGATCGATTGTGTTCGTGTTTGGTGTCTCTAGTGTATGAATATTGATTGAAACTGGATGTATGGTAATCGGATTTCGGCGACATTTCTACAAGGGGTTAATGAATTTATCAGGGTTACTTTAGAACATCAATCACAGAATGGGTCAAAGTTAGTCCTCTGTCCTTGTTGTGATTGTAATAACTCTAGGGGGTATCGTGATGTGGATCAAATTAAGGATCATTTGATTAGTCGTGGGTTTAAGAGTAATTATACTAGGTGGACATGGCATGGAGAGTTTTATGATCCGGGTATGAGCTCCACTAGCTTCTTTGATGATTTGCATGTTGATCCCATTGATGATGAGGTCGAGGTTGAAATTGAAAAAGGAGAGGATGATAATGAGAATGATAGGGTAGATGAGATGTTGCACAATTTGGAGGATGAAGGAACCGATCGTCCTAATATGAATGATAGTATTTTAAGTGCAGTTGGACAAACCGATGATTCCGGGGTGTAAGAATTTCACTAAACTTTCTGGCATCCTCACATTATTTAATATGAAATCGAAGCACATTTGCACTTATAAAAGTATCAGTGAGCTGTGTACTTTTTTACAAGAATTGCTACCTGAAGGTAATGAAATTCCCAACTCTACCTACGAGGCAAAGAAATTGTTGTGTCCCTTAGGTATGAAATATGAGAAGACACATGTGTGTCAAAATGATTGTGTGTTGTATCGAAATGAGTACAAGGATTTGCATGAGTGTCCAAGGTGTGGAGTGTCTCATCACAAGATAAAGGAGAATGACGAGGGGGTGAGAAAGAAAGAAACTCCAGCGAAGGTTATTTGGTATCTTCCAATTATTCCGTGATTTAGGCGTTTATTTTCGGATGAGAATAATGCTCAATTATTATGGTGGCATGCGGATGAGAGGAAGAAAGATGGGATGCTTAGACATCCAACCGATTCTCAGCAATGGAGAAATATCGATCGAAAGTTTCCCGGTTTTGGTAAAGAACCTCAAAATCTTAGGCTTGGACTTTGTACAGATGGGACGAACCCATTTGACACACTAGCTACCCAACATAGCACTTGGTTATATATGAAGCGTAAATTTATTCTGCTATCACTTCTTATTCGGGTCCTAAACAACCCAGAAACGACATATATGTGTATCTTGACCCACTCCTTCAAGATCTGAAATTGTTGTGGGATGAAGGTGTTTCGATCTTTGATGCGTATGTGAAAACTGACTTCACATTACATGCCATGATATTTTGTACGATTAATGATTTCCCGGCTTATGAGAATTTATTAGGATATACAGTTAAAGGAGCAAAGGCATGCCCTATTTGTGATGAGGATATGATTGATGAGTGGTTACATCATTGTGGGAAGAATTTATACCTGCATTATCGTACATGGCTTCCTTTAGATCATCCATTTCGTAAGAAGAAAAAGGTGTTCAACGGGAAAGTGAAGATGAGAGAAGCTCATGTACCCTTACGTGGAAAAGAGGTTTCTAAGCGGGTAAAGGATATTGAAACAGTGTTTGGTAAGCCCTTTAAAAGTGACTCAAAGAACTTATTCAAGAAAAGGTCTAAGTTATGGGACCTCCCATATTGGGAATGTTTAGAATTGAAGTCAGACATTATCTTGATCTCAAAATCGTGCTTTTTCAATTGCTCAGCAAATTGAAGAATAGAAGGAAGTGAGTGCTGGTAATGTTGAAATTGGTCCAGAAAGTAGTGCCATGGCTGCACAAAGAATGTACAAATCATCATCTCAACAGAAAAATGTATTTTCTAATCCATCTAAGAAGGATTGGAAGAAGGAGAAAATTGACAAATTTTATGATCATTGTAAAGCCAGAGGTCGTACTACTGATCAATGTTTTAAATTGATTGGCTATCCTGAGTGGTATAATGATCTTAAAGCTGGAAAGAAAGGAGGAGGTAATTACAACAGTCACAAGATTGCAGCCAATGTTCACATTGATTATGGAGACTCTCCTTTGGATAATAGTAGTTCTGATCTTTACAATGATAGAATTGATTATGAGATGCTAGCTGCAATATGTCAACAGGTAATGAAGAATGTGAAAGGCAAAGCTGGTCCTAGTTCTAGTTTTGCAGGTACTGATATGTCTTCTTTTGCTTATGACTGTGCAACTTGGATATAGAGTTGATTCTGGTGCATGTGATCGTATGGTATTTGATGAGAATATGTTGGTTGATAAAAGAGTTTTGTCTTCACCAAACAAAGTATGATTACCTGATGGCAGTTATAGAATGGTGAAATTAATTGGGAAAGTGATATTAAGTAAAGATTTAGTTCTTCACAATGTGTTATTAGTTGAAGGCTTTAAGCACAATTTGATGTCTATAGGACGATTGATTGATAAATCAGGAATCACATTGACATTTACTTGTGATGGATACTGTTTTCAGGACCTCTCTAGTAAAGATGTCATAGCTGTTGAAAAGAAGTATAATGGCTTGTATTTCTTCAATGCAACTTGTTTGAAGAATTCAAGAGATGCAAAGGTATATAGTAATAATTAGGTCTCTTGTAATGCTGTTGTTGATGTCATCGAATTTTCCTGTTCATAATATGGTGTTGCCTGATAAAACTGCAACTAGTACTAAGAATAAATGCAATTATGAGGTTTCTTTGGACATGATTCATGCTCGTTTAGGTCATGTATCTTTATCCACGATGCAACATTTAGCCATTTGTGATTGCACAGGCTTAAAACAATAGAATTGCAATTTTTGCCTATATTCTAAACAACATAAGCTTCCTTTCACTGTGAGTAACACTAGAGCTGTTGCTGCTTGTTTTGACTTAATTCATATTGATCTTTGGGGACTATTTGGAGTGGTTGCTTTGAATGGTACATCTTATTTTCTGACAATATTGGATGATCACAATAGGGTTGTTTGGAATTTTTGTTGCATAACAAATCTCAGGTGTCTAAAACTATTGCTGATTTTTTAGCATTGGTTGACACTCAGTTTAACACAAATTAGGTGAAAGGGATTAGGTCTGATAATGGGACTGAAATAATCAAGGAACAATGTTTAAGGTTGTTTGTAGATAGGGGTATAATACATCAAAGAAGTGTTTCTCATGTTCCTCAACAAAATGGTAGAGTTGAGAGGAAACACAAACACTTGTTAGAGATGGCCAGAGCACTAAGGTTTAATGCTAACTTGCCTAAGAAATTTCTGGTAGACTGCCTGCTACAACTACTCATCTGATTAACAAATTGCCTATAAAAATTATGAACTGGAAATCTCCTTATGAAATCATGTTTCATAAACCTCCTGCATACACAAACTTGAGAGTATTTAGATGTTTGTTTTATGCATATAATATGCATGTTCACAAAGATAAATTTGATACAAGAGCTAACATTCTTGGTTTATCCTTATGGCCAAAAGGCTTATAAACTGTATGACTTAAAAACTCAAACTTGTTTTGTTTCCAGAGATGTTATATTCTATGAAACAGTGTTTCCTTGTCCTACAGATTCCACAAACTCTCAATGTTTTCCTGTGTCTCTTGTCAACTCTCAATGTTCTCATGTGTCTCTTGTCAACTTTGGTACTGAATGTGATATGCTTTCTTCACCTATCATATCTACTTTTCATTCTTAATCTTCCTTTCCTACTCATATTCACACAGAACAACCACTAATCAATTCTCCTCATTTTTCTTCTGAATATTCTGATTCTTCTCATAACGATTAGCTAGTTTCTCCCATTCTTATTTCTCATAATTCTCACACAAATAATTCTTCTACCATTTCTTCTTCTCCTAAAATACCTTATGATGTTGTTCCAGATAGGCCAAGAAAATCTACTAGAATGTTATTCCTTCAGTTAAACTTACAGACTTTGTCACCACTTATATTCCTCACAAAACTCACATAGATTCTCATCCTTCCACTTCTACTGAATCTGCCTCTTTTTCGGTTAATTTTTATCAAATTGTTGAACCCAAGCATTACAATAAAGTTAAACATAATCCTAATTGGATTTTAGCTATGGAAAAGGAATACAAGCATTGTAAGCCAATGAACATGGGAGTTAACACCACTTCCTGTAGGCAAGACAACAATTGGTTCAAAATGGGTGTATAAAACCAAATTGAACCCAGATGGAAGCATTGAAAGATATACAACTCGTTTAGTGGAACTGGATATCAGTAAGTGGAAGGGCAAGATTTCACTTAAACATTTGCTCCTATAGCAAACCGAGCCACTATCAGGGTATTGATTGTTGTTGGTAATATAATGCTCATGGTTGGCCTTTATGTCAACTTGATGTGAATAATGTATTCTTGCATGGCTACTTAGTTGAATGAAAGTCGGTTTGAACTCAAAATCATTTGCTTGTGTGGTGGGTGCAACAATGGCACTTGTTGGAGTATATGTCATAGGAGCACCATAGTCTTTCAAACTCCGGTTGTTTACTTCCCCCATTTCTTGCTCAAATTCCTCAAAACTAGAGGAACTTGTAGAACTTCGAGGACTTTCAATGGTGAAAAAAGGATGCGGTTGCTCTTGCACTCTCTCGCCTCTCAACCCTCTTCTTATAGCTTTTACGGTTCTCTCAAGTTCCGTATCAAATGGAATAAGAGGTAAGGCACGATTGCTTCTTAGCATACAAGACCACAAGGCTCGAGAGGGGTACTCACACAACTTAGCAAGCAAAGGACACCAACACACAAACAACAAAAGAACAGAAAGAGAAAAATAAAGACTTAGACTCACAAGCAAAACTACTACTCAATGAAAATACGCCGATCCCCCGCAACGGCGCCAATTTGAACAAGGGAAAAACTAGGTCGTTCCTAATTCCCCGAAGATCAAATAAAAGTCCTAAATATCCACCTAAACTAGTCATGTGGTAAGCAAGGGTCGAAAGGATCGGAGGTCTCACCAAGGTAGAGTCACTAAAAGTAAGCTAAGTCGAAGAAAATGTCAAGTTTTGGTTGAACTAGAGAATTTAAACTATTGGAATCAAATTAGGAAAAGCACTAGGAATGGGAAAATACCACAATCATAGTTCACATCCAAAAACCAAGTAAAGATATAGGGTTTGACATATATTGGGGATATGCAAAGGGAATAAACAAACCTAAACACCTCTAAAATCGTTGTTAGGGAGTTTAGAGTCCTAATTATGGCAACAAAACCAATATTTCGAGGTGTTATCACCTAACTAGACCAAGTTAGGAATTGAAATCAAACCCAAGTCAATACAAATCAACAAGTGATGTATATCAACTAATCAATCATTCATGAAGGTCAACCACATAAAAGTCAACCATTAAATGGACAATAAAAGGATCAAAAGGTGATGGAGCTCACATTAACCAAGTCACCAATCAACATCAATGATTGAAATTGCACAAATCCCAAACATAACCAACCTAATAAACTCTACTCATGAAAATAGGATGGAAACAATGATTGGGCTACTCCCAATCCTAGTTAATGAACTACTCGCTACCCATTATACTACCAAACATCCTAAACATGGAAAAACTAACAATAAATCACCAATCCAAAAGTAGCAAAAAACCAAAAATCAAGACTTTAAAGCAAAAGCAAAACAAAATCTAAAGAAAAACTAAGAAGAAACTAGGAAAAGATGGAAACTTTGATCTAGATTAACTATTAAACATGAAGATTAAGCAATGCAAACATGAAACTAAGGCCCTGTTCTTTTGGACTTATTTTCAGCAAAAATAAGTAAAAATAAGTTCAGTTCAACAAAAATAAGTTCAGTTCAGCAAAAATAAGTAAAAATAAGTTCATTTCAGCAAAAATAAGTTCAGTTCAGCAAAAATAAGTTCAGTATTACTATTAATGTTGTAATTATTATTTTTGTTTTCAATATTACTATTAATATTGTTATTATTATTAATATTATAATTATAATAACGATGAATTTGTAATTTTTTTATTTTTTTTATTTTTTTTATTTTTATATTTTTATATTTTTTTATTTTATTTTTTTTATTTTTTTTATTTTTTAAATTTTTTTAATTTTTAAATTTTATTTTGTTTTTTATTTTAATATTTTAATTATTTATTATTTAGTAATTACTATTTATTATTTATTATCATTATTATTATTATTATTATTATTATTATTATTATTATTTATTATTTATTATTTATTATTTATTATTATTATTTTTAATTAATTATTATTTATTATAATTATAATTAATATTATTTATTATTAATTATTTATTATTAATTATTAATTATTTATTATATATTATTTATTTTTAATTTTTTATTTTAATTATTATTATTAATTATTTAATATTTATTATTTATTATTTATTATTATTATTATTATTTATTATTAATTATTATTTATTATAATTATTATTATTTATTATTAATTATTTATTATTAATTATTTATTATTTATTATATATTATTTATTTATTATTTATTTATTTTAATTATTATTGTTTTTTATTGAATATTTATTATTTATTATTTATTATTATTATTATTAATTATTTATTATAATTATTATTATATATTATTTATTGTAATTATAAATATAATTATTGATTATTTATTATTTATTATTATTTATTATTTAATATTTATTATTTATTATTATTATTATTTATTATTTATTATTTATTATAATTATAATTATTCATTATTATTTATTATTTATTATTTATTGTAATTATAAATATAATTATTTATTATTGATTATTTATTATTGATTATTTATTATTGATTATTTATTATTTAATATTTAATATTTATTTATTATTTTAATTATGATTATTTATTATTATTATTATTTATTATTATTAATATTATTATTTATTATTTATTATTATTAATTTTTATTTATTATTATTTATTATTATATTATTATTATTATATATTATTATTATTTATTATTATTATTAATTTATTATTATTATTTTTTATTATTAATTATTATTATTATTATTATTTATTATTTATTATTTACTATTTATTATTTATTATTTATTATTTATCGTTTATTATTTATTATTTATTATTTATTATTTATTATTAATTATTTATTATTAATTATTTATTATTAATTATTTATTATTTATTATTTATTATTTATTATTTATTATTTATTATTTATTATTTATTATTTATTATTTATTATTAATTATTTATTATTTATTATTTATTATTTATTATTTATTATTATTATTTATTATTTATTATTTATTATTTATTTATTATTTATTATTTATTATTTATTATTTATTATTTATTATTTATTATTTATTATTTATTATTTATTATTTATTATTTATTATTTATTATTTATTATTTATTATTTATTATTTATTATTTATTATTTATTATTTATTATTTATTATTTATTATTTATTATTTATTATTTATTATTTATTATTTATTATTTATTATTTATTATTTATTATTTATTATTTCTTATTTATTATTTATTATTTATTATTTATTATTTATTATTTATTATTTATTATTTATTATTTATTATTTATTGTTTATTATTCATTATTTATTATTTATTATTTATTATTATTATTTAGCAAAAATAAGTTCAGTTCAGCAAAAATAAGTAAAAATAAGTTTAGTTCAACAAAAATAAGTAAAAATAAGTTCAGTTCAGCAAAAATAAGTTCAGTTCAGCAAAAATAAAATAAGTTCAGTTCAGTTCAGCCAAAATAAGTTCAAAAGAACAGGGCCTAAAGCATGAAACTAACAAACTAGAAATGCATAAAAAAAATGAGAAAGAAAGAAGGGATTGAGAGGATTACTAAGGAAACAAGAACTTCTAAGAAATTATCACTTTTTCATTGATTTTCAATCTCCAAATTACACCTCTTGAGCCAAGTTTTCTCTCTCCTACACTAGTAGCTAAGATTAGGGTTCTAAAAATCTGGATTCCTTTCCAAAATAGGGTAGGGGAGTATTTATACCTCCTCTAATTACAAATGTCGTAAAGGAAAAGAAATGCGAAAAACGGCCCAGCGAATAGTTGCACGGGCGGGCTTCAAGGAGCCCGGGCGGGCTAGAAAAGGGAGCCCGAGCGGTGCAGGTTGACCGGGCTCGAGCAGTGCACCCAGACGTGCACCACTTTAACAGAAAAGAGGCAGGAACTTTGGTTCCCGAAGAGCCCGGGCGGGCGTCTGGGCCCGGTCGGGCTGTTTGGAGCTCGGGCGGGCTTCTGGGCTCGGGCGAGCTCTGAGCTTCCCGGACAAGCTTCTTCCTCCTTGCTTCCCCTTTTTGCTCCCCTCTAAGCTTATTGGAACTTGAATTCCTACACATCAAAGATCAAACGGAAGAGTAGGGGAGGGGGATGCAAATACATGTATACATGTACTAAGAGAGAGTTAGATAGAAAAACAGGTGAAATTAAGGAAAAAGAAAACTAAAATGGGAAATAAACCAAATAAAATAGCCTTAATACTACCCTAGGAGTGAGATAAATCTCACTCATCAGTAGGCAAGACAACAATTGGTTCAAAATGGGTGTATAAAACCAAATTGAACCCAGATGGAAGCATTGAAAGATATACAGCTCGTTTAGTGGCTACTGTATATCAGTAAGTGGAAAGGCAAGATTTCACTTAAACCTTTGCTCCTGTAGCAAAACGAGCCACTATCAGGGTATTGATTGTTGTTGGTAATGCTCATGGTTGGCCTTTATGTCAACTTGATGTGAATAATGCATTCTTGCATGGCTACTTAGATGAAGAAGTCTACATGTTACCTCCTGCTGGCTATACTAAGGCAAGTGATGGAGAAGTTTGTAAGCTAAAAAAGTCCATTTATGGCCTTAAACAGGCTTCCAGACACTGGAATAAAGAATTGAGTAAGTTTCTTAAAGGTTTGGGGTTTATACAATCTAAACAAGACTACTCACTGTAAACTAGACTTTTGGATGGTCAATTCTTGGCTATCTTAGTCTATGTTGATAATATGGTGCTCACAGGAACCAACATGTCTCAGATTAATTCTATCAAGCAATCTCTTAATCAAGCATTCATAATCAAAGATCTTGGTGCTCTTAGTTATTTCTTGGGTATTGAAATAACCAGAAATTCTATTGGTATTTTTCTATCTCAGAAGAAATATATTAAAGATATTATTACATATTAAGGGATGCAACAATGTGAGTCTTCTCCTGCTCCTTTACCTACTAGTTTGAAGCTTTTCACTAATATGTGAGATATTCTCACTAAACCTAATGTTTATAGAAGATTAATTGGCAGATTGTTATACTT
This sequence comes from Beta corolliflora, assembly GCA_947648045.1. Classification (NCBI taxonomy): domain Eukaryota; kingdom Viridiplantae; phylum Streptophyta; class Magnoliopsida; order Caryophyllales; family Amaranthaceae; genus Beta; species Beta corolliflora. The sequence goes on from CANSZD010002913.1 coordinate 7,886,326, forward strand.
AGGTCTTACTAGATCTGATTTATCTTATACTGTACAACATCTAAGTCGATTTATGCATCAACCAAGAGTTCCTCGTCTCAGAGCAGCCTTACATATTGTGAAATATAAGGCACAATAGACTATGGTTTGTTCTAGCTACTCTGCTCAGAGTGCATTAAATGTTTCAGCTTATAGTGATGCTGATTGGAGTGCATACCAATTTACTAGCAGATCATTAAGTGCTTATGCTGTCTTTCTTGGAGATAATTTGGTAGCTTGGCAGACAAAGAAGCAATCTACAGTGAGCAAATCCTTTGCTGAAGCTAAATACAAAAGCATGTCTGCTACAACAAGTGAGTTAGTTTGGATACATAGCTTGCTGGAAGATCTCAAAGTTTCTATACAACTTCCTATTACAATGTATTGTGATAATACTTCAGCTGAACACCTTGCTCAGAATCCTAAGTTTCATGAAAATACTAAACATCTCCAAAGAGATATGCATTATGTCAGAGAGCCAGTAGAAGTTGATTTCATCACAACTGCTCATGTGCAAAGTGCAGATCAACCAGCTGATTTACTCACCAAATCTCTTTCTTCTACACATCATCATTCACTTTGTTCCAAGCTTGGTCTTGTCTCACAAATCCAGCTTGAAGGGGGAGTATAAGATTATTTATTATCCTAGTCAGCATCCTAGTTAGCTAGTTTGTTACATTAGTTAACTAACTTTTGTATAAATACAAACCTCTCTCTATTCCGTTAGTTACTTCTTCTGTTAATAAGAATTAACTTCCTTGTTCTCTCTACATCAAATCTTTATGGATTTCTTTGTTTGTTGATGAATCATTTCTGCTTCTTAGTTTTTTTAACCAGACTCATCATTGTACATGCTTATTTAGCTTCAAGGGCGGGGTGCTCGACCGTGCAGGGCTCCCAATAAATAAGGGCCCTTGAAAAAATTGTATGTATTCTTATTGTTATAATTTAGAAGCAAAAAGATTAATTTAGACAAGTGGTAATTAAAAGGGCCCTAAATGTTATAGGTTAAGAGGTCGAATCTTAGTAATGTATTTGTTGGGAGGAGTCACAACTTTCCAAAATTTATCTTTCCCTCACCTTGATCTGTGGCCACTTTTCCCTCACCCTTATCTTTTCATCTTCCGATCCCTCATCAATTTCCATCATTGCCATTACTACTTCACCTTTTAATTTTTATATTAATTTTTCTAAAATTCATATCTTTATTATTTAGTCCATTAAGACTTAATTCACTTTTTAGTGAATATCTACGAAGTATTTTTCCTAGTAGATGTTTCATATAATTTAACATTCTCTCTATAATCTAGTGAATTTTTTTATGTTAATAAAATCATCTTTTATTATTTTAAAAAAGTGGAGATTTAAGGGCCCATTTTCAAGAATATGCACAGGGCCCCCAACATCCTAGCTAACACCAGCCCTATTTAGCTTTTATGTGGATTTATAAATAAGGTATTATCTGACAAAATTAAAGTTGGTCCATATTCTTATCCGATCACATGGATCACATACTATGACCGAACCTATGATTTGCATTCAATGTTGTTTTCAAATGGGTTAGAAAAAAGTATGAGACTCATTGTCATCCTTAGTTTTCAAAAGTATTGGATTATATGTTTGAGATGATCACTTGAAAAAGTAAGTGTTTAGATAAGTCGTCACAATTTCTTGTTAGTTATGAACTTTTTTAAAAAGGTAAGTTGAAGTCCTTTGCAAAAAGGAGGAATTTGGATTACATGCTTATTTAGCTTCAAGGGCGTGGTGCTCGACCGTGCAGGGCTCCCAATAAATAAGGGCCCTCGAAAAAATTGTATGTATTCTAATTGTTATAATTTAGAAGCAAAAAGATTGATTTGGACAAGTGGTAATTAAAAGGGCCCTAAATGTTATAGGTTAAGAGGTCGAATCTTAGTAATGTATTTGTTGGGAGGAGTCACAACTTTCCAAAATTTATCTTTCCCTCACCTTGACCTGCGGCCACTTTTCCCTCACCCTTATCTTTTCATCTTCCGATCCCTCATCAATTTCCATCATTGCCATTACTACTTCACCTTTTAATTTTTTTATTAATTTTTCTAAAATTCATATCTTTATTAATTAGTCCATTAAGACTTAATTCACTTTTATAGTGAATATCTACGAAGTATTTTTCCTAGTAGATGTTTCATATAATTTAACATTCTCTCTATAATTTAGTGAATTTTTTTATGTTAAGTAAAATCATCTTTTATTTTTTTTTAAAAAGTAGAGATTTAAGGGCCCATTTTCAAGAATATGCACAGGGTCCCCAACATCCTAGCTAACACCAGCCCTATTTAGCTTTTATGTGGATTTATAAATAAGGTATTATCTGACAAAAGTAAAGTTGGTCCATATTCTTATCCGATCACATGGATCACATACTATAACCGAACCTATAATTTGCATTCAATGTTGTTTTCAAATGGGTTAGAAAAAAGTATGGGACTCATTGTCATCCTTAGTTTTCAAAAGTATTGGATTATATGTTTGAGATGATCACTTAAAAAAGTAAGTGTTTAGATAAGTCGTCACAATTTCTTGTTAGTTATGAACTTTTTTAAAAAGGTAAGTTGAAGTCCCTTGCAAAAAGGGGAAATTTGGATTTCATGCTTATTTAGCTTCAAGGGCGGGGTGCTCGACCGTGCAGGGCTCCCAATAAATAAGGGCCCTCGAAAAAATTGTATGTATTCTTGTTGTTATAATTTAGAAGCAAAAAGATTGATTTGGACAAGTGGTAATTAAAAGGGCCCTAAATGTTATAGGTTAAGAGGTCGAATCTTAGTAATGTATTTGTTGGGAGGAGTCACAACTTTCCAAAATTTATCTTTCCCTCACCTTGACCTGTGGCCACTTTTCCCTCACCCTTATCTTTTCATCTTCCGATCCCTCATCAATTTCCATCATTGCCATTACTACTTCACCTTTTAATTTTTATATTAATTTTTCTAAAATTCATATCTTTATTAATTAGTCCATTAAGACTTAATTCACTTTTTAGTGAATATCTACGAAGTATTTTTCCTAGTAGATGTTTCATATAATTTAACATTCTCTCTATAATCTAGTGAATTTTTTTATGTTAATAAAATCATCTTTTATTTTTTAAAAAAAGTGGAGATTTAAGGGCCCATTTTCAAGAATATGCACAGGGTCCCCAACATCCTAGCTAACACCAACCCTGTTTAGCTTTTATGTGGATTTATAAATAAGGTATTATCTGACAAAACTAAAGTTGGTCCATATTCTTATCTGATCACATGGATCACATACTATAACCGAACCTATAATTTGCATTCAATGTTGTTTTCAAATGGGTTAGAAAAAAGTATGGGACTCATTGCCATCCTTAGTTTTCAAAAGTATTGGATTATATGTTTGAGATGATCACTTGAAAAAGTAAGTGTTTAGATAAGTCGTCACAATTTCTTGTTAGTTATGAACTTTTTTAAAAATGTAAGTTGAAGTCCCTTGCAAAAAGGGGGAATTTGGGGATCCTTGTTGTTAAGGGTGAGACTCGATCCCTGAACCTCTGAAAGAGAAGGTAATACCAATACCACTATGCTACACATGTTACTCTGATAGTTATGAAAATGTGGAGTGGTTATAGATATATAAACTATAATATAGAGCACGGGGTCAATTGTAAACAAGGTATTGTTTGTATTAAATATAAAGTTCTCCTTCCGGTCAAGAAATACATATTCTAGTTTCTTTGACCCATCAAAAAGTGAAGATTGACAAGTGTATTAGAGACGCTCACCTACTAGATGCAACTATGCAACTATGCAAATTATGGTAGGTAGGAGTTACGACCATATAATGAAAAGCTTAGAGTATAATTTGTTTCTCAAATGTCACTATTTACTTGGATCCTCTGAAAAAAACGGATAAGGTGCTTGTAGTTAGATGACTCTTACCTTTGAGGCTTTGACCCTTTCCTTACTCTCATAAATCTACAGACTACAGGGCATTGCATGTCTAAATCACGTTGTTTACGAAAGGGAAATAATGGGTTGTTTAGGGACGAAATTGTGGTTCCTTTTGATGATAGTCAAAGTAGGATACTTTAAAAAAAAGAGAATTTCTAAACCAAGTTGGGACTTGGGAAAAAGACTAATCGATTTATTGTTATGAGGATGGAACTGACCATGAAGATGTTTTATTGGTTAGTGCTATTTCACGAAGTCGTCTTAGAAAATTTGGTGTTCATATAATCATAACTCATATTGTTGAAATCTAGTTTTGATGATGATAAAGGAACAAAGATGCAAACTAAGGTATAAACTAACAAATTGTTGAGTGAATGAATTTTACAAGGTATCACTGCTTTGAGCAAAGAGAATATTAAGTCTAAGGAAGAAATCAAACTCGATTTTGAAGACTAAGGGTCTGTTCTCCCCAACTTATTTTCAGTTCAGTTCAATTCAGTTAAGTTCAGTTCAGTTCAGTTCCTAAATTATTATCATTACTATTAATTAGTTATAATTTAATTCAGTTCAGTTCAGTTCAGTTCAATTCAGTTTAGTCCAGTTCAGTTCTTTTCAGTTCAATTCAGTTCAATTCAGTTGTTTTAAGCCGAATAGAACATGCCCTAAGTGAAGATGTTTAAGGAACTAGTACTGGAGTTGTATTGGAGCAAAAGAAACAAGCGAGACTTTTATCTTTTAGTTCCTGTGTAAGGAACGGGTAAGTTTTGGTGAGGAACAATGGCTAAGTAAAGAGGATGTTCGTCTGTTCCTTTGTAAGGAACAGACATGTTGGTACAATTAATCTAAGTTAAAGGAACTAAGTAGCAGTCAAAGGAACTTGTCATGCAATATATTATGCAACGGTTAAAAGGTGTCAGTTGAGATTTTAAAGGCTAAAGTTTAGGAAAGATCAAGTTAATGATTTTATTTGGTTAAAATCTGATTTTAAGGAAAATCTTTTTAAGGAAAAGATTTTATCTTTATTTGAAAATAAAACCCTTTTTTTTTAAAGAATATCTTTTTAGATATTATTTGATAAAAGGATTTGAATTTGGTTTTATTAATTAAGATAGTTTTTAAGTAAAGACCGAATTTAAGAAAATAATGCACAAGTAACTGCTAGAATTTAGGACGCCATTATCAGATTGTTACACACGTTCGAATTGAACGTGGTGTTTGTGGAGTTCATGGAACATGTTCCTCAAGCTAAGGAACATCATGGGAAAATGGTTAAACCACTAATACATGTTTTAATCCCACGTTTCACATGATGATTGCTATAAATATACAAGTTTAATTAAGTTCCAAGTTGTGTCTGACTAAGATTTCCCACTCTGACAGCCCCCTTCCTAAATTAATGTTTTTTAATTGCACTTACCCTACTACCCTCTCTCTAATAGCCCCTCATTATGACCATAATTCGCCTCTTTTCAAGAAATTCTTCTCTCTCTCTAGGGTTTTCATCCGGAAATCCATTTCTTACCCTAAGATAAAATCTTACCTAGAATACCATCATTACAATCCTAAGATGGAGCGCAACCCATCTCTTTTTTGCATCGAGATTCAGCGAAATTATATTTTCATAAGGATTTATTTTCAGCCTAACTACCTTTCCTTCTTCAATATGGTAATTAAGTTGGCCAATGAGATGAAGCAATCCCAGCCTGCCCTAGCCGCCCGACGATTTACTCTGCTATTTTGGATGCCAGGGAAATATCGTTTCATCTCCATTTTGTTTTTAGTTAATTGTCTTGCTTGGCTAAATCTTACACCAAATCATTTCCTTTGCTTAACTCAGTTGTATGAATATTTAGTTTTTTATTTTGTCATTATTCTAGATCCTTCCTACTCTCTTCTATGCTTCTACACTAAGTCTTTATGGTTTGTAATGCTCAATATCCTCCCTGCTCTCCCCCTTAAGATCATCTCTACTTTCTCCCTCCTCTATATAAAGAGCATCCGACCTCATTTTTTCTTCACAACCCTTCACTGCACTCTCCCTCCCCTTACTCACATAGTATTTCCTGTCATCCCTTCCTTTAACTCTTTTATTTTGGCTCCTTTAATGTCTGATAACCCAACTCCCAAAAGCTATGTCGAGTCCCTCAAATCCACTAGCTCTCATGATACCCTTTCCACTAACTCTAATCGGACCATACCCATTGCAACTCCCTCTTTGGATAACAATCCTAGTGAGACCAATCCCCCAACCTCCTCATCTCCCCCATACATGGCTCATAACGGTGACAGTTCACCTCCCCCTCCCCCTCAATCAGGGCACACAAGTCCTATTATCACAAACATTCCAAGTCCAACTCCCCCCAGCATAACAGTCGAAGCCCCGATCATTGACGCTGCTGAAATTGCCACTTTTAATTCCACCTGCCTTTTCGGGAAAGTCTGGGGGGATCCCATCCCCACTATAGCCTTCACTACTCACTTTCGTCGCGACTGGAGCTTCATTCATGGTGAATTCTCCCTGCGTTACCTGTCTAATGGATGGTTCCTCATCAAATTTTCAAACCCTCTTGACAAAGAGGATGTTTGGGAAAAGCGCCCTTGGTTCGTTCAACGGCTTAACTTTGTCCTCCTCCCTTGGAGGCCTCGCTTCAAGCCTTTCTACAGCAATATCACCCACGTTGATCAGTGGGTAAAAATCCCTTTCCTTCCCAACGAGTTTTGGTCTTGGCCCAGGTTAGCTATCCTTACCCATCAAATTGGTCATATTATCAAACTTGATCGTTTTACCCTTCAAAATGACGATAAGACGCAATTTGCGTGAGTCTGCCTTAACATAAACAACACCCGTCCCGTCCCTCGTTCAATCACAATTACCTCTGATGAAGATGACACGGAATACTTCCTCTCTTACGAGGGGGTTCATGAAGTTTGCCCCCTTTGCGGTCACAAAGATCATACTCTCTCTCACTGCCCTAAGAAACCTTCTCCATGTATTGATCTTGTGGTTACCCAGTTTGATACAAGCAACCTGAACCCTAATTCTCCCTCCTCATCTTCCAACTCCACTGATTGGTTATTCGTCAAACCACAAAGAAGAACTCAGACCCGTCTTTTCCCCGCCAGAATTTCAAAGAAAAAAACCCATCACTCCCAAGACATGTCCCACAATGCCGTAATCCTGACCCTCCTTCAGCAACTCGCCCATCTTCCCAACCATCATCACCTACACATATTCACAATAACTTCACTCTCGCTAATGCTTTTGCGTCTCTAACGGAGTTCCAAGTCAACAGTGATAATGGTGTCCAGCTTAACCCTCCGGTTCCTTCGGAGGTTAATCCCAATGAGATTACTTTTACCAACCCTACTGAAACGGAGATAGATGATGCCTTCCTTAACGCATTAGGGGTCATTCACCATCATCCTAATCCAACTTTTGATGCTGAAATGGACGACTACATTGCCAATATGGACATCCCTTCCAACTCCATTCTGGATGAAGAAGACAACAAAGATGGGCAAAAGAGGTGCAAAAGAGAAGACTTTGAGGGCTCTCCCTCCACCCCCAACCCTACTTAATCATGATTACTTGCAGGCGTAACCCTTTTGCTTCCCTCTTGAGTTTGAGGACTTTTGTTTTATTGTATGATGATGCCATGTTGAACCTAGTTATTCAGTGCTCAATGTATCATGGCACTTTTTGCCATCCTCAACTCTCTTTATGCTTAGCTCTTTCTCTTTCAGTTTCTATGCAAAATGTAAGCCTGCTGATTTCTTTAATATTAATGAAAGTTTATTTCCAGTTTATTCTCTCTGTTCTTCCATGAATTTTTATGGGTTATGCTATCACTTTCATGCACTTCGTCCCAGTCTTTCTGCGTACTTTCCCGATTTGGTTCTGATGTCAATTATGGTTATGTCCAATCCCATGAATGCTTGGATCTCTGAATAGATCCTTCACACTTTCTTTCTATATCCTATTTTTAATCACTGGCTTGCTTTATTCCAGGTGTGGACACAAGCGCAAGCTTCCACGTCCTTCATTTTCACGGCCATTCCACCAACATGCTGGCTTCTCTCTCCTATTTTCGAAAACTGCTTAAAGAAATCTTTGATTTCTTTCATGGAATGGGCCTTTTCAGCCTTATGGAATCGAGTCCTTAGTGACTTGCTATTGAATAAGGATGTTTTTTCATCTTTTAACGATTTGTTTTCATGGTTGCAGGTCCTTTTGAGAATGATCCATGAACCCAGGCCCAGTCTTTCTAGCCCATCATCCATTTGCTGCAACAACAGCAGACTGCAGCATCCTTTATCCGCGGTCCATCTCTTGTGTAGTGATTTCTTGTGTTTCTTACCCTTGATTCAGGTCCGCTTTAAAATGCCCAAGGCCACAGGCCCATTCTCCAGCACAATATCCATAAAATGAAAATCCTATGTTGGAATATTCAAGGGGGTAAAAAGCCCCAAGCGCTAAGTGAACTAATTTTCTTAAAAAATAAATCTAACCCGAATATTTTTTTTTCATTATCGAAACGCTCACAAACAACGCAAATAGTCACCGAATTCTAAAAGCTCTTCATTTCCACAACAAAATTGTCATTGGCCCTGTCAATCATACAGGGGGTATGTGGATTTGCTGGAAAAATTCCAACATTACATTGCAAAATCAGTCCTTTCATGAACGCTTAGTACATCTTGATATTCTTTACAAACCAAATAGCAAAATGTACTCTATTATTGGCACCTATTGCCCAGCTAAAAACGCAGAAAAAGACACATTTTGGAATTTTTTAAACACCTATCTAAATTCCATTCCGTTCCCTTGGCTCCTCCTTGGAGACTTCAATGAAATGCTCACAGCACATGATTAATTGGGTGGTTCCGCCCTAAAATTTGATCAATTACAACGACTACCTTCTCTTATGACAAACACACTAGCAACGGATATTCCTTGCTTACAACAAGCCTTCTCCAGGAGAGGTACCTACAAGAATAGCTACATGTATGAAAGAATAGATCGGGCACTTGCTAGTAATTCTTTTTATAATGATTTTCCCAAAAGCACTATATGCTATGGCAACTTCACGGTTTCCGACCATGCTCCAATTATCTTCTCCACTAATGAAGATACAAATCATCGACCACCCCCTTTCCGATTCCAAAATTTTTGGACTCTAGATACACACTCCCACTCTATTGTCAAAAAACATTGGAATCTACGTATCTTTGGTTCGAGATTTTTTCGCATCCAGCAAAGACGAAGCCGCATCAAATGCGACCTTAAAATATGGGCCAAATCAAGATACAAACACACTACCAACAAGCTAACCACTAATGACGGTAAGATAAAAGAACTTCAACATAAGTTGTGGTATCAACCCGCCCTTCAATACAATTCTTATGAAACACATGCACCCTTTACTTCTTCAGCGAGAGAAACTCCTCCTTTTCACCCAAAAAACTTGGGGAACAATGGCAAGGAAAACATGGCTTACCCAAGATGACCGTAACACCCGATTTTTTCATAACATAATGAAAAAGTCTATAACAAATATGTCTATTTTCAGATTAAAAAACGTCATGGGTCAATGGGTCGACACCACGGAAGAAATTTCTCAACTTTTGTCCGAATCCTTTAAGAATCGCTTCCAAACCATGCACTCCACCCCAAGAATTTTGGACCTGAACTTCCTTCAACCAATTATCAACCCAACCCTGAAGATACAAAGTCTCTCCTGGCTGACGTATCTCCTAAGGAGATAAAAGACGCATTCTTCGCCATTAATCCTCTCAAGGCTCCAGGTTCAGATGGATATAGGGGCAAATTTTATCAGGCTTATTGGCCTATCATAGGTAAAGATGTCACTCTAGCTGTCCAAAGTTTCTTTTTCCATGGGAAACTCCCGCCGTCCTTAAATCACACCCTCATCACTCTCATCCCTAAAAAGGAAGCCCCCGAAACTCCCGATCACTTCAGGCCAATTAGCTTAATTAACACGGTTTACAAAGCAATCTCAAAAATCATAGTCAACCGCCTCAGCCCTATTTTGAAAAGGGAAATTAGTCCCCTACAAAATGCCTTCACTCAAGACCGGTCAATTCACGACAACTTACTCATTGCACAAGAAGCCTTAAATACTTTCCAGAAATCACATAATAAAACAGGATGGTGTGCCCTTAAACTAGACATGGAAAAAGCTTAGGGAAATTTCCTCAGGTACCCCTGAGGTTTGACGTAATTCTCAAATTACCCCTCACATTTAGGGAATTCCTCAGATACCCCTGAACTTTGTGTTTGGGCTCAAAATACCCTTATCATACACCGAAATTCAAGTGCATTAATTTCCTAAGGTACCCTTAAAACTTAAACTTTGAACTTCAAAATTCAATAAGGGTATTTTGAGAATTAAGTCAAACCTCAAGGGTACCTCAGGAAATTTCCCAAAAGCTTATGATAGAATAGAATGAAACTTTCTTTGGCAAATTCTCCAGGCTTTTGGCTTTCCATCTGTCTGGATCTCGTGGATAAAGGAATGTGTTACAAATGTCTCATATTCAATAACGGTAAATGGTCAACCATCTCCCTGGTTTAAACCATCCCGAGGTCTCCGTCAAGGAGACCCCCTCTCACTGTATCATTTCATTTTATGTATGGAAGTTCTCACTAGGAAACTCTCCCTCCAAGCCCAACTTCCGAACTCGGGTATTAGTTTCAAAATCCACCCAAGAACGGCTAAAATCCCTTGCCTTATGTTCGCAGATGATAGCCTCCTTAGACCAGTTTTGTGCACTCTGTGGCTAATTAGTGAACTATCATAAGTCCTCTATCATCTTTTCCAAAAGAGTAACCTCTGCCAGAAAAGTAATGTTGGCAAGCCAATTCAACATGCTTCCTAACTCCTATCTGGGCCGATACTTAGGGATTTTCTTTAGCTCCTTCCATCCTACAACTCAAGACCTATCCACCTTAATACAAAAAACTCAGCATCGAATAAATTTGTGGGAGTCGGGATTCCTGTCCAAAGCGGGCCGACATACCCTCATCCAAAGCAACCTCGATGCCCTCCCGTCTTATACATGTGCTTCCACCATGCTCCCTGCATCCCTTGCTAAGTCAATTGATAGTTTACATAGTAAATTCTTCTTGCGATAAGATAAAGAAAAAAATGCTATTCCGCTAATTAGCTGGGATAAAATTTGTGCACCTAAATCTCAAGGAGGCTTAGGAATTCGGAAAACTCTCCTCATGAATAAAGCCTTCTTAGCAAAGCTGGGATGGAAAATTCTCACCCAACAAGATAACTTATGGGTCAAGCTTATTAAAGGAAAATACCTGCAAGACCGATCCTTTTTCAACTATAAGGCCAAACCCCCCGACTCCGTTATTTGGAAAAAAATTCTCCGACAAAGAACACTCCTTCAACAGGGCATAAGGTGGAAAATTGGGGATGGATCTCAAATTATTTTCTGGCTTCATAATTGGTGCGACGACAGAAACCTTATGGATATTCTTCACATCTCAAATGACCAAACCAACCGAAATCTGAAACTTCAGGAATTTATCCTACCCAATAGAACTTGGGATTTATCTAAGCTCAAAATCTATCTACCCGATCATATTATTAATATTGTTAAAGCCTCCCCATACCAACTAACCCCTTTCCTGATGAACCTATCTGGGGACCCAACCCCACAGGTTCGTTTACAGTAAAGTCTGCCAACTGGCTGGCTCACAACCTCCCCCAAAAATATCAAAAATGGCCACATTAGTGGATCTGGAAACTCGACATTCCACCCAAACTTAAGATTTTCATGTGGCAAATTTGCCATAACAGTCATGGGGTCAGATCTACTCTTGCTCACCGCAAAATTATTCCCTTCAACCACTGCGGCTTATGTCATAGTGAAGAAGAAACCATGAGCCATCTTTTTGGCAAATGCACTCAGCTGAACCCCCTATGGCGCATCCACGAGCTTCGAGAATGGATTCCATCCATTCTAATTCATGACTCACTCTTTATGACTCTCTCAAATCTTCGGGCCAATAACACCTCCTTGTGTCGTTTTATCTACCTTCTTTGGACCATTTGGAAAGAAAGAAATGCTATCATTTTCCGTAATGAATCTCTTAACGTTCACCGATATTCCACAAAGAAAAATTCCTATCATTAGAATGGTGCCTTAGGAACGCGGTTGATGACTGCATCTCCTCGGGCACCCCTTTCTCTACCTCCTCCCTCTCTCATCCATCCCACCAGGTGTCTCCAACATCAATTCTTGTGGCGTGGGAGCCACCTCCCACCCACCATTTCAAATTAAATTTCGACGGGTCAGTTCGTAACTCCTCCGCAGCAGCTGGCTTCGTCATTAGAGACCATTGCAGCAACGTACGTACAACTACGACCATCAACCTCGGCAACACACAAGTTTTTGTGGCTGAGGCTATGGCTCTCCATCATGGTATTCGAAGTGCACTTCAGGTAAACATATCCGACATCATCATTGAAGGCGACAATCTCCTTGTCATCAACTCCGTCAAAGGTATTTGGTCCCCCCCTTGGCAGATTCAGCATCTCATCCTGGACATCAAGATCCTACTCCAAAACTTCAACTCCTGGACTATCCGACATATTTACCGGGAGGCAAACAAGGCAGCGGATTGGGTTGCTAATGTTGGTCACCTTATCCAGCATCAGTTTTCTTTTCATGTCTGTAACCAGACAGCTTTTCACACCATTATTGTAAACGATAAGGTTGGAGCTCCCCTCGTGCGGAGGGTCTCCTAACCTATTTTCTTCTTACCTTCTAAAAAAAATTAATTAGGCTTGTAACTTGTTTAATGGTTTGGACGGGCATATCATGTATTAGAGTTAAGACAGGGGTCAAGCACATCTTCTATCAACTTCTTTAATTTTCTATTCATCATAAAATGAGTACATTTTATTTATATAACTACAATTTCGAAGACCCATCTCTTTTATAAATACGGTTTATCTCTATTCTATAAGTGAAGAAAAGGGGTCACCCAAAAATCGACATTAATTTTTTTAAATCCCTATTATAATGGCACAATTATCCGCCTCCATGTTTAAATGTTTTTAGAGTTTTAATTTTTTTTTTTTAAAAAAAACACCCTAAACAAATTATGAATTCTTCCTCTTCTCCCTTCCAATATTTATTACTTCCTCTGTTTCTTTTTACTTGCAACCGTTTGACTTTCACGCTTGCCAATAAATATTTTCAACCATCAATATCTTTAATTACCGAAGTAAAATTATAAAAATAGATATTTGGAAAATACGCATTGAGACGAATCTAACAAGATCCCACATGAATATGTTTTTCCTTCACTATAAATCACCAAAGATAAACTGAGTGGAGTTTGTGAATAGTGTAAAAGTCAAACCGTTGCAAGTAAAAAGAAACGGATGAAATATATTTTTATTCATAAATTTACACAGTTGGTTTTGTAAGGAACCGCCTACTTTATTTTAATTTAAAATTAGACAGGGCCTCAGCCCAATATTAACAAGAGTACAGACCATCTTTCTGAATATAGTGATGACCAGTTTAATCTATTTAAGGAGCAATTTAATCTATTCAGTGACCGATTTTATCCACTCAGTAATCACATTCTTTATACCATTTAATGACTAGTTTAATCCATTTACTGACTTGTTTAATCCATTCGGTAAAACTGTCGGGTTATTTTTTAAAATTGCTTGTTGTAGTTCGAGATTCAAAGGAAAACAAAGGAAGGAGAAGAGGAGAGATGACTAAGATGGTGCGTGCGAGATGTCTAGGGATAGTGTTGGTTGGAATGAGATAATATAGACCTGTTAGGAGAATATAGACTTGAGTTTATCTAATTTTATGTTAAAATTAGACCGCATATTATAATAATTTGTGAACTTTATATGTTTCGGCATGCATTGCATGCATACAAGACTATTTATTTTTATCAAAAGAGACACATTTAATAAAAAAAAGCAAGTGATTATAAGTTAATTGTGACATTACAGTACAAACTACAATTAAAATCCTGCAAATAAAAATTGACACTATAGGGCTGAACTATTAGCGGTTTTCTTTAATAGGTACCAACTTTTAATATTCCAGTGGGGGGGCCCAAGTATACCATGACCCATATTTGCGTGGACCCAGCAGGTAATTTAACCTGCTACTTCAGGTTAATGAAGTCACGTGATGATTAAATGAGCACATGACTTTAAAAAACCACCCCACCGGCCCACCCTATATTTTCTAACTCAATCCTCTCTGTTCTTCATTTCTCCTTCTCTCTGTTCTTCATTTCAATGGCATCTGCTAATGAATAGTAAAATGCATGTACGATTTTTGAGATGCTAGCTCATCAGAATCATCAATTGGGCTCAGATTTTTGAGATTAAAATCGTAACTTAAACAACAACACCATCAAATTTAACAACACCACCACCTACCGTCGTCTTCTGGAGTATTTGTAGTGGTGCTGGTGTTGCTTCCCGCCGCTCGTCCTTATTGTTGTTAGTTGGTGCGTGGCTTTCAATTGAATTTGAATAAATGAGATTTATTGAATTTGATTTTTTTTGTTGTGGGGAAATTTGGGTTTGAGATGAGAGAGAATGGGTGGGGGTAGATTAATGGGTAAAGGATGAAGAAGGAGAAGGGTGGAGGAAGAAGAGGGAGAAGCAAGTTAAAAAAAACGGTGGGGTGGACATTAGAGTCACGCCAGGTAACAACCTGTCGGGGAGAATATCCGGCGGAATTTCTTCGATACTTGGCGTTCTCGACCTTTCTTACAACAACTTTTCCGGCCAAATTCGGCGAAACCAAAACCCACCAATCATCAACCCCTACAATCCCCATTTATGTCCCCCCAATTTCAACCCTCAAACGACCCATTTGACCCTCAAATTCCTCCATCTAATCATCCATTAGAAGAACTAGAGATAGAATAGAGTGATAAAACAAGAACAAAGTTAAAATGAAGAGGAACCCATGAATCGAAAAAACAAGAGCGAAGTTGAAATTCATCAGTTTTCCGGCGGTTGCGAGTGAAAAGGGTGGTCGAAACTGTCGAAAAGAAGGTGGGGACGGTGGTTAATTTTAATTTTCAAAGGGAGGAGAGAGAGAATTTCAATCAAAAGGGAATCTGGGAGTGAGGTTAATTTTACTTTGCAGATCACATATGAGCAACATTAAAAATAAAAGATTCAAACGAAATGGAATAAGCCTGATTCTCCTAGTACATGATTCAGTTTCACCATTTTTGTTAATCAGAAACATCAACTGAAGCATTATTGTTGGAGATGTAGTTCCTTTAATGTTTAATTTTATTAAAACTGGGACCCACTCACTGCATATGACTGCCTTAGCCAGTTTTCAGAAGCGGGCCCATGCAAATATGGGCCACAGATATCTTGGGCCCCCATTTGGAATATTGAAAGTTTGTCCCTATTAAAGAAAACCGCTAATAGTTCAGCCCTATAGTGTCAATTTTTCCTAAAAATAACTTACACGGGCAAAAATCTAAAAATGTACCACCAAATGGCTATTAAGGCGGAAAAATAAAAAATTTGACTAGTTAAGCGGGAAAAGGAGGAATGCCTATAAATAGGTTATGCGCGTTGAATTCGGATTAATGGGTTAAAATTCGACCTATTTATAGAAATGAGTTATACCTGCTGTTTTTGGGTTAAAATTTTTGGACCCAAACCTAACATGCTTGATTTTGTGTCATGTTAGCTTTTACCAGCCTAATAATAAGCGAATGTAGGTGTTGTGCGAACGTGTAAATTGGTTGATGTTTTCACAATAGAACATATAAAATCTTCCTAAAAAAAGCCTTCCACCTTACCCTTTAGGTTAGATTATGAGCTTCTTTTTAAGTTACGAGTAATTACTTGAACATGAACAGTGGGTCCAAGTAAAAGAAATGGGAAAGGTGGTAAGGTGGGGCCCACAAAGGACATTTAAATGGATTCCCTCGTTGCCACGTCATGTCAGAGTCAAAATTATGGAGATTGCATCTCATACGTGGCATTCCATTGTGAAGGGTTTGTACTTTGTTGTTTAACCTTAAATTAAACGCTCAACGATTCGTCACGTGATCCCCATCAGTCAAACACGGCAATGGCACCTGGGTTTCCCATTACATGCTATTTCCGCTCTCACCGATGGCGCGTGCTACTGCGTTTTACGAGTTGTTCTTGGGGGTACCTCATTCTCTACGTCGGCAACTTTGTCATATTCTTCTTGATTTCGTAATGGATGCTGAACTGGATTTTTGTTTATAGACTAGGTTGTCTAGTGTCAAAAACTCAATAATAACATTTGGATTAACACTGTTTGAGTGTATGTTCGGTAACGTTTTCGCTAAAAACAGTAATATAAATGGAAGTAGTAAGTCGGACTTTGCTAGATGGGTGTGAGGTTGTGAGCACAGGTAAGAGTAAAGGTACATAGAGGACTGGCCCAATGTCCATTTAACATCAAATAAAAGTTAACTTCATCTAATTAAACAAATACATACATTTGACAATCTTCTCCACTCTCTTGCTTTCCATTGCTCAGCCGACTGGCTTAGGTATTAGAGAGGATTTGTCCGAAAACCCCCCGGATTAGTCTTTTTGTTTTGCATGTAACAAGTCCATTTGAAGATTTGGTCCAGCAATCATCAAACTCACACGCATTTAGCAAAGTTCGACTTGCTACTTCCACCCACATTACTATTTTTAGCGGAAACAATTAATATGTATAATGTCAAAAAAACTTGAATAGATCAGGTGAACAAAAATCTCTTGTACACCAGATATGTAGGTTAGATTCAGTTTTTTATTTGTTATAGAAAGTTTTCATTTATAATCCGTTTTTATGACTTAGTCACCTTTTGCATAATCAATTCTTATAATATAATCATATTTCCTATAATCAGTTTTTGTATGATAAGTCACTTTTTTTTATATAATCAGTTTTTCTATGATATAGTCGGTTTTTATTGATTTAGTCAGTTTTTTTTTGTGATATAATCATACAAAAACCATATCATACAAAAAATAACCACTTCCTCCGTCTATTTTAAATGGAACGTAGGGCGTTAACATGGGGATTTAGGAGAGGAGAGAGATAGAGAGAAAGAAAAAGATGGACCAATGTGATGAGGAAAGCGATAGAGAGAAGTGAATACCAAATAAAATAACGTTTCATTTATTCTGAAAGGGCCTAAAATGGTAAGTGTTTCATTTAATTTTAGAAAAGATAAAGTATAACATTGAAAAATAACTATCCGATCCAAAAACTAACTACATACAAAATTGACTGTATCATATAAAAACTTTGATTATATAAAAGGTGATTATATCATAAAAAAGCTAACTATATCAAATAAAATTTACTGTATCAAATAAAAATTGATTATATAATATGATACTTGGTGCACAGTAAGTTATTGTGCATTGGGTCCATTCGCTGATATGCATATATAGCCAATTAGCCACAGAGTTGCCAGGTAGGAAGAGCATAATACCAACCTGAGGCGCGTAGAATACCCAATTTTTTAAAAAAAGATGAAAGAAAGGAAAGAGCTGCGATGCATCTAGTCTACTCCCCTCCTAACTCCCATCACTGCAAACCCAACGTGTGGTCGGCGGTGACAATATCCTTCGTTAAATATCTGTTGCTCACCTATTCTCTTTTCTTTCAGAGCTATACATAACAATCTTAAAGCTGCTTTATTTCTTATTTTGAAACTCCTTCAAATTCCAACATACCCTTTTTGTTTGTTTTTCAAACAAATTTTATTTCAGTCAAAATCCTTCAACATCAGCATTTGACTATTGTTCGTCTACTTTTGCTCCAATTTCAGGTCCAATTTTTTCTCTCAATCTTTTCCCATTTACTTTAATTTTGTTTCCATTCTTGCTGCCTTGGTGTTTGTTCTGATGAATGAGATGTTGGAAATATGAGTTTAGGATTGAAATTTGAGGTACTCATGCTATTTATGTTATTTTCAGGTTTTGTGCTTTTGTTTGTTCTGGGTAGTGATTGTTTTGCTAATTGCATGGAAAAGTTTCTGAAAAAGGTTGAAATTTTCAATTAGGAATTGGGTTCTGTTTTTAAGTTTAGCTAGTATATTTATTTAGTATTCATTTATGTAGTAAATTGAGTTCAATTCTTTGAATAGAGAATCTTATGCAGCTAAAGCTTTGTTTTTTAGAATTAAAACAGAGTGAATAAATCAAAATTTATCAAGAAAATTGTTCTTTTATCAATACCCAAATGGTTGTTTCTGTAAAATATGTGCTTTTGATTTTTGGGTATTGATTGTTTTGTGAACTTATCCACATAATTGGTTTTTTTTTTTTTATATAAGACTGTATTTTTTATTCATTTGATTGTCGAATTGGCCAAATTTTGTTGAAGATAATGCTTTTTTTTTTTGGATAAAGGAAATTGTTAGGGTGAGGGATGAAAGCTATATCTCTTAGATTCAACTAATCCTGTGGATGCTCTTTAAACTTTACTATTTCTGTGCTAAAAGTTAGATACGAATTCTTAGTATTGAACATATTTGGTAAATAATTCCTGAAATTGGATGAGATGTGTTCATACTTCCTTGGGTGGGATACTGGGATGGTAATAAGTATTGGTTAAATTGGAAATCTGAGAACAAATTAAATGAGGTTTTGCTGGGTGTATGTATATGGCAAGGAGTATGTAACTACTGTCTACTACCATTTAGCTATTAAATTGTGCATGTTATGTTGGGAGATGGATTATGAATCTTGGTTTATTCATCGTCTTATAAGAGTTGAGATTCATATGAGATGAGAGCTTCATCATCTTGAGTGGTTTGGATGCGACAATAAGAGAAAATGGAGCAGATAAAAAATGGAGAGGAGGAGCGAATAAAAGCACGGTTCTCTTCTACTAGAAGCAAAAGTGGTATATACTAGTTGGTAGTGATGATTGGAGAATGTAGACATGTTCAAGTCCTGTAAATATTTGGGAGAGAGATCTTAGGCGAAAAGGGGATAAATCATAAATGATTTTGGCTTTTAACTTTCTTTCAACTCCTAGTCCGTTTTAAAAGCTAGAAAGCTATTTTTTTCTCTTATTTTCTTTTCATCATAATCTCCCAAAGGGGCTAAAACATAACATCTAACTACCCATCTAATGTCTTCCTTGAGGCTCCACCTATGACAAGGCATACCTGTTGGGAAAATGAATGGACTGTTAGGAAAAAGAGGAGGGAAGTTAGACAAAGCATGTTTCCCTTCAGGACCTAATGTTTTCCTGTAGATTTTCTCATGCCAAACCTGCCTCAATCAAAGCAGTTACCCTTAGGCCTTAGTGCTATCTACTCAGATTTGGGTACTTTTGTCATACACTGGTACATATCCAAGTGTTTGACTAGGCCATCTTATTAAAAGCTTCCATGATTTTGGCCTAAAATGAAGTGTCAGAGTGTCCATACCAATGTCGGAGTGTCGAGGTTCCTACGTGGTTACCCGAAGTATAATGAAGAGTCCAGTAGCATAGAATTACTGTAAGTTTCTTGAGCTGGGGTTTTGCTTTTGTGTGTCCATGTTATTAGATGGTTATAATCCATCAGCTTTAGTGTCATTTCAGAACTCCTAAGTTATCTTAGTGCACATCATTTATGGGCCTATGCTGTTATTCTGCTTCTGTAAATTTGTATTGGGGAGCAGGAAAACAATTAACATTGCAAATGATTTGCTTGTATTGCATGTCAAAATTTTCATCTTCTGCCACAATAGTACTATGAATCTGGTTTGTGCTTTATGTCAGTGCACAGTAACTGAAATTTTCTTGATTTTTTGTGTAGTTCTCATCTTTATTTGGCAATTTCGAATGAACAATACGATTATTGAAATCGATTCGCAAAAGTAACCTAGCTCTTCGTACAGAAAGCTTGTCATCCTTAATAATACTGTGTACATCTCTTTGTAGAGTGTTCAATTCTGATGATCTTTCAGTATGTTTATTAAATATGTTTCCTTATTATTACAGGCTGGTATTGGAGATTGCAGGAAGATATAGAATCAGAGGGCTTTCTTGTACCTAATTAAGTGAACCCTATAGTTACTGGTAATTCATACAGGAGCTGTAGCTAATGCTATAGCATGGATTCACACAAGCTTTTTGGATACAATACCACTGGTGCCGACTCGTCCTATATGACTTCACAGCATACTTCTTCACCGATTCCAAACAGGTTATTTGGACCACTGAAGTTCCATTTTAGAAACTCTCCAATCTCACCATTCTCCACTCACTTTGAATGTGAGACAGCCACTACGTTGACAGATAGCCGAGAGCATCACAGCTCGAGTGAGAGTCTCTCAGGAAAAAGCCTTTCTTGTAATTCACTCCTTGAAACTAACAGTTACCATCAGAGGTTAAACTCAAGCCCTTCAGAAGATTCCCGTCAGAGTCCTGTTCCACCCACTACTAGCGGGACTCTGTTTTCTCAAAATTCAGATTATGAAGTAAACATAAAGCATGCATTGCAGGAGCTAGAGACTGTTCTTATGGGTGATGAAGCAACTGGAGGAGGAAGCCGGTATTCCCATATCCCAGGTCAAAGATCGGGGTCCTGGAATAGGGACCCACAGAGCTCTCACGGGGCCCAACTTCAGTCATCATCCCCTTCTGGGGAAAGAAGATCGGAGGATGAAGGGCAGAGTGAGAAACGACACAAAGCCATGGAAGAAGAAATCGTGCAGCTTAAAATTCCATCTGGTAATCTGAAAGAGTTACTGATTGAATGCGCGAGGGCATTATCAGATAACAGATTGGATGATTTTGACAAATTAGTTGAACAAGCAAGGAAAGAGGTATCAATTTCTGGACAGCCAATTCAGCGGCTTGGTGCTTATATGATTGAAGGGCTAGTAGCAAGGAAAGAATCTTCTGGAAATAACATCTACCGAGCTCTTAGATGTAAAGAGCCTCTTGGAAAAGATTTGCTTTCTTTCATGCACATACTTTATGAAATATGTCCTTACCTCAAGTTTGGTTACATGGCTGCAAACGGAGCAATTGCAGAAGCCTGCAGAAATGAGGACCGCATTCATATCATAGATTTCCAGATTGCTCAGGGGACCCAATGGTTGACTCTCTTGCAAGCCCTGGCGGCAAGACCTGGTGGGGCCCCACATGTGCGAATAACTGGTATTGATGACCCGGTTTCTCAGTATGCTCGAGGTGCCAGCTTGGAGGCAGTTGGGAAACGGTTAGCATCACTCTCGGAGAAATACAATATATCCGTCGAGTTCCATGCAGTACCCGTATTTCTACCTGATGTCACACGGGAAATGCTCGACGTGAGGCCTGGGGAAGCTTTGGCAGTTAATTTCCCTTTACAGCTTCATCACACTCCTGATGAGAGTGTCGATGTGAACAACCCAAGGGACGGTCTCCTTAGAATGGTGAAATCACTTGGTCCTAAGGTAACCACTTTGGTAGAGCAAGAGTCAAATACCAATACTACCCCATTCTTGACTAGGTTCACAGAAGCTTTGAGTTACTACTCCGCGATGTTCGAGTCTATTGATGTGACGATGCCAAGGGATAGGAAAGAGCGAATAAACGTGGAGCAGCATTGCTTAGCAAAGGACATCGTGAATGTCATCGCCTGTGAGGGAAAGGAGAGGGTGGAGCGTCACGAGCTTTTGGGTAAATGGAAGTCAAGGTTTACTATGGCGGGATTCAAGCAGTACCCTTTGAGCTCATATGTGAACTCAGTGATAAGAGGATTACTTAGATGTTACTCTGAACACTATACGTTGGTGGAGAAAGACGGCGCTATGCTTTTAGGTTGGAAAGATAGGATGTTGATTTCAGCTTCAGCTTGGCATTAATCATACAGATAGGAAGAACAACAGAGATAAGAGACAGAAAACTAAGATAGGTACTTTTTTTTTCTACCCTTTCGTTAATTTCTAAATTCTTTTCGCTGAGCAATGATTGTGAGTTGCTAAATAAGATGGATTTTGTAACTTCTCACCATTGTTGTTCTGTGAAGAGATTTCATTGTATGTAGCTACTTTGTGAGCAGGCTTTAAAATGTTCAGGGGACTAACATATATGAGAAATAATAGTTTGTTGTATAACGATTTAGGATTTAGCAAGATTTGTTTTCATTCATTTATTTTCACATAAAGACTTAAAGAGTAGTAGTTATGATGATACTCCGTAGTAATCAGAGCTTGATTAGTTGTGTGTGCAACTTCATGATCCTTGGCTGACAGCTTGACACTTTTTGAATATTGTGAATTACTTTCTCCGTTTATTTTACTTGTAACGGTTTGACTTTTACACAATTTACAAACTCCACTTAGTTTATCTTTGGTTATTTATAGTTAAGGAAAAACATATTCATGTGGGATTTTGTTAGATTCGTCTCAATGCATATTTTCCAAAAATCTAGTTTTTATGATTTTTAATTATCGGTAATTAAAGATATTAATGGTTGAAGTTATGCATTGCCAAGCGTGAAAGTCAAATGGTTGCAAGTAAAAAGAAACGGAGGAAGTATTAATTTATTTTCTTCCCGAAAGTGTTGGGTGTACAGAGCCATTAATGACACTGACATGGACAAGATTAGATTCAAGGTCTTGGATAGTAGTATGAATCAAGCTAGTTAATGTCTACAATATTTTGTGTAATACAGATACTCTCCTCCTTCCAAGAGCCACGCATAGGAACCCTCCTGAAACACAACTAAGCTAGGCAACCAACCTTATTGATAACAATATATACTTGATATCAACATAAGTAAAATGATTAATTAAACAATATTAATTTTTTGTTGTTGTTGAAATATTCAACAATGGAGTATAAAATCTATCTAACACATAGTGCTTGAAATCAAGAACAAGTACGCATACCATTTAGAAAGACCACAAGGATGATGCACTAAGACTTCTAAGCAGGCCCGATCCTGAGGGTTGTCCAGAGGGGCAACTGCCCAGTGCCCAAAGAAGAAAAGGGTCCAGTTTTTTTGAAGGAGTTTAAATAAAAGAAAGTAACAACAATTATATGCAACAAACACTAGTTTGGTTTGATGGTTATTTGTATGTTATTTCACCCACAAGACTTGAGTTCAAATCCCATGAAATACAAAGTTTGTTTTTTTAACATTTCTTTTTACAGTTTTCTTCTTTAATTCATCTTCAAAATTCCTTTACATGTAAGGTAATTGCTTTTACATTTTAGTTCACTTCTTTTTACATTTTTCTATATTCATTTTAAAAATTTCTTTATTTCTTTTAAACATTAGCGTTAGTCTACTAGTATTGTACTTCAAATATGTTGACTTTTTTTTTGAGGGGTCAAATATATTAGACTTAATTTTATATTTTTTAACATCATACTAATATGCTATGGATTAATAAGTTTTAGCTTCAAATTAATATTTAATTTCTCCTTATTTCACCTCAAGTACCCGTGTCGGAACCTCGACACTCGGACATGGGTGGGACACTTGGACACTTTCTTTGGGGCGCGGCCAAAAAATTGAAAAAGTTCCAAAAAATAGCCGAGTCATACATCGGACATGGGTACTCAAGTCTGAGCAACATAGCTTTACATAAAATACTATACTTACTCTAAAAAAAATTATTGTTGGTGGTGAAATCCTAGCTCCACCACTACCTATATGGCTATATATAAGAGGCCTTAAATTTCTATTTCGTCCCGGACCTACAAAATGTCAGGAACAGCCCTGCTTCTAAGCGAGATCTCATGGTGAAGACGGAACTCGCAAACCAGTCCATATCTTAAAAGAGTGAACATTGGTTTTTTTTTCAACACTCAAGTTGTTCTCAACAACGATATATAATTTCACATTAACCTTACATATAAGTCTAGTACTTCAAATTTATTTAACAAGATCATGAATAGGAATACTCATAGTCAATAAGTGTTCACCGCCCCAGGACCGGAACCGCCTGGACCGGTGGACCGGAATCTGGAAAAAACAAGTCCATATCTGGAATTTTTCCGGTCCGGTCCGGTTTTGGACCGGAATCTTTATTATTTTTAAAAAAAATCTTTTTAATTTGATTTAAAAATATTTATAAAATATTCCTAGAGTTAAATTTCTAACTTTTTACTACCTCTTGAAAACATATAAACTTTTTTTTTACTAAAAAATCAGAAATTCCGGTCCACTGGTCCGGACCAGAATTTTCCGGGTTTGGACCGGACCGGACCGGAAACCCGGAATCGGGAGTTTCTTCGGACCGAGAACCGGACCGGAATCTTCGGTCCGGTCCGATCCGGTCCAAATTTCGGTCCGGTCCGATCCAGTGGAGTACCACCTCAAATTCCAGGGGTTTTTCGAGGGTTCTAATCCTAATACCAACAATAAATTGGAGATTACTCTTTGTGCTGTTAAGTGTCACTGCTACAAAAATGTCAATCTGCGTCCCTCGATTTGCGTCGAACCTAAAGACAAACGACGCAAATATTGAAATTTCGTCGGTTCCCTATTAGCACCTGACACAAATTATATAAAGCAAGAAAACAAAATTCAAATTTGCGTCGGACATTGTGTCCCATCCGATGCAAATAAATGATTTACGTCGCATCTTGTAGGTCAGCCGACGCAGATAAGAGTTCGAAATAATAATAAATACTTTTTAATCTGGGTCGGATGTCGTGGTATGTGCGACACAGATGAGCATATGTTTATTACCCAAACCGTTCATTCTTATATTTCTTAACCCACCCTCTCTAACCAATCTCTATACAGTAACCGCACCTTTCCATCTCCCCCTCTCTCCCTCTCCCACCCACCCACTAATCTCTCTCAGTCAGTCGTCGTTCTCCCTCGCTCCCACTAATCTCTTTCACCCGCCGGTCTCCCTCCCTCCCGCTAATCTCTCTCTGTTGCCGTCAGACAACGAAAGAACTGAGCGGCGACTTCACCTCATTTGCGTCCTTTTCACTCGCCGGTAGACATGCGTTCCTACGACGACTTCAGATACTTCGCTTTGAATTTCAAAGGTTTGTCAACTTCTCTCTAATCTTCAATTTTCAGGAAATTTTTGTTCTTTTTAGTTAGATTATGGGTTTATTTGCTATTTGTATCAGATCTTGTTAAAAATTAAGATCTAATTTTCTCATGGGTTTCTCTAGGGTTTCGGTTTTTTGCTCTTTTTCTTCCAAGATCTGGTTGCTTAATTTTCAGAAAATCTATAATCTTCGAATTTGCTCAAAATTAAGATCTAATTTCTCATGGGTTTTCTTTTGGGTTTTCGGTATTTTTGCCATTTTTTTCCAAGATCTGGTTGCTAACCTACAAATTTACAACTCCTAAATCTCCATGTATACTAATTTCAGAGTTTTCGTCCCCTAAAAAAAAGTTTTGTCATTTTTTAGGCAAAAAAAAATTGGTTTGTTATTCTCGAAAATTTCTACTGAATTTTGGATAAATTTTGGTTAGATTACTATTTTTTTATAAATTTGCTACTGAATTTTGTGCTTAATTTTAGTTATATTTAGAAAGTGTGTTCAACTATAGTCAGTTTGTTACTGAATTTTGGGTTTATTTTTGTGTTATATTGTTGATAAATGTATGTAGCTTATATGCTTAAAATACATTACAGTTTGCCCCTTTCAAAGAACGCCAGTTGAGGGAGAATAATGGAAGACATGCGTGCAACATTAGATTTGAAGTGAATACAAACATACAAATATGAGCTCTATTATGGACAGTGAAGTGAAGACATTAGATTTAGGGCTGATTATTTTTACTCGAGAAACTTGAAATTCATTTCAATTGTATGATTTCATATATGATGATTTGAGTTTGAATGTATATTTTCATGAAATTTGCCCAAAGATTTCATATATTAGATTTAGAGATGATTATATTGCTTACTAAACTGGTTTGTATTTACATTTTTTTTTGATAAAAAATGTCAATCTGCGTTGGAGAAACCCCAATATATTTTTTTTAATAAAAAATGTCAATATGTGTCGGATAGTGTACCCCTCTAACGCAAATCTAATTCATTTTATGTCAACTTTATAATGGCATCTTTTAAAGTCTAAATATGATCATTGGCGTCGGATGATGCCCCATCCGACGCAAATCCCTCCTCCCCCACATGAGGCATGTGCGTCGGACTTTGCTTGCCGTCCGACGCAAATAGCCTAAAATCTGCATCGTTTCCTAATCCGACGCAGATCATGTATCCCAAATTTGCGTCGAGACCTGTGGTGTCGAACCCATGTCCGACTCAAATGGGGGTCTGGCATCCGACGCAAATCACTGATTCTCTACTAGTGTGTTGTACCGAACCTTTGAGCAGGCTTGGCCTGCAGGCGAGTAGCCTAACAGGATTGGTCTTCGAGCCAATTATCTCTCATGTAAGTGTTGCCTTTGAAATCGACGAAGAAGAAGATTTGGAAGTTCGGGCGGGTGACTTATCTTCCACGCTCACTGCCTCATTTTTGGTGTTTGCCCGGGCAGGCATGAACATTGATTTCGGTTTTCGTGATTTTTGGTAATTTTTTCAGTTTTTGAGATATTTCCTAATTTAATTGACGGCCATTGCTCATAATAATTTAGGGTTTTCTTAAGGTTATTAGGGTTCTATATGTCCTACGAAAGGACCCTATTGGGTAATTAAAACCTCTAAACCTTTTGTAAGACTCCTTGTAATCCTTTAAGTTTATCCAGTATATAGAAAAGCTCCCGAATCCCCCAGCTATGGACTAGGTCACATTGGTCGAACCACGTAAATCCTTGTGTCTTTTGTTCATTTTTTTATTGCTTTCTCCCTTATACTCCCTCTGTTTTTTACCATTCTCACTTGGAATCTTGACACTATTCATACTTAGAGAGAATCTTCTAATTTTTTTTTCAATTTGATAGGCGTGTCGCGCACCTAACAAAAATAAATAACCTAACTAACCTCCTAACTATGTAGTAGGGTAAGTCAGGGTCGATCCCATAGAGAGAAAGTTGTTCTATGATTAGCCCTTAAATAATGGTAAGACTAAAGGAGATTAATATAAAGAATAATGGTGGAATAAACTATACTAATCAATATCAAAATAAAAGACTCTAAAGTTAAGTATCCCCACTAACATGAATTAATACAATAATAACTCCAACCCCAAACTAATCATTTAAATGCTCACAAGGAAAAGTACACCCTATAAAATACCATAAACCTCTCCCGGGTATCTATGACTTCTCTAATATGCACTCAAGCCTACTCCCGTGGAATCATGCAAATTAAAGACATTAAATGCGACACTCTAACTTCCTAACAATCTATTCTACCTACTCCCTGTGGAGAATTTTATATCCTTAATTGAAATACCCAAATCCGTCAAAACCCAACTCCCTTTGTGATCAAGTCAATGGAATCATAACAATACTAATTATCCCTAATCTAGTATTGGAATATGCACAATCAATTAAGCAAGAACAATTAAACAATTAATTTGGGAATTTAAAGGCATAATCATGAATCAATTCATACTAGGGTTCAACTTAACAATAGATAAAAGAACTACTCAAGCATAATTGAAATAAATAAAGAAACTAGAGAAGAATAATTACAATTCATAATAATTAACAAAGAGAAAAAAGAGAAAATAAATACTTGAATTAATGGAAGAAAGGTAGAGTCTTGGAGAACAATGAAGATCTACAAGTTTCTCTCTCTAACTTGTCTCTCTAAAAACCCTAAAAAGTGTATACAATAAAACTCTCCCCGTCATTCAACAAATAAAAGTGTATTTATATCTCCCAAAATAACAAAACTGACGAAATAGGACGCGCTACGGAGCAGACCAACACGGACGTGTCAATAATGATACGGACGTGTTGACCTGCTACTACATAAATATCTTACGACAAAAAAGCTACTGTCTCGAAGAAACCAAAGTGACGCGGACGTGTCATAAGTGACACGGACGTGCTGTCCTGTAATCGTCAGATTCTCCAGCTCAACTTCGAACAGATATAACTTTTGCTCCAGAGCTTTGTTTGGTGCATGTAATATATCGTTGGAAAGCTCTTCAAGTCCAGTTTCCAACCCAATTGGAATCACCTCATTATCATATTTGTGTTAAAATTTATGAGTAAAATGGTGCAGAGGTGTCATATTTCGCACAAGTACACAAAGTCCTTTGTATCTTCTTCAATTCCAATCCGTTTTGGGCACATGATATATCTTTTTGAAGGTCATACAAGTGTCTTGATCATCATGTCCTTAAAAAGGAGTCTAAATTAACAGAGATTAAATTAAAAGGCCAAACAACCCGTGAAAGCACCGTAGCTTATAAAAAGGGACCTAAATATGCATAAATGCAATGTAAATGCTCTAATACTACATGAAAATGCACCCTAATATGCAACTAAATGATGTTAGAATATGCACTTATCACAATATATAAGAAAAAATATAGTCATGTAGGGTCTTGTTTGATTCGTCTCAATTAGTACTTTATTAATATTCAATCGTTATAATTTTTACTAATATATAATGGAAGATATTTAAGTTCAAAGATGTGCATTGGGAGACGCGCACAGGAAAGTGAGAAAGATAAAAGAACAGAGGGAGTATTTTATTATTGACTATTGTTCCGCATTAAATCAAACACAACACCGTCCTAATATTTAACATTTGGTATTAGAGCTTGGTTTTGGGGTATTCATAGAAAGTTTGATTTTTGTTTTTTATCATGTCAACAATGAAATTCGATATTGAGAAGTTTTATAGGCAAGTGAATTTTGGCGTATGGCAATTGAAGATGAAAGACATCTTAGTTCAAGGTGTTTGTAAGAAGGCTCTTGACAATGTCTCCAAAAAGCCCGCGGCTATTTCCATGAAGTAGGAGGATATGAATTTGAAGGCTCTATCTGCGATTTAACTTTCTCTCTCTAATGAAGTTTTGAGAGAAGTTGCTATGGAGACTACTGCAGCAGGTTTGTGGTTAAAGTTGGAGTCACTTTATATGACTAAAAGTGTCACCAACCGTCTACTACTCAAAAGTAGACTTCAAGATCTTTGCCCAGAAGAAGCACTATTGGAAAAAAGCCCAATCGCTCCGGTCAAATTGGGCTTATCTGCTCCGAAAATGGACCGGAGCGGTTGGGCCCACAACGATTCACGAAATTTTACCTATCCGGTTTTGAACCGGGTCAGTTAACCATTAACTGATCCGGTTTTGAACTAAACCGGATCAGTTAACCATTAACTGATCTGGTTTTAAGGTGAAAACCGGAGCAGTTGGGTTGAAATTCATGTCAAAAAAAAGGTGCATACCTACAGGTTGCGGATCTGCAATACATTTCACGTCTCACCTTATACATAGAAACAATCCAAAATTATATACAAATTCTAACATACAAATTATCAACTGTACTCAAATTCTAACATACAAATTACCAACTGTACTCAAAATATATAACAAGTAACAACACATATATATACAAAAATAATACATTATACATAGAAACAATCCGAAATTATACAAAATACATATATATGAAAACTAAACATAAATACATAGAAATAACATTTTAATATAAATACAGAAAATTATACAAATACACAAAAATAACAATTTAACATATACAGAAAATTACAATATATATGAAATTTACCACTTATACAATATATAGGAAGTTAGAAAACGAAGAAACTAAAAAACACTACCCAAATAAAACGAAAAAAAACGAAATTTAAGAGCTGGAACAAAAAATCAAACGAAAATGGAAGTGAAAAAAATTGAAACGAAACTGGAAGTTAAAAAAAAATGAAAAAAAAACCTACACCCAAAACCAGATCCAAAAACTAAATCCCAAATAAAACAAAAAAACTCCGGTAAAAAAAAAACGAAAAAACGAAAAAAAAAACCAACACCCAAAACCAGATCCAAAAACTAAATCCCATAAAAACTCAAACGAACCCAATTTCTTGTGTGCCGCTAATGGTGGCCATTTCGCTGATGGTGGCCGTTTGTTATTGGTCTTCGCTAATGGTGGTCGTTTTGCTGATGAATGACGAAACACTAGGGTTCGAAAATTAGAGAGGAGAGGGGAACGAGAGATGCGGTTGAGACGTCGGTGGTGGTGTTCACTGTCGGCGGTGTCGACGAGGCGAGGCGAGGAGGAGAATGAGAGGGTGTGAGAGAGGGTATGCGACGTTGGTGTTTTAGCGTTGACAAGATTTGGTGGTGGTGGTGGTTGAACGTGAGGGAGGAGGAGATAGAGCAGAGGAGAGACGGCTGAAGGAGAGCAGAGGGAAAAAAAACCTACGTGAGGAGTGAGTTGAGAGAGGGAAGAACGAGATAGGGTGTGCGTGGGATTCATGGTTTTTATTAAGGCCCAGCCCACTAACTGATCCGCATCCTAAACCACCGGATACATTAGCCCAATAACTGATCCGAGCCCTTTTCCAACCGGATCAGTTGTGCTTAACTGATCCGGTTTAGGATAAACCGAATCAATTTTTGTGTGACATTTGATGTTTTTTCCACTAGTGAAGGTAAACCGCTCGAGTCTCATTTAGATGAGTTCTTTTGTATAATTATGGATTTGCAAAATATCGATGTTAAGATCGATAATGATAATATGGCTATT
Organism: Beta corolliflora; assembly: GCA_947648045.1. NCBI lineage: Eukaryota > Viridiplantae > Streptophyta > Magnoliopsida > Caryophyllales > Amaranthaceae > Beta > Beta corolliflora. The sequence continues at coordinate 7,916,938 of CANSZD010002913.1, forward strand.
AGGTTATTATGTTCTTTACCGCCTTCTTATAAGCATTTTGGTGAGACCCTATTATATGGTAGAGATGATTTGAGTTTGGTTGATGTTAGGGATGCCTTAACTCATAGATATTTAATCGACAATAAGTTAATTGTTAAATCTAGTAGTCTATCTCAATATGATATTTGTTTTTAGGCATTATTCACATTAGTTATTCTTGGGTGAGCATTACTTCATGGTATTTGTTTTTGGGTTTAGTGGATTTCAAGTCAAGGTGGAGAATCGTAAGTGTTGCCTTTCAAATCGATGAAAAAGAAGATTTGGAATTGCCCAGACGGGGGGTTTATTAGCCCGGCAGGCGGTTTATCTTCCATGCTCACTGTCTCATTTTTGGTGTTTTGCCTGGGCGGGCATGAACAACAATTTCACTTTTCGTGACTTTTGGAATTTTTTTTCCAGTTTTTGAGATATAATTAATTGACGGTTATTGCTCACATTAATTTAGGGTTTTCTTAAGGTTATTAGGGTTCTATATGTCCAATAAAAGGACCTTATTGGGTGATTAAAACCTCTAAGCCTTTTGTAAGACTCCTTGGAATCCTCTAAGTTTCTCCATTGAAGATTATAAAAAAGCTCCCGTATTCTCCATCTGTTGACTAGGTCACATTGACCGAACCACGTAAGACCTTATGTCTTTTGTTCATCTTCTTTATTGCTTTATCCCTTATATTTTATTGCTGACTATTGTTCGGCATTAATCAAACACAACGCCGTCCTACTATTTAACATTTTCTAATAAAAAAAAGTACAAAAAATGAAGATATTATCGTTATTTTAAATTTTTTCTGCTCTATAGTTACGTGGCATATCTCTATTTTACATTATTAGTCTTTTTTCTTCTTTTTTTGTCAATTTATTCATGATTTTTTATATCAGTGTAGTTCTCAACTATCTTAGTTGGTACAGTCTTGAATGGTAGTATTCAATCATGTCTTCATATTATATATTGTCTACAATAGTGCTTCTGTGGCTTCTTATATACCCCCTAGAAAACTCCCTCTATCTTTTTACTTGTTTTCAATGCTACCTTTGACTATTCACATATTGAATACATAAAATTTAAACTATAAAGTACATAATTTGTAAATACATATACAAAAAAATTGTAACAAGATCCAGCAATATAAGAAATTATATATATTTGAGTGAAAAAATGTAGTCAAAGTTGGGAATGAATATGTGATTGTTTAAACATATTTTCCGCCTTCAGTGCTTGTTGATTCTCATTAAACACTAAAGAGTAATTTTTTACTCGCGTGGATGTTCATTTGAGTGAGCTTAAAATATAGTACAACTTTACAAATGAACAAAAAAATTGGCTTAGATCTAGATATATAACAGATGAGTTTATTCTTAATTTGGGTGCAAAATGGATGCGCTGATTGTTATCCCCACTAAAAATAATGTTGGACTAAATTGTGGAAACTCAATAAACTATAGTCCCTCTGTTCCATAATATTAGCTTCATTTTAATTCTTTTTACACGGTATACAACACACATATTTGGCCATCATAAAAATTATAAAAAGTTGATATTATAAAACCACGAATCAAACAAGATTCCACATGAATATATGTTTTTTTTGTACATATCAATGACAATATTTGGTCAAAAGTTTTAAAGTTTGATCATGAAAAATGAAACTTAAACAATAATTTTGGAACAGAGTGAATTATATATGAGTTTTTTGTCAGGATTAACCTTTTATAAGTGTCATTTTGTGAGAAACAACCTTATAATTTTTTTTTTTGTGAGAGACAACCTTTGAATACGTTTTTCTTGTGAGATCAGACCAGGTGGCCATTTTCCGGCATTGACTTATGTTTTCCGGCTTGACTTTTTTTTACCCACCTTCCTTCTTCTTTTTTTTGTTGGAGTTTAATTTCCCTCCAATTTCTTTCTTATATAACCACTTCTTCCCTTTCTTCCACACTTAACCAGTTCTTCTTCTCTCTCTTCCACACTTAACCCCAAATCTGAAATTTGCGAAACAAATCCCTAAATCTTCTTTGCTCCTGTATTTTAGGGTTCTTCAATTGGTAAGTTTAGGGTTCTTAACTTGGTAAGTTTAGGGTTTTTCATCTTAATTAATTAGATTTTAAATTAGGGCTTATCTTTTCAATTGAACTTAATCTGTGGGTTTCTTTGTTGTAGTAATATGGGGAAATACGGTTGTGGAATTCCAGTGGCAACGAGGACAGCATGGACTCATGAGAACCCAGGCAGAAAGTTTAGAGCTTGCAAATTTTACAACCATGAAACTGGTCAAAGGGGGTGTAAAATGTTTGAGTGGGTTGATGAGGTCCAAACTGATTGGCAAAGAGACGTCATAAACGTGCTTGTTGCAGAGAAGCATAGGTTAGCCACTGATAACAACATCATCAAGGCAAGGCTGGTTTGTTTGGAGCATGAAAAGAATAGGCTAAGTCGTGACTTTGAGAAGCTGAGGAAGAAGCCATTAATGAGGAAGAAAGAATCTTTTGCTAGGAATGAAACTGTAGGATGTAAAATAATTTCCATTTGTGTCTTATTGTCTGTAATTGTGAGTTTCATGTTTGTGAAACTGTTTGCTTAAGTTAGCCTAAGAAAGAATTGGTATTGTGTTATTTGCTATGTAATATTGACCAAAATCTCATGGTCCTTCTATGGAATGAAAAGGGTGTGTTCTTGTTTTGACATATCAGTGTTGAACTTAACTTCACCATCATTGAACTAACATTATATGCAAATCAAGTTCCAAATACAATAAACAAAGGTTGCTCCAAAAACCATCATATAAGCATTAGATGCAAATCATTCATTTGGAGTTACATCACTCTAAGTTAACTTAACTTCACCATCATTTAACCATCATTGAATGTTCCAAAAACCAAGAGTATGAAGTACTATTAGTTCCAAAAACCAACAACCAAGTGGCACTAGTTCCAAAATACCTACATTGAACTAATTAACCTAACACAAAATGCCTAAGACTACTGTATTTTCAAGTGCATTACCCTAGGTCTGAGAAGCATCTACAGGTGCAGAACATGAAATTGAATGTTGAGGCACCATCAGCATTAGTGGTGGACTTAGGCCTCCCAACCTTCTTCTTTGGGACATCAGACTTGTCCAAAGGTGGATTTTTACACTTGAGAACATTGTGACCTAGCCCACCACATCTACTACAATGGTTTTGCTTTTTTGCCCTTTTCACATTTATTTCTTCATCCTCACCTATTTCCTTTTTCCTCTTGTGCTTTGATGGCCTCCCAGGTAGCTTTCTATAACACCCCCACGACTCCTCCTTATATATACTAGGAGAAATTACGGGAGTTGTTACGCCACGCATGAAAATGCGTAAGGCTAATCAGAGAATACAGTGGAAGTCTTTTAAAATAAACTAGAAATACTTTAATACAACTGAAATAAGAAAGTATGTAAATGAGTTACAAACTCGGAAACTATCCCATAATAGTCCCATCTTCAAAACAAGTCAAACCTTGACCCCAATGGTCAAGTAAAGTTAAACATATAATCCAAAATAACTTAAATACATAAGAAAGTACTCGTGTACTATAATTCCCATCCAGATGCTTATGATTCCCATGCACATCAAGAACTTGTACCTGAAACTTCTCCTCTAAGCTCTGCTCGCCAAATGGGTCATCACAGGGTTGTTGAGGAAAAACAACAACCAAAAGAAAACAAGGAAACACATACATCAGCAATGCTGAGTACATAACACTACTAAACTAATGCAAACAATGATGCATGCAATCCTCAAACAACTTCGGCTTGCTCTTCTTGTGACACTACATGCGACAAGCACATGACTGAACTTACTAAATACTTTCTTTTATTATTATTTGGCAATGAACGGGCACCGTCATCCTCTTAGAATCATACGGGCTACTATTCCTTGTGTAAGAGATCCCACACCTCTTACTAAAGTTCCATGAACTTTAAATAACTTGACTCGAGAATTTTAAGCTTGTTAGTAATGAAAGAGGGTGAGAGTGAGCCCCTAGACTCAACATCTCAGAGATAAAGAATATGAGTGACGCCTAGTCCACTCAAAGATCTTGATAATTGGAATTCCATAAACTTGCTTGATAAAATAAAAGCGTTAGCATCGTCATGCTAAGCTATATGCAGGAGTATAGTTTCACACTAACTCCCCCCTTATGTTCAATACTCATGGGGGATCCATCCCAAGAGTTTTATTGCCAAAGCCCATTATGTGAGACACAATCACAATAATAATACATCTAGCAAATAAATTACTTTCTTATCTTTCTTTAACAAGTGAATGCAACAAACACCACAAATAACTTAATTCTGAATTCTTTGAGACCTTGCTCATCTTATTACTTTAATGACTCCTTGAGTCCTTTCTTACTTTCCTTAAGGATCCATGATCCAATCAATTGAGTCCTTGCTCAATGATTCAAATACTTGTGAGACCTTGCTCAATAACTTTAAAACTTGTGAGACCTTGCTCAACAAAATATATAAATTCTAGTGAGACCTTGCTCAATAAAACATATAACTTCTCATGAGACCTTGCTCAATAAAATAAATAACTTTTCATGAGACCTTGCTCAATAAAATAAATAACTTCTAATGAGACCTTGCTCAATAAAACATATAACTTCTCATGAGACCTTGCTCAATAAAATAAATAACTTTTCATGAGACCTTGCTCAATAAAATAAATAACTTCTAATGAGACCTTGCTCAATAAAACATATAACTCTTCATGCAAGCCCTAGCTTCATGAATAACATTGAATAACTTTAATCATGCTCAAAAGCAATAATCATCAATCACATGCTTTTCAAATATAGGAATAACTCAAAAGTTCCATTCCTAATCTCCTTTCTAAGTTCTCAACATGTACTCAAACAATTATAAGGCATAAGCCTCTCCTTACTCCTCATGCTCAATAAATAAACCTTTAAACACTAAAGTCAAAGGTCAAAGTGTATGTACCTTGATAACACACAAAAATCAACAATTAAAAGCTTCACTTGCTTCTACTATGCTTGAAACCTACTAAGAACAAAGTACTATCAATTAGTACTTACCAACAACAATTCAAGGCTACTAATAATAAAAATCAGCACTTATAAAATTAATATTAAAGCTGATTTTTCTTTAAAAATGCTTTAAAAACTATTTTTGAACCATAACTTGAAAACCTTTACTAGTAGGCAAAACCCACTATAAACTAATACTTAAAACTTCATAAAAATCACTAATTATTAACTTAATTACTGCTGTAAATTAATTAATAAATAATTACAGAATTTTTTTTTTTTTTAACATGTGGTTCGAAAACCACAAAAATCTGAAAATAGCACCAAACCGGCACCACCACGAGCACCACCCGCACCACCACCGGCGAGCAGTGGCAGCACTGGTTGTGCCTCGCCACCACTCGCTGCCGGCACGGTAGTGGGACAAGGCGGCACTCGCCGGTGCCCGGGCCAGGTGCCCCACCACCGCCGGTGGTCGGAAAACGAAGGCCCAAATTTTTTTTTTCACACGTGGTTCGAACACCACCGCCGCCAGGTGGCCCACACGACTCACGTCACGGCCCCGCCGGCGAACCACCACGTGGTGGCCGGAAAACGAAGACCAAAAGAGGGGCAAGGAAGAGAGAGAAAATAAGGAAGAAAACCCTCAAAAATTCAGAAAATTTCAACCTTCTTGCTTCCCTTTGATTATTTGCAAGATCCTCTTATAATTTGCAAAGTAAAACTAGATTAATTTGAAGCTTTGAAAAAATTGTTTGAAGAAGAAAAAACTAAAGTTGAGAGAGGAAGAAGCTCTTCTTACTCTTCTTTGAAGAAAGTAGCTGGTGAAAATATGGGGAAGCTTAGGGTTTCTTCTTTTATATTGTGAGAGTCTTTTTGGGTAAAAGACTAAAATGCCCTTACTCATCAAATTACCGAAATACATTTGATAATAAAATTGCGAAACTAATCTTCCTACTAATATAACTAAAATACTTTCTTGAAAAGACTCAAATACTCCTTTGTGAAAATACTCAAATACTCTTTTGGTAAAATGACCAAAATACCCTTCTGCTCTGAAATACTGAAATTAAATAGCTTTAATAATTCAAAAATGATTAAAACTATTTAATTAAATATCTTAAAAATATGGGGGATTACACTTTCTGTGTGGTGGAGGCAAAGGTTTTGAATGAGGGGTTTGAGCCCACTGTTGTTGCCCTGGCATGGCTCTAAAGCTAGGAGCATAGGCCTTGGAATATGTTTCAACATGATATGCAGGGTGTATGAACTCCTCATAGTTCAATCTTCTCTTCTACATACATGCCAAGGCATGCCAACATGGTATACCCATTAGTTGCCACCTGAAACAAGTGCACTCTTGCTGCTCCAAATTGACCACATATGTATCATCTTCATGGTCAACCTCAAGTTCATGCAAATCTGCTTCACTGATCTTCATGTTTGTTGCTTCTTGCAAGCCTCTCTCCACCATCTTCACCACTGATGGCATGATGACACCACTGAAGCTTTTTAAACCCTCCTTTTTTTTAGAAAAACCTACCCATAACATACCTACGAATCCATTCCATGAGTTGCAGAATTGGCTTAGTCCTTGCATCTCTCAATACACTGTTGAAGCTTTCACAACAATTATTGAGAAGCATCCCAGATTTGGAAGCAGTGCTGAATGCATGCCTGGACCAATGGGCTGCTGGAATTGCTTGAAGATAATTGAAGGCTTCCACATTTATCCCCTTTATTTTTTCCATATGGTGGTTGAAATGATGTTGTGACAGTGCAAAAGGAACATTATTACTCACAACAGTTGAACACCAAACATTAGCATCTTAAATTGAACAAAAAACATTGCTTCAGTTTCAAAAATTTACCTTAGTTGAAGACCTAGCTGCCTTCCAGAAGTGCTCCTTGTACACGACACCAGGGAACTTGTTCTTGAAGTTGCTCCATATGTGTCTGCAACAGTATCTTGTTTCAGCATTGGGCATCACAGTCTTGAATGCATCCAATAAACCCTTGCAAAGACAAACACACCAATTGCAGTTAGTTATTAACACATGCTTCACAAATTAATTGAAAATCAAACACATTTAGGGTTGCATTACCTTTGTCTGTCAGACATATATGTCAATTCATCTTGTTCATGAACCCAAGTGATTGAATCTGCAACTGATGCAATATTAGTCCTCACAAGGCCAAGGAACTAGCTTCAGGTTTCTGAACTCTCTGTCTCAACAACAGCCCAAGTTACTGGGAAGATGTTGTTGTTTTCATCTTTCCCAACAGCTGTCAAAAGGATTCCAGGATATGCTCCCTTCAAATGGTCTCCATCCACACCAATAATGGGCCTACATCCAGCAACAAACCAAGCCTTACAAGCTGCCAGACACACATATAACCTCTGAAACAGAGGCTATGGGTTTTCAACTCCCTCCACTTTCACCACAAAAGTGCTACCTGGGTTATACTTCCTTATGGCAGCAGCATAATCCCATACCCTCTCATACTCCACAGCTGCATCTCCAAATATCATTTTCAGAGCCCTCTCTCTAGCATAGTAAGCCTTATAATACCCTATTTCACACTTGCATTCCCTTCTTGCTCTTTTTATAAAAGCTTTCAGCTTCCAAGAAGGGTCATCCCTCCAATCTTCAAGGTACCTCTCTGCTAGGTACTGTGAAGTGAGGTTGGAGATCTGATGTTGCCACCCACAGATGTGCTTCAACCTCAAGCTTTTTATTTGCCAAGTTTCCTCCCCCTTTAACTTCTTACAATGTATCCTAAATCTGCACTTCCTTGGAGCCTTGCACTTGCACATCAAAATCCTTGCCTTCTTCCAAGGACACTTACACCTCTTTGCACAATAAGCTGAAACCCTTGTGTTATTGTTGTGTAAGTAGTAGTAGTCAAAGCCATGGTCAATGGCATAGTGAGTTAAGGCTTTTTTGAAAATTGTGTTTGAAGGAAATTTCAATCCTTTACTGAGCTCTACCTTACCCTTGAAATCCACATCTGGGTTGAATTCAGGGTACAAAGGTCCTTCCTCATCTGACCCTAATACACTGGCAACCTCCCCATCACTATCAACTATTTCCTCATCCTCCCCCATATCTCCTTTTGTCCCATGTTCTCCAAAATCATCACCATCAACCTGAGACTCACTGTGGTTATGTAGGCCACCTAAACTACTAGTAACCTTATCTCCAATCTCATGATCTACAAATTCATTGAACAGATCATCATCTTCCTGATCTTCAAAGTCATAATCACTCAGACACACAGTACTCCCCTCTGAATCACTGCCACCACCATCCTCCTCATCACTATCTTCTTCCCCATTGCTACTCTGTGGACCCTCCCTACCCTCAACCTTACTAGGCTGCAAGTCAGTTCCCTCCACAGTAGGCTCAACTTCACTGATCTCTGGCCTGCTCAAATGCTTTTTGGAGGCAGAAATTATAGGCAACTTATTTCTTTGTGGTGGTGGTGGTATTCTAATATGTGGTTGTTGGGGTGTGGAAGCTGCTGTGTTTTTTGACTGTGTTGAAGTGGTTTTGGACTTAGTTTCAAGTCTCAAAGGAGGTGGATGTTTTAGTGTGGAAGCTGATGTGGTTTGACTGAAGGAATGTGTGGTGTTATGAGTTGAATTACTATTCTCAGATCTAGGGTTTTATCCACAAAGATGCTTGATGAGTTGTCATGTGGACCCTCCCTACCCTCAACCTCATGTGGACCCCCCTCTGAATTGTTTATACCCCCACTATCCCTCATTGAACTACTACCAATAGTAGTATTTGCACTGTCACTGTAAAAACCCACAACACCTCCATATGCACCCTTATTTACTGACTGTTCTTTTTCCTGAGGATGTACAATGTAAAGATGGTAATAACCATCACTCTCAGGTGCTTCCAACAACAAGGAAATGTCCTTATCACTCTCAATTCTAGCCCTACCATTATGCAAACTACAACCCCTTTTCCTGAACCAACTCCCCCACATCATCAAACCCCAAATCAGTCTTAATCTAATATACAAACTCAAAGTAGCACACTTCTTCAACATTCAAACGTAAAGCAATTCCCCATTTGGTTGGATCAACGTTTTCACACTTTTGGTATATGGTTTTGTTGTTCTTAGTCACAAACTGACCTCCATAAAAAACCCTAATATTTATAGGCTCCATGAAACTAAACCAAGGTTCTAACACATTAATCCTACCATTAAACCTGAATAAAACACAAAACACAGCAACAAACATACAATCAAGATTTTGTTCATCAATCACAACAAACAACATTCACAATTCGACAATTAAAATCAACAAACCCTTGAATAATTAAAGTTCAATTTTAACACAAACCCATATTAATCAACTTAATTAAACACACTTCTTAACATAATCAGTAAGCAAATCTTCCCTATCCCAAAACCCTAATTTGTAATTAACCTGCGCGAAGCTCCAATTTAGGTTAAGTAATTAAAATTTTACCTGGGTTTGTACGTTAACTTTATGATTCCCTTCCTTGTTAAAGATGTTGTCTTTGCCTTCCTTTTAGGTGCCATTTTCATAAGACAAAAGAGGAAAAAGAAACAAGAACCAAAATTAACCAAAAGAAGAGAGAAATGAACAGTCAGAAAAGAGAGGAGAGAGAATCACTGAAGAGAGAGAGAAATTAACTCAATTTAGTTACTTGTTGTTGCAGAGTTGTAATGAATTAATTGTTCTTGCAGAGTTGTAAATAATTAGCCTTCAATGCTCTTCTACAGTGCCAAGGAAGTGAATGAGAGGAGAGAGAAGAAGTAGTTATATAAAAAAGAAATTGGAGGGAAATTAAACTCCAACAAAAAAAAAGAGGAAAGGTGGGTAAAAAAATGTCAAGGCCGGAAAACATAAGTCAATACCGGAAAATGGCCACCTGGTCTGATCTCACAAGAAAAACGTATTCAAAGGTTGTTTCTCACAAAAAAAAAAATTATAAGGTTGTTTCTCACAAAATGACACTTATAAAAGGTTGTTTCTGACAAAAAACTCATTATCATATATAATATTAAAGGAAGAAAACTTCCGTCCTATGTGGCGAGCCATTAGCCTTCCTCTACTCTCCTTCACCCTCAATTTTCCAGCCTTCTCTTTGCTTAAGCCACGTGGCACAAATGTTCTTATGATATTTAGCACTTCTAATCACCCTTTATCCTTCACCGAGTGCATTGTGCAACAGATAAGGTAATAAAATCAATTACAATAACTAAGGGAATCAATCAAGCATCTATCAATTAAGGAACACAAATCAAATCTTATTATAAGTTATAAGTTATAACCGGTCATTATAATTCAACCAATATTAAAAATAAAATAACGCTTAATTCAACCAATAGAAGAACGGTAAACAGCAGCAACAGTTTTGGTCCGACAACCGGAGAGTCGAGAAACGCCAATAAAATCAGGAGGGGTTTATACAGTTATGTTGTACATAAATTTTCAATCATTTATTTTTCTTTATGATTTTGTAAACATTTTGCATTGTTCTGCCAGTTTTTTAAGCTGTAACTTGAGGATCTATGTTGATTTTCCTTGCTAATCTCTTGAGTTAAGAGATATCATCTTTATCTGTTAGCCAATTTGAAATTGAAACAGTAGAGTGTACATAAGTTTGGAGGCCAAGAGTGGTGGTAAGATGGTCCTAATTCGAAAGACTTGACCGAGCTCAGTTATTGACCCGATAAACTCCCCGTCCTTCCTTTGTCTGTGCCTACGAGCTCTCGATCTTAAGATGTTGGAATTAAGAGGCATGTGCATAACCAACTTGCCATGCCTCACGAGTCACGGCTCATAAAAATTGAAGCCACTGGTGCACAAATACAAAAGCTAAACTTGCTGAAAACATAATATGATAAATGCTTTCTATCAGCTAATATAAAGCCTTTTGAATTCGCCATCTTTGCCCTGGATGTTGTATAAATTATAAAGTGTACAAGATCACAACAAGATTGTAACTGATTTCCCTTATCCAAATGAGGACTCAAAACTAACTTTCATTCGCTTGATAATTTATTTTGTACTAACTTGATGAGTTAATGGTTTTTAGACTTTCAGGCAGTCCTCTGCATATACACAAAGCAGTAAGCGAGAACAAACCATGTTTTGCAGATGACTTGCTCATCTTTGGTAAGGGAGGGGGGGATTGGCTTAAATCTGTATATTTGTTATTGCTTCAAGGAGATCAGCTTTTTTTTGAAAGTATTGGCCTCTTTGCTAATTATTTGAAGTCTACTCTACACTATTGTGGGAAGGATAATGCAGAGGTTAAGAGAATCATGTGCTTCTGGGTTTGTAATTGTAGAGATGGGAAAGGAGTATTTATTGGTTTTTTAGGAGAGAAAACTTGGTATTATTATTCTTCAACTTCTAGTCAGATAACTAAACATAGGTTTGAGCTTTAATTTTGACACCAAGGCTACAAGAAACAAAGAAAGCTTGACATTTTTATTTTAAAAAGAGGACACTTAGTGAAAAGAGTAGTATTTTAGCACTCATATTTTAACAGGGGAAATATGTAGCCAATAACAAACATTTTACCCAACTAATGAAATCTCACTCAACTTTTACAAGTTAGTAACAGTAATCATTTGATTAGAATGAACATTATTACAAAAATATTTAAGTTAATACCCCCTCTCTATACTATTTGTCCTTCCTATTTAGATTTTTTTGAGATAGAAAAAAAAGTCAAATTAGGAAGATAAATAGGAAGAGAGAGAGCATTAAACAATTCATAGTGTTCTTCTAATATTGAAATGATAATTTTTTAAGTCCAAGATAAATGGATTTTTTAATTATATACATTTTCTAAAAACTAGGGTTGAACAAGTGGCTATATTTTACAATATTTAATGTGATCAAATATTGTCACCATGATAACCGATTATTGAATTGGTGAAAAAATAAGGTCATTATAAAAAACAAAACAAAACTAATAACATAACAAAACGTGAAATGTATTTTTTTTTACCTAATTTTGATAATCCATATTTTGTGCTTACTATTAGAAAGTTTTAATTTTAGTTTTGCATATATTGATATGTATAGGCAAAGTGATATCAGTTATTGAATGATAATTTACTGCCATTACTTTGAACAATTATCATATTTTTCATCAATCTAATTAAAGACCTCATAACTATTAAGAATATCAACCATAAAATTGCTAATCATAAATTTTATTTACAGGTCGATTTTTCTCTCTCTTTCGGTGCCTATAAACATTCGTTTGAATATATATACATTATTGCGTGAAAGGTGAAGTGTATTATCAAGAGCATAAAAAATTATAAAGTCGTATACTATAAATAACATTAGCAATTTAATAGATGAAAATTTCCCCCTTGATTTGGTATGTTTATTATACTCTAAAGAACATAAAACATTCCTTCAATCTTGCAGGAATTGTACAATATAAAAAAGAAAGATAGAGCAACTTTTATTTATCTAATCGACCTAAGCATAAAACATCACCCACTCAATTTCATCCGGTTTTGCTCACAACTATACATTATGTTAGTGACAACAAATTACTCAATTTTAAAACCATTAACATAGTATTTGATTTTAACTCTCAATCTATTTTCAAGCAGTGAACATGAAGAAATATTATTCATCGTCAAAATCTATTATTATTTTTATAAGAACCCTTTTGCATGACAAACCAAGAACACTTAATAGCAAGTAAAAACAATTAATCTGCACTCATATATGTTTCGAAGTATGAAGATTTTAAACTAATAAATTATTGTTTATTACGACAAATTGAAGGATGTTTTTGTTTACATTTATAGATAGGTTTTGAATATATAGATATACTAAAAGCTAAGATATAAAATATATAAAACGAATGGATAAATAGGTGACAAATGGGACATAGCACCACCCAAATCTAATCCAATGTGTCACCATCTCCATCCACCAAACCACCACCGACTTTTCATCTATTTACTATGAACTTCCATCAATTTTAGAAATTTGGGTGAAATAGATAATTGAATATCCACTTAAATTGAGTAATTGACCATCCTTATCAACACCATGATTTTGGGAAAAATATCGTAATATAAAAATGTTATCTTACTTTTTATCAACTTTTAACATAACCATTAACTATAAATATGCACTGAATTGATTTGAAATATAAATATATTGATTAAACAAAAGATTTCCCATGCTATTTGCACGGATCTAGAAGCTAGGAAACTCTTTAGATCTCAATGAGAAGAAAAAACAACAACTACTAAGTTAAATAAAGTTAACATGTGTTTAGAATATGTCCTTTTTGAAATTATGCTAGATTAAAGAAGAAAGAAAATTAGCTAACTCTTTAAATATCAATGAATAGATGTCAGGATTATAGCATAATCAAGATCAATTTCATCATCAATGAGCATAATCACCTAGAAACTAATATATAACCAATATAACCAGGTTTATTTCCATTACACGAAATTTTCAAATCTATAGAAATCGATTGATTATTTTATTGAAGAATTTAAGAAATTTTATTAATCATACTATATAAGTTTAAACAATAGCAGAACAAACTTGATGTGCTATTAAATATTATACTTAGACCATGATATTTATAGTGGGACTAAAAAGTGGCAACATCTACAAAAAAACAAAGAATAAAAACTTAACGTTTTAGAACGTTTATAGTCACAGATAGGGTTGTGTTTATTCATTAGATATTCCTGTGAAACTTTTTTTTTTACGGAAAGTGACAATATTGAACATTAGCATACAATAGTTATAAAATATCAAGGTATGTGAAATAAACAATACTCCCTCCATTTTTTTAGATGTAACATTGGACTTTTCACATTTGTCGAGGCACAACTTTGACCGATAATATCTCTAATTGTATAAAAGTAAAAATTATAAAAAATATATATTTGGAAAGTGTATACCGTGACGAATCAAACAAAATCCCACATGACTATATTTTTTCTTATGTATAGATAACAATTAGTGGTCAAAGTGTATTGGATGAATAGTGCCCAAAGTCAATATGTTACATCTAAAAAAAACGGATGGAGTATATTTGATGCTTTCTAATAAATATAAGTAAGGATAAATAAAAAATAAGAATTGAAATTATTCATTGAAGAATATAATGAATACGAAATAAAAAACCACATAATGTAGGATAACCACAAAAATGAAAAGCCATAAGTTGCTTTAAGTAGAAGGATCATTCCAACCATGGAAGTCTAAATAGTATTATGAGACAAAAGAGAATGAAAAGTGTTTGGATTACTCTAGAACAAAGAGAGTATTAAAAATTAATTTACTTTAATTTTCAACTTAACATACAATGATACAAGACTATAAAACAAGTATATATAACGAAAATAATATGATGAGACTTTTGTGACAGATCATTGAAGATTTTCATTTATGTGCAATTATTCCCTTAATTGTCAAATCTACTAAATTTTTTTGTATAGATAACGCCTGCCAAAGTTCCCCGTGGCCTGGCGGTCCGGTGGGTGGTGACAAGTGGGTTGCCAGGTGCAGTGCAGTGGTGGTGTAAGAAAACATGAGATTGGGGTGAGCGGGAGCGGAAGTAGTTGTATGATTGAGTGTAGTAGTGGTGCGAATTGTGATTTTATCAGAGCTTCTGAGTGAAGCTATAGGCAGATCGACAAATTTTTCAGGCAATCTGTTTTTGTTCTAAAATTATGGTTGGTAACGCGCGTGTTCTACCATGATATTAACTACATTAGTCACTGAACGCACGAGTCATAAATCAGTTTTGAATATTTTTAATACATGATATGACTATAAATACTTTGAATCGCGAGCTAATATCACACCACTTTTTCAAAATAAACGTCTTAAAATCTTAAAATTATAAAACAAAAAAATCCCGTGCATTTTGAACGAGTCCAACAACTTTACATGACGAAAATATTTCAATCACCATAATCAATGTGATCATGAGTTATGGATTTCAAATTTAAAAATGCAACTCACGGGTCGTAAGCCATAAGTCATTAGTCATAATTGTGCAACTCACGGGTTGTAAGCCAATTTCACCCTAATCAATGTGATCAATACTAATTATTACAAGTAAGTCATATGTCATAATTCAACTCAAGAGTTGTAAGCCAATTTCAAATTATTCTGAATCGAAATAGTTATTCATTGTTAATTAACTTACCCTAAGCAAGATACGTGTTTTATTTCATTAAACTATATATTGAAAATATTTCCCTAAATTATATACATCTTTAGTAAAATTTTATTAACATAATATATATTGTACGTTACAATAAGGATATAGCGCGACTATATTACATTTGTGAGCACTAATTTTTTTTCCGATATTACATCGTTGGTAAATTAAAGAAAATGATAAATAACATTAGCATAATATATTCTAGATGGTTTTGTAGGAATTTAGATGCTTAATGCGGAAAACGAGTATCACATACTCAAACATCTAACACCAAGATCTTTGCATAAATCAACATGAATCAATTAAGAGTGTAGAATATACCTCTTGATGCGTGAATTCCACTTCCACCACGTGCCTTCTATTGGAGATCCCTTAGAACGTCAACCGCCGTTCCTCTAGTGTTGGTCCACGAACAACCCTTAGATCACCACGTATGCTAGTACGGAAGAGAGAATAATTCTCTTGCTTTTGAGGTGTGATGGCCAAAATGAATGGGAGAGAGGAGAGCAAAAGAAAATCAGATTTTCTCTTACCAAAAGTGATGTACATTCTCCTCCTTTGTAACCCCCATATATATATATAGGGTGGTTACAAAGAGATGATTCATGAGGCTTTATTTTGCCTCATAATGTCATACATTATGAGCCTAATAAACTCATGAGTTACAACTCTTCCATCAATCATAAAAACCGCCCAACCCATTTCACAAATGGATTTGGGTAATATCCAAGGGTTGTCACATTGTGTGACCTCATAGGACCCAATACATATTAGTAGTTGGCCTAAATATACTAGTCCAACAAACCGCAATTAGCTTCTAGCAAAACGTTGCGGTCACCTAATATTATTGAATATATTATCTTCATAATTTGTCCATATACATTTAGTTTGTTACACTTGATCGAGGACAAAATCCTTCAATCTCCCACTTGTCTAAGAACAAGTGTGTAACCTTCAAATTCCTTAAGTCGCTTAATGTCTAACTTGATGACATGGTAACATCGTATGTAAACCATACCAATATTCAAGTTGTTTCTTGAAATCCGAGTTCGAACTGTCGAAACAAATGATTAACTCCTTAATCCATTTGAGCACGGCCATGCATTTTCAGTTCTCGCTCTTCAAGAGGCCAAGACACCAATCCTAACTCTTAGGAGGACTTTATCCAGTCTTGTATAACCAAAACTCCCACTCAATTCGTAGCAGTTCCGATCACTGCTTTTATAGCCTCCTTTTACGGCACGACGTTTTGCAAGTGTCAAAAACATACTAATCCTTAAGTAAGAATAGTGTCATACTCATGTCTAAGGAATCCACTAAATATATTAATGAGATTCTCATAAATCTTTTAGAGAACTCCCACTAGGTCTGCCCAACGTGTATCAACTATACACGCCTATGCAAATGACTAGACATCTCTATGTCCCCATAGCCTATGAAACTGCGCTATCAATCAACTTGCAATCTAGTCCATGAAACAAGAATCATTTACGTTCAATTTTAATGATTCGAACTAGGGACAAAGGTAAATTATAACTCCCGTTCCTTGGATAGGGTTTCATTCGTCAAATCACATATTTGACAATCCTATCAAACGTTATAAAATACTTTGAACGTCTTATTTAATACTAAACCAAGATTAAATAAGAACATAACCTTTTATTGATAAACATAACCAAACATATCACGGGAGTAACTATAATCGTGAACTAATTAAAAGTAAATAGTACACAATCAAAGCCACTCTCCTACATGCTTAAGTCCTATAGCCCTAGTATGACTCTCATGCTTAGGCTGAGGCAATGGTTTAGTCAAAGGATCAGCGACATTGCTATCCGTATGAACTTTGCTAACTATTACATCTTTTCTCTCAACGATTTCTCGAATGAGATGAAACTTCCTAAGTACATGTTTACACCTTTGATGTGATCTTGGTTCCTTAGGATCGAGCTATGGCACCATTGTTATCACAATGTAAAACAATACCATCTCCAACACTAGGCACTACTCCTAGCTCCGAATGAACTTCTTCATCCAAACGGCTTCCTTTGCTTGCATCTGCCGCAAAGAATGTACTCGGCTTCCGTTGTAGAATCGGCGACGGTACTTTGCTTTGAACTTTTCCAGCTCACTGCCCCTCCATTTAGACAAAAGATGAAACCAGATTGGGATCGGAAATCATCTTTGTCAGTTTGGAAGCTCGCATCTGTGTAACCCTCAACAATTAATTCACTTTCACCTCCATACACTAAGAAATTATCCTTAGTCCTTCGTAAGTACTTTAGGATATTCTTAGTTGCACTCCAAGTGTGCGTCACCCGAATTTGATTGGAATCGCTACACATGCTCAAGGCATATGAAACATGCGGGCGAGTACAAATCATGGAGTACATAATGGACCCTACAGGTGACGCATAAGGAACATTATTCATTCGCTTAATCTCATCGAGTCCGGAAGGACACCGAGTCTTGCTAAGCGAAACACCATGTTGCATGGGTAGAAAACCTCTTTTAGAGTTTTCCATATTGAACTTAGTAACGATCTTATCTATATAAGTTCTTTGGCTAAGTCCAATCATCCTCTTAGACCTATCCCTATAGATCTTGATCCCCAAAATGTACTCGGCGTTTCCAAGGTCTTTCATAGAAAAACAACTCTTCAACCATTCCTTGATCGACTCAAGCATGGGAATGTCGTTTCCTATGAGAAGTATGTCATCTACATATAAGACCAAGAAGACTATGTTACTCCCACTTTCCTTCTTGTAAACACAAGACTCTTCTCCGTTTTTGAGAAAACCAAACAGGTTTGATTGCCTCATCAAAACGAAGATTCCAACTCCGAGATGCTTGCTTCAATCCATAAATGGACTTTTGAAGCTTACATACCCTCCTAGGATATTACGGATCCACAAAACCTTCCGGTTGTGTCATATACACATCCTCTTTCAAGAACCCATTCAAGAAAGCGGTTTTGACATCCATTTGCCAAATCTCATAATCATAGAAGGCAAGAATCGCTAGGAGTATCCGAATGGATTTAAGCATTGCTCTTGGGTGAAAAGGTTTCGTCATAGTCTATACCATGAACTTGCTTGAACCCTTTTGCAACCAATCTTGCTTTGTAAACCCGAATGTTACCATCTTTGTCTGTTTTCACTTTGAAAACCCATTTGCAACCAATAGGTGTAACCCCATCGGGCAAATCCATCAAGTCCCATACTTGATTTTCGGACATAGATGCCATTTCGGACCTCATGGCTTCAAGCCATTTTTTGAGTCTTCACTCATCAAAGCTTGCTTGTAGGTAGTAGGTTCCTCAAATTCTAAGATCATTATCTCGGAACTTTCGGTTAACAAGAAATCAACAAACTTTTTGTTTGGTATTCTTGATCTACTACTCCTACGAGGGGCCGCAACGGGAGAAATTTTCTTCTCAACAACTTGAGAATTTTCGCACGAATTAGATTCGAGTGGGACAAGTAGGAGGTTCGTGTACATGATGCACGTCCTCCAACACTTGGTCGATTATGGGAGAAGATTCTACCAAAGGAGGAACTACATGTTCCACAACTGGCACTTGTGCTTCTGACTCTAACATAGTTTGAACTATGTCCATTTGTTGCTTTTCTCGAACCTCTTCGAGAAATATATTACTCCCACTTGCCTTTTTGGAAATAAAATCTTTTTCCAAAAAGACACCACGACGAGCAACAAACACTTTGCCCTCAGTCCGATGGTAGAAGTAATACCCCTTGGTCTCTTTGGGATAACCCACAAAGAAACACTTATCGATTTAGGGGCGAGTTTATCGAAAGTAAACGTTTTACATAAACCTCACAACCCCAAATACGTAGAAAAGACAAACTTGGAACTTTTCCACTCCACATCTCATATGGAGTCTTTTCTACCGCCTTTGATGGAGTTCGATTAAGTGTGAAAGTAGCGGTTTCGAGAGCATATCCCCAAAAGGAGATAGGAAGATCAGCAAAACTCATCATAGACCGAACCATATCAAGTAGAGTACGGTTCCTCCTTTCGGATACACCATTCAACTGAGGTGTTCCAGGCGGAGTGAGTTGTGAAAGAATTCCACAACTCTTCAAGTGATCACTAAACTCTTGGCTCAAATATTCACCACCACGATCGGATCGTAGTGCTTTAATTGTTTTGCCAAGCTGGTTTTGGACTTCATTCTGGAATTCTTTGAACTTTTCAAATGATTCCGACTTATGCTTCATTAAATAGACATATCCATATCTACTTAAATCGTCCGTAAAAGTAATGAAGTACCCAAACCCTCCCCTAGCTTTTGTGCTCATTGGTCCACACACATCGGTATGTATTAGACCCAATAGATCACACGGCCCTTTCACCCTTTCCAGAAAAAGGTGACTTCGTCATTTTACCCATTAAACATGATTCACATACATCAAATGGCTCAAAGTCAAAGGATGTTAGAAGTCCATCTTTATGTAACTTCGAATGCGTTTCACGTTTATATGTCCTAAACGACAATGCCATAAATAAGTAGGATTAGTATCGCTTGATCTATGTTTTTTCTTTGTCTATGTTAAGGACATCTTTGTCTAAGTCTAGGAAATATAGACCATTAGACCTTTTAGCAATGGCATAAAACATTGAATTCAAATAAACGAGAGAAACAACCTTTCTCAATTGTAAATGAAAACCCTTCATTATCCAAAACGAGAATAGAAATAATGTTTTTGGTAATAGCGAGAACATAATAACGGTTATTAAGCTCTAATATAAAACCGAAGGCAAAGGTAGACTATAAGTCCCAACCGCAACGGCCGCAACCCTTGCACCATTTCCAACGCGCAGCTTCTACCTCCCCTTTAGCCAAGGTTCTACTCCTTCTTAGTCCCCGCACATTCGAAGTAATGTGAGAAACACAACCGGTATCAAATACCCAAGAAGTAGATGTTGCTAAATTAATGTCAATGACATAGATACCGAAGAAGAAGCCCCGGACTTCTTATCCTTCGAGATACTTCGGGCGATTACGCCTCCAATGACCAATTTGATCACAATGGAAGCACTTGGCATTTGCGGCCACCTTTGGCTTTGCCTTTGCTTGTGGCTTATCAGCAGTCTTAGTGGCAACTTGCTTGCCCTTGTCCTGCTTTTTCTTGCCAGCCCATTCCTTCTTAAAACCCTTTCCCTTTTGAACCATAAGAACTTCCTTCTTAGGTGCAACGAGAGATGTTTTGCTCGGCAGTCATGAGCATCCCATGTAACTCAGCCAAGGGTTTTCGACACCCCATTCATATTGAAGTTCAACCTAAAGTGGTTGAAACCTTCATGAAGTGAGTGTAGTATGATGTCAGTAGCCAACTCTTGGCTATAAGGAAAGCCCAACCTCTCCATTGTCTCGAAATAACCAATCATTTCAAAGACATGAGTGGCGACTGGCTTGCCTTCGACTAACGCACACTCAAGAATAGCCTTGTGAGTTTCATACCTCTCTATCCGAGCTTGTTCTTTGAAACATGGTTTTCACTGTCGGATAATACCGTAGGCATCCAAGCATGCAAACCTCTTTTGAAGGCTTGGTTCCATAGCCGCAAGCATAAGGCAGGTAACAATTACCGACCTTTCTGCAATGGCCTTGTGGGCCGCCTTTTCGGCTTCAGTAGAGGTGGTCGTTAAAACCGGGATAGGGGTTTCAAGAACATCCTCTCGACCTTCGGATCTAAGAACAATTCTTAGATTCCTTTCCCAATCAAGGAAGTTTTTGCCGTTCAACTTATCCTCAAGGATTGAACGTAAGTTAAAAGGTGAATTATTGTTGTTACCAGACATGATATCTACATAGAAGATGCAAAAGTAATAAGTATGTTTATCATCAATAGCTTTTAACAAATTTTAAACACTTTAAAATAAAAGCTATGCACTTGACCAATTTTAAAAAAAAATGTCCCCTTTGAATCAAGTGATTCTAAGACCCTATCAAACGTGATTTATAAGTGGACTTTGGCCTCAACTTAAAACCAAATTTAAAAGGTAAGTAAACTCCTTTACTAATTACAACAATTGTAATTCTTAGTTGATGGGTGATTGCTAAGGTGATGAAAGTTCCCAGGTAAGGAAGTTACCCACAACGTTGGGGAAAGCCTTCCTAATCCTAGACAGAACTTGTCATCCAAACACAAAAACCCAACCTTTTGCTTCAAAATCCAAAACCGTTTTGATGATTTTGTTGGGCCAAACCAAACTAAACATGCAAATTTCGGAAATTTACTCTACTTAGCCCAAGATTGGAAGTAACACTCTGCTTTGGCAGAACCTATTACTAACGATCAAGATTTTTAGTAGATGTTTATTTGGAAAAGCAATTACCCAATATTAGCTTTAGGGACCTAAGTAAATTATTATGTGATTTAATTACTAGTGAACTCATTGCAAAATAAATCACATGCATAATAAAACTTAGAAAGCATTCAAAAGCAATATTTAAATGCATAAAATGAAATGTGATCCTAGTATGGCCCCTAACTCTAAAGACTACTCTTTAAGGTCTCCATTCTTGAATCACCTTGGATCTCCATCCTTGTGCTTCATGGAATAAGATTGAATCACCATTCTTCTTATGACAACTTGAATAATCATTTTTGGAATTTTTTAAACCAAAATTACAAAAATACCAACGATACACAGATCGTATTTAGATTACAAAAATACATTAACGATACGCAGATCGTATTTTCTATCCAAGTTTGGGCCATACTAGTCACCGCATGCAATCATAATATCATATATATAAAACATGCATTTTAATCAACTATTAAAATAAATTATTATGCTTCAACAACTTTAAAACATAATAACATCAACCAAATTTAATCTCATATTAAATTATATGGTTAGTACCTCTCAATAAATTTAATCATATTAGAATTTATCTCCCAAGGGCATTATAATATTAATCTAACAAATTTAAACAACTATTAAATTTAAAGAAAAATACACAAGCACTCTAAGGTACCACACATATTTTAATCATATTAAAACATAAAAGCATTGCATGACATTTAATCACAAACACTAGCATGCAAGAATTAATCAACTTATTAAAACTAACATCCTAACATAAAATTAAATGTCACAAAATGAAACTCCCATCATAATTTTAATTCATTTAAGTATTAACATAGGATACCATGCATAATAACTTATTAATATGCATTAAGGGATAAACGGATCTTAAAGTTTTTATCCGTTGAAGGAGAGACGAGCCGAAGAGACAGAACACTGCTCGCGACCCGCGAGCTAGGTCGCGACTCGCGACCAGGGTCGCGATGCTCGTCGCGACTCGCGATGATCGTCGCGATTCGCGAGAAGCTCACTGCTTCCGCTTTTCCGATTTCAATTCAGGCAATTTTAATCGAAATGCGTATGATTTTCTTTATACACTAAACATGTTTACGCATAAATAAATCATTCTAGGCTCCAAATTCAAGAATTCATGCCATGAAATTATACATAATCAAATTAAGCATAAAAACTTCAAAGCATGCAAATCATGAATCATACATATATATATATATATATATATATATATATATATATATATATATATATATATATATATATATATATATATATATATATATATATATATATATATATATATACATCATATTCTAATTAACAACTTAACTAAAACATGAAATAATATAACAATTATATATGTATATATATATATATATGTATCAAAAAATGTATAAACAACTTTTATACTCCCACTAGATTAAAATCCAATTTTAATCATGCAAACAATATCCTCATGCTAATACCCTCCCCTAAATGAATTAAAATAAAGGAAAACATGCATCAACATGATCACATTAATCTATGCAATAGGCTAACTGATACCACTGTAGGAATTTAGATGCTTAATGCGGAAAACGAGTATCACATACTCAAACATCTAACACCAAGATCTTTGCATAAATCAACATGAATCAATTAAGAGTGTAGAATATACCTCTTGATGCGTGAATTCCACTTCCACCACGTGCCTTCTATTGGAGATCCCTTAGAACGTCAACCGCCGTTCCTCTAGTGTTGGTCCACGAACAACCCTTAGATCACCACGTATGCTAGTACGGAAGAGAGAATAATTCTCTTGCTTTTGAGGTGTGATGGCCAAAATGAATGGGAGAGAGGAGAGCAAAAGAAAATCAGATTTTCTCTTACCAAAAGTGATGTACATTCTCCTCCTTTGTAACCCCCATATATATATATAGGGTGGTTACAAAGAGATGATTCATGAGGCTTTATTTTGCCTCATAATGTCATACATTATGAGCCTAATAAACTCATGAGTTACAACTCTTCCATCAATCATAAAAACCGCCCAACCCATTTCACAAATGGATTTGGGTAATATCCAAGGGTTGTCACATTGTGTGACCTCATAGGACCCAATACATATTAGTAGTTGGCCTAAATATACTAGTCCAACAAACCGCAATTAGCTTCTAGCAAAACGTTGCGGTCACCTAATATTATTGAATATATTATCTTCATAATTTGTCCATATACATTTAGTTTGTTACACTTGATCGAGGACAAAATCCTTCAGGTTTATGTTGTACAATATAATTAACAAGGATATAGCATGGGTATCATAAATCATAATGGTGCAACACATGAGTTGTAAGCTAGTTTAATTACAATTGTTTTGAATACAATATCATAATATTTTAAATCAGCAGCTAATAATTTAATTTTACATTTTATATTCTTTCAACTTTATATGCATGTATTCTAATAATGATGCATTTAATAGATTTGGAACAGAAAAAAACTACTTAATAAACTAAAGAATTCCCGTGCATTATGCACGGGTCCAAAAACTAGTATATACATTAAAAAACCACAAAATAACATAAATATACTTTAATAAACAATGCAACTTGAATATTTTAAATAGATCTCACCTCTTCACCCCTAATAAAATCATGAGCTTGCGTTACATACCATGATTGGCGAGATACACTCGGCACACCGATTGTCACGTGTAAGAGTCGTTCCAAACTCTATAATCTTAATCACAAAGCGGAGCAAAGAATAGGCAAAAAAGCTTGTCAAAAAAAAAAAAAAAAAAAAGAATAGGCAAAAAAGACACACACACACACACATAATGACACAAAAAGATACGATTCCACATATAAATAGTCTGAATAGCACATTATAAACATTTATCAAAACATAGCAAAAACCTCCTAAAAACAAACAAAACAATGCCCTCTGAAAACCTCCTAGATCACAGGGACCTCCAAGAGCCGTTGATTCTCCCTACTAATAAAAAATCAAACGGTCCAGAAAAGCTCACCATAGATGACATGCTACAAAAATATTGTGGTGAGTTTGGAAGGTGGCAACTAAGGCACTTTATATTAACAAGCTTAGCTTGGGCCTTAGAAGCCTTCCATACTATGGTTATGATCTTCGCCGACCGCGAGCCGCGGCGGTGGTGTACTGGTCCGGACTGCCAAACCCAACCTGAGGTTTGTGGGTTGCCGCCGGGCTCGTGGGATTGGGTTGGCTGGCCCGGCAGCTCCACCGTTGCTGAGTGGGGATTGGTGTGTGGTAACAAGTACAAGGTTGGGTTGGTGCAAGCTTTGTTCTTCTTTGGCTGCATGATAGGTACACAAAAGAATAACTCATAAGTCATATCTTAAAAAAAAATATTCATTTCTGTTATTTTGTTTGTTTTTTGATGTCTTAATTCTATTTGTTGGAATTGTTATTTCAAATATTTCTCGTATTACAAATGTATTGGGTATATTCGTGGAACGGTGGTAGATAATATCAAAGATTCAAACGCTGATGAAATATATAATAATTAATTTGAAGAGGCTATCCATATCACATTTAATGTAAAGTCTAGTATTAGGCTCTAAACTTTTGAACTGATTAATGAAAATTCAGTTCAGTTCAGTTCAGACAAATTCAGTTCAGTTCAGTTTAATTTAGTTCAGTTCAGGAAAATTCAGTTCAGTTCAGTTACTTTCCTGTCACAATTTTCATTCATTTCAATTCAGTTCAGACAAATTAAGTTCAGTTCAGTTCAGTTCAGTTCAGTTCAGACAAATTCAGTTCAGTTCATTTCAGTCCAACAAAAAAGAGCCTTAGTTCTGCACCAAAAACAAAAATGTCTAGTATTTAATATAAATTTTATAATATTAGTCTCTAAGATTGAAGTACCATAAAATATGAAAATGGTAATCCGTGGAAAAAATTATTTTGGTCGTAAAACCTCAACTAATTTTTTTTATGATATCTGGATATAAATAATTAATGGTGGTTATAGTGGAAGAGTATGGTTGGCATCAAAATCAAGTAGATTTCTTGATCGCAATCTTTTAAAATCTTCAAGTTTTTTACTCTTAGCAACATGGAAGTATTAATAGGTGCGTTGAACTATGTCTTGAATTAATTATCTGGCGCTAGGATTAACTTCTGCCTCTATTATTCTATAATTTGCACTCTGAAAATCCTTATGTCAGTTGTTCTTTAATTCTTCGTTGTTTTATTGCATCTGTTATAACAAGATGGAACATTTAATCAGAGACTACTTCATATACACAAAAATTTGAACTATTATTTGCTTGGAATGTATGTCAATATAATTCCAAGCAAATAATAGTTCAAATTTTTGAACTATTATTTGCTTGGAATGTATGTCAATATAATTGTTCGAGCAGCAGGTGATAGCCTAGTGGTGTTGGCTTCACCTCCGATCCCAGAGATCCTGGGATCGAGTCTCACCCCTTGCAAGGAGGGATCCCCAATTTCCCCCCTTCCTTGCAAGGGACTTCATCTTACCTTTATAAAAAAAAAAAAAAAAAAATGTCAATATAATTGTTCACCACGAAGTTATTACTTGTCTAGTTGTCTTAACCTTAAAAAAAATAGTTATATGTCTTAATCTTTTGTGATCTCGAAAAGTTGTCATGTCAGAGTTTCTATTTATTAATTTTTCATATGATGAGTTGCTAACATTATTGTAGTACTATCAGTATGCGATTTATTCTATATTGTATAACTGGTACTGGAGTAGATCTTATTGTGTTCCGGATCTTGTCGTTCTTTCCTAGTTGCATATGGCTTAAAAAACCTTACTATTATTTTTATAAGCGATGAAAAACAAAAATGCTGCTCCTAAGTCCTAGATAGTAGAATCTTTGTCAAAAAATAAGGTATAGTTATTATTTTAGCACTAGTCATCATTTCAGAAAAGGTTATTCTTTGTCGTTACCTTTGGAATTATCAGCAGAAATTAAGCTGGGACTAGTAATTAAAGTCAAACATTACAAGTATTTTGGGTTGGTTGCATTAATTTATAGCAATACTATTTATAGATTAATGTTATATAGTCTTGCTGTGTTCGTCTCTAGGACTCTAGCTATCTCTAAGACTTAAACTAGGCGTCGCCGCGTCGGAAATTGATTCCACCTAAAAGTATATCTAATTAATTATATATATAGATAACTCCATATTGATGTGAACTAATCTGCTAAAATGTAAATTTCATTTGAACAATCCATGTGCGACATTTACCAATAGATAACCCGCACGTCTTTTTCAAAATTTGAGAGGATGAAGTAGTTAAATATTTTTTATGTATTGTGTATAAGTGTATTAATAAGGCTTTCTTCAAGATACTTTATTCTTTAGGAATCAACTATAGGGTGGTGCGCATCATTCCAGAAAAATAGACATACTTTCACATTATCAAAAAGATATGTTACTCTATATGTAGCTGTTATATTCAGATAATAGGGCATGTAGCCAATGTGTGGCTGTGTGCTTCGCATTCAAACAATACATGAATTTGAGTTCTGTTTCCAACTCAAAATCTTGGCTAATTAGGAATATTATCATCCATATCATATAAGGATTATTTTTATCGGGGAGCGCCTTATTATAACAATCTTTTTATATAATAATAGCATTTTTTATATTCAAACTAGTTTTTAGTCTCGAACTACGCCCTGGGTACTTATATTTATTATTTAATAATGATTTTACTCTAAAATGATAATAATAAATATAACTTGGTTTGGTGGTTAAGAATTTAGTATATAAGTTTGAAATCACGGGATCAAACCTCATACAATGCATTTACTAACTTTTTTTAAAATTGTATGTGGATACATGGAGTAAAACACCCTAACAGAGTGTCACGTGACACCGTTATTTGTTTAGGAACGCCTTTTAATATATTAGTATAAATTTGTCTAGAAACACCTTATAAATTACTTTTGCAAAAAGCTTGGCACTTGACTCTTACTTTTCGGCACAAGAATTCAAATTTCCAACCTTGACTATTTTATGTCCTCTAAGGGTCCGTTTGATTCAACTTATTTTGTCTTATCTTATCTTATAAGATCTTATAAAATCTTATATGATCTTATCTTATCTTTTTTTGGTAAAATGTAAAAGATTATATTACCAAAATTGCAATCAAAGATCAAACACAGCCTCAAAGCAAAACCAAGCAAACAAAACACCTACAAAATAAGTTAAAATCCTTATCTTATCTTATCTTATAAGATAGTTTATTGTGTGTGTCTAACATCTTATTTTATCTTTTTTTTTTTTTGAAAGAGAAATTTCATTAATTGAAGGCCAAACGACATCTACAATAGGTATTAAAGAAAAATAAGATACAATTAAACAAGACTAAATCAAATTCGTCTTCGAAGAAACTACAATGAACCAAATCGAGCAATACAGCGCAGCCCCTTGTATTTGCTGAATCAAGCAGCTATTGATGAGGAAGTCTATCATTCTGATATAGTTTGGGAAGAACATTCTTGATCGAGTCAGGTTGACTGCATCCGAGATTCTAATACCTTCATGTTGAGTCTCGAACTTCAACCAATGAGAATAATTTCTCATACCTAAAAACAAAAGAACCATACTCACAACTCCCATAGGAGAGAAGGAGATTTCCAAAACAGAAACTAAAAACCCCATAACAGGGTTTGAGAAAATCTCATAAGGAGAGACTAATTTATTAAACAAAACAAGAAAATGAATTAAAAACTGAAAATAAAAGGGGAAAAGGGTCTTACCGTGGATGAAATCATCCATGGAAGCTCCTAATTGATGAAGAAAGGGTAGGGGAGGCTAGGGTTTGAGAGAGAGGGACTATAAAGTAAAACTAACTTTGATTTTACTTTATTTTTTTTATTTTATCTTATCTGATCTGATCTTATCTTATAAGATCTTATTTTTTCTGAAATAAATTAAACAGAGCCTAAGTCACCTCATATATCTTCTAGTGTCGTTCAAAAGTTCTAAACCAACCTATTTAACTTACTTAAAACCAATTCATATATCTACCTTCTGTTTACACGAACAAAGTCTCCATCCATGTCTCCACACCTATGTACGAACTTACCTGACGTAATACTTCCTCCGTTCTTTTTCTATTGCAACAAAGGAATTTTTACACTAATCACCCTCCACCCTTTCATTATCTATTGTGATTTTTACGCAAGGAAAAGTAGTTATGTGAGGTCTTGTTAGATACGTAAGTCTCGATATATACTTTTAAAATATTACTTTTTTTTCATTAAATAAAGATATTATTAATTAAAGTTGTGCATTGCCAAATTAACTTAATTTGTTGTAATAGAAAAAGAACGGAGAAAGTAACATTTTTGGACATAGGAGGTAACAAGCTACAGATTTTTAATGTAGTTAAAGGAGCACATACAAGGAACAAGCCTGAAAGATATCTTACCATGGAATGAGTCAAATTGAAAGATCGAGAAAATTTAAGTTTAATGCGGGAAAGGCCTGAAACAGAAAAGGTCTTCTTTTTCATTTTTGTTGTTGTTGACATGCCTGAGTTACGAAGTAGATAATCAGAATCATTAAGGTAGCCCACAACTTGGTTGTGGTCTGTGGATGACTGAAACAAAGACACATGTCGTAAAAGTGACGGGTGTAACAAAATTAAGCGGCCTGCGTATTTCGTAGTTGCACTTGCACGTCTTCAGTAAAGAGATAGGTAGTGCACTGGTCTAGATATTATCCACACCATTAATAGTTGGATTCTATTTTAAATTTCAACAGAGATTTGCGAGTAAAATGGTCTTTTTGTGAAGTGAAATTATAAAAATTGTATCATGACTGTATTTTTTGTATTATTCGAGGTATCAATTAAACAATTTCTTGTTAAAAAATAAACACTTTCTTAACAAAACAATTATTTGCTGGATAAATTTCAAGTATCCAGCTCCTAGTACCAACTGGCAACTACCAAATCGGATATTATTATCTTACATGGTAGTTGGTCGTATCCACCTCTGAGCTAGTAGCCTAGTACCAACAATTTCTCCATTGTTCGTTTGTTCCATCATAGACACTAAATAAGGACAAATGTGGCTTCTGCTGCTAACTGCTTAATTACTACTATGGTGGTCACAAATACAAGTTGTACCGAAATGACTAATATCCAGCTCCTTCCCAACACACATATAGTATCAAAGTATACCAAGTAGTATTTCGTCTAGTGATAAGGTTCGTATTTCACAACCTTGAGTTTGTAGGATCAAACTCCACTAGAGATACTTTAGGGGTGGGATTCCCTTACCTCCCCCGACTCCCAAAGGACATTGCTTATATAGCTGGGTCTGATTAACCTGTGTGAGATTTTGGTCCAGTAGGACACTTCTCCTTACCAATTAATAAAAAAAAAGTATCAAAGTATATTTCAATCGTTGAATTTGATTTTAGGAACGTAAGGTGCGTTTTCTTTCTCTTATAAGAAAAGCTTTTAGTGGATTCTTAGGTCTACTGGTCTAATTAGAGTTGATCATGTACAACATCTGTTGTCTTCATGTGTCTGCTGTCTCTTGTAGAAGTAGTATAAATTGGGGAGCATCATATTAGGTGCTCTCAAAATTATGAAGTACTAAATCCAGGTGGTACCCAAAATTTATAAGGCTAATATTTTAAGAACAAATTGTCAAGACCTTTCTCTCTTAGAAATTTACATGAACAATAAGATTGATATCATCCAATTTTAACGTATAAATCTGGAGAAACATATGATAAAACAAGGGCAATGAAGGAAGATCTAGAAATATAACTATCATTACACTTCAAAATAATAACTATGATTGAATTTTCCTCCATTTAGAAAAATAAAAATTTGCTTTTTGTTCCCCTAAGAATAAGAGTATTTAAATCAATGTGTAAAAAATACTATAAGATGTTGATTGAACAACAATAGTTAGAATAGCTATATTCTTCAATATGCAGACACATAAACTTTAAGAATTCTCATTCTAATTGCAAACTTTCATTATTTTCAGGTGCAGGAATATTTGGCCATTTATCAGATTCATCTCTCGGAAGAAAAGGCTCATTGACCATAATATGCTTATCAAATGGGATTCTTGGTTGTCTTACTGCACTGGCTCCAAACTACTCAATCTACACCCTCCTACGTTTCCTGAGTGGCCTTAGCACTGGTGGGGTGGGCGTGTGTGCCTTTGTACTTGCCACTGAACCCGTTGGACCCTCTAAACGCGGCGTTGCCGGTATGTCCACCTTCTACTTCTTCTCTACTGGCATTGCTCTCCTCTCGGGAATTGCCTACATTTTCCAATCTTGGAGATCCCTCTATGTTGCATCATCGATACCTTCGATTATCTTCATCACAGTCGTCATTCCTTTCATCTCCGAATCTCCTAGGTGGTACCTTGTACGAGGGAAGGCCAAGGAAGCAATGGAAGTCATGAAGCATATGGCACAAGTTAATGGCCGGACAATCCCACAGGATGTGGAGCTTATTGTCGACGACAATAACTCAAACAAGAGCAAAGAAACAGAAGGAATACAAGGCTCTTTAATAGATGTTTTAAAGTCACCAATCACAAGAGTACGCCTTTTTTTGGCTATTCTAATCAACTTCTGTTGCGCGATTGTATACTATGGACTTAGTCTAAATGTTGTCAATCTCGAGACCAACCTCTACCTCAACGTACTCCTCAATGCAGTTGCTGAAATGCCAGCCTTTACATTAACCGCGATAATGTTGGGTAAGTTTGGAAGGAAGCCGCTAACAATAGGAACAATGTGGTTTAGTGGGGTGTTCTGTTTGTTGGGAAGTTTGATGAAGAGCTATGGAATGTGGAAGATTATACGGATGATTTGTGGGATCTTAGGGATCTTTGGTATGGCCGGAACTTATAATTTATTGTTCATCTATACAGTAGAGTTGTTTCCTACAGTGGTGAGAAATGCAGCCTTAGGATGTGTTACTCAAGCGTCTCAAATGGGTGCAATACTAGCCCCATTTGTGGTGGTGATGGGGACTAGATTTCCTTTTGTTGTGTTTACGGTCTGTGGAATTGTTGGTGGTTTGTTTGGGTTCTATCTGCCTGAGACGTTGAATCGACCGTTGTATGATACCATGGTTGGCATGGAGGAGGGTGAAGCTATTTGGAGCAATGCATAGATTTTATTTATCCTCTTCTCTCTATTTCTTTCCAAGTGGATGGCATAAGAGATCTTTTGGTGATGTAAGGTATGTCAAATCATGTTTTGTATATCTACATTCTACTAGCTAAATCATAATTCATAGTGAAGAAACGATGCAAATTTCTAAATTTACTACTTGTATCATGAAACCCATCGTCAAAGACAATACTTGCATAGATTTTATGGTCGTGCAAATGTACTTTTAGTTTGTTGCCAATACAGCAGAAGCTTCTAGCAGGCCGCACCTATAAGAGCGTGAGAAATTGAGAAGAAAAGGTGATCAGGTGTCTCCAGTCTCCACCTAATGAAATTGTATTTTGGGATACTGAAACCATGCATTCTACAGTCTACATCCATTTAAACCAGGGAACTTTCCATCAAGTTCAAGGAGCCACCTGCATTTTATTGATCATTTTATTTCAACATGACAAATTACTGATTGAAACTGCCATTTCATTGATTCAAACTTATCTATATTGATCATTGAAATTTTTTGCCAATGATTAAGGATGTTATCTTCACCTGAACTTATCAAAACTGAAATTGTTACTTGCTAGACCTAATTGGACATGTTGAGCCTTGATTGTACCTTATGTTTACACCTGATTGGATCTGATTAAGCATGAAACTTCTTTTCTAGAACTAAAGAGAACGCACCCTCGACATACCTGATTAGAGTACTTAATAGATTGAGATTGAATTTTATCAAAGATTGTTTTTCAAGTTGAAGTGAACAATAATGGCATAGTATTTCAACACAAAAACTACAAATGACACATGACAATTTCTCATAAAATTTACCGTCATTCATATTCAAGAAAAATGTTAATCTCTCCATCCTCAAATAATTGTCTTGTGACACTCTAACCTTCATGTATAAATGCACTGCTTTTGCTACTAATATCAATAATTACATGTTAAAGTATAAACTTTAAATAATTGAAGTTACAGAATTTTCATCAAATACCCTCCAATTTAATTTGTAGCAAAGTATGAGGTAATTGTTACTCTTAACTATAGTCTTTGACTAATAGGGGTGTTCTTTTCAACTTACTTTTACTTATTTGAACTTAACTAAACATATCTGAACTTATTAGTCCTTATTAAACTTTATCTAAATTTATTAGAACTTATTAAACCTTATTTAAACTAGTCTAAACTTATCTTAACTTAATCGAAGATATCGAAACTTACTTTTTCTTATAAGGACTGAACATAAGTTGAACGAAACAAGGAGTCAATGTACTTTTTATAACCAATATTTAGTGGGTACAAAAAGACGAATTATGTGATAATATCCTCATTGCAAATTTTCTTCCACATGCCGCTGTTATACATGCATATTAAAATTATGGAAAATTTATCAAAAAAACCCTTTTAAAAGTTCAATTTTGCAAAAAAAAAAACCTTTTACAACATTCTTTGCAAAAAAGATCACAAATTTAATTTTTTTTTTTTTGCAAGATGAAACCTATTCACATTTTCTGGTGTGGTTTATGAGATGCATAGAGATGGTGCTGCACTTAATGGAAATAGGGGTTAAAGGAAAATAGAAGAGCCACTCCCTATTCATCTTAAAAACACACCGAAAAATGGGAATAAGTTTGATCTTGCGAAAAAAAATTAAGTTTGTAATTTTTTTACAAAGAACGTTTTAAATGGTTTTCTTTTGCAAAATTGAACTTTTAAAAGGGTTTTTTTTGACAAATTTTCCTAAAATTATTTATAGGGTGAGTAAACTGAGTACCTTGTTTTAACTTTTGAGTTGTGAATTCGTGATTGAAGGAAAAAAGAAAGAGCTTCTGTTAAAACTCAAAACCCTCATCTTTCTCCACTCGTCCCCCTGTCATCACCTCCAACAAAACTTACCTTCTTCATTCCACACAAAAGCACAATTCAAATAAAATATGGCGGAAGTACTATGTGGAAATGATCTCCATGGCATTTCCGATGGAAAATGCTGTCACAACAACGACAATGTTTCGGCAAAAACCCTAACTTCCCCAACTCTTCCCCAACATCTGATTTTGGACTACATTCTTCCAAGACTTCCGGTAAAATCCCTAATTTGTTTCAAATCTGTTTCCAAGTTTTGGTTTTCTACTATTTCTTCCCCTAAATTTGTAATATCCCACCTCAAAATGTCCTCTATATTTTCCCCAAATCAATTAATTATGCTTACGGATCGTTCATTTAAGTTTGTTGTAATACCTTATGATGAGCTCAATAATCTGAAAGACCCTGTTATGATAAATTTCAGTCTTAATTCATGTGTTGAGCAATTTGTAATGGCCTTGTATGTGTGTATTTATTGTGGTGTGGGAGTTTTGTAGAGAGCAATGCAACTACTGGTTTCTTCTGTATTTGCAACCCGGCTTTACATCAGTACTCGAAAATCGATAATCCTGGTTCTGAGTGTTTGATGCCTCTCACTTATTGGTTTGGTTGTACAAAATCGTCTATGGACGATTACAAGATTGTCGCTCGTTTTGAATCTACCAAGGACCATGAGACTTTAGATATATTTTCTTTGAGGACCGGGAAATGGAATAAAGTTTGTGATTTTGATCCGCATTGTACTTATTACCAAAGTTTGAATCACGAGACAGTTCCCATGAATGATGTTCTGTATTGGTCTTTGGATTATGGGGACACCGTGCAGGGACCTAAGTGTATTCTTGGGTTTGATTTAGTGAATGAAGAATTGAAAGAACTTCCATGGATGGATTGGTTAAATGGATATTGATGATGATGAGGTTTAACCATGTTTGCCATTTCTTATGAAGTTGGGTTTAGTTCTATATTCTATTAGTGTAAGGTAATTTGTTCTGCAGTTCTGCTGTTGATGGTCTTGCTTTGAAGGGGAGGGGGTTAATTGTAGCCTGTATGAAAATAGTCCAGACACTCTTAAGTCTTAACCCTTTTGGTAGTCAAATGTGCGCACAATTGACTAAGCTGGCACATTTTGTGTGTTGAACCACTATGTCTTGAATCTAGTTCATACAGTGTATAGTAGGTAGGCTCGGCTATTGTCGACATGTGTAGTTTTGAACATATTTGGTTTTGCTAATTTTTGGCCTTGATTGGAACCGAGCATCTTCTTCTTTTTTTCCTACCTTTTATTTCAAAGTACCTAGATTTAAAATGTGAACAAACATTTTGATCTTTGCTATTTCTAAGTTAGTGAGGATAAGATTTGCATTCAGATTTGCATTAGAAAATACAGTGTGTGCAAACTGTATAAGTGTATTTTCTGAATGCAAATCTGAATGTTTGGTATTCTTAGAAAAATAATCTCACAATGTTTGTTCACATTTTAAATCTAGGTACTTTAAAATAAAAGGTAGGAAAAAAAGAAGAAGATGCTACATTCAGAAAATATAGAATATAAAAAGAAGAAGATTAAAATATGATCTATTTACATAAATGGGTTTTGACAGTGGTATTTAAAATGTAACCTGACAAATGAGAACGTCAAGAACACACTTTCTTTTGTTTGATCCATACGTCTCTGCAACCTAACATCACCTTTTTGACTTAACATCACCTTTTTGCTTCTAGATCACATTTTAATCTTCTTCTTCTAATAATATTCTATTTCTAAGAATCTCTGCGGGGCTTATGTGCGCAAACTGAATATAAGTGTATCTATATTGTTTGATTTTACATCACCTTTTTGACTTAACATCACCTTTTTGATTTTACTGCTCAATTTTTACCCAAAAAACACTGGGTTCAGATCAGCAGCCCGCCCCTGACTCTCACCCTTCTTCTCACCTTGAAGAAATCAGACACACTCTTACCCTCATCTTGACCTCATTCTCACCTTGAAGAAGATCAACCATGTTAGTTCGTATTTACCCTTATATTTTTTCTTTCTGAATCACTAAGATGGAGGGAAAAGATTCAGACACTGAACGCATCTTTGCTCATTTGAAAAAAACTTTTGTTCATATACTTTGTCGAACTGAAGAGGAACCGACTGTAGGATTTGGGAGTGTGAATGCGGTTTCGGGTTATGATCAACTTGTAATGTTATTAACTTGTGGTCATAATGTGGAAGATTTTTCTAAGAAAGATAAGAAAGTTTGGTTTGAAATTTCTTTTGGTGATGAAGAGGATTATAAACCAGCATATTTGATTAGTAATAGTCATATGACTGAACAAGAAATGGCTTAGCTTGTGGTCAAAGACGATAAATCTAGGAAAGATTTTGTTGATCTTTCACTCTCAAAAAAATACAATGGAATGGAAGTGTTAATGTCCTCTTACATTGGTTACGACAAGGTTTCGTGTACTAATGGCATTATATCCCGACCACAGCTAGATGGAGAAACCTATGGGAAACAAGAAATCGCCTCCGTCGTTGAATACACCACTGACACTGGAGATGAAAATGAGATTTCTTGTATACGTCTCTGCAACCTAACATCACCTTTTTGACTTAACATCATCTTTTTGCTTCTGGATCACATTTTAATCTTCTTCTTTTTCTAATAATATTCTATTTCTAAGAATCGCTGCGGGGCTTATGTGCGCAAACTGAATATAAGTGTATCTATATTGTTTGATTTTACAGCAACTGCGCAATTTTTACCCAAAAAACACTGGGTTCAGATCAGCCTGCCCCTGACTCTCACCCTTCTTCTCACCTTGAAGAAATCAGACACACTCTTACCCTCATCTTGACCTCCTTCTCACCTTGAAGAAGATCAACCAGGTTAGTTCGTATTTACCCTTATATTTGTTCTTTCTCAATCACTAAGATGGAGGGAAAAGATTCAGACACTGAACGCATCTTTGCTCATTTGAAAAAAATTTCTGTTCATATACTCCGTCGAACTGAAGGGGAACCGACTGTAGGATTTGGGAGTTGGAATGCGGTTTCGGGTTATGATCAACTTGTAATGTTATTAACTTGTGGTCATAATGTGGAAGATTTTTTTAAGAAAGATAAGAAAGTTTGGTTTGAAGTTTCTTTTGGTGATGAAGAGGATTATAAACCAGCATATTTGATTAGTAATAGTCATATGGCTGAACAAGAAATGGCTTTGCTTGTGGTCAAAGACGACAAATCTAGGAAAGATTTTGTTGATCTTTCACTCTCAAAAAAATACAGTGGAATGGAAGTGTTAATGTCCTCTTACATTGGACACGACAAGGTTTCGTGTACTAATGACATTATATACCGACCACGGTTAGGGGATGTTAGGTTGCAGAGACGTATGGATCAAACAAAAGAAAGTGTATTTTTGACGTTCTCATTTGTTGAGATTAGTACTTCGATACCTCATTACTCTGTAGCTATGTTTGGTTAATCGGGAATTATTTTCAATGAAATTGATATTTCATAGAAAGCATTCATTGTACATCCGGGTAGACTATGTGCATGGTACACTCAAGAATTTTTTTTCCATAGAGGATGATGAAGCTATTTGGAGCAATGCATAGATTTTTATCCACTTTTATTTTGGCGATTTACTTGTTAGAGTATGTGCAATAGGAATCTTGGGAGGGTTTCTCCAACTAGCTCTCCAAGGAGTGAGAAAATGTAGAGTTATATCTTCCCTAATAATGGGTCTCTTGATTGTATCTTGAGTAGTTGAGTGTATGTTCATAGAGATACTTTGGAAAGTGTTTCTTGGAGGATATAACATTTTGTCTAAAAAATATTTTAGAGGCTCCTAAGGTCAAGATTAGGCGGGATATATATACCTTACATTTGGAAACAATTATTATTCATTATAAGATTATAAACTAACTGCAACTAACCACATGATAGAGTTTAAAACAGATCATATACCAAAATTCAGAAGCCTTGCATCACTCTGATAATGGACTATCTATAATTTATTTTTCCGTTCATACTTAATACTTTACATTTAGGATTTTTCTAATGAAAATCGTGAATCACATATTAATGTAGCAAGTATATTTAGCGTCCTCACTACAGCAAACCCGTTTTCACGTGTTGCGTCCTTCCAGAATTTTATAACAGAGTCAATACTAAAAACAGTGCACAAAAAAAGAAAATCCACTTTTTTGTTTTCTCCACATGATTTTCCACATATAAATAGCTACATAATAAAGTTATAACAGCTTGGAAACGAGTTCCATAGCATATATTTCACCCCCCCCCAACTCCAATTCCCAAACAATGCCTTGTCAAAATCTCAGGGACCTCCAAGAGCCGTTGATTCTCCCAACTAATGCAAAATCAAACGGTCCAGAAAAGCTCACCATAGATGACATGCTAAAAAAATTTTGCGGTGAGTTTGGAAGGTGGCAACTAAGGCACTTTATATTAACGAGTTTAGCTTGGGCGTTAGAGGCCTTTCATACTATGGTTATGATCTTCGCCGACCGCGAGCCGCGGTGGTGGTGTACTGGCACGGGCTGTCAAACCCAACTGGAGGTTTGTGGGCTGCCGCCGGGCTCGTGGGAATGGGTAGACGGACCAGGTAGCTCCACCGTTGCTGAGTGGGGATTGGTGTGCGGTAACAAGTACAAGGTTGGATTGGTGCAATCTTTGTTCTTCTTTGGCTGCATGATAGGTACATAAAAAGTTTTCTTGTACACAAATTCTGAATAAATGAGATGAGTGTTAATCAAAATATTGTGGGCTCTGGCATGAGAGAAACTTTTTAGTCATCCCAAAAGTTAGCTATTTTATGGGGGTAATTTTTACTCTAAATAGGTTATTTTTACTAATATAGACGTGATTTATTTAAGATAAAAAAAATACCTTATCAAAAAAATTTAAGATAAAAAAATTATCTTTTGTCTAAAAGTGACCCATTAGACTTGAAAAATGATGCATTTTAACTTATAACTAATATTTTGGTCCGGTTGATTCCTCAGTAAGTTCTAATTATCAAATTTATTATTATTCACAAATTTCATAATTGATTTTATTAGCTTTTTGTAATTTTCTGTCTAGTGCGAAATTGTAAAATGGACGTTATGACATGATAAGTTGTTTTTAAAAAAAGTTCAAAGGAATTGGGGATAAGAATAACAATTTCAATAGAATTGGCATAAGAGAATGTTATTACCTTAATAAAAGTGTTAGAGATCAAAAAGGTTGTTTATATTTGTATAGTTACATATAATTGTAAGACTTTATTATGTTTTAATTGAAACATTAAACATTGAGATCGTAGTGGATTGGTGGTTAAACTCTCACATTTTATTTCAAAGGTCATGAGTTCGACTCCTAATAGCTACACATTATTATTAATATGCTAAATGAGATTATAAATATCTATTTTAGAAGCTTGAGAGGAGTGTCACATAGCACATACATTGGATAGTGCCACGTGGCACCGTTCCTTTGATAGGAACGCCTCTTAAAATATTTTTTTTATAGATGTAACTCATTTTGACTAAAAGTGAATTGGTTTTACGATAGATTTATTATACTCCCGTTGCACACAATTCGAATTATTTCTCCTATCTTACATTTTTATGTTCTATTTATTGAAAGAAATATATATATATATACTACTTTATAGGTTTTTATCTGGCTTGTTTGTTTTTGCACACTTCCCAATGTAAATCTTGGACCATTAGTATCTTTGTTTAGGTATTAGTAAAAATAATAAAAAAATTAATTTTCTAAAACTATACATGAATTCAAAAAAACCCACATAACTGTAATATTCCATATGATCAAGACAAAAAGCTACACAGAAAGTAACGGATTGGCCCTTAAGATGTTAATTGCATAGCAATAGTCAGCCTTTACTCTTAGACAATTACACATATTTAAGAACTCTCATCCAGATTGCAAAGTTTTACTATATACAGGAGCAGGAATATTTGGCCATCTATCAGATTCATCACTTGGAAGAAAAGGCTCATTGACCATAGTATGTCTATTCAATGGAATTCTTGGATGTCTAACTGCTTTATCTCCAAGTTACTCAATTTACACTCTCCTTAGGTTCTTAAGTGGCCTTAGCACTGGTGGAGTGGGAATGTGCGCCTTTGTCCTTGCCACTGAACCCATTGGACCCTCCAAACGTGGGGTTGCCGGTATATCTACTTTCTACTTCTTCTCAATTGGCATTGCTCTCCTCTCCGGAATTGCCTACATTTTCCAGTCTTGGCGATCCCTCTACGTTGCATCGTCGATTCCATCAATAATCTTCGTTACAATTGTCATTCCATTCATCTCGGAGTCTCCTAGGTGGTACCTTGTACGAGGGAAAGCCAATGAAGCAATGGAAGTCATGCGTCTTATGGCAAAGTTTAATGGTCGGACAATCCCACAAGATGTTGAGTTGCTTCTTGACAACAATAATGCAAATAAAAGTAAAGAAAGGGAAGCAATAAACGGGTCTTTACTAGATGTTTTAAAGTCCCCCATCACAAGAGTACGCCTTTTTCTAGTTGTTCTAATTAACTTTTGTTGCGCAATTGTATACTATGGACTTAGTCTAAATGTTGTCAATCTTGAAACCAACCTCTACCTCAACGTCTCGCTTAATGCGATTCTTGAAATGCCGGCCTACACATTAACCTCGATTATGTTGGATAAGTTCGGAAGGAGGCCATTAACAATAGGAACAATGTGGTTTAGTGGGGTGTCTTGTTTGTTGGGAAGTTTGATGAAGAGCAACGGAACGTGGAAGATTTTACGGATGATCTCTGGGATTTTAGGGATTTTTGGTATGGCGGGAACATATAATTTATTGTACGTCTATGCTGTAGAGTTATTCCCTACAATGGTGAGGAACGCGGCCTTAGGATGTGGTGCACAAGCATTCCAGATGGGAGCAATACTAGCCCCGCTTGTAGTGGTGATGGGGGTTAGATTGCCTTTTGTCATATTTTCTATTTGTGGAATAGTTGGTGGTTTGCTTGGAATTTGTTTGCCTGAAACTTTGAATAGACCCTTGTATGATACTATGGTTGGCATGGAGGAGGGTGAAGCTATTTGGAGTTATACATAAGACTTTTTTTTTTTACCGTGCTCTCTCTTTTTTATTACGGGTGGATATTATGGGGTGATCTTAGTTTCATCTTTTTGACAACGTAAGGTGTGTCGTCTCATGTTTTGTATGTCTACAAGCTAAATCACACTGAAGGAATGATGCAAATTGACAAATCTACTACTTATGTTCCCTATATAATTCGAAGGAGTTATGCAATCTAAACAGTTTCCCTCTTTTGCAATATAACTATATAAGAACTTGTTTCGTTGGGACCAAACCAAAAACTATATCAGTTGTTATTGTGGCCCACAATAACAGATAATAAGCCATTACGATAGGTAAGATAAAAGAAAATATAAAAGGAATATATAGGTATATTGCTCTAAATTTTAGGTGGTGCAATCAAATATAATTATATAAGTATGACTTATCTCCCTCCGTCTTTAAATTCTTCCTAGTAGCAACATATACCAAAGTATAGTATGCTGTATGCCCCAAAAGATGCTTAGGAATTTTAGTGAGAGAAAAAGAAAGAAAAAATGGAAAAAAATAAAAAATAAGATGAAATGCTCCAATCTCATGAACACCAAAGCAGCTTCCCTCTCATGCCTGATGCCTCCCTTCTTTCATTGCAGCCACCTTATTCCACCCTGAAACACCCCTTCTTAACGCCATTTTAATGCAAATCCAACTACATACTATTGCTTACTCTACAGATCTTGAGAGAATTTGCTTGAACTCCACCATCATCCTCCATCATCCCTCCTTCGAACCCAGACACGGTACGACGCTGCTGCGACAAAGATGCGCACTTACTCCGGCGACCACGAACGAGTCAAATCCAACAACCAGTGGGGGTGCCTCAAACAGACAAACACCACCATCGTGCCCACTTTTATCCCGTAAATTCACTTTTCCTGCTCGGAGATCAGTGACGGCATTGCTTTGGCGAATCTGATGGAACCCGATCTGACGATCCGTGGGTGTGTCCCAAACATCAACACCGCACCCAACATCATCAGCGCTGCTAACGTAGATGTGCCCACCCCTAGCCGACGCCACGCTGGTCGTTCTCCTCGCAACCGCTCCCAGGTAAGTTTTCTCATCTTAGTTATTCGGTAGATTTAGGGTGTTATCACTTATTTTGTATCATTTTGCTATGGATTTAACTCTCTCTTTTGTGACCACTATGTTGATTTCTGCTATTCTGAATATGCATGTTCCGATTTCATTATCACATCCTTCTCTATTTACTATTATCAAGAGCCTACTCCTAAACACTACTCTTTGGTTATGGTTTATATATTATGCTCCTTTGCTCTGTTCTCATAACATTATTATTTGGTTTTGGTATGACTTCATTCCCTTCTCAATTGATGATTCTAAACTCATTTCAACTAATTCCTTTCTCTTTGTTATGGATTTATCTGTCTTCTTTGAAATAACTATTTCGATTTCTCTCAACCTGATCAAGGTGTATTGTTGGACATCAAATTCTCACCATAATCTTTTAATCGTTAAAAAGTGCCTAGTAATGCACATTTTTGGTTGGTTCTGGTCTAACTATTGTGCTCTTCAGTTTAACTGTATTATCTTCAGGAACCATGCCATATCTTCCAATCTTCAATTTCATATGTTACTCACTATGCTTCAAGTTCACTGGCTTCTTTTATTTGGTATTTTTCGCTTATTATTTGCCTACATTTTCTTGCGTAGAATGCCTAAATTTTTAATTTTCAATGGTTATTTTGTTTTTGTGGGCGGGCGTCTGGTACCTATTAATGCATCCTCTCTTAGCTCTACTTATAAGTTTCTAATTTTCAATGTCTATGCCTTTGGACTTGCTCTTACATGCCATGTATTTAATAGTTTTATCACTCTAACCTGTTATTTGATCGAATTGGGTTTCTATGCCCACTTGGACTCGAGTGCTCCATCACTCGCAAAAGAAACGGGAATGTTTTTACATCCCTTAATGCTCTTCTTCGTGTTTTCAGGCGGTCTCGCATAAAAATTCCTAGTTGGCGATCTATCCAACTATCTCCAGCTATTCATACGTGCTATGCTCCAATTTTTCATCCTCAAGAGGATGCACTTTCTATTGTCATATTTTACTATCATATGCTTTATTTTTCGTTCTTATTACTGTTCAATCATACTTCTGCACTGATCATTCTGCTCATTATTCTCTTGCTCTATGGTCTCTTTTTCTTACTGATGCTATGTGTTGGCGTAGGAATTTATCTTGCCTCGATCACTCTTGTATACTGTACTTCGAGAGCTCAGACCATGGAATTAAAACTCTCCTGTTCCGTTATAGAACGGCCGTTCTGTAACGGATTTTGGATTTGCCGTTCCGCGAAATGCCGTTACAGAACGCCATAATAAAAATCACATACT
This sequence comes from Beta corolliflora, assembly GCA_947648045.1. Classification (NCBI taxonomy): domain Eukaryota; kingdom Viridiplantae; phylum Streptophyta; class Magnoliopsida; order Caryophyllales; family Amaranthaceae; genus Beta; species Beta corolliflora. Next base: position 7,960,109 of record CANSZD010002913.1, read on the forward strand.
TCTCGCCGCGTTGTCCGTTCCGTAACGCGAACTCGCTGCGTTTGAACGCTTTTCTCCCCGTTACATCCGTTCTTTTCAAATATTAGCCAAAAATATTTTATAATTTAATTATATAGCTAATGTAACATGATATTCTGATAGATTTAATTATATTATGTTGTAATAATGCTTCATAAACTAAAATAAAGCAAATAAGGTTAGAACATATTAATGTGAATTTTTAAAAAAATTCACGCCGCGTCGGCCGTGAAACGTTCTATTTCCCCGTTACAAGCCGTTCCCGCGACAACACGACCGTTCCCACGAATGCGACCGCGACCGCGTTTTTTTTCTCTGGCTCAGACGCCTCATGATAGCCTCAAGCTATCCGTACGCTCAAAAGGTTGCTTCTTAATCTCCCCTTCTTTAAACTGGATTGGGCCTCACAAGCCAATTGGATTCAAGTGCTCCATCACTCGCTATTGAACTTTTCTTTAATGGACTATGGTTCGTTGTATTTGCTGCAGCTTCAATATTGACCGTTTTGGTCATTTTTTAGCTCGGCCGAACTCATCTCTTAAAAAGTGGATATCTTTCCTATGGTCATTTATATAGATTGTACTCTATTTATTCGCCATAGTATTTAATTATGAAAATACTAAGGGCTTGCCTAGATTGAGTGAAACAAGCCCGAATAATTTAAGGGGTAAAATGTATGGGCTTAAATCATATGCCTGGAATGAGGGTAATTATTTAGGCCCATATTTATTCCCTCCAATATGAGGGTAATGGATTACCCACCCCCCCCTAGAGTAATAATTCACTGGGTAATTTTTATTTCATTATGTGGCTTTCTCTCTCTCCTCTAGTCTCTATGCTCTCTCTCCTCTAGTCTCTCTACTCTCTCTCCTTTGGTCTCTCTTGTAATACCAAACGCAAGAATGATCTCCCTTGGAATAAGTTACCTCATACCAAACCTGCTACTAATTAGTTTCCTCTAACGGTTACTCCCTCAAATTATTTCCCATAACAGTTTCTCTCTTAGTCATTAACCCTCTAAAAGTTTCCCTAAATCCAAGCGACCCCTAAGTTAGAATATTCAAGGGGGTAAAAAGCTCCATGCCTTAGCTGAAATTATATATCTTAAGAACCAATTTAAACCGGATATCATTTTCATAATGGAAACGTTAACAAACCATGTAAATAGCAGGAAAATCCTAAATGCTCTCCACTTTGATAACAAACTTATTATTGATCCTCATAATGTAGAGGGTTTTCTCATGGAAAAACAATGATATTAACTCTCCAGTTTTTGAACGCCTTGATAGAGTTATTACCCATAATTCTTTCTTGGATGACTTCCCGCATAGCGTATTGTCTTATGGTAATTTCACTGTTTCCGATCATACTCCAATCTTCTTCTCTACTGACCGCATCTCAAATAGATACCATTACCAATTCCATTTTCAAAACAGTTGGGTTCTAGAACCTCAATCGCATTCTATAGTAGAAAAAATTGAAATATCCAATGCCATGCTCTCATTTCTACTGCATTTAGCAAAAGCTAATCCACATAATAATGATCTTAAACTTTGGGCGCGTAATCAATAGCGCCACTCAACTAATAAACTTATTCAAAATGAAGACAAATTAAAAGAACTCCAAACATTACTATGGAAACAACCTTTCAATTATACACTACAAGCGCATATTAATCACCTTATCCTTCAACGTGAAAAGTTACTATTTTTTTGTCATCAAAATTGTGGATCTCAAAATAGGAAGACTTGGCTATCTCAGGGAGATAGAAACTCTAGATATTTTCATAACAAAATGCCGAAAAGTTTGCTTTCACTACCATTTTTAGATTAAAAAAAATGATCTTAATCAATGGGTTGAAAATCCGGACGACATTTCCCAAATATTGATAAATTCTGTTAAACAACGATTCACTTCGGCATATAACACTCCTCGCAGCATTGATTTGTCTTTTATTGCCCCCCTAGTAACAGAGAGTGATAGTAATTCCTTGTTAGCTCCCGTCTCAAATGAAGAAATAAAACAAGCTACTTTTGATATCAATCTTGACAAAGCCTCGGGTTCAGATGGCTGCGGAGGTAATTTCTTCCAAGCATACTGGCACATAATTGGAAAAGAAATCACCATTGCAATACAAAGCTTCTTCCATCATGGTAAATTGCCACCATCTTTAAATCATACACTTGTAACGCTTATTCCAAAAAATGAACACCCGAATAATCCAAACCACTTCCGACCAATAAGTCTAATTAATACGCTCTACAAAATTATTTCGAAACTTTTAGTTGGACGATTGAATCCCATTCTTTAAAAAGTTGTTAACCCTTTTCAAAATGCATTTACCCCGGATTGATCAATTCATGATAATATCCTCATTGCAAAGGAAATCTTAAATACAATTCATAAGTCACAAAACAAAAGAGGTTGGGTTGCTCTAGAACTGGACATGGAAAAAGTTTACAACCCGTATCGAATGGGACTTCTTATGGGCCACTCTCTCAGCTTTTGGCTTCCCTGCTCGCTGGATTGAGTGGATAAAAGAGTGTGTCACTAATGTATCCTACTCTATTAAAATAAATGGAAAACCTACTCCATTGTTTAGACCTTCCCGCGGCCTCACACAAGGTGACCCGCTCTCGCCTCGGCTTTTCATACTATGTATGGAAGTCTTTATCACAAAACTAAGGCTACAAGCTCAAATTAATGCTATGGGGGTTGGCTTTAAACTGTGGCCACACTCCACTTCAATACCTTGCCTAATGTTTTCCAGATGATAATCTCCTCTTTTGTAAAGCTACCAGCACTGCTTGTAAAAACTTAAAAGACTCAATTGACTCTTTTTGTCAGTTATCAGGCCAACTAGTGAATTTTCATAAATCCTCAATTATATTCTCAAAGAAAATTACACCTACAAGAAAAATCTCACTAGCCAGTCACTTTCATATGGTACCAAATTCAAATTTAGGCTGTTACTTAGGAATTTTCTTTAGCTCGTTCCAACCAAAAACAAGTGACTTTAAACAAATCATCCAAAAAGCTGGACAAAGGATTCATAATTAGGAAGCAGGCTTTATATCCAAAGCTGGTAGGCATACTCTTATACAAAGTAACCTCGAGTCTCTCCCGGCCTATGTTTGCTCCTCTTCTCTCCTACCTCTCTCCATTGAAAAATCAATTGATAGCATGCATTGCTCTTTCTTTTGGTGACATCAAAAAAATAAAAACGCTCTCCCCTTAATAGAGTGGGATAAAATATGTAAACCAAAATCAAGAGGGGGTCTAGGCCTTCGCAAGACCCTTCCTCTAAATAAAGCCTTTATAGCTAAACTAGGTTGAAAAATACTAGCTGAACATGATAATTTATGGGTCAAACTTATTAAACAAAAGTATTTTTCCAATACTAATTTATTTCAATGTAAACCCAAGCCCAGTGACTCCCAAATCTGGAGACAGATTCTTGCTCAAAGAGATACCATCTAAAAAGGCATTAGATGGAAAATCGGTGATGGTAAATCCATCTCTTTCTGGTTTGACAATTGGCTCTCCCGGTCCATTCCTCTATAATCGAATTACTTAGTATTTCACCGCATCAAGTGGATAAAAGTTTAGAAGTTTCTGATTTCATTCTTTACTCTAATGAATGGGACATCCTCAAAATGAAACAATTTCTACCAGATCATCTCCTCAAACTAGTTAAAGGCATCCCCCTCCCTTCTAAAGCTACAACAGATCTTCCTATCTAGGGATGCACTTCTTCAGGGAACTTTACGGTAAAATCGGCCACTTGGTTAGCCCATGATCTTGATCCTTTAGAGGAAAATGGATTTTTAGATGGATTTGGAATCTTGAGATTCCTCCAAAATTTTAAATTTTTCTATGGCAAATTTGTCATAATAGCCTAAGAGTTAGAAATACGTTGTATAAAAGAAAAATTATTCCAATTAACTTGCACCCCCTCTGTCAGTCACAAACTAAAACCATAGACCATCTTTTTATCAAATGTCCCATATCTAGAACAGTTTGAGATCTACAAGAGACTAGAGCATGGCTTATTTATTATCATATAGAACCCTCTCTACTAAATGCTTTTCAATCTCTTAAAGCAAGGAAAAGTATCATGACAAAACTCACTTTTCTAATATGCATGGTTTCTTTGGAAAGAAAGAAATGATATCATTTTCAATAATGCCTCATTCAACACTTATAAAGTGCTCCATAAAGCTAGATTCCTATATCAGGAATGGAATCTTTGCACCAAGCTTGATTCTTGCCAACTCGCAGGTACTCCTTTCTCTTCTACCTCGTGTTAACCTTCCACGACGACGCAATCATCAACTATATCTGTTGCCTAGGTCCCTCCACCACCATCTTTCTACAAAACTCAACTTCGACGAGTCCGTCTCAAATAACTCTGCTGCAGCCGGGGTCATCATTCGTAATAATCTCGGTGAACTTATTCAAGCCACTGCTCATAACTTAGGAACATCACCTGTAGCCGAAGCCACAATCCTTCATAAAGGCTTAATTTTTGCTTGAACACATGGTATACAAGACATACAAATTGAAGGCGACAACCTACTACTAATCAATGTGGTCAAAGATCTTTCCCAAGCTCCATGGCAAATCCAGTTCATCATAGACGACAATAAGGCTCTTCTACAAGAGTTTCGGTCCTATCACATTCAACATATTTATCGCGAAGCAAACAAATCAGCTGATTGGATAGCTAATGTCGGTCATTTAGTTCAGTCAGGTTTTCAAATTGTTCATTGTTCTCCTTCTGCACTCCATTCCATCCTTGTAAATGACATTTTAGGAATACCTCTCACGAGGAGGGTCTCCTAAAACTTATTTCTTCTTACCTTATTAAAAAAAAAATACCAAGTATGGAATAGAGAGAGATTGCGAGAGTGTGTACAAGTAGGTCCTTTTTTATTTATTTTAATAGGAGAGAGAATATGGTTGCGTGTGTAGAATTATGTGGATCCAACAAGTGAATAAAATAGTGTGAATAAGGAACAAAACTTTAGCAAATACGGAACAAAGCAATAGTGGGAAGAACTTAAAGGAACGGATGTAAATGAAAAGTGGGAAGTACCTAAAAGAACGGAGGAAGTATATGACTCTTATTTTCTTAGTCCATGTTAACTTGACTTGAAGATGTCTAAATTAAGAACATATTGATTGAAATTGACATTTTGCCAATTCAAAACTTATTTCTATTGATTGAAACATACTTTTGGTAAATAAAGTTGATTTAGGCTATGTTCTTTTGGACTGAAATGATTTGGACTGAACTGAACTTAATTTGTCTGAACTGAACTGAAGTAAATGAAAACTGTGAGAGAAAACTAATTGAACTGAACTTAACTTAACTGAATTTGTCAAAACTGAACTGAATTGAATTTTCATCAATTCAGTCCAAAAGAAGAGAGTTTTAGTAGATTGAGATTGATTTTTATCGAAAATTATTTTTTAAGTTGAAGTGAATAGTGCCTTAGGTCTTTTTCTTTTGGACTTAATTTCATTTTAACTAAGTTTAGTTAAGTTAAATTTAATTTAATTTAATTCGATTCAATGTAGTTCAGTTCGGTTATGTTAGTTTCAGTCTAAAAACAAGGTCTTTTTGTGTTTCTAACTTGAGAACCCAAACACACGAGTACATGACAATTTTTTATAAATTTCCTTTAACCTCCTCTTCCTCCACATTCCACACAACTCTTCCCCCTCTCTGCCTCTCATCAACTCCAAGTCTCCTACAAAGTTTCCTTCCACTGTTCCACACCCCAGGTAAAATAAAGCACAATTCAAAGAGAAAATGGCGGAATCAGAAGTTGAGAATGATCCCGATGATGGAAAATGCTGTCACGACGACGATAATGTTCCGGCGGAAACCCTAACTTCCCCAACTCTACCCGAACATCTGATTCTGGACTACATTCTTCCAAGACTTCCGGTAAAAACCCTAATTCGTTTCAAATCTGTTTCCAAGTTTTGGTTTTCTACTATTTCTTCCCCTAAATTTGCAAAATACCACCTGAAAATGTCCTCTATATTTTCCCCAAATCAATTAATTATGCTTACCGAACGTTCATCTAAGTTCATTGTATTACCTTACGATGAGCTCAACAATCTGAAAGACCCTGTTATGATAAATTTCAATCTGGATTCATGTGTCGAACTACTTGAAAACTCTTGTATCGAGTTTTTGGGGGTGTTGTAATGGCCTTGTATGTCTGTATATTTATAGTGATGAGGGCAATGCAGCTACTGATTTTTTCTGTATTTGCAACCCGGCTTTGCATCAGTGCTCGAAAGTCGATGTCCCTAGTTCGGATGATGCGTGTCAGGCAGTTTTTTGGTTTGGTTGTACACAATCATCCATGGACGATCACAAGATTGTCGCTTGTTTTCCATCTACCAATCACCATCAATCTGTATATATATTTTCTCTGAGGACTGGGAAATGGAAAAAAGTTTGTGATTTTGGTGCGCGTTGTATTGATTATCATTACTGGGGTCACGAGACGATGCCCTTGAATGATATTCTGTATTGGTGTTTGCAATATGAGCATACTGTGGACAGACCTAAGTGTGTTGTTGGGTTTGATTTAGTGAATGAACAGTTGAAAGAAGTTCCGCGGATAGATTGGTTAGATGGGTATGTTTGTGCAAATTTCTATGTGCTAGATGGTTACTTGGCCTTGCATTGCTACAAAGGTTCATTTAGTGATATTTGGATATTGAAACAACATGACGACTGGAGATCTTGGGAGAAATTGTTTACTCTATCTCTTGGACACTTGTCTCTTCATAATATTACTCCCCGCGGAAAGTTTTTGGTATGGGATTATTATCTGGATTATTGCATGATAATTGATCCGACTAAGAATAATCAAGAACAACCCCAAGTGGATGTTTATTATTCTAATGCACCAATGGTATTTGGTGCAGGAGATTATGGTGAGAGTCTCATTTCGCCTTTTGGAACAATCAAGTTCACCTCAATTAAAGATGAGGAGGTTTGACCTTGTCCGTATTAACTTGGGTTCAGTTCTATATTCTATTAGTCTAAGGTAGTTTTTCATGCAATTCTCTTGTTGATTTTCTTGCATTGAAGGGGAGGGGGTTAATATTAGCCTGTATGAAAATACAATAGTCCATACACTCTTTTAACTTTTTCCGTAGTCTAGTATGATCATAATTGACTAAGCTGGCTCACATTTTGTGTGTTGAAGCACTATATATATAGATGTATTGGATTTAGTTCGTACATATATCGGTGGACTCTATTATCGACTTGTGTAGTTTCAAACATGTTTGATTGTGCTAATTTTTGGCCTTGATTGGAACTGAGTATATTTTTTTTCCCTACCTTTTATTTCAAGGTACCTAGATCTAAAATGTCAATAAAATTCCGATCTTTGCTATTACTAAGTTAGCAAGGAGAAACTAGTAGAATGAACCTAGAAGTATAAGACTTAAAGATTTTTTTCTCTTGTGCGTCAGAAGAGTATTTGACTATTTGTTAATGCAAGACCTTGGTTTCGGAGAAGGTTTTGTTGATCGAGTCATGCTATTTGGAGAATCATTCTCCACCGAACTTGTGAGGATGGCACATCTTAGTAAATCCACTTTGTTTCCGACACTAAACTAAATTTTCCTCTGTTTGGTGGAGAACGAATTCTCCATTTATGTTTTCTCATACTCTATTCATCAGCTTGGGTCATACGGTCGACCCTTGTATCCTTGCCTGTGGAAATATATATTTTGATCATGGATATCAGAGATGGTGTTATTCTGCGGGAAACCGGAAGATCCTTATATAAGCAGTAACCAATCTTTTTAATCCTTGGTGTTTTTATTGTAGTTAACATATTTTAAGCTGGATTCTTATGCCTTCCAACCAGGATGCTCAGTTACTGAAATTTGGTTCTTATAGTTTAGGCTAATTTAAGAAAATGTATGTGCTTTCTTTGATTAATTGAGCAGAAGTGTCATCATTAGTTGCACAAGCTAAACCATATCATGTTTGGTATATGTGCAACTGAATCATAGTGAAGAAACGATGCAAATTTACTACTTGTATCATGAAACACATCTTCAAAGACAATACTTGCATAGGCTGATCTTAACTATTTAAAATATACTTAGAATATTGGGATTGAATTTTATCAAAGATTATGTTTTTCGTTAAAGTGAACAATGTCATAGTGATTTAACACAAAAACTGCAAATGAAGTAAATGCGCATTTTTAAGTTTTCAATAGTTAAAAGAATTTGATTTCTCGGCCCAAACTTTCACTCATGCAATTGTGATTCTACAGTAAAACATGACAATTTCTCATAAAATTTACCTCATTCATAATCAATAGAAATGTCACTCTCTCCCCTAAATAATTGTGTGTTTAATTTGAAAAAAAAAGGAAAATTTGATGCTAGGGGTCTCAACTCTCAATTATGAGCACTTCTCTTTTAAAGGTCTTAACTATCAATTACCCAATGTCGTTCCTAACTACTCCCTCCGTCTTTCTTAGTTGCTACAAACACATATTCACACAGACCAAAGAAGGGGGGCAGTGTACTTCACATCAATTAAGCAAAAACTCTATTAATGAATCACGCCCAAAAACAGAGAAAAAGCCATAGTCAATACATGGGTTAACAACGAAACTTCAATCTTTTTAAAGTTTTATGAATTACAATCGCCCAAATAAAAAACCCAATTCTGAATCTTCACCCAAAACAAAAAAAACCCTAAAAATCACCCAAATAAAAAAAGGACTTAAATCTTCACCCAGACCTTGAATCACCCAAACAAAACTTGATCTTCATGAACTTGAATCTTTCGACCATTGATGATGTTAGAAAAGTGACAAGAGTCCTTGCCAACAAACCCAGTTCTTCAACCATCATTCCAAAATCTTAAAAAATCAATTTCCAAAAAAAAATTAAAAAAATCATACAAACTCATCTGAAAAAAGAAAAAAATCATTCCAAAAAATCTGAAAACACAATTTTCGAAAATCAAGAACAATACTCAAATTTTCCGAAAACATAAATGTAAAATAAAACTCAACATAAGATAGAGAAAAGGGGAGGAAGGGCTTACTATCATCTTCATCTATTTGTCCCTCGTACAGATCTCCATCGGGAATTAAGTTAATTACCACATTACTTAATTAAGTACAATATTAATGAAAATAATTTTTGCTAATATTATTTAATCACAAACATATAAATTATTTACACTAAATAATCATTAATTAATTATTAAATAATCCATAATAAATAAAAAGATGAGATGGAGAAGAGATTGAGGAGAGAGAATATATGGTGGGGTTGGTAAAAAGTAGTTTATAAAATGTGAAGATCTAAAATTATAGATCATCTATTTGGGGTGAAAAGATCATAAAAATTAATAGTAGATCATGAATGAGGTGGAAGAGAGAGGAAGTATTAAAATATTTGATGATCCAAAATTTTGGATCAACCATTGGGTATGCTCTTAACGTTGCTTAGATGATGCCAATTAGCCTCTTCAATAGGACAAAATCTCTCCAACTTTGCCGCAAACATTTCCTTTTAATCTAATTTATCAAAGGGTTTTGATATATGCAACTTTTAAGGATGCAAATAAACATCAAATTTATTTCATATAATAGTTTTAATTTAGGCATTTATGGTACAATCAAATCGATGTATTTAATGCTTATTTCTAATATTTCATTTTTAGCTTATTATATGAAGCACTCAGGGCTGTATATATCATTTTCCTTTACAAATAACAAGTTTTGAACCATCGTTTTATGGATGTTAGATAGGTTAGTTGGTCCTGAAGGATAGTTAATTATCCAAGACTCAAGGCTAATTTTATTTTTGATCACAACAAATAAAGGCGTCATGGATGTCTTGAAAGTAAAGATAGCTTTTTCTTTTACAACAAATGTTTAACTATAGTAACTATCAAATATTTATTGGCCTAATGGTGAGGTTTTATGAGGGTTAGGCAAGGAGTATGGTTGTGTGATCAAATTCTACTAGGGTTATTTTGTGGATTGAGCTTTTTGTCCAATAGTGTTCTTATTATTATTTAAAGAAAAATGTGAAAAGACAATGCAACTTGATGTGCACTACATATTAAATTACTATAGTCCTTTAGCTTTTATTGTTATAAAATTTTGGAGATGTATATTATTCGGAGTGCATGTAAAAAGGGAGAGATACAAACATGCTAAATGTGTGATATAGAGAGAAATGAAGAAAAACTTCAATTAAGAATATAAGTAGAAAGAATGCATCCTAAGTATTAAATTTATAAATGGGGGGCTATAATAAGGTTATTCTATCTTGTTGTTAGATTTGCATGCATTTGATTTTTTTTAAGGATCAATATAAGAGATAACATTAACCATCATCATACACTTTCTAATGGACCAAATCTCTTGATTCTTCACATGCCACACCTAAAGATCGCAATCTATTATTCACAAGCAGCACTATCATCACTCTTTTTCTAAAACTTTTATATAAGGCTGGCCACACCTTAAGATAACGGTGTGGCTGAGGCCCAAGCGCTTTTAATATAAAGGAGGCCCAAGCGGAAAGTTTGTAACCCGCGAACAGCATGCAGACCCACGTTTTCTCTCTCTTGATTTTCTTTCTTTCTCTCTTTCTTTTTTAAACTTCCATTAAACTTTGGTATCATAACCTGCATTTCTCTCTCCAAAATTCACTCTTTTTTTCCCAAATTTGTTTGTTCCAGCTTCATTTCTTCTTTTCTCCTTCAAATTTCGTTTTAGGTTGCTCTTTTCTTGATTAATTTCAGCTCAATATCACGCCTAAAGTAAAAAATTTCATTACTGATTGTCGAAAGGGGTCTACAATTCTGCGAAATTCAAAAGGTACGATTTCAACTTCCCGAGCTCAAGAACCCTAGAAATTTTCCGATTTCAGAAAATCTCAATTACTAACTTGATTTTTGATTTTGATTTTGATTTATACTACTAAAGAGATGAATGGTGGAGAGTATGATTACGAGAATGAGAACGAAAATATGATGATGATTGATGAAGAAGAAGATATTACTCAAGAAGATGCTTGGGCTGTAATTAGTGCTTATTTTGAAGAGAAAGGTTTAGTCATGCAGCAACTTGATTCTTTCGATGAGTTTATACAGAATAAGATGCAAGAAATTGTTGATGAATCAGCCGATATTGAGATTCGGCCTGACTCACAGCACAATCCTGGACACCAGTCTGATTTTGGCTGAGGTTTTGATTTTTGTTTTCTCAGTTTTTTGGCATTTCTGTGATAATTTCGGAGCAATTTGGATTTTGGTAATTGCAAGTTTTTTTCGTTGTAGTTTTTGTAACTGTGGAATTTAAATGTGTGAAGTATTGTGAGTGTTGTAGATGTATGCTTGTTATTTGAGTTCAGTGGAAGATGTTTGATTGATTTGTTGAGGAATTATTGAGTTTTTTTTTTGTTGTTGTAATAATTTATATGAGAAAACCTTAGGTATCTACATAAAGCTCAAAGGTAACTCCTTTTTCTCTTTTCGTTGAGTTATGTGATTTACTAGATTACTTAAGCTTTGATAACAAGGGGATATTACTGTGAAATTTTGTAGCTTCTTTTTTACCCATATTAAGGTGAAAAGACAAGGATTTGCAGTCTTTTATATATGGTGAATTGATGATTGACCCACTCAATTACAGTGGGTAACTATATATGGGGACATTATTGTTTCTTGTTATGAATTCTGTTTGAGCCACACAAATTGGAAAGATTTATAAGTTTTTCTCTTTTTGAAGATTACCCACTCAATTACACAAATTGGGGTGTTGACTGTTGAATGTTTAGCCTTGAGAAAAAAGAGAAATACGATCTAAAACTTGTGGAGTTTGTTTATTGCGGTAAGGCTCAAATTGGTTTTTTTTTTTTATGGTCTACTATAATGCCAATAATCTTAGTTTACTTCACAAGAAACAAGCTAGTAATTGTTGTGTGGTTTTTGGGAATCGGTGTTCCCCCCTAATTTGATGTATTGTGACGACCGTCCCTATCCGAACAATACGGAGGCCCTGTGTTGAAGTTGAAAATTAGGCCCTTATATAAAATTAGGCCCTTCAGCTCTGCATCTCCACCAAGTGTAATCATCTGCATTTTGCTTAGTCATAAGAGCAGAATTATACTATGAAGCACAAATATACGGTAAGGGGAACAAAGTAAACTATAGAAGGTGATCGATAAATTAAAACTCAGTAAAGCATATGTCAATTTGCCAAAAGAATCGGGTCTATAATTTCATATAGATTAGTTAGGCATCATTATGAATTGTAATGATAAATATAAGAGCACTAAGCAATACATATTAGGCACCATATATATCCTTCAAAAAAATAGGTAAAAAAATATCCAAAAAGACAGCAAACAGTCAAGAGCATTCAGGGAGTATGATCACACAAGGAGGGAACAGAAAATTCACATTATCAACTGCACACCTGACACATTTCCTTCAACTTTAAAGATATAGTATTAAATCCAACCTTGAATTCATCTAACCTGAAACTATAACTCACAGCATTTAGAATCACATCACTATAAACATAACAAAAAATATAACAAAAACCAAAAATCACTACTTTGAAGCACTCGAACCAAATCACAAGCAGTACGAAGTTTTATCAGGTTTCTTACTACATGTTCACGTTACTCACCATGACTAGCATGTTTTAACCTTCCGTGTTTATAGTGTTTAGTTTTATCTATAACATAAACACAACTTGTGAGTATTAGTTCTTCATCATAGCTTTCTTTGAATTAATCAATTAATTTTCATGATTTAATAGCTTTAAGAAGTGTTTTTTTTTATGAGTATTTATCCATTTATTCATAAAAAGTAATTCTAATTAAATGTACGGGTAACCTCATCTATTTGTTCGGGTAACCTCATATGTTCATAAAAAGTAGCCCCAATTATTATATAATTAGGTTGAAATGTTTATAAAAAGTAGCCCTAATAAAAGGTACGAATAACCCATTATTTCATAAAAAGTAACCCTATTTGAACGTACGTGTAACCCTTATTATTTGTAACCTTACTTTATCATACGAGGAACCCATTACCTCATAATAAGTAACGATTATTATTTGTGACCTTATTTTTATCATACGAGTAACCCGTTTATTACAACAAGTAACCCTCATATATTTTTTCGAATGACCCATCATATTATAGAAGTAACCTCATTAGTTCATAAAAGTAACCCTAATTATATGTATGAGTAACCTCATTTATTTGTTCAAGTAACCTCATATGTTCACAAAAGTAACCCCAATTATTATTATATAATTAGCTTGAAATATTTAGAAAAAGTAACCCTAATAAAAGGTACAAGTAACCCCTAGTTCATAAAAAGTAACCCTATTTGAACGTACGTGTAACCCTTATTATTTGTAACCTTATTTTATCATACGAGGAACCCATTACTTCATAATAAGTAACGATTATTATTTGTACCCTTATTTTATCATACGAGTAACCCATTTATTATTACAAGTAACCCTCATATATTTTTTCAAATGACCCATTATATTATAATAGTAACCTCATTAGTTAATAAAAGTAACTCTAACTAAATGTATGAGCAACATTATTTATTTGTTCAACATCTGATTGAATTTTTAGATGTTTTATAAATCAATTTGATGTTGATTTTTTTCATTATTGTTTCCAGAAATGTTAGCGAGAAATTTGAAATTGTTGCGACCTCAATTATTTGCTCTCAAGTATTTAACTGCAACTGAGCCATTTAGTCAGCATCACAAATCATCGATAATTTCTGAGTGTTTTCTTGAACGAGCTTTTTAGTTAGTGTTGCAGGGTTACTTTACATGTATGCAGGGGTTACTTCAGTTTTGTGAAAGGGTTACTTCAGTTTTGATGGAGGGGTTTACTGAAAGTATGGGTTACGTTTTGTAATTATAAGAGGTTACTTCTACGGTAAATAGGGGTTACTTTTTTGTAATTATAAGAGGTTACTTTTGTAATTATAAGAGGTTACTTTAACTGATACTCGGGGTTACTTTTTACATTTATTATAGGGTTACTTTAACTGAAAGTATGAGTTACGTTTTGTAATTATAAGAGGTTACTTCTACGGTAAATAGGGGTTACTTTTTTGTAATTATAAGAGGTTACTTTTGTAATTATAAGAGGTTACTTTAACTGAAACTAGGGGTTACATTTTACATTTATTATAGGGTTACTTTATACTTATGCAGGGGGTTACTTTTATTGAAACTAGGGGTTTACTTTTTCAAATACAAATGTTATTTTTTTGTAATGTTGAGGGGTTACTTTTTACTAAAAGTATGAGTTACTTTTTACTAAAAGTATGAGTTACTTTTTGTAATTATAAGGGGTTACTTCTACTGTAACTAGGGGTTACTTTTTGTAATTATAAGGGGTTACTTTTGTAATTATAAGGGGTTATTTTTACTAAAACTAGGGGTTACTTTTTCTGTAATTAGAAGTTACTTTTATAAGTTACCTTATATTTAGGTTAAGGGATTACATGTTGTTCAAGGGGTTACTTTTACATTTATTATAGGGTTACTTTACAATTATGCAGGGATTACTTTTTATAACAAGGGTTACTTTTACATTTATTATAGGGTTACTTTACACGTATACAGGGATTACTTTTTGTAATAAGGGTTACTTTTATTGAAACTAGGGGTTACTTTTGCAAATATTGTTGCTCCAAGTTTCTTGCACGCTTTCTCATATATTTTCTCTCTCTTCTTCGCTTGTTTCTCTCTCTTCAACTATGCTGAGAATTTTCGAGGAAAAATGGGAGATATTATCGCGATGAAGCTTTGCAGTTGTATAATCGTGATTCTTCCGATTGTCGACGTCACTGCAAGCATGTTAAAGATAATGTTCATGGACTCATTCTTCTTGATCCGGTATTTTTTATTTTCACTCTTTTCTACAACTAATTTATTCCTTTTTTTTGTATATGAAATAATTTTGATATTGTTTTCCAGATTTTTCTCTTTTTTGCTGCTTATTGAACTAGATTTTTGCATTTGAATGCTAGTTTACTTGCTTGAAATTGTGCGTTGATAATGCGAAAAACGAGTTCGAATTGTATGATGTTTTGATTTTCTCCAACGCCGGAAATCTTCACTTCGCGAACTCAATGAACTTCTCGATCGTCTCGGGAACGCTGAGAATCGAAATTCGAAAACTGAAATTCTTGGCGAAATGATTAGAAATACGAATTCGCAATAGATGAAGTGGATTATCATGATAATTTTGAAGTTAGGGATTAGTGTGAAGAGCATTTTTGTTGGGAGGAGAGAGAAAATGACAAATGTGAGGAGAAGAGGAATCTGAACTTCTATTCGTCGCCCCTAAAGTACTTAAAATCGCCCCAACAACCTTGTGAATGTACCATTATGCCCTTAACTCCTTTTTATCATTTTACTTTACTTGAGCATTGAAATTTATCCTTCATTTGAAATCTGAATTTTACCAATATACAATTCTCTCTAAAATCACCAACAACCAATCGCAACTCATCACCCAACGCCATCATCCCCAGCAACCCAATGCTATCATCGCCGGCAAGGATGTCTTCTTCAGACGAAGAGGTTAATTTTTTTTTTTACGTCTGTAAACAACGCCAACGTTTGGCTAGGACGTTGATTCCATGGATCCAACGTCTGGCCAGGACGTTGATTCCATGGATCCAACGTTTGGCCGAACGTTGGATCCATGGAACCATCGCCTGGCCGGACGTTGGTTCCAAAGATCCAACGTTACGGCCAAACGTTGGATCCATGGAATCAACGCCCCGGCCGGACGTTGATTCCATGGATCCAACGTTCTGGCCAAACGTTGGAACCCCTATATGTATCTCCTTCTGTTATTTTTACAAATCAAAATTGTTTTTAAAAAATTAAAAATAAGATTAAACTAGTATTTGTGAATATTGTGATATTTTCGTGTAATAAAAGATGATTTGTTTTTTCGAGAGCTCGTTGGTGATCGGATTAATTATAACCCGTATTTCGATAATAGTCCGAATTTGAAACGCGTGATCTTGCTGCCGAGTGGTGTAGAAACATTGCCGTTGAGCTTGGGTTTTTCTTGACGATCACTAGTCACAAAAAGAAGTATCAACTTTTGGATTGTGATCGTGGCAAGAAGAAGGAACCTCGTGATTTCAGTTCGGCAATTAGAAGAAAAACAAAGAGAAAAGCATGTGGCTGTGAGTTTCGGTTGTTCCTAGTCCCAAAAAACGACTACACGTGTTGGGTGGTCGAGACTAGGGTTGAACATGGGTTTCATAATCACCCAATGATGTTATACCCGGAGGGTCATCGACAAATCTTTGGTCTCAGTCCCGCCGCCAAGAAGTTAGTTGGAGAACTAACTTCATCCCATGTGAAACCACGAAACATTATGAAAGCCATTGAAGGTGCATTTCCGTCTTTGAAGCCTAACATGAGGCACATATACAATTGCAGAGATATATTGAGACGGGAGCTGCCCCACCAATAATATGCTGTGCGCGCGGCCTGAAGCATGGAAAATACTCATAAATCCATGCCTCGGAGTAAAGTCAACAACCGCTAATCCCGACCGTGGAGGTACGACTAGCCTCACCCAACCGACGATACAAGTACGCAAGTGTAGCCGACCCCCCGGGAGAACGTGTGAACGATATCCGGAGACCCGGCCTCAACAATGTCAAAGGGTCTCAACCTCGATCCACTCTTATCCGGGAACAAACAAAGATCCTAGAATCAACCATATAATACATGTCATTTGTTTCTCCAATGAAGCGAGGTGTCTCCCCATCTCGATAGAATATCAGCAACCCCTTGTGCAAAGAATAGCACCATTCTCCCAAAGTGGACTCCCGAGCTCGCAACCGTCCTACCGATCGAGTCCGCAACCAAACCCCTAAGAGCAACACTCGGAGTGGTGTCATTCACCGTGCACCCCTCAACCGGAATATGCAATATATGCCACACATCATGCATCATGATTGTCATCTCCCCAAACGGTAGGTGAAAAGAACTCGTATCAGCCGCCACCGCTCGACAAATGCCGAAATCAAGGGCGCATCAATGTGCGTGAACATAGTAAAGGGGATATGGTACGGGGACGTTCTACGAAGACGATCCTCGTATCGGTGGAGGCAACGCCCTAGCCCACGTCCTCAAACGTGCACAAATCCTCTCTCGTGTCGACACTTCGGGGAGAATTCTATCCCCCCCTCCCAAATCTCCATAGCTACATGTCCACCAAAACTAGGGATAACGAGACCCAACAATAGGTCCTCCCGCAATCGGGACCCGTGACCTTCCAGCCTAAGGTCATCGAGCATCCTTCCCCTTTCGACTCTCAACGGTCGATGAACTCCCCCTCGCCGCGTATAAACCGCCCACCCCTACCCTTACGTACATTCCAACGATCACCGGCTGTAGGCTCTACAGCTGGATCTCTCTCAAATTCCCGCATAATTGCATCCTGAACATCATCATCGTAAAGAACATCAGATGCCGCCTCATATGCATCCCTCTCATCCTCATCCCCCTCATCCATCTCCTGATGCTCCCTTGCATCGTACGATCCACCAACCCCCTCATCGTGTAACTGAAGCTGACGTCGCGGACCAGTCGGCTTCATCCGCGCCCTCCTAACTGAAGCTGAAACACCACGTGAGTGGGGATGTCGCGGACCTGAATCCTCGTTGTGTATGCGAAACCCGGGAAGTGTCTTCCCGGCAAATTGTCGAAACCCAGATGGCTATTCAATACAACAATATTATTTAATAAAATAATTATTAATAATTCATAATTCAATATATTAACCATACAACAATAATTAATAATAATCAAAACATATTATTTATAATCAAAACTTACTATTTCTAATTTTCTACAACCTACAATAATAATAATTTAATTAAAACATACTAAATAATATTATATGAATTATTTTTATAAAATATTCAAAAAAAATATCACTTACATTTCATGAATTAATAAAATAATAACATTTTAAATATGAAAATATAACATAAATAACAAAATTAATAATAACAGAAATTTAAAAGAAAAAAAAAATATTTCGCTGCTTCCATAGAAGCAACGGGCAAGCCAGACGTTGGCTATTTTTTTTTTAAAAAAAAAATTACCTGCGATGCTTCCGCCTCTGCTGCCGCCATATCCGCCTCTGCCGCCGCCTCCTCTACCGCTTCTTGCCGGCGTCTTGCCTCTATAGCCCTAGCAACTGCATCCTCCGTTTGACGCTTGAGTACAATTTTCTTTCGTGGCCTTGAATTTTCTGACATTTTTTTGGTTTAGATGGTGGTGATGGTGGCTGTGGTAGTGGTGGTGATGTTTTTGTGAAGAAGGATGAGAGGGAGGTGAAGAATCTGATGAAATGAAAAATGGTGAGATGAGAGAGAAGATGGTAGGTGAAATAATTGAGTAAAAATCAAAAAAGTAAAATAAGGGTATAATGGTCCAAGCATATAATAATTGGGGCGATTTTAAGTAGTTTGGGGGCGATATTTAACAATCCCCAAGAGGAATTGGGGCAGGAGGAGAGAGAAAATGACAGAAATGAGGAGAGAAGGAATTGGCGCAGAGAAGGAGGAAGAGCTACAGTAAAGTGGCCGCATGGTTTGAGTTTCGTGTGGCGTGTTGCACAAAAAACGGACTGCTTTATTTATTAGCTACTCACCTAACTACAATTATCAATACGAAAGTCATGACAACATGTAAGGTTATGTCCTATCTCCTATGTCATTACATTTAAGGATGGAAATTTGTTTTTTTAAAGGTACTTTTGGTTTCAGACTTGAGTTCAATTTGACTCAATAAAAAGGGATAAAGAATTTGAACTCAAAGGCAAACTTAATGTTAGATTAAAGAAAATTTTACATGAAATAGTATTTGAACCGAATCACATTGCAACCTTGTTTAATTAATACTCCTACTAAATAAAAATAAGTTATGATGATAAATTTGTGTTTCAACCTCCTATCTTCATTGTCTTATTTTATAATTATTAGAAATTTGTTTGAAATGATAATTAAATCTTAAAAGTAATTAAATCTGATTCATAAAAATCCGAATTAGAATAGTTCTGTACTCGTGAGTTTATTCGACAGCAGTAGATGAGTAATTTATCCATGTGTGAATTTCTGAAATTTAATATTACAATTGTTGAAGTGAGATAGGCTACGTCCAAGTATTCCGGAGTATTGAATTTTGGACACTATAGACTAATAGAAGCACCTAGGATTGTGGGGCTATCCATTCCAAACCGGAGATTGTTATATCTACCCACTGGGTAGACTACCCATTAGAAATAGAGAATTAAATTATAATTGATTCTGCTGAGTTGGACTCCACTAATTATTAATGTCTATCTCTAGTGGGTAGATTACCCGGTGGGTAGACAAAGTTTTTTCCTTCCAAACCAATTCCAAAGTATGTAAACTTTGGGAAGCAGATCTTGATTCTTGACCTAGGTACTTGGAACCAACATTAATATCCCTCATTTTGATTTTGCAACTACATTAAGTACATTATAAAAAAAAAGTCAGTGAATGTCAGTTCGTTAACTTGGTAAAGTCTTGTTGAAAACTTGAAATAGTACTAAGATCTGAGATTAAATTGCATATACGAGTTAATACTGATATCTATTAATACTAAGGCCATAATAAGATAAGGCAAAGTGATAGAGAGATATGCACAAAAAGACAGTAAAAATACCCATCTCCTTATATCATCTTTTAAGAGAGCATGAAATAAACAAACACCCTCCCCTCAAAAAAAAAAAAAAAATAAACAAACACCCACTTAGGATAAAGACCATGCTAATTGACATATTCACAAATGGTAGGGGCACGCATATTAACATTTCATCCATTGAATTCATTTACTTAATTACAGGCTTCACAAGGTGAATAGCCTACAAAAGATAGAGCTACAGGCTACTACTATCATTTAAAACATGAATGGAGCTGCAGAGAAAGCTGGGAAGGCCATTGCAAGAGATTCTCGGCTGCAGAAATACAAAAGAGACGTTAGTATTTTGTACAATTCATTGTACCAAACAATATCACAATATTGAGTATCTAAAATTCCAAAACTTTCTAAACTTTACAAAATTTTAAGAGAGATTAGGTTTTTCTACGTAGTACACCTGTGTTTTACTTAATTCTACGTTGTATCTAGCCTTTTTGAACTCTCCACATTGTACCCCTAAACTTTCTAAATGTCACACAAAATACCCTTACTAATAGAAAATCCTACTCCAAACCTCACTTAGTCTTCAATTTCTCATATCATATCGCAAACCTCAGTCAACTAACACGGCTAAAAACTCATACTATATACCCATATGGTAAGAAAGTCCCAAAATCTACTGTTTGATATCGTGTATAAGGGTATTTTATGTAACGTTTAGAAAGTTTAGGGATATAGCGTGGAAATTTCAAAAAGGTGGGGTACAACATAAAATTTCGTAAAACATAGGGGCACTACGTAGAAAAACTCATTACAGTATTATAGTATTATAGTGTCAATAATGAGCATATATATAATATGCGATGAAGTACTTTTAAAGGTTTTCTATATATTTGAGCCTCGTTTAGCAAAATCAAATTTGTTAGGGTTTGTTTACTTGCTTGTTCAATCAGTTGTTACTGTAAGCTGATTTTATCGATTGATTTGGGTCAATTTTTTATATTGACTATCTCATGAGTCATCTGCGACTATTAAATTCTTCTAAGCAAAATAATATTAAGTTTTAAATAAACTCATGATATAAAGGAAAATTCCATATGATACCATCGTACTTTGGGCTTTTCCATTTGGTACCCAAATTCTTTTTTGATTCTATATGGTACCACTGTAGTTTGGATTTATTCTCTACCGTAACATTATATTAAACAAAACGTTAGTTTTGGGTCAAATATGATAAGTAGTTTGCCTTGTTTACGTGCCTTGTGCATCGTAAATGGTTCAACTAAGGTTTGGGAGTTATTTTGGCTTTCATGGGTCAAAATTGAAGTCGAAATTGGAGAAAAACGACTAGAACCTCGTTTTACGCATCAAGAAATGCCTACTTGTTTTTTTTACCAAATTGGACTTTAAATTTGGTCGTTAATGACAAAAATGACTCCTAAAACCTTAATTACGCAAAAATTAGACAAACTCCTAGCGCTATTTAACCCCCAAACTAACGTTTTCTTTAACATAATGTTATGGTAGATAATAAGTTCAAACTACAGTGGTACTATATAGAATCCAAAAAAAAATTGGGTACCAAATGGAAAAGTCGAAAGTACAGTGGTACCAAGTGGAATTTCCCTACAATTTTTAATAGTTATCCATCTTTTATAGGTGGAGTAAGTTTTAAATAAACTCTGATAAACAGTGGTGGAACATCGGGGGTGCAAGCGGCGGCCTCGACACCCCCCAAACTTTAATTTTTTTTGTAATATTTAAGGTAAAATTTGCTACAGTTTTTAAAAAATAGGTAAAAAAAATTAAATAGGTCCCTCTTAATCTTTTGAAAATTTTCGTTTGATCCCCCAAAACATAATTTCCTAATTCCGCCCTTGCTGATAAGTCAACTAAAATTTTTGTCTTTTTCATTTTAATTAGAAAAATTATCAACTAAGGCTATGTTCAGTTCACCTTATTTTTGCTTATTTCAGATCAGATCAGATCAGATCAGACCAGATCAGATCAGATCAGATCAGATCAGATCAGAAAAAATAAGTTCAAATCAGATCAGATCAGATAAGTTCAGATCAGATCAGATCAGATCAGATCAGATAAGTTCAGATTATGCTTATATTTAAAAACTTATTATTATTACTATTATTATTATCATCATGATTATTAGTATTACTAATGCTATTATTATTATTATTATTATTATTATTATTATTATTATTATTATTATTATTATTATTATTATTATTATTATTATTATTATTATTATTATTATTATTATTTTTATTATTATTATTATTATTATTAATACTTTATACAATTACTATTACTATTAATATTACTATTTATTAGTACTTTTATTCAAAAAGATTATTATTGTCGTTGTTGTACTTATTAATTATTAATATTGGTACTTATTATTAATGTCGTTTCTATTATTATAAATGTCATTGATATCACTATTTAAAGCTATTTGTGTTCAAGAAGAAGAATGTTCTTTTGGCATTTGTAAGTGTTCTTTTTTATATTTATTCTACTTAATAATTTTCATATGTGATGTTCTTTTTTATGTTGTACATGTAACGAACATGACAATAGTATATGATGTTTATTTTTTAAAACAATTTTGGTAGAATAATATAAATTATATACTACTAGTTTATATAAAACATGAATAGCATGGGATAACCTAATGGTGTTGTCATCACGTTCAAAATTTTCCCTACAAAGGATTTCAACTTATCTTTAAAAATAAAGTTTATATAGAACAAGACAACGATATAAGAAGAATATTTAACCATTTTGTTCAAGATCATATGATTATATATATTTATAGGTTTATTTATAATAAAAAAGAACAATTTATTGATATAACAAAGAACATGTTGTTAGTTAAATCCAAACATGTCATCAATATAAAAATAACATCTATCTTTTATTTTTAAAACGTGTTCTTTAAATAGATCTTGTATGCTCTTGCAGTATATGTTCTTTTTTTAATATCATTATATGTTCTTTTCATTACTACCTAAATTCTTATTATTAACGGACCTTGAACATGAGTGTTATTTTATTTTTAATTTTTTTGGGCCCCTTTCGGAAATCCCGTGGTAAGATGAATTTTCTCTGGGCTACCCTCGCACAGGGTCACTCAACTAAAGACCCAACAAGCCCCAACCCCCCTCCCCCACCCACAACAATATTGAAATATATGCTTCCACCAAGATTTGAACCTTGTCTCCCATGTGGGAGGTAAGAAGCCATACCATTGAACCCAAGAGTCCTTAGTCTTTTATTTTTAATTGTATGTTCATATACTAATGTGCTCTTTTTCAAAAAAAAAAAAAAATTAATTATGCTATAATAATAATAATAATAATAATAATAATAATAATAATAATAATAATAATAATAATAATAATAATAATAATAATAATAATAATAATAATAATAATAATAATTATGATTATTATTATTATTATTATTATTATTATTATTATTATTATTATTATTATTATTATTATTATTATTATGTTATCTATATTATTATTATTATTGTTATTATTGTTATTATTATTATAATATTATTTATATTATTATTATTATAAAATTATTATTATTATTATAATATTATTTATATTATTATTATTATAAAATTATTATTATTATTATATTATTATCTTTATTATTATTATTATTATTATTATTATTATTATATTATTATTATTATTATTATTATTACGGTTTTTTCACCTGATACCCCCGAGTTTTCAAAAAATTCACGTGGTACCCTCCATGTTTTCAAAATTCACCAGGTACCCCTAAGTTTAAAACTAATTCACGTGGTACCCTTAAATACCCGTAATGACTAACGGCGTTAACCGTCGTTAGTCATTAACCCTAATTTCCTGTTTTAAACCCTAATTAACCTATAATTCTAACCCTAATCCTAACCCTTACCCTAATCCTAATCCTAAACCCTAAACCTAACCCTAACCACCCCTCCCCCACACTCCCACCACCCCCCGCTCCCCCCCACCCCCCCCCCACCCTCCCCCCGGCCCCCTCCCTCCCCCACCCCGTCGACATCCCCTCCCCCCCACCCCCCCACGCCCCGCCTTCCCCCCCCCGTCGACACCCCCTCCCCCGGCCCCCTCCCTCCCCCACCCCGTCGACACCCCCTCTCCCTCCCCCTACCCCGTCGACACCCGTCACCACCCCCCCACTCTCCTCGATTTCCCCCCCCCTCCCCACCATCTTTCTCGGCACATCCCACCCTAAGTCCCGAAGATCCGGGCATCCCACACAAGCCACCATCCGGGCAAGCAACGAAGATCCGGGCAACGAAGATCGACGGCGGCGTGGACGAAACTATGGGCGGCGAAGATCGATGGGGTGGTAGGGGAATCGGGGCACCGAAAATAGAATGGTAGGGGAGCAACGAAAATCGACGGAGCGGCGGTGGCGAGGGAGGGGGGAGGGCCGCGACTGGTCGAGCGGCGGTGGAGGAGTAGGGGGGTGGGGGGGAGGGAGGGCGGCGACGGTCGAGCGGCGGGGTGGAGGGTAGGGGGTGGGGAGAAGGAGGGGTGGGGGAGGCTACATGGGTGGTGGGAGGGTGGGGGAGGGGTGGTGGGAGGGTGGGGGAGGGGTGGTTAGGGTTAGGGTTAGATTTAGGGTTTATGGTTAGGGTTTAGGGTTAGGGTTTAGGGTTTAGGGTTAGGATTAGAGGTTAATTAGGGTTAATGACTAACGGCGGTTAACGCCGTTAGTCATTAAGGGTATTTAAGGGTACCCCGTGTATTATTTTGAAACTTAGGGGTACCTGGTGAATTTTGAAAACATGGAGGGTACCAGGTGAATTTTTTGAAAACTCGGGGGTATCAGGTGAAAAAACCGTTATTATTATTATTATATTATTATTATTATTATTATTATTATTATTATTATTATTATTATTATTATTATTATTATTATTGAAAGTTGTACATAGTAATAAAATAATAGTAATAGTAATACTAGTAATGAATTACCAAGTAATAATAATATTAGTAATTATATGTTTCTTAAAAGATAAGTTCATATCAGATCAGATCAGATCAGATCAGATCAGATCAGATCAGATCAATTCAGTTCAGATCAGATCAGTTCAGAAAAAATAAGTTCAGATCAGATCAGATCAGAAAAAATAAGTTCAGATCAGATAAGTTCAGATCAGAAAATTTCAGGTGAACTAACATAGCCTAAATATTTTATGGGTGCCACCGTGCCACCAAGGCACCAACCATATTTTTAACCGTAACCTTGAAAAACTCAAAAGTCAATAAAAGAATAGGGAAAAAACAATTAGCAAGGAAAGCCCTTTCTTGAAGTCCTTCAAGAAAATTTCTTAAAAGTGGGACAGCTAATGTATTAGTGCAATTATTGGACAAGATCAGGATATGGATTATCACTAAATTCAATTGTTTGCTAACCGGCTCTGTTTGACTAATTAGACACCCAACCCCACGATGATTTTGATACTTAATCTGACGATGATCTATCCTATAAACAACTTGATGGCGTCTTTATGACTTAATATTTTTTTTCATGGTTTCCATGACTTTATACTTTATGATTAATGCTCGATACTGAATTTTGTTATGAATTGGCAGCAAGAAATAGTCTATTATACAAAAAAATTGATTATTAAAATAAACCAATATGCAACCAAGACGAGTTAATGCTTGTATAGTTGTATCTTGTATGTCAACATCAAAAGTTTGGTGAGAAGGATATTAAAATTACATGAGAAGAAACAAGTCAACAAATTAAAATCAAAGCTCAAGTATTTTGTTAAAAAGAAAAAAAAAATTGTTGTTGGACGACTTGTATGTGCAAAAGGTTGATAGGTTTGATTTAACTGATCATATATTAGCATTCAAGTTTTGTTTGGACTAATGAGAGTTATTCCATTAGGTTTAGGTTCAAATCAAGTTATATTATGATATATAGTAAATTAGCTTAATACTGAAAATAGATCGATATTAGTAATCATAATTACGAATGAGATTAAATTAAATCAGTTTATTCTATTTTAAGTTTGATTTGAATTGTCATATGGCCAAGTCAATATTCACATATCTAATTTTAGCCTGATGATCTAGATTTACTTCGGTGCTCCAAATAATATAATCTTGCAATCTGGATCCTTTAAATTGACTATTTTAATTCTTAGCAAATTCTCATCGTTTTGTTATGCTCAATTAGCAAACAACACATAAGACAAATCTGAACAAGATTAAGAAGCATAAGATCTTTATCAATTTATCAATCAACCAAGCAACCATCAATCTAACTTCATACAGCATGATACTTCCATATGTCAATGCAATTCAAAGGAGGCAACC
The DNA here is from genome assembly GCA_947648045.1 of Beta corolliflora. Lineage (NCBI taxonomy): Eukaryota > Viridiplantae > Streptophyta > Magnoliopsida > Caryophyllales > Amaranthaceae > Beta > Beta corolliflora. The sequence continues at coordinate 7,986,298 of CANSZD010002913.1, forward strand.
AATTTTCATAAGGGGGCTAGTAATTAGTAATGTTTATATCCTAATTGAATTATAATATTATTGTAATATAAAATACATAAATTTTTGAGTGTAATTGTTACACCATATATAATTATTTATAGTGTAACAACCCAACAAACCTCTGCTTCTTTTGTATAAAGAACTCAAATGACATGAAATAAATGACCGAATGACATGAGATGCATGTCATTATTTGTACAGTCCATGTTATTCTTGTTGGAGTCTATGTCATTATGCATGTTACACAATAAGTTATGGTGTAACATGTTATACCTAAAACGCACTCTATAAAATATATACTAAACATTAAAAAAACGAGGAGGGGCGCCAAGGCTGCCCTTGGTGGCTTGGTCCCTTCCTAGCTTTGCCAATGTTACACATGAATGACAAATTCACGATTAACACCCAGTTACCCACCTTTAAATTTGCATATCAAGATAGCCCATTATATCAAACGTCATTTGGCACTTAGCATCCTCATTCCTTATGTCAAACTTCTCCACTCATTTTGATATCATATCCACCAAAAAGAATTAAGGGCGCACTCAAAGTTGATTGATTAATATGTTGATTCTCACGAAAACTTTTTTGGGGCTTCCTCATTTTACTCATGCTGACTAAACACATCTAAATTGTAAAAATTAATAATAGGTATTAGGTATTATGGAACTTTAAGCATTGTTTTCTTTACATATCTTCCTCCCCCTCTTTAGCCCCTACTTAGGCTATGTTCTTTTGGACTGAATTAATGAAAATTCAGTTCAGTTCAGTTCAGACAAATTCAATTCAGTTCAGTTCAGTTCAGTTTAGGTTTATTCAGTTCAGTTCAGTTAGTTTCCTCTCATAGTTTTCATTCACTTCAGTTCAGTTAAGTTCAGTTCAGTTCAGTTCAGTTCAATTCAGTTTAGTTCAGTTCAGTTCAGACAAATTAAGTTCAGTTCAGTTCAATTCAGTCCAAAAGAATAGAGCCTTACTCCCTCTATCCAAAAAGATGGTAAATGTTTCTTTATTTGTTCTATGACATATCTTTCCGTTAAGTGCACGTAAAATTTTCCATTAGCATCTTATTTTTAGTTTTTATACTTTCATTGATAGAGAGAACAATTATTTGGCTTAAAAGGGTTCGACACAATAAAGTAGTATGGTAAGTTTTTTGTCGGATAACTTCCCTTCTAATGTAAGTATAAAGAACTCATAATAAGAAAATAAACACAAAATAAGATAGGATCATCACTGTATTTTTTATTCAATAGATGGGTAATATAAGTGTATTAGCATATAAGTGTACTAGAGACTTTTAGAAATCAAGAACGTTATCCTAACAATTTGTTGTATCCTCGTTGAACTTGAGAACTTCTCCGTTGTCACATCATAAGTCCATGATATCCCATCACCAAGTCAGAACTATTAATAGCCATGCATCAAACAGAAGTACAATAACCCCAAGGTCATAACCGTCATATAAGCAATCCACTAGAAATAAGGCAACATTCAATGTGACCCAATCACACAAATAACGCTTTATGAATATTTGCCAATTTTTTAACATATTATAGGAGCAAGTTTTGCACACATACTCTAATCTCGTCAAATCCGTTGTGACTTGTGAGTACTGAAGGGGTAAGGCAATCACTTAGTACCGTATCAACTTGAAAGGTACAAAAATTCACATTTTTCTTGTGAAGGTCATCTCTAAAATTTTCTTATCATAAAAGACAATTTTTTTTTCAATATTAAATGTAAGTAGATAGTTTGTAGTTGAATTCATGTTGGCTAATTTTAGTTTTCAACAAATTGATTGAAGTTAAATGTTAAACTTAAGCTCCTTTAAATTTAAGTAACTTTAGGTAAACTATTCAAAATATGAGTGGAGAAATCAAATCAAAATCCCAAAGTTTCAAATGGAATTGGATCTCCTTATCAAGTTTAAGTGTAGATGATTGAGGTTGAGGTGGTAGAGTATTTGCATCACTTCCCACTTCGTATTTTTAACATCTATGAATCAAATTTCATGGAACTTATTTGAGGATTTGGTGATGTTCATTTCTTAAAAAAATGTACAAACTAATCACATACAACTCTTATTGAAATGCATACTTCGTCAAGTTGCCAAGACCTTTCTTTACTCCTAAATCATTCAAAAAAAGAAAATCATGCATATCAAGTGGATTTCAACTAATTACTCAAAACTTTATTAGTTACTCTACACACAGTTTAGCACGTCCCCTAATACTCGGGCAAATCAAATTAGAAAAGGAAATAAAATTTCTTCTAACCGCTCATGAAAATAATATGATAACACCTGGCTATCAAACAAAATATAAGTATATAATTCCTCCATTTTTTATAGTTGTACTATATTGATTTTTGATAATATTCACCTTCTCTACTTTCACCCTTTATAATTGTGTATATACGGAAAATAATAATCAGGTAGGATCTCGTTAGATTTGTCTCATAATAAACAACAGAAAAAAAAAGTTTAGAGATCCGTACCCATAATCATGCGCACGAGGACGGGCATTGACCTGGACAGAGGAAGGACCACAGTGCTTAACATTCCTAGAAGACACCACGGAAGTCACACTCACATGTTGCCGGTTAACCGGCTTTTGTGGGGTCGTCGAGACGGCGTTGTCCTCGGCTATTGCGAATAGCGAAGGCTTCCAATCCGCCGACGACCCCCTCGTAGACGTACGTTTACGGCGGCGATGATTTCTCGCCGCCTGCGTCGAAGTCACGAGGGAGCGAGTCTCCTCCGTTCTCGGCGTTGTAGGCGACGGAGGATCCTCCTCCGAAGGAGAAGATGTCATGGTGTAGCAGCTGACGCATTCGAAAAGGAATCTCATACTCTCCTCTCTCTCTTAAGTCTCTTGATTCTCCTGTGGAGGAGAGAGGATAAGAGAGGAGGGATATATACTATATAGAGAAGAAAGTGGAGGTGGATGAAGAGGAGGGACATATATATATATAATACTCCCTCCGTTCTCTTTTGTTGTTTCTATTTGGAATCGAAACCAATGTAACTAAAAAATGGGCAAGATTCCACTATTTTAAATAAAGTTTAATTAGCTAAAAATAAAAATTCTGAGTTATTCTATGTTAGGCAACCAATGATACAAAAAGTTTGAGGGGTAAAAGAATAAAGTAACTACACACTAGTGTGAACACATTTATTGCTCTTTTTTATTTACTCTATGTTAGACAAATAATTAGACAAAAGTTTGAGGGGGTAGAAAGGTAAAAAATGACTACTCAATAGTGTGAACACATTTATTGCAACTTAAACTAATGGGAAATTTAATTCATAAATTATACTTCCTCCGTCCCATAATATAGTGCTTACTTCTCATTTTTCACGGGAATTAAGGAAATTAGAAGGAGTAGTAGGATTTCTCAAAAAGTATATTTAAAAAAGTGTTTATTTGGTACTTTTGTCTTGGAACTAGTTCTTTATTTTATTTTTCCTTTTAAAATGTTTCTTGGAATGGTGTAAAAGAATAAATAGGGGCACATATTTTGAAAGAAAAGTAGGGGTATTTTGGAAAGTTTGTGTAAAAATTGAGGATAATTTAGTCCAAGCAAATTAATGAAAAAGAAAACAAGCACAACATTTTGGGACACCAAAAAAGGAATGTGAGCACTATATTATGGGACGGAGGGAGTATTATTTATGAAAAGATTCAAAATAGGAACAACATATTGAAATTTCCCAATGGGGAATACATGAACAACAAAAGAAAACGGAGAAGGGAGTAATAAGTATATTTTTCTTTGTTTCTTTTTAGTTGTGTTAGCCCTTTATTTTGACTGTTAATATTCTTCATTGCTTGGTGATAATATACGTTAAAATATAATATGTGTATTTAGATTACATATAATAGGATAATCTCACGGCATCTTATATAATTTTTTTATTTTTATATACTTCCTCCATTTTTTTTTACATGTTACACTTTGACATCTACACTATTCACAAACTTCCCTTTGACCATCGTTTGTGATTTATTCGTGAATAAAAATATAGTCATGTGGGATCTTGTTAGATTCGTCTTGATATGTATTTTTATTATACGTAATTTTTATAATTTTTACAAATACAAAATTAGAGATATATGTCCTTAAAGTTTTGCATTGGCATGCGTGAAAAGTGAAGTGTAACATGTAGAAAAAACGGAGGAAGTAGTAAAAAAAAAAGTTCAAAGTTAGAAATGCAAACGTCACCATTTAGTACCTTGTAAGAAATTGGTGAAGTATTGTGAATGCTTTGTAGGGAATGATATATGCAGCCCTTAAAAAAAGAAATATAAAGCATTAATTATATCGATCGTCGTGTGATTATGTCATAACATTCTAAATTAATACTCCCTCCGTCCCATAATATAGAGCTCACATTCCTTTTTGGGTGTCCCAAAATATTGTGCCTATTTTCTTCTTTATCAATTTATTTGGACTAAATTATCCTTCATTTCTACATAAAGTTTCCAAAGTACCCCTACATTTCTTTTAAAATATGTATCCTTATTTATTGTTTTACACCATTCCAATGAACATTTATTGCTTTTTTATTTTGATTTAAAAGAAAAAAAAAGTAAAGAGTTAGTTCCAAGACAAAGGTACCAAGAAAGTACTTACTCCTTCTATTTTCCTTAATTCTCGTGAATAATGAGAAGTGAGCATTATATTATGGGACGGAGGGAGTACTAATATAGAATATGTATTTAATGCTTATATGTAACCCCAAAAGGTGTGTATATCAAAACTCAAATTTTATTAGCGTATAAACAACTTATAACAAGTTAACTAGTTTTTAGGTCCGGGCTATGCCCCGAGTAATTATAATTTTCATTTATTAATATTATACTTTAAAATAATAACACTAAATAACACTTGGTCTAGTGGTTAAAACTTTAGTATATAAACTTGAAGTCACAGGATCGAACCTTATATTATGCAATTTCTAATTTTTTTTTATTGTATGTCTATTACATAGAGTAGAATGCCCTTAGGGAGAGTGTCACGTGGCACCGTTCCTTGTTTAGGAACGCCTTTTAATATGTTACTAGTTTTTTTTGCCCGGGCGATGCCTCGGGTCAGTTACAATAAAACTAATATGTTATTATTTTTAAATTTTATAATTTATTTTGCTACTTTTCGTATTTTTTGTCCATTAAGAAATTGAAAATTTCACGTCACAACGTGATAAGTAAAGAAAAATTGAAAGGTTTGAGTTTGAAAACAATACCTTAAAAGGAATTGTGGTAAGAGAATATGACATCAATATTCTCTTGTAAGTTACGTAATAAGAGTGTTAGAGATGTATATACTTGTTCAAGTCTTTTTAGTTAAGTATACTTATTACAAGACTTCATCATATTTTATTTGAAACATTAGACAACAAATTCATAGTGTATTGATGGTTAAGCTCTAACTTTTCATTCCAAATGTCATGTGTTCGATACCTAGCACTTATACATTTTTTTTTAAAGTGAGGAGTACACATAGACATAAAGCATTTGCATTAGAAAGTTGAGGAGAGTGCCACGTGGCACATAGGCTTTCTTTCGCACGCCTTTTAATATATTTGTATAGATTATAGATTAATGGAAATATTAAGTGATAATTAAACATCAATAACAAATGACGATGAATGTATGATTTTGTCATAAGTTGTTAAACTAATATGATCTTCAAGAATGTATTGGTAATTAGCTTTTAATCAAAATTATTTATTCATTGTTTAGTGATATGATGAATTGATGATACCATAGGTGAATCTTGATAGATCATTTATTTCTCTTTCTTTGGAAATTTCACAGATGATGACATGAGGGATCGTGAATTATAGAGGACATTAATAGACCAGATATTTTCGGTCGACATTACTTTTTTTTAGGAAAAAAAAGAAACATTATAATATATTTTGTTTGTTGTAGGATTGTAACATATCTCCCATCAAAGAAAACGACGGTTCATATTTAATGAATTGAGTTCTGCTTGAAAAACTCTTGTTTCATATTTTGACATATATGAGAGTGAGGGATAGCTTATAGCTAAGTTGGTTAGACTTTCTCTCTCGGTTTCAGGAGATTCTGTGATCGATTCTCATCACTTGTCCTTGTGCTATCTAAACACCAAAAAATAAAATTGACATATATACCACCTCCGTTTCTTTTGGATGAAATATGTGTTTTTATAGTTCACTCACAACAAAAGAGAAAGTGTTGCATCTAAGAAAAAGAAATGAGCATATAGTTCTAGGTGATAATCATAAGTATTTCCTTGATTTTTTATTAAGTGTAATAATTGGATTTTTCGCACTATTAGCACACACAACCCTATCACCATTACTTGTGATATGTATTTATGCACGAAAAAAATACCATTGACAAGCGTGAAAATTCAAAACGTTGCAAGTAATAAAGAACGCAGTAAGTATTAAGTAAGAATCAAAGTCGGCGGTCGGCCTAATAGGTTGGAGGCCCTTACAAAGGGGGATCCCCAAATTCTCCTCCACTTGCAAGAAATCTTCATGCATGTTACCTTAAAAAAAGTATTAAATATAGAATATTTCCTAAAATGATACTCCCTCTGTATATTTTAGTTTCTTCACTTGGAATACTAGCCTTCTATGCGCGCGACGCGTGCGTCAATTGCTTGGGTTTGTTCTTAAATTTCATCTAAATATAATTTTGAAAGTGTAACTTATAATCATTATAGTACAAACTAATGTTATTTATTAAATGTGTAGAAATTGTGATGAACATTTAAATGCAAAATCTTATAGTCAAATTAAATTTGAAAATATTTTTTTTCTCATTATGTCAAGTAACTTTGTTAATGCTTATTTAGTTTATTATTGAAATTTTGAGGAGACACCAATACACACCATGACCCATCTTTCAATTAGGAAAGGATATAATTGTAGAAAATCTAAATATGTAATTATATATTTAGCTAAGGACAAAAAAGAGTTTTCATAGGGGGGCACCATAGCTTCCCCTTGGCTTATATAATAGAGATTATTAACACTATTCACATTTAGAGAGAATCTTCTAACTTCTTCTAAATATATAAGAAAAAACTATAGTCATGTAGGGTCTTGTTTGATTCGTCTCGATGTGTAATTCATTAATATTATTCAATCGTTATAATCTTTACTAATATGTAATAAAAGATATTTAAGGCCAAATATGACAAACGCGCAAAAAGTAAAACAGACAAACTAAAAAAATACAGAGGGAGTATTAATTTAGCAACTTATGACAAAATCACGTTTTAATAGGTATTATTAATGTTTAAATATTGTTTAATATTTTTCACTTTTAAGTTCCTATATGTGTATTATTTTCTTCTTTAAAGAAATGATTACTCTCTGAAAAACTATGGCTGCTAACACTTAAGCTTTAAATTATATTTGCTGAACTTAAAACATGTTTACACCCCTTTTTAAGATGGCCCCAACTTATAAAACATCATTCAAATTAATGATTTTGGGGGTGATGAAACTTTGGTAAACACTTCAGTGTAAATACCCCCCACATCCCACATATCCTTTTCAAAGATTTGTTGTGTTAATTATACATTAGAGATTTCACAATAAGTGTATATTCTCCTCAACTTATTTTTTATTGAGCTTAATCTTCTTTCTTTTTACTTAACTGAACTTCTTTTGCTGAACTTAACATAATACTTTTTTTGTGAATTTATATTATATTTTGTTGAAATTAACGTACATCTGCTAAATTTAATTTATTCTTGCTGAAATTTAATTTGAATAAATTCTACCCTAAACCTTGTTAATAATAATATTGACAATCCCACCAAAAGGAGTTGCTTTGCCCTGATATAAGGGAACGATATCGAGAAATAGCTCCCTCGCACCATCACACGCTGACACGCATCCGAGAAAGTTTTACTTTTCTTTTATTGATTTATTTATGCATTTAAGCTCCAAAGTCCAAAACATGCAGAAAGTTACTCTCATAAAAATGACGATGAACGTGAAATGCTATATGTGAATAGTCCTTTAGCTTCATTCAAGATTTATTGTGGACAACAAGAATACCAGTTTTATGAGGGTGGAGAAATCGAGAGTTTGAGACAAGAAAAGTTCCGTGATAAACACGGTATTGCATGGTGATTATATTACACCATAACTGCTAAAACACAAGTATGTATCAAGGTTTCATGTGTCATCTTTTATTCCTAATGTATTGTTGTTATTCTTTTGATAGCGACTTAAGTGCGTTTTCAAAGAAAGAATCTAAATTTTCTAGCCTTGTTGCTATAGATGATCCAGTATTTGGGTTTATAAAAATGTTTGCTTTTATACACTGTACACATGTACACATATATACATGAATATGATCAGATAAAGTAATAATGGGGTAAAGATTTGTATCATGTAATTAAAAGATTGTGGAATTAATCTCTATTATAAGAAAACAGACCATATTTATAATTTATACTTTCTCGTGTGATATTCAAGGGAGGAACTATAAAGTTATTTTTGGATGGACCAAAGGAAAATTTTCAATAAATTAGGAGGAGCCTGTTTAATATTTTACCTATTTTTGAAAAAAAATATAGCAAATTTTACCTTAATTTTTCCAAAAAAAATTAAAATTGGGGGGTGTCGAGGCCCCGTCCGCAACCCCGATGTTTCGCCGCTGGTGATATTATTCATTAAAAATTATTATTGTTCCTATCTTAAACCGTCAAAAGGTTTGAGTTGATGATGATGAGGGAGTATGCTTGTGTCATTGTGTGTTGGATACAAAACAATGTTGTCAATCTCCGTCAATGAGCTATGACCTGCAATTGAAGATGAACTAGACCCGGAGAGTTTTCGAGCAAATTAAACTCACTCTGATGCTTAATTCAATAGATGATCTCAAAAAGTGTATATGGGCCAAGGGTGGTTCCTTTGTGAGTATTAAGGCTTGTAATGTTAATAAAGTATCTATATCAAGGGAGTATATCCAAACGTGGGCTGAGCAGCAGGTGATAGCCTAGTGGCTAGTGGTGTTGGCATCACCTCCGATCCCAGAGATCCTGGGATCGAGTCTCACCCCTTGCAAAGAAGGATCCCTAATTTCTCCTCTTCCTTGCAAGGGACTTCATCTTACCTTGAAATATATATATATATATATATATATATATATATATATCCAAACGTGGGCTTAGGTTACCTCCTTTGCTCTTGCCTTTCTTGTTGGGCCCAATAGAATCCACCAAGGTATGCCATCATTAGAGTGAACTTTAATGAGTGAAGGGGTGAACATGGCTTGATCCATTGTTGGGCTTCGGTCCATATTCTAACCCCAACAATTATTAAGCTGCAAAAACAAAGATCTCTCATAAGTCATAATTGAGGATTTTCTGTTCTTCTAATAACCTTGAAAGTTTTTTCTCCTCAAATCCTTTGATTTTTTGCGTTTGTTCCATTTAGGCTTTACATAGTTCCAACATCAATTATTCCAATAATTCACCCCTCTTAATAAATTAGCTAACTGTTAATCAACTTGCTTGATGTGCACAAGTCACGTACTCATTTATATGATTTATAAGCTTGATTGCCAATTTGGCTCAAACTACAACTACTAACGAATTTGTCACATACGTACATATTTATTCTTCTAGCTTGCCATAGTGCAATGAAAACCCAAGACAGCGATGGAACGAAAGGAGCAACGTGGTTTTACGTGGTATACAAACACCTAAGCCCTACTGTCCTAATAAGGTCTCTCATTTTCTGATAATTTAGTGTGTACATATAGACACAGTTGCCTTCCCGACAAGGCAGCAACTGAAAAATAAGCAGTACCTATGGAAGTAACTAAATATGTTTGATATTTGGTGATCTAAAATAACTAAATCGGACTCATGCATGTTCCAAAAAGACATTATGTACTCGGAATTAGACAAGAACTAGTCTTATATTCCACGCTATAATCAAGTGTGTTTGATCAGATGACTCAACTTTTGAAGAAAAAAAAAAGTTTAAAATTTGAATGCGTCTCGGGTGTAACATGTTACACCATAACTTATTGTGTAGCATGTTACACCATAACTCATTGTGTAACATGCGTACATACACTTAAACAAGAATTACATGGACTATACAAAAAATGACATGAATCTCATGTCATTCTGTCATTTATTTCATATAATTTGATTTTTTTTTTACAAAATAAGCGGTGATTTGTAGGTTGTTACACTATAAATTATGGTGTAATAGTTACACCCAAGAATTTGTGTTAAATTTTTCTTTTTGTAACTAGTTAATTTATAAAAAAAAATTGTGAAGTTTATTTTAATTAACTAATATTTAACTGGTTAACATTATAATTAATTGATGGTATAATTGTCAGACGATCATTTCTATGAATTGGGCTTATAAGAGTGTTGATTTTATGTTTGTTAGACTTTTGGAGGAATAAAAGATACAGGACCCTCATATACTTTACAAAGTATATTTTTCAACCAAAATCCCATTGTCTCCCGTAAATCCAATATCAAAAAAATGTTGCACTAAATTCTTACTTTTAACACCACTGTACTGTCTACTTTCATGGCCGACACAAAATCATTTCTTAAACTTTGTACCAAAACAAGTCGTTCAAGCATGGTAAAATGAGAGGAGTAATTAGCTAGGTAGATTACTGCTACCTTTGTCGTGACGGACATATATTGTTCGTGTTTTATAAGGGTAACTAGTATTTTGGTCCGAGCGATGCCTCGGGTCAGTTACAATAAACAAATATGTTATTATTTTTAAATTTTATAATTTATTTTGCCACTCTTCGTATTTTTTGTCCATTAAGAAATTGAAAAGTTTACGTCATGACGTGATAAGTAAGAAAATTTGAAAGGTTTAAGTTTGAAAATAATAACTTAAAAGGAATTGTGGTAAGAGAATATGACATCAATAGTCTCTTGTTAGTTACGTAATAAGAGTGTTAGAGATGTATATACTTGTTTAAGTCTTTATAGTCAAGTATATATATAGTAAGACTTTATCATATTTTATTTCAAACATTAGACAATAAAGTCGTAGTGTATTGATGGTTAAGCTCTTACTTTTCATTTCAATGGTCACGTGTTCGAAACCTTGCAATTACACAATTTTTTAATTATTGAGGAGTATACATGGACACAAGACATTTGCATTAGAAGTTTGAGAAGAGTGCCACGTGGCACATAGACTTCCTTAGGCACGACTTTTAATATATTTGTATAGATTCTTGTGGTTATCAATATATATTGTTATTTGAAGGACATATTTCCTAAAAAGGTAACTAGAAATCTTCATTATTAACGTGCTAATTCCTACCTATGGATGCTTTATCTGTAATTAATGATGGAAAGTTTGTGGCGCAATTATTGCGCCATGTAAATATACAATCCTCTTACAACCTCGAAATAATGTGGAGTTTTGGGAATGAATGGAAATAGTACATGTGATTTAATATAAAATTACATGACTTTACGGTTATGTAGCATACATTAGAATTTAGATAACTCTCCAAATCTTCACAAGTTGTATGCTTTATCAGCTTATCTTTATATGACTACCGTAGAGCTAACCAATTCATGGACAGGCCTGCGTCATTTTGCCCAAACCTAGGAGTGGGCCCAACTTGTTTTGCGCTGAAACTTTTTTGCCCATAGGCAAAAGAATCAAATCCGGGCCTGGGCTGAACCGGTCATAGTGTAATTGGGCCAAGCATAGGTCATGGTTGATCATGTCTAAACTGTAAAATGAGCTCTCAAAATGGATGATTTGTGCATGTTTTCTGAACTACATGCAATTTTCATTTCATAGTGAAGTGATTTGTGAGTGCACTTTGTTGTGAGAGATATTGACAAAGTCATTGCATTGTATAGGCTCTTTGTTTGATTTTCTTGTTTTGTTTTCTTTGTTTTCTTGTTTGTTTTTTATGCAACATACATCAAATGATAAAGGTTGTGTTCAATATGATTATAAACATTTTTTTGTTTATAATAGGTTAAAATGTTTTTTAGAAAATAATATATTAATCTAATACTTCATATTTAGTACTTAGTGGTACATTTTTTATTCAATAGAATACTTTTTTTTTGTTATGCACAAAAATTATTTATAATTGTAAGTTGGGTAATCCTTTACACTGAATAAGAGTACTGTCTGGATAAACATTAATATATAATGAGATGCAACTCAATAATTAGAAAGCTACTTCCTCTAAAAAAAAGGACATAATTAGAAGGCTAATTAGACTAAACATAGCAGAAGATTGTGATGAGATTTAATTTACTAGGTACCCAAAAGAAGCATGCTTTTGTCACTTTCAACTTCTTGACACATATACTCAATTTACCAAACAACCTAATGTATTTATCTACACGTATCATGCATAAATAGACAAATGGTCAAGGTAGGGTTCAGCAACATATGCTTTGTTCCATCAACATTTATTAGCAACAAAGGAAATCATCATAGAATGAACTACCTAAAGAATGCCTTAGGGGGGTGGGAGGTTGTCTCAGCATCTAACTTGTTGGATGTCAATTTATAATTTGACAGTGGATATTTTGATATTTCTGCAAATTGAACCCATAATTGGTACCAAAAGTGGTTTGTTTTTTCAACTTTTTTGTACCAATGAATTCATATTTTGTACCAACATATATGTATATATATATACACACACAAATTTATCACTTCTTAGATCATTCCAACATATTAGAAATTGGTACTTTTAGGATAAAATATAAGTACCACAAGAGTATTCTTTTGGTACTACAAGGAGACGAGGAGTACCAATTAAACCATTTTTAGCATCAATTTGAATAATATAGCTATTTAGACTTACAAGGTAATCTCTATTACTTAAGGGAAGAGGGAAGGACTTGATGTCGACTCTAAATTACAAATATACACTCAAATAAAAATCAATCAAACTCATCTTTAACAATTTTAAAAAATATATAATAATAATAATTTCAAGTTACATGGCAGATTCTAAACTTAATTGGTATGTTTTCTTTGCAGGACCTTTGTCAACAATTTTTATTACATCTTATTATAGGGTATTCAACTATGGTCAAGCTGTACGATACAAAAAAGCAATATCTTTGTCAATATTCAACTTCAGTTTGTGAATGCTATTAGCTTTAATTTACTATTTGTTGGGTTTATAAAAATTAATCATAGATAACAACTTTAGGTTGTGAATGCTGATTAGCTTCACAGATGCTGGTTAGCTTCAACTTACAGCGTATAGGTTGTGAATGCTGATTAGCTTCAATTAGTAAATTGTTAATTGAAATTTAAATAACCAACATATATTTCATCAATTTGGTCTATAAATTTAATCAAAGATAACAATTTTAAATGGAAAAGGAACTTGGGGACATTCTGATAGTATTTACTTTTTAGTAAACACTTACCTATGTTAGATGTTTTTTGCAAGAAACAGTGCATCACTGCATTGAGCAAAACCGACAATCAAAGGGGTCAAGGCGTCCATTCTTCTTTACTATTATATGTTTCACAATCACTTTTAGATTACATCAACTTCAACAAAGTGCGGAGTCCATATTAAAGGGACAGTGATCCACACTGCGGATAGCTAGATTTCTTAAAGAAAGTTCAAACAAATACAGATCCCTTAATGGGAACAATCAATAGATCAATAACTGGACTGGGACATAAATTAAATTTATTGGTAACCATTTGAGCCAAACACAGGGTTTCCGAACTGCTGTTGTGTGGGAGTTGCAGGTCGTGGTCTTGCATACTCTGCGAAAATTACCCAACCATCCAAGAACTGCAGCGAGAATCAAAGAATGCGTTAAATCAAAACATAAGCTGAAACATAACGGCAAAGCACAGCAGCTTCTGCCCACAGTAATTCAAAATTTTCCCCAGTACAACAATCATGGTATAGCAATTACGGTACTGCACACAAGCCTAATCATAACCATTTTCTCCACAAGCTACTACAAGAAGAGATACCATAGAGAAGTAAAAGAAGAACAAGACATAATCATTGTTCATAAACATCTTCTCCACAAGCTGAGAAGCAGATTAAATCACCAAATGGAGAAGACGAATAAGGCAAGGAAAACCTACACATTCTCAACAGTCTTGAGAAGCAGGAAAGGTTTCAGTTTTCACCAAAAAGCACGTTCTGGTTGACTTATATAGCTTAAAATGAAGTGGGGATTTTCACCAACATAATAAGTGGTTCATGGTTGACTTGTAAATTTTGGGGATTTCAGTATCCAACAGCAAAAACAAAGTTGCAACACAATCTTATTGTTACTAGTAGAAACGTCTGCAAAGCTGATTTGTTCTTCTCACTTCCAAAGCACTTTTGCGGGTATACAATTGGGGGGGGTGGGGGAGAGGAGAGGTATACTATACACCAATCAGATTAGCATCATAAAAGTGCAAACCAGAGACACCAACAAATTTTCACTTCTTAGCAACTCAGGAGAGATTTCTTTTCTTAAGAAATGATACGGAACGCCCAATCATTCTCACGCTTTTGGCAAAAGTAATACTTTATCCCGCTTTTTCTTTACTTTCATCAAGTCAATTGGTCGCAGTTTTAGCAGTCCACATGAATAGTAAAGAGATAGAGAGATAAAAAGGGGAACTCATGTGATAGGAGAGAAAGCCAAAACCCATCGCAAATTCAAGTAATAATGCAGCATTATGCAACTTCCATAAAACGGAAGTGATGCATGTATAAATAAATGAGGAAGTATCCAGTCAAAAGAAATCCTATAACAACTTGTTCATGCAACTTCTCACTAATGGTCCTCATGACTTGTGTTCTTGTTGGCACATTTACTAGTTGTAAGCAAAGTTGATGTAGTAGCCCACACATAAAACTTGTCAAAAACAAAAGGAAAAAAAAGTGTTCACACACCTGACCATCCATGCCCTTTATTCCTGCGGTAGCGTCTTCTATTGTAGCATACCTAACAAAACCAAATCCTTTTGAATATCCTGAGACACGATCAGTCACCACTCTGGCTGCAACAATATAATCCTATTAGCAAATGCTCACAACCCCAAGAAATTATGCATGATATACAATTTTCCATAAACGTACCCTGAACCACTTCACCAAATTTCGAAAAGGCTTCCTGTAATCCTTCTGTAGTAGTACGTTTGCTAAGACCTACAGACAAAAGCAATGACGTCATCAAACCAATCATTGATCGAAAAGTGACGACTCCTACACAAAGTTCTGCACCAGAGTAGTATTCTCTGATGACAACATCACAGTCAGTCAGTGCAAGTACAAAGTCGACAACTTTTTGCATAACTAGCAGCTATGAGTTGACAGCAGACGTATAATTAATGCTCGTCGTTAGGAAATTCAATAAATGAGAGTTTGAGAGGAAAAATATTAAAAGCAGTTCATTAACAGGACAGTCACACACATGATGGCCACAGAGCATAGTGAAATAAGAGTATAATATACAACTGAGAAAGGACCCTTTCAGAAAACTACAACTGCATTCCGCCATTCCTCCAAAAAAAAATTATGTGCACACATGCAAGATACACACAAAAGAAAAATCAAGAGCATGATCTCATATGTAACTCATTCTATCACTTTCATACATAATATATACTTCCTACGTTTCTTAATAGATGCTTCATATTAATTAGCCACACTTACCGATACACAACTTTAACCATCAAAATCATGGATTACACTTCCTCCATTTCTTAATACTTGCAACATTTGCATATTAACTACTATTCATTCATCTACCAACCTGATCTCATATTCTCTCACAAATGTATAAAGAAAAATATAGTCAAGTGCGATCTTATTTGATTCATCTTAATGCATACTTTGATAATATCAACCTTTCATAATTTTTACTTATACACAAATAAATATATTAAGAAATAAAGTAGTACATTGGATAGCGTGTAGGCCGAAATTGTTGCAAGTATTAAGAAACAGAGGAAGTATATTATTAAAAATTATAAATAAAAAAAATAGAAAATATAAATTGAGATTAACCCAACAATTAAAATGATGACATTTATCTTACAATGCACTTCCTCAGTTTTTTTTAATTGCACAATTTCGTTTTTTTACACTATTCATCAACCAACTTTGTTAAGTTATCTGGCATCATTATATAAGAAAATCATAGTCAAGTAAGGTCTTGTTAGATTCGGCTCGGTGCAAGTATTCCATATATCAAATTTTTTTATAGTTTTTACTTATACGCAATTAAAAATATTGAAGCGCCTCGGCAAAGGTGAAAAACGAAATAGTACAATTTAAAAAGAAAACAGAGGAAATGGCAATTAAATATGGGTAAAGCTGATATCCATATAATGTAAAAAGTCAATATGATGCATTTATTAAGAAACAAAGGAAGGGTATCGCATACTTAATTCAGTATATATATTGCTCTAATAGTTTCCAAATTTGCATCATATCACTAGTATTAAAACTAACCCTTGCAATTCAAAAGTTTTCACCCTACTAAGACTTAAGACTTCCCTGTTAATCATCTATAGAGAAATAATCAGCATATGGGCAACAATACATAAATTAGTTACAAGAAGGTAGATCTACTAACTCCAAGAAGGCCCATTTTATCATATATAATCAGAAGACATAATGGAAATTGTGACATAGGATCAATCCAGCCAAAGCATCCCAACCATTCCTCGAAAGCCCACACGTAATTCTAATCACTCATTCAAAAGGAAGATAATTCTTCCTTTAGACAATTTTCCTTCAGCTTCTTGATCTTGTTTTAGGGTGGAAGATAATTTCTTGGTAGGTGATATTTTGGGAATAATTGTCAAAAATAAGGTAGTTATTCTCTGCCATAAAAGTGGGGTGTAATATGTAGGATGTAACCAGATGAAAAAGAAGCCAAGAAGTAAAAACAACGATGAAGGAGATTGTTATGACTTGTGAGAAGGAAGATCGTTGGTGGGTTATGGCGACAGCAAAATTTGAGCCATTACCTTTGTCACAATGTCTCGACCAAAAGCCCCAACATCTCAGCAAGAAATTTCGAACATTCCACCTTCAACTAGCTGAGGTATGGTTTTTCTCTCTTTTATTCTTTGGCAATTCTCTTCCTTAATCTTACTGTATCTAACCCAGATCCCTATCATATCGACACTGATTTGCGGCCAACCTATCGTCTTCACTCTTCAGGTAACATAGCTTATTATACTACTTTTTCGCCCCAATTAGTTGGGATAGTTGGGACATTTGCTATTTCGTGATCCTACGATATTATCTATGTAAAATGTGAGACAACCAACTCCTCTTTCCCCCAGCCTGATATATCAATGTTTCAGTCATCATTTAGTTTCCCAACAGAAAATCAAACAGCTGAAGGCCTCTGCAACGATAGTGGAAAATAATAAAAGGCAGCTAAGTCCCCTGATGCAACCCAACTCCTAGGCTACAACCTATTAACCAGAAGCTATAAGCAAAAATGCAAACGTCCTTTCACCCACTCTCTGTAGCTGCCATCAAAGTTTTGCTTCAAAAGAAGCACCAATGTATCATCTGCCACCTCATATTCAACATTAATCCATAGCCTCATGCCTTACCTTTTACCATTGTCCACAACCTCATTAGCTACTGAATTTGCATCGTTATAAGAAAATGTTTTTTACTAATTAACAGTACTCCAGAGAAGAGCACTTTCAATTCATCAACATTAAATCTTTGACAGATCAATCTCTATTATGGACTCGAGTAAGGAAACGGGTTCATGCTCTTTCAAAAACCCATTCTTAGAGAAAACCTAAAAGACAATCATCAAATCATGCTTACAAGCATGTTAGTCCTCCTAAGTCCTATTAGAGTAACAATAACATCGTTACGGCCTATAAAACCTCTACAACACCACATCGGACCAAACCTTCCAACATAAGCATAACAACAATATCTCGTACAAGGAGATTCTCACTACAACTTTATGCTCTTTCCTTGTCACGAGTTGCCTCTTAACCGACCAAACAACGTCAACTCAAGGCCAACACACTACCAATAGAGATGCACAATATAGAGGCTTATAACATTTTCAATTTGAATGCAAGAAAGCTGCACAACTTCAATACTAGGTTTAATGGAGTATCACCCACCAGATCATGCTCATGCCCATCAATTTTCCAACGCATTGATTCAAATCTTCAATCACATTGCAAATGTCTAATGTGAGATTCGGAGAACTCGTGAGTCAAACATCCGAAAGACTTTAGAAATCTCACCAAAAAAGGTTCTCATAGCTTTTGTGAGATTCTTAAGGAAAGTCTTCTAGAGAAAGAGATATTTCGAAAGAATCCTTGAGTGAAAAAACAAGGGACAGTTGATATCTATCAAGTAAGAGGTTAGGTATCAAATCCATACCTAATACCAACTCTTTGGTTCATATTATTTAAGCTCCAAACCCCCAACTATTACTCTCACTTCCCCTTTTTCTACCCCCCTCTTCTGCAATACTCAATTCCTTCCTTTAGATCTCCTTCTCCACTCTTATCCCTCTTTCTCCCTTTCATTTCCTCTTTCCTTTACCACATTCTCACCTTCATCATCTTCCACCCTCCTCAACTACCGTCTCTCTTCCTATTTCATATGAATCATTCCTAGCCATCGTCACTTGCTGACCCTCTAATTTCTCCATTCCGCAACTCTACCTTAGTACCTCTCCCTTTTCACGGTTTCTCGAAAATTTGATGCAAAAAAAAACCTACAGTAGTTGAATTATTCCACCATGATTCCAAATCCAAGATTGAAGTCGTCAAACACTCAAATCTGATGCGTTTACAATGGTGGTGCAATAGGAGTGGTGGGCTTTAAGCTAATGATCATAGTATAGGGTGGCTGCAATGGCTTCAATTGGTATAAGTTATCTTTTTATATATTCCAGAGCTAGGGATTTCCTCTGTTCATGAAGCCCATACCTCTAAATATCAAAGATAAGGTGTCCATGGGCATGGACATACGCTACTGACTCAACACCAATAATTGCTTCTATTAATAATGCCCACAAGAGGGCAAATGCCCTAGAGTATAGTTCTTACTTTGTCTCCCACACATGTGACATATGTAAACTTTGCTAGTTGCAAGGACCAAACATAAACCAAATGCCTCTGCAAGATCACACAATACACAACTCTTTCACACCTCCAGCATCAAATAGTATGAATTCAAGTAAAATTTCCCGATCTGTCCTGGATAGTTGCAATTGGTAGATCACTCAACATCCAACACTGTGGTTCGGTTATGTCTTTTTACAGGGTAATATTGCAACAGCTAGGACCGTGTAAGCAATACAAGAAATAGTGACTAATATTTTAAATCCAAATACCTATCAACTAACACTCTAACTTCTAAGCCCAGCAAGTAGACTTGCAATATGCCCAACAACAACAATGACAACACCCTTTAGTAAACATATATTTACTATTTCGGCTATCCTAATTCCTACATCAAAAAAGGAGCATAAACAAGTTGTCGATCCGACAGACAACATTATATAAAGAACATCATACTTCAATGCAACAAGAAGTAAATTAAAGCACGACGTAGAACACATCTTCCAAAGAAGACTCCAGCTGTCTCCGAAGTTACACACATTTTAATCGCAGGTTCATGATAGTTCGGTTATTAGCACAGCCCGAGTAACAATCAAACAAACATATGAAGTTATTACCATGCAATAATTAAACTTCGAGAACCCAAATTAAAGAAACTCCAGCAATAAAGCAAATTTAAACTTCTAATAAAATAGATAAATAAACCATCAAAATAGAGCGGCCTAAAAATGATAATAAACAGATTATATATATCAGAGATTCTGTCAAGCTTCCACTTAATAACTAAAACTATCCCACCAAACATATTTTTTTTCTTATATAATAATCTGAGGTTTATGATAGTGCATGAAATGAATCTTATGTTAGAAACCCCATAACATTATTGATTTCACTATATTTCTTCCGAAAAAAAAGCAGATTAGTGAAATAATCTCCAAATAATTAGACTAGAAATTAAAAACACTGTAATATAAAAGAATCGAAAAAAAGGAATAATCAAAATTAGTGAGAAAGAGGGAGAAATACCGGAAACGAAGAGATTAGGGTTGGGTTCAGCGGGAGGAGGAGCAGAGGATTGGGAGGGTGGCGGTGTGAAATTAAAAGCTGAAGTTGCGAAAAGACGATTAAACCCCCGAGGAGCCACCGCCGCCATGACTGCTGCTCTCATCGCCATTGCCGACTTTCGAGGGTTTAAGGGTTTTTTCTCACTTCTGGGAGAGAGAGGAAATGATAGAGTTTGTTAGAAGTCTTAAACCCTTGGGTTTATACTCTTTTTTTCACAATCCGTCGACCGTGCTCCCGGGAGCACAGTGTGCTACATGCTCCCAGCACAAAACACAAAATAAAACGAACAAAACGCGGAAGTTAAAAACTGGAAATATCTAATAGAACATTTAGTGAACCAATATAGAACATATTTTGCGCGCAAAAACAAAGACAAAAATCAACATATAAAACCCCCCAAACTCATTTGAAACTGCAATTTCTCTCACTTCCACAAACCAACTTCCACAAACCACCATTTTCTCTCACTTTCTCTCTCAAAAAAACTCACCATCTTCTCTCACTTTCTCTCACAAAAACGAAATTCAAAGAATTCTACAAAATGGAAGATCAATCAAAGAAGCAAATTGCACAACAATATGTTAGAACAAAAGGTATAAACATTCATGATCATCTTGAATTTTAGTTTTGATTTTACTTTCGAATTAACATTATAATTTAGTAAAAATGTTCATGAGAATTTCGTTGCAAATGAACAGAAAACAAACTTCAAAATCTCAAACACATGAACCTCAAATGCATGAAGAAATTCCGAAAATGTAAGTATAATTTCAACAATAATGTGATTTCCAACTTATGTTCTACAATCAATTTCATATCATACTATGTTTGAATGATAGAACAACACAAGAAATTGCAACAAATGAAGTGGAAACAACCGAAATTGAAACAACACATTCTGGATGTTCTACGCAAGAAACTGAAGTGTAAGTTCTACTTTCTTATGTTCAGTTTTGATGGAATGAATGTCCTCTTTTAATGTTCTATTTTGATCGAAATGCATGTACTATATCGAATGTTCTATTTTCATGACCTACATGTTCTATTTAATAAGTTTAAATTTTGTGATTTTAAGTTTCTTTTGATGTTCTATTTTTATGCGCTGGATGTTCTAATAATTCATATGTTCTATTTTGTAAACTAAATGTTCTTTATGTAAACTGAATGTTCTATTTCGTATGTTCTATTGTCAATGGTTACATGTTCTATTTCGTATGTTCTATTTTCATGACCTAGATGTTCTATTTAATATGTTCAAATTTTGTGATCTGAAGTTTCTTTTCATGTTCTATTTTATGCATTGGATGTATATTTCATATGTTCTATTTTGTAAACTGAATGTTCTATTTCATATGTTCTATTCTGAATGCCTACTTGTTCTATTTCTTATGTTCTATTTTCATAACCTAGATGTTCTATTCTCATGAGAAGAATGTTCTTTTTTTCAATAACTAAATGGACAACTGGACATATTCATTGATTTATGTTCTATTTTATAAGCTTAATGTTCTATTTTAATGCCTTGAATGTGCTATTAAATATGTTCCATTTTCAAGAACTCAATAGTCAATTAGATATGTTCAATGTGTTTTATGTTCTATTTCATGAACTGGATGTTCTATTTTTATAAACTAAATGTTCTTTGTTCTAATTCTATGAACTAATTAAATGTTCTAAACTCATATCCTCCTATTCACTATTTCAGTAACAAAGTAACACAAGAAGTTGCAACTGAAGCAGCAACAACTGAAGTTCTAGTAAATCCAGAAATTTTAAAGGAAATTCAGAGCACACATGCTGATTCATCACAAGAAAATGACCTGTATGTCACTAGAGGAAAAAAGCCCAAGGGCTGCGGTCAAAAAGGGCCCAAGGGCTGCGTTTTTTGACCGCAGCCATTAGACTAGCAGCCCTTGACATTTGGGAAGGGCTGCGGTTGTTAACCGCAGCCCTTAGCGCGTAAGGGCTGCGGTCAAGGAAAAACCGCAGCCCTTAGTGGGTTAAGGGCTGCGGTTAAGGGCCAAAACCGCAGCCCTTGGTGAGTTAAGGGTTGCGGTTTTAGCCCTTAACCGCAACCCTTAACCCACTAAAGGCTGCGGTTTTTCCAAAAACCGCAGCCCTTGTGACCCAAAAAAAATAAAAATTTTTTTTTTTTTTTTGAATTTTTTTGTCCTAAATGTTCCCAAACAGTTATATATATATATAAGTATCATTTTTCATTATAAATTATGTTTTTTACACGAATATAGAGAAAATAATAACCAACCAAAGAAACTTTTCTAGAGATGATAGAACCTGGCAAATAAAACCAAAACCGCTATAATTTGGAGTTGAAACTATATCTATGCAAGTACTACAAAGCAGAAGCTGACCCACTCCACAAGAACAACTTTCAATTTGTTGATGTTGTAAGTACATGGCAGCTTACAATACAACAACAAATGGCTAAACAAATGGCTAGCGGGGGGTTGCGGGGTCGGGGGCGGGGGGTGCGCGGGGGGTGGGGGCGGGGGAGGGGAAGCGGGGGTGGGGGGTGCTGTGCTAGGGGTGTAGCAGGGGGCAAGCAGGGGGGGGGGGCGGGGGGGGGCGGGGTGGGCTGGGGGGGGGGTCGAGGGGTTGGGGGGGGGGCGGCGGCAGGGAGGGGAGTGGGCGGGGGTGGGGGCAGGGGGAGGGGAAGCGGGGGGGTGCTTGGCTGTGCTAAGGGTGTAGCAGGGGGGCAAGGGGGGGTAGCAGGGGGCGGCTGGGGTGGGGTGGGGTTCGGCGGGGTGGTGGAGTGAAAGGTACTCGGAGGTGTAGGATATGGAGCAAGAGGACCGGCATCCTTAGATTATCCTCTTTCTCCACCACCAAAGTAGCTATTAGGACCTTTAAGGCTATAACATGATTCTCACCATTGACAAAGCAACAACCACCAAATTATTACTAGTCAAGATTTTCTTTTAGTGATTCTTATATTGATTTTTTGGTATAAAATGATTACATCTAAGTTCAACTACCATACATACATTATATGATCCTAACATACATCCAAAGCAAGTAAACCTAATCATAAATAATAAATAATAAAAAATAAAGTTAAATGACTCTAATAGTTTGTAAACTAACTATTATTATCAAATGTATAATCAAATTATATTACATGATCCTAAATGCGTAAAATTTTTCCTATATAATCGAAAATGTCCTAAAACGGCCTTTTAATTACTCAAAATGTACTTAGAAACAAATAAATGATGTTATATAAGCCTAATTGTTTGTAAACTAATTATTATTGCCAAATATATGGCCAAATTACATTATATGATCCTAAATGTGTTAAAAGGTTCATAATGGTCGAAAATAGCCTAAAATGTTCTCTTCTTATCCCAAATGTAGTTAAAAATGAATCAACAAACTTAGATGATTATAATAGTTTGTCAAATTATATTTGATGACACTAAATGCATACAATTACATTATACCACCATATTTTTGCATGAATCAATGGACAAAAAACCCATGAAAACATTCACTTAATTGCTTATTAGGCCAATAAATCACACAAATATCAAGCTATAACCACTTCATTATCCATGGATCAAGCAATTAAAGTCCTAAAATAACCACTTTGATGCATATTAGGCCAAGAAATCCCACAAAAATCATAACTAACTAATATTCACCAACTTTATGCATGAAGCAAACAATCAAGGTCAAAACAATTCAATAAAACCAGTACCATGATCCCAAAGGGGCTACAATGCCCATACTAATTCCTCGAACAATCATCTTCAACTAAGGGGAAAAGGGGGATAAATAAGGTTCATCCTCGAACAATCAACTTCGGATAAAAGGGTTCTAATTTCTAAAACATAATCGGAAAAAGAATTCTAACTTTGTCTCCCTTTGGTTTCTTCACACCATCTCCAATAATAATATTAGCCATGGTATACTCGCATCGCAACGCACCCGAAAAGCATTATAACCATGTATCATGCTATTAACAAATGAACTTTCCACGTAAGAAAGATATATCCATTATCAACATATCAGCAATATAAATCAATGTATAAACTAAAAGTGTGATCTTTAAACATATCAGCAATATAAATCAATGTCTTATGGTTATGTATAAACTCCTTACCTATAGTCAAGGCAAGCCACTATGATGTCTCTCTCTGCCAACTGAAATCCAAGAAGAGAACCCCATGCTTTGTACCTAAATCAAGAAGAACGGGAACTAAAAACATCATCATGGAGGAAAAAAAAACAATAGCATGGAGGTAAAAGGAGAGGCAACACAGCAGAGTACAATGTTCCATGTCACCAATGGAGCTTGCATTAATGCATACCTAGAATTCTTCTATCCTAATTCCTACAAATCCACCCAATTAAACGATATCACAATTCAGCTAATACAAGTCTACCATTCACATTTCGCAATAAATTGTTGCATGTTCCTTCAAAAGTTCCCAACTGTGCGTTTGGAAAATAACGGTGGAGGGAAAGGGAACCGAAGGTCGAAGGAAAGCGAGAGAATGGGACTAAAGAGGAGATAAGGGAGAAGTGGTCTTGTGTACTCCCTCCTCTTTCCCCAATCCATCTCCAAAAGAACAAATATATTACTCTATCCTCCCTTCATTTCTCTTCAAATTCTCTATCTTAACACATTGTAAGGCAACATTTATCATCGTCGTACAATAGTTCCGCAAAAATGTCTTATAATTAACCAAACAAACCGAAAAAGAACTTGCACCGATCTAATAACTTAGAACAACGAGAATCACATAAGCACTTCTCCTAGTATCTCAAGTCCAATTACTGGCTTTACAACTCCCAATATTACACATCGGAGCAGTAGGTTGGGGGGCGTGGATGGGAGGGTGTGTGTGCGGGGCCGTGGGAGGGGTGCGTGTGTGCGGGGTTGTGGGAGGGGTGTGTGTACGGGTAGCTTCCAACCCGATGTTCGTGCTCGTAGACCATTGGGCTATGATGCAATTCTCGATGACAATCTTAGCTTCAGTCAAGGTTCTACCGTTAAATGTCTCTAAAACAGTTGTATGCTATCTCGAGTTATCAAGAAACCAAACGGGAAAAAGATATAAATAAGAATCTGTTTGCGTAAATGATTTGTGGTTCAAAAGGTTGGATCTCCATTTATCAAACCTCGGCAACCTTTACCTTTCACGATTTCTTCGTGCTATGCGAATGTTTTTACTTAAGCGCACCAATATTTCATAGCACATTCAACTTTCAAGAGTAGAGGGAAGTGAAACTAAATTTACCAACCTGGCATCCTTCACAATTCATTATTTCTTCTTGCTAATTGCAAATCTTTTTATTTAAGCACACCAACATTTCATAGCATATTCAAGAGTAGGGAGGGAAGTGAAACTCAAAACACCAGATGCACGTTACAAACAGAAGAGCCAAACCCCAAAAAATAAGCAGCACTCTTGATAAGCAGCAAAGCTTACAACACCCACAACAATAACAACGAACAACAACACAACGTAGCCACTAATAATACAACATTCATGAAAAATGATAAACATCACTGCAATCAAATTAAAACTCAGATTCATATTTCAACTAAATCACTAAACAACAACAACAAACAACAACCAACAACAACAACCACCAACAACAACCTTTCATATAACACGGGGTGAAGAAGAGGATGGCAAGAGTTAACAGAACGGACAATGCACTCTGTTAACTGAAAACAGTAGAGGGCTAGAGAAGTTAACACCCGTCCTTAACAAATACTCCCATAGACACACAATAGACAATGCCAGAACATCATTATATAAACAGCAAATCAGTATGAATAAGAATACTCAAGGTTCATATTAAGAAAAGCCAAAGACAATTACCACCCTTTTATATTAAACCAATAAAAGCACAGAAGTTTATGTAAATTCACAAATCACAATAATATAAACAGGGAAAACCCTTTTCATTTCAATAATTCCTCTAGCAACCCAACAAATATCAAACAATATCAGATGAAAACCAAAGACAACAACAAAAAACCAAAATCAAAATCGAAATTATATATATAAAGCGAATGCGCTTGAGATCATTACCACCATGAATCATGGAAACAAAAGTAATAAGAACGCCACGCTCCACTTGAGCAAACCAAAAAGACCTAAAATTTTAGAATTTGAAATAAGATAAAGAAATACCTGAATTTCCTTCAAATTGAAAAAAATTCGGAAATGAAGATGATGTACCATTTACGAATCTGATGTAATTGAAGAACCCAGATAATGAGAACGATTACA
Source organism: Beta corolliflora (assembly GCA_947648045.1). NCBI lineage: Eukaryota > Viridiplantae > Streptophyta > Magnoliopsida > Caryophyllales > Amaranthaceae > Beta > Beta corolliflora. The sequence continues at coordinate 8,012,755 of CANSZD010002913.1, forward strand.
TTGCTTCTGTCAACAATTCCTTCGACGCCATTTCCTTGCCCTCACTCAGCCGTTAAATCTCACGAATAAAACATCACTTATCAAAACCACGCCAAAAAGCGTTGAACAACATGAAAAATTAACGTAAATTTAGATATGAAAACAAAATAAAAGAAACAACGAAAAGAAGAAATAAGAACTAAATAGAAGAAACATGGAAGTAATTACCAAAAAATCGCACATTTGATGACCTCTTTTGAATGTCGAACATCGAAGAAGAAGAAGATGAAGGAGTAGAGATAAAGAGTTCGAACATCGATGTCAGTTCGAAGCTTAGGCCATTAGGGCTGAGTTGAGCGGTTTTTTTGTGAGATTTTAGGCCTGAGTTGAGGAGAAGAAGAAGAGGAGATGAAATGGGAGGAAAGAGAGAGGGGTGTTTCAGCAGCGAGGGAATGAAAGAATTGGAGGGAGTTTAGGGGCTAGGGCAAATAGAATAATAAAGAACTTAAGGCCCAATCATTATGCATCTCACAACAAGATCCAAACAGCTTCTAACCATAGGAAGAATTGAACTTCTACCTCAAATTTAGCAGAAAAAACATTTAGTACTAGTGAAACGGAATCCACTTACATTTGGCAAATATTTAGCATAAAAGGGCACAATTCAGGAGACTACCTCAATCATATGCACTCACACATCCAATAGTTGAATCCAGCAAAATGTGTTATAATGAAGATTCATGGTACACAACTCTAAAACAATGGTATTTCCCAAGACAGATTCCTAAACCTAGAAAGATATTCACTTTCACTTCAATTGATCAAGATTGCAGTGCATACCATCACATTATATCATGCAACAAAAGAAGCTCTGAACTTTTAATGCCACATGTAATTCAATGCAGACCGAAATACAAGATAAACATCTACAAAGCTTCTGATCATAAAGATGCTTGGCTGAATGATAGCAGAACAAAAGTATCAATTTAATTTGCACAATCTAACCCAAATACAGTGATGTCCAACCATATACACCCCTTAATCCAATTCTTTCCATATAATCTTAAGATCCTCTTTTTATATGACGGCGAAAACATAATCAATCCACAGCCTGAGCTCGAATATGGACACAATTGCGCATTCAATTCATGTCAAAAAAAACAAATAACTTCAATCCAAAGTGGATAATTCATGTACCTCTCTAAGGCGAGCCAAAACCGCCTCCCTCTTAGCGACCTCGTCTTCGCTTTCATAAAGACCAGATTCAACCAAAAACTGGTAATCAAACAAGCAACAATCTTTAAACCAAGGTATAAAAAACGAGAATTGCAACTTGAAAAAGATGATCAAGAATAAATAAAAAAAAACACCAAACCTTCTCCAATTCACGAGTTCTCTGCAAATCCGCAGCAGCAGGTCCTGCCATGGAAATCGGCTTCGTCACTCCGAATTGCATCACCAATCCATCAACGTAGACGAGGTGAATTATAAAATCCTTCATCTTGCGTTTAGGTATGTCTGGTTCGATGATTCGGCGTTTTAGGGTTTCGATCTCGTGAAGAACGATGCGGTCTTCTTCCGCCCTAAATCGAGCTTCGCCGATTGATTTTACGAGATCTAGGAATTCTTTCGATTGACCGAAACCGCCTTGGGAGCCCGGCGATATGTTTTTCACTCCAGTGGGGAACGGCGGCAGCGGAGGGGTGAGGAGAGCTGCGAAGAGAGAGAAGGGCTGGGGAAATGAGCTGCGAAGAAAGAGGGGGTTTGATGAGGTGAGGGAGGGAAAAATCGGGACTGGGGAAAGAGGGGGAAAAGTTAGGGTTTTAGTATTTGGGAAACGCGCGTAAGTGAAAAGGCCTGCGGTTTTAATATGGACCGCAACCCTTCACTAAAGGGCTGCGGTTAAGCCCAAAACCGCAGCCTTTTATTACTAAAGGGCTGCGGTTCTAACCGCAGCCCATCACTCTTAAGGGCTGCGTTTTGCAATAAACCGCAGCCCTTGCACCGCAGCCCTTGCGTTTTTTTCCACTAGTGTGTTCTATTTTTATGCATTGAATGTTCTATTTTTATGCCTTAAATGTTCTATTTCATATGTTCTGTTTCCAAAAATTGAATGGACAACTATACATGTTCTATGATTTATGTTCTATTTTATAAGTTGAATGTTCTATTTTTATGCCTTAAATGTTCTATTGCATATGTTCTGTTTTCAAAAATTGAATGGACAACTATACATGTTCTATGATTTATGTTCTAATTCTTAAGCTGAATGTTCTATTTTATGCATTGAATGTTCTATTTTTATGCCTTAAATGTTCTATTTCATATGTTCTGTTTTCAAAAATTGAATGGACAACTATACATGTTCTATGATTTATGTTCTATTTCATAACCTGAATGTTCTATCTTATTGCCTTGAGTGTTCTATTACATATGTTCTATTTTCAAGAACTGAATGAACAATTAGATATGTTCTATGTTTTATGTTTTATGTTCTATTTTATGAACTGGATGTTCTATTCTTATAACTTGAATGTTCTATTTCATGAACTAAATGTTCTATTCTTCTGGTATTACTTATTTATTTCAGTAATGCTTCAAATCAAGAGATGTTAACAGCACAATCTCAATCATTACCATCACAGACTTCAACTCTGCCACTAACTCAACCTACACAGCCAATCCTAACTAACCAGTCTCAAACAGAACCACAAACACAATCAATAACCCAACCATTACTACAAATTCAACCACTCAGTGAACCAGCACAACCCACTGAATCAACAACATTACCAACTGAAAAGACAACTCAAAAGCACAAAAGAAAGCACCAAAAAGAACAGATCGAAGAACCAAAAAAGAAAAAGGTCAAGAGCACAACCAAAAATGAAGAACAACCAAAAAGTGAAGCACCAACACCATCACAACCACAGAAAAAGCAATTCTACAACGCAAGACACACTGCTTCAAAGTTCATGGAAATAGCAAAACAGTTCACAGATGAGCAAAAGCAAGAAGTGCATGAAATGGGTTTTGCACCACTCTTAAACCTCAACTTCCCACAATACAACACAGCATTCACACAATATCTTGTTGACCACTTCAACATTAGTAGATGTTCAATTATGCTTGAACAACAAGAAGAACTCACAATAAATGAAGAAGATGCACACTGTGTGTATGGACTACCAATTGGTGGTCAAGAGGTTAAGGAGGAAAGATCAGAAAATGTGTTGAACCACATGGAGTTCATGACACTTTGGAGACGACATCTGGATATTAGAAGTGGTAGTCCAACCATTCAACAGTTGGAGGCATGTTTGAAGGCAAATGTACCTGTGACTGAGCACTTCAAGACAGACTTCCTTGTTTTTGCCGTCAACTGTCTCATCAAGTCAACAACAAATCCAAAAGTTAACACAAAGTTTCTGAAATCTGTTGTAACTGCAGATGAAATAAGACATCCGGGTCGGTCCGAGATATCTTGTTGACTGACTTGATAACATCAATTAAAGAACTCGGGAATGATGGAAAAAGTTATTTCACTTGGACCCGGTGCCCTTCATGATGGTAAATTCCTTTTTCTCTCGAACAATTTTTATATTATGTATGATAATGTTCTGTTTTAATATGCATAATGTTCAAAATGATATAGGTGTATGTTCTTTTCCGTTTGATAATATGTTACGTAAACTCAAGATCTAACCAATCAACTAAAAATGTTCTAATTGTATGCACAGAATGTTCTATCCTATATGTTCTCTTATATATTATTTCTTATGCTCTAAGTATATATAGTACATGTTCTACATTGAATGTTCTACTTTTATGACATATATGTTCTATTATATATTATTTCCTATGTTCTAAGTATATATACTACATGTTCTATATTGAATATTCTATGTTCTAATTTTATTGACTAAATGTTCTAATTGTATGGAAAAGTTGTTCTAGATCTATACTATATGTTCTATAAACTCATGTTCTAACCGATCAACTAAAATGTTCAAAATGCTAAGACTATATGTTACGTAAATTGAATGTTATTTTTTCTATGTTCTATTTTTATTGAACCAATGTTCTACATCATTTATTCTATTTTCATTAGTTACATTTTCTTTTTAATATGTTCTAATTGTATGCACTGAGAATGTTCTATCATATATGTTCTATTATATATTATTTCCTATGTTACGAGTATATATACTACATGTTCTATATTGAATGTTCTACTTTTATGACATATATGTTCAATAAAGCATGTTCAATTGAATATAGTATGTTCTATGTTCTAATTCTATGAACTAAATGTTCTAATTGTAAGAACTAATTGTTCTATGAACTAACATGTTCAAAATGCTAAGACCATGTTCTTTTTTATGCCCCCGTTTGTTCTGTTTATACAATAACCTCTAATGCCTTCTTTGATTTCCAAAAGCTTTGCTATTTTGACCGTGTGAGGGTTCAAAACAAGACATTTCCAAGAGAATTCCCAATCATATCATGCTGGAAGAAGAATATGATCAGGCAAAGAATGAGAATAGAGGAGCAACAAGGATTTGGGAAAGGTCTTGTTCTAGCAAGAATTGCACAACAACAACAAGCACTTAATGTACTACCACCACCACTAGCTATGCAACAACAACAAATTCAACCTGTACAACAACAAGAACAACTCCCACCACCACCACCACCACCACCAGAACAAGCAACAACTAGCACCCACCAAGAGAATGTTGAACAACAATATCAACCACCATCAAATTTGAAGGTATAAATGTTCAAACAATAAACTGATTGTGTTCTACATCAAATGCATAACTGTTCTAAATGAAAATGACAAATGTTCTTTTTCCATGCATGTACTATCTTAAATTGTAAAATGTTCTAAAGTTAAGGTCTAAATGTTCTATCATAAACTCATATGTTGTTCTAAATCATAAGCAAAGTTGTTCTAATGTTCTAACATTTAATTCTAAAATGTCCTATCTTTAATGATATAATGTTCTAAATCAGATGTATAATTAAACTCATTATGTTCTACATAAAATGCATGGCTCTTCTCAATTAAAATGACAAATGTTCCTTTTCCATACATGTGCTATCTCAAATTGCAAAATGTTCTAAATTAAGGTCTAAAATGTTCTATCCTGAAATCGTATTTTGTTTAAAATGAAATGAAAGATTGTTTTAAATAAAAATGAAACAAGTAAATGTTCTAATTCAAGCTGTATAATGTTTAAAATCTACTACTAAAATGTTCTATGTCTAATGGTAAAATGTTCTAAATGAGATGGACAATTGTTCAGAATCTTGTACTATATTCTCTTCAGGATTTCATAGAGGAGTTCAGCAAATTGATAAAAAGTATTGGAGGAAACTTCTCAAGATTTGGCTACTTATTACAACTTTCCCAACAAATATTCAAAACCAACCAAATTGAAGAGATAATGGCAAATGTTTTGAATGAGATGTGGGACAAGTGTGCACACAAAGTGAAGCTTTCACAAAGTAGCCAAGAGAAGACCCCAAATATTCTTAGCCAAGATGAGGAACTGTTTGCTAGTGATGAAATTGGAGAGCTTTTGAAAAAATTTGAAACACAAGCTACCAACACATATCAAGGAAAGAAAACATCAGTTTTTGAAATGACTCCTCCATCCTTTTCTTTGGAAATTGATTCCACCCAAACACCACAACCAAGAGAGCCGTCTGAACAGCCAAGCTTAGACTTGAAGTTGGGTTTTGACGACTTGGACAATCTAATTTCTACACCAGAAGACACTTCAATTGAACACCTCTTTGAAAAAGAAATGTTAGATCTTGGAGGGGAACGCAATGAAGGGTAACTTAATCTCAAGAATTGTTAAGTTTTTGTTATAACTTATGGTGATTTTGTACTGACAAGAAATGACAAACATGAAGATGAATTACTAACAAAAATGTCCTTTTGTTTGGTATAAATATTAATCAGTTTAAAGTTGGTCTTTTATTGGAAAGTGTTTTTCTTAATGTCTGTTTGTTCTATTTCTATATATGTTCTATCATACAATTATATGTTCCATTTCAAATGAAGAAATGTCTTATTTTGCTATCCTCTATCCCTTTTCAAAAGTTTAAAATTGGTCTTCTTCTATTGGAAAATGTTCTTTCTTAAATTTTGTTTGTTCTATTTCAACTCTGGAATGTTCTATTTCTATATATGTTCCATTTTGAAAAGTTTTAAGTTGGTCTTCTATTGGAAAATGTTCTTTCTTAATTTCTGTTTGTCCTATTTAAACTCAGGAATGTTCTATTTCTTTATATGTTCTATCATACAATTATATGTTCCATCTGAAACGAGAGATGTCTTATTTTACTATCCTCCATCCCTTTTCAACTTTCAATGAGGCAGTTTTATGTTCGATATCTGATGGGGAAATGTTTCATATTCAATGCATAAATGTTCTATTTCATAACTTGAATGTTCTATTCCCTGAAACTGAATGTTCTATCTTATTGCCTTGACTGTTCTATTATATATGTTCTATTTTCAAGAACTGAATGAACTATTAGATATGTTCCATGTTTTATGTTATATTTTATGAGCTGGATGTTCTATTCTTATAACTTTAATGTTTTATTTCATGAGCTAAATGTTCTATTACATATGTTCCATTTTATGAACTGGATGTTCTATTCTTATAACTTGAATGTTCTATTTTATGTTCGATATCTGATGGGGAAATGTTTTATATTCAATGCATAAATGTTCTATTTCATAACTTGAATGTTCTATTTCATGAAACTGAATGTTCTATCTTATTGCCTTGAATATTCTATTATATATGTTCTATTTTCAAGAACTGAATGAACTATTAGATATGTTCCATGTTTTATGTTCTATTTTATGAGCTGAATGTTCTATTCTTATAACTTTAATGTTTTATTTCATGAGCTGAATGTTCTATTACATATGTTCCATGTTATGAACTGGATGTTCTATTCTTATAACTTCAATGTTCTATTTTATGTTCGATATCTGATGGGAAAATGTTCTATATTCAATGCATAAATGTCTTACTTATCATGCAGAGGTTCGAAACGTCCTAAGCGGATAGTGCAAAATCTGCCACCATGCTTTCGTTCTCCATTCCTTGCCAAATACAAAAACCTTTTCAAGAACATGAAGGCATTGTACACAACATTATCAGACTATGCATTTGAAGAAGAAAATGAAGACAAAGAGTAAGTGGGCAATTACAATTGTGTTATGAATTACTATATATAAATATATGCCTAATGGTTTTTCCTTCAAACTTGCGTAGGGAGATTTTGTACTATGATGGGATGACAATAATAACTAGGAGTGATATGCAAACTCTATCATTCGAAAATGAAGTGATGAACAATGTAATTGATGCATGGACAATTGTACTCAACAACGAAACAAGCAACGTGCAACGGATGCACCAAACGAGAATTTTCTTCAAGACTAATGCATTTGTAAGTGTGCCGGTTCTTTTAAAGCCAATAAATAAAGTACAATAACAAACTAAATGTCATTTTGTAGATATTATTGTGCACAAATCAATACAATGATGAGAATGTTGATATCCAAGCAAGGACCAGACAATTCATTGAAACATTGGATAATGAAATGAAAGAAAACAACATACAAAATATTGATCAATTTGATCTGGTAAGTCATAATTCAAATTTGTTCCAAACTGATTTTTAAATGTTCCACTTTAGAATTGAATGTTCTATTACATATGTTCTATTACAAATGTTCCACTTTAGAAGTCAATGTTCTATTACATATGTTCTATCTTTTATGTTCTATCACATAATGATTTTTAAATGTTCTTCTTTTGAATGTTCTATTAGAATCTTCTTTTGAATGTGTTCTATGATTAGAATGTTCTACATGTTCTATTGAATGTTCTATTTTCAAGTAGTGAATGTTCTATTACATATGTTCTATATTTGTTATGTTCTATTTTACTAGACACAATGTTCTACTTTAATTTATAAACCTGAAACTGTATATAGATATTCTTCCCTATTCTTGCAAGTGAACACTACTATATCTTCTGCATCAATATGATCAATCATGAGTGGGTAATAGACATAATTGACAACACAAAGTTGGCCAAGAACATCAACTTCAGATCAAAGTACAAAGACTACCCAAGAAAGATGGTAAATATTTATACAAATCGAAAATGTCTTGTCCAATGAAATATGAACTTTAATAAACAATGATCCAATGTTATGTATAATTTAACATTTCCGTTTCCATTATGCGAGAAAAATGCATTTCAAGAGTACGTAAAAACAAAGAGATTAACAACTAATGATTTACTTGAGCAAATGAGGTCAAGGGTAATAAAGATGCCATGCAAGGACAACATCAACCACACAGACTGTGGAGTGTTTCTCATGAGACACATGGAAACATACATTGGAGAAGGAGCGAGAAGAATGGGATTGTGGACTTGGTGTACAAAATGTAAGTCCAGAATGGGATTCTTTAATTTTCTCTAGTTGTTCTTTTTTTAACCGAATATGTTCTATTTCGATGCATGGGTGTTCAACATTTGTACGAGAAGAAATGTTAAAAAAGTTGAGAGTTGAATATTGTGCGAGAAATCATTTTGAGTAACAACAACCTCCATCGAGATGAAGTGCAAAAAAAGGCAAAAGCAAAGGCCAAAGCAAAATCCAGAATTTAATTGTAATACTTAAGAACTAAATACTCTTTCTATATTACCAAATGTTCCATTTATAAAAATACTATGTCTTATTTGAAATAGGAGTTGTGTTCTATATCTACCTATAAATGTTCCATTTCTAAAAGTACAATGCTCTATTTTAATAGGAGTTATGTTCTACATCTAGCTATAAATGTTCCATTTCTAAAAGTACAATGATCTATCTTAAATAGGAGTTTCTTTTTTACATCTAGCTATAAATGTTCCATTTCTAACACCAATATTCTATATTAAACAGGAGTTCTGTTCTACATCTAGTTATGTCCCATTTCTATATGTAAAATGTTCTATCTGTATACTTAAATGTTCCATTTCTAAAACTACAATGTTCTATCACAAATAGTAATTCTGTTCTACATCTAGCTATAAATGTTCCATTTCTATCTATAAAATGTTCTATCTATATAGTTAAATGTTCCATTTATAAAACTACAATGTTCTATCTTAAATAGGAGTTCTTTTACATAGAGAAATGTTCTTATTAAATATGTGAATGTTCTTTTACTAATAGAGTAATGTCTTGTTTCACTATGATATACTATTTTTTTTACGATAATTAAATATGGTATACTACTTTCTATTACATAAAACATGACCTTCATAAAAAATTAAGATATAAATAATTTATCTAAAAATTACACAATATCAAAATAACAAAAAGATTCTAAACATATTGCAAATCATGTAAAAAAAATTGTAACTATATTTATAACGTATTTGAAAATTAAAGAACCAATACCATCAAATTATTCAAAACAATACTACAAAAATTCAAGAATGACAATTTGGTGTCATAGTAATTCCAAAAATATTGAAAAAATTGTAACTAAATTTATAATGTATTTGAAAATTAAAGAACCAATACCATCAAATTCTTCAAAAAAATCCTACAAACATCTTACAAATTAGCCGTTGTTGTAATAGTAACTCCAAAATATTCATCTACACCACATTGATTAAGTTGAGATCCAGTACTAGGATGAACTATATTGGAACCAAAGGTAAACTCATCTCGCAAAACAAAATGTTCCAAATCTAGATTAACAATGTTCCAAACCAAGATCAACAATGTTCCAACTTATATATATAATGTTCCAGTATGCAATTAAAAATGTTCTACTTTTGTAAGAACAAGGTTCTAAAATCAAACGGAAATGTTCTAAAAGAAATAAAGATGTGTAAAAGGTATTCAAATCACCTTAATAGCGGTTTGAGCATTATTCTTTACTTTTAAGGCATTTGCGGCAGCCTTTCTTCCTCCATCCTTTGGCCTGATTGCATTTCTTCTCAATAATGCTCTTTGGTCTGCTATTGCTTTGATACTTTGGTCGTTGATTTGGATTTCCAACTTTTACACCACCAACACTCTCAACATCTTCCACAACCAACACTTCACCAACCTTACCAATAATACTCTCAACTTTCTCCTTAGCGCTAGTAAAAGCAAGATCTAGTTCATACCTTGCATTAGGATCAGATTGACTAGCTGTTATCAAGCGCACAAAATTCCTTGTGATTTGGGCCCTCCAAACAGAAGAAGACACAGAATCACAATCCCTAGCTTTCCTCTCTTCTACTTTTGAGCACATAACTGATCGTGTCCACCTCACCAAAATGTCTCGATCGGGAATTTTAGCAACACAATGCAAGTGATAAACACGAAGAGAGTGGAAACACAAAACCCCAACCTCGCTATAGTAGTTGCAAGTGCACTCAATGTGATGTGTTACTTCATTGTAACCAACTTGATGCATGATCAAATCAACATCGGGACGACCAATATGGTATATAACAATGGGATGTTGACGAAAAAATACCTTCTGACCACACTCAGTTCCTTTAATAAACTCATCTTCAAAAATCTTATACACCTCAGTTGTGTAAATCTGACTAGCATGCTCCAACAACTTCAAATGAGCAAATGCCAAATGTCGGTTACCCTTATTACATTGGAAATCCTGACCATTTTCCTTACTTCTCCATTCACCAATAACATCAAGAAATAAGTTGTAGAAATCACATAAATCATGTGTCTTACAAAGTCTCCTTTTCACGGATTTATTTGTTGTCTCACTTCTTTGTGAGGAAAGAATACCACCGGGAAAAGAACTTCTTAGAATATGCGAGCACCACTTCTCTCTAAGCTCATACAAATCATTGAGCCACTTTTTTGTAGAACAATTAAATTGAGTCATCATCCTAGAATGAAAAATAACAAATCAGAGATAATGTTCTAATATAACAGCATACGTTCTTTTAATAAAATAAAATGTTCTAGAGCTAAGCTGTAACATGTTCCACTTATAAAACTAAATTGTTCTAAACTCTGAAATGTTCTAGATTATATTGGGGTTTGTTCTACATCGAATTCAATATGTTCTACATGAATACACAATTGTTCTAAATATAAAAACAAAATGTGTACATCAAATTCATTATGTTCTACATATAATGTTCTTTTTAGAGAGTTACTTGTTCCTTTTATGAAATAAATATGTTCTATAAATAACAAATAAAGATATAATGTTCTTTTAATAATGGTTAAATGTTCCATGTCTAATAGAGGGTGTTCTACATCGAATTCATTATGTTCTACATGAATAAACAGTTGTTCTATGTAGAAAAATGAAATGTTCTACATCAAACGCATGATTGTTCTACATGAATACACATTTGTTCTAAATAAAGAAAGACAATGTTCTACATAAAAAAGCAATGTTCCTTTTCTGACAGAAATATGTTAACACATCAAATGAGAAAGCAAAATAGCAAAAGAATCAAATTATACCTTTGCCAATAGAATTCGAACTCCGCAATTGTATCCATTGTACTTCAAAACAAGTATTAAAGACATCAACAAAATCATCTTGTGCCCTCAAGTCCGGAATGTTCTTCTTTGAATTCGACCAATATGCCAAGTACATAGACGATGGTTCACTCGATGGCAAAACAACTTTCAAAGCCGCTGCCATTGCTTGCACACCGATCGATCATCATAGTGATTGGTTTTTTTCCACCCATTGATCTCACAAATGAATCAAATAGCCAAACGAATGAATCAGTTTTCTCATTGAGCAAGAAAGCACATCCGAACATGATATTGTTTGTGTGATGATTCATTCCTACAAACAATGCACATATCAACTCATACTTATTTGTACGATATGTTGTATCATGAATCACAACATCACCAAAAATCAAATAATCCCTTTTCATCCTCCCATCTCTAAAAAAAAAACTAACCAAATTCCCACAATTATCCAACCGCACATCATAATAAAAATCGGCCTCACTTGCTTGCCTTTGTGCAAAAAATTTTATCAAGCGATTTGAGTCCGAAAAATCAATACTTTTAACCTTCTCACCAAAGAAGAGCATTATAGGCATCACTAGCAATAAAACCTAGGTTAGGAGAACCCCCAACTTCTTTCCTCATAACCCGAATAGCATCCGCTACGAGAATTCCACTTCTTTTCAAGTTCGAAATAAATGCCAACCGCTCGAACGAACTAATCTATGTGACCTAATATAATGACGCTCATGAAGTGGAACCATTGCATGATTATGTCCCATAACATGTGCAACCAAAGTATAAACACCATCTTCATCAACATGAAATTGCACATAAGCTGCGCAACCAGTTCTATAATCAACCTTTGAATACGATTTATGTCCTACATTATTCACATTCTTGAAACCAAGTCCTCCAACAAACCATTTGTCTCATACAAATACTACCATCTTTGACCCCGCACCTTGTTTTACCCTTACGAACACCAAAACCAAACTTAAAAGCATACTCATTATACAATTCAAAAGCTTCTTCATCATTTTTCACTTGCTTCGTAGCAACTCGGATTCGTAACCTTCCTCAAACTCAACAACATAAGTCTTCTTCCCTAAAATCACAAAAATAAAATAATAATGACGGGGTGTTCTACATGAAATCGGTAGGTGTTCTAAATGAAAATGACAAATGTTCTTTTTCATATATGTCTTGTTTCAAACATTAGAATGTTCTAAATTAAGGTCAAAATCGCTATATTAAAATGATAATATGTTCTACGAAATACCTCATTGTTCAAAATGAAAAGGAAAGAAGTCTCGTTTCAAGAAAATTGCACTATGTTCCAAATCAAACTAATAAATGTTCTACATGTAATGAAAATTTGTTCAAAATGAAAACGGAAAATGTTCTTTTTGAATAAAATAGAAAATTGTATTATGTTCTACATAAAATCCATAGTTGTTCAAAATGAACATAGACAATGTTCTAACACCAAAAACAATAATGTTCAAAATGAAAAATGTTCACATCAAACTCATTAAGTTCAACAACAATAGCAGAATTACTTTAAGCATGTTCTACTTCAATTGGAAATATGTTCTAAATTCAAAAGGTACTTGTTCTAATTCAATCACCTATAATGTTCTACACTTTTATATTCAATTATCAACTGATTCACAAAATTCAGCAACAACACAAACAAAAATTCATAAAAATTGTAAACACATGATGTTATGAAATTACTTAAGCAATCAAAATCATACAATTAGTCAAAAACTTACCAATTGATTTTGAATTACTCACAATTGAATTAGCAAATTGTGTGGAAGAATTGACAACACAACCTATAGTTCAAAAAATAACATGCAATTCACAAAATCAGCAACAACACAATAGAATCAGCAAAATCGAACAACAAATTGCAAAATCGAACAACAATAAACCAACAATAAGCAATTGAAATCATTCAAAACTTACAAATTGGTTTCGAATTAGGCAAAATTGAATTAGCATCTTCTGTCGAACTTCCAACAACAATAGCAGAAGCTAAATTCGACATTTGATCAGCTAAATTCACAAAAATCGACGAGAGAATTGGAAAAATCGATCATGAAATCAATAATAATGATAAGCGAACAGAGAACGTTGGAGAAGAGAGAGAATTTCGAACATAATAATGATCAACTGAAATAAATGTTCTATTTGGCTGATTTTATACTTTTCCACTGAAAACCAAAACGCAGTCGTTTTGGTACCGGGAGCACAGTGTGCTACGTGCTCCTGGGAGCACAATAAAATTTTCATTTTTTTCAATTCATGAAGTATTTTTTTTACTTTACCCATTTAGAATATCTACTCCCTCCGTTTATTTACATATAACATATTAACTTTGGACTCTATTCATCCAATACACTTTGACCATTAATTGTTATTTATACATAAGAAAAAATATAGTCATGTGGGATCTTGTTTGATTCGTCACGGTATACACTTTCCAAATATATATTTTTTATAATTTTTACTTTTATACAATTAGAGATATTATCGGTCAAAGTTGTGCCTCGACAAATGTGAAAAGTCCAATGTTACATCTAAAAAAACAGAGGGAGTATTTCATTATGAATATTTTACTTTAAAATGATATCCCTAAATATTATTTGGTTTAGTGGTTAAGACTTTAGTATATGAACTTGTGGTCACGGTATTAATTTTTCATAAGTTTTACAAATGTCTAATTATATATAATTGGTCGAAGACGTGCATTGGAGACTGTGCAAAAGTAAATGGGTAAAGTAAAATACTACAAAGAAATTAGTATTGAATTTGGTTGAACCGAACTAAATTTAGTAGTATTGAACTGAATTATAACCACTCAAAACATAGATGTTTTATGTGAAAAGGAATTAACTTGAAGTAAGAGTGTGTGGGTGATGTTTCTTTATTATTGTTAGATTTTCCATGGAAAGAGAGAAATTATATTAAGAAGGTGGAATCGAGCCATTTCCGAAAGTGCATCAATCAATGTGAAACGGACGAAAATATGATTTTTATCGATTAATATGAGATAGAGTGAGTGTAATATAATTATAATCTCTGATTTTTGTGATCTAAGTGATAAAAACTCAAATCCAACTCAATATGACCCCACTTTATGCAAAATAGTCTGATATAAATCTGAGAAATAAAATCTGACTCTTAACTCGACATGATCCGAATAGAGGTGGGTCGTATATGAAACTTGTAAAATCTAACTAATTTTGATGTGTTGCCATCTCTAAAGCCGAGGATCATATTGGTAAAAAGAAGTTGAGGTTGGTGAAAATTTGGTAAAAAAAAACAAGTAAATTTTACAACGATTTGTTAAATAAGAATAGGTAATTTGATTCCATTTTCATAAAATAGATACACGATCAAGCAGACCAACATATTAGGTTTGCCATAAAATAACCCTATATTCCACGAAACTATTTTTATTTACCAAAATGGAGTCTAAACTTATATTTATTTACACCAACACATTGCAAAAGCTACTTTGTTTACTAAATTATCTCCTACCTCTATTTATTTTTGTTCACCAATTTGGTTATTTCACCCCATTACATACGTAACATTCCCACTTTTCATAATGTTCATCCTGTTTACTTTTCTCACGTTTGCCAATTCACATTTTGGCTCATTAATATCTTCAAATACATAGTGGTAATAATTATTAAAATTTGAAATCTTTAACATACTCATCACTATTGAAATGAATCAAACAAGACACAACATGAATGTGTTTCTCTTTATTGGAAAGAAACTTAGAAAATTCTTTTAGCTTATAAATAGTTTCAAGATTTCAAATAGAAAGGACAAAAATGAAATTGAGGGAGTACCAACTTTTACCTCAAACAAACTTTTCAGTGTTGACAAATAATTTTCCTCCGATTCACGAACCTAATTGCAACCTCTTATTGTCATTTTATTTCGTTAACATTGATTCAGTATTGACAAAGTTGAACCAACTCGACAACTCGTACCTGACCTAAAATAAGCGGGGTAGGGTTGAGATTTTCACAATTAACCCTTTTAATTAGCTTAAGCTTGACATTTCAACCCAAAGATGACGTGTTTTGACTTGATCCAAGTGTTTATATTAGAAAATTTTGAAAATTTAATATTAAAAAATCTAAAGTTTGGTATAAAAAAACTCTAAGATGATCACACAATGGTATTGCCATACTTTAGCATTTAGGTTATTTAAAAACACAATAGGTGAAAACAAAATAATATTAAATAAAGATATTTTAAACTTAAATATTTATTACATATAATAATATGACAAAAATTAATCACCGCCTTTAATGATATACTTTAAGATCTTAGTCATATCTATATATATATCTAAAACCCAAAGCAAACAATTGCCATGCTGCCACATGTTCTCCCCCCTCCCAAGCATTGACACAAATTGAACAATAAAAATGTGTGTGTTAAGACTCGAACTCACAACCTCTCCTTTGAGATACAAATACACTAACCAACTAATCTACAAGCTCACATTGATTTCTTATTGTAAGTAGAAGTAATTATGCTTCTTAAGTTGACACGTAAATTCGACTCTTACATTAATTAACCTATCAAGTAAATGAGTAATATACTAATATATCCCCGTGTTAAAAAGTTATATTACCTATCAAGTTTCCGTTTACCATAATAGTGATAATAAAACATCAAACCAACTTTACTGCATTATAAAATCTCTAATGGGCCCACTAAACCTTAATTTCAATCAATTATAGGTAGGAACAGAAATGGAACGTGTCTTTATGACCCGAAAAATAATATCACAAACTTTATCGTGTCGAATCAACTAATTTAAAGGACCGATCCATTGTATGATATGAGTTTGTGCGTGGGTAACTTTTTGTCTTAAATAGACACTTATAAACTTATATAGGACTGATCTATTTAAGATAAAAAGTTACCATTTAGACCTGGGTAACCTTTTGTCCAAAATGGGTCACTTTTACTTATATACAAGTGACTCATATAAGGTAGACAACTATTCTTTGTTTAAAAATGACTCATTCTGACTTAAAAGAGTGACCCATTTTGCGAAAAGTGAATGATATCACAATAAATTTATTATGCACCCGGTACTCAATACTAATTGAAAGTTATGAAATTGGAGGTTGTCACGTGTCATCTAAATGTATATACGTTGATATGGGGGCATGTAGTTCAATTAATTTCATAAACAAATAATAGTAAACGAATTATACGCAATGACCCGAGGCTTCGCCCGGGACAACAACTAGTGAGGTATCAAACTCTAAACAAAACATTAGATGGATTCTTTTAATTGAAAACTATTTAATTTGTTGATTGTGTAGATATAGTTATGAGACAATTTGATGAAAATGATATATATAAAATTTCCAAGTGAACACGTATAATATATAAGAACTTGAATGAAATTATTTTTTAACATGTCTGGAGAGATATTACTAACAATATGTCTATTGTAAGAGGATCAAACCTACTACCAATGAATACAATTATACAAATAGGTAGTCGTGGCCAGCTCATGCTATTCCTTCTTCAAATATTGCTTAGTGGAAATTTAAGTCGATTTAGCATTTAGAAATTCCACTTAAATTAGCTATTTTTGAATGACAACTAGTTGTTGCCCCGGGCAAAGCCCCGAGTCATTGCGTATAATTCGTTTATTACTTTTTTATGAAATTAATTGAATTACATGCCCCCATATCAACATATACATTTAGATGACACTTGACGACCTCCAATGCTTCATAACTTTCAATTAGTATTGAGTACCGGGTTCATAATAAATTTATTGTGATATCATTCACTTTTCGCAAAATGGGTCACTCTTTTAAGTCAAAATGAGTCATTTTTAAACAAAGAATAGTTGTTTACCTTAAATGAGTCACTTGTATATAAGTAAAAGTGAACCATTTAGGACAAAAGGTTACTCATATCTAAAGAGTAACTTTTTATATTAAATACTCCTATATAAGTTTATAAGTGTCTATATATTTAAGACAAATAGTTACCCGCGCACAAACTCATATCATACAATGGATTGGTCTTTCATATTAGTTGATTCGACAAAACAAAGTTTGTAATATCATTTTTCAAGTCATAAAGACACGCTCCATTTCCGTTCCTACCTATAATTGATTCAAATTAACTACAATATATTTTTCTCAAATTTCTCTTTCAGATATGTAATACTTTGTTTTTTTATTTTGTAAAATATTTGGTGGGCCCATTAGAGATTTTTATAATGCAACAAAGTTGATTTGATGTTTTATTATCATTATTATTGTAAACGGAAACTTGAT
This sequence comes from Beta corolliflora, assembly GCA_947648045.1. NCBI lineage: Eukaryota > Viridiplantae > Streptophyta > Magnoliopsida > Caryophyllales > Amaranthaceae > Beta > Beta corolliflora. The sequence continues at coordinate 8,030,631 of CANSZD010002913.1, forward strand.
AGGTAATATAACTTGTAACGCGAGGATATATCAACATATTACTCATTTACTTATTTACTTGATAGGTCAATTAATGTAGGATTCAAATTTGACTTAAGAAGCATAATTACTTCTACTTACAATAAAAATCAATGTGAGCTTGTAGATTAGTTGGTTAGAGTATTTGTATCTCAAAGGAGAGGTTGTGAGTTTGAGTCTTAATTAACACACACATTTTTATTGTTTAATTCATGTTAATTGCTTGGGAGGGGGGAGAACATGTGGCAGCATGACAATTGTTTGCTTTGGGTTTTAGATATATATATAGATTGTTTAACTATGCGTTACTTGTTCATTGTATATATAATTCTCCATTGTAGTTTGGATATGTGCCCCACTTGCCATTATCACCTAGAAACTATAGTCCATACTGTCCATTTGTTTATACTTGCAGTCCTCTTCTCTCTCCTGTTAGAATAATTATAATATCTTAAGATTACCTTGATATTATTATGATTATTGTACATATTTAGGTTTAACCATAATAATATCGAGGTAATCTTAAGATATTATAATTATTCTAACATCTCCTAAACCACCATTACGAGGTGGTGGTGGATTCGTAGTTGGTTTATATTGTGGGATGGGTTGATTTTTTGGTGGGTGGAGATGGTGGTGGTATTGTAGTTGGCTATGGTTATGGGTGGGTCAATTTTTGGGTGGGTGGGGTTGGTGGTGGCGGCAACGGTGGCAAGCATGGTTTTTGCATGTGGTAGGGGCGGTGGTGGTGGTAAAAGAAGGATAAAATCGTAATTTCATGTGCTACTGATGGAGCAAAACTAAAGTTTTTTGCAAGATTTTGTTAAGTGATATTCATTTCAAAAAAAATTTAGTCAATCTTGGTATTTATATAAAATTTCAGACAACCTAGGTATTTATTTCAAAAAAATACCAAAGAATAGTATTTAGGATTTTTTGACTTTAACCACCTTATAAAATCACCATTTTTAAGATAACCACCTTATAAGTTAATTGTTTTAAATAACCACCTTATATGACCTAAATCCTTTTAAATACATACCAATTGGCAGATTTCGTCCAAGAAATCGGTCTTAAATAAGGGTTTAAACCTTAAATACATTCTAGTGAATAAAGGTGGAGGTGATGAAATCGTTCTTAAACCCTTTTTGAGGATGATTTCCTTGACGAAATCTGTTGATTGGTATGTATTTAAAGAGATTTAGGTCATATAAGGTGGTTATTTAAAACAATTAACTTATAAGGTGGTTATCTTAAAAATGGTGATTTTAAAAGGTGGTAAAAATCAAAAAATCCTAGTATTTATTAACAAATTTTCCAAAAAAAAAATATCTTATAGATTGGATAAAGCATCCACCCTTGTGCCAAGTGCCCAAGTTGCATCTTCAATAGGACAAAGACCATCATATATTCTAATTTCTATACACGTCTCTTCAAATTAACTCCATTTTTCACACATGCGTAGTTGCGTACACATAAAAACACAAACTCACATATGTTTAGGGTCAGCTTAATTAGCTTAATACCCCTCTAATCCCCGTAACCTTTTCACAATCTCACACCCTCTCTTTTTCTTTCAAAGGGACCCAAAATATCAACAACAAGTCTCTCCCTTTTTCATCTTCAAAGCTAAGACAAATACACATTTTAAATTAGGTGTATATGTGGTTCCACCAAATAATATCAGTACTGTATTATTATCCTTAATTCCTAATTTACCAAACCAAAAAACTTGGAAAAATGAAGCCTAAAGTTGCTTTGTTTTTTGTGGCAAATTGTTGGTTTTTCTGGGAAATTGCAATAAACTCATCTGCTGAAATTATTAGTAGAACTGATTTTCCTCATGGGTTTATCTTTGGCACTGCTTCTTCAGCATACCAGGTTTTTTTTTCCTCATTCCCTTTATTTTTTCTAAACATTATGTTATAAATTATATCCTATAACAATATTTATATGGGAAGAGAATTATATTCCTCGGAAATTGCAATAATTTGTTAATTATTTGGTTGACCAACTTTAAAGTAACTTGCTTTGTTCTTCCTTCAAAGGTTGAAGGTGCTGTGAATGAAGGAAATAGAGGGGAGAGCATATGGGACACTTTTTCAAGGCTTCCTGGTATTTTTTATTATATAATATTAGTACTAATCTTCAGTTAATTATATTATCATTGGAGTATATATTATGAACTTTAGTTGCTTTAATTTATTGTTTTTGACAAATTTGTAGGGAGGATTTTGGATTTTAGCCATGCGGATGTAGCTGTTGATCAATACCATAGATTTAAGGTAAATTTCATATAATTGGGATGTTAAAACTTTTCTTTTAGATGAAATGATGAATAACATAGGTTTAAGGTAAATTTTAGTATTATGATGCAACTTTAAAACTAATTTGAACTATCAAGATAGAAGGCGTTTGTTTTGATGATCGAGGAACCTTTTTGGAGTGTAGTTGACGCTAAAAGACAGCACTAATAAGTAATAATGATGATAATTTTATTTTTGGTGCATACTAATAATGATGATAATGATTAGTAAAGAAAGCGACTTTTATGTAGTATTTCATAAATGAGATATTTATGATCAAATGGGTGCATTTGATCTTGTATAAGTTGAAATGGGTAGAATTTTCGCAAGTTTTTACAATTGCATAGAATTTAAAAGAACAAAAGGAGTAATATGTAAATGATCAACTTTTTGGACAAATCAACCAAAAGCCATTGTTGGAATATATTTTCTTGTTAACTTGGGTGAAAATTTAGCTCTTTAAGCCAATTGAAAATTTGTATAATAAGCATATTTTCAGCGGTTTGATACTTTGATCACATAAAAATATCAAATAAAAAGCGAGAAGTCTTTGGAAAAAAAAAACTACCAAAAAGGCAATTATCAAATAATACTAAAATTGACTATAAAAGCTAATGTGCAACTAACATGAGATAGCTTAGAAAAACTTTGTGGATATACTAGATAGGGTTGGCAACCTTCTATGAATGATTGTTTAATGACCTTATGTTAATCAAAGGAACAAGACATGTAGTTAGTGGCTTGGTACATGATAATAGAGTATAACTAAAAAGTCAAATGGATTACCCCATATGTTAAAATATTCATGTCTTCTATATATACTCCCTCTGTTTTTTTTTTAATCTTTCTCACTTAGAATCTTGACACTATTCATGCTTAGAAAGAATTTTCTCAATTTTTTTCGACTTATAAGAAAAAATATCGTCATGTGGGGTCTTGTTTGATTCGTATTAATTAATACTTTATTAATATTCAATTGTTATAATTTTTACTAATATATAATAAAAGATATTTAAGTTCAAATATGTGCATTAGGAGACGCGCACATGAAAGTGAGAAGGATAAAAAAACAGAGGGAGTATTAGAGCATTACCAGCGGTTGGTCCGCTGAGAGTTCATGAGGAGAGAGAGAGCTAAAAGAATAATAAAGAATGAAGAGAGAGAAAAAAAGGGAGGAGAGAAGTTGTTGCCTAGTTCATAGTGATGGACCGTTTACAAAAAAATTTTCCTGAAAAGTATCACTTGGGTGTGACAAGTGGCAAAGCATTATTGGTTCATGGGAATTGTGTCAAATTAATAAGGAGATAGAAAATATAGTGGGGTATAGTAAATACTAGGAGAGAGAATTTGATAATCCCAAAAGTTGGTCTAACTATTGGGAGTAAGAAAATAGAGGTTTTTGAGTAGATTGGGTATGAGTGATGTGGAGGAGAGAGAAATTAATATAGTATTTGATAAACCCTTTAAAGGGTCTAACCATTGAACATACTCTTAAAGTTGTGGACCTTAGTCCATGGAATACCAATAAAAAATACTGTAGAAAAATGTATTGTACAATAGTATTAACATTTACTTGTCTTTTGTATTTGTGTCCCTTCTATATGGGCTAAATAATAAACAGAGTGATGTAGAGTTGATGAAGGATATGGGAATGGATGCTTACAGATTCTCAATATCATGGCCAAGAATTTTCCCTAGTAAGATTTTCTTAAAAAAGAAAACAAGAAGAAAAAGCTACTACAACATTCTCTAACAAAAATGAAAAGAATATTATTTTTGATGATCAAATAAAAGATATTTATGAACTGCTTTTGTCCCTTTTACAGATGGTACAGGAGAACCAAACCCAGAAGGGATAAACTACTATAATAATCTTATTGATACTTTGCTTGACAAAGGTGGATTTGTTGTTATAATAAGCATATGTAGTACATCCTTAAAGAATAAAATGCTACATAGCAAACCGTTTGTTACCAAACAATAGAAAGGAAGAACATTTTAGTAATTCCAGTGATTTGGGCCCCACCCCTTTCTTTCTCTTTAGTTTGGTGACAAACAGTTTGTTGTTTAGTCATGTTCTATAAATATAGTCCTATACTACTATAAAAGTTCTAAAAATTACTCCAACAAGAAGAATGGCATTAATATGTTTTTTCACAATCAGGAATCCAGCCCTATGTAACCTTATACCATTGGGATCTTCCACAAGTTCTTGAGGACCGATATGAAGGGTGGTTAAGCAATCAAATTATGTAAGTTTAACCTTTTAAAAAAAATTAAATTGCACTTAATTATAACTTAGTTTTTAAAGGATGTTACAGTTCTGACTTGCTAACTATGTTTGGTGTAATAAACTTGGCTTACTAGTGAAGACTTTGAGAATTATGCATCAACATGCTTTGAAGCTTTTGGGGATCGAGTGAAATACTGGGTCACCTTCAACGAACCCCATGGTTTTTCTATCAATGGCTACGATTCCGGTGTTCAAGCTCCTGGAAGGTGCTCATTTCTTGGTCATTTGTATTGTAAGAGGGGGCAGTCATCCATTGAGCCTTACATGGTAGCTCACAATATCCTCCTCTCTCATGCTGTTGTTTACCGTACTTACCAAAGAAAATTCAAGGTATAATTTTGCTATAAAAAACCACATTAATAGTATATCTATTTTCTCATTGAGATAGAGATTTTTTGAAAAACCTCTTTATTTTGTTAGCATAAACAAGGAGGATCAATTGGGATTGCATTAGATGCAAAATGGTATGAGCCAATAACAAGTAAAAAAGAGGACCAAGATGCAGCACAACGGGCTATGGATTTTTCGCTTGGATGGTGATTTCTTAAATTCCCTACTTTTTAATGTTTTTTCCCTCGTTTTAGACAATATTCCTGTGAGATTGTTCTGTTGTGAACTGTCTTAACACAGAAAAGTGAATGAAATTAGGTTCTTGGATCCCCTGTTCTTTGGTCAATATCCAAATTCGATGCAGAAACTTGTGGGAAGCAGACTTCCTGAGATTTCACCTGAGATATCCAAACTACTGAAAAAGTCACTGGATTTTGTTGGCATTAACCATTACACGACACTATATGCTCGGAATGACAGAACCCGGTTCAGGAAATTTGTACTTCAAGATGCCTCAACTGATTCTGCTGTCATCACTTCCCGTAAGAAATCTGATAGACCACTTCAGAAACTCTTCATTATGATACTAATTGCTAAGCACACTTTCACGTTTGATTCATAACATCCCTTCTTTTTTGGTTGCAGCTTATAGGTTCGGTGTACCAATTGGAGAAAGGGTAATCGCCCTACATATATCTGACAAATATACCACGTTATTTTCCTTGATAATCTATGCCCATTACTGGAACTTTACACTCTTCTGTTTCTTTTGTCATAGGCTGCTTCGAGGTGGCTAGTCATCGTGCCTTGGGGAATTCGTTCATTGACAAGATATGTACGGGATAGATATAACAACCTACCCATGTTCATTACTGAAAATGGTAACTTTCAGTTTTTATTCCCTCCCCTAGATTTTTAGTTCATATACCTTCGACAGTTTCACCTCAAAATTAAAAAACCATATGAAACTTCATGTAAAAGAATTAGACTGAATGAAGATCAATTTATTGCTAGGCATGGACGAAGAGGACAGGCCACATGTAGCTTTAAATGATGCCTTACAAGATGATAAGAGGATAGATTTTCACAGAGACTACCTCTCGAACCTCTCGGCTGCCATAAGGTATACACAATTTATTTTACACGAAAATAAGGACCTCTTTTTCAGGTTAATATCGGTACTTCAGAAACAGATGTCTTAATTTGATATACATATCCAGGCAAGATGACTGCGACGTGCGAGGATACTTTATATGGTCTTTGCTAGATAACTGGGAGTGGAATCTTGGCTATACACATCGGTTTGGACTTTACTATGTGGATTACAAGAACAACCTTACAAGAATCCCTAAGAATTCTGTCAATTGGTTCAAAAGTTTTCTTAAGTTTGATGATATTAGTCAGGGCCGTCCCAATCATTATAGAGGTCCTGTGCAACTAATATAAAATGGGGCCCTTAATTTGTAATACCATTTTCTCCTTTCGTTATGAACTGATGGTTGTCTTTTTCGTTCATAATTAATCATTTATTAATATTTTGAACATTTTACTAAGCGTGAAACGTTGTTTCATCATCGAATCAGATGGCGTAGAGAAGCTCCTTCTTCTACCCTTATTTTATTTATAAAATCAGTCTACCTTTATATTAGTATCACTATCAAAGTATTTTTTTTTTGGTGTTAGAGGGCGACTAAGAGTAATGATGTAGATGAGTTTGATCCCAAGTTTTGGATACGACACCCACAAGACTTTACTATCAAAGCTAAATGGCATTCAAATCAAAGTATAATTAGTACTTGTAACGGATTGGAGTTCTCAAGAATAATTATTAATGTTAATTGCTATTTACTAGGTAGTGTTAGATATTTAATGCAATAAAAGTAAAAACAAAAAGTAAAAAAAAATAAAAAAAATCAAGCGTTTTATTGATTGTTTTCCAAATTAGCTCAACTGCATTTACTAGGGGAAAGTGAAATACGTTGTGACATAAATACAGTAGCATTGACTTGGGAAAAGGAAAAAAATATATTATGGACAATACTAGATTCGAACACCTGCACTCTTTTACTTTAACAAAACTACTAAGTACTAATCAGCAAAACCACCACACTACATTCAACTATTTCTATTTATCTCGCAGCAGATTGTATGAAGTATTTTTTTTTCAGTTTGGAGGCCCCATTTTATTGGAGGCCCTGTTCTTGTGCACCGGTTGCACATGGTATCAGCCGGGGACCCAGGTGAGAATAGTGAAAGAGAGAGAAGAAGCGGGGGTCTCAAGCTTATAGGAGGTCACCACTCCTATATCTTTCCGAGAAAAGTCCTTTACCTTAGTCCTCGAAATACCGGGGATTTTTGCACTTGAACGGAATCGAAGTTTCTTGGCAGCTCACTTTTAGTAAGCTACTCTTTTTTTTAGCAGCCTTCGATCTAGTGTTCACGCTTCGGTAAGCAAGTAAACTACCTTTAGAGATGGGAGACGCCGCCGTTACGTTGGGGAACTCTACCCTTTCCGCTGAGACGATCAATATTGGTGAACGGGGAACGTCCTCTCGAAAATCGGATACCTTTTCGTTTTCATTTCTCCCATTTCTTGCGTCTGTCTCGAGGGCACTTGAACGGAATCGAAGTTTCTTGGCAGCTCACTTTTAGTAAGCCCAAATTGATGATGGTGGGGTCATGGAGAATATTATTAGTCTTCACAACGATTACTAACTATTTCTTCTTTGCTTCTTTTTCTACTCTTATATTTTGTTCCTTGAATATCTGCTGAATGTACATGAGGATCAAGAGATTAAACTAGGAAACCAACCATTAGAATCATAATTCATGAGTTTCCAATTGCCACTAATTGTTAATACCTTCATGAAATGAAATATGTGATTGTACAGTATCAGAATCATTTAGAAGTTGTAACAAGATATGTACAGACGTACAGTTACTATATATGCTTAACGAATGAAAATCGTCTTACTTTGTTTATGCACATATTTGCAGAGGAGTTGCATTGTCAATCATCATACACATTTCTTGCATAGCAATTGAATTTCTATCAGTACTAGGAAAATGAGGTTTCCTTGTTTCCATTCTCGAAACCCCATCTGAAGCCGTGATAACTAAACTAGATAAGAGCATATCCACTCATGGTTTTTTTGGGCATAAAATTAAGTCATGAACCATGCTAAAAAAAACATGGGGTTGCATCCATGGTTTTTTTTATGTTTGTATTTGGGTCATGCTATGACTCAATCCATAGTTGGTCATCCTATGACCCAAACCATGGTTGGTCATCCTATGAACCAAGCCAACCATTTGTGGACATGTGGTAGTGCGTCAGAAAGATTACTTTTTGTTATTCAAATTTTGTAATCTGAATAACTTTAAGAATACAAATTAAAAAAAAAAAAAATTTCACCAATGGTCCTATCTTTTTGAAATCTATAAATAGACATCCATTTTGCTATATTTTGACACACTTTTGAAATTAATTATTTTCTCTCTACATTATACACACATGAATAATTATTTTTGGAAGCTTTTATTCTTGAAGAATTTTTTTAATCAAAATTAATTACTACTAAATGAATTTATTTAGGATCGTAATTACGCAAAATAATTTATTTATAATCTTGTATGATATTATAAATATCAAAAGGTATAAATAATGTATTGATGTACTCTCTCCGGTTCCTAAAGATCTTCCCTCTTTTACTTTTCATGCATGTCAATGCAAAACTTTAGACACTAATATCTTTAATTGTGTATTTAAAAAAATTATAAAAAGTGGATATTAATAAAATACATATTGAGATGAATCTAACAAGATCCCACATGACTATATTTTTTCTTACGTATAAGTCATATACAACAGTCAAAGTGAAACTTGTGAATAGTGAAAAATGTCAAATAGGGAAGATATTTCGGAACCGGAGGTAGTAAGAGAGAGAAAATGGGATGGGGCATAGTAAAAAGTAGGAGAGAGAAGGATGATGTTCTTTTTTTTTGGGTCATGAGTGGGGTGCATTTGTCAAAATGGGTCATAAGACATGATCAACTTTTGTAAGATGAGAGAGAAAGTTGATGAGAGAGAGGGATGACATATTTTTTTGGACATGAGTGGCCATACTCTAAGAGTTGTTTTTTTTCATGCTATGTAGTACGTACTACATAGGTTTCGAATTCGAGCAATAGTTGCTTTTTTTCTAGTAACAATCAAGAAATCATAAATGGGATTAAGAATAGATGTACACAACGACTTATGAGATAAAACCGTCTACATATCAATCATGAAAGCTACCTTTGTGGTATAGAGAAAAAATGCACGAGTACAAGCACATTGTGAATATGTGATCGATGGGTACGTGTGATGATGAACTCTTACCATTAAACTAACTCATGAGTCATGAGTTGTTGGCAAATGACAAATAAAAGCAATACAAATTGCAAATGTATTGTACGAAGGCAAAAGGCTAACATACACTTATGGGGCGCTAGACAAGTATAACATAAACTCTTAATCCTAAGGTCACCGTACGTAAACCCTAAACCCAAACCCCATTTTTATACCCTAAGGCCCAAACCTAACCCCTTAGGCCCAAATACTAAACCTTAAAACCTAAACCGTAAGGCCCAAATCTTAAACCCTAAGCTTAAAACCCAAAACCCAAAACTCTAAACCTTACACCCCTAAGGCCCAAACCCTAAACACTTAGGCCTAAGTCCCGAACTCTAAATCCTAAGGCCTAAACCCTAAGGCTTAACTCGTAACCCTAAACTCTAATCCTAAACCCTAAGGCCCAAACCTTAAACTCTAAGGGGAGTTTGGTTCGTTAAGAGGAAAGGAAAAGGGTATGAGAAAGGGTTACAAGGGGAACGGAAAGGGTTTCCCTTTGATTAAAATTGTTGTATGGTTAGAATGGGAAATTATTACTATTATTATTTATACTATCTAAAATATTAGTATGATAATAATAATAATAATAATAATAATAATAATAATAATAATAATAATAATAACAATAACAATAACAATAACAATAACAATAACAATAACAATAACAATAACAATAACAATAACAATAACAATAACAATAACAATAACAATAGTGGTTGTTGTATGGTAGAGGGATATGGGGTAATCCCAAACCTTGGGGGGGTGGGGGAGAATCAATCTAAGGGGAAGTGGGGTAATCCTAAAAAGAAAAAGGGGTAATGGGTTTGAAAAAAAGCACTAACCAAACACTCACAAAGGGAAACAAGGAACTCAATTCCCTTTCCTTTCTTGAAACCCTCCAACCAAACGCCTCCTAAATCCTAAATCCAATGACCCAAATGTTAAACCCTAAACGTTAAACCCCAAATGCAAAACCCTAACACACAAAAGGCTAAATCGTAAACCATAAACCTAGACTTACCTTAAAGCCCAAAACCTAAACCATAAGGCCAAATCAATAGACCTTAACCCTAAACCTTAATTAAGGCACAAACCCTAAACCCTAATGCCTAAACCTTAAACCTAAACCGTAAACGCTAAGGCCGAATCCTAAACCTCAAACCCTAAACACTAAATAATAATCCCTAAACTTAAACACTGAACACTAATCCTTAAATCCTAAGCCCAAACCCTAACCCCTAAACCCTAATCCCCAAACCCTAAACCTTAAGGTCCCACGTCAAAACCCTAATCACTAAGAAGTATAAATTCTAAACACTCACTAGTGGAAAAAACAGCTTTTGCTACTTAACAAATGCTCCGGTTGACTAATCAACCCGAGCATTTGTGAAAATTTTAGCTAAAAAAATTCACAAATGCTCCGGTTGACTAATCAACCCAAGCACTTGTGAATAAGTGCTCCGGGTAATCAACCCGAGCATTTGCATTCTTTCCCCTTCTTAAAGATCTAATAAAATTTTCAAGTTATTATCTCGCTCAACCTCAGTCCCTCCCTCTCTAAATTGAAACCCTCGCATAATGTACACCTCTGCCTCATCCCTCAGTCGTCCTTCGCTCTCCGTCGTCCCTCCCTCTTTCTTGTTCAACGATCTCGCTCAAGTCCGCCGCAGTTCGATTCTCCGTCGTCTCACTGAAATCACTAGGCGTCATTCGCTCCCTCCTTCTAGTTCAACGACCTCGCTCAATTCCGCCATTAACGGCACTGTCGAATCACAAAGCGTTGACCTCGCTCAATTCCGTAGCTGTTTCTTTAACCTCCCAAACGTTTTCAGGTTTTATTTTCTCCTAATTTTTAGGTTCTTCTGAATTACTCGAAATAATACTAGGGTTTAATCTAATTAGTTTATTCAATCATTTTCTCAGAGTATTCCTTCCATTTATGCCCTAGAAGCTTCGCCAGCGTTCAACGCTCGACCGTGGTCGACTGTGCATCTTGGGTCAACGCCCTAAGCTTCGTCGGCGTCCAATGCCCTAATTCTAACTGGGCAAGGTAAAATGCTACTTTTCAACTGTTACGTTCGTGAATATACAAATGCTACTTTTCAACTGTTAAGTTGGTTGATGGTTTTCGTGAATAATTTTCTGTTTACCGTCTTTTCATTTTCTGTGTATAAGCTTGTTGGTGAAGAGAGGTTCTTGCTCTGGCAGTATGTAGCATACATGTACAGTAGCAGGTCTTTACACCATTTTGCTTCCCAGCCTCCCAGGCGATTACATAATTTTATCTATATGGTCATCTTTGGATATAGTCCATAATAGTTCTGAATTGCCTATGTCAAATGCTACTTTGTTGAATTGACAAATGAGGATGCAAACGAAAGGATAAACCATTATTGTTTGATTTTCCTAATAGCTAATCAATGATATTATTTGTGTTATAATTCACCATAGCCATGTCGAGTTGTTTGAGTTTGTGCATTCTTGCATATGAGGTTTTCTTTAGTCTTCTTTCTTTTCTATGTACCTTAACCTTTCTATATCTCTTCTTTTGATATGAATAGTCGCATCGGGTATTTTCCAATTGAACTAGTAAGTTATGTTTTCCAAGATTTCTTAAGCTGTATAATTGAAGATTAAGATGCTCATATACTTCAATTGTGATTTGGTTTTGGTTGGAAGACTTGGAACTTGGAATTGTGTTTTGGAGGTGGAATAATAGACAAGGATAGAGTAAGTATGAAAAGAAAATGTGAAATTCTTTTAGGCACACTCCAAAATCGAAAGTGTGGAGTTAACTACGGGAGTCGGGGTGTAATATTTAGAAGAATTTTCAGGTGATGTTTTGTGTTAGCTAATGTTATTGCTGCTTTGGTTGATATTTATTTGATATATATGAATCTGATTTGTGTCATTATGTAGTTCAATTCTCGTATCCAAGATGCATCAATACAATATATTTTTGGTTTTTTCGTTGCTAATTTCTCATATCTTTGTTCACCATTAAGTGATTGACTTAGTGTTTTTTCTGCTTGTCTTCATATGCACCCTTACCTTTAAATATGTGAATTAATGTTCTTATCACTTCCTTGCCAGAGTGAGTGAGAAGAAAAAGGGGGGGGGTGATGGTAGGAGGAAGAGTTGGTTTTTGAGTTTGATTGAATTTGTGTATTTCTTTTTAGCTATGTATGTGATTCGTCTTCTCTATGCTCATGGGATGATATGTTACACATATGGAAAGAGTATGCTTCTATATTTAGTCGTAGCTCTAACTCATCAAATTCTAGAAGTCTATGTTCAGTTAACTATTATCAGCAGTCGAGTATCTTTCTGCACAAAGCAAGGGAAACAAAGTCCGCATAGTTGTCTACAAGTTTCTGTTCCTCATATCAATTTTAGTTACCGAGGCTAAGTATGATGGTGGTTCTGTATTTCTTTGTCTAACTGAAAGTATTTTATACATGTAGATAGAAAATATAATATGGATGCAACTGATCAGATTAGTTATCTGGTTTGTCAAATCATTCACTATGTTGCGTGCCTGGTGTGTGCAAGATCAATGAGAGTTAGTGGGGATGTTTTTTTTCTTGTCATATTGATATGGATCTGCCCTGTTTTACAGGAAAATTCAACCATCTTCCTGTTGTAGAAAACGGTGAAGTGATTGCTTTGTTGGATGTTATATCACTAAGTGTTTATATGATGCCATTTCAAGAACGCATAAAGTTCTTGCGATTCTGATGTAAGATTCCTTCACTTTTATTTTTTATGTTGTTGTTCCTTGGTTGTAATTTTTATTTTAGTTCAAGCTGCATGTTGTTCTACAGGTCAAAGAATTAACTCATGCGAGTTGTAGCACAAAACCTTTGTTGGAAAAGGTTTTAAATGACATATTTTATTAGCAGAGATGGGATTAAAGCACAGGTGGGGATTAATTAATATTCTTTATTTACTTTTGTGTTGTAGATTATGGTAATTGTCTTCAAACTTACATATCCATACTATGAAGGTTGCTGCTATATTGACCAACTAACACTTAGCTTTGAGTGGTGAGTTCAACAAAATTATATTAATTGGCAGGTTAAATTAATTTTCTTAGCTCTATCTCTACTTCATGTATTTTTTATCTGTAAATATAATTTTTATTTGTAATTCTTGTATGTATGAAGAAAAGTACTAGGATAGATTTAGCTGATATGTCCATGAACCTTGTCAAAATTTGATTGATGGTACTGAGGATTTCCTACTGTGCTCAGGGAGTATTGTTTGGAACTTATGTAAATATCTCTTTTTTGTTTTTCTATAGCAGATCAAATCAGCTATTTTGAATGCAGAGTTGCCACATATGGCTACATATGCTTGAGGTAACATTTCTTTATCTCTTCATCATTAACTTTTCCTGAACTTGTTATAGTCTCATATTTTTACCTGTGAATCTGCCAATTTGGACTTTTGGACCTTAGAGCTATTAGTAGCATATAATGGTTAATCCTAAACTACATTTCAGTACATGTGATTCCTGCTCTTAATCAAGAGTCTTAAGTTACATTTTGTCATGTTATATGATTTTATCAAGCCTTGCAACTTGATTTACCTATGTGCTTTGGAGTGTTTTTAGAGGCTCACTAATGCGCATGGTTTTGTCCTTAAACTGTGTTGTTTTCAAGCTTTATTGTTGCCTACTTCTCTCCCTGTTTCCTATTTACAATTTCTTTATAGTAGAAAAGACTAAATTTATTAGTTGATTAGCCTTAGTCAAAGTTATTGTTTGTGTGAATACCTTTTTTAGTTTTCCCAAAGAAGCTTAGTTGATCAACATTCACCGTAAAAGGAAACGTGATTCCTGCTCTTAATCAAGAGTTCTTTTTTTCGTTTATAATATCATATGCTAATCTGAATTTTTGTTTAATTTTTTGGCATTTATATTAGTCTAGGGTTCCGTTTGATTTGGATTTGGAGTTTTGTGATCTTTGCTTTTGGTTTCAAAAATATTCTAGGGTTTGTTGTTGCTTGCGTTACTTTTTGGATTTGATGCCTTGATGCTGTTTTCGTTACTTTTTATCAATTTTTTTAAAGTTTTGTTGTTTTCGTTGGTAGGAGAACTCTTAACTAGTTTAGGTCTTAGGTGATTTATCATCCACAATTTATTTAGGAAGAAATTAGAAATTGTTGTACAATTGACTTAGGTGATTTATTTCGAATACAATTTCTGCTTCAATAGGTTCGACTTTAGTGGTCTATAGATGGGGATTTTCTTTAGAAGCTTATATGATGCTTGGCACACTATTTTTGTTATAAGGTTATTATGTTTACAACTAGGACCCTTTAGAAAATAAAGTCCACTCTTTGACCTTGTTCTTGACATCATAGTTCATCTAATCAGAAAGATGATTGCAATGATTCTGTGTATACTTTGAGAGTTCATTTGAATGCCTCTTGAAGTTATTGAGTTATAGATGTTTGAGTATTTAATCCAGAGCGTGTTGGATTGGCTTTATATGATTGTATAGCTTTTAATAATTTTAATAAAATTGGATTTATTTCTTTTTCATAAACAAATATATCCTTGTTTGTCATATTTTTTTTGTGTACCTGATGCTTAATGTTCCTGCTAGATATTCTGTATAAGCACAATGTGAACTAAAAGGTAGGTTATGTTGTGCTATTATATTGAAGATATGTGTTGCATATAATGTCACCCATGATAAAGAGAATCATTATGTTTATTTCTTTTTCCTGAGAACTGATCTAGATTATATTCTTGTTGTGGGTTTCAAGCTTTAACTTTAATATCTTGAAGATCTGATTGTCCTACCGCTGGTGCACTATGTTAGATCTACTTCTAAACTCATCTCACGTTGGTATGTCTTTCATTCCAAGAGATTGCATGGTTAATCTTTATTGTATGTTACTACCATAAGGCCTATAAATTCGAAGTCCATCACGATTCTATGAGATGTATGAGTGTGGTTTTACCTTCTTTTAATCATTATCTTTTGATTTTGTTTTCGAGTTTTTAATCATTAATTAGTCTTTTGTTTCTCTGATGGTTAGATAATTTGTTGGATATTGATATGTAAACCCATGGCAATTTTCTACTTAAATTAATTGTTCTGTGCTGGTAATTCTTTTATAATATGCCGTGAATCATGGAATTTTCTATCTTATATGAGACTTTGAGACTTTGCATGACAAGATTATTGTAGATTGCTCTACTAGTTCAGTCAATCGAGGTTCTCCTTTTAAATTAATTGTTCAGTGTACTTTAATAATGAATTTTGTAGCAGTACTACCTTCTCCTTTTATTTTTTATTTGGATGGATGTTTGGCAATCTATACGAGATCGATTCATGATTACTTATTAGTTTTTGAAATTTAAGGTTTTCTTCTTGTAAGTAATGAAGGGTATATAATGATCATTGTTATATTATTTAGTTTGTCTCATTAGGTGCAAAGGTGGTTGTGGTGATGGTGATGATGTTTTAGCGTGTGAGAATGATGATGAAGAAGCTGTTGCAATGATTGAGGAATCACCATCACGCAAAAGGGTGACAAATTTCCATGGTTTAGGTTTAGAATTATGGTGTCCTAGAGGCATAATGAGTTTTTTTTTGCAATTATAAGCTAGTTGTGTTTATACTTGTGTCATGGCATATTAATTTTTTGTTTGATCAATATAATTTCAGTTTATATCCTTCTTATATATGTTCTTTCGATTCTTATAAGAGTATAAGTAGTCTTTAACTTCAATGGGGTATGAGTTGTATGTATGCTAGCATGATAGGGGCTGCCACTAAAAGCTACTGGTACTTGAGTATGTGATCTGTATGTAGAACTATTTACTCCTTGTTGGGTGTACTGCTGTTGGAGTACAGCTTCAGCAAGCTGTAGAATTTTTTTTTTAGATAAAAAAAATAGCAAATGCTCCGGTTGTTAAAAGAAAACCGGAGCATTTGTAACACAAATGCTCCGGTTTTCTCTTAACAACCGGAGCATTTGACTATTAAATGCTTTGGTTTTTTAAACAAACGGAGCATTTGAGATACTAAATGCTCCGGTTTAAACCGAAGCATTTGTAAAATGCTCAAATGCTCGTATGGCGTCTGCTACGGGTCAAATACGGAGCATTTATGAGCTTTTTAACCGAAGCACTTGATGTTTTTTCTACTAGTGACTAGATCTTGCTGTTGTATTCCATGTTTTGATGATGTCAAATACATAGGTTATCATATAGTTTTATTTTGTGAAAAATATAAAATATCAAAAATATTGTAATAATTAATTTTGCATTTATATCTTGTGGAGAAGGATTAATTATTTAATCTAAGTCAAGATATTTATTTTATGCACTTTGAATTGTTATCATATGGTATGTTGGACATATCTATAAACTTAGAATCTTTGAATAAAAGATTCTGCAGTTTATAGATTGTTTGTTACTGTTGCTTTGCTTGAAAATAGGTTGAACAGTGCGTGGCATATTTTGTGGAACCACTTCCATGAAGCTCGTTAACTGACTCCAACAAACTCGCTGGAGATAATTCCATTAACGGCTAGTGGAGGTAGTTTATTTCCGTTGCAAAAAACATGGTGGAAGTGCAGCGAAAAACAGGCCATGATCTTCATAACACTATAAGCACTCATCTAGGAGAACGTGGAACATTATATTTCCAGTAGAAGAAGCTAAAGAGCAGCAGCTATATAAGAGGGAGATTATTTGAAGAAGATAGAAGAACTTTCAAGCATAAAAAGAAGATTTATACTTAGAAAGTTTTCTAGTGATTTCCTCTTGTATTCAACATACTTATTATTGTAATATTCATAGTGTGTGGGTGAGAGAATATTCTTGTAATCAAAAGAGAGAAAGAAAGAGAGAAAAGAGAAGACTTCGAGTGAAGTCAAAGTGAGTGTCATCAGTTCAGGGGGAACTGGGAACAAGTTCCTAGAGGAACAGAGAAGGTCCGTTAATAGGTTGTAAGAGATTGAGTCTTTTGGCTTATTATAGTAAAGAGAGTTTGAGTCAAAATCCCTTGTGGTCAAGGTTTTTTCTTCCTATTGGGCCTAGGAAGTTTTCCTTGTAAAAATCTTGTATGTTTGTCTCTTTCTACTTTTAATTAGTTTTTAATTCCGCAATATTTTTTGAAAATTTCCCCTCAACTACAATTCACCCCCCCTTGTAGTTGGTCTAGTGTTCATACTATAATAACAATTGGTATCAGAGCCTAGTACCTCCAGAATCAGCTAACACTGAGGAGATTGTACCTGGAAAAATGAATACTACGGGAGGAAAGCTTGATGAAGGGTATTCAACTCAACGCCCACCTATGTTCAATGGCAAACATTATCCATACTGGAAGAATCGTATGGAAATATTTATTAAAGCAGAGAATTACCAAGTATGGAACGTAATTGAAATTGGTGACTTTGAAGTCACAAAGAAGAACGACAAAGGGGAACAAATTCCTAAACCCATTGTTGAGTTTGACAAAGATGACTTCCACAAAATGGAGATGAACAACATGGCCAAGAAGCTTATCCATTGTGGTCTTGGTCCCCATGAACACAACCGAGTCATGGGATGCAAGACTGCAAAGCAAATGTGGGAACTCCTTCAAATCACTCATGAAGGAACAAGCGAAGTGAAACGATCAAAGATCGATATGCTCATGCATAAGTACGAATTGTTTCACATGAAACAAAAGGAGCCTATTCAAGATATGCTCACTCGTTTCTCAAACATCATAAATGAACTTGAATCTATGGGAAAGAAAATCTCTCCAGAGGAACAGGTTCGTAAAGTACTAAGGAGTCTTCCACAAGATGAGAAATGGATGGCCAAGACAACGACATTGTTGGAAACCAAGGACTTCACAACTTTCAACATTGAACAACTTGCTGGTTCCTTGATGACCCATGAGTTACATCTAGAAACTCATGAAACTGAATCATCAAAGCCTAAGGCTCTGGCTCTTAGGTCAGAGGAACAAGAAGATTCAGAAACTGATGATGAAGAAGCTGCGATGATAGTAAGAAGATTCAAGAAATTCTTCAACAAGAATTACAAAGGAAAGGTCACAAAGAAACCAGCGAAGCTAAGTTGCCATAAGTGTGGAGGTCTTGATCATTTCATCAAGGAGTGTCCTCAATGGAAAAACGAGAAAGCAAAAGGGAAATACAAAGAGAAGGGAAAGGAACAACAAAAGTCCTTCTCGAGAAATGATATGAAGAGAGCCATGGTTGCAGCATGGGGAGAGTCTGACTCAGAGGAGGAGCAGGAACAGACTGAGGAAGAAATTGCCCATCTATGTCTCATGGCGAATATCGAGGACAAAGCGGAATCATCAAACCCCAAGGTAAGTCTTAATGCCATTGAAGAGGAACTTACAGAACTTAATAAAAGCCAATTAATAAAACTTTTATTAGAAACCTTAGATGACTACAAGGAAGTATGCGCAAAAAAAGATCAATTAACTAATGCCTTGAAAGTCACTAAGAACCATTCTACACTAGTAGAATTTTTGCTTATTGCTGCGGTGATATTGCTGCGGTTTTACCCGTACGCAGCAATAAACCATGAAAAAAAAGGAAAAATCGAAATTAAATATATTGCTGCGGTTGTGGCTGAAACCCGCAGCAATATGTGTCAACGAGAAATATTTTAAATTTTGTTGACTGTTTGACCAGACCTATTGCTGCGGTTCCCACCCAAAACCGCAGCAATAGATTAAAATATTATTAAAAAATAATATTTTAATAATATTTTAATCTATTGCTGCGGTTCCTAGAAGAAACCGCAGCAATAGACTTTTAAAATTATTAATAAAAGGATCCCGCTAGGGTTTCCTTGTCATTCCTCCTTCAGACCTTATTAGCGCCGTTTTCACTCCTTCTCCCTCCTCACTCATTCCTCCTCCTCATTCTTTAGACTCATCTCACGCCTGTCATCCTCTCTCCTCTCTCCTCTCTCCTCTCTCCTCTCTCCTCTTTCAGATTTCATCTCGTGACAAACTATGGCGGTCCGACGAGTTTGCCGTCGTTGCTGAAGACGAGTTTGCCGTCGTTGCTGAAGACGAGTTTGCCGACGAATTCGCACATCTCTCATACTTCGTTGTTCGCTGTTCATCTCTCATCTTCTTCCTTCTCAAATTTCTGTCGTGTTTGCGCACAAAGGCCTTCGAAATCAGTCAACATCAACAAACATCATCATAGCCTTCGAAATACCGAAATCGGGTCCGCACCAAGGCTTTCGAAATCACCAGACGTGTTCACCAACGAAAAAGAGGATAATTCCATACTTTTGTCTTTTTTTTTTATTTTCAGTTTAGATCTGAGTTTTGGATTTCGATTTTTTTGTTTTTACTTTTTTTTTTGAATGAATTATGTTAGAGTTTTCGTCCGCTCGTCTTCTTCGTCCGCTCGTCTTTTTACTTTCGTCCGCTCGTCTTCTTCGTCCGCTCGTCTTTTTCTCTTCGCACGTTGATTAGGATTGTGAATTAGGATTTTGAATTTTTTTTTATCTTTTCTCGATTCAGCAATTTCAGTATATCTGATTTTTTTTCGTTTTTTTTTGGGGTGAAGGTAGATCTGATTTTTTTTCTTTGTTTTTTATTTTGTACTTTACTTTATTTATTTATTTATTCAGATCTAGTGATGTTTTATTTTTATTGGATTTTTTTTATTTTTTAGAATTAATATAATGTTAGGTTTTTTATTTTTGGTCTTTTTTGTATATTTTTCCTTTATATCTCTTTCTTTTGTATAAGCTGAATATTTTTTGTAAGAGCACATGTAAAAGTTCTTTATCATTACTTTGATTTTGTTGTGTTTTATTTTCTGTCTGTATTTTTATCTTTCAAATTTGATGGCAAAATGCAAAAAAAAAAAAAAAATTTTTTTTACTTGTACTAATACCTATTGCTGCGGTTTTGGCTAAGAACCGCAGCAATAGGCGTAACATATTGCTGCGGTTTTGGCTAAGAACTGCAGCAATAGATGTAATATATTGCTGCGGTTTTGGCCAGGAACCGCAGCAATAGCTTGGCGTATTGCTGCGGTTAAAAACCGCAGCAATAAGTTAATTACCTATTCTTTGCGTCGCCTTAATTCTTTGCGCCTTAATTCTTGCTTGCGGCTAAAACCGCCGCAAAAGCCACTTAATGGACCGGGCAAAAAATTAATTATTCTACTAGCTTCAGTGGGCTTAACACTTTAAAATGTGATACTGAAAAAAGATTCTTTGAATTTTTTGACAAAAGTAGAGCTTATCAAAGATGCATTTGAAAAAGTCAAAAACGAGAATTATATTTTGAATTTGGAATTGTCAGAATTGAAACTGTTTGTTCCTTCAATCTCTTCAATAAATACCAGAAGCATTGCTGAAAATTTAAAAAACGATTATGAAAATATTGTTCAAGAAAATCTGGTATTAAGGAAGAAACTGGAGCCCTCAAGGAACAAGCTTCCAGACCCAGTCTCATGGATACAAAAGTATCAAAATAAAGACAGAGATGGTCTCGGTTTCAATCACAAGAAAAAGAACAAAAAGAAAAAATATGTTGATCTGCCAAGTAGTAAGATATGTTCTTACTGTGGGAACAGTGGTCACATAGTGTCTGACTGTTCCACCAGAGAAGAACGTATTGAGAGGAACACGTATCTAGTAAAACAGGTTTGAAAAATTAAGAAAGACTCAAGTCCAACAAAGGAACCCAAGCTAGGCTGGGTTCCTACCACTAACTAGTTTGCTATGGTACAGGCTGAAGTGAGGGGGAACAATCTGTGGTACATCGATAGCGGTTGTTCTAAGCACATGACAGGAGATAGATCAAAATTTCTCTCACTTTCAGTCTATAATGGAGGAACTGTGACCTTCGGAGACCATCTTACATGTAATATAGTTGTTGTTGGTAAGATAGGTAAATCTCAGTCACATTCCATAGATAATGTATTTTTGATCGAGGGTTTAAAGCATAGTTTACTTAGTATATCTTAGTTTTGCGATAAAGGAAATAATGTGAAGTTTACTAATGAGTCTTGTATAGTCAGCAATGAAAGTACAGGAACCAAGATCCTTGAGGGAACGAGGAAAGGGAACACCTACATGGTCGACCTAAACCTTGTTCCTAGAAATAATCTCACATGCTTAAGTGTGATCGAAGTTGATCCTCTTCTATGGCACAAACGTTGCGGTCATGCAAGCCTGTCCATACTGCATAAACTAAGTGGAAAGGCCTTGGTAGTTGGCTTACCAACAATTAAGTCTTTGAACCACGGTGTTTGTGATTCATGTGTTAAAGGCGAGCAAGTGAGATCCTCATTCAAATCCAAGAAAATGGCAAGCACACAAAGTCCATTAGAACTTCTTCACATGGACTTATGTGGCCCTGTACGCATCTAAAGCCGACCAGGTAAGAGATATGTATTAGTCATAGTAGATGATTTTTCAAGATACACATGGGTTATTTTTCTTCATAGTAAGGATGAAACGTTTGATGAATTTCTTACCTTCACTAAAAAGATTCAAAGAACAAGTGGTTTTAAATTAAAACATTTAAGATCTGACCATGGTAAGGAGTTTGAAAAGTCCAAGTTTGATGAATTTTACAGCAATGAAGGTTTAGATCACAACTTTTCAGCTCCAAGAACACCACAACAGAATGGTGTAGTCGAAAGGAAGAATCGGACCCTTGAGGATATGGCAAGAACAATGATTATTGCAAGTGGTCTTCCAAAGAATTTTTGGGCTGAAGCAGTGAATACGGCATGCTACATCATCAATCGTGTCATGCTAAGACCAATCACTTTGAAGACACCTTACGAGCTCCTTAGAGGAAGAAAACCCAATATCGCTTACTTTCGTGTTTTTGGATGTAAATGCTTTGTACATAATAATGGAAAGGACAACTTAGGAAAATTTGATGCTAGAAGTGATGAGGCTATTTTTCTAGGATATGCCTTAAGTAGTAAGGCTTATCGTGTTTACAATAAACGAACAATGTGTGTTGAGGAAAGTGTCCATGTTATATGTGATGAGACTAACTCCTTGCAGGAACAGAGTCATAATGATAACTTTAAAATAGGTTTGACTCGTCCTGATGAGTTAAATCATTATGATGAGGAACTAACCCCTGCAGAAAAAGAGAAGAAGCAAGTTCCTGATCCAGATAACCCTGTTCCTGATCCTTACGAGGAACCAGCAGCAGGAGGAACTCAGGAAGATCAAGGAGCTCCTGAACCAGAAGAAGATCAAGTGAACCAATCACCTCAAGAAACTCAAGAAGCAACTAGGAGATTTGATCCAAAGCCTTGGAAACACCAAAATTCTCATCCTTTAGAATTAATAATAAGTGACATTGAAAAGGGAACTCAAACGAGATCCCAAATGAAGAATTTTTGTGCTTTTCACGCTTTCTTATCTATGACAGAACCTAAGGATCATATGGAAGCGCTTAAAGAGGCTGATTGGATCAATGCTATGCAAGAGAAGCTAAATGAGTTCCAGAGGAACAAGGTCTGGCACCTGGAGACTAAACTAAAGAACCAGAAAGTTATAAGACTTAAATGGGTCTTCAGGAACAAGTTTGATGAGCATGGAACAGTGGTAAGGAACAAGGCCAGACTTGTAGCCAAAGGATATAATCAACAAGAAGGTATTGATTTCGATGAAACCTTTGCTCCTGTTGCTAGGATAGAAGCAATTAGAATTTTGATTGCCTTTGCTGTCTTTATGGGATTTAAGTTGTACTAAATGGACGTCAAATGTGCATTTTTAAATGGTTTTTTACTTAAAGACGTCTATGTGGAACAACCTCCTGGATTCGAAAATCCAGAACTCCCAAATCAAGTCTATAAGCTTGATAAGGCTCTTTATGGGTTGAAACAAGCTCCTAGATCATGGTATGAAAAGTTGTTAAAATTCTTGCTTTCACATGATTTCATAAGAGGTAAAGTTGATAGAACCTTGTTCCTTCGATCAAAAGGAACAGACATATTAGTGGTCCAGATTTATGTTGATGATATAATATTTGGTGCTACTAATGATCTTATGTGTAAGGAGTTTGCTGATCTTATGAGTAGTGAGTTCGAAATGAGTATGATGGGAGAGTTGAACTTCTTTTTGGGATTGCAAATTAAGCAAACTGAAAGAGGAACAATGATTCATCAACAAAAATATGTCAAGGAACTGCTTAAGAAATATGGACTGGAACAATCAAAAACCAACCACACTCCCAAAGGAACAGGAACAAGGTTAGATGAAGATTCAAGTGGTAAGTGTGTAAACGAGAAGCAATATCGAGGTATGATTGGTTCATTACTTTACTTAACAGCAAGTAGACCCGATATTTCTTTTAGTGTTGGTTTATGTGCTCGATTCCAATCAAATCCCAAAGAATCTCACTTAACAGCAGTAAAGAGAATTCTAAGGTATTTGAAGGGAAGCGATGACTTATGTTTGTTCTATCCTTGAAGTGATGTTTTTGACCTAGTAAGCTATTCAGATGCGGATTATGCTGGAGACTTGGTTAATCGCAAGAGCACATCAGGCATTGTCCAGTACCTAGGTTCAAGCTTGGTCTCATGGAGCTCAAAGAAGCAAAATCCCGTTGCCTTATCCACATCAGAGGCAGAGTATGTAGCTGATGTTGCATGCTGTTCCCAGGTCCTTTGGATCAAGCAACAAGTAAGAGACTTTGGCATTAAGTTTAAGTGTGTTCCCATCTATTGTGATAATACTAGTGCAATTTGTATTTCTAAGGATCCAGTTCATCATTCAAGGGTCAAGCATATTCACATTAGACATCATTTCCTTAAGGATAATGTAGAAAAAGGTCTTGTTAAAGTCGAATTTTGTCCAATAGAAAATCAAATAGCTGACATATTGACTAAACCACTTCCTAGAGAAAAATTTGAGAAAATTCGCTTAGAGCTAGGGATGATTAGAATTCATTAAGTGTGCTATTTCAAATAAAACTCTTAGTTACAAGATTACACTAAGTGGCCAGCAACATTTTGTGAATTTATTCATTACACAGTCATTGTAAAGGACTCACATTAGTCTTCATAATACTCCCCTTATTGTCCATGCATACACTTGAGCAAAAATAGAGAGGTCACTGTACATATAGCTTGAACATGTAACATGCATGAGTTCACACCTTCTATTCCTTTTATTTCTTTCCACGTAAATATTATCACTTTATTTGATTTTATTTTCTTTTTCCTCAATTTATTATTTTTCTTTGTTCATCCCCCACAAATAAATTTTTTATGGCAACGCTTCACCAGCGTTCATATATCAACCTAAAAATAAAATGTTTCAACGGATTTAAGAAGGAAGGGAAAAGCCGCATTTATTTCTTCTTCACAATCCCCCATAAACCTTCCCCAAAATAAAAACCCATCAAATCAATTAAAAGTTACACGGCAAATTCACCTCTTTTACCCAAAACCATTACCTCTGCAAAACCGACTTTCTCTCTCTCTCTCTCACAAAAATTTGTCAACTTCATCTTCTTCACCTAAAACCCTAAATGGCTCCCAAAAGAAAATCCTCCGATGATGCAAAAAAATTTCCGACCGAAAAATCTTCACCTCTGGTGGATTACAACGAAAGCGAGAATGAATCTTCTAACTCAAATGAAGATTCCCTGGGTTCTCAAGAAAATTCGGCTGAACATGAAGTAATATCTCCAAAGAAGGAAGACGATGTGGATGATGCTGAAACAGAGCAAGAAAAGGAAGTCTTGGTTCCTACTAAAAGGGGTAAGAAATCTAAGTCTTCCAAGTATATAATTGGGTTTTGCGTTGATTTCACCTGGTGTAAGAAAACAAAGTGGGGTCAGTTTCTTGATCTTGTTAAGTTTCAAAAATGGGTTAAAGTGCTGAGTTTTGATGAGGGTCTTTATGAGAGTGAGATGAGCGAATTTGTTACTAGTTTTGAAAATAACGAGGGTTTATGCATAAGTGTTGTAAATGGGAAATTGGTTAAGTTCACCGAAAAGAATTTGGGTGAATGGTTTGAGGTACCTACTGAAGGGTACAAGGAGTATGTTAAGGGTAGGGCTAAGTTGAATGTTAATGGTGCTTCAAATTCTACAGTACTGAGTTTCTTTGGGGGTAAGGATTCAGAAAGATCTCTCTCCATATCACAAATTTTTGTTTCACTTAGTTTGGCGCTTTATTTTGCCAAGAACTTCCAAGAGGACTCAAGCGAGCCTCATGGATCTTTCTTTAATGTTTTGCCTTGCTAAGAATATAAAAATCAACTTCCCTGCTTTAATGATCTCTCACATTTCCTATTGCATTACCCACAATACAAAATTTGGGTAAGCTAATCTTATTTCTGTTATCCTCAAAAAGAACGAAATCAACCTCCCTTCTAGTACCTCTTTTGATCTAGAGCCTGATAACTATTTGACAAAAGAGACTTTATCCAGGCTGTCTCTAAGGGTACAGGGTGGGAAGTTAGAATTTGAGGTGGCAGAACCTAAGGGGAAGGTAGAGACTGCGATCAAGAGGAAGTTTGAGGAGGAGGTCAGTGCTGAAGGACCTAGGTTAGTAAGGAAGAGCCAACGAATTGTTGTGACCAAGGCTCCCAAGGAACAGGGTCAGGGTGCTGTTTATATTGATCTGGAGGAGGATCAAGCTCCTTCAGGATCAAGGACTGTTGATTTTCCCTTTCTCTCCACTACTGGTCTCCATGGGATTCTACATTCAATTCAGGAGTCTCTGTCTCTCCTGCACACAAGAGTCCAGGGTGTTGAAGCCAGGATTGCCAGAGTTGATCTTCAACAGGAGCAGATCCTAGCAGCAGTGAAGAAAGGAGAATCTGCAGTTCGTGAGAAGATTGACGTTGTGGTCACTTCTTTTGTTGTTCGCCCCAAGCCTTCCAAGCCCTAATCCCCTTTCCTTCCTATAATATGTTGAAACAATATTAATTTTTTTTTGGGTTGTATTAAACAATGGTGGTTTGTTGTTACTCTCTTTTTATCACCCTTTTGGATGTGAATCACTCATCAGTTTCTGGTGATAAATTTTTTTTTATCTTGTTTATCTCTTTTATCTCTTTCTATTTCTTATTCGTTTGCTTCTCTTCTTGATTCTCTTTCTTTTCTTTTAACTTCATCATGAACTCAGCTTGTGTATTTTTCATGTCTATGTGCATTGATCTCATCTTACTCTGCTCATTAAAATGTTTGGATGGCTAGTATTATTAGATGAATGTTTGAGCTACTAAGCCTTGACATTGTTGTATATGATGCACTCTTAGAGTCCTGCTGGGTACTTAGTTGTTTTTGATGATGACAAAAGGGGGAAGTAGAGTGGCACATAAAAATTCAATTCTAGTCTTCTTAGTTTCTAGGTGATGATTTTTGAATTTTTCTTTACCTTAAGATTAGTATTAGTTTTTATGTTTTCATCTTTTGTTAGTTTTTTTTAAGGCCATTAGCTCTTAATTCTTTTGCTATGGTTATGTTATTTTTGTTTATTTTATATTTTTATATGCCTTATATTTGCCATCATCAAAAAGGGAGAATATTGTTATATTCCATGTTTTGATGATGTCAAATACATAGGTTATCATATAATTTTATTTTGTGAAAAATATAAAATATCAAAAATATTGTAATAATTAATTTTGCATTTATATCTTGTGGAGAAGGATTAATTATTTAATCTAAGTCAAGATATTTATTTTATGCACTTTGAATTTTTATCATATGGTATGTTTGACATATCTATAAACTTAGAATCTTTGAATAAAAGATTATGCAGTTTATAGATTGTTTGTTACTGTTGCTTTGCTTGAAAATAGGTTGAATAGTGCGTGGCATATTTTGTGGAACCACTTCCATGAAGCTCGTTAACTGACTCCAACAAACTCGCTGGAGATAATTCCACTAACGGCTAGTGGAGGTAGTTTATTTCCGTTGCAAAAAACGTGGTGGAAGTGCAGCGAAAAACACGCCATGATCTTCATAACACTACAAGCACTCATCTAGGAGAACGTGGAACATTATATTTCCAGTAGAAGAAGCTAAAGAGCAGCAGCTATATAAGAGGGAGATTATTTGAAGAAGAGAGAAGAACTTTCAAGCATAAAAAGAAGATCTATACTTAGAAAGTTTTCTAGTGATTTCCTCTTGTATTCAACATACTTATTATTGTAATATTCATAGTGTGTGGGTGAGAGAATATTCTTGTAATCAAAAGAGAGAAAGAAAGAGAGAAAAGAGAAGACTTCGAGTGAAGTCAAAGTGAGTGTTATCAGTTCAGGGGGAACTGGAAACAAGTTCCTAGAGGAACAGAGAAGGTCCGTTAATAGGTTGTAAAAGATTGAGTCTTTTGGCCTATTATAGTAAAGAGAGTTTGAGTCAAAATCCCTTGTGGTCAAGGTTTTTCTTCCTATTGGGCCTAGGAAGTTTTCCTTGTAAAAATCTTGTGTGTTTGTCTCTTTCTACTTTTAATTAGTTTTTAATTCCGCAATACTTTTTGAAAATTTCCCCTTAACTACAATTCACCCCCCTCCCCCTTGTAGTTGGTCTAGTGTTCATACGAGAATAACACTTGCACTCATATACCATAAATCCTAGAATCCTAAACTCTAAACCCTAATCCTTAAGCGCTAAACCCTGCATGTTATCTCGTAAATTCTGAACACTTAACCATTAACCCTAACATTAAACCATTAACCTTAAATTCAAAACCCCAACCGTTAACCTTGAACCTGAAATCCTAAACCCTTAAAATCTTGGAGTGTAGACCTTATACCCTTAATCCTAATCATTAACTGGAAAACCAAACCCTAAACCCTTTACATCTTATAACCTAAATTTAATACCCTAAATCCTAATTTTTAATCTTAAACCCCAAGTCATAAACCCTAATATCTTAGAACCTTATTCCTAAGCCCTATAGTTTTAAAAGCTTAACTGATCAACCCGTAAGTTCAAATCCTAAACCAAAACTTAAGTCCTTAAACCCTTAAAATCCCAAAACCCGTATTCCTAAACCCTATAGCTTACACCATATACCTTATGTCGTAAACCCTGATAACATATACTCTAGACCCTAAAACCTAAGTCGTAAACCGTAAATCGTAAACCGTAAACCCAAGGTTTGACCCTAAACCTTATCTGTCACACCGTTAATCCTAGACCTTAAGCCATAACTTAAACCTTAAACCAAACCCTCAACACTAAAATCTTAGAATCCAAGCCTTAAACTCTAACCTCATCAGTTGGAAATCACCCTAATGTGTCACCTCTTAACAGACACCCTTGGGGTGCTAGATAAGAAATGTACTTTTGTGTGTAACTACTCATATTTGTATAACATAATTGAACAATATATAATTCCAATGCAAAAGCATTTAATATTTTTGTTTTTTCCTCGCTGATTAATTTCCTTAGCGGGGCCAAATTAAATCTTATGAATAAAAAAATAACGCTTTATTTTCTTCTTATCTTGCTCCCTAGGGCCGTTCATTAGTTTTTACCTAAAAAATAAAGTTAGCAAATGTAAGCATAAATGCTTGAACTCACAACCTCATGAAATGTTCAATAAAGCAGATGATATACTATCACCTCAATACCAACACTATTCTTAACAAAGTAACTAAGAAAGAGAAAATTCATGCTTATCAAATATAAAAATTATTGCTCAATTCATTTCAATTCCATCTCTTTTAGAACACATATAGACCAAGTCTTTTGTATCTACGCATTCATATAGCCTAGAAAAAAAATTAAAGATAAAAAAAATAAAAAGAATAAATTTATTAATTTATTTTTCAATTAACCGATTGACTTAATTGTAGATTTGCTCAAATTAGAATAATATTTTGCTCAGTTTCAATATGACCTCAAATACCAACTTTTTTATTTTCTCACCGTAGGTACAATTTCGCTCTTTTTTCAAATCATCAACTCAAATAAAAGTTTAAAATTTCTCATTTAAGAAAATATTTTGCTCATACATTTTAGAAAAATATAAGTTTGACCGTTGCTCTTAAACGTGCTAAGAACATAATTCTTAGTTTTTGTTATAATCCTGTATGAATATGGTGAACTAAATCATACAATACAAACAAAAAGTGTGGTTGTTTTACATAATATGTTTGACAACCACCCGTTATTTGCTCATTAATTTGAAACTACATCATCGCAATTCGCAAGGCAATCTGTTCTCATGTCCAACACTCCAACTTAGTATAGACTTTGTTCTGTTTTCTTATTTTCCTTTTATACCCCTCATTGCACAAAATTATTTGCTCTTTGGTTTCTCCCTTTTCTCGCATTATTAGCTATGAATATCTCATGCCAAATCCAATTATGAAAACATATTCTTTGTAGTTCATAAGCTTGTAACTTTGAATTAACTCTTTTCCACCTAACTAGCATTCATCTTCTGTTTCATTGATTAAACTTAGAAATTTGGTTTCCAATAACGAAATAAACTTTTTACATTTGAAGTAAGATTATGAATTTTAGACAAATTTTAAATGTAGATTTAACTTACTGCTGGTATTGAATTCATGTCCGGTTTGGTTAATGGTTATAAATGGTGGTAATGTAATTTAATGTAAATTTATAATGAAGTTTTCATGTCAATAACCATGGTAAATTGGTAATGAAACTTCATCACAAAGCATGAGTTTTCCTTCATAAAAATTTTCATGACCACCCGATACCACTTTGCCAAGTGGTCATGGATAGTAATGAGATTTTATGAAGAAAAGGGATACTTTGGGATGAAATAGCATTACCATGGGTAATGACATTGCGATTTCCTTTGTTCAAAAAAAAAAAAAGACATTATAAATTAATACTATAATACATCACCAATTTACCATTACCACTATCACCATTTATTACCTCTAACTAAACGGACCGTCATGAATCTGGCAAGGTAAGAGTAGGAGGATTTGATAGGATTGTTTGTGAATTGACGTGACATATGCACCAATATACAAGAATACCAATGTTATCATCATATTTACAAAATTACAATTGGGTGATAGTAAACCTGGATGTATTATGAAAACTTTGGAGGTCCAATGAGTCCAACCTTCAATGTATTTTGAATTTCTCTCTTAAGTAGTTGAAGTAAAGTATAGTCAAATAGTTTTCCCCCTAAAGAAATTAATTTTCAAGGTGGAAAACAAGGCCCAAGGGGTTATTTTTCACGTACGAGAGCTGGTAAACGGGTCGTGTCGTGTCAAACTCTTGTCGGGTTCACCGATAAACGTGTTGAACCGCCTCAACCCTAACCCGACCTGTTTATTAAAGGGGTCAACAAACTTCAACTCTGACCTGACCCGTTTATTAACCCGTTTATCAAGCGTGAACATATGGATAAACCAAATAAATCAACCTCATGTATCTTTTTTACCAACTTCTTATTTACAAATATTTTACCGAAATAGACTAAATCAAACATCCAAAGACTAAATCTTATACAATTAAGAAAGATACTCGAACTATTTCAACCTAAAATAATAATAGCAAAAGTAGCATAGTACTTAAACAGGTTGTGTCGGAGTCGGGTTAGAAAGTTCAATCCTAATCCAACCCGTTTAATAAATGCACCGTGTCGGGTCAAGCCACTTACTTAAACGGATTAAAAACCTTATTCCAAACTCGCTAATATCATATGAAGTCCGAATCAAATTAGCGAGTCGTGTCACTTTTTGCCACCTCTAGTTTTCACCAAGTTTCATCGCAAGACAATATCACTCAAAGAAGTAAAACATTTCAACACCTCTCTCTCAGAGTCTCACATATAAACCATTAGTCGATAACTTCCAACCTTATTTCCCTCCATTTGAAGTTTCTCCTTCTCAAAAATCCAGGGTTTATACAATTTCTCATACTATTATTTCTGAAATTTATCCCTCAATTTGTCGAAAAATATTCAGGGTCATGAAACGTGGGTATGAAGGTTCTCCATCTGGGCCTCCTCAATCTCGATTCAAATCCAATCCAGAAGGTTAATTTTTTGCTATTTCCTTCCTAATTATTTTATATAAAGCAATTTTTTGGACAAATTTATTACCTTTCTTATTTGAATTAGGGTTATGTACAATGTTTTAATGATATAAAATTTGCGGCTTTTTTGATTGACTTTTGTTGTTTTTGTTCTCCTGTAATTAGGGTGTGTCAAGATTTAAGAAGAGCATATAATAGAATCCACTTTAAATTCTTTTAGCCCCTTTTTTTTTCTGAGTCTTTTGTATTTTTTAGTACATTGAATTATGTTTTGATAATGGTAATTTAGGAGATGGGCAATTTCTAGAGGAGGAAAGTACAAAAATTTATGCTAGGAATGTTGCTGATCATTACAGTGCAAGAACTAACCAGACATTGGAAGAACGAGAAGCAAGCCCAATTATACATTTGAAAAAACTTAACAATTGGGTATTATTTTGTTAACTCTAAATAATATTTTTTGAATGTTTTTTTTGTCATAAGAATTTTTTACATTTGTATGAATTTTGTAGATAAAAAGTGTCTTAATTCAGCTGTATGCCCGTCGTGGGGATGTTGTTCTTGATCTTGCGTGTGGAAAGGTACTTTTGGTTTTATATGATTAGTGATATTGTTTAGTGATGTGACTATACTGAAATTCTGAATGTTTCTTTATCACGTTATGTGTTAGGGTGGAGATCTTATAAAATGGGACAAGGCAAGGATAGGATATTATGTTGGAATCGATATTGCTGAAGGCTCGGTATGGCATAAAATCTGAATTATTTCTTCTGCTGTTGTCTTCTGTTTTCTCCATTGGGGCTAAGTTATTTTTTAAAATTTTTGGTTCGGTTGTAGTTGATATGAGAGGATTGGTGGGACCAAATGTAGTTAATGTGAGAGTAAAGTTGTAGGCTCTCAAGATCATTTTTAATATGGGGCAATCTTTTAGGGACGGTCCCGAAGAGGAAAATGGGGTGAACAAAAAGGAACGGAGGGAGTAGTTGCTGTTTTGGGTTTTCACTTCTTTAGTGATGCAAGCTGCTGAGGACTTGTCTGATAGCTGTGCCCAATGCTCTTCTTGTTGGTATTGCAATATAGCAAACTTAACTTTAGAGACTCTGTGCAGATAGAAGATTGTCGTACACGGTATAATGGTGATGCCGATCAGAATCAGCGTCGTAGGAAGTTTTCATTCCCTGCCCGCCTATTGTGTGGAGATTGCTTTGAGGTAGTTCTGCTCACAAGATGTTATCTGTGAAGCTTTTATCTGATTGTAAATAGATAAATGTGATACTGTACAGTACGTATTGCAATATAGTACTCCCTCCCTGTTCTTTAGCTATACTCACTCGCTTTTTTTAGTGTCAAAGTTAGAAAACTTTGACTATATCTAAAAATCTATGTATGAGAGAAAATATAGTTATATGAAATCTTGTTAGATTCATTTGAATGTGTAACTCAAATACTTAACTTTACATAGTATTTTTACTAATACATAATTAAAGATACTAATGGTCAAAGTTGTGCATTAGAGACCATGCATGTTTCAAGTGAATAGAACTTAGGAACATAGAGGAAGTTTTTCTTAACTTTCATGTTCTTGTTAGTAGTTGACTGTTTCATCAACTATTGGATTTCTTATGGACACATAAGAACTAAGCATGCTTCTTGGTATATGCTGATACGTTTCACTTTTCAGGTTCGCCTGGACAGAGAATTGGCAGAGGAAGCTCCCTTTGACATTTGCAGTTGCCAGGTTAGTCATTTGCACAGTTGAGTCACAATTCATTTTATCTTGGTAGATTTAGACTTTCTCTTTGATAATAACGTAGGTCACTGATGCATTGCCATTGTTAGCACTTGCTAACTTCTTTTCTTTTTTGTTTTTGTTTTGGTGTATTTCCAATAAATATTATTGGTTTTGTCAATTGCATGGGTACTTTGGACATAGGTTCATCTTAATTAGAACATTCTAACAGTAAAATGTATATTTCTCTTATCTTTGTTAAAGAGTATGAACCTTCTAGTTCTGATAGTTCTCGACTATTATCGATATGTATAGTGGTGAACTGAATACTTGATGTGTTTGCTACCCTTCGATATCTTCAGTTTGCCTTGCACTATTCATGGTCTACCGAGGCACGTGCACGGCGAGCTTTGGCAAATATTTCAGCATTACTTCGACCAGGAGGCATCCTAATTGGGACAATGCCTGATGCCAATGTTATCGTCAGAAAGTTCAGAGAAGGTTTCTTCTTTGACTGCATAAATTTTTGCTTGTGTTTATGTACATGAGAAACAGTAAAACGTTAAGCAGAATTCCCTTTTTTCAATGTTCTAGCATTTGTGACATTGAACGTGGTGTACACAGAGGAGACTTTTTGTTACAAAGATCACACTTCTTATAATAGTATCCTGGACCTTCTACCCCTAATTAAGCCCTGTATTCATGTTTATTGAGGCTGTTGCTGTCTGAAATGCACAATTGTTCTTTTTTTTTTCAATCCTGCTTTATTTGAACAGCTGTATGCCTTGCATATACCAGCTAATAGATTAGAGCATGCTGTGTCGGATTCATGCGTGTCAGGAAATAAGCTTGGTGAGAGCCTTTGACACTAACCCTACCATTTATTCAAACAAGTTAGAAGGCCCGCCACTAGCCCAATGTGTTCAAGTAAAGGGGTTGGTTAGCATAAAGGAAATTGAAAGTCCTATGAAGTTTGATTGAAAGGGGGGGGGGTTGTTAATTTATTTCCCATGAATTCCTAATTCTTTATTTTTTTTTCTTTTTAATGTCAAACAATCAACTCTCCACCTAGTACTTCCCATGAATTTTCAATTCCTTTGTTATTTTGTGGTAAACCAAATGAGCACTGGAAACTAAGAAAAAGCAACCAAAAACTATGGAGAACACAAATATAGAGCATCCTCTGCTGACCAGCAACCAACTTCAACCCCTACTTACTCGTTAGAGTAAGGGAAAGGAAGGATTCATAGATGGACAGAATATTCTTTAAATAGGGCAAGAAGAAGCTCTTTGGCGAACTTCTTCTCTATGTATTATTCTTTTGAGCATTCCTCACTTGTCAGTTTGTACTTGATAGAAATGCATACTTCCGCTTATTTAAGATATATCACATTGCTATTTCATTGCATTTCTCAAATTCGGTGGTTCAAATAGATGCTAAACTGAATTATTTGACATATAATGTCATCACACGCTTGAATTGGATGCTTATTTGGTTTCATGTCCTTAGTCATCCAATCTGCTGTGGGTAACATTCATTTATCATATTACCTAAAAGAGAAAATTGTCTTAAATTGTCTGCTCCATGACATCTTTTAAGGAGTTTGGCAAAAGTATAATATGAAGTCAGGATATCTGTTTAAAGATTAAACTGTCTTCCGAAGTCATGAGGATTCAACATGTTCAATTCTTAGTCGTTAAAGCGTTGACCATATGATAATTTATTAAGTGATATTTTCTTCAGTTTTGTACTAGAACTGGTCAAAACTCAAGATACACCTCCTATAACTATTAGGTGATTTTTATCTGTGTCCCTGAATTGGTCAAGACTCGGAATTCACCTCCTAGGGTTTGAGAATCTGCTATATCTATATATAGGTGTGATCATATACTGTAAACAGGTGTCTGAACCTTTACCTTATTCTATCTTCTTCAAGCTGTCTTGTGGGAAATTTTGAACTTGTAAGGAAGTGAATACCAGTTCAACTTGTGAGTTTTTAATGGTTTCTCAGGTTAAAATTGATTAAAACCATTAGAGAATTATAGCACAATAGCAAGAAGGAAATAGAGCTGGTCACATATGGATTTATTGTATTTTAGCATGATTAGTCATTGTTTGAAGAGTGATTCATATGATATTTCTAAGTCATCCCAAATAATTACTGTGTCTTGAGGAGATCTAATTTTCCTTAAATTACTTGCAGCGGAAGGGTTGGAGTTTGGAAACAATGTATTCTGGATACGTTTTGATGAGGATTATGCTGATAAGGTGCTGCTTTGTCCCTTTCTATCGGCATCCATTTATTCTCGATTCTCTTTTTTTTTTCCGTCGCTGGAAATTGCTCCTCTCGATTTAATTACTGTTTTTGGGTTTCAGAAACTCAGAGCTTCGAGTCCCTTTGGTATCCGGTACAAGTTTCACTTAGAGGTACTGGTTTGTTGGATTGGAGGTTTTTCTATGGACACTGCTTTATTGTAGAAGACTCTGGTTGATAGACTCTGTAATCTGTTCAGGCTATGCTTCTTAAGATTTCACTGAAATTATTGTGCTTTAAGTTTAATCAATTCACATTTAATATCAGAGATAAATGTGCTTCACTGCTTCTTTATATTAAAGGTTGGAGCATTATATATTACTGATGCTGACTTATGCTTTCTAGTGTTTGTTGGACATGTCTTTCCGCTCATGAATTTTGTTTGTCACTTTGTTTATGTATAAAAAATACGCCAGAATGGGAATGGTGTTATCATTTGTGTTATTTAGAAATTTGATGTCCTTTTCTTTGAGTTCAGGTTTCGAGGATCCGTCCTAACTATGTATAATTATTTAGTCTTTCTTAGGTACGTGTCTTCTGAAATACCTGGTTTCCTTTGTAGGATGCTGTTGATTGTCCTGAATGGGTTGTCCCTTTCCATGTCTTCAAGTCACTGGCAGAAGAGGTATGGGTTACGTTCTGGCATTCTTTGTTTGACTGGTAGAAAGCTTGCTATCTTGAGCATAGGTTGTTATTATATTTCCTGCAGGTAACTTTTTTAAGCTGACCTCTCAGTGTTGATAAACAATGGTGTAAACATTCAATATTGTGGTCTAAATTGTAGAAAGGAAACTTATAGTTGTGGAGGATAAGCTCCAAGTAGGTTCTAAACATCGAAATGCAAGGAACATGATGTCAATATGGTTTCATGTTGATGATGCTAATAGTTGTTTCAAAACTCTTTTCTATAGCTGAACTGTTGGAGCAGCAAACTCTTATCAACTAAGTATATCGGGTCCTGATCTCTGTCCTTTTGGGTTCATGCCAACTTTTTACTTGAATTCTTTCTTTTATATTTTCCATCGTTTAATATTTGAGCCACCATAGCTTCAGTTTGAGAATCTTCTTTATACATCCTAGCTTACAACTATCTGCGTTAGTTCATCTTTTGGTGATCTGTATTCGCAGATATTATGGTTAATTTTTTGTCTCTATTTTGAATTTTCCCCACTTGGCAGTTGACCTCTATCATGCTCTCTCTGGGCTTATTTTGTGATTTTTTTTTTCCAACTGGCACTCTTTTTAAAAAAAAGTATTTTATATTTTTATAATTTATCCTGTCTGTTACTTCTCTTCTTAGCTTTATTGGGTTGCCATGCTGATTTAGGTGCTTTTTTCACCAAAGCTGGCTAATTAGAGGATTGGGTTTTTAATAAACTTGCGATTTGGGTCGCAAAGAAAGCTGTTGGTTACTATTTTTTCAAAAAAAAAAAAAAAGAGAACAGGGAATATGTGCTAAGAGGAATTCATATCGCTTAAGCAAGGGCTGTGGGATCTGTATATTCATATAAA
Source organism: Beta corolliflora (assembly GCA_947648045.1). Taxonomy (NCBI): domain Eukaryota; kingdom Viridiplantae; phylum Streptophyta; class Magnoliopsida; order Caryophyllales; family Amaranthaceae; genus Beta; species Beta corolliflora. The sequence continues at coordinate 8,067,513 of CANSZD010002913.1, forward strand.
GGACACAAAGCAGAAGTACCACCATTGAGATGTCTTGGCTGGTTAAGTAAATTATAGAGTGACTTGGTGTGAGATATTGTGGTCATGTAACGGTAAATCTGGTGATGCAGATAAGATCCGATGGCAGTCTCAGGGCTCTAAAGAAATTATGTTGTCTATGACTGGAGGTGATGTTTACCACACCAGCCCATTTCAACACTTTTTTCGGGTTTGTTTTTTTATGTTCATTTGTTTTTTGAGGTGTAGAGGAGGGGATTGTTTAGTTATACACAAACCCAACCTGAATCTGTGATTGTTGAGAGGCTGTCTCCAGAAGACTTATGATAAGAAAAGCATTAAGGGTCCGATTGATTTGATGGAATTTGGTTTTGAAGATATTTTCTGATGGAAAATGCAAATGAATATTAGTTTTTCTTTTATTTGGTTTGATGGAAAAGTATTAAGCTAAGAACGGGAAAATGGAGATATTGGGAATGAGAGAGTGGAGGAAAATGGGTCTCCTTCAAAATCTGGAGGAAAATGTTTACAAAGGGATGAAAAACTCTTTTCCATCTTAGTTTTGTTTTTAAATCCCTTGTCCAACCAAGCAATGGAAAATGAGAAAATAGTTTTCCTCCAAAACAAATGGAGCCTAAGAGGCCTGGTATTTCATTACGACGGAGGAAAATTATTGAGCTATCTGATTTAGTTCTGTATTGTCCAGACTTCAGAGCTTTTGATGTCGTCAGAAAACTTGATCTTTCAGCAGCCTTTAACAAAAATTCTGTATTTTTTTTCTAGATTCTGATACTGTTTGAAATATCGATCTTGAAATAAATATCATCTTGTGGAAGAATAAATTTCATTGATGCCTCTGGTATTTTTGCAGTATGACTTTGAGCTAGTGTTTGCAAAAAACAATCATCAATTTGTTGAAGAATATCTGAAGAAGCCAGAATTTGTTGACCTTATGAGGAGGTTGGGTGCTTTGGGTGATAACCAGGATAAGAGTGAGTTCTGTACTCCTTAGTGGTCATCTTCCTTCCTTCCTGTCTGTAATAGTAGCTTGTAAGATTGCAACAGGAAATTAATACTTCTCTTTTGTTTGGACTTTCCATATCAATGATTCTTGCTGCTGTTTGATTTCAGGTACGCTGACACCAGATGAGTGGGAAGTAGCGTACTTATATTTGGCGTTTGTGCTGAGAAAGGTATCCACTTTATGTTAATTCAGCTTTACTGTTAACAGCTCTCAGATGTGCTTACTGCTTGCTATAAGACTTCACTCTAGCCTGAAGTACGTGTGTCCTAAACTCCTATCCTGTTGATGGTATACGAGATGTGACTACATGAATTGAGTTAAGCGAATCTATGCTAAGCTTGATTGGCAAAGTCTTTAGGAGGTTATACCAGATTTCGGTTCTTGAAACGTTTCTTCCATCTGTTTGACTTTTACCTGTTTTTGCACCAAAATGAAGTGTCAAATTCTTTAGTTTTTTTAATGACACTTCATTCTATTATGTTTGGGCTCTGTTTGGCTGGATGGAAAACGTTACCTATGCGAAACAATTTTCTTTGAAAACATTTTTCAAGGGATAATATAATTGTGAATATGTTTTTCTTTGTTTGGTACCTCGGAAGAAAACTTGGGGTGAAAAGAACAAATGAAAATGGAGGGGAGAGGAGAAAGATGAATGTAAAGAGTAGGGAGTGAAATGTGATATTCCTTCCTTTAGAAAGGACTTTTTTTGGTTCCTTTTTTCCCCTCATTGGAAAACGAGTTTTTACTCTAACAAACCAAACAAAGGAAAACAATTTCTTGCAGCCAAATACTCGAGGTATACTAAGAATGTTTGCCTTTTTATGGAATGCTACTATTCTTTGATGAATCAGTTGTGAAGTACTTAGCAGTCTGAGATTATCTTTCTGTTCGATTTCAGCGAGGCCAACCAGACCAAAACCAAAAGCAAAATCAAACTGAAAGAAAGGGCAAAGCAAAGAACCACCTACTAAAGGAGGACATCACGTACATTAACACTTGAGTTTAACTGGACTTCGCTTTGTCTCAATCTTCGACTGCAACAACAAAGGATCACCAAGGTGGGCCAAGGTACTATACAAGATGGCCAAAATACGGGCAGGCGTTTAGACCTTAAACTTGGGAAAAGCTTTCAGTCGTTGCACGATCTGCCAAGCGTCGATCACACACTGGCTCAATTCAGTTTTGTTAAGTATCATAAGCTTCTCCTCAGAGATAGTGGGTTATTTCAGTCTGTAATTACAAGGAGAGTGAATTTTTAACTTTTGATCTTGTCTCTTCTTTGGAAGGTGGTAGGTTAGGGATAACATAACTCCTTTGTATGTTAACTTGCCAGAAGAACTACTGCTTTTGTACTCTATTTATTTTACGAGAAAGTTAATAAAAACACAATAGAAGTTAAACTTATCGCGACGGCCCTAATGACTGTCATTTCAAATTATTCAATAAATCAAACTTTATTAATATCTTTACATTCTCAGATAAAATCTAATCAAATTATTGCACCAACGTCATAAGAAGTTAAACTTTGCTTCATTGATTTATTAATTTTCTCTTGTAGAATGTGTATAATACTTGCATCATGTCTTATATAGTTATATTCACGATGAGTTTTCTCTATTTTGCTTGTATCATATGGGTCTCTTTCTATTCCTCTCTCTCTCTCTTTTTTTTCATGTACTCCTATTAAACTGTGTCTAACCTACATGATTCAAGAAAAAAATGCTAGTAGTAGTTGAGTGGTTCATCTCAAATTCTCAAAGGATTTAGCCAATAGTTTTCTCTATTTTTTATTAGTTTATCACTTTGTTTTTCCAAAATCTTTAACACGTCCATTTGACAGTTGTTCAATTGTGTATCCAAAGGTATTAAAATCGCGATTCAAATCTTAAAATCTTACGATTTTACGATTCAAAATATGGTAGACGATTCGATTCACGATTCTAGACGATTCTATACATTTCTGTTGACTAGCGAAAACCTCGTAAATTTAAATCATGCTAACAAAGAAAATAATAGATATATGTTGTTAGTTATTGTCAATATAGTGGGTAAACAACTATTTTTTCCAATTTTTAGGTCTTTTAACTTATAATTTTAGCATATTCAATGAAGATTGAGTGCAATATCTTGATTATACGTGTTTGTAGAATCTTACGATTCTACGATTCGATTTTACGTTTCGATTCTAAATGTCGTTTCCGATTCAAACTAGAGTATCGATTTTAACAACATTGTGTGTATCAATAAAAATTGTAAAAGCTTAATAATAATTTTAATCTACATATTGGAATGAATCTCACAAAACCATACACGTGTTACCTCTATTTCTTTCTAATCTACAAAGTTTGACTTTCACGATTGCTAACGCTAAGCTTTGACCATGAATATCTCTAATTATGTATAAATCACAAACGAAGAACATTGATATGTTAATGATAAAGTACGATCAGGTTAATAACATTGAGGTTGAAAAAGTAGAGGGATAAACTAATAAAAATAATAAAAACTTGAATGGATCGAGTTCACAATAAGTTATTGTGCATCGGAAACCATATGATATAGTCAGTCTTCATGTGATAATAATCAATTAAGATATAATCACTTTATAGTTAATTTTCTAATATAGTCAGTTTTCTTATGATATAATAGTTTTTTTTTCTAATATAGTCAATTTTTTGTGTGATTTACAAACAAAGGAAGTACAAATGTACAACCACCATCTAATTTCTTTTCCTTTCTCAGTTCAAAGTCTCTTTAGACTTTAGTTTCCGACTTGGTCAGTTTATCGTCTCCCCCATTAGCATCAATGTATCATCAATTCATCTAAACCGAAAATTTGTCCACAACTTGAGACTTTCATATACATCCATATTTTATATGGATAAAGCCAATATAAACTAATTATCACCATTCCCAAAAGATTTTTCCCCTAGATTTTTAATTATAACAACAATATATCCAGAAATAGAAATGGAAAGTCCTTCACTTTTAAGCAATCTAATTTTACAAGTCTTATCCTCTTCCATCCTTAAACTCCTCGAATATTTCACTCAACAAAATTCCCTCATTTTCTCTCTCCTCAATCACCCCTAAAAGGAGTTAAATTTCGCCATGGGAGGCGGAGGAGCGATGAGAGCGGCGGCAAAAGTCGCTGGAATCGGAGTTATAACTACCGGAATTCGGGCCGGCAGTTCGACTGAAATTCCGGCGAATTTGGCGGCAAGAAATGTGGTCCGACCGGTTTCATCCGGATTATCTTCGTCCGGAAATTTGAGCGCTGATCAAACGGTTCAGAGACCGGCTTGGGAGATCGACGATTGGGAGTTTGCTGGAGGCGAGGATGATTTTGTTGTCGACCGGATTAATTCCGCCAAACCGAGATTGGTTTTTGGACCGGTGCCGACTTTTGAGGAAACTAAGGAAGCTACTTCTGAACTCAAAGATGCTCTTGATAAGTATTGCTCTCATATTCCCATTTCTTTGAAATTTTTTGTTTGATTATAATAGTTTTATCAGTAGTTGATGATCAAATTGTTGTCGAATTGCATGGTATGAGTAGTATTTTCTGCGTTGGGAGGCGTGAAACTCTAAGTAGTTGTTGCAATTAATGTAGAACCTATGACATATGTAGTATTTTCCCGTTCTAAAATTAGTGAAACACTTCTTTCAAGAAGCGTGAAACTCTAAGTAGTTGTTGCAATTAATATAGAACAGAGGACATATGTAGTATTTTCCCGTTTTAAAATTAGTGAAACACTTCTTTCAAGAAGCGCTCTCGTATAGAAGAGAGAAGTATTTCACTCATTTCAGAATAGAGGAAGTATTTCACTCATTTTAGAATAGAGAAAGTATTTTGTTTTACTGTCACTGTAAGAATGTTGTTTAATTACGTGCATGAAAATGTTTGTTATTTCATTTTTGTGGCTAGGAGAGAATAACTTGTGAATTTGTGTTCCATTGTTATGGCTTTCGATAGTCTTCATGGCCAGCTACTTTTTGTTGTTGCATCTTGCATGTGTTTATTAATTTATGACATAATAAAACAGGAAAGTCTATACTTCTATTTGTGCCATGTGGGACTCACATCTAACAGTGTATTTGTACCAAATGGTCTTCAAATTGGTACCATAAAAAAAGTTATTTTTTTTTCGACTGGTATTATGAACTCTTTTTAGAAAAAAAAAAAATCTATTGGTACTCATATCTCTTCCAAATGGTGGTACGATATGTCGATATTTAGTACCATTCTGTAGCTAAATGGTACCAATAGGAAGAAAGATTGGTACCGAGATATTTGACTGATAGTAGATGCGTATGAGGGCTCTAATGTAAGGGCCTGTTCTCCCCAGCTTATTTTCAGTTCAGTTCCTAAATTATTATCATTACTATTAATTAGTTATAATTTAATTAAGTTTAGTTCAGTTGTTTTATGCCGAAGAGAACAGGCCTTAAATCGTATTGCAGTCCATTTGGGATAAACGAAATTGAATTATTATTCACAGAAAATGTGAGTTTTCAAATGGAGCAGACATTCTGAGTCCTAAAAGTGTTTTAGGAGGGAAGGAAGTCAAAGGAAAGTAGAGTTTTTTATTATTGAATGTTTTAGTCCGAGAACATATGATGAGGGGTATTTTAGTAAATCCACTTTATACGGCCCACCTAATCCTCCTATTTATTTATTGAGAGCACGTCCTCCGTGGAGCTCCTTTTTTTTTGGTGGCTAGAGGTTCAACAAGGATGTTGATGGGTACAATGCCTTGCAGTTTGGTTACAACATTTAACTCATAAAGAGAGTAGTTGTTTTTGGCCCTTTATATCGATTATTTGAAGAAAACGGATTAATAAGTAGATTAAGAGGGACTTATTGAATGAGGAAGCTACATATTATGGGGAAATCTTGCAGAATGTTGTGGTGAGATTGGAAATGTGGAAAAGGGAAGATGCGTAGTTTTTTTTTTGTTGTGCTCTTCATTTCTTATATATTGTTAGCAAGTTAAACAAATTGGTGGAAAGATTACAGAAATAAGCATAATGCAGGACTGGTGACCGATATCTTCTTAGCGTGATAGCAAGTCTATGATAAGAATTATTGTGATGTGAACATGCATCATGGGCTTTGTGATATGAACTGCTGTGATCTGGACATGCATGAGCTTTATGTTGGCATCTAGTTTGAAGCTTTCTATATTATGTTATTGTTATTTTAGCTAGGTTATATTTATATAAAAGGTACTTATCTCCAGGGTGTATCTCTCTTCACCAAAATCTTCTGGAAGTGTGGAGTCATTCTCAGCTCTTCACGAGACCAAAGCTTGCATCACTCATGAGTCACCTGTGCCGAAAAGTGCAATGCAGGCATTTAAGCTGCTCAAAGAAAATTCTGCTGCTCAGGTTTTCATCTTCTTCCATATCTTTCTCTTTTGTGTTCTGCTCATGCCAATTTTTGTTAGCTGGAAGTTGTAGATATAGTTATACATCAATATATTAGTTTGTAAGGATATCATTAAACATCAAGAATTCAAGATCTAACAGACTAATCCAAAGACGTTGTTGCCTGATAGCCACTATGTAATGAAACTAGTTGTTCTAACATTTACTCCTCACTGACAATGAGATTCCGAAAGCTGTTAATGGACGACTGTTTTTGCTTAAGTCTCTTCTGTGGAGGTTGTGAAATTTGAATGGATCTTTTTATACTTCCTCCGTTTCGTTTTAAACGCAACAATTGGAGTGGCACGGACTCCTAGTTGAAATTTCTTAAGAGGTGATTAGAAAAAAGAAGGGGCATGTGATTATATTTAAGTGGAGAGAGAAAGTGGGCCCAAAAAGAAAAAAAGGGAGGGGAAATTCACGGGTGGGGGAGGGAATTGTGCTGGGACCACATGACAATTTGCCACCAAATACAATTTGGCTCCAAATTAAAGTCAGCCGAAAAATTTCATTTGCCACCAAAATTTTAAATTCAAACCTGCTTCACATTTCTTAGATAACCCCATCATATTTAAGAGTTTCAAAAGCCCTTCAACATTTCTCTATCTACTCCTACCACTTCTATACTGTTCACTTGTTAGCAAAAAAATTACAGAGATGATTCACACTTGCACACACTGCACCATAGATCTAAGTTAAATTTACAACATCATTAACTAACATAACAACAATTTTCCCAGCACAAAAAACCCAGCAAAAAAAAACTGCTTCATCGTCTTCGTATGATCAGTCACTATGGATAATGTTGAAGGGGGTAAGGAAGGTTTATGGTTAGCAGAGAGGCTGATGTGGGAACAGCTGCTCCTGCAAGAAGACATTGACAATGAGGAAGATGAGATGGCAGAAGAAGAAAAAAATATTGAAAGGATCATAACAAGTACCAAACCAAATTTGACTCTTACACAAAGGAGGCTCATTGTTGACAACTTACTTGCAATTCAAGTTGATGAGAAACTTTCATGGGGGTTTCAAACAAAGTTAGCAGCACAAGTAGGTGTACACAAATGCACTATTTCAAGAATATACAAAGATGCAATGCAAAAGAGAGAGCAAGGTAATGCAATAGATGTGAGGACAAAGAGGTTTAGGAAATGTGGGAGGAAACCGAGGCAATATTTTGATGAATTTTTGCAATCAGTACCCCTACACCTTAGAACCACAATAAGGTCCTTCGCAGGGGCACTGAAACTTCCTCCTATTACTGTTTATAGGCTGCTGAAAAAGGGTAGGTTAAGGTCACATACTTCAAGTAACCACCCTAGGGTCACAGAGGAACACAAGTTGCCTAGAATGAAGTGGGTGTTGTCCCATCTTCTTCCAGCTACACCAACAACAAATCCAACTTTTGTTGACATGCAAAATGTTATTCGCATAGATGAAAAATGGTTTTACTTGAACCCTGAGATGAGGAGGTTCTATCTCCTACCTTTTGAAGATGACTCTTATAGGTGTTGTCAATCAAGGAGGTATCCACTAAAAATCATGTTTATGGGTGTCATAGGAAGGCCAATGTATGATACCAATGGCATAGAAATACATGATGGCAAATATGGCATTTTCCCTTTTGTAAAATATGTGACAGCAAAGAAAAGAAGCAGAAATAGGGAAGCAGGCACTATTGAAACTAAGACAGTAGATTCAGTCACACAAGAAGTCATCAGGAGAATGATCATTGACAATGTCATACCAGCCATTATCAGCAAATGGTCTTCTCATCTACCAAAGAACTTATTCATCCAACAAGATAATGCATGACCCCATATATCAGATGATGATATGGAATTCAGAGAGGCAACAACAAAGGATGAGTTCAATATTAAGCTGGTCAATCAACCCCCCCAATCCCCTGATCTCAACATGTTGGATTTCAGTATGTTGGATTTGTGTCTTTTTAGAGCTGTGCAATCTATTCAACATCAAGCATTTCCACAGAATTTAGATGAGTTAATCACTAGGGTCCAAGATGCATATGATTTCTATGACACAAAGAAGATTAAATTTACTTGGTTACAACTTTAATATGTCATGACTGAGATTTTAAAGGTGAAGGGAGGTAACAACTATAAGAACCCTCATCATGGCAAGACACATATGGAAATGATTGGAATGCTACCAGATTATGTAGAAGTTGAACAGTCAGTTGTTGATGAAGCAGTTGAGTATTTAAATGCAATATTGGTGCCTGTTTCAGAAAGTATCCAGTACTTACATGAAGAAGTGAGTGTTGATGAAGATTAGATAACATAGCAAAGTCTCGGGGAATTATTTTTTGGCCTTTTGGAATGCAATTATTGATGATCGCTACACATAACCATGCTAGTTAGTGGTAAGTGACACTCATAATGTAAACTTTTGTTTAGAGTTAGTTTTAGGTAGTGCATTGTGATTATTACTTGTGTTTAAGGTTTGGTTATGTGTCTTTTGTGTATATATACTAAGTATAGATGCGGCAGTCATGTAATTTTATATTGCATTGATGTATATGTGAATGGTTAATGTGAATGGTTATTGTGAATGGTTATTGTTATGCACATGTATCTCTCATGTCTCACAACCCTAGTGTAGTTATTTTAGGCACCATTTATGAGATCAGGGAACTAGGGAAAAGACAACCAAGCTTCAATGGTAGACAATGACAAGTAAACCCTCATCATATGACTTATACAATTGCATCAGGGAAAACCAATGTCATCAACACATAACTATGCAATGATTCCTCAACAAGTTAAACATGAAACTTGGAGCTCAATAAACATGAGTTAAATGTCCAGTTGAGTCCCATCATTATTTGTAACATGTATCACATTGACCTCTCACTATTGATCATTGAGATCATCTTATTTAGGACTCATGCAAATCAACCCTTAAACTGCCACTAATTTAACAGAGCCATCAACCACAAACTAAAACTAACCACAATCCAAGTTTAGGGTATTCCAGCAGCCTCATAAGGTAAAATCAGATGCTAATTATTCAAGGGACTCATGCAAATGAAGCCTAATATGGCACTAATTTAACAGAGCCATGAACCACAAACAAAATCAAACCACACTCCAATATTTTTGCAGAGCCAGAGTACACAAGTTTACACAGTCATAAACCACAATAAAAAAAACAAAGCAGCATCCAGCAGCCTCATAAGCTAAATCAGATCCCATATTTTCAGGGGACTCATGGGGATTTAGGAGCACAACATGACATACTATATCAAACCACAAACTAAATCAAACCACAGTCCACAAGTTTACAGAGCCATGAACCACAAACAACAACAAAGCACCATCTAGCAGCCTCAAAACACAAATCAGATCCCATGTTTTGCGGGGACTCAAGGGGATTTATAAGCACAACATCACAAACATTACACAAAAGTACATTTCCACATCAAGGGACTCAAAACCAAAAATTATCAATGAATATAAACTGAAAATCAGAGCATAAATTGAAAGTGAAAAGTTGTGATCAACAAAACCTTAGGAACTCCAATGAGTTCCTCTGCACAGCAAGAGGAAAGAATGTTGATTCGGATCCATCTCTTCATCGTCTTCAAGACAGGGACTCATGGGGATCTCCGGCCCATCGTCCTCAAACCCCACATCTTCCTCCTCATAGACCTTGAAGAGCTTAAGATTCCCATCATCATCTTCAAAAAACATGTCAAATTGCTTACCCCCCTCATCATCAGATTCAACCTCAATAGGCAAGCCCTAATCTACCTCAAACGAAGCCTCAACCTTAATCTTCCCTTTCCCCTTATTCTCATTCGCAACAACCGAAGCCTTCCCTTTACCGTTTTCATATTTCTTTACATCTTGAGCCGGCAAAGCACAAACAATTGGGGGAAAGTTGTTTTTCGTAACCCTTAACTTCTCTCTTTCCTCCTCATCCACAATTTTCGCACCTGTTGCCCTAGATTTAAGAAGGTAAAACCTAGATCTAGTAGGGGGTTTAGGAGACTTACCAAGAGGGGGGTTGAAGTCCAATTTTTTACTCGCCCTTCTAATTTCTTCTGATTTTTCGGCCTTTTCCATGACTATTTTCAAGGCCTTCATCGATTTATCGCTCAAACACTTCGCGGCTTCACCGGAATAGTACATTTTCCATGCGTAAGGGCTGCCATCTTCAATCGAATTTGCCAAATCACGACATATAATCATTTCTTCCATTGATTTTGCATCAAATGCAGCATCAGTGAGAGGTTGCGTGAAATTCATGGTGGTTTTTTGTTGAAGAGAGGGAAGAAGATGAAGAGAGGGAAGAAGATGAAGAGAGAGAAGAAGAACAATTGAAACGGCTGAGGAGTGAGGTTATGAATCGAGGGTTAGGGTTCATATTTTGATGAACAATAAATGAAGAACAGCTCATTTCATCTGTTTTGGGTAGTTAGTAGTTGGGAGTTGTATTGATATTTTGGTGGGAATCATTAAGCTAATGACGATAATCTTATGTTTTTAATCTGTTACTTTAGTCTATATTAATCTTCTTAAATCAGATTTGTTTAGGTTCATTAAGGGTATTCTAGTAATTCACACTAAAAAACTTTTCCAAAAATAGCAAAAAGGGAATTGTTGTATTTAATTTGAAATTGCCGTTTTAGGAAACTGTTGCGTTTAAAATGAAACGGAGGAAGTAATAAAGTTATTGGGCTCTTACAAGAACCAAGCTTGTAATAACGTAAAACAATTAACAGTTGAGTTGGAGACGCAGCTCTAAAAAGCTCTTGATTCTTTATGGCAGTAGCTCAGAGAAATGGTATTAGTGCTCATTAGAATTTGTCAAGCAGACTAATGAAATTGTGTAGAGGAAGTTGCAAGTTTGCATAGCCATAGAGATACTATGTTATAGAGTCAATTCCTATAATTTTTGCAGTAATATAAATTTCTCTTGCTAAATTGCTGTTTCACCTTATGAGTTGCACCTGAATGTCTTCGATTGTCAGGATTTCTTGTGTCCCTGATATGGTTTCTCATACTTTAGTATAGTTTCCGCATATTGGTTTTGTTTTCTCCAACATTGCTGTTATCTTTTGATTTTTTCCTTCAATGCGTGAATGCTTTTATAAGGCTTTAGATGTGAGTTTTTTTTAGCATAATTCTATCATCTACTCTAGTGTTATTTTCAGAAATTGCTAAAAGTCCTTCAACAGGATAATTTGGGCAATGACGAATTGATGACCGCTCTTCTATTATTAATTATTACTTCGATTATAGTTTGTTTGGATAAGAGGAATTTGGGGGAAAAGTGGGAGAAAGAAAAGGGAGAGATTCATTTCCTTTTGCTGAATATAACATGGGGGAACGGAAGGCAACCGAATTTGAATTGATAAATCAAATCTATCCAATGCTGGATACTGTTCCAGTGTTCGGTCCTCCTCCTTTCTCCTTCCCTACCGTTTCTTCCATCATATCCATCCAAACAAAGTGTTTATGTGAGCTGATCATTGGTATCACAATGGTAATATAAACTGGTAATGCATCAGCTAGTTGGAAGTTCTGTACAACCAAGTGAGTTAAGGGTCGTCCTTGTAATGATTGACATGGTTAAGGAAGGACTATAGTACGCTCATGCTTTTATTGCATTAATTCCCGATTTTTTATTGCTATGAATTTGCGATACATTAAAAACCTATGCTAGAACATTTTAATATAAGAAAGTGCCAATATGCTCTTGCACTTGACATTTGGATTTTGGATGAATATTTATGTGTGTGAGAGTTGCTCTCTTACAACTTTTACTAAACTTGCAATGCAATATTTTTCTTTTACTTCCTGTTCTTGGCAGACTGTAGTTGCTTCAATTGCCTGTGATCCTAATGTGTGGAATGCTGTGATGCAAAACCCTACTCTGATGGAGTTTCTCGATTCAGAGAAAAAATGTAAGAACCCTTCTAGACCCGTTGCTTATTTTCAAATTGGAGGTTATTCCCTCCGCTTTTTCTCCTCAGTATCTAATCTGGACTTTGAAGAATTCTAATCTTGAAGTTTCATTGTTAACAGCTACTGTTTTCAAGAGCCCTGAATTTGAGAATCAAGAGTCTCCAAAGAGTGAAGTAGATTCTACTGATTCCAATGATCCTGAACGTCTTCATGGTTTGATGGCTATGCTGGAAAATGTTAAACTTTCTGTGGTGGACATAGTTCAAAACTTGACTAATTTGGTCCAGAGCTGGTTTGCCTCCCCGGGGCTGGACAAAAGATCCGAAGCTACTGATGGTAGCTCCAGAAGTATCTTTGCTGGTGGATCATTTATGGCACTAGCCATGATGGTGGTCATGGTGGTGGTGATGAAGCGAGCTTAGACCTTAAGTCCCTTGGTTGTCTAATTTGTCGATACTTCAATGTTTCATCATGTTGATGAAGTATATTAGGTTCCATTTTATCCGTTTGTGGTATATGTAAGTACATTTCTCTTCTTGGTATGGCTTTTGAGAAACGAAGACGGTTTTGTACAGTGAAGTTTATCCAAAATAAATGGATAACTGAAATGAGAATTGGTGGTAATACTTTCTCTGCTCAGCCATAGGTGTCAAGGTATATACACACTTATGTTTTCATTATTTTGGTTTGGGTTGGTCGGAATGTTGTAACGTGGGAAGCTCCGCCCACTATTGGTCCTGCTACCGTCTACAAAACATTGGTGGTGACAGCAACGATAAATTTTGGTAGTCGAAGAATTGAAAATCATCACGATTTTCACTTCGAAATGCTTTAATCTATCTACTTTCTGAAACTTTTTTTCTTCTGATTTTCAACTAATTTGTACATTCTGGAGAGTACTTTAGCATGGATTTTCAGAATTCATCGTTCTTGGGTTATGGAGGATTAGAAGTTCGGAAATAAAATCGGGTGCTTCAATAGGATGAGCGTATGAGAGGCAAAATCAGATTGTGTAATTGAGTTAGGGGTGCTTATTATAATTTCTTCAATTAAGGGTGGTCTTGAAAATACCCCCTCACTTACATTACACAATCCTTTTGAAAAGAAAAATCATTCCCTTTAATACTTACGTGTCATGGGGTTACTTCTCAAGGTGGGGAATGAATCTATGGAGAGTAGTTTGGTAATGAAAATTCAAGCTCCACGTATATTGATGGAATACACCGTAAATCTAGTTTGGGTTTTGTTTACACTCCATGACTTGAGAAATAATTACTATCCGAAAAGAGGAAAAAACGGAGTCTTTGTCTAAAGGAATGCGGTGAGAAAGGGCAGATGTGTAGAACCTCTCAACGAGATAATGCTTTTCTAAAGGTGTCTTTTTGTTAAAATTGTATGCATAATGCACCAATGACAGATCCAGTATTTACAAATAAGTATAAATAGCTTGTGAGAGGGAGATTCTCTTGTGTTTATCGCCAGTTATAAATTATGTCTTTATTGTATTTGCAGGGCTTCTGTCTATAGCAAATGCCGGTAACAACACCAATAGTTCTCAGTTTTTCATCACAATCGTAACAACCAACTGGTGACAAAATTTTGTATACAAAAAGGATAAACTTCTTGTTGGAATAAAATAAAATTATGTTTACCTGTTTCACAAACCAAAGGTAAATAGGTAACTATGTTTTATTTTCATCGAAACGAAATATAAGCTACTTTATCTACCTTATTAAACTCATACCCCCATCAATATTCTTGTTGAAATGTGTAGCTTATGCTAATGAAACTCCTGCTTAGTGCTTACTGCTGTTATTGGTAATGAGATGTACAACTAATGAAGTGAGGCTGATTTATTGGACTAATGTATGAACTGCAGGTTGGATGGCAAGTATTAGTGGAACTTTATGGGTAAATTTGTAAATATTGAGTACACATTATTTTTATTATAAATAGAGTGTCAGGGTAACCGGTCATTTATTATTCACATGATATCAAGAGTTTGACTTTTCTTCCAAAAATTCCCTAGCCCTAGCCGACTTTTTCTATGTCAAAGTCTTGTGTCAGGGCTCCCTTTGAGTGTAAGCCGTCATTTATTATTCACAACAAGCACGTTGTATCTGGCAAGGTACTTTCCGGAATGGATGTCGTTTACAAGATGGAAGCCAAGGAAAGGCAAAATTATACCCCTAAAAGCAAGGTTGCTATTGCTGACTGTAAATGAGTATTATTGTATTAGCCTTATTTAACATGTGACTTGCACATGTTTACTTATACCTAGGTGTCATGTTCTCTCTTGGATCATGTGTGTATCAACCTACGGATTGTGACTCATGCTATTTGTCTCCTAGTATATAAAGGAGCTAAGGCTTAGTTTGTAAGGTATTCACAAAATACTCAAATATGAACTGTAGGAGCCGCCACTTGAGCTACCTACCTTGTCCTATATTCATCTGCTTCTATGCATGAATGTCACAACAGATTTCCACAACACTCATCTAAAATGTTTACATGGTATCAGAGCTGTGAAAGGTATGTGAAAATTTTGCTAAAGTTGTAACTTTCATAATGAAGAAATTATTCCAGTCAGTTAGCTTAGTCTGTAGCTGTGCGTTCTGAGTTAACAGTAGAAAGTTTTTCTTCAAAAGCTTAAATCTTTATCATCTAAGCTGTAAAATCTTCATGTTTAGCATCATGACTGAAAAAGATTCATCTAAAACGACTATTGAGACCAATAGTCCTCTGTATCTTCATCCCTCTGATGGACCAAACACCTTGAAGGTGGACTGTCTGTTGACAGGAGCAACAGATTATAGACCATGGAAGAGATCCATGGAGATATCTTTTGCAACTAAGAGAAAACTAGGGTTTGTTACTGTAGCTTTGACAAAGTGTAGTACAGATTATGTCCTAAAAGAGGCTTGGGAAGCTTGTAACAACATGGTTACAGCTTGGCTTCTCAATAACATGAGTGAATCTATAAGAAAGTCAGTGATGTACATGAAATCCTCAAAGGATATATGGATGAGCTTAAAACACAGGTTCACTGTAAGCAATGGAAGTAGAAAATATATGCTGAACAAGCACACTTATGAAGTGAAAAAAAATGGGAGACCAGTGTTTGAGTACTATACAGATTTGAGGGTTCTTTGGGAAGAAATAGAGTCAATGAATGACTACCCTGCCATCACGAGTGTGACATCTAAAATCACAACATATATTGAGGCCATCAAAAAAAAGAAGAGCAGAAACTTTTTCAGTTTCTTAATGGTCTAGACCTTGCTTATGGACCCTTAAGAAGTCATATCTTGCTTATGACTACTCTACCTACTGTAGAAGGTGTTGTGTCTATGGTACAATAAGAAGAGTCACAAAATGAAGCCATAGGAAAAGAAAAGGAAGAAAAATGCGAGCATAGCTCTTTATAGCAAGAATGATAGTAAGCCATTTTGCACTGTATACAAGAAGAGTAATCATACTACTGAGAAATGCTGGTTCAAGATAGGTTTCCTTGTAAATCACAACAAATCCAAGCAAGGTGGCAGGAACTTTGACAATACTCAAGAAAGCAAGAGTAGTTATGGCAAAGGGAAGAGCCAAGGGTACCAAGGAGGTCAAAATTTCAGGAAGAAAAGTGGGTAAATGCTCAAATGAGTGGTGGAAACAATGAACTGGCAACTGCAATAGCTCAACAACTTCAAGAAATGATGAAGTTGAGTGCTGGTTCAAGCAACACCGCAACTAAACAGAAAGGTGATGATACTGATGAAGAGCTAGAAAATCAGTTTGCAGGTATGATATCTTGCCATTTTGTCAAAAACTTGAGTGATGCTTGGATCATAGATTCAGGGGCATTAGATCATATGATAGCAAATCTAGAGGATTTGCATAATGTGAGACAACTTATACACAGACCCAAAATAAATCTTAATGGTGGCATTGCTTATGTGACTCATATAGGAAATGTTTTACTTAAAAATGGAATTGAACTGAGAGAATTACTATTTGCGCCTGAGTTCAAACAGAACTTGTTATCTGTACCAAAATTATGTGAAAGTGACAATTGTTCTGTGATGTTTCATAAAAATTAGTGTGCTCTGCAGGATTGCACAACAAAGAGAATTAAAGACATAGGGACCGCCACTGGAGGACTCTACTACCTACCAAACCATTCACCAGTCAAGACTCAAGACCTTGTCTCAAACACACCACAAATCAAGAAAAACCTAGAAGACCTAAGGCATATATCAGCCAATGTAGTGAATTAAATGTAACTCACAGTGGTGAGAAACTCTTTTGTGATGTATCTAACGTTGATCATATGACAAGCTATGTACTGAATTGAAAATTTGCAATGCAAAAATGGTTGATTATTCTACTTGGCATGTTAGACTTGGGCATGCTCCCACAAGCAAACTTCAATATATACCTTGCTTGAAAGAACACCTAAAACAGTCTAAATAAGAGACTTGTCTCTCATGTCCCATGGCAAAAGTCACAAAACAACCCTTTCCCTTGAGTAAAACTTCAGTGGCAGGACCTTTTGACTTGGATTTACATTGATATATGGGGACCATATAGGGTTCCTTATCAAGAAAAATATAGATTCTTTCTTATAATAGTAGATGATTACACAAGAGCTACTTGGGTACATCTATTGAAGCACAAGTCTGATTCTCTTGTCACTATTAAAAACTTTTGTGTATATGCAAAGACTCAATTTGATAAACAGGTGAAGATCATTAGATCTGATAATGCCTTGGAGTTCAAGGATCAAGGATGTGTGTCATTTTTCACAGAACAAGGCATAGTCCATCAGACAAGCTGTGTGGATAGACCACAACAGAATGGTGTGGTGGAAAGAAAATATAGGCATCTACTTGAAATAAGTAGAGCCTTGAGGTTTGGAGCAAAATTGACTTTGGCTTACTGGGGTGATTGTGTTGTGACAGCAGCACACATCATTATAAGACTTCCCTCATATGTGCTTAAGCATAAAACACCTTATGAGATGATGTTCAAGAAAGAACATGATTACTCTCACTTGAAATGTTTTGGATGTTTTTGCTATGGCATACAATCCATAAAGAAAGAAGGATAAGTTTGCTATAAAGGTTGTTCCATGTCTGTTCCTAGGCTACCATGGAACACAAAAAGGCTATAAGATGGAAAATCTCATCACGAAACAACAGTTTGTGTCTAGAGATGTGCAGTTTTATGAGCATATTTTCCCTATGCAAAGTACTCAATCTCACACATTTATGAACCCTTTACCATTCAACCTTCCTTACCATACTCTCTGTGACTCAGACCAAGATGAAACAAATCCAAACTCCATAAATATCAACCCTGAAATCCTCACTAATGAACCTTTACCTCACACATCTCCTCAACCTTCTTCTATCATACCAGCACCTGAATCAACACCTACATCTTCACCTACAAATACAGAACAACCTACCACCTTAATGCAATAAAGAAAATCCTCTAGAACTTCAAAACCACCAGCCTGGCTAAATGATTTTGTTACTGTTGCTCACAAAACAAACACAAGTAATCAGGCTGAAGAAGCTGCCCCAGTTGTTACAGTTAGTGTTGGTGAACACTTTGCTAATATGGTAAATAAAATTGTTGAAACAGAAGAGCCTAGGACATACTATGAAGCTGCAACACAACCTGGGTGGGTAGAAGCAATGGAGAAAGAGCTTGAAGCTCTTGAGAAAAATGAAACCTGGGAGATTACTAAGCTTCCTCCTGGTAGGAAGGCTATTGGATGTAGGTGGGTGTACAAAATAAAATACAAAGCTGATGGTACTGTAGAGAGGAAGAAAGTCAGGTTTGTCATACAAGGATGTAATCAAAAGAAGGGAGTTGAATACACACAAACATATGCTCCTGTAGCCAAAATGAGCACAATTAGAGCTCATTTGGCTGTTGCAGCAATGAACAAGTGGCACACTTGTCTAATGGATGTGTAAAATGCCTTTTTGCATGGAGATTTGAAAGAAGAAATCTATATGCACATTCCACTTGGTTACAATGTCCTTGAGAGTTGTTCAAGACAGAGGGAGCAAGAAATTTCAGTGTGTAAACTAAAGAAGGCACTGTATGGGCTAAAATAGGCCCCTAGACAGTGGTTTGCTAAGCTTTCAAGTGCATTAATTTCATTTGGGTTTGTGCAATCTCATGCAGATCATTCTTTGTTCATTCAAGAGAAAAATGACAATTTCACAGCCATCTTAATTTATGTGGATGACTTGATTATCACTGGGAATAGCAGTCATGAAATCAAGCAACTTAAGCACTTGCTGAGCTCCACTTTTCATATGAAAGATCTTGGTAACTTAAGCTATTTTCTAGGTATGGAGTTTACTACATCCTCTCAAGGTATCTTCATATCACAAAGGAAGTATGTTATTGATCTCTTGAAAGAATATGGAGTTGACAAGCATAAATCTCTCAGACTTCCCTTGGATACTCATCTGAAAATGGAACCTCAAAAAGGTACCCCTAGATTGGTAGGCCAGCTGATCTATCTGACCATATCCAGGCCAGATATTACATTTTCTATTCAGTTGCTTAGTCAATTCATGCAAGCACCTACCTCAGTTCACATGCAAGCAGCAAGAATAGTCCTTAGATACATCAAACAAGCTCCTGCTCAAGGCACTCTCCTAGCTAGTAATACATCAATCAAGTTAACTGCTTACTGTGACTCAGATTGGGCCTCATGTTCTTACTCTAGAAGATCTACAACATGCTATTGTATTCTACTAGGCACCTCACCCATTTCATGGAAGAACAAGAAGCAAAGTGTTGTGGCAAGGTCCTCAGCAGAAGCTGAATATAGAGCCATCACTAGTAGAATAATTGCTTATTGCTGCGGTGATATTACTGCGGTTTTACCCATACACAGCAATATATCACATAAAAAGAAAAGATAAAATATAAAATAACCATATTGCTGCGGTTTCGGTCGAAAACCGCAAAGAATATGGTTTCAACGAAAAAAAGTTGACTATTTGACCGGATATATTCTTTGCGGTTTCGGCAAGAACCGCAAAGAATATATTAAACTAATATTAAAAAAATAATATTTGAACCTATTGCTGCGGTTCTTATATAAAACCGCAGCAATAGACTTTTAAAATTAAAAATAAAAGGAGCCCAGCTAGGGTTGGCACGCGTCACTACTCCTTCCTCATTTCACCAGCCGTTTTCACTCCTTCCCTCATTTCACTCCTTTCTCTCTCCTCCTTCATCTTCTTCAGATGATTCGAATTCTCTTTCGTTTGCTTTATTCTCTAATTGCTGATATTTGTTAATCGCTCACAGTTAAGAAAACTGCATCAAAAACTACATCTTTTGGCTTCGAATTTGCTAGATCTCTGTTTCACTTTTTTTTTTAAGAATTTGTGATTCGAATTTTGCTCCTCACTCACTTCACTCTTCCTTTCTCTCTCCTCCTCTCTCAAAATCATTAACTGAAGTTTACCTTCCTTTGATGATACAATCATCTGCTCTGGTTCAACCTTCATAACATCATCACTGACATTCGACTCTTTGGATTTCCTCTCTCCTCCTTCTTAACCACCACCGGCGGGTTGGCTTTCGGCGTCGAATTCTTCGACTTTGGCTGAAACAAGGTTTTGCGCGAGCTTGCCTTCGCCGTAGATCGTGCGCGCGAAGGAGATCCATTTGAAGGTGTAGAATCAGATACCGATTTCGAGCTTGCCTTCCTCCATGAAATCGAGTGAGTTGGATGATAATTTTGGTGGTTTGGGTTCCCACTGAAATTGAAGTCTTGTTGTGTTATTTTTTTGAATTTTCAGTTTCTAATTCAAAAAACCAGCTTGGTTGGCAATTTGGCATTCAATTTGGCAATTTTCAGTCCAGATCTGATTATAGTTTGTTAATAGGAAATAAGAACAAACGAAAACACATTTTTATTTTGTTTTTTCATCTGATTTTCGCAATAGTTTTTATTTTCGTGATTGTTTGTTAATCTCCAAATTAATCTCTTAGTCGCCACCATCTCCGACGGTTCTCTCAAACTCTACGACCTCAAAATCCATCTCTCTCTCTCCGAACACACCCGCGAAGTCCACTCCGTCGACTGGTACCCCGGCCCACTCGTCGCGACTCCTTCATTTCCGGGTCGCAACTCCTTCATTTCCGACTCCGAGCATGAGGTGTTGAGTTGTGATTGGATTGATTGCTACTGGGTCGGTTGATAAGAATGTTAGGAGTTTTAGAGCTCCCCTGGCGGTTTTGGCTGGACATGGGTATGCTGGGTCGGCTAATTTTACTCATATTTTTAGGCTTATATTTTGTATAATGGTGTGCAATGATGATGATGATTCTTTTTGTATGTATTGTAATTGGAATTTGACAAATTCATAGGAAATAAAATTCTTTTGCATCTTGGTTTGTATGTAACAATTTGGTAGTCTTTGAATTCTTGTACTATTGTATTCTTTTGAGATTTGAGATATATGAAATCTTTTGCATTTGAGATTATATGAAATTTTTTCTTTCTCATTCTCCGATGCGATTTTGAATCTGTAATTTAGGTTTATGGTGAATTAAATTAATTTGTATTTTTTTTTTTAAAAAAAAACAAACTATTGCTGCTGTTGTTTGGTAAAAACAGCAGCAATAGACTCACCTATTGCTGCTGTTTTTACCAACAACAGCAGCAATAGGTTACTTTTCAATTATTTTTTTTGTTATTTACACTACCTATTGCTGCGGTTTTAGGTGAAAACCGCAGCAATAGGTTGCTATATTGCTGCGGTTAAAAACCGCAGCAATAGGTAATTACCTATTGCTGCGCCCTTAATTGCTGCGCGGCCAAAACCGCAGCAATAGGCCACTTAATGACCGCAGCAATAAGCAATTATTCTACTAGTGCATGGCTCTTACAACATGTGAAGTGACTTGGCTTATGTCACTACTTAAAGACCTTGGCTTGAAGAAGATGAATGCAGCTGCACTTAAGTGTAACCAAGCAGCTCTCCCAATTGCTACCAATCATGTGTATCATGAAAGAACCAAGCACATTGAAGTGGACTGTCACTTCAACAGAGAGAAGGTAAACCAAGGAATCATCTAGACATCCTATGTTCCTTCTAAAGATCAACTAGCAGATGTTCTCACCAAGACTTTACCAGTCTATCAGCATCAAAAGCTTCTCAGCAAGATGGGAGTGCTGAATACACCTCATTCACATCTTGAGAGGGAGTGTAAATGAGTATTATAGTATTAGCCTTATTTAACATGTGACTTGCACATGCTTACTTATACCTAGGTGTCATGTTCTCTCTTGGATCATGTGTGTATCAACCTAGGGATTGTGACTCATACTATTTGTCTCATAGTATATAAAGGAGCTAAGGCTTGGTTTGTAAGGTATTCACAAAATACTCATATATGAACTGTAGTAGCCCTCACTTGAGCTACCTACCTTGTCCTATATTCATCTGCTTCTATGCATAATGTCACAACAAATTTCCACAACTCTCATCTAAAATGTTTACACTGACAGTGGAGAACTTCCTATTTAATCTCACATCAAAATACGAGTGATATCACCATATTCTTTCCCTGAAAAGAGATGAACTAGGAATAAACACAATCCAATACTTGTGGAATGTGAAGACTGCGCTATAATTTTTTTAAAAATCTTTGAGACCTTTCTTGGAAACTTTCTTGGGTCATATACTCATATTGCCTAATTCTCATCTTTATCACTTTATGTAACCTAGACGAGGAAGATCAAAGTTAAAGATAATTAATCTTCTTCAGTAATTCTCCTTTTCATCTCTAAAGGTACAATATACACTTTTGCAATACATAGCTCTATGTACTACCACCACATAATGTCAGTATTCAGAGGATCAAGGTTGGCCTAGTGGTTGTGAAACTCTCCTTCCACCCATGTGAGGCTGTGACAGGGGTTCGATTCTCACCCCTTGTAAGAAGGATCCCTAATTTCTCCCCCTTCTTGCAAGGGAATTCTCCTTACCAAATCAAAAACAAAAACATAATGTCAGTATTTATTTTCTCTTAATTGGGCTCACTTAACTTGTATGTCCTCTGTTTCAAAATACTTGACACGACTTGACTTTTCCACTATTCACACTCTCCTTTGATTGTGTTTTGTGATTTCTCTCGACAAATACTTTCAAAATATCAACTTTTTTATAATTTTTACTCATAGGGAATTAGAGTTATTAATGGTTAAAAATATGCATTGGCAAGTGTGCTGAAAGATAAAAGTATTTTGAAACAGATGAAGTATAAATAAAAAATTGAGGTCATGAGTTGTGAGTGAGGGATGGAGAAAATCCATTGGCATGTTCACCTTTGATTAATGATTCCTTGACCTATTGGCAACTAAAAAAATTAATTTCGGGGGACCAAAGGAAAAGTTCCAAATGATTAGGAGGGGCTTTTTAAATATTTTTACCTATATTTGAAAAAATATAGCAAATTTTACCTTAATATTTCCAAAAAAAAATTAAAGTTGGGAAGTGCCGAGGCGACCGCCTGCACCTCTGATGTTCCGCCACTGCCTATTGGTGAACACTAAATTAATAAATCACACTATTAATCATGGACCATATTCAAACTTAGAATCCGGACTTCATGTTGGAACTTTATGGTTGTATGTCTCCCTATTGTGAACTTTTTATGTGCTAAACTCTATGCTAGTTTAATTCCTAGTCCATGTTTTAAGTTTTTGCCCATACTAGTCTCATGCATGTTAGGATTTCAAGTCATTAGAGTCCGATACTATAGAGGATAATCTAAATTCTAGGGTTTGCATCTATAACATTCTAGAACTTGGACCACTTAGAAAGTTTTGATATTGTATGTCACCATTACCAAATAAGAAAATGTAGCTAGTAAATAAGAACATCCATTCATAGAAAAAATGTAGTAAGAGAAGAAGAATATTGAAGATAGTAAAATTCTCTGATTTTAAATAGCTCTATTTTGAATTGTGCACTTACCAGTGCACAATTTTGGCTATTCATATATCTGATAATCCATTACTAAAAAACTAAGAAATATTGATATTTTGAAAATATATGTCGAGACAAAATCAACATTTTATATCCGAACATAGTAACATTTGATTTTATACAAATGTAAAAAAGAATATGGTCAAATTAAAGTAGAGTCAATTAATAATATAAAAGTCAAAATAAAGCATTTTTTTAGGGGAATAAAGCATCTATATAAAACAGTAAGAGTATACAATAATACAAACAATCAAAATATGACACCAACAAATCGAAAGTTCAATCTGTTGCCATTAAAAAAAACCGAAAGAAATATCATTTTCCATAACAGTTAGTTTAGAGAAGAACGACTTGTTTGTGGAGTGTCAGTGAAGCGAAAATAATGTCTACATTGGTACTATTTAAAAAAGGTAATAAGATTGGTAGCAAGTCATAATTGGCAAAGAAGACAACATATGAAACAACTGGGGAAACTGCATGGCTTATGTCTTAATTGTTAAAGACAAACAGCTCCTTATTGCCAGCTCAAATTGATGTCCAGCTATTAACGAAAGTGGAAAGAGAGAGAAACACGACATAAGCTATGATTCTTTACCATTTTGTTTCGCAAACAAAGTCATGACTAATCACTTACTCCGCAAATTACACTATAATCTTCAATTAAATTTGTCCTTAACCTAAAGATCCTTCTTTTTTACTGTATTAGTTAATGGCTGAATGTTTATTGTCTTTTCGGATTTGTAAAGTGTGGACTGACGAAAGAATACAGATGCATTAAATTAGCAAAACTTTTGGACAAAATGACTAAATTTACAAGAAATATTAAAAAAAATAATAAAGAAAGTGAATATTTTAGGTTCTGTTTGGTAGATTTTTCTCTCTTAAATGAAGAGAAATAGTCGTAAGAAAAAACAAATTAGGGGTGTTAAAAAAAACCCGACCAGCAAAACCCGGCCCGCTGACCCGCTTCAAAAAACCGGGTAATAGGCTGGATTTTTCATTTTTCACGGGTCGGGTACCCCCGACGGAAAAAGCTGTTAGACGGGTCGGGTAATGGGCCGGTTTTATATTGAAGCGGGTACCCGATACTCAGAATTTATTGTTTTTTTAATAAAAAAAAGCTGGCTTTCTCAAAGAATGGAAATAGGCTGGGGTTTTCTTTTGCTTTGCGCGTGTAGTAGGTGCCATTGATGTACTTAAATCAGCAAATTGTCACAGTATTCACACACAAATAATCTTCGCAAGCACATAATGGAGAAACACAAGTCACAGTGTCACACATAATTCAAGAAGGTCAAGACTCACGTTCGTGCCGGAGTAGTAAGCAAAGCAGCAGTCTTTAGGTATGCTGTTAAAAGAAAACTTGAATTGAATCCAAGTAATAGATGACCCAGATAAGTATATAATTCCCACATGTTCACAAATGTCCACCATCAGTTCAGTTGTTGTGAAATATTTTGATTAACAATAATTCCAAGAATTTGAATGGGTGGCAAAAATCCTTGAGTCATTGTGTGAGCAATTTAAGGTGCATATATTAAGGCTATGTTTAGTTCACCTAATTTTTACTTATTTCAGATCAGATCAGATCAGATCAGAAAAAATAAGTTATGATCAGATCAGATCAGAAAAAATAGGTTCAGATCAGATCAGATAAATTCAGATCATGCTTATATTTAAAAATTTATTGTTATTGTTATTATTATTGTTGTTATTATTGTTATTGGTATGATAATTATTATGATTATTAGTAGTCCCTCTGTTTTTTATCTTTCTCACTTGGAATCTTGACATTATTCATACTTGGAGAGAATCTTCTCAATTTTTTTCAATTTATAAGAAAATATATATTCATGTAGGGTCTTGTTTGATTCGTCTCAAAAAATACTTTATTAATATTTAATGGTTATAATTTTGACCAATATATAATAAAAGATATTTAATTTTAAAGAATTGCATTGGAAAACGTACACAAGAAAGTGAGAATAATAGAGTATTACTTTTTTTTTTTTGTTCAGGAAAGATAATTGGTCCGAAGACCAACCCCGCTTGAGCTTCTTAGCTGCACACACAAATTATCGTTAATTTGGGTAGTGGGGATTTATACCCACAAGCAAACATTTTTATACAAACTCCCCAAATTGGGGAGTGATGAGAGTCGAACGCCCGACCTCGCGGTTGGGAGGTGGGAGCACCAACCATTGGGCTCCCACGAGGACCTCAATAATAGAGTATTACTAATGCTATTAAGATTATTATTATTATTATTATTATTATTATTATTATTATTATTATTATTATTATTATTATTATAATATAAGTGAAGGAGGGAGGAAGATGGTGTCCCCTTACAAAAAGTCTGATATACCCTTAATGAATTTAGATTGTCATATATATTAAATAATATTTTCTTCTTCCTACTTGCCATATACTCCCTCTGTTTTTTTATCCTTCTCACTTTCCTATGCGCGTTTTCCAATGCACATATTTGAACTTAAATATCGTTCATTATATATTTGTAAAAAAACGATTGAATATTAATAAAGTACTAATTTAGACGAATCAAACAAGACCCCACATGACTATATTTTTTCTTATAAATTGAAAAAATTGAGAAGATTCTCTCTAAGTATGAATGGTGTCAAGATTTCATGTGAGAAAGATAAAAAAACCAGATGGAGTACAAGTTAACAATGGAATTGAATTTGAAATTTCAATTAAATATTAAACTAAGGAGAATGATTTCCTCTTCATATATATGTGATAAGTGCATATTATAACATCATTTAGTTGCATATTAGGGTGCATTTTCATGTAGTATTAAAGCATTTACTTGCATTTATGCATATTTAGGTCCATTTGCGTAAGCTACGATGCTTTCACGGGTTGTTTGGTCTTTTGATGTAATCTCAGGTACTTTGGACTCCTATTTGAGGACATGATGATTTAGGCACGTAGATGACCTTCAAAACGATATATCACGTGCCCAAAACGGATTGAAAGTGAAGAAGATACACATGACTTTGTGTACTTGTGCGAAATATGACACCTCTTCACCATTTCACTCGTAACTTTTGACTCAAGAATGATAATGAGGTAATTCCAACTGGGTTGGAAACTAGACTTCAAGATCTTTCCAACGATATATTGCATGTGTGAAACAAAGCTCTGGATCAAAAGTTATAGATGTTCAAAGTTGAGCTGAAGCCACTGTCTCGACCGCACGCCCGTGCGGAAATCTGCTCGGCCGTGCAACCTGCAATCAAAAGTCACTGAAACTTCTGCCTCGCTCGCACGACCGAGCGAGATTTCGCTCGACCGTGCATGACCCTGCACGCCCGTGCAATATGTTGCTTGCCCGTGCAACCTGCTGTAATGTCGTCTCTTCCGTGTGACCTAACTTATGTCGGTTTATGTTAATCTTAGCATATAAATAGGACTTTAACCCTTATTTTCGAGGGGAGTTTTGGAGTTGGTAATTATATCATCATTATTAGTTTATACTTAGGGTTTTTAGAGAGAGAAGTTAGAGAGAGAAACTTGTAGATCTCCATTCTTCTACAAGACTCCACCTTCCTTCCATTAATTCAAGTATCTCTTTTCTTCTTCTTTTCTCCTTGTTTTATATTATGATGTTTTATTATTCTTCTCTATTTTCTTTATTTATTTCAATTATGCTTATATAGTTTTGTAATCTATGGTTAAGTTGAACCCTAGTGTGAATTAATTCATGATTATTTCTTTAAATTCCCAAACTAATTGTTGAATTGTTCTTGCTTAATTGATTGTGCATATTCCAATACTAGATTAGGGATAACTAGTATTGTTATGATTCCTTTGTCTTGATCACAACGGAAGTTGTGTTTTGACGGATTTGAATATTTCAATTAAGAACATGAAGTTCTCCACGGGAGTAGGTAGAATGGATTGTTAGGAAGTTAGAGTGCCGCATTTAATGTCTTTAATTTGCATGATTCCACGGGAGTAGGCTTGAGTGCATATTAGAGAAGCCATAGATATTCGGGAGAGGTTTATGGTATTTTATAGGGTGTACTTTTCCTTGTGAGCATTTAATTGACTAGTTTGGGGTAGAAATTATTGTTGTATTAATTCATGCTAGTGGGGATACTTAACTATAGAGTCTTTTATTTATAGATTGATTAGTATAGTTTATTCCACCATTATTCTTGATATTAAATCTCCTTTAGTCTTAGCATTACTTAAGGGCTAATCATAGAACAACTTTCTCTCTGTGGGATCGACTCTGACTTACCCTACTACATAGTTAGGAGGATTAGTTAGGTTATTTATTTTTGTTAGGTGCACGACACGCCTATCAATATGTGTGAAAAATTCTGATAAAAAATTAAATTGACAATATAACTTGATTGTAACAATTAGAAGAAAAAATAAAAACTTGAATTTCATATTAATAATTATAATGATAATATTTTAAAACCTAAATGTTGATTATTGTTCGGTAATCTCTATTATATAAATCAAACTCTTCCACTTTATTGATACTCAACGATTGAACCTGATACACAAATTCTACCACTTTATTTGATCACAAGCTTTAAACTGCTTTACATTTCCTTCTCTCAATACTATATTTAAATAATGATGAACAAATAACTAAAAAAACCATCGAAACATTGATTTAAGAAAAACATATTAAAAATAATTATAAATGTCTGTTCGAATCAAATTTTTTGTAACACTGATGAATAACTAATTGAGAAGAAAACGTTAAAATTACGCACACGCATAGCGTACAAAAAATGCTAGTTAGTACGGAGAGATGAGTGACGATAATTAAAGCTTTCAAGCATGTCTTCTGGTGGGGGGCCATTACGAAATTCAGACATGTGATATTTTATATAAAACATGAGTACCATGGGATAACATAATGGTTTTGACATCACCTTAAAATTCCCCGGCCTACAAGGGATTTCAACTTACCTTTACAAACAAAGTATATATAGAATATGTCAACGATATAAGAAGAACATTTAACAATTTTGTTCAAGATCATATGATTATATATAGTTTATAGGTTTATTTATAATAAAAAAGAACAATTGATTGACATAACAAAGGACATGTTGTTAG
Source organism: Beta corolliflora (assembly GCA_947648045.1). NCBI lineage: Eukaryota > Viridiplantae > Streptophyta > Magnoliopsida > Caryophyllales > Amaranthaceae > Beta > Beta corolliflora. The sequence continues at coordinate 8,096,042 of CANSZD010002913.1, forward strand.
TTAAATCTGAACAAGCCATCAATATAAAATTAAAATAACATTCATCTCTTATTTTTAGAATGTGTTCTTTTAATAGAGTTTGTATGCTCTCTCAATATATATATTTATTATTTATTATCATTATATGTTCTTTTCATTATTAACTAAGTTCTTATTATAAATTGGGTATTTTTAATGCAAATAAAGTGTGGGCCAAAAGGATGTAAGAAAACTAATACTTCATCCGTTTCTAAATAAGTGCAACATAGAGAAACGGCACACAGACCAATGCACCTAGAGAGAGAAAGTTGGGGACCACAATTAGAAGAGATATTAGGCAACTTAATTAAACTAAGCACCTACACTAACTACCCACCAACTTAATTTACCCAAGACATTCCACCTGCCATCCACCACAGGCACAACAGTGCCACCACCAACCGCCGCCGTCACCACCGAAAATTCTCTTTCCCTCTCCCCCAACCCTGCCCATTAGAAAACACCCCATTTTCCTTCCCCCACCCTAAAAACCAAAACCCTCCCTTTGAAACTACCCCCCAAACCACCGTTTCCACCTCTGCAAGCATCAACCACCACCACCACCGGCATCTTTTGTCTCTCCCCACCACCACCATCGCATCAACTTACCACCTCCACCATCGCAGCAACATAAACCCTTCGAAAAAGAAGATACAACCACAAAATTTATTAACCACCACCGCCGAAAAATCGAAATTTGTTGTACCATTGTAGAAATTTCGAAAGCCATATAAGGAATTAGAAAAAATTGCGTCCAGATCCACGAACACGAAGACCAAGAGGAAGTGGAGGGGAAGAGAGAGAAATAAGGGCAGCAAATTTTCTCCTCATCTTCACTCTTCATCAGTGCTAGATCTGGAGAAAGGTGAGAGGAGGAATTGGAGGAAAAGGATAGGAGGGGAGAGAAGGAGAGGTGGTGGTGTCGGCTGGTGGTGGTATTGGGATAGTGGCGGTGTCGGGTTGGTGATGCTCGACGTGGTGTGAGGTTGGTACTGGTGTCTGGTGGTGTTGGGTTGCTGCGTTGAGTTGAGAAGAGGGGTGGGTTGGGTGAGTTAAGTTGAGGAGAGAGAGAGGGGATTGGGTGGGGTTGAGAGTGGGGTGGTTGAGATGAGTGGGGGTTGATTAATTAGTTTTGTTTAGGATGGTAGATGATAAGTTAATCAAGTTATTGGGAGAATTAAGTAATGGCATTTGTGTAAATAAAAAGAAGAAAACTTTCCATTTTGAGCTATGTTGCACTTATTATGACATTTCCTAAAATGGGAAATGTTGCACTTATTTAGAAACGGAGGAAGTATAATAATAGTGGAACCATGCTAAAAGTAGAAGTGTTTAAACTAATTTGGGAGAAACAAAAAGTCAAAGTGTTCAGACTATTATAGGACGGATAGAGTATTAAAGCCATGTTTTTTTGCGCTAAACTGAACTGAATCAAAGCGAGTTGAACTGAACTGAAAATGTGCCCAAAAGAGCAAGGTCTAACAGGATATTTATTTTAGATGGTGGACCCAATGCAAAAAAAAGGAAATGGGAAATCTAATTAGGATATACTACCTCTGTATCTTTCTATCTCACTTACTTTATTGTGCGCATTTGTCAATGCATTTCTTTGACCTTAAATATCATTCGTTACATATTAGTAAAAATTATAACGATTGGATACTAAAAAGTACTCATTGATACGAATCAAACAAGACCCTACATGACTATATATTTTTCTTATATATTGAGAATAATTCATAATATTCTCTCTAATTATGAATAATGTCAAAATTTCATGCAAGAAAGATAAAAAATATACAGAGGTAGTATAATACAAAAAATGAGGAATATTCTAAAGGACGGATGGAATAGTAATGATAAAAAAGTATGATGACTTTTTAAACATCTAAAAGACTATCTTTAATTTTGTGATTTATACTTAAGATAAAATATTGTCATATGAAATCTTTTTATATTTGTCTCAATATATGCTAAGTATATTTTTAAATATCAAATATTTATAACTTTTCCCTATTGATTATTAGAGACATGTTAAGAGTATTGCATTGGGAAGCATGTATAAAGAAACATGTCAACTAAGAGCTTGTTATGTTCATCTTATTTTCAGTAATAAAAAAATAAATTTTGAATACTAATAAGGTCTAATAAGTTCAGATAAGTTAAGTTTAGGAAAAATAAGCAAAAATAAGGTCTCAAACTCTCACAAAATAAGGTTTAATACGTTCAACTAATGTCTAATAAGAACTAATAAGTTCTAATAAACAAAAATAAGTTGAATAGAATGCATCCTAAAAAGAAACAGATGAAGTGTTTATTATTAATCATAATTTAACAATATCTAAGTTTTCTTTTTAAAAATAATAACAAGGAGATGATAAGCCTTTTGATTTAATACTCCTCAACCTATGCCAAAACAAAAACACTCCTACACTCTATAGAATCAGAGAAGGCAGCATTTTTCAATGGTATGGGCCACAAATGAGTTTGGTGGTGGGGGCCAGAGTTTCACATGCTCTTTTAAATTTAATAGCCACATTGTACTCCAGCATCTCTATTATTTTCAAAATTTGATGATTCTACTACTTAAAAAATTAAACAAAAATAAGAAAACACAGCTAGGTGAACAACAATTCATATGTAGCCCCCAAAAAATATGCTAAAGTCCAATAGTTGGAGAACAAAGTTGCATTTGCACTTGCAAAGCTACTAACCCGATCAATCAATTAACATACAGCTTGCTGTCTTCCATTTGCCAGTCAAATCCCGCAATTTGCATGTGGGTCCCGTAGTACCCAAATAAACATTTTTATTAAAAAAAACGTTGTCATATGGGTCCCACTTCTCAATTGCTAAAAATAATTAGCTGGCCCCATATTGTCATCTACCTTTCTTGGTCCAGCATGCATAGTTGCTAAATTTTGCAATAATGGAATTTGAGAAGGAATCCGATGATAAAATATCAAGGTTAATGATTCTAATAATTCATCAACTTTTGACAATTTTGTAGCACAAGCTGAGAATAATACTATATAAATGTAATTTACTATTTCTTTAGGAAGAATGTATATGTTTTTCTATGAATGTGTTGGATATGTAGTCACTTGTAAAAAACTTTCTAAAAGGAGAACCACTATAATCACGCTCCCAAACACTTTCCTCTTACATTAATGGGAAGGATGAAAAACAAAAAGAAAAATCAGAGGATGAAGCAAAATTCATGTGAGATAGTATAAAGAGAGTGAATGTAATTGTATAAATGCTTGTGTTCTCCCCTCCACATGTTACCTTTAGTTGCATATCTCATACGAGTGTGTGTGGCTAAATGGAGAATAATTCTCCAGCCAACAAGTAAGAAAGGCTTAGTTTGGTAGATTCACACTGATCTATCTCTTATATTCGCTTGAAAATTTTCTCCATACTTGAACCACCTTTATATTTCAAGACACTAACAAATCTAGCAAAAACTGGCCCAATCGAGATTACTCCAGCTGAAATTATGGACAATACATAGGACATGTTCGGCAAAAGTAGTTGTAGTTGTTGGCCGTTGAAGTAGTTGTTAGATGCTTGGTAACAGAAGTTAGCTATAAAACTACTTTTGAAGTAATTAGTGTTCGACAAAACTAGTTGAGGATTAGTAAAATAACAAAACATAAAGTATATTGTACTTTCCGATAACTATCTCTAGTCCAAAGCTAATTTATTAACCTTAATCAAAAGAGTATCACAACCACTAAAAGCTACCTCAATTCACTATTTTATCAGAAACAATTGTTTACATTTGGTGTAGTATTACCTTAGTCAGATTTTTAGACGCTACTTGAAAAACTATTGCCAAACACACCCTACCTTAGATAACCCATATTTGTGCCCCTTTCCATCTCCATGCAAAATAGGTTCAAAAAAGTGCAATAATATGCTTGTACTACGTAAATTATTGATTTTCAAAACAATATACTTGGCCTATTGGAAAGAATACGAAACACTTAATTTGGAATGGAATATGAGCAATCATAGTAATTAAGCTTCAATTAATTTACTACTAAATCATCCTTCTTCACCTATAAAAGCTATCAAATCTCACTACCAAATCATCATCAACACTGATAATTGATACTTAAGTATTCTTCTTTTTCCCTTCAATTATATTATTTTCCTTTCTTTTGAAGCGGATGCTATTGAAGCGTTTAGCATAAATGCTTAGTCCTAAAACAAGTACACATTCATCAAATTTCCTTCAACTTGAATAACAACCATAATTAAGAGTAGCCTTTACTCTTCTAATCTTCTTTTTTTAAGTAATTAACAAAAATCTAAACAAGTAACGGAAAAATAGTATGAAAAATGGGAAAAAAAAGCTAGTAAAAAAAGGAATCTTGAACATTCAAAATTTGATACCAAAATTTCGGATCTATACAAGTTATCTGACCAAACCCCATCCACACACACTCATCTAAGATCATAATAATAACCACAAATATTATCATTTTATCATCAAACCACACAGTGCGAGAAAGGGGGAAGATTTCACATAGTTGTTGATTGAATCTTCATCTTTCAGCTCCAAATCCTTTGTCTTTCCTTCCACTATAGTTTATCAATCCTGAAAATTAAACAAAATTAAACAAAATTAAACAAATTAAATTAACTAAATAACCCACGAATTTGGGAATTTCCATCAACACCATAACCAAGATTAAGCGTAACGTAAACATAAACTAAATCACACTCAAACAATAAAAAAAACCCTAAAACCCAAAATTATGAAATTAGAACCCAAAAATGTTTGATTTTGCTAAAACCCAATTCAATTAAACACCTAATTTCACCAAATTACGAATACCCAGATCAAATTTTACCAAAAAAATGCCAAATTAGACAAGAAAAACAGAAAAAAAAAGCAAGAAATTGAACAACCCAGATGAAAAATGTACCTTGTTGAGGTTTACAACTTGGAGGATCTTCAAAAAGTGACAAAGAAAGCTGTTTTTGAGCCATTCCAATATCAAACAAAATAATCCCAGATTTAGGATCAAAAACTGTAATTTCTTTAACAGGTAACCAAATAAAAAGCTCTTCTTGCGTTAAACCTTCAACACCCATAAGTTCACCATAAGTGAGATTAGCTCTAACAACACTTTCAAAAAGAACCCTATTTTCGAATTTTGTTAAACATGGACCGTCAAGATAAACCTCTAAAAGACCATTTTCATCATTAAAATCATATGATTTTACTTCTTTTGGGAGAAGACCTGCTGGAAGACCCTTCTTCTTCAAGAGCTCGTGGACTGTTAGGGAGGAGAGAGAAAGTGAAAAACACAGTAAAATTGTCAGAGCTGAGAGTTGGATGTGGAGTTGTTGTCCACCCATTTTTGTGTTTTTGTTGTTGTTGTTGTTGTTGTTGTTGTTGAGGGTTGTGTGAAAATGTGAAGTGAAAGGAGGAGGTTTTTCGATTTAAGTTTTTGGGAGGAGAGAGAATTGAGGAAAAGAGGTGGAGAAGGGAGAAAGTTTAAAAGGATTATCATAGTTGTGAGATTACTTTATTGCCCTCTTGCGGTGGATGGATGGACTGGTCATTTTGGTTAATGCCATGATTTAAGGGAACTCTAATTTTTTAATAGGATTATTATGATGCTCTATATATTATGATTAGCCTAAGTCATATCGATTAAATAAATTATAAGTATTTTGAGCATTTCAAAATATCCCTTATTATTCTCAAAGCTCACCTTATTTCCCCCAAGATCTTAAAAAAAAAATCTCATTTTATCGTCATAGTTTCTTAAATACCACTATAATTGTTAGAAATGATGGCTCAGAATTTGTGCATTACACATTTACACTATAACAACTTACACTTGAACTTATAAAATCTGGAATGCTAAACATCGCCCCAAAACTTCTTAAAATCGCTCCGAGCCCATCAAATATTTCCAACTTTATCCTTCTTTTTTTTTCTTTTCTTTTCCCAAACCACCACCTCCTGCCACCACCACCCCGATTGCCACCACCACCCCGATTACCACCACCTCCAGCTCACCGCCACCTCCAACGGGCTCCAACCCAACCGCCACCTCCTCCACTGTAAAAAAAATCAAAATTTTTTTGGGGACATGGGGCGAACGTCCGGACACATGTGAGTTTGAAAAGTAAAGAAGTTAATTCTAAAAAAAAAATTAAAGGAGCCCAAACCCATAGATTGAGATTTTCAAAAATTGTTCCCTACAAAATTATGTTTAGTTGATAGTTAATTTGAAAGAATGTGATTGGTGGGTGTTTCAATGCACATGTTACAATTAAAGCGAGAAAAAGACCCTTCTTCATCAATTAGGGGCTGCCATGGATGATTTCATCCATGGTAAGCCCCTTTTCCCCTTTTATTTTCAGTTTTTAGTTCATTTTCTTGTTTTGTTTAATAAATTAGTCTCTTTATGAGATTTTCTCAAACCCTGTAATGGGGTTTTTAGTTTCTGTTTTGGAAATCTCCTTCTCCCCTATGGGAGTTGTGAGTATGGTTCTTTTGTTTTTAGGTATGAGAAATTATTCTCATTGGTTGAAGTTCGAGAGTCAACATGAAGGTATTGGAATCTCAGATGCGGTCAACCTGACTCGATCAAGAATGTTCTTCCCAAACTATATCAGAATGATAGACTTCCTCATCAATAGCTGCTTGATTCAGCAAATACAAGGGAGCTGCGTTGTATTGCTCGATCTAGTATTCTAGTTCATTGTAGTTTCTTCGAAGACGAATTTGATTTAGTCTTGTTTAATTGTATCTTGTTTTTCTTTAATACCTATTGTAGATGCCGTTTGGCCTTCAATTAATGAAATTTCTCTTTCAAAAAAAGAAAAAGAAAAAGACATTTGGTGGGGTGACTAAACTAAACGTTGTTAGAAATTATTATCGTAGCCATATAACGAAAAAGAGGTTAAAACTGCACTACAAAAAATACCCCTGCGTCCTTGGACAACCATCAACCATATTTTGGTGATGGTAACCCCAATTTCCTATTTATTTTTCGGTACCTAATAATACATTTTTATTTGGCTATCTTTATAAATTATAAGAGTTGTTTGTTTTGTCCCATCTATTGGCGGATTTTCTCTCCTTTTGTAGGAGTTTCAAGATCCCTAATTTTTTAGAATATGAATATTAATGGTTTACAAATGGTTTGTTATGCAGTTCTATATAGGTTATCAATGTATCATCTGCAATCTACCGAGTCAATACAAAAATTATCTTCTCAAATTTATGGAACGTCATATTCACATGTGAAAAATTGTATGGAAACAACAAATCGATAATATGCAACTTCTTTTGTTAAATTTGTTTTCATTGTTATTTTCATCAATTGTAGATATCGTATGACTTTAATTAATAAAATTAGTGTCATTTGGAACTTCTTTTTAAAAAAAAATTAGAAAGGTTTTTTTCCCTAAAAAAAATATTAAGGAGGTTGTTGAGGCATGATTTTGGGGAGAGGTAGGGAATGGGTCAATGGGGAAGCATCTTAGATTACGCTAAGACTTAAGACTTAAGACCCTTGAGTTTGGCAAAGCCATTATACGTAGTTTGGTTGAATCCATAATTTTAGGGGTTTGTGGTAAATAGATTATTAGACATCATTTTGTCTTTCAGAAGGATGACGAAATAGTTTTAAGTAGAATTTAGATTGATTGCTCATGTTTGCTATGCATGGACTATGGTGCAGAATTTTTGGTTGGCTTGCCTGGGTGCCTCCTGTAGTGTTACGCTATTATTGTTGTTTCTCTGGGGTTAATAGTTGAAAACTAGTGTATGCGTATTCTTTAAACAATGCAGCTTGTAGGATCATTCTCTTCACCATAACTTTTTAAATTAAATTTGTTAGACATGTTTAATTTAGATTCAATTCATGATCCTGATTTAGCCTTGAAATTTAATTATCCGAGGTAAAGAGAATGCATTTTTAATAAGTGTTACACTATATAACTAAATAATCATCTAATTAATATTTTAAGTTAAGTGATAATATTTCGAGAGTAAAATTAGAAGCTTCAATTTAAAATTTATTTCTTTCTAGAATTTCAATACACATAATCCATGTTTGGCAATTAAAAATTAGTTGTTCGTTGCAGTTGATTTTGTTCACTAATCACATGTGAAACAAAGGATATGGATGTTATTGTATTTCACTTCTTGCCAAATATTTGCAACGAAACTTATTTTAGCAAAAGATTCGATAGTTCAATAATATAAACGCAAGCTTTAGCATCTCTAGCTTTTTCAAGGTATTTTCAATCATTATTATAATAGAAATCGAGTTTTGTGCTATATTGAATTTCCTTTAACACACATACAAATCGTTTGATCCTACCGTCTATCAGAGGCGCTTAGAATTTCAGGTCAAGGTCAGAATTAAAGACAAAATCCCTCGCCCCCCCTCTAAGTTCTATGCCCCCTTTAAGCTTCAAAGAGTTGCCCTTCCAAGGAATTAAATTTTAGCCCCCTTTGTGGGAGATGCACAAGGGTACCACAAAGGATACCCTTGACTAATAGATAGTTGAGACCTATGGTCTTCAATTTTCCACTCTATTACTTAACATATTTTAACACTTATGTTCTACTGAAAAGGAGAGATTTCTCATAAAAGGAAAGATGCTAATAAACATAAACTTTTTTTTTTGAAGGCAAAAGATCACTTAGATATTATTATGGCTCAAACAAAAATCCGAAGCAATTACATCTTCTATAATACTAGGACAACCACCCACCCAAACTCTTGTTGAATATTCAATCGGGGAAAGATGAGCCACAACATGAGCCGCACAATTGGCCTTCCTAAAAATATGCGAAAAACTAACATCAAAATAACTAGTGAGAGAAAAAATCTCCCTAATAATAACTCCAAGAGGAGATCCATCAAATTGCTTCCTGTTGATCAAATTCACCACATGAAGACAATCACACTCAACTACAATTCTTCTTTCATTGCATTGCAACGTCATCCTCAACCCAAGCACAATAGCTTTTGCTTCTGTAACATTCACATCCCACCTTACCCTTGCTTGTTGGCATGCACTTCTAAGTACTGCACCAGCTTCATCTCTAAGCACCACACCCATTCCCACCCCAGCATCTTTAAAAATAGCACCATCTACATTCACCTTAATAATAAACCTCGACGCCGGAAAACACCACCTAGCTTCAGCACGCCCCAACCCATGCCCGCTGCACCTCGTTCTGTCAACATCACATGTCTGCACATATGCTGCCAGTAATGACGTTGCAGCTGCCACCACTTCGGCTGGATGACGAGGGAGGCTACCATGGGTCACTGCATTGCGTTCGTTCCACACACTCCACGCCAACATAGCCACAACATTTTTGTCATTTTCCTTCATGGTATTCAGCCACCAATAGACCCAATCTGGTGCACACCCAATCTCTGGACACTCACTCAAAATGTCGAGCCCAGAAGCATCCCACACACTCCCTGCAAAGCTGCATTTCCACACAGCATGTAACTCGCATTCTACTTCACGCAAACACCGAGAGCACATAGGAGAAATGCTATCAATCCTTTTATGAAGACCTTTAAGCGTAGGCAACGCACCACTACAAAGTCTCCAAATAAACATACGAACTTTAGGGGGTACATCGAGCTTCCATATTTTTCTCCAGAAAACTGACACATCAGAGGAACCAGTATTCTCGTCATCTAAGCTCCTGTAGAAAGTTATGAAATGATACCCTGACTTAACAGAATAATTTCCAGATTTCTCATAACTCCAGACAAACATATCTTCAATGGGTAAAGATGCAATGGGAATGCTAAGAATTTCCTCCGCTTCAAACTGAAGAAAATTATCGTGAATCACCTCTTCCTTCCATCCTCCCAAATGAAGTCTATCAACTCCACTACCTTTTCATATGTGCACCCCTCTTTTCTTGCTGAAAGAATTTTGAATGACGGGGGGCGACTTAGCCATGGATCCCTCCAAATATGTATATTTTTTCCATCACCCACAATCCACTTACAACCCTTCTCAAGCACCCACTTACTGCTCCAAACACTTCTCCACATATAGCTCGGCCTATGACCCACGGACGCACCAAAGAAATTCATTGACGGAAATATACCTCGCCCTCCATATTCGGGAAGAAAGAAGCTCAGGATTGTTCATACCTCTCCATCCTTGTTTCGCAAGAAGAGCTTCGTTAAAATCTTCCAAGCGCCGGAAACCCAACCCACCACGAGTCTTGGAATTACTCAGCTTATCCCACGCGACCCAAGAAATTTTTCTCTCATCTTCCTTACACCCCCACCAAAATCGAGCCATCATGCGTTGGATATCTTGACAAAGACTTGCAGGTAGCCGAAACAAGCTCATTATATAGGTAGGAATTGCTTGGACCACAGCCTTCAATAGCACTTCCCTACCCGCGAACGATAAGAGTTGTTGCTTCCACCCTTTAAGTCTTTTCCACACCCTTTCCTTCAAAAAATTGAACACCCGTGACTTCTCTCTACCAACAAATGACGGAACACCTAAATATTTTCCAAGAGAGCAGACAAGTTTCACCCCCAGCATCGAAGCCAACTCCTCCTTCCTACTAATCTGAACATTTGAACTCACCATCACTTCAGACTTACCCAAATTAATATCCTGACCAGAAGCATTACTATAACAATCAAGCACCCGTCTTATAGCATTCACATCTTTGTCCTTCGCTCTACAAAAAATAATACTGTCATCCGCAAACAGTAAGTGAGAAACCTCCGGAGCATTCCTGCAGACTCTTATCCCTTGAAGAGAACTTCGATGAACTTCCATCTAAAGTAAATGAGAGAACACCTCGGCACAAATAATAAATAAATAGGGAGAGATCGGGTCCCCTTGCCTAAGTCCCCGATTGGGTTTAAAAACATCAGATGGCACACCATTAACAATCACCGAATGAGAAACAGACATAACACACCTCATTATCAACTGAACCCAAAAAATATCAAACCCCATCCTCTCCAGAACCTTCTCCAAAAAACCCCATTCAACTCTATCATATGCTTTACTCATGTCTAACTTCACAGCCATACAACCCTTCTTACCAGAGCATACACTATTCATATAATGAAAAGTTTCGTAGGCAACCAGGGTGTTATCAGAAATGAGTCTTCCAGGAGTAAAAGCACTCTGATTATAGGATATGATATTTGGCAGCAATAATTTCATCCTATTAGCTAACATTTTAGAGATTATCTTATAAATCACATTACATAAGCTAATAGGTCAAAACTTTGCAAAAGATAAAGGATTCTTTACATTCGGAATCAGAGTAATATGAGTGGCATTAATATCTATCATCTCACGCCTGCCTTCAAGAATTGAGATTACATACTATGAGACATCGTTACCGATAACGTGCCAATGACGTTGGAAGAAATTAGCATTCATGCCATCCGGCCCGGGAGCTTTGCTTGGTTTCATCTGAAAAAGAGCAGCACGAACTTCCTCATGCACAAAAGGCTTCATAAGCTGTTGATTCATCTCATACGTTACACGGGGGGTGAAACCCTCTAAAGCCTGATCCATGCTCTCTGGATTCACCGATGTGAACATCCCAACAAAATACTCTACTGCTGCCCCTGAAATCTCGTCATGGTCATTAGCCCATTCACCATTATCCTTCCGAATTCCTCGAATCGTATTCCGTCTCTTTCTACCCGAAGCCTTCATATGAAAATAGCTCGTATTTTGGTCACCTTCTCGAAGATCAGCATCTCGAGAATGTTGACGCCACATTGTTTCTTCTAGGCTCAGCAACACATCAATCTCCTCACATAGCTTCTTTTGCTCCTACACCACATCCACCGTAGGAGCACAACCATCTATCATAACCATTCTCTTACGTGCCTGCTCAATCTTTGACTTTATATTCCCAAATTCACGACGGCTCCACTGACGAAGAGCTTCACTGCATCTCCTTATTTTAACAGCAGCGTCATCCGCATCATGGAAACCCGAATCAGTACACCAGGCCTCTTGTATAACATTTTCACAATCAGGGGACGTTAGCCACATATCTTCAAATCTGAAAAGTTTCTTCTTTCTTCTGGCAGCAGCACCTCTGGGTCTATTAGTCACTTTAATCGGGACATGATCCGACTTATCACTCGGCATATGAACAACTCTAATATACGGCATCAGCAAAATCCAACTCAACGACGCCACCCCTCTATCAAGTCGCTCGAAAACAGCATACATGTCTGTTTGTTTGTTCCACCACGTGAAGGGCTCCCCATTAAATCCCAAATCTTGCAACTCACAGTCAGCGGCGGATCTACTGTTGGTCACAGTTCGTCATGTGACCAACTAATATTTCTGGAAAAATAAAAAAATCAAAAGATCAAAAGGAGCGCTCATTTCTCACGCGAACTAAACCCTAACATTTCTCTTTCTCTCTCTTTCTCCTTCTCGAATCCCACGACCCACCAGCCACCACGCGTTCACTTCCTTCATCGTCGACGGTTGGCGGTCACCGGTCATCTTCAATCCTTCGTCGACCGTCGGTCACTCTTCGTCTTCACTTCAGAGTTCAGATCTTCGTCGACCGTCGGTCAGTCTTCGTCTTCACTTCTTCATTTCTTCTTCGTCGGCAGGTCGGAAGGCGGCAGCGGCGGCGGCACAAACTTCAGGAGTTCAGGTGTTCTTCTAATTCTTGATCTTCTTCGCTTAATCTCTTCTTCAGTTCTTAATAATTGTTGCTGAAAATTTATTTTTACAATTGTGGCTGAAAATTAGGTATTTAGGTTACTGTTTACTAAAGATTGTGTATTTGTGTTTCGACCTCTCAAGATTTCGATTTCAGAGAAGATTGCTCTCGCTAAACGTCAGGTGAGTTTTTTTTGTTTGTTTGAATTCAGTTTCATTGGTTAAGTTTTTAGAGATTTAGTTAAGTTTGCCGTTGAATTTGTGTGTTAATTACTGTTGAAAATTGTTTGTTTGGCAATTTGTGTGTTAATTGCCGTTGAATTTGAATTTAGTTCAGTTAGGGCTTACGTTGTTGATCTCTGCCGCCTGCTTGCTTACTTGCCGCCCCCGCCTAATCGCTTCTTTGCCGCGCGTGCCGCCCCGCCTAACCGCCTTGCCGCTGGTAAGTGCGTGCGTGGTAATGGTGACTTGATTCAACAGATGACTTGATTACTTGTTGATTAATTTGTACAAAGACTGTGAGAAATTAAATATTAATTAGCACTTAGAGTTCCAAACTTCATTACATTATAGTTATAGATTTACAGTGGCTAAATGCCTAAATTTATTGTTGTTAATTTATATTATTGTTGTTAATTTATTATTGTTATATTTATTATTGTTAATTTAATATAATTTGTTACAGTGGCTAATTGGTGAATGATGACTGTGACGCTATGAGCTTTGAATTAGCTTTGAAGGTTTGATTGATTGTATTCAGGTAATGTACTAAAACCCTTGTTTTAGGATTTTTAGAATTGGACATATCATGTGAAGTTTTCGGAGAGGCCATGAATGAGCCTTTGGTTTTATGTGCTGGTGGAATTAGTTGGAGATGGATAGGATTTTCCTCTAATGTGAAATTATTTGGTATATATGCATAATGCATTGATATGAGATTAAATTTGAATAGTTTAAGTGAATTTGATTGATATGTTTGACAAATTGAATTGTTGTATCTAATTAAAAATTATAATTAAAATTTCAGAATGAAAAGAAAGAAAACTCAACCGAATATCTCAAGTTTTTTTAAAAATTCATGGATTATCCTATATGGGTACGCGTATCTGAACTCATATCCGTACCTGTACCCGTATTCGTCTCTGTGCAACCTAGTCGATAGTGACCAACTTTTCATAAATTCCTGGATCCGCCACTACTCACAGTCATCTAGTGCTTCCCGAAACTCATCGATTTCCCTTTGGCTTCTCGGAACCCCACCTTCCTTCTCCACTTCAAATAAAATCTGGTTAAAATCTCCAATCACGAGCCATGGAAGATCAGATAAATTTTTTAGAGAGCGCAACAGTTCCCAAGACAAATGCTTCTCTATAGCTTCCGGCCACCCATAAAAACCCGTCAATCTCCAGGGAAACTCGCAGAAAAGACCCTTAACAGAACAATCAATATGATGTAACGAAGCAGATAAGATATTAATCTCCACATTATCATTCCAAAAAAGAGCAAGCCCTCCAGCTCGGCCAGCAGAATTTCATAAAGTAGCTACTGCATATTTGAAATTACAGAAGGAGAAAATTAAAATCAAGAGTCAAAGTTTTACTTTATAAAAGTGACATAATAAATTTAAAAAGCTACAAATTAACCTATGAATAGAAAAGAAAGAAATGCAAACTTATCTGTAGAAATTGCACTGGCCATCGGGCCCATCGACGAGACAAACCAGTTGGATTTAATTGAACCATCCAAACTCTCAAAATGATAATGGGCTGCAATTTTCTTGAGACAATTCTAATTCTTTACGACGCAGATTGCTTGGCCCAACAGGATTGTCCCAAAGAGTACATGACACACAGAAGCCAGCTCTTCTATTATGTGGACTTCTTTTTTTGGTAAATAAATTTGTATTTCACCAAAAGGAAGTCATTACAAACGGCAAACCCAAACAGAACAAAACACCAAACTTACAAACAAAAAGCAAAAACAATGTTGGGTCATAAAAAAGATGGCTACTAATCACCCACTCAACATTGGGCTATTTCTCACCTCAAAAAACAAAATCAAAAATAAAAATTAATGCTAAAATCTAAATAATTTTTTTTTTGAAAAAGTGATTACAAGTGTAATTTTGGTCCAATTTTTGAATGGAAAACTTTATTTCTGCAATATCTTTTGTTACTTAATTGAAGAGATAGAACCACAGTCTGTTCTGTTATAATGGACGCAATAAGGCAACAAAGAATTAATGAACAATTGATACAAGGATTAGCGTGGTTCACTGACAAAGTGTTAGCTTTAGGAGAGAGAGTACAGAATACAGAATTATTCAGGTAAAAGTTAATTATAACTTATAAGGTATATAATTCAAGGCATATTTCAACAGGTTCCTCATAGAATAAACTTACAAAACTGCTCTCCTAGATTCACGAAAAAAAATTAGCTACCGAAAATTTAGTCAATTTAAGAGCTCTACTCTTTTTGAAAAACTACTCGACACATGCCTAGGTCAGGTTCTCATTTCATATTAACATATACTAGTTTTGAAGCCCATGCGTTGCACGGGTTATTGTTTATTTTATTTTTTTGCAAATTTTTTGTTGACATTGTTGATTTTTTGTTGCTGTGAAATGAGATTTTTCAACACCCTTGTATTTATATAATTTCTCTATTATTTTTCTATTGCAACAATTACCACTTTGGGTAGTTTCATCTATTGGAACCATTCCACTTTCGGTAAAAAAAAAGAAACTATAGTTGACAACATCGTCATTACTTTATGTTAATAAAACCATCAGTTATTACTCAAATTGTCTCATAAAGTTGCATTTATTTTATTAACGATTTACTTATCCCCTACTCTAATTAACCCCTCTATGCTAAACTACCCTTTTTTTTTAATTTTCTTAAAACCATGCCAAACCCATTGTTGCAGTAGAAAAATATAGAGAAAGTATATGTCATTATACTTTAATTTCTAGATTTGTTATTATGATATATAAATTTTATATTTTTAATGTTCAATTAAATATTGTAGCTAAGTCTATAATTAAATAGTATCCCAATAATTGATATGACTAGCAATAGTTAAGACAGTTTTAACATGGAAAAATACCCGAATGGTACTTTAAGAAAGTAGAGCTTAATAATTTAATAGATGCAGGACATAAAGAATAGAGAAAAAAAATATGAGTGTCGGCTACAACTTCAACTTTTAATATAGCACATAAACACTAATGCATATAGAATAGAAGATGGGAAAGCCAAGAAGAAGATCATAATGATGGTATCATGAATAAAATAAATTAAATATAAAACTAACCTCTATTAATAATCTAAGATACTATTTAAGAGAAAAAATCTTTCCATCAATCATGACCATATCAAGACTTATCAAACTTCCCCCTTTTTTTTATGATTTGCGACCTCAAATACTCTAGAAACTCCAACCTTGATTTTCCAATTAATTTTAGTAGAATTAAGTTCACTGAGAAAAGAATAAGATCTGACATATAGATATATGAAAAATAAAAACATAAATAATTACTTATACAACAAATATTCTAGGAATAAAATAAGTAAATTAGTCAATTGCAGGAAAACCTCTGCAATGTCGTTGACAAACTTTCATTTGATTCTTCATGTAATGTCATCATGGTATGCTATAGGTTCAAAACTATATGTATGAATTTTTTTATCTTTATATAACTCAAATTTTAAAAATATGATTTTGAAAGACATAATTGCTATTGTTACATATAATACGCTATTTTTATAGTTAATTTTATATGTATTTAAAATAAATAATAAATAAAACGTTATTGTTCATCTAAATAAATATATTTTCATAAGTTGTAAAACTGTATTGTTTATGGAACTTATTTCGAAACATATTTAGAGCACTCTCCGATGGTAAAAAAAATATTCTATGGTTGTTTTTTAAAATCATACTCTAATTTTTTCATCATCCAAAACTCTAATATATATATGTAACTTTGTCGCTATAGATTTTAATTTTTGTTGTCACAACAAAATTTCCTTAATAAATTTTGTTGGCATACTAAATTGTTTTGGTTCAGTTGAGTAAGGATGGTGTTTGGACCCTCTAGAGTTCTAAAAGAACTCTACAATGTAGAGTTTGAGCAATATCGATCATTGAATAAAAAATCAATAGCTCATATATTATCTTTCCAAAACCCCCTCTATTTTTTCTCATCAAATCCACCCCCTTATTTCCCCCTTTCACCAATACACGCCCTTGATTTTAAAATGTATGGTTCATATACAACTCTACCTTGTAGAATTTTATTAAAACTCTAGAGGATCCGGACTCGTAAGACTAAAGTTTTGAAAGATAATATGTTTAATCCTGTAAATTGGACCTATGAAAATGCTATAGTCACATATAGTACACTATAGTTATAACTATTATTATATTTATCTAAAAGAATGACTAAATAATGCCTTACCATTCATCTAGTTAAATATATTTTCATGAGTTGTAAAACTATATTGTAAATGGATCTTATTTTGAAGTATATTTCAAGCATTCTCAAATGGTAAAAAATTATAATGTTTTGAATTAGGTAGCCAAAGTTATATTCAAGTTACATAATATAATAGTTTAAGTTGTTTATTCAAAACGAAACTCTAATTTCTTGTTATTCAAAACTCCTTTTATGTATTTAAATATATGTAGAACTCTATTTTTTAAAATATTTAAAATAAAAATTAATGACATGACAATCCTACATGGCGCTCTCTATTTCATAAGTTGTTGAACTATATTATAAATGGATCTTATTTTGGAGCATATTTCGAGCACTATCCAATGGAACAAAAATTAAAATATTCCGAATTACGTAGCAAAAGTTATACACAATATACATAATATAATAATTTAGGTTGTTCATGCTAAACCAAACTCTAATTTTAGCTTATCTATGTAGAACTCTTTTTTTTTTAAAAGATAAAAATCAAATTTGATGACATGGCAATCCTACATGGCACACTCTATGGCCTCGAAATATCGAGGAGCTCCCTATGCTCCCGAAAAGTTCCTCCTTTATTTATATACTAGTATGGGCACATGCGCAAATGCCCGGGCTCTTCGTGAAAAAGAAGTAGAGTTTTGAAATATCCACATATCTTATTTAACTGTATTTTTCGTCCAGCGTAAAACAACAAAAGTTGTAATATAATATGTTACTGAAATTTTCTATATGTATATTGATAATATCAACTTTATAAGTTTCTTATAAAATACAAAATCAAAGACATTAATGATTATAGTTTTTGTTTTTCAATGTCAAGCATTATAGTGAAAATGGTGCAATTATTTTAAAATAAAAGAAGTATTGCATGTTATTTATACTCAATATGTAAAGTTGACCACTGAGAATCTAGCTAGTATATATAGCTTTGGATCTTCTATTCTAACATGAATAGGATTTGTAGAAAAAGTTTGAGTTGAAAACACATCCCTAATTCTAATTGCAGTTGGTTACTTTAATAAATTACTATAGTAAATAATTCTTTCGATAGACCTTTTTTTTTAGGAAAACTTCGTATACATATCTTCTAATTCTACCATGAATAGGATTTGTAGAAAAAGGTGGAGTTGAAAACACATCTTTAATTCTAATTGCAGTATGTTACTTTAATACGTTACTATAGTCAATATTGCTTCTCATACGTTACTTTAATACGGAGTTGAAAAATATTATAAGTGGATCTTGTTTTAAAGTATTTTTTAAATACTTTCCAATGGTACCAAAATTATAATTTTTCGAAATATATATTAAAAGTTATGATCGATTTACTATACTTATGTTTTTCATTGTGAACCAAACTCTATTTATTATTATCCTAAACTCTATACATGTATTTTTATCTATTTATTTGAAACACTATTTATTTTTAAAAACAATGATATGTCACTTAATGAGCGCAACAAATGGCGTCCAATAAGAATGCCAAATGTTGCGACCTCCTGATCTACTTCAGACATTCACTCTATCATGCAGAAACTATACGTTACTTTAATATAAAATTTTAAATATATTATAAATGGATCTTATTTTAAAGTACTTTTTAAACACTTTCCAATGGTACAAAAATTATAATATTATGAATTATATATTAAAGGTTATAATCGATTTACTATATTTAAGTTTTTCATTGTGAACCCAACTCTACTTATTCTTATCCTAAACTCTATTTATATTTTAATCAATTTATAACTTTATTTATATTCAAAAAATAATATAACATGGCACTTAATGAGCGCGACAAATGACGTCCAATGAGGCCGCCAAATGTCGCAACCAACCCTAATTCTAATTGAATCCCTAATTCCAATTGTAGTAGGTTACTTTAATACTTTAATCCTAATTCTAATTGAATCGCTAATTCTAATTGCTGTAGGTTACTTTAATACGTTAGTATAGTCAATATTTCCTTTTATATGTTACTTTAATATAAAATTTTAAATATAGTATAAATGGATCTTATTTTAAAGTACTTTTTAAACACTTTCCAATGGTACAAAAATTATAATTTTACGAACTATATATTAAAAGTTATAATCAATTTAGTATATTTAAGTTTTTCATTGTGAACCCAACTCTATTTGTTCTTATCCTAAACTCTATTTGTATTTTAATCAATTGAGAACTCTATTTATATTCAAAAAAAAATATGACATGACACTTAATGAGCGCAACAAATGGCGTCCAATGAACGCCAAATCTGCCGTGGCCTCGTGGTGAATGACTTTTGTACTCTGCTTTATATATTAGTTATATGATATTGATATTGATTTCCTCCGTTAGAAGATAAATGTAACACTTATCATTTTCTTTTCACAATGAGTTTATCGACGTTTGAATTTCTTCCAGTGGGGAGAGGTTATTAGTGAGTTTTGAGTATAAGGGCTTGTAATCAGCTTGTACCTTGCAAAAGCTAAGTGCAAACAGCCTCTGAATTTCGCATCAAGATTAAGAGTCACACTAGGTTCTTCAAAGGGGATTCTCTACCTTCATACTGAAGCTGATCCTCCAATATTTCACCGAGATATCAAGGCTAGCCACATCGTACTGGACTCCAGATATATGGCAAAGGTTGCTGATTTTGGACTATCGCGACTTGCACCAGTTCCGGATATTGAAGGACTTACTAGTTACTCCAGCTCACGTATGACGTATATACGGTTGTCAAGGGAACACCGGTATCGTTCTTACCGCATAAAGATATATGCTGCTTCTTTAAAGTTTCTTTTTAAAAAAAAAGTAGCATCTCGTCTTGGCCTCTAATGCTCCTTGGATTATGATTCTACATGTTTTGTATTGAAGCAGCTAAAAGTATCTAGAACAATGTTGAGACAAAACACTTTCATTCAAGTATTGAGGTGTACATTTCGGAGGACACCAAGGGAGTGTTTCCTACGCCAAAATTAGTAAAAGAATCAAGGAACAAAAATATGGAAACCAAAAACAAAAATATGGAAACTAGAAAAATTAGTTTTCAGTTTTCTATTAACGAATTCAATATACTTGAATCTTGATAACTTAGTTCAATTCAAAAACCAAATTTCCAGAATAGTATCATTTACTCCAAATAGCTTAAAGGAAATAATATAGATGAATATATTCAAAATCATATGGATTTCGTAATCGAAACTCATAACTTTGATGTGGTGACAACTCACAACAACAACCCAATAGTGAAAAATGCTTCTCAGCCCCACCGCCATCCTTGCGTCAGCCCGTTGCTGTTACGGACTACTTCTTATCGCCACCATGTGGTAGTCGATTGTCACCGTCGCGGAGATAACCCGGACTACGGCTTAGTATTCCCGACGATTTGTAGCTTGAGTAAGTGGTTCATCCTACCATTGCTTTTGACTCAATCATCATTGCATGGTTGCAGCTAGGGGTGGGCACCGGTCTAGGACCGGACCGGATCGAAACCGGCTGGACCGGTGGATCGGAATCTGGGATTTTTCTGGACCGGGATCGTGATTTTTCCGGTCCAGTCCGATTTTGGACATGTTGGACTGGAATCTATATTTTTTATTTGATTGAAAGATATTTATAAATTAGACGCATTAACATTTAATAATTTTAATAACAATAATCCTAAAGATAATAAATAGTAGGTTTTTAATTTTCTACCTTTTAATTTTTTTTTTTGACTTAAAAAAACAGAAATTTCGGTCCACCGGTCTGGACCGGAAACCCAGAATCGGCATTTTCTGTGGACCGAGGACCAACCATGATCTTCGTTCCGGTCCAAATTCGGGTTCGGTCCGATCCAGATTCCGGTCCAACCCTGGTATTTTCACAGCCCTACTTGTAGCAAGTCATATCATATGATCGCTTCTTTGAGAAGCTTGTATGTAACGCTTCCTCGAGAAGTTATATATAGTTTTTTTGTTTGTTTTGATTTTCTTTCTTTGTTTTTATTTTTCTGTCGGTGTATTTTACTTTTCTCTAGTGGCTTTCCTTAAAATTGGGACTTCGCTACACTACAATTCATGCACCTCTTGGAAAAAAAGTCATGTGGGATTTTATTAGATTCTTTCAATACAACTAACATATGGAGGTAATATATATATTATTAAATTTGTACCTATAGATATTAATATTTGAAGTTAATTGATTTTAACGGGTGTCTTACTATTTTGAAAGGACGGTAATGCACGGCCTTTTTATTAATGGAGTATGTTTTTATCATTGTTAGTAGTGGATTAGAGATAGACAATCAAATTAATATCATTGTTGAATTAGATTCAATTTATGAATTACTCACTAAATGGATATATAGTTTGTACTTGTTGACAATTGCTAGAAGAGCTTCTAAGCTGTTGACTATTACAAAAAGTAAACTCCTACTAGTAGTTAGAGATAAATGCAACAATGAAACAATCATGTTATTAAAATACCTTTTTTAGTGGTTGCATTTTGTTTACTCAAGATCCAGCGTATGTAAGCACATAGTATTACAATTTACAAACATTAGAATAAGTTAGCTCCAAAAAGTCAATTCAACGTTGGCGAATGTTTAAATTTTCTTACGTACTTAACGTAAAAATCAAAGGATAGCATTCAAAACTCAAAGTTGGTGAACAATTGTTTATATATCTTCCTTAGAACTACTATTTATATAATGTACTGAACAAAACAATTTAATTCATCATATTAAAATTTTCAATGGCTGACGTTGAAAAATATCGATGTTCAGAGAATCAAAGCTATCATGCTATACTCCTATATAAGTATTCAAAAATTATCGATACCCCAAATTCACCTTTACACCTACAAGTTCTTCCATTTCTCTCTCGATTACTTCTCAACTTTAATTTGTAAGATCTTCGAAACTCCTGGCCTGTCATCAGTTGGTTTTATTATTCATTTAAATTTGTTCATCACTTCATCTATATTGACGATCATAAATGATTCTTCTTTTTTGTTGGCTATCTCAATTTTTTGGGGTTTTTTTTGTACTTTATATAAAATTGCTATCATGTGGTGTGAAATTCCAAAAACTTTTTTTTGGATTCTCTAACTAATATATAGTAGAATTACTTTTATCATAAATATATATTGAAATTTTTATATAATTTAAGATGCAAGTTTTCAATGTATACTTAGTAGTTACTGCTATTGTTGTAATAATAAAAAAAGGGACATAACATTTGGTATCTTAAAAAAATGCTAATTAAGAGTTCACATTAGAAACTGTATTTGTGACCGATTTATTGCAGATATGATGTGCTCAAAAGAGTGTATCTATGTTTATGATCATATGTCTATGAATTCATATATCTAATGTGAAGGTAAGGAAAGATGGACAGAGAGGACATTGTGATTATAGGAGGTGGTATATGCGGCTTAGCAACAGCATTGGCCCTTCACAGGTTTGTTCTCTCACTTATTTTTCCGCATACTTTTCTGATAGAGAATATATTTAGGATAATATATATTTTCATTCACATGTTAAAATTCGACAAAAATTACATTAATATGTTAATAATTACATTAATTAACTGAAATATTATTTTTGACGAATTGAGCAGGAAAGGGTTAAAGAGTGTAGTTCTAGAAAAATCAGAGACATTGCGTGAAGGTGGCGTTGTTATTTCCATTCTTACAAATGGATGGCGTGCACTTGACCAATTAGGTGTTGCCTCCAAGCTTCGACTAGTCTCATTTCCAGTCTTTGGGTACGTATGTTTGTCTCCTCTTACCAATTTCTAAGTTTAATTAGAAATTCACAAATTCTTGAGTGTAACCGTTACACAATAATTTATGGTGTAAAAACCCACAAACCATCGCTTCTTTGGTAAAAAAAAAAACTCAAAAGACATGAAATAAATGACAAAATGACATGAGATTCATGTCATTAT
The DNA here is from genome assembly GCA_947648045.1 of Beta corolliflora. NCBI lineage: Eukaryota > Viridiplantae > Streptophyta > Magnoliopsida > Caryophyllales > Amaranthaceae > Beta > Beta corolliflora. The sequence continues at coordinate 8,119,158 of CANSZD010002913.1, forward strand.
TTGTATAGTCTATGTCTTGTTGAAGTCAATGTTATTTTGCATTTTACACAATAAGTTATGGTGTAACATGTTACACCCAAGACTCACTCTTAGACATTATAAACAAAAGGGAAGACAAGAGAAGAGGAGGGAAGAGAGGACAGTCTACGAATTCAGCCGTTGTTTGGATAACGACTTATAAAAGTTCTTTATGTGGTACTTTTAAAAAAAATCATATATTATAACAGTGGAACGATTTAGTTTATTAAACAGACATTTTGTCTTAGTATAGTACTTATTTTTATAACAAAAATCACAAATTTCCTACCAAAAGTTTTTAGCCAATGGGTAGACTACTTATTCGATATGATCAGATGGCTCCATAATTCATATATATTAACAAAGAATAAGTTGATAAAAGGCATAAGGAAAATTCATCTCTTTTCCATTTTCATTCAAGAGTTCTTATGTGTTTCGACGCCCCCTCTTATTTTATGTATGATATGCAGATTGTTTACCCATTCACTAAATGTAGCAATGTTTTGTGTTTGCATCTTTTCGAGATCTCTAGTTCTATACATTAACTTTCAATAAAATATCACAGGTTTCATGATATAGTTCTAGACAATGGATCAGAACGAAGGACACCTGCAAGGTAATTACTGTCTTGTAGTTGGTGCATTTCTCATTAAGCTGTTAATGAATACTAACGATGAATATTGAGTCTGGCGAGTTTCACTACTATATTTACATGTCGACCATAAGTGTTTAGATAAGACGAGGTTGAGGGTAGTTCATTTGGTAGCTATCTCGTCTTTGTTATGGATCAAAATATCAAATTCATTAGGGGATGGAGCCGGGGCATGTTGTGTTAAGGCCTTGTGAGAGGGCATTATTGACATCTATATATTATCAATCTTTATTTTTTGTAAAATATTTTTGATATGATAATATGATACATTGAGTGCTTGTTTGTTTAGAATGGAATATGCAAGTTGCCAAGAAGAATTTGGCATTGTGTGGTTGAGAATAATTAGCATATGAAATGCACTTCCTAGCTAGCAGTCCCAATACTCCTAACAATCTCATTCCATCTTACTCTAAACCAAGACTATCCCTATACATCTTGCACCAATAAAGCCGTCCATTCTCTTCTCATTTCTTTCCTTCCCTTTGAATCTTCTCGAACTACGACAAGCAATTTTAAATAAATAACCCGACAGTCTTACCGAATGGATTAAACTAATCATTAAATGGAATAAAAAATGTGATTACTGAATGATTAAACTTGTTACTAAATAGATTAAGCTGGTTACTGAATAGATTAAGCTAGTCAATATATTCACTAAGGTGGTTCATTCTTTACTTAATACTAGACTTGGTCCATTGCCTAATTTTAAATTAAAAGTAGGTTGTCTCTTATAAGACCAACTCAGTTTGGAAAAATCCGTAAGTTAACAACCAACGAATAATGAGTTTTAGCTGTCATTTTCATCTCTCAGACTTTTGGTTCTTAAAGCTTGTGAATTTCCCTTCTCTCACCTCTTTCACCGTCTATACTTCCTTCTACCTTTTCTACCTCCGGTAATCTAGATCTGCAATAGTTTATCACATCAATCAATTCATTGAATCATTCATGGCTACTCACATAAAATTTGCAATGAGAAAATAAATATATTAATGGTTAAAGTTATAAATTGTCGAGCATGCCCGAAGAAATGTCTATTGTATTTTAAAATGGAGAAAATATATGATAAAGATAAGCTGTTTTGATCTCTATTGCTTGCATCTAAAAATTACATGTGAAGTTTGGGCTTTCTTGGCCTTTTTTGGTATAAAAATTAATCTGTTTACCAAAAAAAGGGTTGTTTCTCTGATTCTAGCTCTTATAAAACTACCCAATTTATTTTAAGTCATCCATCTTCAATTGCTAAATTTATTAATTTCGCTAATCACTAGTTTGCTTCATTGCTTTAATTTAATCTCAAGACTTCATTATTGATTTATCTAGTGGGTAACTAGCAAAAGAGTTTTGATTTATAAAAAAAAGGAAGGATTTTTTTTTTTGAATTTTATAACAACTAGATCACTAACTATGTAATTCAAAGTACTTTCGCTGTTTTAAAATACTTTACACTATATTTTTTCCTACGTAAAAGTCCTTAAATAAGGTCAAACAATAGTGTGCGGATAATATTATAATTCAATAAAATGAAGGTTTTTTCTACAATCCTATGTGTTATTTAAGAACATATGTATATATACAAAGTGCCTAATTTACCAGACCGCCCGAGCCTACAAATTGTCAAGACTGATGCTGCTTCCTGGTAGAAAAACATGTTTTGGGATAATGATTTGTCATTAGCAGCATGATACTTTTGTCAGAAGACTAACTCAACCAAAAGTAAGGTTGGAGTTCCAAGAGTGTCTATTATGCCTCCTCACATGAGAGTCCATTGGGCTTGAAGTGTGGATGCACTATAGGCTAGGGGTGAAAGTTCGGTGTACGGTTTGGATTAGGGCCTGATCCAATCCGATCCGAACAAAATTTGGATTTTAATTTTCCAACCCGAATCCAAACCAATTAGAGTTTGAATCCGATCCAATCCAATCCGAATTTTCATACTCTAGATTGGATCCGATCCGAAAATTCGATTTTTTAAAACTCTTGTTTTTCGATGAAATAAATTAGGCACAACAGCAGCCTAGTAGATTTTGGAAATGAGGAATTAAGTGATGTTAGGGTTTCATGGGAAGGGTTGAAGTGCTACGCCTACTGGGCTATGGACTAGGCTTTTTCAAAAAAAAAAAAAGATCAGTTAAGAACTTAAGCCCAATCCAGATACATAATACAAGGTATATTACTATTCGGTTATATTGGATTTTTGGATCCAATTACCCTTAATCCAATCCGATCCGAAAATCCATTTTTTTCAAAAAATCTCAATCCGAACACAGTTCGAATCCGATCCGAATTACTAATTTGTATTGGATTGGATCGGATTGGATTGGATTTTGGATTTTATCCGAATAACTTTCACCCCTACTATAGGCCCCTTTAAACCTACGCTAAATATTCCACTTCGGAAAGGAGGGATGGATAAGATATGAAACCGTAACCTTATTGTCATGCTTGATGGTTAGAATCCCAAGATCGATTTCATATTCTATCAACTTACGCATAAGTTTATTACGTGGCATCATTTGTGTTTAATTTGGTATCCCTCTGTCAAAAAAAATTTGGTATCCTTGTATTATCTCGAAATTATTAATGTCCTACTAGATGCCCCAACATTGTGCATCTAATGTAACTTTACTTTTGAGCAGTAAAGAAGAAATTCGAAGCTTTCGTCGATTTCATCTTATCGAAACCTTGGCGAAGGAGCTTCCTGAAGACACCATACGTTTTGGATGTCAAGTTTCAGCTATTACTATGGACCGTGACAGTTCATATCCAATAATTCATCTCGATGATGGGACCATCATCAAATCCAAGGTGAAAAATGCTTAGATTAATCATGTGTATTTCCCAAAACTTTCAAAATACTAGAATTTCATCCAGCGTGAGCAAATCCAGTATGATCAACCAGCGGGTTCACAAGTTGCAATTCATGAATCAACTAGATTTAATTATTACCATTCACTACCTTGATAAGTGTTTTAAACTCATATACTCACCATATCGGAGAAAGAACTTCGACCATTATTATTTGGCAAGATTGGCCTCAACACCCTAAATTATAGCTCGGGTGCACCCAACACCACCAACTATGACTAGTAGCCTAAACACCACCAACTACGGGGTGGAGTGCAGTTTGTACCACCAACTATGGGGTAGGGTGCAGTCTGTACCATAAAAACCCACCGTCTTCGGCCACAATTTAGGCTTCCGGCCTCATTTATGGTACGGAATGCACCCCACCCCATAGTTGGTGGTGTTTGGATGCACCCGAGCTATAGTTCAGGGTGTTGAGGCTAATTTTGCCTTATTATTTTTATTTCCAACTGAAAACGAAAAACCGATAAAATTTTTTTCAGTTACTCGTAATTTTGTTCCAAGGTTTTCTCCATTTAAAAAAATATAGAAGTAAAAAGGGAAAACAAAAAATGATAAGGAACATATTTGCACTTTAAAGTTTGGCATACTTCTTGTTAATGCATTAATGCATTATGTCAATGCTGAGAGTCTGAGACAGTATCACATGAGAAGCAAAAATGATACCATATTTATTATGGTGAATTTTTTTTTTTTTTGAGTTATTCCTAAGCTTCATTGCTAAATTCTTGAGTGACGCAAAATCTTTTTGATAATACAGGTTGTCATTGGTTGTGATGGAGCATTTTCAAGAGTTGCCGAGTATGTTGGGCTAAAACCTGTAAAACATTATAGCATGGCTGTTGTACGTGGACTAACAAATTACCCAAATGGACACAACATTTCCGAAAAGATGTTTACTCGGACAAGAAAAGGCAATGTGATGGTCGGGAGAATACCAATGGGTGAAAACCTCGTCTACTGGTTTGTGTCAATGAGATCTCCTACTAAAGGTAGGCACATAATTACAATATATTACTCCCTCCGTCCCATAATATAAGTCCCATTTCCTTTTAAAGTATCCCAAAATATAAGTCCTATTTCTATTTTCAATCAATAATTATGTCCAAAATACCCTCATGAAAATAATTTAATTCCCAAAATGTCCTTATAATTTCAGCTTCCAATGCACCATTATTAATGATAAAATGGAATATTTTACCCCATTAAACTCATCTACACATTAAACCATGCAACATTAATGTTCAGTTTTTATTTTTTGTTAAAAAGAAAAAAAACAATATAGGTATTTCCCAATAAAAATGAATCTTTTTATTCAAATAAAACAAGATTCCACTTTACCTTAATTACCGTGTAAAAACAGAATCATGACTTATATTATGGGACGGAGGGAGTACTTCATTTATGTTGAACCCCATGTTTGTTGTACACATGTAAGTTGTCCTACATTGGTGAAACATGAGAGAAAGTACCACAATATAAGCTAGAGGAGTTACTCCTACTATTGCCAATTGGTTTTAGTAAGGAACCTCCTTTGAGCTTGTATGTGGACCAAACTCTCCTCCTCCTTATTGGGTTGCCCAGACCCATTTTCAGTTATATCAAATTTATGAATTTCCTCCGATCCATACCATTATATAATTGCACAAATTTTATCATACACTCGGGTGTACCGTGAGCATGGTACACCCAAGGCTATTTTTTGCTCATCGCTTATTTGAAATCATTTAAATGAGCAAAATGTACTAAAAAGAAGTGTTGCAAATGAGTAAATGAGCAGAAATTAGTCTCGTGATACACCGGGTGTATAATGAATGAACTCACTATATATGACTTTTACTACTCAGTTTAGTAGCTGTTAAATAAATTTTGATAGTAGTAATAGATGTATCATGTATGTATTTACAAGGAATATTTTTTATGCCAATGTTCAGCTTGTCTAGCATTAAATGATTCTTTCTCGTCATACATTATATTTTGATTACTATGCATTACAATAACCTCAAAGATCATATTCAGTAGTAATATTCTATCAGAAAGTAGAGGAAAACACTAGATATTTGGAAATGAGTTACATTACCATGAACATGGAGGCATGGCTTTCCTGGCCAGTGGCGGAGCCAGGATTCTCAAAGTGGGGGGACAAAATACGGATCGAACATTCGGATAAAAAATTAAGAAAAAAAACGCTACAATACTTGTCACAGGAGAAAAAAAATCTGCACAAAAGAGCAATTAAACACCACCCAAATAAAATCCACAATCAACCAAATACAGACCCACCAATAAACCCATTCACCCAATTAATAATACAAATAAAAATCAAAACTTGAAAGTAATTCATAAACAATAAACAATAATAAAGCTGAAAGAAATTCAGAAATGATAAATAAAATAAAACAAAAAATAGAGAAAGGGATTGACGCACAGTGTGACTAGGCTTAGAAGTTGAGATTCTGATCAACTGATAAAAAACAAACAGAGAAGATCTAAGAAAAAAGCAAATTGAACTAAAACATATTTGTTAAAAGTAAAACAAAAAAAGTTAGATCTGAGATCCATCAATTAGTGTGTGATTAAACCAATTAAGAGGTCAAAACTTTCTTTTGGAGTTTTATTTTCTCTCTGCACTTAACTAAGCTTACTAAACCCTATAAAACAAAAACCAACAAATCGATGGCTAAAAGCCAGCAATGCAGATGGACTGCGGCGGAAATCTGGCTTCCGACGGCTTGTGGCTGGGTTCCGGCACGCTGCGGCTCAGAAGGGAGATTTTAAAAACCAAAATACCTCCACCGGGAAACTCTTGCACAGAAGGGACTAACTCAACAATGGAATCACTCACACATAACAACCACTCCATTTCTCTACACCACATCTTCTTCCTCTGAGTTGCTAAAGGCTCTAATCTCCATAATTCCCCAAAAACAGTAGCTACCCATTTCAACAAATGACCAAAATCAGATAAATTTCACCACAAATTATCAAAAAACTATAAATAAACAAAAAATGTAAAATTATACCAGCAAGATTGGTAATTGCAAGAGTGGTGACTGCCGACTGGGCGTCTGGGGCTCTGGGCGGCGTAATTCCGGGCTTCCGGCGGCTCGTGGAGGCACAGTCAGGCTGGTTCGTATTTCGCTCTGTGGAATTAAAACTCACTTCCTCTGCTGGTTCCTTCGTGCCTCGTGGCTGTTTCTTCTCCTTTCTTCGTATTTTGTTCCGGCGACTGCGCGACTGGACGGCTAAGGCTCCGGCGGGCGGCGTGTTCGGTGTTTGTAAGATAGGGTTTTGAAGTTCAAACTTTCTCTCTCTTCGTTTTTTTCTCAAACGCTCTATGTTTTGTGTAATTGTGTTTGTTTCTCGGCAATTCTCGCGACCCCTGCGTGCTTCGTTTTTTCTTTTTTTTTTCCGTGAATTTTTTTTTTAAAGTGGGGGGACATCTGTCCCCATGTCCCCCCTTCTGGCTCCGCCACTGTTCCTGGCAAAATCACATAAATTTCGTTACCCTTTGTCCATTAATGTTACTTGTTAAAACAATAAAATCCAAAGAAATCAGTAAGTTAATGCACGTAGATTAACAAATTAGATACTCTAACATATATATATATATATATATATATATATATATATATATATATATATATATATATATATATATATATATATATATATATATATATATATATATATATATATATATATATATATATAACATGTCAGGTTGCCACATGTACTCCCCCCTTCCCCCCCACAATCAAATGAGACTATTAAACAATAAAAATGTTTGTATTAAGACTCGAACCCATGGCCTCTCATATAAGATGCAAATGCACTAACCAATTACTCTACAATCTCATGTTGGTCTTTATGGGAAAATAAATTATTTAAAGGCAAGATATATTTCTTTTTTGAAATAATTAAATATAAATGTATATATTAATACTCATTAAGCTAATGCTAATAATAGCATGTTCTACCTTTTAGTACTCTTATATTAAAAAAAAAAAAAACTCTTCAAATTTTTATAACATCCGTAATTAACTACTACACCATTTAATTACATCGGTTATATTCTTACACATTAACACATTAACCTAAATTTCAAAAACAAGATTGTATTATACTCTCTTGAAGACGAGGGTTATATTGATGAATAATTCATATTATAATTTACTATGTAGAAAATTTTAAAGGAACGGGAAGATCATTTCCTAGCACAATCCAATGCCTATAACTCTTTTTTCCCACTTCTCTCTTTGATTTAAGACTTCAAATTCACATTGGCAAATGATTCGGAGCATCGGTTGAGCCAACAACTAGTTAATGTTTAAAAACTTAAAATTGTAATCGATTATACATTTATTAGATAATCCTAGTAAACAAGTCTTCTTAAATTTTAAAACAAGAATATCATTTGCTTCAAAAAGACTTGCGGGGACCTGGTCCACACTAATATTAGTGTGAACCTAAAGCCACAAATATGAAGTGAAGATGCCTTGTCTGACTTTCCAAACACAGTGACCCTTTTTCCTCTATATAGAGACCGTTTTCAACCTATAATTATTCCTCTTATTTTAACCTATAGTTACTTTTCTTTTATATCTTATTTTATAGGGTTTTTTTTGTCAGAAAGTACCTAACAAAACACAAGTTTTGTAGGGAAGGACCTTATAATTTTTTTTTTGTCTAAAAATATCTAATAAAATACTTTCGGTTGTTAATAACAACCATTTTATGAATTTCAGGCCAAAACACCAAATTTCGGCGTTGATTTTTTTTAATTCCAATTGACTCTTTCAATTTTCCTATTTTAACAGGCCTCCCCCAAACATATTCAATTCTCACAAAACTTTCCTCCCAAACATCGAACGCCGGAATTTGGTGTTTTGGTCTGAAATTCATAAAATGGTTGTTATTAACAACCGGAAGTATTTTAGTAGGTCTTTTTAGACAAAAAAAATTTAATAGGTCCTTCCTTACAAAACTTGTGTTTTATTAGGTAATTTCTGACAAAAAAACCCTATTTTATAACATAGTGACTGTTTTTTTTCCTTCATACAATCACCATTTTCGATCTACAGTTATACGTGCTAGCATTAGGTCCACACTAAATTTAGAGCGGACTATAGGTCCATTTAAGTTTTTTTTTTTTTTTTTGCATTTTTTTTGAATTATGAAGTATTGTTAATCCGATTCTATTAATTCCAATATAACGTTTCCCCCTCATTATCCTTGATTATTCTGCTTGCAGATTCAACCGTCTTGAAAGATTTAGACATAAAAAACTTAGCGAAGGAGGCAGTTAAAGATTATCCATCAGAAACAGTAAACATGGTAGAGCAATGCGACATCAACTCCTTACACTTCAATAATTTGCATTATCGTCCTCCATGGAACCTCTATGTTGAAAACTTCAGCAAAGGTAATGTAATTGTTGCGGGTGATGCCAAGCATATAATGGCTCCAGCTCTTGGCCAAGGTGGCTCGGCCGCTCTCGAAGATTCCGTCGTTCTGGCTCGATGCATGGCACAAAAATTGCTTGTGGAAGGATCAGAAGGTGAACATCACCAAAAAACCATAAATTGGGGAAAAGCTGGGTTAGCTTTTGATCAGTTTTTGAAAGAGAGAAGGTCAAGAGTTTGGTGGTTGTCCTTGAACACTCACCTCATTGTTTCTCTAAGTCAGCATGCTTCATCTAAGGCCATTCGTTTCCTATGTATTTTTTTCCTCATTGCTCTATTTCGAAAGCCTTTGTGGGATGTACAATATGATTGTGGACGGCTGTAGTTTGTGGAATACTTTCTCCATTCGTTTAAAATTGCCATAGTTCGAATTTTGCACTATTCGCATGACTTTCGTTAGTTACATATAAAAACAGAATTTTATCATGTAATATGTTGTTGGGTTTTGCTCATCATATATTTATAAGATATTAATTTTTTATAACTTTTACTAATTAACTAATGTAACTTTTTTGCTATTTAACATACTTAAAAATTCATGGGTGTCACTCATAAAACTCTTAATCAATTTTCACGTTGACATGCATTATTGTGATTATTTTAAGAACAATGCTCATTATTGCTTTTTTTACTATATTTTTGTAAATAAACAAATAGTTCATTGGTTTTTGTCAATTCAAGCTCATAATCAAGCATAATTGATTTCGAATATATTTTCGCCAAGTTGTATTTTTTATACTCTCTCTGTTCTCAAATAGGTGGTCTACTTTTACTTTTTCCCTATTTACAAACTCTACTTTGACCATATATTTTCACAAATTTATAAAAAAAATTAATGTTAGCTCACAAGATGTCGAATTGTTCTCGACATATGTTTTCGAAATATCATTTATTTATAATTTTTTATTAATAGATATTAGAGATATTAATGGTCAAAGTTGTGTATTGGCAAATGTGCAAGTCAAATAAAACATCTATATAAAAACGAATTGACATATATTAAACGAATAACTTCTTCTTGATTAGCATTTTTTATTCAGTTTACATGCATAAATGAAAATGAGCGACGTCTAAAATACCAGATTGAAGTATAAAATATTTCTAGGTGCATAAAATGCAGAACTTAGAAAAAAATGAATTAGGTGTTCAACATATTTTGAATGTGTCAATTTATTTTAAATTTGTCAGATATTTCATATTCATCAAAATATTAAAAGGAAAAATTGATTCTAATAATCCAACCTTTGGGCCGTTCGCTCAAAATAATCCAACCTTTTGATTATTATTTAATAATCCAGCCTTTTAACCCAATCCGCTCATAATGCACCGTGAGACCGGTAACCTGTTGGAATGGTTAATTTTTTTTTTATTATTTTCTCCTTTAATCTCCCTCCCTTTGTTTCTCCCTCCCTCCCTCCCCTCCCTCACCAGTCATGAAGAACCACCCCACCCCCACCCCCGCTCAAGATCCCCACCCACCCCCACCCCCGCTCAAGATCCCCACCCACCCCACCCCCCACCCCCACCCTTGCTCACGATCCCCACCCCCCACCCCCCACCCCCCACCCCCGCTCACGATCCCCACCCCACCCCCCACCCCCACCCCCCCCACCCCACCCCCGCTCACGATCCTCACCCCACCCCACCCCCGCTCACGATCCTCACCCCCCCCCCACCCCCGCTCCACGATCCCCACCTCGCGAACAACCCCTACCCCCCGCGAACAACGCCCACCCCCACCCCTACCCCTTTACGAACAACCCCCACCCCCACCCCTTTGCTCACAACCCCCTGCCCCACCCCACCCATTTGCGAACAACCCCTTCCCCACTCCCACCCCCGTGAACAATCCCTTCCCCACCCTCACCCCCCTGCGAACAACCAATTTCGGGTTTGACAAAACAAAAAAAAATTCAAAACCATCATCAATTCATCACCACCATCTAAAACCCATCATCAACAACACGATTTCATCGGGGGTAGGGGAAGTTAATTCGCAAGGGGTGGGGGTGGGGGAGGGGTTGTTCACAAGGGGATGGGGGTTGATCGTTGGGGGGTGATATGAGGGGATGAAGGTGGTGGAAGAGAGGAGATAAGGGGCGTGGAGTGGAAGGAGAGAGAGTGATGGAATTGTTTGCAGGATGGCGGGGCAGGGATAGGGGTGGTCCCAGGGGGTGGAGGAGGCGGGGGGTTCTTGGCAGGGGGTGGGGGGGTTCTTGGCAGAGGGTGGGGATTTTTGGTGAGGTATGGGAGGAAGGGGGAGAGAGTAATCAGAGAAGAAAAAGAGGAAAATGGTAAAAAAACAAAAAAAAAAGTTAATTAAATCACAACGAATCAGAGAAAGACACGTGTGCAATTAACCCATTTTCCTGGTCATCCACCTATTTCAACAGGTCACGGTGCATTATGAGCGGATTGGGATAAAAGGTTGGATTATTATATAATAATCAAAAGGTTGGATTATTTTGAGCGAACGGTCCAAAGGTTGGATTATTAGAATCAATTTTTCCATATTAAAATATATTTCGGGTCAATAAATATGTAAAAAAATATTGATTTGAGTCCCCAAAAGTAAAACTTTCAAAATTGAGTCCGCAATATTATAACTTCAAATGCAAGTCCCTAGAACTACAAATAAACCATACTTTAGACCTCAAAATAAATGGTTACTCCATGTATATTCTAATTTGTAGCTCTTTAAACTCTAAGTAAACCTTATTTTATTAACGCAAGTTTGCTTTTAAAATATAAAATGTGAGTGTGTCTTGGATATAACATATTACATCATAACTTATTGTATAACAAAATCTCACATGTGCAAACTAATATAACTGTTTCATGTCATTTTAAATTTTTTTCATGTCATTATTGGTGTTTTCCATATCATTTTGGAAATGTTTCATCATGTCATTTTTTAAAATCTATTTCATGTCATTTATAAAAGTGTCATTATTGGTATGTTTCATATCATTTTGGAACTGTTTCATGTCATTGTTGGTATGTTTTATATCATTTAGAGTTATGTTCTATGTCATTTAGAAAACTCTTTCATCTCATAATTGTTATGCTTCATGTATTTTTAAAATATGTTTCACCTCAATTATAAAACTATTTCATGTCAAAATTGGTATGTTTCATATCATTTTGTAAGTGTTTCATGTCATTTAAAATACGTTTCATGTCATTATTGGTATGTTTTATATCATTTTCAGTTTTATTCTGTGTCATTTTTAAATCTGTTTCATGTCATTATTAGTATGTTTTATATCATTTTGAGTTTTGTTACATATCATTTTTAAATATACTCTCACTCTCTCTCCTTTAACCACATTTAACCCCCAAACATTTTATCTCTCCTCCTTCATCAACAATCACCCCCACCACCCTTTAGGTCATCACCAACTGACCCACCCCACCCTGACACCACTTCACTCCACCACCAAAACCCCACACCACCACCACCTCCGTACCGTGGCCTCGCCACCTCCGCCGATAACAAAACACATCTTTCTCCTCAAATCTTGCGAAGGCACTAGAAATCGAATCTTAGACATTTTGGTGGATGTAGTAGAAAACAGAAAAACTTGAAGAAGCAATTGAACTCTAAGAGAAAAGTAAGCTTCTGGGGGTGCTAGAGATGACGCAGAGCTTCATCAGACAGATTTCACCATTGAGAAAGAGCTCATGAGTAGAGGACATAGACTAGGGATGGGCATGGGTCGGTTTTGGGGAGGGTCCAGCTAGACCCAGACCCAGACCCGTAAATTTTGATTTGGACCCAGACCCGCAGGGTCAAAAAAATCAGGACCCTTACCCAGATCTAATAGGTCTGGCGGGTCCTGGGTCTAAAATGCATCTCAAACTTATTAAGGGTAACATTATTTTTTTTAACTCGCTTTTATTTTTACGCCCATTTTTTTAGTTATTAAAATGATAAAATACCAAAATAATAGTCTAATTCTTCTATAAAACATTCAAATTAGAATATCGACTACAAGTTGCCTTGAGTCTCGGTCGGTGATGGATAAAATGAAAAGCTTAGCGCTCGAGAACTTGAGTCACTTGACTCAATAGTTGCGTGAAAAACTAGAAACTTAAATATTAGGTAAAAAGTTTCATTATATATATCTCTATTATATAAGTGAAGGAGGGAGAAAGATGGTGTCCCCTTACAAAAAGTCTGATATACCCTTAATGAATTTAAATTGTCATATATTTAGATAATCTTTTCTTCTCTTTCCTACTTGCCATATATATTGAACAAGTTTACAATAGAATTTTCAATTAAATATCAAAATTAAGGAGAATGATTTCCTCTTCTTACATATTTGTGAAAAACTCTAATAAAAAATTAATTGACAATATAACTTAATTGACAGAATCAGAAGAAAAAATAAAAACTTGAATTTCATATTAATATGATATGCACGCATAGCGTGTAGAAAAATGCTTGTAGAAAAATGCTTGTATATATATAGAAGTGAGTTCATATGAGAATGCATACTTACATGAGAAATGAGAATGGATTTTACACGCTATAAGTCTAATGAACAAGTGATGTAACTACAAAAAGAAAATATTTGAAAAAAAAAAAATCTAAAAAAATCTTATTTTTTTGGGCTCGAAGATTTTTCGAGGGTATAACTCTAATGAACAAGTGTTGTAACTCTAATCCAATCGTGTGGTTGAGATTCATTCTCATTTCTCATGTAAGGAGGCATTCTCATGTGATCCTGCCCTATGTATATATATGTATATGTATATATATATATATGTATATATGTATATGTATATGTAAAAGAAAGTGGGTCTGTGGGGTGGGTTTGGGTCGGGCTTGGGTCTGAATCTATCATATCCGGACCCAGACCCGATTTTTAACGTCTAGACCCAGATTCAACCTAGCTAGTCTCAATGGGTCTCAAAATTCTAGACCTAGACTCTTAAGAATGGGTCGGGTCCAACAGGGTCTGGGTCATGCCCATCACTAACGTAGATGAGTTGATCTATGGTGTGGGCGAGTTGATCGACCGGAGAACATGAATTGGAACAAGCTAGCCATTAGAAGAAGCAAAAGTTGACAGGATCAAACCTTCGGCAGTTGAAATTATTCTCAAAGCTGTAGCGAGGATGGAGTGCATGGGGTGGTTCATGGGCGAAGCAACATGGGGGGTTGGCAGGGGCTCGGCCCCTGCAGCCTACCCCCATGGCCCATATTATTTTAATTCTGCAAATATTTTGTTTATATATTAAATGAGGCCTCTATAAACATGAAGTACATTGTTAATTTTTTTTTTGTAAGTAAGTCAATATATTGAAATCACCAAAACCAACACATATACATCTTAGATAAGCCAGAGGCTTATATCAGCCTTGGATAAAAGACACCAGTAAGCCAATAGCTTACTCTTACAAATTTTCAATCCACAATCTATCTACTGCACTACATTTTCGAGGTATACAATACAAAGCTCTATGTCTCACTATATGCTGAATGCTATTCATAGTATTATGTATACTATTTACTTGTTGGTGCCAATAAGTTGTATTTCTCACTATCCAAACATGGTAGCAACAACCTGTATAGAAGTAATCAAGACCCCTTTTCTTGTCTTAGATCCTTTAAAACATCTTCCGATCCACATAAGCCATTGAGGGAGAGTTCTCTGCCTATAAGTAACCCCTATCCACTCCAGAATCTGTACCATGACTCGCTTGCTGTATGCACATTCAAAGAAAATGTGGGAATGCGTTTCATCTGTAGAACCACAGATACAACAGAAGCCATCAGGGCTGATACCATGTCTGAATAATTTCTCTTTGGTCTGCAATCTACACTGAACACCTAGCCAAGCAATGACTCTGTGTTTATGTAATGCCAGTATGTGCCAAACCCCATGCACCCAGCTCACTTCATCTTCCTGTGTAATGAGAAGCTGGTATACTCTACTGATTGAATACTTTGTATCCTGCTGCCATATATGCATATTAATCATCCTCAGAGCATTCTTCACTTTACAAATTTGCTTTACAATCCAACTGGCATTTTGTGGAGCATTAAAACTCCACCAATTATGATCCTTAATGTAAATGGAATGAATCCATTTAACCCATAGGTCATCTTTTTTTATGCCAATATGCCAAACTAATTAATTTACCCACAACAGCTAAATTCCATTTGGCAATGTCTCTAAATCCAAGGCCTCCCATCTTCTTAGGAGAACATACCTGATCCCATTTGATATAACCATTTTTAACCCCAGTTGCCTGACCACTCCAAAGGAAATGTCTACATATGGCATTGATTTCTTTGATGACAGAAGGAGGAATGACAAATATTTGAGCCCAATAGTTATGAACACTCATCAGTACTGAGTTGATTAATTGAGCCCTACCTGCAAAGGACATGTTTCTAGCACTCCAAGACCTGATTCTAAGTACCATTTTTTCCACCAAGACTTCACAATCTGCAGCATAAATCTTTTTATTGCTGATTGGTACCCCTAGGTACCTAAAAGGGAGCTGCTCTTTAGTAAAACCAGAGAATTGCATTATTCTGTTTGCATCAACATCATCCATGCCACTGCAGTATAGGGCTGATTTGCCATGATTTGCTTGCAATGATGTTTCAGAAAAAAGTTTCAAGCCTTGCAAAAGAAGATAAACTGACTTAACATCTCCTTTGCAGAATAACATCAGATCGTCTGCAAAACAAAGATGATTTAAATTTAGAGAGGCACATCCCTTCATGAACTTAAATTAAACTCTTGTATTGCTCCAATATAATGCATGACTCTAGTTAAGTAGTCCATACATATCACAAAGAGCAAGGGAGACATGGGGTTCCCTTGTCTCAAACCTTTCTTTGCAGGAAAGAAACCCTCAGTACTCCCATTGACGAGCAATGTAAATCTAGGAGTTGTAATACAACTCATAATGCACTGAATGAAGTGAGAAGAGAACTTTAGAGCCTTCAATAATTCTTCAATAAATTACCATTCCACAAAATCATATGCTTTTCTTAAATCTATCTTCATCATTACTCCTATCTCTTGATTTTGTCTTCTATTAAATCTCTTGATAAGGTCCTGGCAGATTAGTATATTACTCATTATACTTCTCCCTGAAATAAATGCTCCTTGATTAAGAGAGACTAAATCTGGCAGAACTTGACCAAGCCTCGAACAAATCAATTTTGTAATTGCTTTGTACACAACTGAGCAACAAGCAATGGGTCTATAATCCCCCACTCCAGTAGGGTACTTAACCTTAGGAATTAATGTGATTGCTATCACATTAATTTCCTTTGACAGGTTACCAGTAGTGAAGAAGTCTTGGATTCAATTCCAGGCACCTTCTCATTTGGAATAGAAAATATAGCCTGTTGAATCTCCCTAGCATCAAAGTTCAAGCTCAACAGGCACTAGTTGAAAAAAGCTCAAATGCTCCGGTTGAAACCCCCCCTAAATGCTCCGTATTTGACCCGTAGCAGACGTCATACGAGCATTTGAGCATTTTACAAATGCTCCGGTTGAGAACCGGAGCATTTATTTTTTTAAATGCTCCGGTTGTGCATAAAACCGGAGCATTTGAGATTTTTACATAGGTAAAATACCACAAATGCTCCGGTTTTTAAGTATAACCGGAGCATTTGTAGGAACAAATGCTTCGGTTTCTCTTAACAACCGAAGCATTTGTGTGTATTATATAATAAAAAAAGCACCAGGCCCCCAGCTACTGCCAGCATGAGTGCTACGTAGCCTTACCAGTTCACTCAGATGTAGCATAAAAGAACAATAACACAGCAACAACAAGAACAACATCACAACAAAAACCCATACATAAAGAGTTATGATGCTCTCAACGACGAGATTTTCAGCTGTAAACAACATGCATAACAATGACTATATTTACTAACAAATAGAGTAATATGCTATAGAGATCAAAACAGAGAATATGGAGGAAAACCATTAGCGAACAATAGATTTTCATCAAAATAAACAATCAGTATATCTTCTCTTCAGATACTAAGCAAAGTTACAACAAAGAGATCGCATACTTATCCTTTATGCTGCATTTTCTGAGATGCAATCAGAAGCATCACTAAATTGTCTAAAGATGGCATTAGCTCGAAAGTATAACTCTGGTAAAATCTATCAAGTAGAAGTTGCCTAATTTTAACCTTAGCTATCCAAAGTAATCTCTAAAATAAGTAACTTATGTATTACAACATTCGCATTATAAACAGTGTCAACAACCCAACTTTTCATATGACATGTAAGAGTATTAAACCAAATCCTCCAACTTTGCTACTCTCATGCAAAGATACGTGCATATTATGCTTATATCATAAACAAATTCATGCAATCTACCCCAAGTCGGTCAATAATAATAACAAATAGCACATTTTATTAATAGCATATCCAAAGAAAAATACTATACAACAAAGAATCGATAACATTTACCAAGTATTTACCCCAAGCTGGTCATATATACCCTATGTAAATCACATGATATCTTCTTTGAAAAAGAAAGTTCAAATAGACATTGAATTCAGGTTAGAAATACATTTTTACTAGAGTTTTGACTAGGTCAAACTCTAAAAGTTCCCTTGAAAGCTATTATTGAACAAGGCCATAGAGAATAAGTCAGCCATATTCTACTTCTGCATTCAGTTCTAGCAAAAATGCTTTAGATGTGAGCAAAATGGCCATAGTGACGTGATAGGAGGAATCAAAAAACTTTCCACACAAATTAAGTAACCTAAACACATGTGCAATAATATCGTGAAAATGATAACGTAACATCAAGGCATAAACACATATTTCTACCCGGATATCTCTTATATTATAGCCATAAATGTAAACCATAGATAAGCTAAGTTAGATCACGAAGCTTGAGAAGAGCTAGGACAAGCTCGATATTTGGCGAGTATTTGACATTGAATAGTAGGATTGAAAATCATGTTTTGTAAGGGGGAGGGAAAGAAGAAGCAAATTGGAGTTGTCACTAATCCTCATTAAAATGCGGGGAGGATCCGGGGATTCCGGACCGGGGGTAGCGTAACTTTACGTTACTAGAAACTAAAAAAAAAGTAAACGTGCATTATTAATTCATGTATATCATACCGCATTTGGAGATATTCCACGGGCAATTGCGTAACCCCCAATCGTATACTCTTGCATCAAACACCGGTCAATCAACCATGCTACACTACAAACAAGAGGGAAGTGATAGTCTCAATACAAAAAGTTCATAGGTGACTCGGTTACCGCCAACGATTAGGGTGAGGATCTACTATATCATAGAGCATTCGGATTGCTTGCAAGTTGCCGCATACCATTCTCCTAGTGAATTTGAATATTTTCAAATAAACGAGTCTCAAGTAAATAAGCACTTCCTATATCTTCACAATGAGCATAGAATACTAAAGACACTTACCCTTCTCCAACGCATACATATGAGTAATGATAGGCACTGCCCGCAGAAGGACACCGACTGGCAAGTTTTGCATAGCACAACGCGGATAGAGCAGCAGCTACACCCGCAAACAAAAAGATAGGGTCGGGCGGAGTCCAAGTAGACTCTCGCGGCAACGGTTTCGATCGAATATAAACCCCGGCTCCAATGGTCGTGCCAATGCCTAAATATTAAACAAATTAGTTAACAACAACACATACAAGACATAAGAGTAACTAGACTATTGCAATGAAAAAAACCAACACGAGCTTAAAACAATAAACTCAACAACCAATGCCACCTCAAGCTGCTCAAAATTTACGAGTAAATTTGATGATTGTCATATTAAAGTGTTATGCTCGTAAATTTTGATGATTGTCATAATAAAGTGTTATCACCCAAGCTTAGTAACATCCTCAATTCTAAGATATTACAATTACAATATACTCCGTAACACTGAAGTTAAAAGTTACAACTAACTAAAGCACACAAATTTTCCTAAATATGGAAAAATTCGACCTTAAAGTCGAAGCCAATCTTCATGCCCAAGTTTGAGCAACGAAGCAAGTAAGCAACCCATGAACGCTAGAGCAAGCCACAAAAGAAATTGAATACTCCATATTGGTTCACATTAATTTGATTGCTAAGGCAACCCAAGAGAACTAAGAGTGGACTGCAATATGTTCTTTTAAACTGCAGTTCTTTGAACCGAACACGTAACTAAACAAAAATACACTTAATCAATTCAGGTGAAATGAACATGGTATTAACAAGCAAACTAATTAACTCCTACAATCAACAAAGCAGCAAGCAGTAACAACAACAACCATTTAAAAATTAAACCCAATAAAAATTAAAGCAAAGAATTCATAAAAAATAAAAAAATAAAAAAGAAACATAAAGTTTGAGCGGACGAAAACCCAAAGAAAGATAATGGAAATAAAATGTAAAAATAGGAACAAAAAATACATAATCAATAAAAAGAAATACCAATAGCGAAATTTATCAAAAACAATTCCACAGAAAATCAGAAATAACGAAAATTAAATAACAAAAAAACCTAATTTGCTATTAAACCCAACAATCTGAGTTGTGAAAGAGCGAAAATTGAAAACGAAAAAAACCCTAATTTGCTATTAAACCCAACAATCTGAGTTCCAAAACCCTAAATTACGATTAAATCCAACCCTAACTCACACAAAATATGAAGATTGAAGAAGAACGGCGACTGCGAGGATGCTAGATTTACAATTTGAGGAAAAAGAAACTTACCATTTTGTCCGACGACCGACGACCAACGCTAAAGAGTTGAGAAAAGACTCCGACGAGTGACGACCGATGCTGAAGAGCGATCTCCGACGACTGAGAATCTCCGAGAATTGAGAGAGTGACTGAGTTTGAGACTTGAGAATGTGAAAACGTTGAAATGAAGCAGCGCTGAAGAGTATTAGGTCGCGTGCATTTTTTGCGATTTTTTCGAATTTTTTTACCACGTGGCTCCGCCACTGTTAATATGCATCATGTCAACATGTAATTAATTCGTACATTCTCTCAAGTTCAAATTTCTTAAGTTCAACAAAGGTCTCGAATACTAGAACATGAATTCATAATAGCAGTATCGGACTTATTTTACAGCATTGGGATAACTTCTGAAGTGGTGGAACAACACTGTTATTTTTTAGTCAACTAGGCATACTTTAGAAAGCCTGAAGATAGCAAACATAAACAAATTTGGCACATATATGCATAATTTGTCCACTGTTATTTTCATGCATTTCTTCACTGAGACCATGCATAATTTGTTCATAGGAAGAACATTGTAATAGAAAATAATTAAGAAAGTATCCATATAGGTCTATATGACTATATCTGCAGCATAGATACAAGCAGAACAATGATGCACTAACCTTCTTGGAGTACCTCAGATCCTTCATACGAGAACAAGCGAATATCATTTGAGTGGCTTAACTCCGCCACTTCTTCTTTACTCATCTCAAGCAGGGAGGCCACAAAGGTCAGTATGTTATGTATATTAGCCGGATGATTCAACATTTCCTTTGACAATTATGGTGCTTCTTTCTCAACTTCTGACCTATCCCTCGAATGTGGACTCTCTCCTAGTGCCTGAAGTTATGGGAAAGGGAAGGATCACCTTCCACTAAGAACAAATCGCCCAAATTCGACCTAGGCAGGGCATCTGGTGCATCAGTCTCGAGCAGAATTCTATCAAAGGCACTACCTTGAGCATCTTCTTAGCCTTTTATGATTTCATTGACATAAGAAATCCAGAGAAGGAAAAATAAGCACAAAGCCTTGCTAATTCAGGGACCATTTCAGCAGATCCTAAGTAATAATGAAGAATAACTCCATCTAGGAAAAGGGCCAGTTGATTTCATCACATCAAGGTCACCAAAGGCACGCACAGAGTGTACAGAAGCCGGCCTTTTGAGCTCTTTCGCTAGTTCTAGCTGTTTCTTAAAAACTTCAACCTGAACATCAAAGTCAATCTGTTTCCCATGTGACCCTTTGTCTAGACCAATCTCCCCAACAGCTGCAGTGGGTGTTAACAGACACAGAATAATCAGAATTCTTATGTCTACATAGTTAATTTGGTTATTTTTTCAGCACAATGACATATTCATCCCAATAAAGAATCAAACACAATCAATTCACACCCACAAATATAACCAATTAAGAAAAATAAAACACAACAACAACAGCAAATTAACAGCCAATGTCTAGTAGCAACGTAAACATTAAGGCGGCCGATCCACCATCTAATATGGAATCGAACAGACCTACCACCCCTCAACTTGCCAAACCTCACAAACATACAGAACAAAAACCAAGATAACAAAATTGCAAAACTGCAAAAAAGAACAAAAATCAAACAAAATCGAAAATCTGATTAAATTTTACAAAATTCAAGGAAAAAGGGACGAAACCTGCTGATTGCTGAACACGATGGCGAATTGAAGAGTGAAGTGTGCGAAGTGATGAACTTGAATCGCTCGTTCAAGCACAGTAATCAACTCATCGAACCGGCTCAAGCTACAACGTAAATCGCGGTCCAGGTTAAGAGAAAGCACAACTTTTCGTTTTCCCAAAATCTAGGGTTTTAGATGAAAAATTTGTCTCTCAATGTTTCCTCTTTCTTCAATTGGTCAATTATATTAAACCCTAGCTAGAATAAATTTGAGTAATTTAGAAAAACCTAGAAATTAGGAGAAAATAAAACCTGAAGGAGTTGGGGGATTGATTGAAGAAACAGCGAGGTCGACGCCTTGTGATTCAACCAAATGAACTGCGGCGAACTTGAGCGAGGTCGTTGAAACCAATTGAGAGAGCGGAGAACTTATGATATGGAAGGACGACAGAGGGAGGGATGGCGGAGGTTTCAATTGGGAGAGGGTGCAGTTGAGAGAGCGGGAGACTTGGGTCTTGGGAGGGAAAATAATAAAGAAAGGGAAGGCCAGATGAGGAGGATTGAAATTTATTTTAGTACGTACAAGCAAGATTTCATGAATTGAGGGAGGTCAAAATGCTTGGGTTGACTAGTCAACCGGAGCATTTGTAAATTTTTTTATTAAAACTTTCACAAATGCTTGGGTTGATTAGACAACCAAAGCATTTGATAAGTAGCAAAAGCAGTTTTTTCCACTAGTGAGCGAGGCTCTGCTGATATGAATTTAAGACTTTCCCATGAGCTACTATTCTGTCATCCACCTTCCTTGTACTGTTGCTACTGCCCATAAGACCCTTATAAAAATTAATAAAAGCAGCAATCACATCCTGAGAGGTTTCCACCCATTCACCTTGGGAGTTCTTTATTGCATTAATTCTGTTTTGAACTCTCCTCATTTTGATGCTTTGGTGAAAGACTCTTGTGTTATCATCCCCTTCTCCTATCCATTTTACTTTAGCCTTTTGTGAAAGAAAGCTAAGATATTGCTTGTGTGCTACACTATATGCTTGTCTAGCATCAGATTCAGCTTGTCTAAGGGAGAGATTTGTAGGATCCTGATGCAGCTTAGTCTGAGACTCAATCATCTGTTGATAAGTGATACTATTTTGTATAGAAATATCACCAAACTCTTCCTTATGTAGCAGCTTCAAATCATCTTTCAACAGCTTCAACTTCCTAACCACCTAAAACATCTTTGTGCCATGAATGTGTCTCTGCCACCCTTCTTGAATCAAATTCATAAATCTGCCTGAACTGTATCACATATTGAAGAAACGAAAAGGTTTCTTTCTCTGTTCAGAAGAGGTAGTTTTCAACACTACATGGCAATGGTCATACTCACCCTCCGGGAATATATAGGCTTCAATCATTTCCTACTGATTATCCCAATCTTCATTTCCCAAAGCACGATCTAACTTGCAAAACACCTTAGCTTCACCCTCCTGCTTATTTGTCCATGTAAAAAAATTTCCATGCACCTTAATCTCCTTAAGACAACACTGCTCCATACAATCTCTCATATCTCTAACTTCCCTGCTCCTCACAGGTAAGCCTACTCTTTCATCCATGCCCATAAGGGCATTAAAATCACCCATCACAACCCAGGCACATATGACTTTATTACTCAAAGCAATCAAGTCTCTCCACATTTCTTCTCTTCCTTGCTTCTCATTTATACCATAAAAAAAAGTGCAATAATTTTTTTTCCTACCATAAACAGTTTCCACCTGAAGATGGACAATTTGACTGGAACAAAACAAAATGTTCACTGTGAAAGCAGTAGGATACCACCCCATTATGATTCTGCCAGTTCCAGCCCACACAATATTAGATGTTATACACCAACCGGGACAAACTCTAAGATATAAACCCCCCATAGCAGCAGGTTTAATCTTAGTCTCAAGGAGACCAAAAAGCCTAACATGATGAGATAAAATATTTTTTTTTACCTCTAACTGTTTTTTAGGCCTATTCAGTCCCCTTACATTCCAGCTTAGTAAACTATCCATCCCTGGGAGGAGGCTCCCCCTCCTCATTGATTTCACCTGCTCTTTTTTTTATCTTCATCAGTTATATCATCTGCAGCAACATCTTCAGCATCTTTTAATTAAACAACACCATTCTCAATGTCTGCAGTAGAAGATAGAATAGAGAAAGAATTCCCTATCCTCACTGGTGCAGGAACATCCACCTTACCCACAATGTCAGATTGCACATTACCCCTATTCTTCTTGTGAACTTGTTGAAAACCATCAACATCCTTCACTAGTGGTGCCTTTTTTGCACCCATTTTACTTGTTGTGGCTTAGACTTCCTACCACATTTCCTTGCATCATGCCCAATCCCCAAGCAATTGCTACTCTTTATTGGCTTCCATTCATACACCACTTCATGTGCAACATTAACTCCTTTTTCATTTTCAAACCATATCACCTCAGGAATGGATTGATTCATGGCCACTTCAATCATTATTCGAGCATAGTTCAACCAATCCTTATTCAAAGTTGCCTGATCCAATTTGACAAAATGCCCAATTCCTGCAGTCAATTTGGTCAGACATTTCTCCCCCCAATACTTCAAATCAAGATTTGGCTACTGAATCCAAATTGGAACAGTTTTAACCTCCTCTTTCATTAAATCCATTTATGCATTCCATGCTTTAACAGCTACCGGTTTCTTGTCAAAGAATTGAAATCCTCCCGCCAAAATTTCATCACGTTGTTCAATTGATTTGAATCTTACAATAAACAGGCCATTACCAAAAGCAGCAACCTTATCAATCCCCTTTTTCCCCCAAATTCGTCGAATGAAACCTTCCATTACAGGAAATGGTGGGTTGGAACCAATAACATAACATACTATTGCATTTTACCAATACGCAATTTCATCTTTAATGTCCTCAAAATCAATTTTAATGGCGGAATTAGATGAATTGACAGCATTCCCAGGTTCAATTACAGGCGTATTGACCTTTTCAAATTCAAGAAGTAAATTCCGAGATTGAGGGTTACCTACGTTCTCCAATCGATTCTGGGTCTCCTTCATAATGGTCAACCATTCCGACAATTGATGCTTATCCTTTTGCTGCTTCTGCAATTCCTCAATCGATCTTCGAGGCGACAAAATTTCGTTTTTGGGTGTTTCCACTTCCATTGCTGGAACTCCATGAAGTTCTGCAATTGGTCGAGTTTTCCTTCCTTCTGTGGAAACAGATGGTCCACTCTTTTTCTCTCCTCCTTTCTTTTGTGGTGTTATGTGTTTCGCCTTTGCTTTCGAGCTTCTGGCCATGGCGACGGGTATGGAAGATTTCTGTGTCTTACCATACACCGAGAGAAAAACGAGAGCCCAACATGAAGTACATTGTTGGCTTGGTGGTTAATGATTTGGTGAATGTTTCAGTGGTTAGGAGGTCAAGTCCTCTTGACAACAACAATTGAATTTGATTTTTTTCAATTTTTAGCCCAATTAAAGCTACTCACTCTCTTATATTTTTTTTTATTTTATTTTTGTTACCTATTTATTAATTTTAGATGAAACTCACACTCCCTCTCTTAGTACCCCAATAACTTTATTTTTCTTTTCATCTTCTTTTTTTGCTTATTTTCATCTCCTTTTTTTCTCCTTCTTTGTAACATTAAGGTTGATCAAATTTTATGGTAATTCAAATACAATTATTGATCAACTTTAAGCTTGATAAATTTATTTATTAATTTTTCTCAAAAAGAAATTTTATAATTTTTTTTATAACTAACTTTGAAAATTATATTTCACTTCATGCATTTCTTGAATTGATGAAATTTCAATTATAAAAGATGCAAAATATACTAATTTATATTTAAATTTATAAGTCATGTTACTGTTATATTCGAGTTTATCTATTAGCTTTCGAGCTGAGCTTGCCTTTGCTTGGGCAGGCTCATTTATTTTTTTGAGCTTAGCTTGAACTTTAGTCAAATTCGAGTTACTTTAATTTAGACCGAATATTGACCAAGGCGACCTCGAATAACTCGCAAGTTGGACCGGCTAATTTACACTCCCTTATATTGGTCATTCTTCGATCCCGAAAAAAAGAGGTAATGGTCATCCCTCCCCTATAACTATAAATTCCTGGCTTCGCCCTTGGGCTGGTTGGATATGGACTATGGAGTGACGTGGAGTGAGAAAATTCGAGGGTTTGGGTGGGTTTTGGTTTGGAGGAGAGGTAGGGGAAGAGTGAGAGATGAATGATTTCACAGGTATGAATGGGTTGTTACACCATAACTTATAATAATGTAATAATACGCCTAAGAATTTCTAATAAAATGTACTTTTAATCTGCTAAAGTTTAATAGTGTTTTCAATTTTCTAGTTAATGTTGGTTTTCATTTAATCCTACCCCTTTCAATAATAATTATGTCTATTGCATTCATTCATGAGTCTCTTTCAAATTCCATTCTTAGATGTTCTTTTTTTTGTTTTTTAAGATATGGCTCGAAAATGCCCTGCGTAATTGAAGTCCACAGAATGAAAACTTCAAATTTTGCTCGTATAATTTCTTTAAACACCATCCAGGCGGTAACTTAGTCCCCAACCAATCCAGCCAAAAACCGAAGGGTATGGACAAGATTTAGCGCACATGAAAAATATTAAATTCTCATTCCCGACAACAATTGTACGAGGATGTTAACGTTGATGGATCTTTGCATTGCAAGTTGCATCACGGACTAAAAATAGGAGAGCGATAAAACGCTCACTAAACCAAAAATTGACACTGATAACTTTTCCTTCAAAAAGTACAATTGATTATTGATAAGAACTTATGTTTGTGTATTTGAAAGCCTGGTTATTGTTAAAGCAACCCTGTTTGTGTGTTTGAAACACATGTTATTGTTAAATCAACCCCTATTTGTCAAAAAGTAAACATGGGATCTCTGCCATAACGCAAAAAGTTGCATTGATTTACGTGTCCGATTCAACTTTTTCCCCCCAAAAGTACAATTGATTATTGATAAGAACCCCTATTTGTGTATTTGAAACATTGGTTATTGTTAAATCAACCCCTGTTTGTGTGTTTGAAATTTGTTGAATTAACCCCTGTTTATGTATGTAAATATGCAAAATTACACAATTACCCCCGTTTAGCGGGCAAAGATGTCCACTTACAATGAGCGTTTTATCACTGCTCCAAAAAATAGTTGGTGATAATGGACAATAATGATTGGTTGATGAATGGTGATTAAGAAGAGTCGTCATAGGCGTATATTGGATAAGAATCTATCAAATAGATTGGTACCAATTTCTTTTCGAAATGTGAGCAGCTGGTGATAGCTTAGTGGTGTTGGCATCACCTCCGATCCCAGAGATCCTGGGATCGAGTCTCACCCCTTGCAAGGAGGGATCCCCAATTTCCCCCCTTTCTTGCAAGGGATTTCATCTTACCTTTAAAAAAAAAAAAAAAAAAATTTCTTTTCGAATTGGTGCCGTTAAAACTACACAATGGTAAATTAATACATCTAGAAAAGGTTTGATTTACAATTTTTTTTGGTACCAATTGC
Source organism: Beta corolliflora (assembly GCA_947648045.1). Classification (NCBI taxonomy): domain Eukaryota; kingdom Viridiplantae; phylum Streptophyta; class Magnoliopsida; order Caryophyllales; family Amaranthaceae; genus Beta; species Beta corolliflora. The sequence continues at coordinate 8,146,113 of CANSZD010002913.1, forward strand.
AAGAGTGCGTGGTTGATGCCAATATAAGTGTATTGGATATCAAATATGTGTTGCATAGATAACCACAAGGACTTTTTCGATTGAGAATGGTTTAGTTTGGTGTACGTGGCGTATACAAAGTTATTCTATCCGCTTTTTTTTTACACTAGTGGAGCCATAAAACGTTTTTGATCTTAGTCACGTTTAGTTGATAAAGGGATATGATTGGTAGGATGAAAGTAGTGAACGCGAAAGTAGCATGGTAAACCATCAGGATGACTTAATTAATAACAATTCAAACCTGAGGCTATCATTAGGGCTGAGCAAAACCATCTGAATATCCCAATATCCAATAACCCGGTTCGAAGTCAATCCAATTGTTTGGATATTAGGCTGGAATTTTTTTGACCGGGTATTCGATCCTGAAAAATATTTTGGATCGGATATCAAATCCGAAAATTTGGATATCAGATACCAAATCGAATATTGGATTTTCAGATATGTGTTATCCGAAATATGAACAGATAATGGACATTGGATATCCAATCCAATATTCGAAAAATGAGTATATATATCATATTTGCTTCAACTTTTTTACCTTTTTAGAAAAATTATTAAAATTAAAGTATTACTCATTAGAAACAACAATAATTGGATATCGGGATTCCGCTATATTTTCGGGATATTAAATACCCGAAAATTTCAGATCGGATACGAATATGAGATACTAATGATTTTGACACACCTAAAATGAGAACCAATAACCAATATGGGCCCTTAGATCATCAAAATCGGATGGTCTACATCACTCCCGTGTCATTAATGATATTTTCATAATTATGCAACTTTTCAAAGTGGTTCCTAGTTTCTTTACTTTTACAGAAGTCTATTTTACTTTTAGACCAATTTTCTCTAATTTTACTAGTTCTTCCTTTAATTTTGATATTAAATTAACTTAAACTTATCCAAAACGATGCTTTTCCAAAATAGATTGAAATGTTATTGATGATATTTCATGGTTATCATCAATGTCCCTTTTTCCTTAAAATTTGAAAATACCAAATATAAGAAGCTGCATATTTGATTATTTACTTTAATGTCTTTTTGCTTTACTTTTAAGGGTGAATTGGTTCTCATTATGTTCTCAATATACACTTGCTTCTCATTAGAACCTGATGTATGTATATATATATATATATATATATAGAATAGTGGAGAGTTTATTGGAGAGCCATTGTGTATAACACATACACACACACACACACACACACACACACACACACACACACACACACACACACACACACACACACACACACACACACACACACACATAGGGCAAGATCACATGAGAATGCCTCCTTACATGATAAATGTGAATGAATCTCAACCACATGATTGGATTAGAGTTACAACACTTGTTCGTTAGAGTTATACCCCCGAAAAAACTTCGAGCCCAAAAAAAATTTTATTTTTTTTCGAAATTTGTTTTTTCTATTTTTTTTGGAGTTACATTACTTTTTCATTAGAGTTACATCATTTATTCATTAGAGTTATATATATATATATATATATATATATATATATATATATATATATATATATATATATATATATATATATATATATATATATATACATATATATATATATATATATATACATATTTATATATATATATATATACATATTTATATATATATAGGGAAGGTTCTTGTGAGAACACCTCCCTTATATGAGAATACTATTTTATGTTAGAATAAATCTGGACCCTTAGATTTAGTTTAATCGAGCAACTATTACTCCTTCCTTCATCACGCTCTCTTCACTTCACCCAACAGCTTCCCTCCCACCTCCTGATAACCCAATTGAACACCCGAATACGGGCCAAAATTCTAGAAATATACATGCCTCCACTCTCCTTCACCATAACAGAAGGCAAAATCGTCTCAGGGATCAAAGCCGACCATGGCGGCCACTTCACAGTCACCCATTGAAGCTGCAAGCATGGCAGAATTTGAAGCTTCGAGAATTTCGAGTTCTGCTCCTTGATCCAACCTTCTACTTTGCGTTGCAATCTATCCACATTCATCACCAGTAATTGAGAAAACAATTGTTGCACGAAAAAGTTTAATTCCATAAGCCTAATTTTGTGGTTGGAAATGGAATTGGGGAAATTAGAATATGAGGTGGTTAGGGATTTTTCGGCAGTGTTCGAATTTGGAGTTTTATTCTCCCAAACATGGATTAGATGTGAAAGATGAATGTAACTAAAATAAGTAAGAATTGATCATGTTCTAAACCATTGTGCACACGTTCTAAACTTATATGCACATTGTCTAGACTTTTATGCACATGTTCTGAACTTTGTTCATATTCTCTTGTAGTTGGAGTTGTGAATAATGAACAATCTACTAGTTTTAACTACTGCTAATAATCTTATCACCCCTCAAGTTGTAGATTCATTCAGTCCTATGGGAAACAAAATGGATTCCATATTGCCCTAAGGAGTTAAATAAAACCTATTCCTAGGATGAAATTTAAGGAGTAGTGGAAGATGAAAAGGCCGAAAGTATGTTGTTCCAACATAATGTACATCATGTTCTACATTAATGTATATCATGTTCTAAAACAATGTACATCATATTCTTAAACAATGTACATCATGTTCTTAAACAATGTACATCATGTTCTGACCTACATCTATTCTCACATATGATATATGTTATTCTCACCGGATCTTAACCTATATATATATATATATATATATATATATATATATATATATATATTTTGTATAGCTATGGAAAAGAGAGAATAGCGAAGAGTTTATTGGAGATCCATTACCATTATATACATGCAAAACGACATGGAGAATAAACTAGTTCGTACTCGATCACCATTGTTTACGTTTTGGTCATTACTTTTTTTACCTTAAAATAGGAAAAGTCGCATCAGTTTCCTGAGATTCAAGCAAAAGAAAGAAAGAAAAAAGCGCATTGCTGTCCACAAAGGGAATCACTCAATATGTGTAATGACCATTGCTACGCTAAGGTCCATCAGCATTAATTAGCAGCATATCAGCATTTTTACGTTTTTCTCGTGCGCTACAAATAGAAACTAGACCACACACATACACTTCGTTTTCGGCTAGGTTTGGGAGGTGGCCTGGGCCCTGGAGGCCACCCTACTTGACACTTGACAGTTCTTAATGGGGAAAATAATAAGAGAATATATTATATGTTGATATGAGTTTAATAATGAATTAGGATTTAGGAGTACATCATATAGCATTCCGATCTCACTTTTATTACGAAACTATCTTTATTATATAACTTTATAAAGATTAACCTAACACTTAATGGAAATAAATTATACGATAATATATCCTATTGATATTTATCATATCTTTATTACATTGTATATTCTTTATACCCCTCCCAATCGTAACAACAGTAACACAAAGATTCATTGGAGAAATATAAAAACTTTAAAAGCAAGATCAAACAGGTGATCTATATTCATAATAGGGCCAGATCAATTGGATGAACTGGTATCAAGTAATAGTGGCAAGATCAAACAAATGACCTATACCAATATAATCTTCAAGATCAATCGATATATTGAATTAATTGCCGTTGAAGTCAATCTGCACAAAATCGATGGTTTTTCTTGGGCAAATCCACACTCACATTAGGTATTGGCTTTTCTCGAGCAAAGCCAGACACACATCACGTACTGGTATTTCTAAGCGAAAAGAATGCTCACATCACATTATAGCCCTGTCTCATGATACAAGTAGAACCAGTGGTGGATCTAGGAATTTATGAATGGTGGGTCACTACTGACTAGGTTGCACAAAGACGGATACTGGTACGGGTTCATATACACGTACCCATACAAGATAATCCATGAATTAAAACAAAACTACTTCAAATACGGGTTGAGGATTTTGTTCATTGGATTGAGAAGGGGGAGGATTTTGTTCATTGGATTGAGAAGGGAGAGGATTTTGTTCAATGGATTGAGAAGGGAGAGAATTTTGTATATAAGGAGGATTTAAAGGAGGTATTGGTGTGGTTTTAGTAAAAAAAATTTAATATTCGGTTGCGTTTTCTTTCTTTTCATTCTGAAATTTAAATTAGAATTTTTAATTAGATACAACAATTCAATTTATCAAACATATCAATCAAATTCACTTAAACTATTCAAATTTAATCCCATATCAATGCATTATGCATATATATCAAATAATTTCACATTAAAGGGAAATCCTATCCATCTCCAATTAATTCCACCAGCACATAAAACCAAAGGCTCAATCATGGCCTCTCCAAAAACTTCACATGATACGTCCAATTCTAAAAATCCTAAAACAAGAGTTTTAGTGCATTACCTGAACACAATCAATCAAACCTTCAAAGCTAATCCAAATCTCATAGCGTCACAGTCATCATTCACCAATTAGCCACTGTAACAAATTATATTAAATTAACAACAATAAATATAACAATAATAAATTAACAACAATAAATTTAGGAATTTAGCCACTGTAAATCTATAACACTATAAGGTAATGAAGTTTGGAACTCTAAGTGCTAATTGATATTTAATTTCTCACAATCTTTGTACAAATGAATCAACAAGTAATCAAGTCATCTGTTGAATCAAGTCACCATTACCACGCACGCACTTACCAGCGGCAGCAAGGCAGTTAGGCAGGCGGCACGCCGGCAACAAGGCAGTTAGGCAGGAGGCAGCAAGTAAGCAAGCAGGCGGCAGAGATCAACAACGTAAACCCTAACTGAACTACGTTTAAATTCAACGGCAATTAACACACAAATTACCAAACAAACAATCTTCAACAGCAATTAACACACAAATTCAACGACAAACTTAACTAAATATCTAAAAACTAAAAACTAAACCAATGAAACTGAATTCAAACAAACAAAAAAAAATCACCTGACGTTTAGCGAGAGCAATCTCCTCTGAAATCGAAATCTTGAGAGGTCGAAACCCTACTCGATGCTTCAAACGATTAAGCCCTAAATCTTCAATCAATTCAGCCCGACGTTTAGCGAGAGCAATCTTCAAACAATTAAGCCCTAAATCTTCAGGCCAAACACCGTTACGGCATGACCGAGTTCGAGTAGAGAAGTTAGAGATGAGAGAAGAAGTTAAGAGGACGAGAGGAAGAAGAAGACTGAAGAGAAGACTAGGGAACGCGACTTTCCTAAACCTAAATTTTTTTGAAATTTTTTTTCCTGGGGGAATGGTGGGTCACGTGACCCACCAGGACTAAAGGTTGATCCGCCACTGAGTAGAACCATAGCTCTGTCTCCCAACACAGAGAGAGCCAAGAAAATATTAACAAATATGTTGAACCTCGTACCAAATATATCGAACGACCAAATACTTGCTTAATCAAATGATCACAATCTCTTCAAAGCACTCCTTCACCACCATTATCAAAAGTAATTAGATACCTGAAGCACATCTTCAGTGGCGTTGGAAGAGACGTGTAGTTAAACTCATGAGGTTAAAAAATATCAGTTGTTTTACCCATAATTCTCTCCACACTCTAAAGTACTTGTAGGATACAATTTTATTTTAGATATAAGAAGACTATCATAAATAAGATCCAACCGACAGACTTATGTAGAATTTACATCATCCAACTATAGGACAATGAAAACATGTTTAAGGTCCTTCAATGATCGATCAACGCAGATGTATGATACGTTTATGGGATGAAAAACAATTATAGAAGATATTTTGATATCATGTGTTCAATAATGAACCATGAGTATAATATATAGCGTTACAATCTCACTCTTATTAGGAAACTATCCCTACAATATAACTTCCTGATATTAACTAAACACTTTGGGGGTGTTTGGTTTATGAAGGGGAAAAGGAAATGGATTAAGAAAGAGAAACAAGGAGAAAGGAAAGAAAATCCTTAGATTAAAAATGTTGTTTGGCGAGAAAAACCCTCTTCCTCTTCTCCACCATATTCTACCCCCTCTCTCTCATTTACAGCTGGCTGCCACCTCCACCGTCGGCCTCCCCCACCACCACCGGTCGCTGCACCTTCTCCTCACTGCACCTCTCACCGCCGTGACACCACCATTACCACCTCCCTTTCTTTCTTTTCCTTTTCCACCACCATTAAAGGTGAAATTTGAGGTTTTAAAAGCCAAATTCGAACATAAAAACTCTAGATCTAGAGTTTTTATGGTCGAATTTGACCATTTAAAGCCATATGGAAATATATTCATCCATTTTTATTCTTGTATTTTTTTTTTGAGTTTTTAAGGTTATGGAAGTGTTGGTGGATTTTGGGGTGGGTGGTGGTGGCTTATGTGATGGTTTATGTGGCTAAGGTGGCGCCATGGTAGTTTTTGTTCATGGCGTTGACAGTTCCGGGTGGGTGGTCATTTTGGTGGATAGGGTGGTGGTTATGGTGGCGGGAGAGGTCGTGTCATTGGCTACGGGTAGTGGGTTGGTGGTTGGTGTGGTGGTTTAGTGGTTGGGGTGGTTGTTCTGGTGGTTGGGGTGGTGGTCAATTGTTGGTCAAAGTGACCATAGAGTAGAGGAGGGAAATGGTAAGTGAAACCTTGGAGGGGGGTGTGGGTAATGGAAGTAGAGGAGTCGCTCTGGGGGTAAGTGGAGGGTAAAAGGAATGATTAAAATGTGCTAACAAACACCAAGTAAGGGAATCAACCTATTTGATTCTCTTACCCTTTCCTAAAAACCCCAAACCAAACGCCCCCTTAATGTAAGTAAATCACAAGATAATAATTAATAAGAGAATAATATATCTTAAAGATATTTGTCATATCTTTGCATTGTATATTCCTAATAGTTGTTTAGTTGTTTAAAGGAAAAAGAGAGTTTGTAACACCGCATGAAAACTGACAATAAGGGTCTAAACTTTGGGCAATAATTTTTAAAAGGTATGAATTATTGATTAACCTGTGTAGGTCCCAAATTTAGGGGGTCTTAACTTTTAGTGGGCCTTAGTGACTTAAAACTGGTTTAATAGGTCATAACTTATAAAATATGGGTCATATCAGAAGGGTCAATTGAGGGAGAGAAGTAGGAATCATGTGAGATTTTAGAAAAAATCGCCAGTTCTAAGTCACTTAGGCCCACTAAAAGTTAAGACCCCCTAAAGTAGGGACCTACACAGGTTAATCAATAGTTCAGACCTTTTACAAACTCTCGCCCAAAGTTCAGACTCTTATTGTCAATTATTTGACAACAAGGGAATATAACTAGGTTCAACTGTGAAAGTCAAATATGATAACTATTTGAGGATAAAGGGAGTTATTTATTTAAAGCTATAACATTGTTATATGACAATCTCTATACTGTTTAAATGTTTTAATTATATTTAGTTGGATTAGAGATTTTTCTAGTGTGAGGGTATTTTTGTAACCATACTCGTTTTAACGCTTTTCCTGTATCATGTTTATCTTGCTAAAGCTTGATTTAGTGGAAGTTCACTTAAAGTTATCTTATATACTACCTCCGTTTTTCGTGTGGCCAGCCATGAAGCTTGAAAACACTATCAAGGTAGACTTGAGCAACTTCTATGGCAGTATATGATGAGCTAAAGCCATAAAGTGGGCTACTTACTCAATCTGTCTACCACAACAAAGACGACATCATTGCCATTAGACTTAGGCAATCCAGAGATGAAATCCATGCATGGAAATATCTACCCAAACCTCTTGAGAAATTGAAAAAGGTTGCAATAGACTAGGGCTTGCCACAGTCTCCTGCTTACTAGTTTAGCAAACAATACAATTCCAAACAAACTGAGTCACATAGGAAGTCATTCCTCTCCAATAGAACATACCCTTGACTCTAATCAATGTAGCATCCCTATCTGAGAGTCCTCCCTAGTATAAATAATGAAGCCACTAGAGAATGACAAGTTTGAGAGAGTCATTTGGCCCCACAACTATATCTTACCTTCCCTCCTCAATAATCTAAGTTGCAAAGAATAATTGACCAACTACTAGCCTTGTTGCAAAGCTTCAAAAATACCCTTGGTGTTAAAATCCAAGTTGTAGCTAGCTTGAATCATCCGGGATAGATTGGAATCCAGCACGGATAAGGCCATGAGCATGATTTCAGCCCCACTAACCCTAGAGAAAGCATTAACAACTAGATTTTCACTACCACTTTTATATTGAATATCATAGCTGAATCCTATCAACTTGGAAAACAAGAACTGCTGAAAAGCAGTGGATATTTTCTGCTGTAATAACCACTTAAGGCTTTTATGATCAGTTCTTATAGTGAAGTGTTAACCTGCTAATTACTGCTCCCAATTCTGAATGGTAGTCACCAGTGCTAGAGGTTCTTTCTTATAAACAAATAATTTCTTGGAAAATTCTACATGGTAGCCCCCAATTTTTAGGTTTTCTACATGGTGGCACTTATTAAAAAATTTTATACTTGGTAGCCCTGAACTTTTAGGTTTTCTACATGGTAGCACTTCTTAAGTGAATTCAGTTAAGTTGTCGTTAATTTTGACATTTATTAGTCTGACACGCAAATCGAGACTTTTTCGACACCTAAAACTAGTATTTCTGATCATTTTTTGACAATTCCGACCTTTAATCGAGCATTTAGGAACAAAATTGCCCCCTTTCATTGTAAAAAATGATTAGAAATACTTGTTTTTGGTGTCGAAAAAGTCTCGATTTGCATGCCAGATTAATAAATGTCAAAAATAACCACAACTTAATGGAATTCACTTAAGAAGTTCTACCATGTAGAAAAACTAAACGTTCGGGGCTACCAAGTATAAAAAAATTTAAGAAGTGCTACCATGTAGAAAACCTAAAAGTTGGGGGCTACCATGTAGAATTTCCCTAATTTCTTCCACCTAAGACCCAATGCTCTATGAAGGAATGCAAGTGGATGTCCATCTTGCATCAAACTGCTCATATGCCACCATTAGATGCATCAGTTTCCACAATAAAAGGCTTAGAAATGTCAGGAAGAGCTATTACAGGTGCATAGCTAAGGGCATCTTTCAAAGCCTGAAATGCAAGGCTAGGTTCACTTGACCACTAAAATTCTCATTTCTTCAACAGTTGGGTGAGAGGCTTTTTGATAATTACATAATGCTTCACAATTTTTCAATAATAGCCTGCTAAGCCTAAGAAACTTCTCAATTCTTTTACATTTTTAGGTTGTGGCCACTTCTTAACGACATCAATCTTCTGAGGGTCTGCTTCAACACCTCGACCAGAAATAAAATGTCAAAAGGGATTCTACCTTGTTGTTTGCATATGAACACTTGCTTAGTTTGCCATGCAGTGTGTTTAATCTCATCTAATAAAAAACAGCTTGTAAATGCTAAACATGTTGCTCCAGGGAAGGACTATAAATGACTATGTCATAAAAAAATAAGAACACACCTTCTTAAAATAGATTTAAAGATATGATTCATCCAACTCTGCAATAAAGCTGGAGCATTTGTGGGTCCAAATGGCATCACAAGGAACTCATGATGACCATTGTGAGTTTTAAAGGCTGTTTTACAGACATCTTCACCATGCACTCTTAATTGGTGCTATCCAGTCCTCAGATCAATTTACAAAACATAGAAAAACCTGCCAACTCATCTATAAGTTCATCCACTACTGGTATGGGAAATATGTCCTTAACTGTCTTCCTGTTTAGAACCCTGTAATCAACATATAGCCTCCAAGTCCCATATTTCTTACTCACCAAACCACAAGTGATGCAAAGGGATTACAACTGTATTGGATAATTCCCTGAGCTTGCATCTCCTTCACCAACTTCTCAATATTGTCTTTTTGCTTCAAGGGGTATCTTACAATATTACTCCTAAATTCTAATGGGATCCTGTGATCAAAGACTCCCCTATTAAGAGGGAGATATTTAGGCTATGCAAATATGTCATTGCAGTCCAATAATAACCTCTCAATGTAATTTGGAACCATTTGAGATTCCACTAAGCAGTTCATGATTGAAGAATCTACATAATCAGCTTGAAACAATTGCAAATAGTAGAACTGCACAGAACTAGCCAACAATTTATCACTCTTTGGGTGAACACATAGACAACCTTCTTAGGCATATTCCCTCTCAACACAAGATGCACTACTACATTTTGAAACAATTGCAATGGCCTAATGCAACGGTTAACCATAATGCAACAGTCGAATGCAACGCTTGACCATAATGCAACTGTTTATTGCACAATGCATGCTAATGCAACGGTTTAGTATAACTTCACTAGAGCCATCTCGGCATTGCCCTTCTTTGTCCCCCTCCTCTGTCACATTAATGGTTGCTCCTGCTCGTGTTTTGCGCCGTTGTTGTGCCGGTGCTACTCGTGCGCTGCCACCGCCATAACTGTTGTCGTTGCCACTGTAAGTTTCTAACTCCTCAGTTTTTAGCTTAATTTTCTTATTTTGTTAGTTTGATTTTGTTTACTCGAATATAAAAGCTTATGTGACTCAGCATAATCAAACTCCATCACCAGCTTCTTAAAATCCCAACTAACTATTCCCAGATCACACAACCATTGGACACTTAAAACCATGTCATAACTACCCACAGAAATCAATCACACATTTACAATAAACTCAGTATGTGTTATAAACCATGTGAATCCTTTACACACATGCTGACAACCTAGATGGTTGCCGACATCAGCCACTGTAACAGCTTGTGAAGCAATATATGCTGCATCAGTCCCAACCTTATAGCCATAAAAACCAGTGACTCTCATGGTTTGGAAAATAGAGCTACCACCCAATGCACCAACTGAAACGCAAGGTCCCATTTCAGCAAATTCAACGTGATTCTGAAAAGCCACTTCAAAATCCTCCTTTTCCTCCATTTCACACTCATCCATTCCAGGAATTTCTACAGTAAATAGTTGTGTTTTCCTTAGTTGACACTTATGGGTTCTACGATAAGGTTTATCATAGAAAAATCATTGACCCTTAAGCTGTCTTACTTTTCTTTCTTTAGGTGAAAGGTTATTTGTGGGTATTTTGGTCAAGACAAGAGTTTAGATGTGATTAGGGTATTTTGAGGTGTAGGTAGTAAGGCTTGCATATTTGTGTTTGAAGGCTTAGGAATGGGTCTAATGTTTATGATAAAAGAAGATGTATGAAAACTTTTGTTAGCTTCAATGTTTTATTCATGATATCCGACTGATTCAATAGCAGCTGCTACAATTTGAGGTTTATATGCCTTCACAAAAAGCTTCACATTGGATTTAGGCCCCCCAATAAAACTCTCTAGGAAGTATGTATCAGGTAAAAAGTGATTATGTTGAAGTATTAGTAAGTGCTTAAATTCATCAATTTAAGATTCTAAAGAACTAGTTTGCTGTAACTTCTTGAAGTTCTCTACCACATGTGTACCCACTCCATCTTTAAACCTTACTGATAGGTCAAATGTAGGCTCAGTCCATTCAACATTTCCTTTGACATACATATAATTAGACATCCACATCTCAGCTTTATCAATCATATGTAAACATGCCAAATCAACCATTAATCTTCACTAATATTGCATAAGTTGAAGTATCTATTGCTCTTTTTAACCTAGATTCATGGATTTTTTCTATCAAACATGGGAAACTCAAGTTTAGGATTATATCTGAAATTCTTATTGACATGAACATACAATTTAAAATTTCTTCTAGGAGACAGATCATCTCAAGGGAAAGACTCTACTTCTCTTGGATGAGACTCCAGTGATTTGAGTCTATCTTCCATTTTTCCACTCAAATCTTCAAATGCTTGAGAGATTTTGAACATAGTTTCTTACTCATTTGCTGAAAAGATTCCTTCACCATATTCTGAATATTTTCTTCCCATTGCTTATTATATTCTTGCTGAGTCTTCCACCCTGATTGATGAGATTAATTTGTTCTTCCACGACTACTACTCTTCTTAACACTGTAGGCTCTAGAATAGAAGTACAAGTTTAAATTTATAACTAGAACTTCACTCAGAAATTTTATCAACCACTTTTAGTGCAAAACAAAAACCCAGCTGCAACAATAAGAGTTATGGAATTGCAGATTGTGTTAATGACGTCCTTATACACCAAGAAAGGAATTAAAATTGATGAAGCAACAGATTAGCTCTGATACCAATGAAGCAGTAAGCTGGATAACTCATTTGATGAGATAGAAAGAGATAGAAATGGAGGCAGCCTCCTAATAAGCTCTCTAGAGATACAAAAGAGAGAAGATAAAAACTGAGAGAGAATGAGGTTTGATATTTCATAAATCGCAACTTACAATGAGAATTTACAAGTCTTTTATAGAAAAGTGTAACTCAATTGCAACAAAAACTGTCTAACAATTTTTTCCGTCAAAACCAATGTAACAGAATTCTAACAAATTCCCTTATTTTCTAGGCAGCTAACTAACATTTAACCACTTTTAACTACTTCTAACTACTTTTACAAGATTATAAACCTTCTCCTATTACAGTGGGGCCATCCTTGCAGCCGCGAAGTTGAGTGCTTCTACCTAGTCATTTTTCTGCTGTCGCAGCCGTTATCGACTCCGATCGTCGCTTTTGGTGGCCCTATGTGGCTGTTTCTCTTAGAAGACTCGGATGGCTTCTTTGAGAACTAGATCTAGTTTTTTTTTCCTTTTCTTTTTATCTTGTACTTTTAGTTCTACTATTGGTTCTCTTTGAGATATGCCTTCGTTTAGCGCACTCCTTGTATCTCTTGAAAAAAAAAGAATTGGGATATAGAAAATATATTCCTTGGAATAAATTGAGGGAAGGAAAGCGAGGGGGCCATGAGGTATACATCGAATCAAAATCTTATATATCCCTCAATTTGCTTACCATATATGTGCCACTTGATTATGTTGATTGTTGTTACACTTGAAATAACGCTTTAAAATTTAACCTAGTTATTGTTCCGGAAGATCCCCCTAGGTTATTTAACAGTGTAATTTTGAAGTTTTAAATCAAACACTTAAGAGAAGTGAAATTAAAAATTATAGGCATTGGATTTTGTTAAGGACATGATCTTCTAGTTGCTTTTAAATTTTTCACATAATAAATTAAAATTAAAAATTAATTATTAATGTAACCTTCATCTTCAAGATAGTACATATATATACATATATAATCAATGATAAAGACTATATATAAGCTAGTGCAATTAAATGGTGTAGTAGTGCTAAAAAGGGATATAAAATTTAAAGAGCTTTTATTAAAAAACATTATTAAGAATCAATGGATGGTCACACTATTATTAGCATCACATTAATAAATATTACTTTATACATTTGTGTCACAAAATAAGTGGTCTCTTGATGATGAAGTGAACTTGATAAGTGATTAAATATGTAAGGGGGTACTAGAGTTCTATTTTTGATCTAGACATTTTTGTAATAGCTGTAGCTCAAACTTGGTAGTTTTAAGTCACCGTCTATATGGTGTTATGATGTCATTTGGTATAGAGAGGGTAATATGCAGTGGGATACAATTCTTAACTACGCTTTTTGATATAATATATTGATATTGATATTGATTTAAGAAGATATTACAATCAAGTGAAAACAAGTAGTATACAATTGTAGTGATAGAGTAGAATATTTTGTGGGTATCTTTTGTAAATAGATTTCTAATATAGATAGGTTTCCGAACACATTTAGAACTATTATTAGTTTATAAACAATAAATATTGATCAATGGAAATCCTTGTGATCAAGAAGTTTCACTAAATTTAGCATGGTATCACAACTTTAGGTTTTAGATTGAGCTTCCAGAAAATAACTTTTTTCCTTTTATTATATTCCTCGGGTCGTGCGCCACTCATAAGCTTTTGCCACATCACCGCCTTGCGCTACCTTATTCGACCTTGTACCACATTGATGAGTAAGATTTATCTTACTCCTAGTGTAGTTTTAAGGATATTTTACTTGGTTTATTTCCAATTTTTGTTTCCTTTTTCTTTTGATTACACCTGTTTTTCTATCTAACTCTCTCTTAGCATATATATACATGTATTTCCATCCCCTCCCCTTACTCTTCCATTTGATCTTTGATGTGTAGGAATTCAAGTTCCTACAAGTTTAGAGGGGAGCAAAAAAGGAATGCAAGAAGGAAGAAGCTTGCCTGGGAAGCCCAATATCCCGCTCGGGCAATCAGTTCGCCCACCGGGCTCTTCGGTGGCAGACTTACTGCCACATTCTAGAAAAAATAGCGCACGCCCGGGAGCATTGCTTGAGCCTGGTCACCCTGCACCGTCCGGGATCTGTTCTAGCCCGCCCGGGATCTTTCGCATCAGCCCTCCCGGGCTGCTGTCCATTGAGTTCTTTTTCGTGTTTCTTTTCCTTTACGACATTTGTAATTGGGGGAAGTATAAATATTCCCTTACCCTATTTTGGAAAGGATCCGGATTTTTGAGAGCCCTAACCTTAGCTACTGGTGTAGGAGAGAGAAAACTTGGCTCAAGAGGTGTAATTTGGAGATTGAAAATTAATGAAAAGTGACAAATTTCTTTGAAATTCCTATTTCCTTAGTAATCTTCAAAAACCCTTTCTTGCTTGCTTTTAGGTGGTTGACCTTCATAAATGATTGATTAGTTGCTATGCATCACTTGTTGATTTGTATTGACCTGGATTTGATTTCAATTCCTAGCTTAGCCTAGTTAGGTGATAACACCTCGAAATATAGGTTTTTTGTTTTGCTATAGTTAGGACTCTAAACTCTCTAAAAACAATTTTAGAGGTATTTAGGGTTTGTATATTCCCTTGCATATCCCCTTTGCATGTCAACCCCCATAGCTTTACTTAGTATTTGGATGTGATTCATGATTGTGGTGTTTCCCCACTCCTAATGTTTTCCCTAATTTGAGTTCTAATAGTTTAGACCCCTTCGTTTAACCAAAAATTGACATTTTCTTCGACTTAGTTTACTTTTAGTGATTCTACCTTGGTCAGACCTCTGATCCTTGTGGTTCCACCCTTAGTTGCCACTTGACTAGTTTAGGTGGATAGCTAGGACTTTTAATTGATCTTATTAGGGGAATTAGCAATGACCTAGTTTTTTTTTTCCCTTTTTCACACATCATGGCCCCTGCCGCGGCCCAAACATCAAAGCCCCCTCCCAACAAATACCACCTTAATAATATCAAGAATTTGATCCCCTTACTTCTTGATCATGAGAATGTTCAGTATTCAAATTGAGTCGAGTTATTTGAGTGTCATGCTCATGCTTTTGATGTTTTAAACCATCTAGATCCGAAGGAACCTCGTTCAACTGATAAATCTGAAGAATTGTGGAAGCATTTTTATTCTATTGTGAAATAGTGTGGATTTATGGAACGATTTATCCCGATCTACTAGAACCCTACTACAAACAGTTCTTTCCTAAGGAGATTCCACATAAGAACTTTAGGAAAAATTGAAGGCTATTTTTCAAGATAACAAACATACTAGGATCTTCTATCTTGAAAACCAATTCAATGATCTTCACTTGTCAAATTTCTCCAATGTCTCTTCTTATTGCACACAGTTCAAGACTATCAAAGATCGACTAGCCAATGTTGATAAACCAATTTCTGAGTAAAAATTGGTTCTGTGTCTTATTTTCGGTATTATTATTATTGATTATGACATTGTTGCTACCATGATCCAACAAATGGATCCTCTGTCGTCGTTCCGATCATCCCGCCCACACCTTTTAATTGAAGAGACTCGTTGTTCCCAAGATAATAGAGCCTAAAATTCCAGTTTTGTTGTTTAACTTGCCACCACACACGCCACCACCGTGCCACCACAACAACCACCATACCGCAGTCAGTGTGGTGGTGGTGGGCGCGACGGTGATAAAGGCGAGAAACAAAGACACGGGAGAGGCCAAGGTCGTGGCTGTAACTCCTCGATCCTCAACCTCAATTACTATAAACCTTAATACAACAATTTCATAATTTGACTTGAAATTTCGGCAGAATTTCCTTTGAAAATTGGATAACCCAAACACGGGAAATAATTTAAACCTGTTTCCAAACTCAACAAGATATAATATTCTCAACCTCCAGACCCAAATTATCGACGCTCTTGCAGAAAGAACCTCAAGATGGAATCAAACCCAATGAAACTACTCAATATTACAAACTCATCTAAGATATCTTGAATCTAAACTTTAACAGTAATAACTTAAATAATACATATATCAACCCAAGTAAATATTTAGATTTGAAACTCTTCAATATACAAGGGTCCTCTATGAATTATCATTCTCACTTCAATCACGAATCCAACATGAAACCTACTTTAGAGTCAACTGCTCGCCATTATACAAAGTATATGGGTCATCACAGGTTCAACCTCCAAAGGGGAAAGAACAACAATACAAACACAAACAAATACAGCACACGTCAACAAAAGCCGATTACCAACACTCCACCTTAACAACAAAAAATAACAAAGCATCAAAATATATATTCCAAAAGATAAAAGTATAGCTCAAATTCTCATTATGTTCTTAATTTAATTTCCCTTCTTAAGCTTCTATGTCCATCTACATCCATTCAAAATAAGAGAAACACCAAAGTTTTCATATATCAAAGCCAGATAAATTATGCTCAAAGTTAATGATCCTTATGTTTCACATCGAGTCACAAAATCCTGAATTGAGTAAAATAGAATTACGTATAAAACTCAACACTGCAATCACAAGGAAATTAATTATTCCTTCGAGGTATTATTATATTTTAAATCAAGCTATTACGATCACAACAAGAAGACTGAACATTATTAGAAACAAACAACCATTCATCATACTCGTTCGATTGAGTAATTCATCCTTAATAATCAAATACAAGACGTGGAATAAATACCAATTATTATCAAGTCCAAAGAACATTCCATTGAACAAGAGTTATCAAATAATCCAAAGAGTAAGTCATAGTGGATCTAGGAGCCCCGGCCGACCCACTAAATTAGCAAACGATAGACCCGAGAGTCCCGGCCGGTTTATCATAATGTAAACCTGGGAGCCTCGGCCGGTTTACCAATAATTTCAATGGCCAATAACCTATGGTGTGCACACCCCTCAACTCAAGCTTTAAGGTGACCCGGGAGCCCCGACCGGCCACGCTAGAGAAGAGGACGGTTGAATATCTTGCCACAAGCGGCGAATATCAATCATTCCAATATCTTCCCAATTCGAGGGGAGATAAAATAACAAAACATCAATATTCCTAATAGTTAGTCCATGTAATCTTTCATTTTCCACGATTGATATCTTTTAAGAGATCAAGATCAACAAAGGTGCAATCTTTCTTCCACAATGATCAAATAACCAAGAACCTTCTTATGTATTTATCAAATCGAACAATATTATCAAGATTCTAGAATCGCACGAGTCAATCAATCTATTTGATAACATTGTAGTTCATACTATGTATTTCAATCCAAATCAATTCTATACAAATCCATATCCGCTCCAAGTAAATGAGAAATAGCCAACAAATTCAGTTCATAATATACCCACTTCTGTGAGTCTATCAACCAGTATAATTCATATGTTCAACCATCGTTAAACATAATACAACTCGAAACTAATTCTCATAATAGCCTACTAATGACCTTTCATAGGTTCTCAACTCATTATAGCATCGAATAGTATGGTCTAAGACAAAGACGTAATAATAGATATCATATACTTCTTTAGGTAATTAATTTCAATTTTTAGTTCAATTACCAAATCAAGATGATGTAGGTTTAGTCCCTATACTTCTTTAGTTTACCAATGAAGTGCTAATTGATTAATAAATACTTAAGTTAGCTACATCAAGTTCCAATTTTCTTCAATTATTAGAAAATAACATGTAATACTCGATTAAGACTCACAATTTGATTCAAAGTCATATCTTAAATGAGAATAGTCAAAATATAATATGTAAACCTGGAATCATAGTACCAACATTTAATCTTCCTAATTTCAGAAAGGTTGTACTAGAAAGGTCATAACTAACTTCCTAAAAATACCCACAACTCAACTTTAGAATCATTAGATAATAGACTTGTAGAGCTTCGATTCACTAGTAAAATAATTGCTTATACGCAGCAATAAACCACGTAAAAAAACAAGAAAAATCGAAAATCAACCTATTGTTGCGGTTCTGGATGGAAACCGCAGCAATAGATGTCAATGGGAGATTTTCAAAATTATTTGACCGGTTTGACCAGATCTATTACTGCGGTTCCTACAAACCGCAACAATAGATTAAAATTATTAATATTTTAATATATTGCTGCGGTTTTATAAACAACCGCATCAATAAAAAGGCTCAATATTCTAACAGTTGAGTCGCAGCCTTTAGATGTTACAAGACCCTAAATCTAACATAACTTACCGCGCCTCCCTCACTCTCACTTCTCCCTCTCACTCCTACTCATTCCTCTCTGATTTTCGCAGATCTCACCATCCCTCAAGACTCCTACTGCTCCCTTTCTCATTCACCCTCCTTCACTCTCTCTTCCTTAGCGCCTCACTCCTTCACCATTCACCCTTCTTCACTCTCTCTCCTCTCAAGCTGCGGTCGCCGAAAATACTCGCGAAGGCAACAACCTCGAAGAGGCCTATCAGCCTCTCTCTCCTCTGTTTTCTTCGTTGGAAATACACGGCCGTCGCTCGTTGCTCGCGAAGCCCAGTGCTGTCGCTCGACCGCTCGCGCAGCCCTGCGATGACACTCGACCGCAAGAAGTGTTAATGGTGCTCGTCAGTGTTAATGGCCATTTTTCGAGATCTGAGAAGTCTTCCTCAGTGTTAATGATTCTTATTTTCAATTTTTTTCTTTTTTTTCCTGTTTTAGTTAGGTTTTGGTTTTTGTTATCAAGTACTGATGTTAGGT